>OX335794.1:10097220-12607220 GCA_946896805.1 Scutellaria galericulata
TTAGCAACAAGAAACCTATGCTTATTTTTGGTAGCTAAATTTTTCAATGATCTCTAGATATCTTCCAATATGGAAATTAAAGACTGTAAAAGACCCTTCTATGCTCTTATAATTTACTGTTTTCACCATCATTATTAATCACTCTTCTCCGAACTAGTCTCCGAATTAATTCAAATAATTTACTAGTCTCTAAATCAATTTATTACATAATTTTGTGTAAGATTGTTTTGATTTGATATAATCTTAATATTCTCCTTGTTATAAAGGAAACTTGATTGTTGAATTTGGTTACACTTTATCTATCAATAAGTGTACATGTTTTTTTTCTTTTTCTTCTTCCTTCTACGAGAGGGTTAAGAGAGAAATATATAGTGTGAACTGTGAAGCTACATATTTACACCCCAAATCTTTTCTAATCTCATCACAATCAAGTGTGAATCATTTATTATTTTTGGTGTAACATTTCAATTTCCACCATATTTAATATACATTACATGTTTTACTATTATTATATATTTGATACACATTGTGTGATATTTATTATTATAAAATAAAATTTATAACATCAAGTGTAACATAAACTCTCATATACATAACTAATTAGACAGTTTTTGGAAAAAAAAAAAAAAACTCTATTTGTACTCACACTGTACACAAATTAATCTCCAACAAGTGAAATTAATTCAGACATGAATTTAGACATGGTATACTATGTCCTAGCCTCCTAGGTTTCTCGATGGTCAACTCAACCAAGGACAAAAATATCGGTATCCGTGGAAATATCAGTACCTTAATTTTACGGATATATCGATATCGGTGGATATATCTGTTTTTTATGCAAAAAAATTTAAAAATTTATAAAAAAAATTGAAAAAAATATCTAGTACTTTATATAATATTATAAGTAACATTAATACATATATTGAACTTAAATTTCAAATAAAAAAGATATGTTTATTGAATTGTTGTATCAATGTATATAATAATAAAATAAAATATTTGATTAAGTCTCAAATTTATGAAATTCTATAATATTTTCTCATATTGTGTATCAACACCACTTAATATATAACATGTGTTCATAATTTCATATATTCGAAAGGTAATATTATATATATATATATATATATACACATTATACTAATTTCCAAAAATAAGATATTTATTTTAAAAAAGACACAAATCGTGACTTTTTGACAAAACTGAACACAACTCATCCGATAACGATATTTTGGCGATTTTTTCGGAAATATCGGCGATAAATCGCCGATATTCTGATGGAAACTTATGTCAGCTGATATCTGTGTCGCCCAACCCATTTTGGCGATATTTCGACGATAAATCACCGAAATATCTCGTTATTTCCGTCCCTGAACTCAACTGACAATCATGTCGTCTACAATATGTTTTAGGGCACGTATTTAACATATTCTCATCAGTTTTTCTCCTCCATGTTATCGTTACACTAACTGTAATTAATTTTCCTTATTTATAACACATTTTTCTTAGATCCCCTCATCCACTCACTTTCTTTATGTATATTTTACATTAAATCAATACTTATATCAAAAAAAAAATTGTATAATTATAATTTTTTGGCACACAATATAATTATTGTATTTTGAGAACATTAATTTATTGAAACAATTTCATATTATCTGTTTCATTATTGCATGGATAAATTAAAATTTCAACCAAAGAAATGGTGGAAATTATTTTAATTAATAAAAATCATAAAAAGGCTAAAATAGCCGTCCAATTGTCCAGGTTTTTCATTATTTGTTATTTGGTTTGAAACAATCATAAAGAAAAAAGAAACGAAATTTAAAAAAATAATCCATGTTTTTAAGTATTTGTTTTTATTTTTATTTATTTTGGAAACCCAGTTAACATGGGTTAACTCACAAATTTGACAAGACAGGGTGGTGAGGGTGTGCGGGGAGATAATCTCACTACAAAAAAAATGAATATTTGCGATAATAAAATGTTGTCGCAAAAACATTGATAATTGTCGGAAAAATATTTTACGACAAAAGTTGTCGCCAAATTATCGTCACAAAAACATTCTCGTAAATAGTTTTTTTTTTGCGACAACACTGTTGTCGTTAAAAAACTTTTTAACATTGCTTTTTGTGACAACGTATTGTCAATTTATATTAATATTTTTTATGACAATTTGTTGTTGCAATAACTAGACTCTTCGCAACTACTTTTGTTGTCGCAAAGTTTTATCGTAAATACTCATTTTTCTTATAGTGTCCACTTATACATTGATTTAAAAATAAATTAATTAGGTTATTACCTAAACAATGTCGTGGGTGTACATGTTCTTAGAAAAGAAACTCAAGCCTAAATTTTGAGCACAAACATATTAACATTTTACTCCAAAGCTTGAACTTTTTTTCGTGGATATGTTCACTATATAAGATTGAATAATTCTTTTTGTGATTCTATCAACTTTATAAAAATTCAAATATATTGTAATAACTATATAAATTGATTAATAGTTAAAAAAAAAAAATCTACCTTAACAAGATCGATGACATGTTTATCGCTTGAACACTATTAACAAAATTTTTGCAAGTCGAACATGTGATTTTTAAGTTGAACCGAACTCGAATTCCCATTTTAAAATTTTATTCGAACTTGAGTCAAACTCAAGTCCTGAAAAGCCAAACGACCCAAACTCGAAGGCAAAAACTTTTGTACACGAGGTGCACAGATCCAAATTTGTGCACAACAATACTATTATATTATATGCAGTAATACTGTTATATTATATGAATGATACTGTTATATTATATATAGTTTTAATAGTATTACTCATATAATATAACAATATTACTTCATATAATATAACAATATTTGTTGTGCACAGATCTGGATTTGTGCACCTTGTGCACAAGAGTGTCACTCAAACTCGAATCATTTTATATTCCAGTCGATTATGTGATTGGCATAAATAAAAAAAAATATAAGTTCCGAATAGCAGTTTCCTCGAATTTTAAAATAATAATTGAAAGTTGAATGAATAAAGTGTTGTTCTAATTATACATAAGCGTTCACCTTTCCCACTGAATTTCAAGTGGAAATATTCTTCCCACCAGCAATTGAAAGAAATTGGGAAAGTTTTTGAAGAAGAGTAACATTCTTTCTACACGTCCCAATATTAACGGCAAAGACTTTGAATAAAATGTTGAAAGTTGTCATTTTACTTGATTATTGACACAATATATATAACCTATACAATAAATCTAAATACATTCACTAATACTCACTGCTTTTACTCCGTTCAATTTCCTCCTTCACTCTCCCATTATTTATTAAATCTTTTAGGAAAAAGACTGATGCATTTTAATGAACCAAAAAAAATCTATTAGCATTTGCATGATGGGAAGATCAAGTGATTTCAAATTTTGGGAAGAAGAGTTACAAATTCATCACCATAGCTGTGACGATGAGGCCGATTTTGAAGTGGATCGAGTTGGAGTCCATTCTCCTCCGCTATGGACAAGAGCAGCAGTCGATTTCAGGCAAGAAACTTCGACTTTGCTGCCACAGAACCACCAGTACAGCTGTGCATCTCCAACATCACGATCAAGGGCAATCATCGATGGTAGAAGAGAGCTCATGGAGATGATCAAGAACATGCCTGAATCCTCATATGAGCTGTCGTTGAAAGATATAGTTGATGATCAGCAAAACGTGGACGATGCACAAGAGAAGAAAGTGGTGTCAGCAGTAGAAGAAAAGAAAGTGAAGCATAAGAGGGAGAGTAGAATCCCACAGAAGAGTAAAAACAGAAAGAGTAAACACATATGCAGGACTGAAAGCATGGAGAGTGAGGTGTTCCTACTCAAGATGTTCTTACCTGCATCTCTTATTAGCTCAAAGAAGAAAACCAACGTGACAAAACTCTCGAAACAATCATCTGAGGGATCTGAGAAACCAGCCAAAAAAGATTGGTGGAAGGTGATATCTCTAGCTGTAAAAGATAGTCAGTACAATATGAATATCAACAAAAGAACGAGCGATATCAGTTGCAACCAAACCAGGTATGCCTTCAGTAATCTATGCTCTTAAGAATAATAATATATTGTGATAAACTTTTCAAAACCCTAAAGAATAATAATATATTGTGATAAACTTTTCAAAACCCTATTCGTAGAACTAAATAGACAGATAGATGAAGTTTAGGACGTAGCACACAAGCTCCCACAAATGGAAGCATATAGAGCATCACAATATTTGTGAGTGAATTTGAAGCATGTGCATAGAAAAGGACCAAGACCAAATTACAATATGAATGATGATATGGTTTCTGTTAAAGATTGTAATTAGCAAAAAACAGCTCGAAAGAAGCATGCATGTATATAGTTCAGCTCAAAAGTTAAAAGAACTCAAATGTGGTCTAGTTTGGCTGAGAATAACATGATAACTTGTCATTGATATTTCAGGGAGAAGAACTGCAAATCAAGAGCACAAAGAGGGTGCCTATTCTGAACGTGAACGACAGAGTAGCAGAAGATGATCACTTAGCAAATATCCAGATCCTCAAAGCTCAAACATTTGCAGGTCTCAGCTGGAATATTATTTCCCACCAAAAGGCATCACAAGCTGAATTCATTTGTATTTTCTAAAATCAATATCACAAGAATCTGTACAAGCAGTTACAATATAACACATCACAATATGTGTCTCAGAGATAGTTTTGGTTTCCAATTTTGAAACAAATCCACCTAAGTTCTGTAAGGCTTGGTAACTGAATAAACACTACTACTGGGCATCAGTTGCTTCCTAGCACAATCAATTTCTGCATCATAAACTGCATGAAGAATACAGTAAAGTTAGAAAAAAGAGTTCACAATCCCTCCTCGCACCCCCCCCCCCCCAACACAATACAAGCAAGCAAGAAATCAGGTTCCTCTGATTCTATGAATCATCTTCAGTGTCATCCAAAATAGCACCTCTTACTTTAGACCTGCCGAAAAAGATCCTTGTCATCAAATAAACTTTAGGTAATTTGATTGAACAATCTAAAGACAAATAGTAACCTGCGAAATACTGGTACTACTCGGTTGGTTCCTTTTCTTGAGTTTGGGTCATTAGCAGCTTGTTTGTCTACAAGTAGAGTTCAAGCACGAAATATTAAAAAAGTAGAAAGCAAGTTATGAAACAATTGAATTTGGTATGTGTTAATTAGGGAGTTTATAGCTACATTCTTGAATACACACACAAACACACATCATCAATCCATAAGGTTGGCCTTTGCGACCATGTGTAGGCTGAATCTAATAAATAAAGACAGAGGAAAGCTCCAAGCACGTTTCCTGGGGGTATCCATTGATCCAAACTACTGATGCTTCATCAGAAAAAAAGTTTGACCATATTTAAAAAATAATACTACCTCCGTCCCGCTCAAATTTGCACTTTCCATTTTCGTCTGTCCCAATCAGATTTGCACACTCCAAAAATGGCAAATAAAATCTACTAAAATTGTCATTTACTATTCAAAAAAGTGCTTTTTACACTACAAAAACAGCTTTTTCTTAATCTCCGTGTCCGTCCCTACGTGCAAATCTGAGCGGGACGGAGGGAGTATCTAGTTGCTGCCAGTAAAACTTCCGAAAAACACAAAAGGCATCATTGATTACCAGATCTGTTACTCACACACCCACACATATATGTGTTCTACTCCCTAGAGGCTTTGAATAGAATTTGTGTCAGCTGCATGGAATTCAATAGCCCTTCTGATATTGCTTCAAATATACTTGAGAAGTGGGGTTGGCAACTGTTGTAGTTCAAAATAACTGAAGCTCATCCTCACTATGTAATAATCACAAGCTATCTAAGAAATCAGCGCATTAATTCAAAGGTGATATGTACAGCCTCAAGGATAATCCAAGGTATTCCTTAATGTCATGGAAGTTATCTAAGCAAGTTGTTTGATTGTAGATGGTGAAGGATATTGGAATCCTTCTTGAAATAGAAAGTAAAAACAAAAAAAAAGTCTCCATCAACTTGATAGCATTCCCTTTTTAAACAGAAAGTACCTGGTGAATCTTGTGAACCTGTAACAGATGTAGAATCTAAATCTTTGCGGTCATTTATCTTTTGTGATTTGTGCTTTCTTGGATACAACATCATGTCTAACTGCTTCTGGAGAGCAACAATCTTCTCCTGACACACATTTCAAGAAAAAACAAATTCAGAATCACCAATTTGCCAAAAAGCTATGGCAATCATCGGCATGAGAAGAAATGGAAGGTAGATTTAATTTCAAAGATAAGCACTTTGGTCATTGTTTTTGATATTTATCCAGAGTCTGTGCAAAGTTATTTCAAACAAATACTGTAAGTTAGAATTCAACCTGAGACACAATACAGACATGATAAGTTGTTGGTAAATATTACTAAGTAAGAAAACAAGGAGGAAAGTTTATCTAATTCATAAACTACAGCAGCATGATAGTAAGGCAGGTTTCAGCAATCAGATTATCACAAACACTGCTCTTTGTTAGGATCTAGCATATTAATTGCTAGCTAAAGACAAGAAACTCCCAGCCATTTATGGTTAGAAACTGTTTTGTATTTTGTGATAAATCCTCAGTCAACATATAAAACTATTTCCCAATCCTTGATTGATATTTAGAAACTTTATTCCAGCACCCAAGAAAAATAGAAAAAAAAAAGATTTTCCACACCACAACAAAAGGATTTGGAATGGGAGGAAACGGCATTTGATTGACGGTCGTTGACTCAACATTCAGCATTCACCTAGTGGCGTCAATGGAAGCAACAGCTCAGATGGATCTGTTAATTTCAAAAGTTATTTTATACATGCAAGTATCAGTAGCACATTTAGTTGGATATCATAAAAGAAATTACCCGTCTTATTAGAAAAGACAAATATTACTGACATCTACAGGCGTAAACTAGAAAAAATATATGGCAACAAGAATCTTTGAGCCAATTATTAATGCATATAATGAGTCTAAAGATAGATACCAGAAAACTGAGAATTTCTCAGTTTCAAAGTTTCAATGCTGATGTCTCCCAACTAGGTAACCCCAACAAATGCAGGCATATTTAACTAATTCAAACCAAAGTGGTAAGCAAAAGCTAACTGCTAGAACATTCAGGTCAAATAAGCATCCAACAAAAAATAAATAATTAAATCCAATATCCTGGTACGGCTACTATTAAAAGCCAAATATCAGCAACAGGACGGAATACCTGTTCAGCAGCTATAACTTCTGTCAGCTTAGATTTGCTCTCTTGCTCTGAAGGCACAGACACATAGACAAAGAAGTTTATCAGCATTAGATAAAAAATGCTAATTATATGAATGTAATACCAAGAGAAGGTACATATAGTTCATGCCAATATTTCATAAAGTCCATCTCATAAATGATAACATTATGCAACCGCAATCCATCACACGGAACTATACTGGGTGAGTAAGTACTGGTCAAAGAGCTCATTTTATTACAATGAACACAACCCCATTAAAGTTCCTAATGTCGTGAGTTGTTGAGCAATTATTCCTGATAGTCATTTATGATCCCCAAATCTTTTTCTCCTTGCACAAAAGGAAAAACTACTCTCACGCGTCTGCCTCTTGAGTCATAGTTTACAACATTAATCCTCTGTGAATCAACTCCCAGACATGAAATACAAGAAAAAAGGTGGTAACGAAAGCTACATACATTTCAACCTACATAATGAAGATTCATTATCTTTGATAAAAATTGAAATTTTATCATGCCAAGAACGGAATGGACCATTAGAAGATATCTACTTTTAGAACTCTCTAACTTTAGTAGACTATAAAATTAGACGACTTAGTGAAAAGTAATCGTTTTTTGTTCAACAACAAGGATCCAACCAAGGTAAAATCAAGAACCATATGTTGCCATCTACTTGTTCTCACATTCAACTTCTATATTAAAGTATTGTATAGCTTTTGCCCAAGACGAATACATTTGCATCCAAAAAAAAGAAAAAGGTATCATTCTATGTCAACTCACACTCATGGCCTACTTAGAAAATCAATAAGTAGAAGTAGAGAGATTTTTCTGAAGTACCAAGGAAAGTATAACAGGAATAGTAGTGCAGGCAAGAAGAATACCAAAATCCATTCAATTAAAAAATTACAGTAATCACAAAATAAAAGATAAAGCACAAAAATGGAAACAGGAAAAGTAAGTCTACTGAGATAAAGAAAACCAAACTCATCTTTTACACAAACTTGCTTATCCAAGGAAAATGACATAAAATCCTATGTAAAGAAACTATGTTTTATGTATCGATCAGACACAAACCCCAAGTTATACACGTTCCAAGTAAATCAACCAGAAAAATCCAGAAACGTAAGGTGCATCAGTAAATTAGCTAAACTATCTATAGCCTATTGATAGTTCAATAATATGAAACTCCCATACTATGTAAATATTTCTTTCATATAACATCATAATTCTTTCCTGAGTATATGAACAATCACATTGTTTGCTTTTGATATGCCCAATGATATATGGAGTCAAATGATTATATTCTATTTCATCATCGTTTTACTATCACATTCCAAACTCTTATCATCATCCTATAATATTCTAGACAGAAGAATATATGCTATACGACAGAGACAGCATATTCAGGCCTCTCGATTAGAGTAAATTAATAAAGTCACGGTCCTTGATCAGGGAAAAATAACTTTAAATAGTGAAATAAATCTCAATCAATGAAAAATCTGCCCACATTACGCGTGTAATTATTGGAGATACTGATTCTGTGTATGGCAACTATCGATTAACTTGGATGAGTATTACTTGTTAGAAATTTAGTGAACAATACCTTCTGTAAGTGAACTCTGGATGTCCTTGAATTCTTTGTATAGATCCAGAGAAAGATTGGCCATTGCCTCACTAGCAGCAGCACCAACAAGTTTAGCAAGGGAAAACAAGATTCGTGGCATTCCTTTTGCCTTTTGGGATATTAATTTTGCATAAGAAGCACCTAAAATCATCGAGGAAATGGGCTATAATTTGATGCATTTACTTGCAAATGCTCAGATATAGAAACTCATAAACTGATTACAGAATAGACAGCACAGTATCATTCTTCCATACACATATTGCCATTAGACAGTTGAATTTAAAATATTGCCCACAAGTAATCATAGAAATTACTAATATTAGAGAGAGCTATTTATCAAAAATTATCAGTTATCTACGGGGTCTAGCATTTCCGGATTCATAAACTCGAGAGATCAGTAAATTTCATTTTTTTATGTGAAACAGCACAAATATGCTCTTTAGAATTCATTTGAATATATGATACACATAAAGATTTAATTCTCATCACGTCTAGTGTGAAATATTTCCCCTCCTATGTTTCATTAAGTCACATTTTAAAAAATACAATGGTACAAGCATCAATTTGCGTCTTCCAAAGCAAGAAAACAATGATGTGATTATTGCTAAAGCCACTATTTAAATATAACCTCTTTTAGTTTCAGTATAACTATCCAACTAAGAGACTAGCCCATAAGGTGACATCCATAAACAGAAAAGTATGTGTCATGGTTTCCAGAATTTTTATAAAGGTTATAAAAAAAAAGTAACAAATATATTCGACCATATGAGATGAATGATCCAAAGAAAGACCTTATTCAATCAACAAGATTTCCTGAAAGAACAACCACCACCAAACCCCCCCCCCCCCCGCCGCGTGTGTGTGGGGATGTGCGGTTCCATAGGACTTCTTACCTACTGATACCATCAGCTGAGCTCCAAGATGAGTGCAGTTCTATTGCACTAGAAATAACACTAATTAATCCATCATCAGAGTACCAGCACATCAGAAAGCACACAACAGCAGAAAAACTATTTAGAATTTTACTTCCCAAACAATTTACTAAACACAAGTAACAAGAAGTCACAATTCTCAACCAAAGTCTAGAAAATCAGAATGCTTTATTGTCCAAAAAGCACTATCACATGTTCCTTTTTGAATAAAAAATCAACATCACATCCTGAATTGCCTCAAATAATCATCTACAAGAAGTATTGTTATCACATTATGTGGGTGTGCCATATGGATCATTTATTGTCATGGTGTTCGGTTGAGATTGGGCCAAATAGCAAAATATCCTATCAGTATCAATCGCTAGCAATCTACCCCCGTTAGAATTTCAATATCCCAAGGAGTACTCTTTGAGTGAAACAACATATTAAATATGTTTGTTTTATTAATTTCATTTGAAGTAAAATAAATAGGAAAGAGGAAGTCCTTCAGAGATAAGCACTATACTGCAGGTATTAAACAATTCTAATTGGCTTCTTCATCAAAAACTTTTAGTTCTTAGAAGATTCTGAGCACACTTCTTGAGCAGGTAAACATCGATCAATTCAAGAGAAGTCTTAGGCTACACCACATACATCTCAGAAAAAATGTCTCTTTAATTACCGCCGAGCACCCACACACATATGACATATGCACCAAACTTGTGCAATACTTTGGTGGGGTGAGTAGAGGGGCCTGGGGGTGCAGGGGCATGCAGCAAAGGAGAGTGGAGTGTAAACATTACATATACTTTTAACTTTCTAACATCAGAGAAAAAAATAACGAAACACCGTTCAACTGTCATAACTCATATGCCATACAATATGAGGAATTTGAAATTGTTAGCCTCGATGTGATTTTATTTTATGTTTCCAGTATTTTCAGTGTTACAAATGTTTATACTATCTTTAATGTAAATAAAAATACATCTGTGAGTCTATGACTAAATATATCTCTACATAGACTATATAGGTTTGACAGTTTCTACATGAAAAGACATGAAATATTGATAAGGTTCGAAAATAACTCGTCGGCATATGAGAAATACATGAAAATACTGCTAGGTCTTGAAAATGAAAATAAGTTGTCAATCTGACAAAATAGGCAAAAACAATTGGAAATTCAAATAGCAAAAATACAGAAATAATCGTTTTCAAATGAAAAGAGGTCCTCAAGATTCCATTCAGTTCCCATTTATAGAAAACTGAAACCCTAAGAAGATATCAGTAAAAAAGACAAGATTAAAAGTACTAAATTACCTCCTGATTCTGAAACACCATCCATAATAAGTTTTACATCTCCAGATTTCAGGGAAGTTGTCACATAGTCTACAAATTCAGACCATGAGCCACCAATCCCAATATCATCCCGCTATTTATCAAAAAAAAAAAAAAAAAAGAAAAAAAATCATCAGTTGCATCAAATTTGAAATAAGAACATAGCATTATATGAAAGCATATCACAGAAGCATTCATGTTTGTTGCAGGAAGTAGCAATCAATTTATATTTTCTCGGTCCTCTGATGAATGACCAAACAAACACAATATAGACACAGGTCCTTGAATCAGAATCTACTTAATGGGATGAAAATGATCGAAGCCAAGTGTCTTGCATCATATTCCGCAGCTAGATAAGCTCAAAAGTGATTCTTGTTATAACTCCTACTAAACAGGGCAATGATATTCAGCCTCTTACTCTTCACTTCCCTCCAATAAACATGTTGTAACATGTATGCAGCCTCCTATAACATATCACCCCCAAATAGTCGTGAACAACCTCCATCAGGTGCTCCTTTCACAGGTGTATCCAGTAATCTAAGCAACAGCAATCCAATCGCCACAAAAAGAAGATATGAAAACTATCCATCCACCCCGCATCCGCAAAAGAACAACTTTTTTTTTTTTTTTTACAATAAGTCACAGTTAAAAGAACTCAATTTTCCAACCAATACAATATACCATTGAGATGATCCAGCAAGTCTTACCCCTGTGGTATTCAATTTCTTGTGGTTGAATCCACAATACCATGAAATAACATGCATCATTTCTAGGTAAAGTGAACAGATCATTCAACTTCAGTTCCAATATATTTGATTGAACCTCTGGAGCTACTCAAGGGCCCATATTTTTTGTTTGAAAATGAGATTAAAGAAATTACATCGCTATGTCAAGTTTACCAATTATGGAATGTATATGGAAGACCAAATGATTAATAAATAAACATCTTTAATACCAAAATCGTTCGGTTATTAATTGCATAATTTCAGTCGTACAATGATCACTCAAGTCAGTAATCCACAAAACCAAAAAGGAAAATAATTTGAATTGAGAAAGTGCAGAGAGAGAATGAAAGGGGAACTGACCAAGTTCTCGAGCTGGTGGCGGGACTTGATGACCTGAAATGTGTTGGAACCAAAGTCGGTGGCGATGACTCGGAGGGCAGAATGGTCATTTCCGCCACCGTACACGTAAAACAAAAACGGCGGCGATGAGGTGGCTTGCGGCGGAGGCGATGACCACTCTGCCACCACTCTCCCGAATATCGGATTCGTTTCCTGCAAACTCATTTTCTTTTTCCTTTATATTTTATTGTTGGCTTCTCTCTTTCAACTTGGAAATTATGAGGTTTATGATTTATGAAGAATTCTACTCTTAAGCATGGATGAAAATTTCGGGAAATTTCGCCGAAATTTCATTCAAATTCAAGTACCGAAATAATAATACGCAACATTTTTTTTTCGTCAAAATTTGGGGGAAATTTTGGAAAATTTTGGGGAAATTTCGGTTTCGGTAAGTCCTTTAATAAAACTGCGGTGTATCGAAGAAATTTCGGTAAAATTTCGGAGAAATTTCGGTAAAAGGCGATATATTTTTTTTTAATGAATTTTTTGCATAATTATTACAATTGAGTGTGTTTGTTTTTAAAGTGTATGATATTTACAGTGAGGATGTGGATTTGGAACCTTTTTTGGTCAAATTTTTTGAAATTTAAATTTTTTATTAATTGTGGCATGAGAAATTATTACTCTTTTTTAAAAGATAAATATTACAAATATTTACTAGGATTTAGGAATCAAGAATATTAGAAATAGTTTACAATTGGGGATAAGATAAGATTTCTTATCCGAGAAATCAAGAAAATTAGTCCATGTATTAATTTTGTATAAAATTTATCATGTTATCATAACAAGCAATGTTTATATAATAATTTATCTCTATATTTGTTGTAAACATATCATTTTATTTGGAATTTAAGTTCAATATATGTATTAATGTTAGTTATAATATCCTGTAAACTACTAGATATATTTTTTAATTTTTTTTACAAAGTTTCCATATTTAAAAAAAAAATGTCCGAAATTTCCGTCGATATTTCCGTAAAATCAAGGTACCGAAACTTTTACCGAAACCGAAATTTTCATCCTTGCTCTATAGAAGGAGAGAACGAAATGCGGGGGAAAGAGAATTGATTTACTCTGTTATTTGGTTTGATTAGTCTAAAATAAATTATTTGAAGACGATATTATTTTGCTTAAGAGTGTCCGAATATAAACAATAAGGGTCCGGTTATCCGCACCCCACAAAATGCTAAACACACCCCATTTTTTTAGAAAATGATTTAAAAATTTCAAAAAATAACAAAATTACAATTTTATCATTATGCAAAGAAGTGTGTTCGACCAATCATGGTTGAACACACCTCTCTGTGTTCAACTATCAGTCGAACACAAAGAGGTGTGTTCGATTTGTGTTCAACTGATGGTCGAATACAGAGAGGTGTGTTCGACCAATCATGGTCCAACACACCTCTTTGTGTTCGACCATCAGTCGAACACACTTCTTTGCATAAGGGTAAAATTGTAATTTTATTATTTTTTGAATTTTTTAAATCAAAAATAAAAAAATGGGGTGTGTTTAGCATTTTCTGGGGTGCGGATAGCCGGGCCCAAACAATAATTGGTAAAACCTCCAATTTTACTTAGATTTTTGAAACATAAAATGATTTGGTTTTGAGTATTTATTACCCAAATTTTTTTATGCAATTGTTGCATAAATTTAGGAATCATACAACTCGATGGGTCCGTTTTTACTAACTTCGATGCGCACGCACAAGCTCACACATCGTGTGTCAGCTATCTGCACCCACATCTTCTCATATATGTATGCGAGTGATATCTTTAATTTATATATATATATATATATATATATATATATAAAAGAAGACCTTCTACAATAAGAGTAGCATTTTTGTGCATTTGATGTACACATGTACGCGGGTCCGGTCCGGGTTGATCCAGATCCGCGCACTTTTACTTTTTTTTTTTTGGTTTCGTCCTCTATGTTATATTAGTTATACATTTATGTTCAAATATCATATCTTTATTTAATGCTAAGGTACAGCTAACCTCACAAAAGATATAACTAACAAACTAAAATGTATGATTAACACTATTAAAATATATAATTAACATAATATAAAAGTTTAGCACATGAGAGTATGTTTGGGCGAATTTTGTCTGCGGTCTGGTGACTCATGCGGGCGCGTATGGTCGCGTGGTGGGCTGGATCGACCCGAGTGTTGGATCTAAGGTCCGTGCACTAGGTGCACAAAAGTTTTTGTTCTATAATATTAGTAAGTTATGATTTTCCGCCTAAATGTTATTACATTTTGGGAAACGCCATTTTAGATATTTTATAAACAATTTTTTTTATTATTTGTAAGAATTTAGCTACTTTTCGCAGAAATGTTTAGTTTTTGTTATTGTGAAATATGAAGAGTCATTCATTGAAAGATCATCTCACTATCCAAAAAAAAAAAAGTGGAGTGTGAAAGACGTGCAAGTGGGGGCAATCGGGGGAGTCTTTTTCTTCTCCCTTTAATTTTGATGATGGCTAGTCATAATTTTTTTACTTTAACCGCACATATTTGACCATTATTTTGAGGAGTCGAAGTTGGGCGAATGTGAAAGTAAAGAGCAAAATGTCGTTCTACATCTTGAGTAGATGATCGAAGTGCATTTCCGCTCTCAAAATCGATATTCGGTGAGTGGAAATTAATGCACAAAGTTGGTGGCCTAAACCTGTCTGGTGACTAGATATTGCGTCCAATGTGGCAGCATTGCTCGTCTGCGAAGTAGTCCATTTGGGGAGGCCCATTTCGTAGCCCTTGTGGTTAATGACCTTTCAAATCCTCAATAACTGATGGTATAAAGTAGTGGAGAGCTCCACTTTATTAGTGGGCTTAAATGTCTTAAATGCACATTAATGTGATAAATCCCTTCACTATGTAGAAGTGCCTATAAATAGGACATGTTTTTCATAGCTTTGTATATGATTGGAAGCACGAAATTATCTTTGCAAATATCAAAAATCTCATAGTATATGTGGAAAATCAATCTTGCATCTTTGAGCATATAGAGTGTGATCCACCATTTTAGTTCGTTGGTGATTTTAGTTTTGTGGTGCTACCAACTAGAAAACGTAAGTCATTTTACCTTTGAGAACTTCACATCGTACCGTGAGCACTAGCCAGGATGTGTTCATTTTTTAAGGGAAAGGTCTCCTTGATTCGACTTTCCAATTTGTATTCATGGTGCATTTCAAAGCTCTTCTTTGTTGTAGGGAAGTTGTTGCTGCTGCTCTATGTATCTTGTAAGTAGCCAAAACTCGAAGATCCTATTGGAATTTGAAGATTCGAAGGCGTTCGAAGTCTCTGCAAGAATCTGTTGTCGCCGTGTTGTCTACAGTGTTACAACATTTTTGATAACATTTGTATTATATAACAGTTTTATTTTCTGTTTTCCCATTGTAATTGACATGGTTTGATGTACTATAAACAACAAATTTCTCCATTGAATTTTTTCCTCTTTCTTCATTTATTTTTCTTCTTTAGATCTTCTTCTTCTTTTATAAAATTTCTCTACTGGATTTTGTCCAACATACTACATCTCACTAAACTGTCGTTGCCTCCACCAACCCCACACTCGCCTCCGGTGCAATAGTCTCATTTCGCAAGAAATATAGTGACATCATTCAGAGAAATTGCTCCTCTGATGAAATGAAACATTTTCTTGAATGAAATGAAAAACTATTTTGAAACAAACTTTTTAAATGAAATGCGGAAGAATTCTGAAACAAACCTGATCTGTTAGAATGAGATGAGGCAATGAAACATCCCGTTCATATTTCTCTCTTCTCTCTCAATATGCAGCGTTGTTCTTTGTAAATCTCTGTCTAGCTAAGTCTAACGCTATGCTCCCTTTGCAAAGTCCATTCCAATTTTCACATTTTGTTTAAACAATTATTTTTTGTTGATATTAGCTTTAAATTGACTGTTGTTTTATGTTTTCAAATAGGAAGAAAAAGGATTGTGAGAAAGAATCAATGCATTTATATGAAGTCTGAAGATTATTATAATGGTGAAATTACAAAAATTACCAATGTCAAGGTCCAATAGTAGAAAAGTTTTCAACGGTGAAATAACAAAAGCTATCAATATTGAGGTGCGATCATGGAGATGTTTCCAATGATGAAATTACAGATACTCATGATATTAAGTTTTATTATAAAAAAATCTTTAAAAGAAATTACAATAATTCCATTTTTCCATTTAAATCAAGTAATAAAATCTAAAGCTAGCTTTTGCTTTTTGCAGCAAAAAGCTGCAGAGATAGGAAGAGAGAGGATTGATGTGTATAAGTTCAAATCTAAAAGGATAGTGTTCTTGGGTTTGTTACGTTTTTTTTAAGGGATTGGAGGAGCCCAAAATACCATTTCTCACATAACTTATACCTTTCTACCACTCTATGATAGTTTTTGGCCCAAAATACCACTATTTTATTGAAATTACAAACATACACCCACTTTACGACGTTAAGACCACCTTCTTCACAACCAACACAACCGGTTGTGGGAAAATGACAAAGCAAAATAATTTAAAAAAAAAAATCAGAAATTAGGCACAACCCATGAAATAAGGAGGGTGTCGTCCAACCCAAATTCATGAAATGGTCATTCAATCCCCTTATGCCAAGTGTGAACCCATTATTGATTGATTTAAATTTTTATGGATATAATTTAGATTGTTGATAAATGATATAATTTGTGTTTAATTTATTTTTTAAAAATTATCAAAGTTCCTTTTTTTTTTTTTTGTCTATAAGTAGAGTCTAATATTGACATATTTCGAATCATAAATTTAAAGTTTCCCATTTTCTCTCAATCTCAAATTCTATCATTTTTTACATTTTGATATTCTTTATTTTCTCACATAATTTCTATCATTTGTTATTATGGATCCAAACAATCCAAATTATTTTACTTACTCCCAAAATTTTCCAAACTTCGAAAATTTTATGAATTCTGAAAATTACCAAAACTCTCAATATCATCAAAATTCTCAATTTTCTCCAAAATAATTATAAAAAAATTATATCAAAAAAGATTTTAATCTATACAAATATTATATTTTTAAATGTAATTAAAAAAATTCCAAAATAATATATTTTTAAATATTTTGGGTTTTTCGATTATTTAATTTATGTGAAAAAATCATTTTATGTTGTGTTTGTAGATGAAAGAGAAATAATATTTTATTAAAAAGTTGGATTGTATTAGGTTGTTGATAAAGTATAAAAAATTTGAAATTGAGTTGGATTGTAGGTTGTAGATATAAATGAGAGAGAAATTAATATTTTATTGTGAGGTTGGGTTGTGGGAGGTTGTTGGTGAAGATAGTCTAAATGACAAATAAATGGTCCCCAACTACCAACCCATCCCCCAACCACCCACGTCCCATACATTCAAACTTACCACATAGTCAAAGGATGAAGATGGAGATATCGTGTATCAAAAAAAAAAAAAAAACACTCCCCAAATTAACTCATTCGAGTTGCAGTTTATATCTCTCATCTAATTTGTTGGTTATTAATTTTATGTTTAACTACTTGATGATTATTGATGCAAAAATATCTTAATTAATTACTTCAAAATAAAGACCTCATGGACATTAAATGTCGATAACATACAAATAATAAAAAAATTGAATAAATAGAAACACTTCATACACGAAGTTTATTCGTCATCCATAGTACGTTCTATTCGTATGACTTTCCAATCCACAAAGTGAGCATTTTTTCTTTTTCCTTCTGTAGAGTTGAGCCTTGATTAAACTTGTATTCTCATTATTGAAATTGTCATGAAGGGACTGAGGCATGTGTTTGGTACATCTAGTCTTGTTATAACCGGAGAGCCTACATCGACTGCGTACTCTGGTATTGAGCGTAAGTTTCAAAATATTCTCTCCTTGAAGGAATCCATTTTTCTTTTGGTCATTCAACTTATTTTGGTTTGTCAAGCGCGATATCCACTTCTTTCTAAATGTCATCAGACACAACCCAATCTTTTGGGTCAGGTACAGGGACAACCTCACCTACTTACATGCCCCTCAACCATTATGTCATGTAATAGGGAGCCCGTATGAAGTCACCGATTTCTTTGCAGAGCTGTTTTTAAAAAAAAAGACAAAACACGTGTAAGTGAAAGTTGACTAACATGGTTGATGAAAATATAAACATGATTTATGCACATTCATGCGAACACAGTATCAAGTCACTTTGAAAAATCACACATGTGTACAAATGATGATTTAGTTCAACGATAAAGTTCTTATTCACATATATACAAGAAAAAAAAGTCTTTACATTGCCGATTCATTCTCTATAGAGGTAAAAATAGCCATTATTTTTGAAATATAGGATTGTTCTATTTGAATCAAACAATAAATTTAATTGACCCCAATAACATAAGCAATCCTTTTAATATGATGTCATTTGAAACCAATCCTTTCCAAACACAACATAACAATAATATATCACAAAAGCATGTATTTTATCATATACAATAACAAGTACGGGTTGTCATATATTGTTCACATCCATCAAATTTTATAATAATCAAAGAGATATGTACAATCTTTAAACATAAGAAAAAAAAATCTTCGATTGGTTTAAATATAAATTAATAAAACAATTATATAAAAAGGAACATTACTACTCCCAGTTAAAATTTATAAAACAGAAACACAATACCATATAGCATAAGCCTTGCAAAGTGAAACCCACTTAGAAAAATACTCTCATAGTCTCATTATTTAAAAGACCCTATCATAAAATAATATTTTCATTATTTAACGAACCCACTTAAGCATCAACTTTGAAAAAAAAATGAAACAAAACAAAAATGAAACTCTTGAAACAGAGTATGTTGCCTCAAAAAATAGATAAAATAAAAAAAAGACCAACTTTAGAAAATGTAACAAAGCAGAAACTCTTGAACAAGGTAAGAATATTATTTAATCACAACACAACATTTGGGTACACCACATTATCTATTTTATCATATTCTTTTAATATCAATTTTTAATTATAAATATAAATATGATATTTATTTATTATTTTAACAAAATTTATTTTTTATGGGAAGACATGCATGGTATGTTATTACATTTACACATTTTATATGTTATATTTACATTGTAATATCCAGATTTATATTCAAATGATCTCATCCGAATAATTATCAATAAATTTGTTATTGAAGATTTTAAAACTGCTACTAGAATTTTGAACAAGTACCAAAAATGTCTTCATAAAAAAACATCTACCTAAATTAGATACGAAATAAACAAAATAAACACAACATAAAACAAACTCAGTTTTTATTATTCCAATTAGTTCCAAATTAAATTTTTGCAAATGAACTAGTGAAAATCTGATAAATATATGTAGGGATATTTATGTATAGATTTTGATGAGATAAAGTAGTTATGTATAGGGATTTGGAGTACCCCATTTTTCCATGATATTTATGTAGAAACTTAATTTTTGTTAAGTTTCTGTTTTGAGATGAAGGTATAAGTATCGTGGAAATCAGAAAGATGGAGGTTTCTGATAGCAGCAGGATTCTGCAAAGGAGTGCTATCGGATACTGCTAAACACGAAATAGTGAATCAGTAAGCAGCATATAGTAAACAGTAAGGAGGATTGAGAGGCTTTCTGTTGATTCAGAATTAGTGAGCAGATTTAGAATCAGTAAGCAGATACAGAACAGTAAGCTGTGCAGAACAACAAGCAGATTTAGAACAGAAAGTTAGCGCAGAATATGAAGTGATTACTGCATCCTGATCAGGGAGCAAAAAGACAACACACTTAAATATTGCAGTATGAGGAAGATCAATGTATACAAGGATTGATCTTTATCAAAGTAGCCGGTAGATGGAAGTTAGCAACCAGCCAATGATGCGCTGTCATCTGAATTGAAAACCTGCCAAGGACCTGTTGCCAAGGAGTGGCGCCATTAATGCCTTGCAGAGTAGGACATACCCTTTTTCCAATTTTCCAGAAACATTTAATGCGAAGATCAAATGAGATCAAGGATTTTAAATTCAAGATAGAGTGTGTCTCTCTTCAACGGACACATTTTCTACAAGTATATAAGAAAGTAGAGTTGAATGGAGAAAACAACTAAAACTGGAACTGAAACTACCATCTCTTTAACTCTCTTCAGCAAACGCAAGTTTTCTCAAGTTTCAGTCACTCAACCTTACTGAAGCAGCCAAGCCGACGAGTTTCCAAAACTTCAAAGATCTCAAGGCTGTCTTCAAAGCACCAGTTGAAGAACCATATACTTTTAACCATTTATGTTGTGTGCTAGGTTGTTTATTGGTGTCCTCAGTGGGAAGGATTTAGATCCTCATTGAGTGGTAGTCTTAAGTGTCTTTATGGCTTATAACTCTATATGAGTTTGGTGACCCTGTGTGGGATTAGCCTAGGAATCTTTCTGATTCTAGTAGGTGTTAACTTATTAGGAGTTGATTTGTAAAGTTGAGACTTGTAAAACAAACTTTCCTGATTGAAGTTCCTCCTTAGTGAATGAGAATGTTGGTCCTAAGTGGTCAGAGGTTCAGAAGGGGGGTGAATGAACCTCTATCGATTTTTTGAACTTTTTAAAATTTTGGTGAATAGGTTACCGATTCAATGAGAAATGTAGTAACCTGACTCGATTTAGAAACCTGGTAGTATGTTGTATCAGGTTCCCGACTCGGTATCACAGTATGTAGCGGAAAATACTCGATAGAGTTTCTATTTGGAAAACACTTTCTTTTGCAAGAATGTTGTTTGATAAATGGTTTTAGCAGAATGCTTGTGATGTATGCAGCAAGATAGATATGCAATGAACAAAATGCAGCAAATAAATTAAAGCGATAAACACATATGGCTTATAGTGTTTTGAAGGTGGTGTAATCCTTCTATGTCCACTCTACTCATTCCCAGAGGAGAAACTTCGTTAAGTCAGTTTGATTTACAAGTCTCAACTTTATAAAATCCTTCCTAACAAGTTATACCTACTAGAATCCCAGATTCCTAGGTTAAAACCCACACAGGGTACATAATCCCACATAGGGCAAATAGCCTACACAAGACTATATACTTAGCAAGGATCTCAATCCTATCAACTAAGTTACACCAAACTAAAACAACCTAACACACACAACACAATGGTTAAAAGATCACTACAAGAAAAATAGGATACAACCCCCAAAGACAACCCTTTTTATGAATTTGTAGTCTTTTTAAAATTTACAATCCTTTTTCCGAAAAGCGTTGTCTTTGTTCAAAAAATTCGCTCAACATCAAGGCAAATAATGGAAAAGACAACGCTTTTTTCATAGGGTTGTTAAATGATTTTTTTTTTAAAAAGACAACACTTTTGTGCAACGCTTTTTTCAAAGGGTTGTCATATAGCGCATTTAAAAAAAAGACAACCTTTTTATGCAATGCTTTTTATGCGTTGTCGTATAACACATTTTAAAAAAAAAAGACAACCCTTTTATGCAATGCTCTTTATGCGTTGTCTTTTGGTGGAGTTTTTTTAAAAAAAGACAACACATTGTGCAACGCTTTTTTTTACGTGTTGTGTTAATATTAATTGTTTTTTAATTAAATTAAATTTGAAAATTTTAATTATTTTATGATGTTATCTTATATTATTTGCATTAATATTATATTATATGAACAAACTCATAATTTTATAAAAATAGTATTTTTATAAAATATATTAAATATATGCACTAGTATATTTTATAATTGTCTTAAAATGAAATTAGATTAAACATTACTAAACATACTAATTAGTCATTAATCTTCCAATTATATATATATATATATATTTAACCTTTTAAAATATATTAAAAATATAAATAATATTTTGATTCTTCAATAATATTGTAGGTATTGAATAAATCTATGTACATAAAAATATATGTAAATAAATCTATGTACACAATATGACAAATAGTTCAACAAATTAAAGTAAAGAATAATATTTTAATTCAGTCACATTTTGTGGGGTCCTGAGTGTTCGAGTGTTCAGAGGTTCAGAGGGGGGGTGAATGAACCTCTTTCGATTTTTGCAAACTCTTTTTCGAAAATCTTTTCTGTTATAACAGGTTCCTGATCATGGTCAGTAACCTGTCTCGAATCAACAACCTGACTCAAAGCTTGATCAGGTTCCTGACCCGGTATCAGAATATTACGCAGCGGAATAAACTTGATACAGTTCTTTTTGGAAAACCGTTTCTTTTTAGACATAATTTTAACAGTCTTTTCTCAGGATGCTTATGATGTATGCAACAGTATAGATATGCAGTAAGTAAAGTGCAGCATACAATCAAAGCATATAAACACTTTTGTTTATAGTGGTTTGAAGGTGGTGTAAGCCTTCTACATCCACTCTACTCCTACTCAAGGAGGAACTTCGTTAGGTCAGTTCGAATTACAAGCCTCGCTTTACAAACCTCTTCCTAACAAGCTACGCCTACTAGAGTCCCAGACTTCAGTCGAAGGCCACAGCCCACAAAGGGTAAGTAATCTATCTCTATAGACAACCCACTTAGCAAGGACCTAATCCTCTCAACTAAGTTACACCATAAAACAACCTAGCGTACTCAGCACAATGGTTAAAAGAAATATCGAGTTCTTCAACTGGTGTGGAGCAGTCTTGATCTTTGTAGACACATATCTATTGTATGCTGCTCCTGGAAGGTTGAGTGGCTGAACATGGATAAGCTAGAGAAGCTTTGGAATATATCTAATTTTCCTCTCGACTCTGTTCAGCAATTTTCTTCATCAGCCACACCTTCTATTTATAGATCTTGAGAATGTATTCGTTGGAGGAAAGTATTCGTTGAAGGAAGACATTTCCCTATTTTCAACGTAAGCTTAGATCTCCCAAGATCTTCTCTGTGGTCGCATTAAATGCTTATGAGTAGTTCCTGACAAGTGCATTTAATTTGCCTACAATTTGCTTCTGGACCTCTTTTGACATTCCTGCTGACCTGTGAAGTCGGTATGAGTCCAAAGCTAAAGTCTATGCAGTTGCTGCTTGATATCAGCTGATTATCTTTTTTTCCTTGCTGCATGTGCTTCCCGATGCTGCTTCATACTGTCCTCAGCTTGCTGCTTCTCTTCTAGCTTGCTGGTTTCTTTCATCTGCTGTCAGTTTTCTGTATGTAGCTCTTCTGTCCTTGTAGTCTGCTGACCAGCTTCCTGTTTTCTTGTTGACAGCTTTCTATTTGGAGATTATTATCTTTGTCGCTCTTTCAGCTTGCTGTTCCTTTCAGCTTGTTGTTCGCTCCATGCAGCATCCTATTTGCCTTTTATCAGCTTTGCTATTTCCTACAGTTTGCTGACCCTTAGAGAATGTCTTCTTAATTCTTCTAAGGTTGGTTTTCCTTAGCATTTGGAAAACCATTACATGATCTCATCTTAGCATCCTGATCATGTAATACGTGGAAACTTACTTCAGCAAACTTATGTTTTCTTATTATTCAACATGTTCTGTCTTATTAAGATAACTCTACAAATATCCCAACAATTTCCCCCTTTATCTTAATGATGATAGAACATAATAAGAGTCAAGAGTCATTAAAAGAAAATGCTCTTTAATAAGAAACCTTAATGATTGTACAAGTACAATTCTTTTCTTTTAGTACAAAAGTAAGCTACTCTACTTCTTCTAGCTTCTTTTCTTTCTTCAGTTTCTTCAGTTTGCTGTTTCCACGCTTTTCCACCAGAGAGATCTTCTTCTCCCTCTCTACCATCTCTGCATGCTTTTTTCAGCATGTTTTCATCAGCAAGCTGCATCTTTCAATCAAATCTCCTTCTTCTTGGTTGATCAGCTTGCTGTCCATTGTTGCTTCAGATGGTAGGTGACTCCTGATCGCCACTAGCGACTGTTTCCCCCTTTCAAAAAGGCTTCAGCAGTGTTTCAACAGTGACTCTTGGCTTTATGCTCTCTTCTCCCTTTCTGTCATCATCCTCAAGCTTGCTACTCAAGGGTGAAGAGAACGCCAAGGTTGGCCATCAGGTTCCTCTTGTCTGACAATTGTTGTTCAAAACCAAAATAGCTAATTGTTCGTACCGCTCTCTGAGCATCCTCATTCTTATTCCTACCCAAGGGAATAAGCTGCTTAGCCTCAGCATGTGACAAGGGATCAGGAAACTGATCGGTGGATGATCTGTTACCTGTTCAGCTTCATCAATGTCCAGGCACGTTCACCTTGGATCCTTGATTGCTGGTCTGGCTTCACCTTCACCACAGCTTTTCGTGCTGGTGAGGATTCATCATCGTCCAGATATCCAGCGGAAGCTGTTGACATGAAGTCTTTGGACTGATCTTGGAGAAACACCTGCTTTTGTTTTATCTCCGTGGATTGCTGCAGGTGTCTTCTCTGTCCAAAGATTGGTCCTTGATGACTTCCTCGGTCCCATATCTTCATCTAGGTTGAGGAGGTCGGACCTGTGTCATCTTGAATGGAGGATGAATGCTTATACTTTAGCATTCACCTCATAGAGTCGGTCTTTGATTCTGAAGACCTTCTCTGCTTCTTTTTAAGCAGAGACTCCATACTCCATTCTTCTAAAGACCTTTTCTGCTTCTAGATTAGCAGAGAATTGTCTTCATCATCGTCTTCATCTCCATCTCCTTCTCCGCCTTCTTGTGTCTCCATCTTCTTCTTTTTGTCGATAAGAGTAACTCACATGAGGAACTGTTGCTTGTTGAAGATTTTAGTGAGTGGTGAATGTGTAGGAGACTGGTGAAGAATCGGCTATTTGTAGGCTGAAGAATGTGAACGGTTCTTTTGGATCTATGATTGGGAGATGAAATGCACGATCTAACGGTTGATTCTAAAAAGGTGGATGTGCCTTTTTTGTAAATTGTAACCGCCACTTGTCGATTTTTCTTGGAAAGGTTCCACAACCGCCCTTTTTGCCTTCTGAAAAGGTAGATCTTGCTTTTTGTTGAATTAATGGTCAGCCGCCTCTACAGATTTTCTGTGCATAGCTTTATCTCTTAGATTGAGGCTATAGATGTCCATCACTTCTTCTGTAGATAGTATGCTGATGCATGCATACTGACTTGTTGAGAGCATGCTGACATTTTGGTTAGGCTTTCTCCTGAGATACTCATTCTTCTGATAATCCCTTCTATATCCTCCGTAGGAGCCGTCTCAACAGCATTCTTGCCCGAGGTCTTCGTAGAGTCTGTTACTCGATTATCAGCATCCTTTTATGTTTCTTCTTGTTGATCAGTCAGCATCCTTGTTTGTTCAGCATCCTTGTCTGTTTCTCCTTATTTGATATCACTTGGTAATACCACTAGTTGACTGATACCACTTGTTGGTATCACTTGTTGGTCAGTCAACATCATTGTCTGATATACTTGATGGTTGATGTTGATTTCTTCCGCTTGTGGCCATAAGAGAGAAACGACTTGTTGATATCTTTTGTTGATAAAACCGATATCAAGATGTTACATTGTCTCATTTGATGGTACTGATGAGACATGTAAGACTTTTCTTTCTTTGATGACTTCTATTTGATCTCTTTATGGGTTCTTGTCATCAGGTTGCTCCTTTTTCTGTTTATGGCTCAGTAGAGAATTTTTCCTTTTCTTCGTGAGTTGTGCTACCACTTGATGATTGTTGGAATTTCTCTCAATTATTTACAGAAGGAAACTTGTGTGATCTCTGATACCACTTGAGGGGTCCTGAGATTGGATACTGTTAAGCAAATCTTATTCTATGAAAGATGTAGCATCCAAAACAGAACTTTTAAACTTTGTACAAGTTCCCCCTTATTTAAGAAACTCATACTTTCTTACTCATAAGAGCTTTCTTAGGCTCTTGTTCCTGAGATTGTACTTCTCAGAGTTTTGGCGTTTACTTTCTTAGATTCTTGTCAGAAGACTGTCATCTTGTCTTCTCTTTTAGTGGCTTCATTGGCTATGTTTTTTACTTCACTAGGCAGCTTTCTTTGTCTGTGGAGCTTACTTCTTTGGGAAGGGAAATGACTCTAGCTTGTGTTGCTTCCTTAGTGGCCTTCAGCTTGCTCTAATAGTCGCAACTTTAGTCACCTCAGCAACCTGTTTGATTTCCTGTTCAGCAGCTTTAATCATCAATATACTTTTGTTGATACCACTCATTGGTCGGCCCTTTTTGATTATGACTGAACGTGTATGATTTTGTATACTACGATGTACAATATTCCCCCTTAGATTGTGCATTCTTCTTCTTGGGTCGTTACTCATTTCCTGTTGTCTTTTTAGGTATCGTCGCGCTTTGTTAGTTTCTTGTCTGTTGATGAAGGTTACTGTCTTTGTCTATGTTACTTTATTTGTATAGCCTAGACAGTTTTCTTCTTGCTTCCTCCAAGTATTTTTTACTCATTCGCCAAGATCTCTGAACTGTCTGAATCCTGAGTATGTGTAATATGTGATTTAGCATGTACTCCTTTTGGATTCTTTTGCATCTTCCTGTCATAGGTTTCTGTCTGTTGGTATTTTGAAGATCCATTGTTCGATTTCTCAGCAACTTGATTTCTGAAGGTGTGTGTTCGTCTAAGTCAGTGAGTTCTTCATCTCTTGCTTTAGACAAGATTCTTCATATGTTTATACTTTGTTGGTCATAACAGTTCGTTAGAAAGACTTCTGCTATGGAAACTCTTTGGTCATCAAGTAGTTGATTCTGCAAAATACGATCTCGAAGAGACTGTCAGTTACTTGAATGATGAGTTATCCATGCTTATGTTAAAATCATGAGTTTTGGTCTCATGAAAGTGAAAACGGTTTATCCAAATATAAAAAGGTCAACTTGTTGGGTCTGGGTTGTTACCAGTCAAGTCGGCTTTTAACCCAACCTACTTTGATACCACTTGTGGGGTCCTAAGTGTTCAAGTGTTCAGAGGTTCAGAGGGGGTGAATAAACCTCTTTCGATTTTTGCAAACTCTTTTTCGAAAATCTTTTCTGTTATAACAGGTTCCTGATCATGGTCAGTAACCTGTCTCGAATCAACAACCTGGCTCAAAGCTTGATCAGGTTCTTGACCCGGTATCAGAATGTTACGCAGCGGAATAAACTTGATACAGTTCTTTTTGGAAAACCGTTTCTTTTTAGACATGATTTTAATAGTCTTTTCTCAGGATGCTTATGATGTATACAACACAGTATAGATATGCAGTAAGTAAAGTGCAACATACAATCAAAGCATATAAACACTTTTGTTTATAGTGGTTCGAAGGTGGTGTAAGCCTTCTACATCCACTCTACTGCTACTCAAAGAGGAACTTCGTTAGGTCAGTTCGAATTACAAGCCTCGCTTTACAAACCTCTTCCTAACAAGCTACGCCTACTAGAGTCCCAGACTCCAGTCGAAGGCCACATCTCACAAAGGGTAAGTAATCTATCTCTATAGACTACCCACTTAGCAAGGACCTAATCCTCTCAACTAAGTTACACCATAAAACAACCTAGCGCACTCAGCACAATGGTTAAAAGAAATATCAAGTTTTTCAACTGGTGTGGAGCAGTCTTGATCTTTGTAGACACATATCTATTGTATGCTGCTCCTGGAAGGTTGAGTGGCTGAACATGGATAAGCTAGAGAAGCTTTGGAATATATCTAATTTTCCTCTCGACTCTGTTCAGCAATTTTCTTCATCAGCCACACCTTCTATTTATAGATCTTGAGAATGTATTCGTTGGAGGAAAGTATTCGTTGAAGGAAGACATTTCCCTATTTTCAACGTAAGTTTAGATCTCCCAAGATCTTCTCTGTGGTCGTATTAAATGCTTATGAGCAGTTCCTGACAAGTGCATTTAATTTACCTACAATTTGCTTCTGGACCTCTTCTGACATTCCTGCTGACCTGTGAAGTCGGTATGGGTCCAAAGCTGAAGTCTATGCAGTTGCTGCTTGATGTCAGCTGATTATCTTCTTTTCCTTGCTGCATGTGCTTCCCGATGCTACTTCATACTGTCCTCAGTTTGCTGCTTCTCTTCTAGCTTGCTGGTTTCTTTCATCTGCTGTCAGTTTTCTGTTTGTAGCTCTTCTGTCCTTGTAGTCTGCTGACCAGCTTCCTGTTTTCTTGTTGATAGCTTTCTATTTGGAGATTATTATCTTTGTCGCTCTTTCAGCTTGCTGTTCCTTTCAGCTTGTTGTTCGCTCCATGCAGCATCCTATTTGCCTTTTATCAGCTTTGCTGTTTCCTACAGTTTGCTGACCCTTAGAGAATGTCTTCTTAATTCTTTTAAGGTTGGTTTTCCTTAGCATTTGGAAAACCATTACATGATCTCATCTTAGCATCCTGATCATGTAATACGTGGAAACTTACTTCAGCAAACTTATGTTTTCTTATTATTCAACATGTTCTGTCTTATTAAGATAACTCTAGAAATATCCCAACACATTTATATTTTGTATCGTGAGTGCACTAACATTTTGGGTTTTGAACATTCATATGTTGGTCATTGAAATCGAGTTAAATACAGTAATATATCAAAATTGGAAATCAATGACTTATATTAATAAGTATTAATGGTACTTTATAAAAATTAACAAAAAATATGTGATAATAGTAATTGTCTTTTAATTAAATTAAATTTGAAAAGTTTAATTATTTTATGATGTTAACTTATAATATTTGCATTAATATTATCTTATATGAACAAACTCATAATTTTAAAAAATAGTATTTTTAAAAAATATATTAAAAATATGCAGTAGTATATTTTATAATTGTCATAAAATGAAATTAGATTAAACATTACTAAACATATTAATTAGTCATTAATCTTCCAATTATATATATATATATATATTTATATATTTTTAACGTTTTAAAATATATTAAAAATACAAATAATAAAAATTAACAAAAAATATGTGATAATAGAAAATTGAAATATATCAAAAATTGAAATAAAAGAAAAGCATGTAGCATATTACTACATAAAACACTAGTGATCTAGTGGTTGAAGTACCACCTTGTCACTCGGGTTCGAATCCCAAACAACGCGCAATATTTGATATGTTGACGTCAGCACTTTGACGACGTGGCATGATGATGTGTCAGCATTATGATGACGTCAGAGTCCTATTTAATATTTATTTAAAAATATTAAAAAAAGGACAACCCTTTCGTGCAACGGTTTTTTATGCATTGTCGCTTTTATGCATTGTGAAATAGTGAATTTTTTTTTGCAATGCTGGATATAACAATGCTAAAAAATTGGATTTAACAACGGGTAATAATCGTTGTTAAATGGCAAAGTTCTTGTAGTGGATAAAAAGGGTTCTTCAACTGTAGTGGTTAAGTCAATCTTGAACTTGAGAGCTCGAACGCTTGATTGGTAGACTGCTTCTTGAAGGTTGAGTGGCTGAACATAGGTAAGCTTGAATAAACTTTGGAATATTTCTGATTTTCCACTCGGCTCTACTCAGCAATTGTCTCAGTCACTCATACCTTCTATTTATAGAGTTAGGAAAAGTATCTGTTAAAGAGGTACTTTTCCATTTTGAATTTGAGCTATGATCTCCAAAGATCTTCTCTGCGGCCGCATTAAATGCATCTGAGCTGCTCCTGACATGAGCATTTAATGCGCCTATCATCGGGTTCTGGACCTCTCCTGATATGCGTGCTGACATGGCAAAGCGGTATAGGTCCACCACTGAAGTTCATACAACGGCTACTTAATTTTGTTAACAGTTAGCTTGTTTTTTCTCGTACTGCATGATCTTTCTCGTGTTGCATGGATGAGAGTAGCACTTATCTTTCTGCAAAAGATCCGTTGGCTACTTCCTGATATCACAACAGGTTGTTGTAGCTTCTTCCTATTTGCTACTTTCTGCTTGCTATTTTCTCCATTCTGCTTTCTCCAGCTTGCTGCTTCTTCCATGCTGTTTTCTTCAATTTGCTGCTCTTAGAAGATATCTTCCTATTTCTTTTAAGGTTGGTTTTTCATTACATGATCTTATCTGAAGATCACGTAATCAATATGGAAACTAGGTATTGAAACCCTAAGCAAAATGTTTTTGTTTTATCACGCATACTGTTTTGTCTCATCAAAATAACTACAGAAATATCCCAACAATTTCTCCTTTTTTTATGATGACAAAACGTAATAAGAACAAGTCATTTAAAAATGAATACTCTTTCATTGAAACTGAATGATTATACAAGTATAATTACATTTCAGAACAAATGTGAAAGTAAGTAAGCTGCTACAGCTCTATCTAGCATTACTTCATTTTTCAGCTTCAGACAGTTTGTTGTTTCCATACTTTCCACCAAAGAGTTCTTCCCCTCTCTCTACTATCTCTGATCTGCGTATTTCATCAGCTTGCTGCATAGCTTTCAGGATCTTCAACAAAAGGATCTTAGTTGTAGAAGAATCCATACATGTGGTGTTTGATAAACCACACTGTGACACTACTGAGCTGGACAAGTTGTAAAAGGGCCCTCCGTCTTTTTATCTCAACTGTCAGATTACTTGTCTCTCACAAAAGTTATTTGATTAGGACCGTTGATAAAAAAACCATCTCTTTTGAAATATAAAACTGATCAACATCTCCCGCTCTACTCTACATTTCCATACTTATCTCTCAAGAAGAGCAAAAAAAAAATTGACTATTTGCATTCAAAGTGCAACCTACTTTTCTCTCTTACAGTTTCTTTGTAGATCTCTCACATGTCTCATCAATGGCATGCGGAAGGGAAACCATGGTGTTGGAAGAACGTTTGGTTAACACCGAAGTCCTACTCAAAGAGAAGATCATTTTCAATAAGGATGTCATCAACAAGCTCTACAGCCATGTTGATAAGAGCGACATAGCTAGCTTTCTCACTACTCATTATAGCGGGCTTTCAGCCTCATTTATTTATAAGTTCTATGCATACGCCAAGTTGTCCAGCGACTTGAAGACGATCCACTTCAGGATGAGTCCTGATGGTAAGAAGTATATGCTGAAAGCGAAGGACATCGCCTCCACCTTTGATATCTCCAACGACGGCCTACGGCCCTCAGAGCTAGAAAAGTATGGCTCTGAATACATGGAGGAAATCTGGAACCTGTTCAAATAAGATTCCATGTCATAGCCCCCGAAGAAAAGCTTTGAGAAGAAGAAACTAAAGCCAGAGTATGAGTTTCTTCCTAACATCTGCGCGTACTCCATTGAAGGCAGATGTGGAAGCTTTGACAAGTACACCGATCTTCGAATTCAGTTGATGACTGTCATTGTCAAGGAAGAGACAACCAACTCGAATAAGTTCCTCCTACGGAGGATTTAGGAGGAAGCCTCCAAGAAAACCTTCAAGAGGAGTTTCGGGATCACCATCCCCTCCATTCTCTGTAAGAAGAGGATCCTAGTGGAAGAAGCTATACCAATGATCCCTGGTTGGTACTTAAGCGTGAAGAAGGGCTTCTTTAGGAAGAAGGCTATGGGGAAGGCTCAACAACCAAAGAAGAAGATTGCTGAAAAAGGCAAGATTGTAGAAAGTGACTCATATGCTGCAACAGAATGCAGTAGTGACGCTGTACGAGGAGTTGCTGACTCGACTTCATCTGATGATGATGATGATGATGATATGCCTATTGGGAGGCCGGTGAAGAAGGTCAGCAAGAGAGCTCATTTGAAGAAAAACCCATTGAAGAATCCCAATGTGGTTGTTGCAGCAGATACAACTTTTGATCAGAAAGATGTTGATGATCAGGAAGCCAAACATACTGATCAAGAAGTCAAGCATGCTGATCAAGATACTGATCAGGAAGCAGATGATAGTCTGGCCCTTATACCATTGCCTGAAGTGAAACACCTCGTTTCCTAGTAGGAAAGAGACGAGGAAGATGAAAAAATTGCTTGCTCAGAAGAGAAAGGGGAAACGAAGCATCAGATCCCGGAAGCAAGCAAAGAAGCAGAAAGTACTGATGGACAGAGATGAACTAGATATGCCAATCAATGATATCCAAGACTGGCTTAATCTTGAGAAGTCTAACAGTGATATTGACTCAAATATAGCATATGTTTTTCTTACAGAAATTGTTGAGTCAATCTATGAAGGTTTCTTCAGGTTGTATGAGCTCTGGAGATAGATACGTCTCTCTAGGGGAAGAGAGTTGCTGCGATGGAAAGATTTCCTGAGAGTAGAGGACTTAGTCTTTGGATGGGCCGGGATTTCTGATTCTAAATCTATATTGTCCCTACTCCAACCAGAATATGTTGATTTCTGTCGGGATGCTAAGATTCAGGAGATCATTGAGAGACAGGAAAATCTAAGGAAGCACAGAGCTAACACAGATAAGAGTATCTTTGAGGATGCAAAAGGTGAACAGTCAATGACAGCTGGAGAGGACAACACATTGATGAGCCCCACCGCCGAGACTGTAAGGAACCCATTAGAACTTTAGCTTGCTGAAGCTCAATTAGCTCACCTCGATGTTGAGGAAGCTAACCAACAGAAGCTGAAGTTGGGGTTACAGGCAAGCAGAACAGAACCTTTCAGACAAACCCCACGGACACTACAAGTTGGAGAAGAAACCAGTGCTGTAAAAGACCATGATTCTCCTACATTCCATAATATAGTAGCAGCACTATCCCCCATTGTGAGCTTAGATGCAATGGAGACCGACGAGCAAGAGTTGGTCGATTATAAAGCTTCCCCGGAGTACATGGTTATAACATCTGAGGGGGAACCTTCAGAGAAAATTCAAGGAGTCCTGGATAGTTTGAATTAGGAAATTGCCGATGAAGCAACCACGGAGGAAGTTGTGAGGCGGGACTCCTTGTACTGGCTTCACTAGCAATACAGAATGCTGAAAGTGAACATGATGCAGATGATGCTGATGCTGCAATCTTGATAGAACTTGCTGAAGAGATCATCCGGGTAGTACTTGTTGAATCTAAAAGAATAGAGGATGATCACTTCCTAGTGGAATTATAACAATTGATTGAGCGAACATATCTTGATGCTCAGAATCTCGAGATCCTTAATGTTTCCACCAGAGTTGCTGAAGCAAGAGAAGGTGTTGAAGCTGAGAATGCTGTTGAGACAGCTTCTCCTATGAAGACCTTGGGCGCAGTTACTGCTGAGGCAGTGCTGACGGAGGATAAAAAAGGGAATCCAGAGAATAAGAGAATGTCTCGTGGAGGCAAAGATTCCTAGTTACTGCTCCAGAACAGGATCCTAATGATGATATAGGAGATTCTTCAGATGATAATGATGAAGATCCTCAAGTAGATAGTCCACCCAATTCACCATTCCAGATTGTGGAACCTATTGATGCTTTAAGAAGACGAATGCAATAGTACGCTAAAGAAGCAACACAACAACATGAAGATAATCAGAGTCAAGCTTTGGTTTCTTACACTTAAGAGGTTGCGGAACCTGCTATAGCTGGATTTATGACTCTCTTTGATACACATGAACAATCCCTCCAATGGATAATGGATGTTGTTCAAGGGCTTATTCAAGCTTTGCAGATGCACGAGATGAACATGGCCAACAGTGTCCACATGAATGATAAATCTCACTCATCTTCGATGGAGAACCTGTGAAGGGAGCTGTCTAAACTTTCTTCCCACATTCAAGACAGGCTTAATGATGAGTGGAATGCGCAATACTGTGAAAGAAAGAGAGCTGAGCGTGTGCAACAATCTATCAGTGAGGCAAGGGATAAGTCAATTGATGAGATCAAAAGCACCCTTGCAGCACAGAATCTAGTGCTTAACTCACTTCAAGAAAATGCCACAACACAAGCTCGTGTTGCTCAGAGTACAAACAACAGGATTTCTAATCTAGAGCTGTTTCTTGGTGAAATGAGGATGATTCTTCATCGTACCTTTCCTCAGCATGTACCTGCTGAATCAGCATCTTCTAGACCCACCCCTACTGATGATGACAAAAAGAGGGAAAACAAGAAGAAAATAGAGAAGGAGTTGAATGCTGCAGTGGAGAAAGTTGTGAAGGATATGGAGAAGGAAGAAGATGACGATTATGAACCTTTGGTTATGCGGAAGCACAAAAGATCTACATCTGGACATAGCCAAAGTCCCATATCCAAGAAAATGAAGGACGATCAAGATGAAGGAGGTACATATGCTAGGGCTACTTATTCCAAAACAGTAAGCAGCACTGCAGCTCAGCAAAGAGAATCGGAATTATAGCTGCACCAACTCAAAAAATGAGTACCAAGTAGTAGCAACAATAAGGAAAAATGAAGCAGCAACAACATGGTCAAAAAGATAAACCATTCATGAGTGTTGCTACGAGCAGAAGGCTAAGCGAAGAAAGATAGAGACAACTGAAAGAAGCTGATGAGAAGAGGAGAAGGGAGAAGAATGGCTGGATATCAAGATTAGGTGTGATCGGAGAGAAGAAGTCAGAGCTAGCCAAGAAAGTTGATGAAGCTCTATGCAAATATCCACCTCAAGACACTTCATGCCTGGATCCAGATCAAGCATCTGCCGAAGTCTCTATTTTGCTGGATCAAAGGCCCTATAAAGAAAACATTGCGTGGGACCTGAAGATGTTTGACAGGGTGTCTCTGCCGAAGAACAAGAACCTAACATTCGAGGAAATTACTCTCTTTAAAAGGTCTGAGTACTTGAGATATTTCAAACACCTTTGTCAAAATAACTGTTTTATAGGATATCAAACATGCCTCGTTGTCTTGGAGAGATATGAACAATTGGCAAGAGAAGGAGAATCGGATACTCAGAAAGAGCTGATATAGAAGGTTAAGCAAGGAGCGCGAATTCATTTCTATGAAGATTTTTGGCTCAGTTGGATCCAGATTCCAGACATCAAGAAGAAGCTTAAAGAGACTTATCAAGAGTCAATTCTGAACTGGTGGAAATGAACGAAGTATGAGAAGGGAAAGCCACCTGGAGATGACTCGGTAAGAAAGAAGCTCTTTGGAAAACCAGAATCCTGAGGAATTATTTGCTTACTGCAGTTTCTGAGAAGATTTATCTGTAAGCACTTCCTGTAACTTATTCTTTATTCTTTCGAGATATTCTTTCAAGTTATGTTTCTGAAGCTGATGAGCTATGGAGTCTTGATGAATAGCTCTCTTGAATTTTATTTGTAGAAATTTTTTTACCTTTGTACTCTGTATATGCTGTTTTGGTAAATGTTTTGTCATCATAAAAATGGGGAAAATTATTGGGATATTTCTGTATAGATTTTGATGAGACAAAGTAGTTATGTATAGGGATTTGGAGTACTCCATTTTTCCATGATGTTTGTTCACTAATTTTCTTTTAGCTACTCCCGCAAGTGTACGGTGTAGAGTGTAGAAGTGGTGGGCAAGGTCGATCCCACAGAGATTGGCTATCTAGGAACTAACTAACTACTCAAATTCAGTTTTCAGCTTTATCTAGAAAAATCAAATCACACCGATTGCAGATTATTTCAATAGAAAAGTAACTACGCAGATAAATTCACTCAGGAATAACAGATATCTAAGATAAGTTCTAGTTCATGCTTTCATCTAATTCTCATCAAAATATCACTTTAACCAATTCAAGTTCAATAATCAATCATCCTGTATGAGCAATCACATATATCGAATTAACAGCTCTTCCGAGTCAGTTAACCAGTTGATTATTATGCTACCAGAGGCATCCCTACTCAATCTGATTGAAACATAACAACTCCCAAAAGTACCTAGGATTGATTTCTCATCACATAAATTCTTTAATCTCCCGATCTAAGTCTTTTTATGTATCTTGTGTTTATTCTTCCATAATTAAATCTCATCTCCCATATTTTGATCTAATTACTAAAACATGCTCAATTACCGACCGAATAACCAAACAAGCAATCAACTCATAAACACACAAATAGGATAAACGATCATGAACTTTGAATTGAAATTAAAGATCCATCTTGATTCGAATCAAATTACTAACAAGTCCTAGAAACCCTAGAAAATTAGCTAGACATGATGATAAACAAACTCATAGACAAGATTGAAAATATCATATCTACTAATATCTAACAAATGAAGAAAAGATTAAAAACTCTATTAGACAATGATCTCGCGATTCCTCGATCTCTTGAATTCTTCTTCAAATCCTCTCGATGCTTCTCAGACTATCGTGTTTTTCTCTATGAATCTACCTCTCAATTTCTCTCCTCCTCATTTACTTCTCTTCATGTTGAGTATTTATACTGTGGTGGTAATCTTCCACTTGAAGTAAGAGGTGAAAATACTCCAAGAAAACCAAAACTCTTCGAATTCTTATTCACCCGGGCACGATCGTGTTGTACGGCACGATCGACCGTGCCCTACCAAGAGGTTACTGTCTTTTGCATGGAGTTGACCGTGCTATGGGGCACGGTCGTGTCCTATCATTGAGCACTCGATGTACACTGGCGCACGATCGTGCTACACAGCACGACCAAACCATGCGCCACAAACTCTTCCACGTGATCTCGTATTTCAAATTCTATTCTTCCTCGTGTTTCTATGATTCATTCCTTAATCATCAATTACACTTGAAACTTGCACTTTTTCTCATCAAAATCAGGAAACTAAACACAAACCCGTGAAATGCAACTTATACATTATAATATCAGAAATCACCATAAAAACATATCTAAACATATTCAAATGAATACATAAACATACACAAAAATACGTGAAAAACAACACTTATCAAATCCCCCAAACTTGAACTGTTGTTCGTCCTCAAGCAACATCAACTACTCAACTGACACCCCTAAAGAAAACTAAGCAAAACTAGAAGAAACACAAACCATGAATTTAAGTAAATCAAACTTTAAATCATATACACCTAATTGATATCAAAAAATTCATCCAAACTTCTAATAAATAATTCAAACAATTCATAACCATGTAATTTCAAGGAGTAATGAACCTCACAAGGAAATAGTGTATCACTCACGCTCAAAAGTGTTTAAAAATAGGATGTGTATACGCTCAAATCGATAAATCAAGTAAAACCTACTATAAGCTTACAAATCGTCTCACTTCTCCACCACGTTTGTACATGTGAATATTAAGAATCAAAAAGGACTTTATTTGGACGCAATGAGGCTTTTTGAACAGAGTAGGAAAAATTTGGGATAAAAGTGACTACTCAAATAGATATTTGAAGCTCCTCCACAAATTTCAACTCAAATCATGAATTTTCCTATCTTCATGAGGTCTCTTCAAATGACCACTTCTCCCAAAACATGAGTTCCAGAGATATGTCAAAATAATTATTCAATCGAGTTCCAGAAAAGGCACAACTCAACTAAATGTCTAAAACATATCAAAAATGGGCACAACTCATGCAAAAATTTTCCTTCCAACAATCACCTTTTCAACCTAAGTATATATTTTCTCTTCTTTTTTTTTTCCATCATAATCACACTTGGGCTCTCTTTTTTTCTTTTTTTTTTCCGATATCCTCCACCAAATTCTTTCTCCAACTCCACATATAATTCCCATTATACTTATACTCCTTTCACCCATCACTTCTCAATTGAACTTCAAAATCATAGGCAAGTAGGCTCAAAATAAAAGCACTGGTAATTTACCTAATTATTTGGCTAATCAAAAAAATTAAGGCTTAAAGGCTCAATAAGGCTAACTAAGGAAATATATCGAATTTGATGAGAAATTATTTTGCTAAGTAACTAATCAGAGCAAAGATGGCCTTATATCATTTTAAAAAGTTCACACGTACTTGTAGTCTCAAATGAGATACCAAAACAAGTTCTAGAGGTATACACAAGACAATCGCTAACCACACAATCAAGAAAATAAGACTTGGTGTAATATCAAGTCAAGGCTCAAATCTCACAAGCTTATTTTCATACTCCTCAAAACTACACAATCATTGAATGCTCAAATATATTCAGCAAAAAAATTCAGAATAAACTTTCAACTTCAATCAAGAAATATATCCCCACGTTCATTTTACTCAATTCATGTTTCTTATGACTCAAGAATTCACTTCATATCTCATAATCACAAGATCATCTATGATCCTAAAAACAAAACAATAAATATGCTAAAGCAATAAACCTATGATGCAACTACTCATGAGATGCAAACCATCCCCCCAAACTTAAAGTCGACAATTCCAAAAAAGACTTAAAAACTTGGAAAAAAATGGCTAATTGGGTTGCCTCCCAAATAGTGCTAAGTTTAATGTCTTCAACCAGACGAGATGAAAACGTACCTTTTATGGAGGAAATTTTTCCTCGATCTCCACATCAAATTCTATCAGACGGCTGGGCACGGTTCACTGTATTGTATAGCATGGTTATACCCCATTATCTAGAAATGTTTTTCTTTTGGGCACGAGCAGACCGTGCGCCACAGCATGGTCGTACCCGGTCTTCTCCTCTTCGATTTGACTTTCATCTTGCCGTTTTCTTGTCTTTCTGTGGTATATCTTCATTTGTATTTCTTGATCCTCTATACAGGCACCCACTACATCAACAAAACTGCAATTCTCTCTTTCATCATGAAATCTCATGTCCTTGTAAATGTTGAATGGAATGTGTTCATCATTTACTCTCAAAGTAAGCTCACATTTTTTTACGTCAATCAATGCTCGTCCCGTGGCTAAGAATGGTCGTCCTAAAATCAAGGGTACATCACGATCTTCCTCCATGTCGAGAACCACGAAATCCACTGGGAAGATAAATCGACCACTTTTACGAGCACATCCTCAATGATTCCCTTGAGGTAAGTTATTGATCTATCCGCTAATTGCAATGTGATGGTGGAAGGCTTCACGTCACCAAGACCAAGCTTTTTGAAGATGGATAGCGACATCAAACTTATACTTGCCCCAAGGTCATACAAAGCCTTGTCAAAACATGATCCTCCAATTACGCAAGGAATTGTGAAGCTCCTTAAATCCTTAAGCTTTTGTGACAGCTTTTGTAGTAAAATTGGACTGCACTCCTCCGTAAGATTCACTCTTTCAAAATCCGTTATTTTTCTTTTCTTTGACATTACATCCTTCAAGAATTTAGCATAGTTTGGCATTTGTTCCAAAACATCTGCAAAAGGAATGTTAATGTGAATTTTCTTAAAAATTTCCAGAAATTTAACAAATTGAGCATCTAGCTTTTTCTTTTGAAACCATTGAGGAAAAGGAAGAGAAGAAATTGAAAATGGAAGTGAAGGTTTAGAATTTGATTTTAGCTTCTCAGCCCCTTTTTGTTCGACTTCATCTTCCTTTTTCTCCATCAGTTTTTCTTCATCTTTCCTCTCATTTTCATCTTCCTCTACCACTGGTATGTTTGGCCCTTCGTATTCCGTTCCACTTCTCAATTGAATTGCCAAACACTGCTCCCTTGGATTTATTTCTGTGGTGCTTGGATATTGTCCATTTTTATGTTGATTCTCTATGTATTCGACCATCTGCCCTACTTGTAACTCCAAAGCTTTCATCCGTGCATTAAATTTTTGTTTATCAACCATCGACCATCTATCACGTGATTCATTCACAAATACACCTACTAGATCTTCTAGTGCCGGCTTCTTTGGTTTATCGATAACTCTATTCGTAACAGAAAAGCCCGGAAAGGGTTGTAGATCATTCTTATTATTTGCATAAGATAAATTTTCATGATTCGCCCCTCCGTGTTTATATTGATACACACCCCTATTTCGGAAGTTTTGGTTGTTGTAATTTTGCCCATTCATATAGTTGACATCTTCTACTTCCTCTTGTTGGGTGAAATCACATCCTCGACTCCCTATACTTTCTATGTTTTGAGTTTGAACCTTTGCCAGCGTAGATACTTGATTTGTGAGAGCTGCTATTTGTGAGGATAAAATGGATAATTGATCTTAACGATGAATCTCCGCCACTTTCCTATATGTGTTTCTTTCAAACGGCCATTGGTAGCTGTTTGTTGTCATTTCCTCCAAAATATATATTGCATCCTCCGGACTTTTTGCTCCTCCTATCGTTGCATCTATCATAACTCTCATTGATCCAAACAGTCCATTGTAGAAGAAACAGACATGTTGATCTTCAGGGAATCCATGCTGAGGACATCTTCTTAACATATCTCTGAATCTTTCCCAAGCTTCGCCTAAGGACTCCTCATCAAATTGCTTGAACTGTGTAATCTCACTTTTCAACTTCAACATCTTACTTGGTGGAAAGTACTTAAATAGAAACTTACTACTTAATCCATCCCACGTAGTAATTGAGCCTGAAGGGAGTTAGTTGAACCACAACTTAGCTTTATCTCGTAAAGAGAAAGAAAACAATCTAAGTCTTATGGCATCGTCAGAAACACCATTCAACTTGATCGTATCACATACTTCAAGAAACTACGACAGATACGCATTGGGGTCATCTACATGGCTACCCCCAAACTGATTTTGCTAAACCATACTGATTAGACACGGCTTCAACTCAAAATTATTTGCTTGAATAGGTGGTCGTACAACCTCTCTTCCATTTTGTTTTGGTTGAAAATAGTCTCTGATGGCTCTCTGAGCACCAACTGGTGGTACTTGGTTCACTCCTCCTTCGATCCCTTGATTGTCTAGTACATGCTTTATTGGATTATCTTCAGCCATCTCAGTTTGAGAAGATAGTTGCCTTCGTGCTCTACTATGTCTGCAAGTTGCGTCAATCTCCAAATCTAGTACAATCAAGTTCACCTTTTTAGAGCGAGTGTTCATGCACAATCTGAAAACACCTAAAAGACAAGTATCAGAGACTCTCTAAAAATCAGACAAATAAAAATAAATCCTAGATTAAAAATAAAAACAAAATTCGAATACTAATTATTCCTAAACTCCAGTCCCCGACAACGGCGCCAAAAACTTATTCACTAATTTTCATTTAGCTACTCCCGCAACTGTACGATGTAGGGTGTAGAAGTGGTGGGCAAGATCGATCCCATAGAGACTGGCTATCTAGGAACTAACTAACTACTCAAATTCAGTTTTCAGCTTTATCTAAGAAAATCAAATCACACCGATTGTAAATTATTTCAATAGAAAAGTAACTACGTAGATAAATTCACTCACGAATAACAGATATCTAAGATAGGTTCTAGGACATGCTTTCATCTAATTCTCATCAAAATATCACTTTAACCAATTTAAGTTCAACAATCAATCATCCTATATGAGCAATCACATATATCGAATTAACAGCTCTCCCGAGTCAGTTAACCGGTTGACTATTATGCCACCAGAGGCATCCCTACTCAATCTGATTGAAACATAACAACTCCCAAAAGTACCTAGGATTGATTTCTCATCACATAAATTCTTTAATCTCCCGATCTAAATCTTTTTATGTATCATGTGTTTATTCTTCCATAATTAAATCTCATCTCCCAAATTTTGATCTAATTACTAAAACATGCTCAATTACCGGCCGAATAACCAAACAAGCAATCAACTCATAAACACACAAATAGGATAAACGATCATGAACTTTGAATTGAAATTAAAGATCCATCTTAATTCGAATCAAATTACTAACAAGCCCTAGAAACCCTAGAAAATTAGCTAGACATGATGATAAACAAACTCATAGACAAGATTGAAAATATCATATCTACTAATATCTAACAAAGAAAGAAAAGATTAAAAACACTATTAGACGATGATCTCGTGATTCCTCGATCTCTTGAATTCTTCTTCAAATCCTCTCGATGCTTCTCAGACTATCGTGTTTTTCTCTATGAATCTCCCTCTCAATTTCTCTTCTCCTTATTTACTTCTCTTCATGTTGAGTATTTATACTGTGGTGGGAATCTTCCAAGTGAAGTAAGAGGTGAAAATACTCCAAGAAAACCAAAACTCTTCGAATTCTTGTTCATCCGGGCACGGTCGTGCTATACAGCACAGTCGACCGTGCCCTGCTGAGAGGTCACTGTCTTTTGCATGGAGTTGACCGTGTTGTTGGGCATGGTCGTGCCCTGTCATCGAGCACTCGTTGTACGCTGGCGCACGGTCGTGCTGCACACCACAACCAGACCGTGCGCCACCGACTCTTCCACATGATCTCGTATTTCAACTTCTATTCTTCCTCGTTTTTCTATGATTTCTTCCTTGATCATCAATTACACTTGAAACTTGCAATTTTTCTCATCAAAATCATGAAACTATGCACAAACCCGTCAAATGCAACTTATACAATATAATATCAGAAATCACCATAAAAACATATCTAAATATATTCAAATGAATACATAAATATACGTAAAAATACGTGAAAATGACACTTATCAATGTTTATGTGGAAACATAGTTTTTATTAAATTTCTATTTTGAGATGAAGATATAAGTATCGTGGAAATCAGAACAATGGAGGTTTTTTATAGCAGCAGGATTCTACAAATGAGTGTTATTGGATACTGTTAAACATGAAATAGTAAATTAGTAAGGGGGACTGGGAGGCTTCCTGTTGATTCAGAATCAATGAGCAGTTCAGAATCAGTAGAACAGTAAGCTATGCAGAACAGTAAGCAGATTTCAGAAAAAAAGTTGGCACAAAACAGGAGTGGTTACTGCATCCTGATCAGGGAGCAGGAAAACAACATACTTAAATATTGCAGTATGAGGAGAATCAATGCATATGAGGATTGATCCTTTTCAAAATGGCCGGTAGATGGAAGTTAGCAACCAGCCAATGATGCGCTGTCATCTGGACCGAGAACCTGCAAAGGACCTCTTGCCAAGGAATGACGGCATTAATGCCCTGCAGAGTAGGACATACCATTTTTTCCAGTTTTCCATAAACATTTAATGCGAAGAGATCAAATGAGATCAAAGATTTCAAATTCAAGATGGTGTGTGTCTCTCTTCAACGGATACAATTTTTACAAGTATATTAGAAGATATAGTTAACTGGAGAAAACAACCGAAACTGAAACTAAAACTACTTTCTCTCTAACTCTCTTCAGCAAACATAAGTTTTTTCAAGTTTTAGTCACTCAACCTTACTGAGACAGCTAAGCCGATGAGTTTCCAGAACTTCAAAGATCTCAAGGTTGTCTTCAAAGCACCAGTTGAAGAACCATATACTTTTAACCATTTGTATTGTGTGCTAGGTTGTTTATTGGTGTCCTCAGTGGGAAGGATTTAGATCCTCATTGAGTGGTAGTCTTAAGTGTCTTTAAGGCTTATAACTTTGTGTGAGTTTGGCGACCCTGTGTGGGATTAGCCTAAGAATCTTTTTGATTCTAGTAGGTGTTAATTTTTTAGGAATTGGTTTGTAAAGTTGAGACTTATAAAGCAAACTTTCCTGATTGAAGTTCCTCCTTAGTGAAGGAGAAAAGAGGACGTAGAAGGATCACACCACCTTTGAACATCTATAAACCCTTATGTGTTTATTGCTTTATATTTACCTGTTGCATAATATATCTATATTGCTCATACTGCATAAACAAGTTTAAGAAAAATCATACTTTGAAAAGAAAACATTTTTACAAAAAAAACTCTATCTAAGTATTTTAGCTGCATACTGTAAACTCTAAAACAACATTCTGCCAGCTTACTGATTTGGCCAAGTTGTTGTATTCTATTGTAGAATTCAGTACCTATCTTAAAGAAAATTTTGAAAAGTAAAAATTTGATAAAGGTTCATTCATCCCCCTGAACCTCTGACCACTTGGGACCAACAATATATTTCCATTATTTCAGCCACATCCCTTAAACCAAACTCTAGACAAATCAGAAAGCGTCAGCAACTCACAAAAAATAGATCTCCAAAAATATTTGGTGAATCACCAATTAAGAACAATAAAACATATCTACAAAAAACTAAACCAGATCAACAAAAACTAACCTTCTTTCAACGTTTTGGGTAGGGTACAAAGTTGCTACCCACTGAACTTTGTTCTGATATGCTCTCAACCAACCACCTTCCCTCTTGCACTTATGGTTGATTTCTCTTCGTCTTCCTTCTCCGTAATCTCATTGTTGAGCTCAAAGTATTAATGCACAGTGTGTGGGTTGTGATAGGTTTCATACTTACAACTCAAAGACTATATATACACAAAAGTAGTTGCAAAAATAAAACCCTAATCACATATAAAGAAATAAATGGAAGACATATAATACAAATTCAGTATTTCAATGTGTTGCAGTTTAGGAGCAGATGAGCAACATCTCATACATCTAGTCGAACAGAACCTAAAATTATGGTCAAAGAATTCATAGAACACATTTTGCAAGTTATTTCAGAGAATCTCTATACCAAAAGTAGGTCATGTGACTTTAAAGCCCAAAACATCAAGATATGCAATAAACACAAACAATAGTATAGGGATTAGATTTATGGTAGTGAGAGGTAGTATAGATGATGTAGATGTACTGCAAATAGGAAAAATTTGCAGAGTACAAAATGGTTGAAGGAAATAGTGGAGAGTGAGAGAAGATGAAAGCAGAGAAGAGATCGGAAGGGGATCGAGATAACAATTGCAGAAGTGGGTGGGGGCAGTAGGATTAAAAAGAGGAGCAAATAACCCTCTGTACCACAAATGTTATAAGAAATCCCTTCAATGCCAAGTATAAATTTAACACTTTTTACCACAAAATATAAAGATTATACCCCAAAATACCACAAAAATTGACCGGTTGCAATTTGAATAGTGTTTAATGGGATTGAAGGCTGATATCATGTTAGTACTTCAGTGTACTTTAATGTCACATGATACATGGTAGTTTGCTCAATTTAATTGCCTCTGGACCCCTCTATTTAATCACACCAACATACACGAATATCCTTGTATTCCCCTTTCATTTGTTTCGTTGATAAGAAGTCATTTGAAGCGTAGCTTTTGGGAGCTTGAGGTGAAGTATTTTTCGTTGCTAGGTATATATATCATTAGATGTGTGTTACATGAAAATTTCATAGATTATTGTTAAGTGTAGTCCTGCAATGTAAATTTTCATGTAAATGTGTATATTATATGCTATCATTGTCATAGTTTATTGTTGATACTTTATTTTTAAGTATAGTCATGCAATGTTAATCTTCATGTAAATGTGTATATCATGCTAATATTCTCCTAGTTATTGTTGAGTAATTTAATTTGTGTAAATGTATGTATGTATGTAGCATTTTCATAGTTCATTGTTAATTACTTATTTTAGTATTTGTATTCCTTTATTTTCGTGTAACTATATATATCGAAGACAATGAGAATAGTATGACCTTACAGTAAGATATTGGTTTAATAAAGGTTTTACATGAAAATTTCGGATCATCAACCATTTTCGAGAAAAATATCATGATAGGCTTTATTGAAATTTTCCTTCATTATAGGCATTACATGGAAAAAAAAGTACACTATTACATGAATTTTTTTGTACATTATTACACGTATTTTTTTACATTATTACACGATTTTTTTTACATTATTACACGATTTTTTTTGTTACATTATTACATGAATTTTTTTTACATTATTACACGAATATTTATTTTGTACATTATTACAAGAATTTTATTTTTTTTACATTATTATACAAATTTGAATTTTGTAGATTATTACACGAAAATATCATTATTATAGGCTTTCACGAAAATGACATTATTGACACTAATTGTGATATTATATTTATTTCTGTGAATATTTCATGTAATGTTGTTTATATTTTTATGTTATCTATTACTATAGTAAAAATCGTAGTCACATTATCAATTAATGCTTGATATGTTAGTTGACATATTAAAAAATAATCATTTATTCTCATTATTTAGACAATGGCTTTGTAAGGTTTAATATCATGGTTCACTGTTTTAGACCTAATAATTGAATATGATAAAATTTTGACTCACTTTACACGAAAATTAGTCATGGAATATTCATCTATATTTTCATATTAAATATAATACTGAAGTGTTTGAATTTTCGTGGTAGTATAAACATTGTTAATTATAATATTTTTTTTAAAATTTATAATATTATTCATTTTTGTATAAATATTCATGAATTATTTATTTTGAAGGTTTTCAATTTAATAATCTTTAATAACTTAATTATGTTATTATGATGAGCTCACAACTTTTTTATTTTGTTTTTCTAATAGTATAAAAAAAGATGAGTTTTATCTTTGTAGTGGTTTTGTTTGGAGGGTATTAGAAAGGATTAGAGTACAAAAACGATTCTCAAGAGTTGTTTCACCTTCAAAGAATCGGATATCACGATTTACTCGACTCAATTCATGGACTTGTGCATGCTGACATGATTTTTTTGGGATATGTGATCCATTCAATAATTAAGACAAATGAATTTGTGGAAAAGATGAAAATAAAGAATGATTCTCATCTGGACTGATTATTGTCTATGGGATATGAGGTTGTCATCGTTTTTGTTTCCCTTAAAATGATGGATGTTGGAGTATCCTTGTACTCGGAAGAAAAAAATGCGCCAGAAGGTATTCCAAATGTTCATCCTTCTACATGTGACGTAGATGTGACAAAATGATGAAACATTTTATGCAAAATATGGTGTATCGAATGAGGATCATATGAGAAAGGTTGGGACATCTTCAAATGCTCGGTGGGAATCTTGGCCATCGTCAATTGGTCGTGTAGACTACCTCACAGATTTTGGTCTTGACATTATTGACTTGAATAGGTCTCCGACTGCCTGTAGACAAAAAAAATTGTGTAATAATGTAACAAAAAAATTGTATAATAATGTACAAAAAAATTCGTGTAATAGTGTACTTTTTTTTTCATGTAATGCCTATCATGATATTTTTCCCGCAAATGATTGAAAGTCCGAAATTTTTGTGTAAAGCCTTTATTAAACCAATATCTTACTGTAAGGTCATACTATTCTCACTCATTATCTTCGATACATATATAGTTACACGGAAATAAAGGAATATAGCTACTAAAATAAATAATTACTAATACACTATGAAAATGTTACATACATACATACATTTACACGAATTAAATTACTCAACAATAAACTAGGAGAATAATAGTATAATATACGCATTTACACGAAAATTAGCATTGCATGACTATATTTAACAATAAAGTATCAACAATAAACTATGACAATGATAGCTTATAATATACACATTTACACGAAAATTTGCATTACAGGACTACACTTAACAATAATCTATGAAATTTTTATGTAACACACATCTAATGATATACATACCTAGCAACGAAAAATACTTCACCTCAAGCTCCCCAAAGCTACGCTTTAAATGACTTCTTATCAACAAAAAAATGAAAGAGAAATGCAGGGATATTCGTGTATGTTGGTATGGTTAAGTAGAGGGATCCAGATGCAATTAAATTGAGCAAACTACCATATATCATGTGACATTAAAGTACACTGAAGCACTAACATGATATCAGCTTTCAATCCCATCAAACACTATTCAAATTGCGATTAGTCAATTTTTATGGTATTTTGTGGTCAATCCTTATATTTTATGGTAAAAAAGTGTTAAATTTATACTTTGCGGCATTTAAGGGATTTCTTATAACATTTATGGGTACAAAGGGCTATTTAATCTATATATGTATATGTATAATATATATCAAATAAAGGGTAATAAGAATATTTTTATTGTGTATTGATATTTGTGTGTTAATCAGTGTTCTAAAATGCGCCCTAGGCGGTCGCCTAGGCGGCCATCCAGGTGCTACACGCCCCAAGCCCAAAGAGAAATCGGTTAATTCGCTGATAAAATCGCCCGGGCGTATAATCAGCGCATTTTCACAGCCTAGGCCGCCTAGGCACCATACAGCCGCATTAAACGATTTTTTTTCATTTTTCCCAAATATCAAAACGACGTAGTTTAATGTTGAAAAGAAAGCCCTAATTCAAAATTTCTTCTAAATCATGTTTTTTGCTCTCCTGAGTCCATTCTTCTCATTCTTCTATAATAAGTGAAATTGACTAACTTTCATCAACCTACCACCACCGCTGTCATCGGAGCACTAGTCGTTGGTCGCCGATCGTTTGCCATCTCGTTGTTCCTGGTAACTAGTAATTGTTTTTTTCTTTTCTGAATCTTCTTTTTTCCAATTCTTCAATTCTTAAATCTTATTTTGTAATTAATCTTCTTAAAACTTATTTGTAAGGGCAATACTCAACAAGAATCATTTAATTCTCTAGTTAATTTTTAGATAATTAGATTTATTTGTTTGGACAAATTGATTTAGGTTGTTGGGCAGTGAGCAATCCACTTGTGTCATTCTTATTTCAATTAAGTTATTTGAACACCACATGGTATTCACTAAGTTGTTTCATCAATTGTTAGAAATGTATGCTACTTAGCTGCTTGATCAAACCATCTCGACTTTTGAGATTTACCTCGTGTCACCTATATTCTTTTGATATCCTATATTTTGAGATTTATGTTTATGGACCTATTTATTTATTTGGGATAAAAGCGTTTGGTGGATGAGTTATAATAAACTTTTCTTTCTGACTAAGAAGTGGGAACACATAGACTGGAGATTTTGAATGGTTTAAGAAACTTCAGTTCAATTTTTCGCTTTATCATTTATGATGTTTGCCTCTCATATCTTACTACTTTAAAATTCTAGATTTTATGTCGAATCTCAGATTGCCTCATATCAAACATAATATACACCAACCAGCTCGGCGTAGGGGAATCAAGGCATTTGTCATATATTTTAGTTTTACTTATACATGTTGAAACTTGAAAGTAGGTACTTTAATTAAATTCATTGAATTCAATGACATCATCAAGTGCTTCGGCCACAATGAGTGTTTTATCCCAAGTTCAAGCTACATCGGAAATGGAGACATCACTCAAAAGAAAATCAAATGATGTTGGTTAGGAATATGGGATGTTGTTTGATCCATGTAATCCCAACAAGATATAGTGTAAGTTGTGTGGGAAGAAAATGTCTGGAGGTGCTTATAGGATTAAAGAGCATATCGCTCGTATTCTTGGGAATGTTTCTGCATGTTCAATATCTTCAACTGATGATCAAGCAAAGTGTCGGAATGCTATTAATGAGGCAAAAAACAAGAAAAGAAGCCAAAAAGTGAGAAGAAGAATTGAGATCTACTATGAGTATTGGCTTAGAATTGCACTCCGCTGAAGATGAATTGAGGGTCACAAGATCACCGCATTCTCTTGGGCCGATGGACAAGTTTGCTACAATTATAAATCCTGAAACTTCTCTAAATATTCCAAGAACCATGCGAGAACAAAACATTTGTTGGGATATTTCAGTAGTTATTTTGATAAGACAGAACAGGTTGCATAATAAGAAAATATAGTTTGCTGAAGTAAGTTTCCACGTATTACATGGTCAGAAGAAAAGATAAAATCATGTAATGGTTTTCCAAATTAAGGAAAACCAACCTTAGAAAAAACAGGAAGTTATCTTCTAAGAGCAGCAAGCTGGATGAGCCAGCAAGTCAGGAAGCAGACTAAAGGTTTTAGGAACAGGAAGTTGTTTTGAAACAAGAAGAAGCAGGAAGTTGCTGTAGTGGAAAATCTGAATGAAGCAGACAACAGGATGCTGGAATAGAAAGTTGACACAGATCAGGAAGCTGATGCAGATCAGAAAGCAGGCGCAAGACAGAAAGCTGTTCTGAAACGGAGTCCTGGCACGAAACAGAAAGCAGTATAAAATTGTATCCTGAGCAAAGCAAGCAAGGAAGAGCTACATCAATCTACAGAGAAAGTATGAAGTAGCCAACGGATCTCTTACAGAAAGACAAGTGCTACTCCTATCCATGCAGTACGAAGAAGACTATGAAACTCAAACGGGAAGAAAGCTATCTGGCAACCAGACTAGCTAACGGTTGCATAAAAGTCAAAGATAGTGGGCTCATTAAATGCATATGTCAGAAACATTTAATGCAACCCCAAATAAGATCTTGAGAGATTGGAGTTCACATTCAAATGGAGGAGTGTCTTCCTTCAACGGACACTTTCCTCCAACGGATAAATTCTCAAGACCTATAAATAGAAGGTGAAGCTGACTAAAGAAGTTACTGAGCATAGCCGAGTGGAAAATTAGAAATACTCCAAAGCTTATTCTAAGTGTTGGGTCCCAAGTGGTGGTCAGGGGTTCAGAGAGGGTGAATGAACCTTTATCGATTTTCACAAAATCTTTTCAAAACTCTTTTTAACAAACAAGTTCCTGATTTCAAAGGGAAACAGTAACCCGACTCGAGTCAGTAACTTGGCACAATGCTGATCAGGTTTCTATCTCGAATCACAGTACGCAGCTAGGGATGGCAATGGGCCGGGTTCAAACCCGGACCCGCCACAAACCCGCCCCGCTCGGGGTGGGTAAAAACCCAATCAAACGGGTCCCGGGGCGGGTTTGGACACGGTCAAACGGGTCTACCCCGGGTCCGGGGCGGGTCCTGGTATTAGTCGAACCCACCCCGGACCCGCCCCATATATATATATAATTATATATATTATTAATATTTAATGAGAAATTGACTAAATACTAATTAAGATTATGATTTGAGAACAGAAAAGTAGAGAACGAGAAGCCAGAAGCCTGAGTCTGCCTAGGGTTGAAAATTCAAATAGAGTTCATCGCCATCTCCGCTGCTGCTGCAAGTTCTTCACCGTCGCCGCAGGTTCGCCTCCGCCACAGGCCCACAAGTTCGCCGTTGATATCTCTCTCTCTCTTTCAGAAGTCAGAACGGTTAGAATTAGGCAAACCTCAATCTGTGCATTTTTTCAGGTAAGTTTTAATCTGCACTTCTTTGGAATCTTTGGGCTGAAGAAAATACTGAATACAGGTATGAAAAATCAAGAATTGTAGTCTCAAATTTTAATTTACGCACTAATCTCTTGATCTATTTGAAGTTTCTTTCTTGAATTCCCTTCTAAATATGATTCTCAATTATTACAATAATGCATGTAATTTTTAAGAATTTGATAATATGGTTTTTTTTCTTTGTTAGTTTATTTGCTACATTTCATATCTTTTAAAGCTAGAGTTTGATGGCTTTATGACGAGCTTTGTAGTTGGCAGAAGTATTGCTTTGAGTAAGACTCTGTTGGTTCTGTAGGAAGATCTTGTATTGAGTTTGGGAGAAACATTTATCTTTCACCATGTTGTTTTATCTTTCAATAATGGGTATTATAGATGCCTCAATAATGAAGTAGAAACCAAAAAACATTTTGTTGTGTAGACATGTGATGATATGTTGCCTTCTATTTTTCCTTCTCAGTATTAGTGGCTGGCTATCCATTCTACTTTACCATGTTACTTTTACATGTATCATACATTGAACTTGTTTAAGTTGGCATGCTGTTATAATTGATTTGGGTGTTATAGAAGCTGGATTTCTCATTTCAGGTAGATTTTCTAGGTTTGGATAGCATGTTAGTTCCTTGAATTGATTCATATTCTGCATCAGTCAGATGTTGTTAATATTAGGATCTTATTATTTCCTATTATAAACTTATCCTTTTCAAAATAGATGGAGTCTGAAGAAGGAAATAATTCTATTCCATCAAATAATCCTGAAGAAATTGATGTGGCAATGAACATAACTTCTGAGGAAGATCGTGGTGATAATAATGATAGTTTGGGAGATGAGAATGTTTCTCAATGTAGTTCGAAAAGAAAGCATACATCTGAAGTGTGGAATCATTTTACCACTCGTGTGCAACTGTTGTACCACTCGTCTCAAAGCTCCACCAAGCCATGGGACTACTCATTTGAAGAAACACTATGACAAAACTTGCAAGAAGAGACCTAAGAAAATGGATATCCGTCAAAGTATATTATTGATGAACAAAAGAGCTAGTGGTCAAGAACTTACAACACAAGTTTTCAACCAAGAAGATTGTCGGCGTGAACTTTCTAATATGGTTATTTTGCATGATTATCCTCTTAGTATTGTGGACCACGTTGGATTTCGAAGATATTCTGCAACTCTTCAACCTTGTTTTAACATGATCTCAAGAAATACACTTAAAAGTGACATTTTGAAGACTTTCAATGCTCAAAAAGTAAAATGCTATAAATTGTTGGACAAACTTAAGTATAGAATTGCAATCACAACCAATATGTGGACATCGAATAGTGCTAAGAAAGGTTTTATGGCTATTACGGCACATTTCATTGATGATTCATGGATTCTTAGAAGTTTCATTTTGAGGTATGTCAAATTTCATAATTTCATGGATTCTTAGAAGCTTTATTTGATGTATTTGTCAATTATATTTCTGAGTTTTCATTTATTCAATATAGGTTTGTATATGTCCCCGCTCCACATACAGTTGAGGCCATGGCTGATATTCTCGTCGAGTCATTCATGGATTGGAATATTGATAAAAAAATATCAACAATCACTGTTGATAATTGCTCGACAAATGATGTCATGCTTAGGATTCTACCGAATAAGCTTTCAAGGAGAAGTTTACTTCTAGAGGGACAGGTACTTCATATGCGTTGTTGTGCTCATATTTTAAATCTGATTGTGAAAGATGGTCTTGATGTTATCAGTGGTGAAATTACAAAAATTCGGGATAGTGTTATTTTTTGGACCGGTTCACCTTCTAGAATTGAAAAATTTGGAGAAGCTGCACAACAATTGCATGTTGATTGTTCTAAAATGTTGTCTCTTGATTGCAAAACTCGTTGGAATTCAACTTATTTGATGTTGGAGACTACAATTAAGTATAGAAATGTTTTTATGAGACTTAAATTGCGGGAAAAGAGTTACAATAGTCTACAAATTGATGAAGAGTGGGATAATGCACAAGAATTGTGTGGAAAATTGAGGTTATTTTATAGAGTGACTGAGATGTTCTCTGGAACACAATATCCCACCTCTAACTTTTATTTTCCAAAGATTTGTGATATTAAAATGGAGTTGCATAAGTGGTTGAAGAGTCCAAAGTTTATTGTACAACTTATGGCTGAAAAGATGGTGGAGAAATATGAAAAATATTGGAATGAATGTCATCTCATGATGGGGGTTGCTGCTGTTTTGGATCCTAGGTATAAAATGAAATTGGTTGAGTTTTATATTCCATTGATCTATGGTGAAGCTTCTGATTCTAAATTGTATGAGATTCGGAAAAACTGTTATGATTTGTTGGTTGATTACCAGTCTAGAACATTGATTGAGAACAATTTGGATGATAATACTTTGAGTACGGGAATGACATCATCCGGTATTTCTAGTTCAATAATTGATCCACTCGAGAGTGACACATTGGACATGTATGATAAATTTGTGGCTTTAAGTTCAAATCCTTCTTCTTCATTGTCCAAAACCTCTGAGTTGGACATATATTTGGAAGAAGATGTTTTGCCAAGAACTCCAAATTTTGATATTCTTAATTGGTGGAAAACAAATGGAGTTAAATATCCAAGCTTACAAAAGATGGCAAGAGATATTTTGGCAATTCTGATATCAACAGTTGCATCCGAATCATCCTTTAGTGACAGTGGTCGATTGATTAGTCCCCATCGTAATAGACTTCATCCAACTACTATTGAGGCATTGATATGTAGTCGTCGTTGGTTATGGAATGAAGAGAAAGGTAAATTTATTATTCAATTTCTATCATTTACATTAATTGGTATATATATTAAATATATAATATAATTCATCATTTTAATTTTTGTAGGATCTTCTACATCATCCGTTTGTCCTTCGTTACTTGATGAAGAAGAAGACGAACTCGAATAATGAATCACCTGAGAAATGAGACATTTGTGTTATGTTTTTTATTATATTATGTTATTTTGCATTGAACATTATATGTATGATTTTAAGATTTTAAGACATGTTGGGATTGTGTTTAAATATTTGACTAGTATGATTATAACATGGATGAATTTTTTTGCATGTAATTTAAGCGATTAAGATTCATATATATTGTATAATGTTTCGAATAGGGAAAAAACAAAAAGCAAAAAAAAAAACAAAAAAGGGTCGGGGCGGGGCGGGTTTGGCGGGTCCCAGGTCTGAATTTTTTTGGACGGGGCGGGTCCTGGGACAGGCCAAACCCATCCCAGACCCGCCCCGTTGCCATCCCTATACGCAGCGGATTAAACTAAGAAAGAGTTTCCTATTTTGCAAACACGTTTTCTTTTCGCAATATGATTTTAGCAAAGTATTTTTTATGAATATGCTTCTGACAGGTGCAACAAGATAGTTATGCAATAAACAAAACACAACATGCAGTCAAAGTAAATAAACACTTATGGCTTATAGTGGTTCGAAGTTGGTGTAATCTTTCTACGTCCATTCTACTCCTTCACTAAGGAGGAACTTCGTTAGGTCAGTTTGATTTACAAGTCTCAACTCTACAAACCTCTTCCTAACAAGCTATAACTACAGAATCCCAGATTCTTAGGTTATAATCCACACAGGGTACATATCCCACATAGGGCAAATAGCCTACACAAGACTATTACTTAGCAAGGATATAATCCTATCAACTAAGTTACACCAAACACAACCTAGCGCACACAGCACAAATGGTTAAAAGAAAAAAAAGGTTCTTCAACTGGTGTGAAGCAATCTTGAACTATGAAGTCCTATGACTGTTGTATGTTGCCCCTTGAAGGTTGTGTGGCTTGAACAAGCATGAACTTTTGAGGAGCTCTGGAGTATTTCTGATTTTCCTCTTACAATACTGTTCAGCACCTTTGTTAGTTCAACCACACCTTCAATTTATAGATCTTGAGAATATGTCCGTTGGAAATGTATCCATTGAAGATGAACACTTTCCCGTTCTGAATTGCAGCTTTTGATCTCCAAGATCTTCTTTATGTTCGCATTAAATGCTTCTAGGATGTTCCTGACATGTGCATTTAATGTGCCCACAATCTTTGACTTTTATGCAACGCCTAGCTAGTCTAGTTGCCAGATAGCTTTCTTCCCGTTTGAGTTGTATGGTCTTCTTCGTACTGCATGGATAGCAGTAGCACTTGTCTTTCTGCAAGAGATCTGTTGGCTTAGATTGTTGTAGCTCACTCTTCCTTGCTTGTTTCTTTCAAGATATTGTTTTATTTCACTTTCTGTTCGCTACCAGGATTCTATTTCCTTCTCTTCAGCTTTTTGTCCTTCATCAGCTTTCTGTTTCAGCATCATGTTTCTGTTTCATCCATCTTTTCTGCTACAACATCTTGTTGTTTCTTCCATGCTTGCTGCTCTTAGAAGATAACTTCTTGTTTCTTCTAAGATTAGTTTTGTTTATAATTTGGAAAACCATTACATGATTTCAACTATTTATCCGATCATGTAATTCGTGGAAACTTATTCTAGCAAACTATATTTTCTTATTAGCAACTTGTTCTATCATATTAAGATAACCTCAGAAATATCCCAACAATTTCCCCCTTTATCTTGATGATGACAGAACATAATAAGAACAAGAGTCATTAAATAAAAATGTTCTTTTATATGAAACTTAATGATTGTACAAGTACAATTTCATTTGAGTACAAAAGTAAGTAAGTTGTTTCTACTCCATCTAGCTATACTTCTTTCTCCAGTTTTTTCAATTTGCTATTTCCACGTTTTTCCACCAAGGAGATCTTCTTCTCCCTCTTTATCATATTTGATCTCTGCATGCCTTTTTCAACATGTTTTCATCAGCAAGCTGCATCTGTCAATCAAATCTGCTTAGATGATCAACTTGTTGTCCGTTATTGCTTCAGATGGTAGGTGACTCCTGATCGTTATTATTAACTGCTTCCCTCTTACAATAACGTTTCAGCAGTGGCTCTTCAGTGACTCTTGACTTGTAACTCTCTTCCCCATTTCTGTCATCATCCTCAAGCTTGCTGCTCAGGGGTGGAGTTACAACGCCAAGATTGGACATCAGGTTCCTCATGTCTGACATTGCTGCTTCTAAGCCAAGGCAGCTACCTGTCTCTTCTCAAAGTTCCTCTTTCTTATTCCTACCCAAGGGAATAAGGCCTCGAGAGAGAGAGGTGTCAGGAGGTCAGGTACCTGATCGGTGGATGATCAATTACCTGGGCAGCTTCGTCAATGTACAGGCACGTTCACCTTGGATCCTTGACTGCTGGTCTGGTTTGTAATTTTGTCTTTTACTTTGCCCAGAACCCATCTCGAAGCTACTGACACAGTATCCTCGGATGGGTAGCTTTCACCCTTTAGCTTGTTTGGGTTTCGACTCCATGAATGGCCGTAGATACTGTCAAAGTCCGAAGAGGGGCCTCATGAAATAATAACTTTCATCTCGTATTGTGAGAGTGGAAGCTTTCTCATGATCCTCAGTGCCTCATCTTTCCTATTGAGATGAAGTCGACCCTGTGTCAATGTTGAATGGAGGATGGACGGCTGCTTTTTTCTGATCGCGTCCATTCTGTAGAGACCCGTCTTCATTTTTGAAGACCTTCTCTGCTTCTTGGCAAGCAGAGCCTCTACACTCCATTTTTCTGAAGACATTATCTGTTTCTAGGTCAACAGAGAATTGTCTTCATCATCGTCTTCATCTCCATCTCCTTCTCCACCTTCTTGGGTCTCCATATTCTTCTTTATGATAGTCAATGCGACTCACATGAGAATTTGTTACTTGTCGAGAATTTTTATGAGTAGTGAATGTGTAGAAGAATGGTGAAGAATCGGTTTTTATAGGCAGTAGAATATGAGCGGTTTCTTTGGATCGATGGTTAGGAGACGAAACGCACGATCTAACGGTTGATTCTAAAAAGGTGGATGAATCTTTTTGTAATTTGATGAAACCACTTGACGGTTTCTCTTGGATAGACATTCATAACCGCCTTTTTGCCCTTCTGAAAAGGTAGATCTCATTTTTTTGTTGATTTGATGGTCATCCGCCTATCTAGATCTTCCACGCATATCGAGATCATAGATACCCATCACTTCTTCTGTAGAGAGCATGCTGATTCTTCTTGAATCAATATCGTTTGTTGGGAGCATGTTGATATCATGTTTAAGTTTTTTTTTCTGTGATAGAACTTCTCTTCTATATCCTCCGTAAGAGTTGTCTTGACAGCATCCTTGTCCGATGTCTTCGCTTGATATACCTCTTGTTGATGTTGATACCACTTGCTGATGTTGATACCATTTGTTGGTGACATACCACTTGATGATCTCTCTTAGTTGGTTAGAAATTTGTACTGTTGTGTTACTGCTTGGACATCTTCTTTCATGCAGTATCATTCTTCTAGATTTCTCGGTTTCTGACACTACTTGATGGGTCCTTGCTCCTTTTCTTGACAACATGTTTTGTTAGTTGCTTCCTCAGTAATTTAAGCTACTATAAAAGGTGTAGCTTTGGTTACTTCATCAACCTCCCTAGTTGCTTCATTAGTATCTTCAGCTACTATAAAAGGTGTAGCCTTGGTTACTTCAGCAACCTGCATTGTTTCGCTTGTTTGAAAAGATGTCTACTTTGACGGTCTGAGACGGCTTACTGTTTATTTGAATTCTTGAGTACTTCCTGTTTGAGCTAGTTGATGCTTTTGTTGATCCTTGAGAGCTGTATGAGACAATATTTCCCCTAAGTTTATGCGTTCTCCTTATCCACTTATTGGTTCTTAGCATCCACTTGTTGATCTAACGTAAGTGGCCCTAGTAACCTGAGACCAGGTTACTGCTTTCTTTAGTTCAGGATTGAGGACTCAACTTTCATCTGTTAAAAAAATATATCCAAATTAATATGAGAGGTTAGGATTATAAGAAATGTATGCTTGTGCTAAAATTATGATTTTCGTCTTAAGAAAAAGAAAAACGGTTTATCCAAATGCAAAACGGGTGGATCTGGGTAGATAGCCAGAAAAGTTGGCTGTAAACCCAACTTGCTTTGATAACACTTGCTCTGATACCACTTGTTGGGTCCCAAGTGGTGGTCAGAGGTTCAGAGGGGGGTGAATGAACCTTTATCGATTTTCATAAAATCTTTTCAAAACTCTTTTTAACGAATAGGTTCCTGATTCCAAAGGGAAACAACAACCCGACTCGAGTCAGTAACTTGGCACAATGCTGATCAGGTTCCTGTCTCGAATCACAGTATGCAGCGGATTAAACTAAGATAGAGTTTCTTGTTTTACAAACACGTTTTCTTTTCATAATATGATTTTAGCAAAGTATTTTTGACGAATATGCTTATGACAGGTGCAATAAGATAGTTATGCGATAAACAAAACACAACGTGCAGTCAAAGCAAATAAACACTTATGGCTTATAGTGGTTCGAATGTGGTGTAATCCTTATACGTCCACTCTACTCCTTCACTGAGGAGGAACTTCGTTAGGTCAGTTTGATTTACAAGTCTCGACTCTACAAACATCTTCCTAACAAGCTATACCTACAGAATTCCAGATTCTTAGGTTACAATCCACACAGGGTACAAATCCCACACAGGGCAAATAGCCTACACAAGACTATTACTTAGCAAGGATATAATCCTATCAACTAAGTTACACCAAACACAACCTAGCGCACATAGCACAAATGGTTAAAAGAAATAAAAAGGTTCTTCAACTGGTGTGGAGCAATCTTGATCTATGAAGTCCTATGACTACTGTATGTTGCTCCTTGAAGGTTGTGTGGCTTGAACAGGCATGAGCTTTTGAGGAGCTCTGGAGTATTTCTGATTTTCCTCTTACGATATTGTTCAGCACCTTTGTTAGTTCAACTACACCTTCAATATATAGATCTTGAGAATATGTCCGTTGGAAATGTATCCGTTGAAGATGAACACTTTCCCGTTCTGAATTGCAGTTTTTGATCTCCAAGATCTTCTTTGTGTTCGCATTAAATGCTTCTAAGATATTCCTGACATGTGCATTTAATGCGCCCACAATCTTTGACTTTAATGCAACGTCTAGCTAGTCTGGTTGCCAGATAGCTTTCTTCCCGTTTGAGTTGCATAGTCTTCTTCGTACTGCATGGATAGCAGTAGCACTTGTCTTTCTACAAGAGATCTGTTGGCTACTTCTTACTTCCTCTATAGATTGTTGTAGCTCGCTTTTCCTTGCTTGCTTCTTTCAGGATGCTATTTTATTTCACTTTCTATTCACTACCAGAATTCTATTTCCTTCTCTTCAGTTTTCTATCCTTCGTCGGGTTTTTGTTTCAGCGTCATGTTTCTGTTTCATCCATCTTTTCTGCTACAATATCTTGTTGTTTCTTCCATGCTTGCTGCTCTTAGAAGATAACTTCATGTTTTTTCTAAGAATGGTTTTCCTTATAATTTGGAAAACCATTACATGATTTCAACTATTTATCCGATCATGTAATTCGTGGAAACTTATTCTAGCAAACTATATTTTCTTATTAGCAACCTATTCTGTCATATTAAGATAACCTCAGAAATATCCCAACACTATGCTTTCCTTTGCCCAGTCACTCAATCTTCTAGGAGCAGTCTGCAATTGTGTTAGACCTTCAAAGATTAAGACTGTTCAGCACCAGTTGAAGAACATTTTATTCTTTAACCATTTATGTTGTGTGCGCTAGGTTGTTTTAAGTTTGGTGTAGCTTAGTTGATAAGATTATATCCTTGCTAAGTTTATAGTCTTATGTAGGCTATTTGCCATGTGTGGGATTTGTACCCTGTGTGGGATTTGGCCTAGGAATCTGAGATTCTGTAGGTAACAACTTGTTAGGAAAAGGTTTGTAAAGTTGAGACTTGTAAATCAAACTGACCTAATGAAATTACTCCTCAGTGAAGGAGTAGAGTGGACGTAGAAAGATTACACCACATTTGAACCACTATAAGCCATAAGTGTTTGTTTGCTTTGACTGTATACTGTGATTTATTTATTATATATCTATCTTATTGCACTTATCATAAGCATACTGGTCAAAAGACTTTGCTAAAATCATCTTTGAAAAGACAACGTGTTTGCAAAACAGAAACTCTATCTTTGTTTATTCCGCTGCATACTGTGATTCCGAGAAATGAACTTGATCAGCATTGTGTCAGGTTATTGACTCGAGTCAGGTTGTTGTTTCTCTTTAGAATCAGGAACCTGTTCATAGAAAAAGTTTTGAAAAGTTTGAAAATCGACAGAGGTTCATTCACCTCCCCTCTGAACCTCTGACCACTTGGGACCAACAAGTGATATCAGAGCAAATTGGGTTAATAGCCATCATATCTGGCTACCTACCCAGATCCACCCATTTTGTATTTGGATAAACACCGGTTTTCTTTTTCATGAGACCAAAATCATTGTTTTAGCATAAGCATACACTTCATATGTTCCCAGCCTCTCATGCTATTTTGAATATATTCTTATAGATGAAAGTTGAACCCTCGATTCTAAAGTAAAGAAAGCAGTAAGCTGGCCTCAAGCTTCTAAGATTACTCTGCCTTGGAACAACAAGATGATGATGAGGACCAACAGAGGATGCTGAGTAAAACGCACGAGTTAAGGGGGAATACTATCTCTCAAAGGAGTCAACCGTCAAGCAGACACCACCTCAACCAAAGAAAATAAGAAGACTGCTGAAGTAACTGAAAACTACACCTTTTATAGTAGCTAAAGTTACTAAGGAAGCAACTAATAAAGTTGTTGAGATGATTACAGCTACACCTTTTATAGTAGCTGAAATCAATATCAAAGTAACTAGTGAAAATGATTGTTGAGAGATCAAAGGAAGAGGCCATGGCGTTTGAACAGGTTGCTGAAGCTACTGAGGCAAATCAGACTTCTAAGAAGAATAATCAATACACATGTGAAAGCAAGCTTCTTCGAAAGAATCCTGAAAAGCACATACTGACTGACTCAGACAGGACACACTCGGGATTCAAACAGTCCAGGAACCTAGACCTATGAGTAAGAAGATGTAAAAGTTCTTTAAGTAAGGGGGAACTTGTATAGGCTTTAAAAACTTTAATCTTTTTACTCCTATAAAAGAACAGATTTCTCTTTAACGGTATTCGATTTCAGGACACAGGAAAAATAGCAACCTGATGACAGGTTTTTATAAGAATCCATCAAGTTATATTAACTCAAATATTACCGAATATCTAAAGAAGTGTCAAAAGGAAGATATCACAGGAGGAAGTACAACAAATGATATCAGAAAGCTGACAGGATCGCCAAGAGATAACAGAAACTAAGGAATCATCGAGAATGAGGATACTGCAGGAAAGAGAATATCCACGCAGTATCATAGTAATACAGGTTTCCGACTAACTAAGAGATACCAACAAGTGGTATATCATCAACACGTAGTATATCAAGCGAAGACCTCGGGCAAGGATGTTGTTGAGACAGCTCCTGCGGAGGATATAGAAGGGAAGTTCTATCACATGAGAGAGAGCTACACATGATATCAGCATGTTCTCTATAGAGGAAGTAATGGGCAACTGTGATCTTAGTATGCGCGGAAGATCTAGATAGGCGGCTGACTATCAAATCAACAAAAAGTGAGATCTACCTTTTCAGAATGACAAAAAGGCGGTTATGAAAACCTATCCAAGAAAAACCGATAAATGATTTTATCAAATTACAAAAAGGTCCCTCCACTCTTTTAGAAACAACCGCAAGATCGTGTGTTTCATCTCCCAACCGTCAATCCAAAGAAACTGTTCATACTCTACTGCCTATAAATAACTGATTATTCGTTATTCTTCTACGCATTCACTACTCACTAAAACTCTCGACAAGCAATAGATTCACATGTAAGTCGTTTTGACTATCATAAAGAAGAAGATGAAGACCCAAAAAGGCGGAGAATGAGGTGGAGATGAAGACGATGATGAAGACAATTTTCTGTTGACCTAGAAGCAGAAAAGGTCTTCAGAAGAATGGAGTGTAGAGGCTCTGCTTGCTAAGAAGTAGAGAAGGTCTTCAGAAAAGAAGACAGTCCTCTACAGAATGGACGCTATCAGAAAGAAGTAGGCATCCATCCTCCATTCAACATTGACACAGGGCTAACTTCATCTCAATAAGAGAGATGAGGTACTGAGGATCATGAGAAAGCTTCCACTCTCACAATACGAGATGGAAGTTATTATTTCATGAGGCCCCACTTCGGACTTTGACAGCATCTGCTGCCACCATTCATGGAGCTGAAACCCAAACAAGCTAAAAGGTGAAAGCTACCTGTCCAGGGATACTGTGTCAGCAACTTCGAGCTGGATTCTGGGCAAAGTAAAAGATAAAATTACAAACCAGACCAGCAGTCAAGGATCCAAGGTGAACGTGTCTGGATATTGATAAATCTGCACAGGTAACTGATCATCCACCGATCAGTTTCCTGATCTCTTGTCTCGTACTAAAGCTGAGTAGTTTATTCCCTTAGGTAGGAATAAGAAGGAGGATGCTCAAAAGGAAGTACGAATAGGTTACTACTTCTTGGTGTTGAGCAATAATCGATAAACAAGAGAAACCTGATGGTTAACCTTGGCGTTATAACTCCACCCCTGAGCAGCAAGCTTGAGGATGATGACAGAAAGGGGGAAGAGAGTTACAAGTCAAGAGTCACTGAAAAGTCACTGCTGAAGCCTTATTGCAAGGGGGAAGCAGTTAATAATGGCGATCAGGAGTCACCTACCATCTGAAGCAACATCAGAGCAGCAAGCTGATCATCCAAGAAGATTTGATTGAAAGATGCAGTTTGCTGATGAAAACATGCTGAGAAAAAGACATGAGATCAGATATGGTAGAGAGAGAGAAGAAGAACTCCCTGGTGGAAAAACGTGGAAGCAGCAAACTGAAGAAACTGGAAAAAGAAGTATAGCTAGATGGAGTAGGAACAACTTACTTACTTGTGTACTAAAGAAGAATTGTACTTGTACAATCTTTAAGTTTCTAATAAAAGAGCATTTTTATTTAATAACTCTTGTTCTTATTATGTTCTGTCATCATCAAGATGAAAGGGGGAAATTGTTGGGATATTTCAATAGTTATCTTAATAAGACAGAACAAGTTGCATAATAAGAAAATATAGTTTGCTAAAGTAAGTTTCCACGTATTACATGGTCAGAAGAAAAGATAAGATCATATAATGGTTTTCCAAATTAAGGAAAACCAACCTTAGAAGAAACAGGAAGTTATCTTCTAAGAGCAACAAGTTGGAGGAGCTAGCAAGTCAGGAAGCTGACGCAGGTTAGGAAGCTGATGCAGATCAGAAAGCAGATGCAGGACAGGAAGCGGTTCTGAAACGGAATCTTGGCACGGAACAGAAAGCAGCATAGAACCGCATCCTGAGCAAAGCAAGCAAGGAAGAGCTACAGCAATCTACAGAGAAAGTGGAAAGTAGCCAACGGATCTCTTGCAGAAAGACAAGTGTTACTCTTATCCATGCAGTACGAAGAAGACTATGCAACTCAAACGGGAAGAAAGCTATCTAGCAACCAGACTAGCTAATGGTTGCATAAAAGTTAAAGATAGTGGGCGCATTAAATGCATATGTCAGAAACATTTAATACAACCACAAAGAAGATCTTGAGAGATTGGAGTTCACATTCAAATGGAGAAATGTCTTCTTTCAACATACACTTTCCTCCAACGGATAAATTCTCAAGACCTATAAATAGAAGGTGAAGCTGACTGAATAAGTTGTTGAGCATAGCCGAGTGGAAAATCAGAAATACTCCAAAGCTTATTCTAAGTTTTCCTTTGCCTAGTCACTCAACCTTCTAGGAGCAGTCTGCAATTGTGTTAGACCTTCAAAGATCAAGACTGCTACGTACCAGTTGAAGAATATTTTATTATTTAACCATTTGTGTTGTGTGCGCTAGGTTGTTTTAAGTTTAGTGTAGCTTAGTTGATAGGATTATATCCTTGCTAAGTTTATAGTCTTGTGTAGGCTATTTGCCCTATGTGGGATTTGGCCTAGGAATCTAGGATTCTATAGGTAACAACTTGTTAAGAAGAGGTTTGTAAAGTCGAGACTTGTAAATCGAACTGACCTAACGAAGTTCCTCCTCAGTGAAGGAGTAGAGTGGACGTAGAAGGATTACACCACCTTCGAACCACTATAAGATATAAGTGTTTATTTGTTTTGACTGCATACTGTGCTTTATTTATTCCATATCTATCTTATTGCACTTGTCATAAGCATACTGGTCAAAAGACTTTGCTAAAATCATTTTTGAAAAGAAAACGTGTTTGCAAAACAGAAACTCTATCTTTGTTTATTCCGCTGCATACTGTGATTCTGAGACAGGAACCTAATCAGCATTATGCCAGGTTACTAACTCGAGTCAGGTTGTTGTTTCTCTTTAGAATCAGGAACTTGTTCATAGAAAAAGTTTTGAAAAGTTTGAAAATCGACAAAGGTTCATTCACCCCCCCTGAACCTCTAACCACTTGGGACCAACAACATTCATGATGTCCTATAGAAAGAGAAAACAAATGTTGTGAAAGATTATCTTGTTGATTGGATGTATGAAGCCGGTGTGTCTTTCAATATTATTGATTTAGATAGCTTTAGGCTATTCGTAGAAGCGCTTGGTCAGTTTGGGAAAGGGTTTAGACCTACTAGTCAATATGAGTTGAGGGAGCCATTATTAAAAAAAGTCGTTGAAAGAACCAAAGTTAAAGTAAAAACACATGAAGATGAATGGAAAAAGAATGGCTGCTCAATTATGACTGATTGTTGGAGTGATCGAAAGAGAAGGAGTATCATAAACTTGTGTGTCAATTCTAAAACAGGTACAATTTTTCTTTCCTTTAAGGAATCTTCAGATGTGTCACACACAAGTGCAATGATTTTTGAGTATGTTGATCAGTGTATTGAACAAGTTGGACCAAAAAATGTCATTCAAATAGTAACTGATAATGCTTCGAATAACATGGGGGCTGCAAAGTTATTGAAATAGAAGAGATCGACTATGTTCTGGACATTATGTGCTATACACACTATCAATCTTATGCTTGAGGGTATTGCAAAACTGCCTCGATTTAAGAAAGTCCTTGATCAAGCGAAAGATTTAACCATCTTCATTTATGCACATCATAAGACCCTAGCCATGATGAGAATGTTTACAAAAAAAAGAGATATAATGAGACCAGGAGTCACAAGATTTGCTTCTTCATTCCTCACTCTGCAGAGTTTGTTCAAGAAAAAAGTTAAATTGAAAGCAATGTTTACTAGCTCCGAGTGGGATGAATGTAAGTGGTCGAAATCTTCCAAAGGAAAAGCATGTTACTCAACGGTATTGAGTATTGGTTTTTGGAATGGTGTCGCGTCATGCTTGAAAGTTTTTGCACTTTTGGTACGAGTGTTTCGTATTGTTGATGCAGATAGAAAGCCATCGATGGGTTTTTTGTATGGTGAAATTCTTCAAGCTAAGGAAGATATCAAAGTTGCTCTAGGTAATTATGGCAAAAACTATGAGCAAATTTTGGAGATTATTGATGCAAAGATGAAAGACAGACTAGACACCTCATTACACTTGATGGTTTATCTATTGAATCCATATTTTCATTATAAGGATCCAAATCTTATACAAGATCATGTCATCTCAGATGGAGTTATTAATTACCTTGAAGTTATTTTTCATGATAATTTCGACTTGATGGATAAATTTATGAATGTTGAGTTGTCAATGTATAAGACCAAAGAAGGTGTCTTTGGAAAGCCTCTTGCAGTGCATGGATGTGCAATAAATAATGACAAGTATGATCCAGGTATGAAAATGACAATACAACTCATTTAAATTATTAATTACCTTATTGTTTTGTCTCTTTAACCTTTGTTTGTTTGTGTTTTTTTTTCTAGTAAATTGGTGGCTTAATTATGGTTATTCGACTTCTAATTTGCAAAAAATTTCTATGAGAATCTTATCATTAACCTCTAGTTCTTCTAGATGTGAAAGAAATTGGAGTGCATTTGAAGGGGTTAGTAACTTAAATAATAATACATTATTTTAATTTTATTTCAATAGTTTATAATTATTTTGTCTTTTTTGTTTGTTTGTATGTAGATACATACAAAGAAGAGGAATAGACTAGATGTTTCTCGATTGAATAATCTAGTTTATGTCCAATTCAATTCACGTTTGTTGAACAAACACAAGAGGGAAAAAGAGAGAAACATTGATGTGCTATTAGCAAGTGATGCAAGTAAAGCACAAGAATGGATTATTGATGGGGTTGATATTGATGGTGCAGAGGAGATGGATACAAACTTGGGTTTGGAAGGGATCATTTACACTTTTGAAATAGATGGGATAAGACCTCAAATAAGTCCTAGAGTGAGAGAGCTTGAGACGGATGATTTTGAATCCGAAGATGAGGAAGTGAATGAGAATGAATTTGAATTTGAATTTGAATCAGATAGGGAGCATGTTTTAGAAAATTTTGGAGAAGAGGAGCAAATTAATGATGTAGTGCATGATTAGAAAATGTTGATCACTATTCTTGTTTTGTCATCTTCGATGATTAAACTTTTGAATTAGAACTTTCTTCCACTTATATAGTTATATTATGCATTGTTATTCACTTATTTTGATGATGTATGAGAGTTTGAGACTATGAAAATTTGATGTTTGGATGTTATGTTTTAATTTTGGTTGTTGTGTTAAACTTTAAAATGATTTAATAGATTAATATGTGTTTCAATTACTAAGGTGTGTATTTTTTTTAAATTTTATTATTAAATTGATTTATTTTAGTAGTGTCGTCTAGGCAACACCTAGGCGTCCTAGGCGCTAGGCACCCGACTGGCGCCTAGCGAGCTTTAGAACACTAGTATTAATAGGTTATAGAATAGGGTTAATGATTGGGTTTTTTAAAAATAGAATAGGATTTTGACAGGATTATGTAACCTTCTTCTAACATCAAAACATTAATCCAAACATTACCTTAGGTTTTGCATCTTAGCCCCTAGACTTGTCTAATTCACAGAGGAAGTCCCTCCACCCCCAAACCCTAACCCTAGTCATCGCCCCCTCCCTGCTCCACCGTCGTCTTGCCATGGTCGGCGACAACACATCGCCGGCGATCCAACAACAACAGCCAACACAACACACGGCGAGCTCTATCACTTGGTCAGAACCTTTTTTCGGAAAAGGACGATCGACGGTGGCGAGGAGGGTGGTCGGTGGCGGTGAGAAGAGAGGGGAGGGAGAAGAGATTACCTTTTCAAATTATTTCCTCAAATGCATATCCATTTTCCTTGATGAAAAATAAGGTAGGTGAGTGTTGCAACTTGGGAGGGTGAGGTGTCAACATCAAATGAAGAGAGAGAGGTGAGTCATAATTTATGTTGGGTTTCAATGGACTTCACTTGTTGGACCTATTTCTTAATTTGGAATGGGCTAAAAATCTAACCACATTTTCATATTGGGCCCTAAAAATATAGAGTAGAATCTTTGTAGATAAATATAATTATTAAATTTTATGCATGGTTATAGCTTAGAAGAAATAAATTAAGTAATTACAAAAAACATATCCTTATAAATTATTTAGCTAAAGATAAATTTGGGTTGATGTAAGACGTGCAACACGCGGGTACACTATTAGTATAAATAATAGCAAAATAGCGGTAAAAGTGGAAAGATATGATCTACCTGCCCAAATCCATTTACCAAAAATAGAAATTTTAATTAAAAATTTTTAAAAAGAAAAGGAGAAAGCTAGGCTAGGTAAGTTTTTGTTTTATTCTAGCAATTTTTTATCAAAAGTTGTGTTGTGTGAAGAGTGGGGCCTAGGGGTGGGAATGTGCCAAAAAGTGCAGTGTGTGCGTGTGTGAAGTGAGAGGGTGGGGAATGGGTGTCTAGGATGGGGAAAAAGGCTGGGAATTTAAACGTCATTTTATTTTAATAAATCACAAGACTCAAAATTCCATAATTTTTTATTTACAATTCGTTTTTAATATATAAATCAAATTATTCATTGTTATATGATATACAAATTATATCAAACTAATTACAAATATAATTATCTGTAGGAAACAAATCAAATTATTCATATGAAAAAATATTATCCCCTCAAATAAATAATAAAATTAATAAAATAATTAGATTATTTGAGAAAAAATGAAATGTTTCTTTTTAGAAAATAGTATATGTTCATTATATTGTATCAATATTTTAGTATATTCTATATTTATATATAAACATATTTAGATATAATACAAATTATGACGTGTAATTTTGATGTTTTCTTTTATATAAAAGTCATATTAAAATTAAATAATGGATAGACACCTCACCCACTACTACTAAACACATTTCATTAAAGATAAATATATATTAAAAGATATTAATACCCTTATCATTTATAGAAAATGATAATGATAAAATGTCCATCGTGAGTATCTCTTATTATATCTACCAATAACGTGTAACGATCTCATCCCCTTATTATATGAAAAGTAATAAGTACTTTGGATTTTTTACACATCAGCCGTGGGTACATTTTAACGGTGGGTATGGTAGCAGGGTTGTACCATTTATTATTATTAATTCTATGTTATATAATTGCAATGGTAAAATAGTAATGTTTGTGTTTAGAAATTTGTTAATGTTAAATATTTTAAAATATGTGTGTTTAGTAATTGGGGTATGTTGGTGGTGTATCTATAACCCCACGTTTAAACTTCATTTAAAATTCTCACTTAATTATGTATCAAAATTATAAATAATGTGATGTATAAAATTTATCATTTTCTATATTTAAATTATTTATTGTTTGTAATATCATTTCAATTTTTTAAATTATGTTTAGATTGTTTATTGTTTATATTCTTCATAATTGAAAGTTGAACTTTTTAATTTGATGTTTTAAATTAGGGAAAGGAGAGTGAGAGGAAGAGGGGGCAGCCGTCGGCCCGATCAGCCGGTTTGATGGGAAGCTTTTGAAAACACAGTGCACCCAGGTAAACAAGGAACGAGATTAATACAGAGGTTAAACGAGCATCCCACACCCAAAAGGTGCCCCACATAGGTCTTCCCCGAAACCCCCCAGTAACTAAGGTTTGAAAGCTTACCTTATTATTATGAAAAGGAGAAAGGGCTTTTTTTCTTTTTATAGATGTTGAGGTTGAGTCAGGGCGTGGGGAGCTTGAAGAGCGAAACGAGCCACGCTAGCCTGTTAGTTTTTCAGCAGCAAGCTACGGTCTAACGACCCCCTAACCTAGGTTGGGGCGAAAACTCCAAAATTTTTAGGTTCGTAGGTCATGCGACAGGCAGCGGCTAATGCTCGGCTTGGTGCTGAGCTCTGACCGGTGCCTGCTCGGCTGCATGGCATTTACCCTGATCTGTTGGGGGTCAAAGGAAGATAGATCATCTGATCTTTCAGCGTCATGTCCCTGCGTCTCAGCATCTCAGTTTGACTTGAGAGAGAGACTAAGAAGATTCCAAAGTAGCTCTGCCCTTATCTTCATGTTCTGAGTGTTGCACCTCCGCATCGAATTAACTCGATAGGGACAAAGCTCAGTGGAAGGCCCGGTCGTGGCAATTTACTCTCGCCAACAACTGGCTTAGAGCGATTAGACAGCTTTCCTTGCTTCACAACAAAAGTCCCTCGTGATGGTAGGACTTTTGTTCTAAAATAGTGAAAAAATAGTTCATTATCTGTCATTATACAATTTTTCACCTAATTAAGTTTTCTAGTCTTTTTTTTTCTCCTTCTCATCTCCCCTCCACTTGCCCCAAACTTATTAAAAGAATATACAACTTTTCCAAAATTGGTTTCATAAATAAAAAGTAAAATAAAAAACAACTTACTACATATATATAAGGTTATGTTATTTTGACCAATAGTGAAAAGTTTGGTTAAAATGATAATCCAAGTAAAGATTTTGTTTTCTAGCAAAATTAACCCTAAAATTTATGTTATGCGAGTGATGCATTTACGTTGTATGTCAGTAAAATGAAGTAATATTTTTATATAAATGACGTTATATTTTTATGTAATACAACTAATACATTTATATAATAAACTAATACATTTCAATAAAATAATAATATCATTTTTAGGTAATAAGGCAACCTTTAAATAAATGTTTGGAATACATTTACGTTATATAGTTAATACATTTATGTAAATAAAGTAATATTTTTATGTGATACAATTAATACATTTATGTAAATAAAATAATAGATTATGTGACACAATTAATATAATTCAGTAAGATAATAAAATACTTTTATAAGTAATTTATCTATATATATACTGAGAGGGTTGTGGACTCTCCAAAGAGCGATACGTCAGCATTTTGGAGCTCTCTCATGTTGACGCGTGTTTTAGAAACGAAAGTTCATTCCTCTCCTCTCCTTCATTCTATATCTCTTCATTTTTCTCTCTTGTGAATATAAAGTTAGAGGTGCTCAATCGGTTTGAACCGACGGTTCGGGAAAACGGCCAAGATGGAACCGAAACCAAACTGTGGGGCTGTCGGTTCCAGTTTTGGTTTCAGTTCGAAAACCACCGGTTCAACTAGAACAGACAGTTTAGATGGGTTATTTTTTAATTTCTCGGGCACGGACCGTGCGTCAAGACACAATCGTACCCCATCATCCAGATTGCTTTGTGTTTCGCACACGATCGGCCGTGCCCTAGTGCACGAAATTAAAAAAAAATGTACCCTAGCACACGGTCGGTCGTGCCCAAGTACATTTATGTGCAGAAATTAGGGTTTTTTTTGGAGTTAAAGTATTACTTAAAGGTATGATATTTATATATAAAGGTATGACTAGTATAACATAAATGTATGACTAACATAGTATAAACGTCAGCAATTTTTTTTTAAGTTTAAGTATTGTACTACAGTTATGAAATTTGGATATAAATATATAACTAATAGAACATAAATGTATATCTAACATAACATAAAGATTAGGGTAAAAAAAATGAGTGGATCCAGGTCAAATCCGGCCCGACCCGACTTGAATGCATGAATCTTAACACCAGTTGCACAGGAGACCTATTTTTTTTTTCTTTTTTTGTTGGCTGTTGTATTTTGCAAAAACTCGTACTTATGATTGATTGAATATGTTATCACGATGATTAAATTTAAAAAAAAAAAAATTCAGTTGAAATTATTGAATGTATAGGTATAATTTCAATATGTTAATAAATCGAATTAAAATATCATATTATATGCAAACTTTACACATTCTTTTTCGTTAGATTAGGTTTCAGCATGACCTACGATTTCAGACCCAACCTTTATCACCACCCATAAATTTTTTTCTTCAACTTATCAAATTATTACAAATATTATAATTCTGAACATTTAAGTACACACATGTGACACATCAATGTTGATATGATTTCAAATATTTTACAATTATGCAGAAAATATTCCCCAGCATTTTGAAATAATATAAATTTATATACTGCACTATATTCACTAACCCATTATCTTTGTGCACCAAAAAATTCTTTTTTTTTCCCATGTCTATGTCCGAAAAGGTCCTGAATGACCTTCACTTGCTTCCAATGGAATAGCAAGAGAAAAAAAAAAAAGAAGGTAGCCAACTAAATTCCCTACTAGAAACTAAATTATTTACCTAATATAAGACAGTATTGACAAAAAAAAAAAAACAAAACAAAACAAAAAGAGAATAATAAGAATTACCTATTTGGGAAGTCAATGCTGAATTTTGTACTCAATCTGGTTCCTTTTCCCTTGCTGATGATGTCAACTTGTACAGATATCTCATTCAATTTTCTCAGAAGATGAAAAGATAGTCTAGAGTTGGGCATAGAGCAGCTCGTTCCATGTATCAGGGATGCCAGGCAGGCACCAATGTAAGCAGTCGTTTATACCTTCCGATGCTTTTATACTATAATGCGACATGTGAGCTTCGTCTCTCAGTTCTGATAGAGCTGTTATATCCAAAATCTTCACCTTCGTACCCCTCACTGCACCCTCCACCACCGGATCGCTTGGTTGATCTTCACCAACTTCACTCCCGTGTAGTAAAGGCATAAGATTATTGCAGCTACCACCTGTGTTCCAATCTCCATTGGAAAAATGTCTAGGTGATATTGTTCGGATAAAGGCCTTGAGATGTGGACGTAACGTCATTTGTGAATCAAGCCATCTAGCAATGCTGTATAGAGTGTGGTTTTTAGCGTTTCCCATCTCAGCTAACTTTCTATCTACGACTGGCTTTCCATTAGCATACATCACCCATCTGTTCGCCTTGAGCTTCCCTCGGTTCCAATGATGACCCGTATTGAGAACCACAACGTCAAGATGGGGGAGACGTTGTTTCAGAAACTCTGGAGGGCGATCTAAATGCATGGCGTACTCAGTGGCTGGGTCCGTGATGTTAATCGGCTCGATCCCACAAAGACTTGCAGACCAGTAATATAAGATAGTGGTGTTGGAATTGGGAAACCGATAAGCCCATCCATTGGGACGAATGGATCCTCGTGGTTTAACAAGACCGTATTGCCTTTCCAAGTTTTCGACCTCCGGTATCTCCTCACCACCTGAGACCATGCACATGAGAGATTGGAATTGCTGTCTACCCAGTGAATCTCCTATGAATGCAATGGTCTTGTCCTGCATTCTGAAAAATCAGAAGTCAAGGGCAGAAAAGTCATTCTGGTATAAATTTAGGCTTTGCCAGTATTCGGAGTAATGAATCTTGAAAACTGTACAAGGATTGAAAATCGCTCAAAGGAGATGCATACCTTCTCAAAAACTCTGTACCCTGAAACTCAGGCATCTCACAATTGTTGGGCTGCCAACGATAGCCTTCGTATGAGAAATCCGTTCGCTGTGTAAGTCTACAAGACCACATATCAGATAACCACTGCTTGCATCCAAATCCCGAGTACAATGGTCTTCGACTGTCTGACACCCATCTTCCTTTACCATAATTACAAGCTGTTGAAAAATATAAAAGTTTATCATGATAATATACACTTTGAACCTCCAATGTTTTAGTTTTTTAATGGAGATCATGGATAAAAGAGATACAAATGGGGGGAGAACAACATGACAGTGGACAGAGTAGCTGTAGAGAATAAGGCGTAGACCTATGGAAATTGTTGAAGTTCAATGTAAGCCAACATCCAAGTAATCTACAATTGAATTTTTGACTAGAATGATGGCTGTTTTAGGCTTCACCTAACATTTTACACACATCATATTCAAGACATTGAATAGTTCTGCCAAAACTTCTGCAGATTTCTCACCAACAGAGTGAAATGGTTTTCATTAGTGAAGTAGGTCTTCCCAACACTAGGGCACCAATTGCAACTAATAAGTAATAATAGGTATGAGATTTTTCAGCAGCCAATTCGTACATGTTACTCATGATTTATACCACAAAATTTTTTGGCAAACAAAATATCAGTGTTATAATTGAGTGCATTTGCAGACCTAGGCAGATCCAAGAAATCAACATGATCAGGTCATCCCAACTATTGGATGTGGAGAAAATAACAACAATGTGTTGCACTGGTATTCTTCCAGAAAAAAAAGCATCCAACACAGAGGAAATGAGAGGAGTTTATGCTGTTTTCTGATTCTCCCAAGCAGTGTAAAAATGAAAGCTCTGCATTTTTATCAATGATACTGTCTTTCAACAGTGAGTTCGATTCCGATCTAGTGAACAGATGCATCAACAAGAAAAACAACAGAAGTAACCATCTTTGGGATCAGATATGAGATTTAAGTTTCACAAAGTATGAAGCAATAACTAAGTCTTCATTGATCATTCCATAACAATCACCTAGGGAGGGGACATGCGCAATTACAATTCAAAATTTCAGCGCAGTTAGTAGTTAGATAATGCTTTAGTTGCAAGAGAACAGATATAGCATCGTTCCCAAGCAAAAGGAAAATTCTAACTCCAGACACAGTTTCAGGCAGTTTCATTGTCGGGTGTCTTATCCAAGCAATCATTTGAAATCAAAATATAATTTATCTCCTACAGAAGTATAGTGCATTACATAGCAAACATTACAGAGAACTTGTTTTACAGATGCGATTCCCTATATCGCATCAGATCCTGCTCCGGTGAGCACTGTCATTACCTCTGAGATGGAGGTCAAGACGGAAGAGGAGGATGAGGAGGATTTTTATCAGTCGGATGCTATCATTGAGGCTCGTGAGGAGACTGGGACTATGCGTCCTCGGAGGAGTGCTCGGATTGCGGCGGCAGGGCGGGCTACGGATGGGTCCATGATTTCACGCCTTCAGCTATGATGTCACAGTTTTTGGTATGGAATGCAAGGGGTGTTGGGAACCCGCCCACTCAGACACACTTGCATTTTCTATGCCAGCAGCATCGGGTTCAGCTGCTTGTGATTTTGGAGCCGATGGTGGAGTTGGATGTGTCCTTTTTCTGTCGTCGGTTGGGTTTTTCTTCTGCTTTGGCGAACCGGAGTAACAAGATTTGGATCTTGTTTTCGGGTGCGTTTCAGATTGCTATGGTTCAGGATTTGGATCAATTGCTTCAGGTTCAGGTTTCTTCTAGTTTGTTTCCTCGGTCCTTTGCGTTGACGGCTGTTTATGCGAAGTGTTCGAGGGTGGAGAGGAGGGAGCTTTGGGAGGCTCTTCGTGGTATTGCAGAGACGGTTGGGGATACCCCTTGGCTTGTGGGGGGTGACTTCAACTGTATTCTGCATGACCATGAGAGGATTGGTGGGTTGTCGGATCGCCGTTTGGATATGGAGGAGTTTGGGGATATGATCTCGGATTGTGGGTTGGCGGATGCCGGTTTCAGTGGTTCTCCGTTTACTTGGCAAAGGGGTCAGCTGCAGGAGCGTTTGGATAGGATGCTGTATTCTGATAGGTGGTTGGACCTGTTTCCTATGATGAAGGTGTTGCACCTTTCGAGGACTTGGTCGGATCATGCCCCTATGTTGATTTCGGTCTCTACTCAGTTGGAGCGTGTGCCGTCTTCATTTCGGTTCCAGAGTATGTGGGTTCGTCATGCTGATTTTCGCCGGACTGTGGCTCAGGTTTGGGGGTTTTCGTGTTGTGAGACTGGGATGCTCAGACTTCAGACTAAGTTACGGCGGGTCAAGCAGCGACTCAAGTGGTGGAACTGGAACATCTTTGGGGATGTTTTCCAGAAGAAGGATCAGGCTGAGCGGGCTGTTTTGGATGCTGAGAAGGCTTATGATGAGGATCCGACGGAGTTGTCTCGGATGGCCTTGAGAAAGGCTACTGCTGAGTTGACTCTGTTGCTTCATATGGAGGAGGATTTCTGGAGACAGAAGTCGGCTTGTCGTTGGGCTTCTGAGGGGGAGAGGAATACTCGTTTTTTCCACTCTTTGGTGAAGAGGAGGAGGTGTGCTAATCGTATTCATTCTATCACCCAGGATGGTACGGTTCTTACATCTCCTCAGGAGATTCGGGATTCCGCTTCTGGGTTTTTTCAGCAGCTTTTCACGGATGAGGGCATAGAGCTGAGACAGGTGGATTCTATTTTTTGCCCTCCATCTCAGTTGGATTTTTCGTCGGCTTATCAGAAGCCCAGCTGTGAGGAGATCAGGGAGGCTGTTTTTAGTATCTCCAGAGATAGTGTTTCGGGTCCGGATGGTTTCTCGGCTTTGTTTTTTCAGCACTGTTGGGAGATTGTGGGATCTGATGTGTGTGAGGCTGTTTGGGACTTCTTCGAGGGTCGTCAGATGCCTGCTTCGTTCACTGCCACTACGATTGTTCTTATTCCGAAGGTGGCATCGCCGTCGGCTTGGAGTCAGTTTCGGCCGATTAGTCTGTGCAACGTGACGAATAAGATCATTTCGAAGGTTATCACCTGCAGGTTGGCTTCTTTGGTGCCAGAGTTGCTTGCTCCTTCTCAGAGTGGGTTTGTTAGAGGTCGGTTGATCAGTGATAACATTCTGCTTGCTCAGGAGATGGTTCATGAGATTGGGACTCAGGGGAGGCATCCGAATCTGATTTTGAAGCTGGACATGGCGAAGGCTTATGATCGGCTTCAGTGGGGTTTTCTTTTTAGGGTGTTGGAGCTGAGGGGTTTTCCTCCGGTTTTGATTGATTTGATTCGCCGATGTGTCAGTTTCTGTCGGTTCTCTGTGTTGGTGAACGGGCAGCTTTCTGGCTTCTTCCAGGCTTCTCGTGGTCTCCGGCAGGGGGATCCGCTCTCTCCTACTCTGTTTGTGTTGGCGGCGGATTATCTTTCACGGGGTTTGGATGCTCTGTTTGATAGATATCCGACGATGCAGTACGGCACTAGGGGTGGTTTCTCGGTTTCTCATCTGGCTTATGCGGATGACATCATGATCTTCACGACTGCTTATGCACAAGGTCTCCGGCATCTGAGGGATTTTTTGGAGGAGTACTGTCAGACTTCGGGTCAGATGGTGAGTGCTTCCAAGAGTACCTTTGTGGTGGGATCGAGATGTTCGGATGTGGTGGTGGGTCGTATTGGGAGGATTTTTGGGTATGCGAGACAGTTTCTTCCGATTATCTACTTGGGAGCCCCCTTATATAAGGGGAATATGAGGGGTGCTTTGTTTCAGTCTCTGGTGGATCGGATTTCTGATAGGGTTGCTGGTTGGGCTCGGACTTCACTCTCCTTTGGGGGTCGTCTGGCTCTGATTCGGAGCACCCTGGCTTCGATGGCTCTTCATCTAGTTCAGGTGGTTCAGCCGCCGCAGTATATGATTCAGAGGATCGAGCAGTGTTTGGCGAGGTTCTTCTGGGGCTCGTACGGGAGTCAGAGGCATACTCATTGGGTCTCATGGGAGACGGTGTGTCGGCCGACAGCTGAGGGTGGTTTGGGCTTGCGACGTCTTACGGATGTGGTTGAGTCTTTCTCACATAAGCTGTGGTTCAGGTTTCGGGAGCAGGGCTCTCTTTGGGCTAAGTTTCTTCTGCAGAAGTACAGTCGGCATCAGTTTTCTGGCAGTGTGGGTGTATCTCCTCATTCCAGCTCTGTTTGGAAGAGGATGTGTTCGGTTCGCCTTCTGGTTCAGTCTCAGATGTTCTGGAGGTTGGGTTCAGGGGAGATCAGTTTTTGGTACGACCAGTGGATGGGGGATAGCCCCCTGGCTGATTCTGTGGATGTTTCCAGACACTCTGGTGCTTTAGTGCAGTGGTTTTGGAGTGATGGTGTTTGGGACAGAGAGAAGCTTCTCCGTGTGGTTTCTCCTGCGGTGGCGGATCGGATCTGCTTGGTTCCTATTCGTGTTTCCTCTTCTGACCTTATCCGGTGGAAGAGCTCTTCCGACGGGAAGTTCTCTTTTGCGTCGGTTTGGGCGTCGATCAGACCTCAGCACCCCCCTTGTCCTACCCTTAGTATGGTTTGGTCCCCTTGCCTTACCCCCACCATTTCTATCTTCCTTTGGCAGCTTGTCCAAGATCGTCTCCCTGTTGATCGTAAGCTTCAGTCTCGTGGCATTTCTTTAGCTTCGAAGTGCCTTTGTTGTCCGGATCTTTCTCTTCTGAGTCAGTCTTCTTCCGAGTCCTCTGATATTGAGTCTATTGAGCATATTTTCTACTCGAGTCGTACTGCAAGGAGAGTTTGGGAGCATTTCTACGGGATGTTTGGTTTGACACCCCCACACACTGTGCACACACCCCATATCTTGCATTACTGGAGGCATTTTTCCTCTAGTAGGCACACATGTTGCACACACATCACGACAGTGATCCCTTGCTTGATCTTGTGGTTCCTCTGGACTGCAAGAAATGATGGCAAGCACCGGCGGTTACCAGTTCGTGCAGACTCGATCATCTTTCGAGTCATGAGACAGGTTCGTGTTCTTCATCATAGCAGGCTTCTCAGCAGGGAGAGCTGGGGGGTATGCTTCATGTGGCCTCTTCTTTGGGCCTTTATTATCGTTCCAGGCCCCCTCGGCCTCCCATTCCTCCGATTGTTTGGCGTCCGCCTGACTTAGGTTGGGTGAAGCTGAACACTGATGGGGCTTATAGGTCGGCTTCGATGGTGTCGGGGATTGGCGGTGTGATTCGAGATCATACAGGTGATGTCCTCTTTGCTTTCCACGAGCGAGGTTCGGTTCTTGAGAGTTTGGCAGCGGAGCTGGAGGCGCTTCATAGGGGTCTCTATCATGTTAGGAGACTTGGTTTTTCACGAGTATGGATTGAGCTGGATGCGATCTTGGTGGTTCAGCTCCTTTCACATTCGGATGCAGGGCATTGGAGATTGCAGGGTTCTCTCACTTTCATCCGGAACCTCCTTGCTTCTATGGAGTTTCGGGTGTCACATATACTTCGGGAAGGGAACTCTGTGGCAAATTTCCTGGCTAACTTAGGGTGTCAGACTGAGTTAGCTGGATCCTTTCCTCCGGAAGGGTTGCCTCGACGGGTCCAGGTGTTGGCTAGATTTGATCAGTTGGGATGGCCGTCATTTCGAGTGGATCGAGGAGGTGCTCATACTTGATGTACCTTTATCTGTTTCGGTTTTTCCTGTTATAGACATTGTTTTTAGTCCTCTAGGTTTGTTTATATTGCCTCATGTCGGCAGTTATTTTTTGCCACCTGTTTCGGCCGTTTCTGTTCTTTCTTTATCTTCTTTACGATGTATTTTATGACTTTGGGTTTTTATACACAGGTTGGGGGTCTGCCTAAACCCCTCACCCCGTAGGGTGCTTCTTTTAAAAAAAAAAAAAAAAAAAAAAACTTGTTTTACAGATGCAATGAAACTTTTAATCCCTATATTGATTACCAACATCCACGATAATGGATTTCCTGGCCCTATCCAATCAGAAAGCATTATATAACTGAGACCTGAGAAGAAATAAATTTAAATGGGTGCTCAAGATTAACAGAACAGCAGCATACCTTGCTTCAAAGAAGAGGTGGAAACCTCGTATTGATCTTCCCTTTTGGTGGAAGGCAAGTCCGTCCTGTCCACAGCACTGTAAGAATGTTCTACTGTCTTGACATCTTCTACACCTCTTGGAAACTGAAAAACTGAATCCTCCTCCTGCTGTTCCAAGGGATTTAATAACACTGAAGAATCAGCAGAACTACCCATTGTAAAATCTGTATTTGAAAATAGACTTCAAGTGAGTACCCCTCATACATACTACTTTATAATCTATGAACTTTGGCATATGATATGAAAAATTCCAAATCATTAAGAACAAGAAGAGTGCTAATTTGGGGAACTTAATAATGCAAAAGGAGAAACCGCTACTTCATACTTCAAGGATTGAACCAAGATCATTAATTTACTTATGCAAAAACTAATAGTCCTAGTGACAGATATATCACACTTTAACTATTGTATCATATTTGAAAAACATGTACATATTATTCTCAAATGAAATGGCTTTTGAAAAAAAGTTTTAACTCTCGAAAATGATTATTGGTTAAAATAGAATTGATTATTGATCATGTGGGGGGAGGGGGTATTTTCTTTGCCCTGGAATGAAAAACTTCTGTTTTTCTACTTCTTACAAAACAATTTCATTCCTCACACAAAAAAATGGAGCCGACCATAAATCAGCACCATTACATTATTCTATTATAATGTTGTTTATATATATATATATATATATTACCTATATAAAAGTGTGGATGTTTCTTACAAAATATGAATTGCCGAATAATTCCTTATCAAAGATTATTATTTAAGGTTATAATAGTAATTTAGGATTTTCATATTTAAATAATTTTATATTAGAATCCTAATTCAAAATCCTATAAAATTCTATTATAATTAGTACTCTAATATATAAGGTATTTGTATATTTTTTCTTTAACTTGAATTGATCTCCACGTGCAACGCACGTGATTTAAAACTAGTATATTTATATATATCATCACATCATCAAAATTTCATGACCTCTTCCTTTTACATTAAAAAACACAACACATTACATCAAATGAAGACTGATGCAACACAAGTAACCACCACAAAAGAAAAGTATAATTTAGAAATAAGTATAGTTAGAAATGCAATAAGTGCAGTTTAGAAGTCAAACATGCTTTATTTTACACCAGCTTTTCAGAATAGAAAACATGATAATAAGTAAATGTAACCTAGATAACTTAGAAGTTAAATTAAGTATAGTTAGAAATGCAATAAGTATAGTTTAGAGGTCAAACAATCTTTATTTTACTCCAGCTTTTCAGAATAGAGAACATGATAATAAGTAGATGTAACCTAGATAACTTCGAAGTTAAATTTACACAACCAAAAAACAAAGTTATACTTGCTTTTTACTAGAAAGGTAAGTGTATTTCAGATTAATTTATTGAATTCCTAAAAAGTGAGATTCTTGAGAACTTTTTGCGAACTAGGATGAACCCAAACCTGAGGAGCTAAATGAAATTCTCACTCAGTATAATTTTGATATTTAACAGTGATCAAATATCAAGCAAAGGCCAGTTAAGATTGTTTTTTAGCACATTCTTTTTAGAGACAACTGTATCTTTATAGTTAAAGACATAAAGTTAAATTGCATAATTTGTTGGAAGTTATATGTAAATGTTCAATTCCTTATGAACCATTTGACAAAGAAGATTATGCAGTTAACGCACTAGCACACAATAAATAAGGAAGTTGGCACACACTGGCTACAACTCAATTTGTATCTATAGTTAAACTAAGTTAGTCGAACAGATCACTCATGGTGATTGTTTCCTATCATTTAGCAGCTTTAAATTTTCCTTAAATCTGGTTAATACCAACTTCATAATCACATATTTATCTTACCACATGATGAACATAGACTAGCTGTATTACATTTGGTGGTGATAAGAATCAATTATAAAGCAGCACAGAAAAATTATCAAGACAAACTTACAACTACCTGAGGTATGCATTATGAATTGCTCTTGCGCTGACAATAGACTGGTAAGTAGTGGATTATTCTCCCACGACCAAAAAAATATCGTGGTGAAAAAAATAGCAGCCACAGTAAAAGAAAACTGCCGTCCCCAAAGCCTACCAGATTGTCCGCCCTTCATTTCTTTATGTTCACTCCTCAGGAGCAGATACTACCAGCAAGCCTCAGTGGCATGTAGATTGTAATTGATGTTGTTCGTAAGATGTTATTGCATAGACTGTTGGCACCTCTTTATTTGAGTAACCTAGTATTGAAAAAAACGAAATGGATTAATACAGTTACGAGCAAAATGCTTAGGATGAGTCCCACAGGAAGATATATAGTGCCTTTGTGATAAGTGCACATTCTTAGATGATTCGAAACATTCAACATTCTTTGATCTTTGTGATTCACTCTACATGAGACAGTTCAACTTCAGAACTTTGTGATCTAATCAAATTAATGCAAGCTAGCAAATTCCCACTACATAGAATGAAATATAAGAATAAGTCGTGATTGTGCATTTCCACCACTTTTAGAAAACAAACGTTAATACTAGTCCAATCAATATACATTTAAGCAACTAATATGATTTCGCTTTAGAGAGTCAATTATGTTCCATCAAATGAAGCTCCTCTCAAACTGAACCAAGCTACATTTTTCTCTTTTCTTTAATCGAAATAATTCTATATCTTATATTTTCTCTTTTCTCTATAGCAACTTAGCACCTACATCGCTTCCCATCCACAAAAAGTTACAGGAAAAGAAAAGGAGATAGAACAACATTATCAATCTATAACCAAGATGAAAATGGCCTCTTCACAAAAAAACTAAATTCAAAAGGCACATTTTAACAATAATAAATGAAGATTTAACAGCATTGTCGAAATCCCAAAACAAAAAGCAAACCCCATAACATACATTACAAGCTACAGCAAATAAAAAGCATAAGAGGTCCAACAAAACCAAAAATGTTATCTTGAAAATGACAGCAGTTCTTCATCCAGAATACTAAAAGACAAGCTAATGTACGAATTTACCTCGGTTTGTCAAATGCTGAAAGATCTGTCAAAATCCTTCGTGATTTTTTCTGGGATTCCTATGAACAAATGGCAGATCCAAATGCGTATATATACACATGGGTCGGTGAAAATTCGGGTCCGGGTGCGTCATGGGTCGGATCACATTATGACCCGGATAGCTTCTGTGGGAAAGGGCTGTGAAAATCGAACAAGGATAATTTAGTAATTTTGTACGCACTGAATTAGCGCGTAGATGAATTGAGTCAAACAGACATGGCATCGTGCTAAGCCAATCTCACTCTCTTTTATTTAATTGTAAGAACTATATTTTTAAGTTTATTTGATTATCAAATTGATGAAGTTTTTGATTGATAAGATCATTAAAACAAAGTTTGAGTTTTAAGGGGGTTGGAGATGAAAATTAAGTTTTGTCAAATAAGTTGTGTTGACGTCAGATTTTGTATGATACAAAATCCTAGCCAAGCACCAGAAAATACCAATCCAGTCCAAAGAAATCGAACCAAACAAATTATGAATAAAATAAGAGAAAGAAAGGCCCGGTGCCTACTCAGGCAAATTTGCTAGGCTTGTTCTGGTTGGTCAGTTTTGGCCGGCCAGAACGTCTGTATTATCTGAGTTGAGAGAAAAGAACTCTCTAATTACTTGAAAACAATCATTTCCGAACCCTTTTTACAAGGTTTTTAGCCCTATTTATAGACTAATTCTAAGATACATTACTTGAATAATAAGAAATAAATCCCTAGGATTTAGGATCTAAATAAGGAAAAACTAGATTTAATCCTATCTAAATCAGATAGGATTTGGTGTAGGATTTGTTTCCTTTCCTGAAGAACTTCTCTTGGAATAGACCAAGTATTTTCTGCTCTTCTTATGCGGGACTCCTGGTCATCCGAGCTCCAGCGCTCATGTTCTAGGTCTATCCCAGTCGAAGTGATTCTGGTCGGATGAGCTAAATACTTGGTCGGCTTGATGACCATGCCTGACACTGCGATCCAAATTGGGTGACCAGCCACTCTGGTCGGATCGGACCTTCTCCGGTATGGTCGGCTGATCGGCTCTCCATTCTGTCTCCGGTTCACCGTATATTTAAAATAAGCTCGGGTCTATCGAGCGGGGTACAACAAGTTGTGTAGTATATAGGTAATATCAAATATCAACCTGAAATATGTTTTTTTTTTAATTCGTAATCTAAATCTTTTTTAATTGCATTCTAAAATTTATGATTTTTTTTTCAAATTGCAACTTAGGATTATTTTCCAGTCACTTTTGGTCAAAATCGAATTTGATATCCTTTTTTTTATAATCAAAATACATGAAATTATGCAAAAACACTCCACGTTTCAAACCAAATGAAAGCCCTAGATCAATTTTTTGATTTCAATTTGAGCAAAAATCAAAAAATTATTCTCATTTTTGCTGGAAAATTGTTAGAAAATAGCATTTGGTTGCCATTAAATAAAATCATTAACTTCGAAATCAATAAAAAAAAAATTAGATTACAAAAGAAAAAAAAAAATCATTTATCAGATTAAATTTTATACTAACCTTAAAATTTAATCAATATATTAAATGTGCCAAACTCAAATGAGCATTTAAGGATTGATCATAAACCAAATATCCAGTGACTGAATGTTTTTTCCTAATCTCAAAATTTTTGAAGGACTTTTTGTTGGAAAATTATGTTTACATTTACCTTTTTGGGCCATTATTATTGTGGGGTCATACACAAATGAAAAATTAAAAGTAGGAGTGTTTAACTCAGAGAGGTTCAAAACGGTATATTATTTGTTCAAGTTGTTTTGATGGGTAATGAGAAATTGAAGACTATAAAGATTGAAAGATGTTTGGAAGGAGTTAGGAAAACTTGAGAGCTTAACCCACATTGGAAAATTCTTATTGAATTTACTAGTATATATTGGGCTACCTTTTAGTGGGTTCAACGAATGTGTAAGAATAATGTTATCTCTCGTGTGTTCCTGAATCTAAATGTCCTTTCTATCCTTCTCTAACACTGTATGAAGAAACTGTGTTCAACACAGATCTTAATATCCTTATTTGTTCTATTTTCGATCCATAGTCATTTTCACACACCCAATACCAAACACTTCCTAAATAACCAAGTGAACAAATCTTATACTACAGTTCCTAAATAACCAAATGAATAAATCTTTTTTTTTTTCACTCAAGAGAGATTTATTAAACAAAAAAGAAGTTGAGTATGAGGAGTACCCAATAAATACAGAGAGGTTACAACCAAAATAAGAAAAGAAGAGAAAGAAGATAAGAGAAAGAAAAAGGGGTAGCATGAGCAATCAACAACCAAGACAGCCTCTGGGATTGGCTAACCAATCTTGAAATGAAAAATGATAATATCTAGTTCATTTAACAACGAACCAACTTCAAAATCGCACCTTAAACTCATCAATAAATTTTGGTACTATGAACTCCTCATTGCTAAAAATAATCGTGTTTCTCCATTTCCAAATAAACCACATGACTCCGAGCCAAATACAAGTTGCGTAGCGTTTACCTCGTTTACCTCCAAGCAGCCACCCAAAGCAGAGTAAGTTAGTGATCGTATCCGGGTGAATTGTTGTTGGAGTCCGGAGCCATACAAAGCAGTCCATCCAGATCCCATGGGCCGAAGGACACAAGTGAACAAATCTTATACTGCTAATTCTGCTTTTAGGAAAGACAAACTTCTTTTCTAATTTGCCTATAAGATAAAGTACTCTGTTATGATCAAACAAACTTCCTTTCTAATTTGCCTATAAGATAAAGTACTTTGTTACGATCACAACTTATGCATAATGGATGTGGATATTTTAACGATTGAGTGTCATATACTAAGGCTATGTTTGTGTCATATACTTGTGAGTATGGATTTTGAAAATTTTATAGGGTAAAATTATAGTTAAGATGTCATTTTCATATTGGGGGTTGTAGAAAAAGTAAATGTTGTTTGTTGGGATTTGTAGAAAAAGTGAATAAAGTTGATGTTTTTATTATGAATTGTAGAAAAAATAGAAAAAATATGGTAGGGTGATAGGATTTTACAAATCTTTGTCCAAACATGGACTAAACTCGACCCATCCAAAATCCGGATTGACCAAGTTCAGTCCAAATATAACCTAATTATCTTATCTTTTGCAATCTTAAAAACTCAAATACTTTCATCATAAATTAGATTAAATTACAAAAATATACACAAACTGTTGTAATTGTAAACTAACAAAAAGTAGTTCTCTAAATCAAAATATTTTGAATCCAAAAGAAAAAAGTCTGGCTCCAGAATTATGTTCAAAGATTTAAATTGACAAAAGTACATTTAGATATTTAATGGTAAAAAGAAATATAAATGTATTGAATCAACGGTAGAAGTACATTAAATTCTTGAAAGTATACGTTATTTATGAACGTTTTTTTTTTCTTTTGAGGTCCTTTTTGGCTCGAAAATTTTATAGAGATTAGAAATCTTTATATTTTAGAATTTCAAACATTTAAGATTTTAAGCTATTTTACAAAAGAAACAATAGTCAGAATTCAATTACAAGAGAGATAACTTCAATAAATTAAAAAAATCAAATAAGTTATGACCATATGTTCTTTTTATATGCATTATTATAAAGGGTAAATGCAGAAATCCGTATGAAATATGACTATTTTTAAATTTACAACTTAAATTTTTTTTATCTAATTACAACTCGAAATTTAGAAGTTTTTTAAAATGTATCATTAACTTTTTGTTTGGCAACTTTCCAGTGAAATGCACAACATGAGACCCGTATGTGATTTCATGATGGGGTTAAAACAATAATTAAAAAAAAAACTCAAATATAATTAATTTTCAATTTGCAACCTAATTTTTTTTTGACATACTTACTCTTATGGAAGTCACGTGCCACATGTTGTGTATTTTGTTAGAAATTTTGTCAGAAAAAAAAAAAAAGTTTAGATTGTAAATAGCTTTGACATGTGATGATTTTAATGTATCACTCATGCATTTTGGTTGATATTTGAAGGTAGATTGCAATTTTTAGTTTTTTACGACTATTTATGGCTAGAAAATGTGACAAATTTTGAATTCAGCAAACAATTGAATAAAAAAATCGTAAAATAATGCCAGTGATGGTAAAATAAAAAAAAACAAAAAAAAAAGTTTTAAAAACCAATTGAAAAAATGTTTCATAATTCAAACAAATTGATATTAATCTTATTTTCAATGTTAGTAAGCTATTATATTCCCCCGTTTTCATATGATATGAGTGGTGACCCACTAATATTAAAGGTGTGAAATTAGTGGTTTGGTTTTGGGGTGCACGTTCATACAATTAATTGCGATCGCATCTGAATTTACGATGACTAACATGCATCCCTAATTAATAACGCATCAAAAATTGACGGCGGTCGTTGATTTAATATCACTTTATAAACAATTTATATATTTGGGTTAATAGTTTGTCCTACCACAAATATTATAATTTAGAACAATAATACCACATCATATAAAAATTTGACAAAAATACCACTTTTCTTATAAAACTCCATTTTCTACCACAATTCAATCATTAGCATTAATGACATTCTTATTTAATTCCAAAGATTTGTCTTGAAACATTTAATGTTTTCCCACTTAATTCCTAATTCCATTCCAAATAGTAATTATATCCGGATAAAACTTAAACAGATCAAAATCAGGCCCAACATGCTTCCGTAAAATAAATTCATCCCCTAAAATTCATACCTTTCTTTGACCGCAACAGCACCGGGTGAGATGGTTTGCAAAGCCACCAGCTGGAAAATTACTGCCCCAGACCTTTTTACGAACAGCTCCTCACTGTCCAACTTCAAGCATCGGAGAAGATGATCTGCAAGTTATCCAGCTCCTTCAGCAACTGTACAGCACAACCTTGGTTCGTTTCCTACACCAGGTGTACAAAGTATTCCTTCCAGGGGACGAACTAACCGTACTAAGAACACATGTTGAAAGCAAAAACCTTTATTTTATTAAGAACTTGAACGAAATATTTAATACATATGTAATCTCCTTTTGGAAGGAGAATACTTGTTTAGCCTCTCATATGAGATAAGGCCTGCACGTGTACACACATAAACTAAGAACACTCAAAATTATTACAAAGATTTTTATTTAGAGAAAACTAAGGGGAATGGTCGATGTCCTCAGCTTCCTTCAACTCCTACTATATATAGACATAAATCCGGACTTGAAGTGCGGATTCCAAATCTTGTTTAACATCATCTGGCCTACTCCATTAGTGCTCCCATGTGAAGTAGTTGGGGAGTCTCTTTCGGCTTTAGTTGGTGCTCTTCCTCTTAATGCCCCGTGACTCAGCCCATGTTAGGTTTGTCGGGGAATCATTTACTTTTGACTCAGCCTCTCATGCGTTGTTGGTTGGAGAGTCACTTTCTCGTGATCTATCCCATTTTATTTTGTCGGGGAATCTCTAAAAGTTTGGTTGTCGTGGTCCTCGGGGATAACGTTTCTTTTGTGTTGGGCCCTTGTCCTTGTTAGACCCATGTTCCTGTCGGTCGGGTTTGGTCGGAATCCTTTCCCAAACTCGGGCTCCTTCTGATTCGGGCATGCTTGACAGATCCTATCAATCCATCTTCCTACATGCGCCATGTTACAGAACTTCTGGTAGGTTTCTTTGCTTACCGGAACCTTGTTTTCCCAGAGGTTTCTTCTTTTCGTCTCAAAGAGTTCCTCTGCGAACCCTGTTGTTGATCCAGTCATGGAATTCAGTAGGAATGATCCATTTGCTGAATTCTGGAAAAACTTAAATGGATATTTGACTTTGTCCATTTCTGTTAGACAAACCCAAAGTCCTCATGCTCGTCTTGTAGAAGCTTCGTCTTCAGATATTGTTCCTACCCGTAAAGGAATTTCTTCTGGTGAAGCTGCCTTTATATATTTTAAGGCATTTCCATCCGGTCTCCTTAGCTTGATGAAATGAAAAGCTTCATGGAAGCCTTTCTTCGCTGGTTCTGGGGCTGCACTGATAAAATAGAGCTCCAGAATGTCGCCTCTGGACAAATATTGATTATTTGCCCAAGTCTCTTAAACGGCTTCCTCAATCCATTTCGGTAGTTTTGAAATTTCGGGGAATCCTAGTGAAACAGTATAGATTAAAGCTAACGCTCCAAAAGTATACCATTCTTGTACGTCATTGGGATGACTTCCTGGTTTCATCCACACTCTTGGGTACTTTCCTGAAATATCAACCATTATTTTGTCTGGGTTGATACATTTTCTCATGATCAACTTCTCTCATTGTCGCCGGTAAACCTGCATAGTAAAAACTTTAATCTCGTCAGTTTGAACCTTTGTTTTGCCTGTCTGTGGCCTTAGGTTCAACTCCCCCTCTTTTACCCCAGAGGTGCTGGGTTGACTTGAAGACTCGGGTTGTGACACCGAAGCTTCAACATTCGTTGCAGGTTGTTCATTCTCAAGGAATGCATCACTTGTAACACTCGTAGGCATGATATTTGAATCCATAGTCTTCGGGTTAGAGTCCCGATCTCTAATCGCTCCTTTTTTGCACGCTCCTGAAGGAGAGGCTTATGCAACGCTTGGAACAGTTGTCCCTGAGCGTTTTGGCATGCTCGTATTAGACCAGACACGGATTCCTGATCAACTCGTTAAAGTCGTCCAGCGACTTCGGCATTGAGACATAACGTCCCAAATTCTCGTTCAAGACTCTCCAAGTTTTCCCTGAGATGTCTTACTCATTTAAGGACCTCGTCAGCCATGCGTCCTTCCATCTCATATTAGAAAATCTGCAAGAACATTCTCATGAGGTTTTACAATGACAATATCATAATCATAATATTGACATTCAGCTTGCCATCTAAGTTTCCTAGCATTTTTTGGTTTTGATTCAATTTTATTTTTCAAAAAAGTTTTGACACTTGAATTATCAAATTTTAAGGTAAACTTTTTAGCCAGTAAAAAGAGAGCCCATTTTTTGAAAGTCTTTCTAACTGCAAAGAATTCCTTCTCGTTGATATGCCATCTAATTGCTTCTCCATCTGTAAACAGACCGCTGCAATATCTACATGGCACTTCTTCGTTTGGTGCGGCTTTCATAAAAACTGCTGCCCACAAAAAATCACTGGCATCTGTGTAAAGAACCAATTCATCCTCGTCCTAAGGTATAGCAAGTTTTGGAAGTTTGCTACAAACTCCCTTAAGTCGCTTAATCCCTTCTCGATGTTCATCTTCCCATTTGAATATAGCATCTTTCTTGAGTAATGGGCTGAACACCTTCCTGTGAAATGCTAGATTGTTGATGAACATTCCAGCAAAATTAACAACTCCGAGAAAACTCTGAAGTTGTTTCTTATCCGTGAGATCATCTGAAAATCCTTGTATCTTTTCTACAATATGATTTTGTAGAATGATCCCAGACTCATCGATTTCAATTCCAAGGAATTCAATCTGTCTCGTAGCAATTACTGTCTTCTTTTCTGAAAGCACTAATCCTTCTTTATGATAAACATCTGAGAATATTTCCAAATGTTTGAGATGCTTCTTCATATTCTTTGAAGCGATGAGAATATCATCGATGTATACGAACATGAAGCTGAAATAATCTTTGAACAGATTATCCATCTTTCTTTAATATATCTAGGGTGCATTTGCCAATCCCATAGGTATTACGTTCCAGACATAGTGTTCTTGTGGTGTGGAGAAAGCTGTGAACTTCTTACTTTCTTCCTCCATCCTGATCTGGTAAAATCCAGACTTGCAATCGAACTTCGAGAAGATCTTGACACTTTTGATGCAGTTAACCAAGTGTTCTCTACTCGGGATGTAATATCCATCAAACTCCAGAATGTTATTAATCCCTTTGTAATTAATAACAAGTCTAGGTTTACCTCTTTTGATTTCTCCATGATTCCTAACAAGGAATCCCGGGCTGCTATATGGAGAAACTCCTGGTGAGATCAACTTAAGGTCCAAATGTTCCTTAAGTATCTTCTGCATATCCCCACGATCATTCTGATTCATAAGGATTGGTTTGAGTCTTACGGACTCATGTTCATTTCCAGGTTTAACCTTTAAGGATGTTTTGAGCTCATTCCTGTCCCACCATGCCAAAGGATCTTCATTATAATTCCTCTGGATCATTTTCTTGAAATTCTCGAGTGATATCTGTTCTTCAATGGTAACATCACTATGTGGATTCTCCAATATGGCTTTTCACAATTCTGCAATAGCCTCTGGAGGAACTCGTTCTTCTCCTTGTATTCTGAATGAATACAAAGTGTTATCCCATCTTTTGGTATCTTTCTGTTTTGAACCAAATTGTCGAAAAGATAATAAGACATCACCAAATCTTTTATCCGCCATCTTTAGATATTGAAGTTTGGCTTCATCACCACGCTTGCTGCGAAAATTAATAGGCATTTTTCTGTAGAATGTCTCCCGCAGTCTCTGGACATAATCTTATGATCACATAATGTTGCGAAAATAAGCCTTCTTGTCTCATTTTCCTGTGTGAATCGCTTAAATGTTTGTAGGAAATTATTTCCTAGCAAAACATCTGCTCCTGTATCATGGAAATAGATTGGTGGCGTCTTCACTTTATACCATGGTGTATCGCCTGCGCCTCCTATCATGATTTCTGCTTGCTTAATTCCTCTATTAAGGATAAGAATCCTTTTTGAGAAATCTCGTTCTGCAATGGCTGGTAGATCTTCTCCAAATTCTTTAGGAAAGACCCCTTACTTTGCAGTGCAAATCCCTACTCCTAAGTCAACATAGGCTGCAAAATACTCAGTCTTGTACTCACCATATATCATTCCGATATAAATGTATATGGAGAATGGACTAGTGGTCATTTGATTCTGTATCTTTTATTAGCCATTGTAAACTCCATTCCATCTTGTAATCTTTCCCAAAGCTTATGATCCTCAAGAAAATCAATACCCAGTACTAATTGTTCTGGGACTCTTCCTGCAACTCCCGTGATAGTCAGTTCAATTTCACCCATTTTTAGGCTTCCTTGAAATTTTCCAACTATCGGTTGTTGGAGATAATATAGAACATCACAAGGAAAAATATCATCATTTTGGATGATGTCGAATATTACTTCAACTTCTCTCCAGCCTTCTGGATATTTCAGCTCTCCTTGTGTTTTGAAAACACCTAGGATTCACTGAACTGTACTTGGTCTTCTTTCTTCCCAACGACTGCTACTCATCAGTCTGTCTTGTTGGAAAGACATTCTCTTTGTCTCCATTCTGAGGCTTTGACTTTTGTTGAAGACAGGTTGATCTTGGATCTTCATGTCAATCTCCTTTATAGTTGGAGATTCTATTAGTTCTGGAAGAACCACACTGGTAAAATCCTCAAAGATTCTTGGGACTTCAATAAATTCATTTCTCAAGAATACGTCTGAATGATGTGTATTCGAGAGAGCATAGGAAATCTTGTAGGTAATCGAGTAGGGTCTGTTTCCTTCTTTCATCAAGTTATCTCTTTTGAAATCTTGATGAAGGGTTAAGACTCGGTTGAACTCTCGATCTCCCAAATTGTATGCAATTCTAGGATAGACATTAAATGCTAAATTCCCTGCATACAAGTTTCCTGTAACTGCCCCAAGACATGAATCCCTGCATAACTCCCAGATTGAGTGGCGAATCAATTCATTCCTTGAATGTTGCCTTGATAATAACTCTTATGGCTCCGATGTGAATCCATGAGAGAGTATTTGCAACTTCTCTTTTTACTTTGCTTCTGATCTCCTGAACTTCTCGGTAAGGGATCAACTGCATCTCGATCAGATTACTAGTGAATTCCATTGGGATGGCAAATTCTCCAGTAGTCACTCTATGAATAATTTGGTGCTTTCTATTACGAAGCCCAAATTTATCCAATGTCTTCTCCATAGCTCCAATTGTGAAACCATCGTAGATCTGAAGCTTTGGATCATCTTTCATAATCTTCATAAGAGTCTTATGAGAGACTGTTGTGTGTGAGAGGAATCCTGACATATCCTCTCTTGTTGTTTGAAGAATTACTTCCTCACTCTGATTCTGATGTGGATTCACTTCCATCATCTGAATAGATTTCTTCTTCATAGATGCTTTCATTTTAGGGTAAATCCTCAAATTAATACACCTGTATAAGATCTTGGTAATAGACAACTTCTTCGAATTCTGGTGTTGATTCGAACTGTCTTATACCTCTCTTTTGGTTGTCCGGATAATCCGTTGAGATATGTCATCTTGCTCCGCAAGTCCAGCAATTACAGTCTTTGAAACTTTCATTAGCTTTGGTTTGAGCTCGCCTGAAAGTTCTCTTTCCTGGAGTTCTGCTGGCACTTCCTTGGTTTGAGCCTGATGAATAGGCTCTAATCATGCTTGGTACTGGTCTTTGTCCTGATTTATAACTCCGGGCCTTTTGTTTTGACCACACCCTTCTAGGTCTCCATGAAGACCTACGACTTCCTCTTTGGTTGCTATCTCCACAGCGGTATATGGATGGCTTCTCTGCTTTCTCCTTTTATGCCTCCATGGTTGACCTCTCACGACTGTTGGGATTTCATTATCTTCGCAACACGGGGGAACCATTTTATTGATTCCTCAGAGTCTCTTGTAGTTTTTGTAGAGTGCTGTCTGGTGGCACCATTCGGCTAACTTGGTCTTCAAGAAAGACATTCTTCTGGCAACAGTATAAATCATCTGCACTCTTGTATTCCCTGATGAGCATTTCTCTCCAGGGGCTTGGTATCTTCACAAAGAAAAGTTGTGAAGTTTCTTTATCATCCACCTTGGACTTCCATCGGTACTCGGTGAATAACTTGATATATTCGTCAATATGACAAATATCACGTAACTTGAGGCAGTAGAGGGCTTGTTTATATCTTTTTCTTTTTTCCTCTTCTATTCCCTCGAAATAACCTATGCCGATAAAATGGATTTTGAATAATTTTACCATATTATCGACAATCCATTTTAATGAGTCACCAGCTGAAACATCGTTCCTCATTCCTGGTGCCGTCATTTCCCACGCGATCTTTACAGATCCTTCAAGACTCATCTCTAGGAGTAAGATGAATCATTCTTTTGTAAGGTCAGGGTTCCTGCTGCAACCCTCATTCCTGATGCCCATTCATCGATAAGGACTTCTCGATTCTTGAAATCCGGAATATCCAAATTTAGCATCAACCCATACGGATGTATTGGTTCGAGCTGTGATTTTCCATAAGGTGTATTCATGAGATTTGGCCTTCTGGAACATTGTTGAGTTCCTGAAACAATAGGATCTCCTCTTGTTGTGAAATCTCCAGCATGCGACATTGGTTCGTCCACATGATGTGAACCTGAGCTTTCTGAAATGTTGGGATCTATAGGTGGAGGTGGTCTTTGGTGTTGGTCACGAGTAACCAAAGCTGAACCATCTTCTATATTCATCTTTAGATCCACAATACCCAATCCTGCAAATGACTCGGCAAGTTCTTGTAGATCTTCAAGATTCATTCTTTCCATATCCATCACTTTAATTTATGATGGATTTTCCTTTGATGATAGCAATGAGCTTTTCATCTCTGGTCATTGGTCGTATGACTTCAGTTGGTTTCCCCTTTTGGCGTAAATAGGGAACTATTCCGAAATCTATACGTTTCCTTCCTCCGGAAAGACTCGGTCTGTCTTCCAGATTCTTGATTCTCTTTTGAATATCATGAAGGATTTCAAGAGTTTCCTTCTGATATTTCACCATCGTCTCCATCTGGTTCTGGATCTGATGGACTTGTATTGGTAGATGATTATGGTGATTACCATAATTTTGTACCGTCTTCTGGATTTCTCTAAGATCTAGAGAGATCTTAGATGTATCTGGAAGTATCTCGCTCCATCCAGGTTCACCTTCTGTAATCAATGATTTAGATGAACTATTTCCTAGAGGTTTATCAGTTCGGTATATAACATCAGGTTTACCGAATGGAAACCCCTGTGATATTCAGCTTGTCTACTGCATTGCCTTAAGGTTTCCCTATCGGCTCTTGCATTCTCTTGTTCATACGTCGCCAAAATTTGACGATATCTCATGTATGGTAAACATCTTGGACATTCGTCCAGATCCATATTTTTTGTGAGAAATTCTCCTCACCAATAGTTAATTACATAACAGTAATAAATATAAATGTAAAAGTTCTTAATAAACCTAGGCTCTGATACCATTTTTAAAGCACCGTTTTATTCCCGAATTATGCCCCATTTTAGATTTTCAATTTCTGAAGAAATTTGTACGTGGCATTGTTACTCATTCCAAACCACTGTTTTAGACAATATTGGTACGAGGAAAGTATTCCAGCCGATATACTCATTCCCGAAGAAAATCAATCTTTAAAGTTTCATTTTCGGGTTCGGATCTATTCAATATTTGGAATAGAATTATTAATTAAATTAGAAAGCATATTAATTGGAATTAGAAAAATGTGCTTGGAAGTAGTAAAATTAAATGATTGGAAAAGTGGGTTCAAAGGGTTCAAAATACCTTTTGACAAAATTTGTGGTATATTTGTCACTTTGTTATATAAAGTGGTATTTTTGTTCCATATTATAAAAAGTGTGGTAGTTTTGGGGGTTTACCCTTATATATTTAGTAAAAATCGATTAATACGGTTCGTTTAGACGACTCTTCGATTATTATGATCACCCTTATACTATAAAGAGAATTGGGACAGATTCGCATTTTTGTTATAATATTGTTAAGTATAAAATTAATTCATACATTTTTATATCTTGCGTAATTTCTTTAGAAAAAATAATATTGTTATTAACAACTTGGCTTTTTTGTTTTGTTATATTATATTGCAAAATAACAATAGTTCAAACATTGTTATTAATCTTTTTTTTAAATTAAGCATATAATCAAATCGAATATCAACATGCTTGAACTTAAATTGAGTTCAACAGTTGAGCTCGAGTTTGATTTAACTTTAAATTCTCGAGTTTGCTATTAGCATGAGTTGAGCGTGCAAAAGTTTGTCCACTGTGGAGAAACATCAATGGGCCATAGGTTTTGGAGAGGTTGCAAGAGATCGATAGGGCTTTTTGACCGAGTTGAGTTGGAGAATGTTTCTGTGACTGGAAAATGGTACGACCCTGGGAAGCTTCAGTCGCCGTCGTGGATTGGACCACAGAAAATGAAACGATGCAAAAACCACCAAAACTAGCAATATCGCAAGTGTTATAGAATCCATAGATCTACATTGTAGAGGTTGAGAAATTAGCGGCTTCACTTCTGCTAAAAGAGAGTCTAATATGAGTGGAAATGTATATATCAGACTAGCAATATGAAAATATTTTAGATTATCAATTTTTCATATTAATATAAAAATAGTTTATGGCAAATCTTGAGCTGAAGTGTCATTCTTCCAATTGTAATATGTTTGGCAAGATTTCTGTTCAATCACAATAGTCTTTGATTTGTGTTTCAAACATTGATATATGATAGTTTATGCTTTAGTAACTTAAAATTGTATCATGTAAGGTATTATTGATATGCTCTAAAGGTATTAGACATATATTCTAAAAGCATTACAAAATTTTATGCTTGAATGATAAGTAAGTGTTGGGATATTTATGTAGTTATTTTGATGAGACAAAACAGTTTGCGTAATAAGACAAAAATAGTTTGCTTAGGTATCAGTACCTAGTTTCCATACTGATTACGTGATCTTCAGTTCCCTTATCTTTAGATAAGATCATATAATGGTTTTCCAAGTTAAGGAAAACCAACCCTAGAAGATATATGAAGATATCCTCTAGGAGCAGCAAGTTGAAGGAAGCAGCATGGAAGACGCAGCAAGTAGCATTCTGGAATCAGCATGTAGTAAGCAAGCTGAAAGAAGAAGCAAGCTGAAAGAGGCGGCACTCTAGAAGCAGCAAGCAAGGAGGAGCTACAACATCTTGCTGAGACGACAAAATACAATCAACGAATCTTTCATAGAAGACAAGTGATACTCTCATCCATGCAGTACGAGGAAGATCATGCAAGTTTAAGGAAGAGCAAGCTGACTATCTCAAAAGTAGCTAGCCGTTGCATGAACCTCAGTGGTGGACCCTTACCGCAATGCCAAGTCAGTAAGCGTGTCAGAAAGGTCCCGAAGCCAATGTCAAGCGCATTAAATGCTCATGTCAGGAGCAACCAAGTTGCATTTAATGCAGCCACAGAGAAAATCTTTGAAGATCAAAGTTCAAATTCAAAATGGAGAAGTATATCTCTTCAATGGATACTTTTCCTTACACCATAAATAGAAGGTATGAGTGACTGGAAAATTTGTTGAGCCTAGCCGAGTGGAAAATCAGATATACTTCAAAGCTTCTTCAAGCTTACCTAAGTTCAGCCACTCAACCTTCAAGAAGCAGTCTACCATTCAAGCGTTCGAGCTACCAAGTTCAAGACTGACTTCACCACAACAGTTGAAGAAAACCTTTGTATCTGTTAACCATTGTGTTGTGTGTGCTAGGTTGTTTTAGTTTGGTGTACTTAGTTGATAGGATTGGATCCTTGCTAAGTTTATAGTCTTGTGTAGGCTATACTGCCCTGCGTGGGATTGTGTACCCTGTGTGGGTTTTGGCTTAGGAATCTAGGATTCTAGTAGGCATACTTGTGTTGAAAAGAGGATTGTAAAGCAGGGTCTTGTAAATCAATCTGACTTAACAAAGTTTCTCCTTGTGAAGGAGTAGAGTGGACGTAGAAGGATTACACCACCTTCGAACCACTATAAGCCATAAGTGTTTATCGCTTTAATTTATTTGTTACATTATATTTATTGCATATCTATCCTGCTGCATATATCATAAGCATTCTGTGAAAGGATTTTCCTAAAATCATATTTGAAAAGAAAATAGGTTTTGCAAAACAGAAACTCTATCTAAATTTATTCCGCTGCATACTTGATACCGAGTCAGGAACCTGAATCAGCCTTTGGCCAGGTTGCTGAATCGAGATAGATTACTGCATGCATTGTTGAATCAGGAACCTGTTTTTACAGAAAAGGTTTTAAAATCGTAAAATCGATAGAGGTTCATTCACCCCCTCTGAACCTCTAACCACTTGGGACCAACAGTAAGTAATACCTTCAAGATATTATGAAAATACTTTAAAAGTATTAGTGATATGATCTAAAGGTATCATGTTTAGTTTTTATGGTATCATTTATCTAAAGGTATTAGATAAATACCTCAAATGTATTTATGTAATACCTGAAAAAGACTTATGTAATACCTTAAAAGTAAATATGTAGTACCTGAAAAGTAAGTATCCAATCTATACTATATATTAAAGCAAGAAAATTGGTAAAAATTACAAGATTGCCACTTTCCCGCCTAAAAGTGTCATGTCAATAAAAAAAATTGTATATCTTATTTGATAAGCTATTCTTTAATAAGAATAAGAAAAAAAAAATCAATCTTACTCTAGAAGTTATTCTATAATATATATAAAGCTAAAAGATGAAGAGAGAGATACATTGATTTCTCAAATCTATGTAAAACTAAAAGATGGAGAAAAATATAGTGATTTCTAAATAAAAGAGAGATGCATAGAGAATGGAAAACAAAAAACAAGATATACAAAGAATGAAGAAAAAAAACAAGAAAAAACCGTAAATATAATGATTTCTCAAATCTATATAAAACTAAAAAAATGAAAGAATACAAGATTTGCTAAACATTCAAAGATAAAAAAAACTTCTTTCATATTTATTGTCTCATATCTTCATCTAATGAGATCCCACCAAATTGTCTTTGTACACTAAACGCAAATTGAACAAATAATTTTGTGAGAGAGAAATGAATAAATAATATATGAAAACTATATATGATGATTCAAGTATGAGAGTGGAATGTACAAATTATAAAAAATATAAAAGGAAAGATTAATTATTATGATTGGATAAAATATTATTGTATATAATAATTTTAATTTAACGAAAATATAAATCAACAAATAATATAAAAATATTTAAAAATAAAATTAACAATTAAAACTATTAAAGTTATATGATAATTCATGCAACGCACATGAGTAATATGAAAAATCATTTATATATGGTACATGTTTTAAATTTAAATAATAAAAGATGTTATGAATAACCTGTTAGTTTATGTAACTTCATTATATTATTACAAATTGCAAATATTAACACAATAAATAAAAACCGCGCATCGCGTGAGTAGAGTGCTAGTACTTTAAAATGTAAGTACCTAATACCATATAGGTAAATATGTAATACCTTAAAGATAATATTGTAATACCTTAAAGATGCATAATAATTAATACTTATCTTTTTAACCAATTTTTAATACATTTATATTTGAAAGTATCTAATACTACAAAGATAAATACTTGAAAGGGACTTATATAATACGTTTAACGTAAATATGTAATATCTTATAGTTTAGTCATTAATACCTAAAAAATTGATATGTATAACTTTTTATGTATATATGTAATACCTTAAAAGTATGTATATAGTACCTTAAAGCTATTTATATGATATCATAAAGATGCATTCAATTAATACCTTTATGTATTATCTGTAACAAAAACACTTTTTCATATTTAATAATCTAACTGATCATCTCAATTGTAAATACCTTTATGGTAAGTATATAATATCTTGTAGCATAACCATTAATACTTATACCAACAAAATGATATTAAAATATGTGATACCTTAAAGGTATCTGTGTAATAATACTTTGAAGGTAAAAATATAATATTTTATAGGTATTTACCTAATACCTCAAAAATTAATTAATATGTATAACTTTTATGTGTATATATATAATACCTTAAGGATGAGTATGTAATACCTTAAGAGATATGATGACAGTATAAGTATATCTTTTTAAGGACAATTGATAGGTGACCATATATCTATTTCATATTTCAACTCAATACTCTTTTAGAACAATCAATGAAAAACAACGAAGACCTAACCAGACAATTATAGAATTTAAACATAGTTACAACAAATAAATGCTCCAATATAGCATCCAATTCAATTATACATCCTCAAACACAACATAAACTGGTAAATTTTTCAGAGACTATAGTATGAATTTTCAAATCGATTACTATAAAGAGTTAAAAATTCGTCGTCTCTTTACAAATCTCTATCTATCCTCCTTCGTATAAAACCCTAGCCCTCAAACCCCCCAAAACATACAACTGTTGGCACCGTCCTCTGCCAGAAGAGACAAATCTGTGGCGCCTTCTTCAAAATTCGTTGCGTCAAGAACCTTCGATGGTGCATCCCTAACACCTCCATCATCATCACAACCACCAACTTCTGCTCCCAACTTCAAAAGAAGACGTAGAAAGGAAGAGAGAGAAGAATCGTAACTGCGTTGAAGAAGATAATAAGAGAAAAAAAATAAAAAATATATGTATAGACTGACTCATTTTCTAACCGGGTTGGGGTGGGCAGGTTGGGGGCCGTGTCCCGAGGTATGCAAGTTTTTGTGAACATGTAATGAAGCTCAAGGTTCACCTTATTAAAAATACACTTAAATAGAACTCAGTGCCGAATTCATTTAATAGGTAGATATTATTCTAATTATTAATTAATTTATGTAGCTATTACAATTTGAATTTTTATAAGGTTGATATATAAATTACAAAAAGAAATTTTAAATTCTATATATATCACGAATTCATTAATTAGACGAAAAAGTACGAACCCATCTTGTGATTTATTTATTAGATGAATATTCTTACGAGCTATCCAAACAAACATACTTATAAACTAAAGTGTATAAACATACTAAACGAAAATTTTCACGAACATTTAAACTAAATATCATTAAACTCGATCTCAACTAAAAAATTATCAATCTCAAAATTCAGGTTGAAGTTTGACTCATGAAAATTAATAAATAATCTTGAAAACAAATATTTATCGAGTCGACATTTGAAAAATTCGTCTCACTCGGTAATTAACTCATTTACATCCCTAATTTTAATGTCCAGGACCTAGTAAAGGGATTGGTGGCCACGCTTGTATTGACAGAATGCTGAATGAAATTGCAGAAAACGACGTCGAACTGCAATTGTATCGTGCATTGGATCTTGGTTCATGGATGTGGACACATTTTCAAAATTTTAACTTCATACAAATAACGACATTAAATAATAATATAACGGCATTAAATGACATGCACTACCATTAATGTATTTCAGAAGCAAATCTAGCTAGCTAGTTATGAACATGCTAGTCAAGTGATTTCGTTTTTTTTATTCCTTTTTTTTTTACACGGTATTGACTTCAAGTTTGTCATCTTATAATTCTCAATATCTATAATTTTGTAATAATATATGTTCAAAATCAAGAATTTGCCACTTGCTTGGTAATACGTATGTTGTGAAAGTGAATGATTCTAACTAGAACTCTTAGCAGAATTATGTAATTTGGTGTCATAGTGAGTTGAGTTCATTATATGGTAATTCAATTGTATTAATGATTCTATTTTTCTTTAAAAATAAATTTGTTTTGTTTAAACGCAATACTAACAAGAAGGCTTTAGAAATGATAGAAGCCAACCAAGACCATCTATTTCATTTCGATATTTCATTTGAATATTTCAAAATAACCACTACTTTTTAAGTGTAAAAACGATATCATTAATTGATATTTATTATAAATTAAAAATAATAATAGAATACAAGATGAAATATCAAGTTTGGATACATGATCTAATTTCAATTGAAGCGCTTAAGTATTACAGATTATTCAACAAATCCTTGACCAAATTAGTTATATTGTCGCTATTAACATCCCTATTGTTTATGAATATGTCTTAAATTTTTAGACAAAAATAATTTCTTAAAAATTGATGAAAATTATCATTTTATATAAATTGATAATTATAGATGTTGTGTGAGATTGTTAAGCTGACAAAGTCAACGATCGATCAACGTTGTTGACATAAAAGTTTATTGAAAGGTAAGATATTATTCGTATAACTAAAAGATATCATTTACTTTAGAGTATCAGTTTAAAACCATAAAAATATAATTCACGATTTTCATCATCTACTTCCTCAATATCATGTTGAACATTCTAATTTTTGCAAATGATTTCATATTGTTGAAAGTAATTAATTTTCAATATTTAAAATCATTATAACAAAATAATTTCGAAAATGGAGTCCGTATCTAAGATTAATCATTTAGATCTATGAAGAAGGGGAGGAATAAAAACAAAGAAGAGCGGGTCGTCATGAAAAAAAGTGTGCAATAAGAGAACAAAAAAAGTTGTGATATATTATAAATTTATAATTACGAAGCGATACATTTTAGTTATACAACTAATTAATACTTTTAAGTCATATTATTAATATCTTTCAAAAATTGAATCCTATTTTTATTTATTGGGTATGGAATGAACAAATTGGATAGGCATGGCCTAGGTCAAGTCGGGGTTTAGGTACACATGAGACCTACCCTAAAAAAAATGAAAACTACTTTTGTTGTACCCCGAGCTGAATAAAACCGGACATGTAGAGGACTAGAAGTGGTTGACCAAAAATCAAACAGGCAACAACTCCGGGCCAAGATGCCGACCCTAGCCTAGAATGGCTGAGCCCAGTTGGTCGAGCTAGGTGCCGGCCTGACCAGAGGGTGGTCGAGCCTAGAATGGCCGAGCTTAGTTGGTCGAGCTAGGTGCTGACCCAACCAGAGGGTGGCCGAGCCTAGCATGGCCGAGCCCAACATGGTCGAGCCCAAGTACCGAGCCGAGCCCGACCACAGACCCGAGCCCAGGTGCCGAGCAAAGTGAGGGTGCCGAGCCTAGCCCGAGCACTAAGTCGGGCATAACCGAGTAGGTTGCCAAGCTCAACTAGGTCGAGCTTAAACACTGATCTAAGGTTGGCGGAGCCAAGTGTTAACCCGACTTCAAGACAAAGTAAGAACACACGAGGCAAAGTTAGAAGACCTCAAATGAGTCGAGGTGAACCAAGATCGGAATACCTCAGATTAGCTAGTCAATGAGGCTAACCAGAGATGAATCTTCAAATGACCAATCTAGGATTTAACCGACTAGAGATGGTCAAGCTTACCAGAGATTCATTGGCCATAGTAAGCCGATCAAGATAGATCGAGCTGAAGACATGGAAAGCTCATATACCCTTAGTACTCAAGATCAATTTCATCTGGAAAGAGCTCAACTACCTTAGAAGAGTTCAACGACCAGAGACACAAGAATTTAGAAGAGTTGAGAATACTTAGTCGATCGGAGAATCGACAATCCACACAAGCTATAAGAAAGAGTTAGGATCATGAGCCTACAAAAAACTCACTAAGCCTTCATATCATTCAAGGTAGACATAAAGTAATAAAGATGAGAAGATGACCAGAGATCACTTAAGTCACCGGCCTAGAAGAGCTCAAAACACTTAGAATTTATTTCAAGAAGAGATCTTCAAAGAAGGAAAAAAATCAAGATCAAATCATATCCTATTTAGATAGGATCAAAATCGTATTTTCTTTATCTATACCCAAATCGCAAGGGATTTATTTCTTATTTTCCAAGTAATGTATCTTAGGTCAAGTTTATAAATAGGGTCTCAATTATCATTTAAAAGGATCAAATTCTAGATCTGATAATCATTGTATTCAAATAAAAGAGAGAGCTTTGACTCCCAATCTGATATAAAAAAACGTTCTGGCCGGCCAAAATTGACTGACCAAAATAAGCCTAGCAAATTTGTCCAGTGTCTGGCCGGCCAAAATTGACCGACCAAAATAAGTCTAGCAAATTTGTCCGAGTAGGCACCGGGCACCGTCTTTTCTTTAATCTATTCAATTTTACTATTATTTTATTCGATTTTACTATTATTTGTTCGGTCCAATTTACTTAAGCCGGATCGAGTTTTTTTGGTGTTTGGCTTGGATTTTGTGGTCTACAAAATTAGACGTCAACAACTTTTATAAACATATATGAAACAATTTATCTATGGTACTCATCCTAATTAAAAATAGGGATTACATCATTTCTAAAATTTTTGGTTCCCATACTTGAAGTTGTGCAAATTGAAATATAAGGGTATGAACGAACAATCACGGATTTGTTTCCCATGTCAAAACTTATATAGAGTTATTTAAAGCGTAGATAGAGTTATCTAAAGAGCAGATGATTTAGTTTGAATTATGAATGAGTCTTGCATCAGATAGTTATACCGTGCGATAAATCAAGTAAGATCAATGCTCGGATCAATGCAGAGGTCAACTTATCATGATGAATTTACTACTATAAATTTCAAATCTTTTCTTAAAATTTAATTTCAATTCCAATAAGACGTTAGATCATTATTAATCTTATATATTTCTGATAATCAAATTTAAACTTGTTCCACACATATCACCAAATTCTAGCAAATGTGTGATCTTAAATCAAAATCTACTATTAACTTTCACATTATTTTTTACTTTCACATAAGTTGTCTCAATAAATCTTCAAATTTTCTAATTGGAATTCATCAAACTCCTAAATTTTCATATCATATTTTACCAACATCTCGTATGAAAAAATAAAATTTGAAAATTTTCGAACTTACTAGTAGCAAATAAATAAAGAAGTGCTTTATAAAATAAATTAGAAAATTACAGTATCTAATAAAACAAAAAAGTCAAAATCATTGCATAAAAATACACGTTATGATTGGCTTTTATATGAGTTTGTCTTTTTCTGTGATGCCTCTATAGTAATTCAAGACAAAACGTTGCGACGACTATATGCATCACCGCGTTATAATAAAAAAAAATTAAAACAAAAAATACACATCACCGCGTTGATTTTTATTTTTATTTTTCATATTATACTGCACCGACGCCTGTGTCACTATTTTACTCCGCCTCCTATTTCACACTCATGTCCACTCTGATTCTACCATCACAAAAATTTATATGAATCCAAATTAAATTTATAAACTAAATTGTGGATTAATTCATTTCTTGAAATGATATTTGAGGAGTTGTGCTATTTTACTATATTCATATAAATAATACTTTAAATTTATAGAGTGAGTCTTGCATGTGGCGGTGACATTCTGCGTTTAGATATGAAATGAGTCAATGCACAGACCAATATGAACTTCCTAATCAATTAATTATATTAAATACTTTTATATGTGTCATGTAATATTTTTTGTATTTTATCATAATTTTATGCATATATTACATTAGTGTTACTTATCATAATTATAATTTTTAAAAAATACTACATGATATACGTAAAAATATTACTAATACACACAAAATATTACATAGTATTATTTGTTAAAATTAAAATTTCTCAAAAGCATAATTTGATATGTATAAAAGTATTATATGATACAAATAAAATACAACATGATGATAATAAAAATATATTATTTGTCATATTACAATTTATCAAATTAATAATGGATGTGAAGTTTTGGAACCAAAAATATTAGAGTACGTCTTGTGCGAGACCGTCTCACGGATCTCATTTCGTGAGACGGGGCGGGGCGGGTTGGATCAGACATAATAAATTATGTAATACTTTTGTGTATATTAGAAATTTTTTTTCTATATATCAGATAATGCTTTTGTAATATATTATGTAGTATATGTACATGATGCAAAAGTATTACATGATATATAAAAAAATATTACTTAATATACACAAAAGTATTACATATTGCGCGAGAGAGAAGAGCTCCTAGAAGCCCTAGGATCAACCCGTTTTTTTAAGACCTGACCCGATCCAATTTGGATCATGTATTATACAATACAAAAGTATTATCTGATATACATAAAAATATTACCTGATACACATAAAAATATTACATATTTTCTTATAGTCTGACTCAACTCAAGTATCCCATATTGCAAAATATTACCTAAGATACATAAAAGACACACAAAAATATTATATAATTTTTTTTGTTCGACCCGATTCAACCCAACCCGTCTTACGGAATAAGATTTGTGAGACGATCTCACCTAAAACTTTGCCAAAAGATTATTTAATATGTATATATATCAAGTATTATATGATATAAATAAAATGATGATACTTCATAATATCATTTAACCATTGATTGACCACACTAACCCGACGATCACATCGTACCATCGTCTAACCCAAGATTTTGCCAAATTTATAAAACGTGAGATGATGTATATTCTGAAAAATTGAAACAATTGATCTTAAAAAAAATTGTTACATATCTCATATCATTTTGTTTGGACCCTTTTGCTTCTGGAAGGAAGTTAGGGAGCGATTTTTAGCAGCTTCTAGTTTCTTTTCCTTAATTTAAGATGTTTCTACTTTCTACTTAGTATAGTTTGGTGTTTTTATTTAATTTCAAGCGGAAGCCAAAATTAACATATGGGGGGGGGGGGGGTCCTTTTGAGTGTGCAAACATATGTAATATACTTATATAACATTGGATATTTTTCAACTAATAAATAAGTTGATAGTGATTTCCATCAACTACTTAAATCTTTTTTTTTTCCTTCTCTTTTTATTTATTTTTCAAATAATACCCATTAAATTTTTAATGCTACATACTTAATCACTATTTTAATTAATCACATATGTTTTTAAAATATAAGTTCTAAACAATAGAGCCGTACTTGCTTACAAGATTCTCTATTTTAATAAAATCAGTTAAGGATTAATTAATATTTATAATATATATATATATACACACACATACACACAATTCAAATTTAGATTAAAACTGACATAAAAATTGAAAAAAACGGTGCCCTAAATCTTCAAATTTAGATTAATTTTTTAAAAATTTCCATCCACAAAATTCATCATTGGGAATTTTGTTACATCGTTTTACAAAGTTATTTATATAACGTGAGTCAATGTATAATTCATAATCCATAAAATAAACTTGATATGTGAATGAATTTGTAATTTGTGGACAATAAATTCCATTCTCTAGATTCATGAAATGATGTCGTATAATTTTTTGTATTGGATTTATGGCTTGGAGAGATAATATGAATCTTATTTAATGGTGTCAAAGTAAAGTATTTTTCTCAATATTTTTGTCGGCAGATTAAGAATCTTCGTACGGTGAAGGAAGTCTTAAGTATGAAAAGACTACTAACTAATTCTTCATTTTCTTGTTTCCATAAAAAAAAAAAAGTTTTTTTTTTTTAAAACAATAATCCGACCAGATTTACGAATTTATTCTTTTATGTTGTGTTCAGGTCGATGAATTTGAGAAATTTTTTGAAATTATTCCTAGTAATAATTTTATTAGTGTGACATTTATTTTATATTAGTGTGATGTTTATGTATAAATATATTTATTTTTATGTAATATTTCAACTTAAAAAAAAATTCAGCACAATTTGTACATATTTACATTTATTTGGTATTACTTACATTTATATTAATATAGTCATACTTTTATATAATATAAAAAAGTAAAACTAATATAACTAAAATGTATGATAAATATTAATTTTTGTATAAAAAAATGTAAAGGTATGCATGTCATAACATAAAGGTAAGAACATTATAACATAAAAATATGAAAATTATAATTAAAAGGTATACATAATTTTCCAAAAAATGCAGAAAATATACTAAATTATACGGATCCTAGTACAAGGATCCTAGATGTGTACACCTGGTGCATAAGAGTTTTTGTTTAAATCTATATATTGATGGTGTTTGAATATACGTAGATTTGAAATCCATGATCATTTTTATTTTGAATTAATTTTTAATTAATATGGATGTATTTTTAATCCACTTCAACTTAGATGAATTTCAAATCCATTCATTTCAAATCCGTTATTTTCAAATGTAGCTCTGAAACATTTATATATTAATATTTTCGATTCAAACGATCACAAAAATGAAACGAGTTTACATAGTCGAATAAACAAATATTATCAATTTGGTTTGCTGCTACCATCAATCATTATTCTAACTTAAAGACTTTTACAAGATATTTTAAACTTATCAGTATCCATATATCAAAACGAAATAAAGTCACCAATTATATCCATATATGCATAATTGGGGTAATATGCATATACTGTATACCTCAATTTCTTCCTGAAAAGGCCCCAACAACTTGGGTATCATTTTGAGCAACAACCTATATGTATATATACGAATACGATGTAAATATAAATAATAGAGAATTCTGACAAATTCAATGGCATAACTAAAATTCTTTCTTAAATATATATTAATTAGATCTTATATATTGTATGTGGAAATCAATTAATTTTTTGGGTGAATAAATTATTAACTTAGAGTCCTAATTGAATTTGAACACACTAATAAATTTTAATGAAATTAAATTATATAAAGATGGGTTAAAATATATATTACGAAAAATAAACAATAAATTATTCATACTTTCATTGTACAAATATATATATATATATATATATATATATATATATATATGATGTTGCTCCGATCCGACACTCTTGTTCTTCAATCCAAAAACTCGAAATCCCGAATCCAAAAACCTACAAAACAAACACCGGAAGGGGTTCCTAGCGACGGGACTCCGACACTCAAGCCAGTCAAGAGAATAATTGATTCTAGAGAGATAACGTATATGTGTGTGTTTTTGTTATAATTGTGCATCCCTATAAAAGAATGAATTTAGCATGTATATATACTCCCTGGAATATGTGGTAGTTAAGATTTGACCCAAAAAATATGGGATATGGGTAACTGACCCGCTGAAATAGCGGTCAGTTATAAAACTTGTTCGTCACTTTTCAATGTTAATTAGTTCGTCATCATCCTATATCAGTTCGTCATAATGTATCAGTTCGTCATCATCCTATATCAGTTCGTCATCATGAATCAGTTCATCATCATCATATATTAATTCGTCACAATGCATCAGTTCGTCATCATCCTATATGAGTTCGTCATAATGTATCAGTTCGTCATCATCCTATATCAGTTCGTCATCGTGTTCCATGACTATTTCAGTTCGTCATTTATCAGCTCAGTTCGGTTTCTGACTTCAGTGTGAAATTAAGGAAGAAAACTCGGTTCAGATAAGTTCGACCATATCAATATATACCCATGAAAATTAATGTACCTTACACATTTTTTATGAGCACACTTATTATTCTAGAAACAACCAATATATCTCTGTCTAAAATGAGTGTCAATGTGATATTATGCTATATATAACCCTATGGATAGAAGTTTTATAATGCATATCCCTCATGATCTTAAATAATTGCTATACTGATGAGGTTATAATGTCGGGTAAATTTTAAATTGAGAGACATGTTTGAGTGACAGACATTTATGGATCAGGTGAGTTGTATATTGTAAATTGAGAGACATGACATGTATGAGAAACTCCACAAAAACTTTTGTGTCTCGGGGACACGGATCTTAGATCCGTGTCCCCAACCCGCCCCGCGCCTAACATGAGCTTTGCGCGTCCACGCGTCTTGGACACGTGTGCGTGGGCACTTTGCTGCACGCTCACATGATAGGTATCCCCATGTATATTTTGAAGGTATTCATGGACAAGGTATCACATGTATACCTTGAAAGTATCCATGAAATATCTTAAAGGTATTCACATGCATCTCACCACGCCGCGCACGCACATCGCGCGTCCATACGCCCACGCCGCGCGCACACTGCGCGCCCATGTATACCTTGAAGATATTCCATGGATACCTTCAAGGTATATGTTGGATACCTTGAACATATGCCATGGATACCTACGCATCTCACCACATCGCGCGTCCATGTGCGCACCCATGCGCCCAAGCCACATGTGCACACACCGCGCACCATGCGCCTAAACCGCGCGCGCCTACACCATGGATACCGTGAAGATATTCCATGTGGATACCATGCGCCCACACCATGTATATCTACACGCGTTCATGCGCCCACATTGGGTGCGCACCTCACAAGCCGCGCGCCCTTTTTTTGTAATAGGTGTGATACCTTCAGGGCATTCCATGGATATTTTCAAGATATCCATGAGATACCTTGAAGGTATACATGTGATACTTTTTTTGTATATATGAAAAAAAAACTGAGCGAAAAAAAAAATTATATGGGGCCCGCGGATTGGGCTGGGGATCCGTGTCCCAGGGATACAAGAGACACTCAAGAAACTCAGGACAATACTCTAAAATATTAATAGCAGTTGAAAGATTGTTGCTCACTTCTCCACCGGTCTTACCAACTTGGCTATGTGATGGAGATTGAAGATTTGTTATATTTAACGAAGATTTGAAAAGATTTTATTGTTATTAATATCTTTATGATTGATTTTATCTTTATTTTTTAGAATTCTAGGTTTATATAAGTATAAATATGAGTTATTTTTATTATTCTAAGGAGTTGAATTATTTATAAAATAAGAAAAAAGAGTTTTCTCTAAATTATATTGTTTTCCGGTATTGACTTATATTGCATGCATCAGTTGTTATATTAAGGAATATTTATTTGAATATTCCTTAATAATATTTTTTTATCACGTCTGTATCAGTTAGTATTCAGAGATTAGTCACGATCCACGATTGATGACAATATTATCCATGATTCAATTTTTCACCACTTTCAATTCAATGTTGATCCAAGATTGATGAAAATGTTATCCATGATTCAATTTTTCACCACTTTCAATGCAATGTTGAAGTAGATGGTGATTATACTGGACCACCAATTCTTGATGAGGAGAGTGTTGATGACTTTTTCTCAATTGATGATGGTGATCACTATGATAATCCATCAATTTTCGACAAGAAGAGTGGTGATTTCTTGATCGACGAGGAGAGTGGTGATTTCTCGATTGTTGATGGAGACTATGATAGTCCACCAATTTTTTATGAAGAGAGTGATGATTCCTCGATTGATTCTGGTGACTATGATGATCCATCAATATTTTACGAGGGAGGTGATGATTCATTTTTAAGAGTCATGTATGTTGTTGCCAATGATTTTTTAATGATCCACCAACAACATCTGTATGAACGGATGAGTAAACCAATTGAGATCGTACAATGGATGAACACATCAAATGAATGGATGAGCGAGTGCGATTAAGTTATACAAGAATATTCTGCGGGTTTATAAAAGTCGAGTGCATCTTGTTCCTTTTTGTTTACTCAATATTGATGATGGTACTCAATATGTTTTCTTGTCCGCTATTCCACGTGCCCCACCATGAATCTACTTCTGAAGTTGATTCTGATTCGCCTCGAATCCTTTCGAAGACAGGAAGAATGATGGAGATTGAAGATTTGTTATATTTGACGAAGATTTGAAAAGATTTTATTGTTATTAATTTATTGATTTTATTTTTATCTTTTAGGATCCTAAATTTATGTTAGTATAAATATGAGTTATTTTTATTATTTTAGGGAGTTAATTATTTATGAAATAAGAAAAATAATTTTTTTACAAATTATATTATTTTTAGGGTATTTTTAGAATCAACAGATCGTAATATTATATTTATCACGCTTCTGTCTGCATCAGTATGCCTTTGGAAGCTTCTATCTCACACACTACACTCATACACATGTGTTAATGAATGATATATATATATATATATATATATATATATATATATATATATACACAAAATTTCATCTCAAAGACACATAATAATCTATTAGCACTAGATAATATAATCAGATACACATATAATACTATCGGGTGCTCATAATAGTATGCTTAATCTTGATGAAGCACACTCTTTAAATTAATCTTAAATTCCTAAAAAACTGACTGGAGTTAGATTAGACCAATAAGATTATTTATCCCTTGAGGTTAGGTTCAAACCAAGACAAGACATCTATTCACACCAATATATATTAACAAGTTAGGTCACTAACTTTTCATACTACATGCATTCCAATTATTTGAAACGAGTACTATTCTAGCGCGATGCGCGATTTATTATTTATTATGACAATATATACGATTTGTAATAATATAATGAAGTTGTTATATTAAAAAGTTATATTTATTATGATAATATATACGATTTGTAATAATATAATGAAGTTGTTATATTAAAAGTTATATTTATTATGACAATACATACAACTTGTAATAATATAATGAAATTGTTATATTAAAAGGTTATTCATGACACCATATTATTTCGAAATTTGTAAAACTCCATGTTTTTTTCTTTTTTGAAAACTTCAATATTCAACAACTAAATCTGAAAATAAAATTGAAAATAATAATAATAATAATAGTTTTTTGTTTGTGAGTTTTAATTTCAGAATAATTAAGAAGTGATTAATTATACTTACTAATATGTTTTGTTCAAAAAATTTTCCTTTATATTTTAGAATTATTTTTAGAATTGGTACATAATTTTCTGCATTCTTTTGGATGGATTAGTTCAAATTTATGTTTCAAATTAATTTTACATTTAAAAAAATATTTTCTTAGAATTTTGAAACCATTTTTCAGATTTTTTCAGAACATATTATATTTTTAATTTTTTTTTAGATTAATTATATCTATTTATTTGAAATAATTTTGAATAAATTACCAAATATTTTTATTATTTTTATTAGAAAAATATTCAGTTTATTGATTTTTATATCTTACACAATTAATATTACATATATATTTGAATTAACTTTTAAATTTTATTTTTTCATTTTAGATTGTTAGACATAATCTCACAACCTTATTATTATTATTATTATTATTATTATTATTATTATTATTATTATTATTATTATTATTATTATTATTATTATTATTATTATTATTATTAATTTCAGATTTTATTATTATTTTAATATTTTTATTATAGTTTTCAAAATTTTAAACATTTTAGAACTCTTCATAAAATGAAATTTATATTTTAAAACAATTTTCCACAAATATATATTAAAATTATAAGCTAATTTTCAAAATTTTTAATTTTAATTTTGATAATGTTTAAATTTTATTATTTTCAAAATTTAATCATATCATTAAAATATAATCATATCATTTAAGATAACTTCTTTTGTTTCATCTCTACTTCTATATATAGATTATAAGATAACTTATTATGTAAGATATATGTGAAACTTATTCTATAAGATATTTAAAATTATTTAGTTTTTTTTTTCTTTTCTATTGGTTGATAGTTTGGAAAGGAAAATGACAAATGTATAAAATGTGCCAACTTCTTTCATTTTATATATATAAATTTCCTTTCCTTTATAGGAATATACCACAAGGAAAAAAAAAAAAAAAGCCAATAAAAGAGAGAGCATGATTTCACTGATTTGTTACCTCAAAAAAGTACATTATACATATGGGCTTTACTTCCTTTAATGTTCAAGTGAGATAAACTTTCTTCAGCCGACATAGTTCATTGAAGTGATCTAAAATTGGAATACTTTGTAAAGAAATTTGGGACATTAAACAGTACTGGTTTTGACTTTCCAGCAGACATGCCAAATTTAAATTGATAGGTTAAGGTTTATAAGGATCGAAAATGCTAAATAGATCAATATTGATTTTCTAGCTGGAAAATTTTAAATCAAATTATTCAAAACATTAAAAATTAATTTACTTACAACTTTAAATAATAAATGAAAAGTCATACATAACTTGAGACTTTTATAACATTATCATAATTTGAAGATTAAAACATTTGATAAAAAAAATTAGAAACGATGTAAATCATTTTGAAAAAAACTGTTGTCAGCCTCCAAGTTTTTAGAGTTATTGTGGGGATTAGTTTTTTTATATAATGATTGAATGCGGATTTGCCGGCATGACTATATAATTTGTTAACTACTCACAATTGGCACCATTATACTGCAAATTGAGATTTCTTGAATTGCAATATTTTATGTCTTGAATACAATACTAAAGTTCGGACATTAAATAGTATACATAACTGTCTTACATATATAATTCTATAAAATGTAATTCAACTATCCACAACTCAAATCTAATTTTACAAGTCGATCTTTGATTTGTAGGCTATGTCAGTGCTGGTAATTGATATTGTGTAACTTTGACTGGTTCTACCATCTCAATTCATTATTCAATCTGGGATGGTGCATTGGAAAGTTTTTAGTTCTCAATTGGTTTAAAAATAATCACAAAAATTTATATACCCCAAATGTATTACATGTATACTTATAAGGTATTAGCTGTATACTTATAAAATATTACATGTAATTTTACTTGTTTCAGTGAAATATATTAGATGTATATTCATAAGGTTGTTGTTTACTCATAAGGTATTACTCATACAACTGAAATATATGTTTTAGTGAAATATATTAGTTGCATATTCATACAGTATTAATTGATGAGTTAGTCTCATATGCACTTGACGACATGCAATTCGTGGGTCGAGTCCGAGTCGACCCGGATCTACGCACTTTTTTTTTTGTCTAACATTTATGTTATGTTAATCGTACCTTTATGTTATATTAGTCATATATTCATATTCAGATATCATAACCTTAATGCAATACTTTAACTTTAAAAAAACCCGCTGACCTTTCTGCTATGTTAGTTATACATTTATACTATGTTAGTCATACATTTATGTTATATTAGTCATACATTTATGTACAAATATCATACCTTTATGTAATATATAAAAATACAACTAACATAGCTAAAATGTAGGACTACATAACTATGGTATGACTACTATAACTAAAAGATATGAAAAATATTAATAGCTGTTTAAAAATATGTTAAGTTACAATTAGAAACCCTAAAAAGTATGACTAACATAATATAAATGTAGAACTAACATAACATAAATGTATGACTAAAATAACATAAAAGAACAATATCAGAGAATGAATTTGGGTCGATTTGGGCGCACCCACCCAGATGTGTGGGGAAGCGTGCAAGCGCGTTCGGACGGGTCTGGGCCGGATCGGATTGAGAATATGGATCTATGATCCATGCACATATACATAAAATTTTTTGTGTTAATTGATGATTTATAAGATATTACTGATATAATTGAAATGTATATTTTAAAAAAATATATTACTTAAATATTACTTTGTTACATGTAAATATAATAATCATAATATTTAAAAGTATTATAAGCATGAATATCGTCTACCCCAAGGACACATTAGCCCTTCTCCAAAATAATTGTCCCTTTACAAAATAAATTTTGTTTCAATTTATGTAGTGCTCTTGGAACATAAATTACCATGATTTTTGTAATTAATCACAATAAAGATTTGAGGGCTAAAAATGACAATTGATGAGAGCTACAAACCTCCAAGGCTCCAATCATATTTGTTTGCAAAATGAAAGAATTATTACTCTTTATTATAATATTGAATATATAGCTGAGAGTCATCATTATAGCTTTGACACATCACTTATATAGCTTAGTGATTATGCACATGCGTGTCAATCTTATGCATGTATTAACATGCAACTTTTCCTTTATAAATACATGTAATAATTTGAAGGATGGATATACAAAAACAAAACTCACATTTTATATATACTGCTTCCTGTTTCTTATTTTATATCTTGTTTTTCGTTCGTTTTTCTTCTAGTTTATTTTATAGTTATCGTAATTTTTCACAACACGTTATCAGCACGAGGTTTTGCTCGAACAAAAAGGTTAGTAATATTATATCGTTATCTTTATATTTTCCATTTTCTCTGTTTTATTATGGCTAGAATTGAAAATCAAAAATTTCAAATTCTCGATGTTTCTGGCGTAAACTATTTATCCTGGTGCCTAGATATTAAACTACACTTACAAGGGTTGGATCTCGTAAAAACTCTTGAATGTGTAAATATCGAGGAGGCCAACAGGAAAGATGAGGCTAACGCTATGATCTTTATACGTCACCATTTATCGAAGGATTTGAAAGATGAGTACATACAGTTTGAAAGGCCATCGGAGATATGGCAAAAACTGAAAGAAAGATTTGATCACACAAAAACTGTGATCCTGCCACGGGCGCAGTATGACTGGCAGCATATAAGGCTGCAAGACTTTAAATCAGTCTCTGATTATAATTCGGCTTTTTTTAAGATTGAGTCTCGTTTGGCTCTGTGTGGTGTAAAATTGTCAGAATATGACAAATTAGAGAAAACATTCTCCACCATGCATGCCTCAAATCTGGTACTACAACAACAGTACAAGCAACGCCAATTTAAAACATATTCAGAGTTGATCTATGTACTACTCACAGCAGAAAAAACAAATGAGTTGTTGAAAAATCATGATTTGCGACCCTATGGGTCCCAAGCAGTGCCAGAAGCACATGCTAACAGATCTATGGGTCAATCTAGAGGCCGTAGACAAAGATCCGGGCGTGGTGCCTGGAGAGGCGGTGGACGTGGTGGCCGTGGACGTGGTGGTCCCCATCCTGACCAAGACGGACGTCATGATATTAATAGAGATAATCGACGTGGACGTGGTTATTCTCGTCCAAATAATTATCCCGCTAATCAAGGGAACCGATTTCAGTGGAACCGTGACAAAGACAAGATGCCCACGGAGAAATCTTATGAAAATAATTGCAATAGATGTGAAATGATTGGCCATTGGGCCAAAGTTTGCAGGACTGCCCAACACCTGGTAGATCTGAATCAGGATTCGATAAAAAACAAAGGAAAGGGAGTCCAGACACACGCCACTGAGGCAGAAATGTTATTTACTACCCCTCAGGACGCCACACCTCAAATCATGAATGATCAAGTTCAAGATGGGAAACCTCTTGAACTATCAGATTTCTTTGATAACCTTGATCCCATTGTATAGAGTGCTAAGTGGCGGTGATAGATCCAAACTTAGATTTTGGTAATTTTGTGTATAGACCTCTCTCGGAAGTTGGCATACCCGAGATCGAGTTAATATTATCTTTTTTGTCAATAGTATTGTACATATCTTTTTGGATGATATATTACTGAAATTGACCTTATACTTTGATGCTATATAAAATTGTGAGTTTCCTTTATGATTCCAATATTAATATATTTTGGATAATCAGGCTGTACATGGAGCATACTGACAAAAAGAATCATTATCTATTCGATAGTGCAACAACGCACTCAATATTCACAGATAAAATATATTTCTCGAGTGTGACATTGTGCAAAGCACAAGTAAGAACCATATCAGGTCCCGTTGAGATTATTGATGGCTCCGGGAATGCAACAATTGTGTTGCCTAATGGTACCACTTTGCATATTGAAAATGCACTTTTATCTGGTAAATCAAAAAGATGTCTACTAAGTTTTAAAGATGTTAGACGCAATGGATACCATATAGAGACATTGGTTGAAAATACCAAAGAATGTCTATGCGTCACATCATATGATATGAACAGAAGGAATGTTCATGAGAAATTTGAAGCAACAACTTCTGGACTATATTATGTCCCGATTCGAGCTTTCGAAACCTACGCCACCATGCCATGGAAACTAGTTAATCTCGATATACTTGGATTATGGCATGATCGTCTGGGTCACCCTGGAACTACTATGATGCGTAGGATTGTCGAACATACTAAAGGACACCCTTTAAAACATACAAAGATGTTGATGTCAAATGATTATTTTTGTGAATCATGTTCACAAGAAAAGCTCATTATAAAACCTTCTGTGACAAAAGTTGGTTATGAATCACCATCATTTTTACAACGGATACAGGGTGATATTTGTGGACCAATACACCCAGCAAGTGGACCATTTCGATATTTTATGGTTCTGATAGACGCATCTTCTAGATGGTCTCACGTATGTTTGTTATCTACGTGCAACGTTGCATTCGCGCATTTGCTTGCACAAATTATTAAACTCTGAGCACATTTTCCTAATCATCCTATTAAAAATATAAGAATGGATAATGCCGGAGAATTTACATCAAAATATTTTGATGAATATTGTGCAGCACTGGGAATTAATGTTGAGCACCCAGTAGCATACGTTCATACTCAAAATGGATTGGCAGAATCTCTTGTCAAGAGAATACAAATTATTGCTCGAACTTTATTAGTGAGATCGAAGCTCACTAGTACAGCATGGGGACATGCCGTATTGCATGCATCATCTTTAATTAGATTACGTCCAAGTGCGTATCATATGCATTCTCCAATGCAATTAACCTTAGGTTTTGAGCCAGACATTTCACACATTCGCACATTTGGATGTGCTGTACATGTGCCAATCCCACCTCCACAAAGGATAAAAATGGGTCCCCAACGCCGTCTCGGTATATATGTTGGTTTTGATTCACCATCGATCATTAGGTTTTTGGAACCAATGACAGGTGATTTATTGTCCACTAGATTTGCGGATTGTCATTTTGATGAAATGACATTTCCATCAGTCGGTAAGACAATCCGTGATAATAATAAACCTATGCTCGTTGAGAATCTCACATGGTGTGAGCAGAATTTGTCTCATCTAGACTCACGCACACTTGAATGTGAAAATGAGGTCAATAGAATCATACATTTACATAATATTGCTAATAGACTTCCTGACGCATTTAATGATGCTAGTAAAGTCACAAAATCTCACATTCTAGCTGTGAATGCTCCAGCTAGGATCGATGTTCCTAATGAACATGTGAAAATGAATTCTGATGGACCAAGATAAAAACGGGGTCGACCTATTGGCTCAAAGGACTCTGTTCCTCGAAAAACCAAGAAAGGGGTTTATGAGCCCATCAATCAAGTGAGTTCTAATGAGCAAGCTCCAGGTGAATCTGTAGAGCCTAGTAAAACAATCATGATAATATCAAATCAAGAAAACACCGAGAATCCCATAAGCTACTACAATCATGTATGGGATAGAAATGAGATCATTATTGATGATATTTTTGTATTCTCGGTTGCTCAAGAAATTTTGAGCGATGATTATGACAGTGAACCACGTTCCATAATAGAATGTCGTCAAAGAGATGACTGGCCTAAATGGGAGGAAGCAATCAAATCTGAATTAGCTTCACTAAATAAATAGAATGTATTCGGGTCTATTACTCAAACTCCGGACAATATAAAGCCTGTTGGGTATAAATGGGTATTTGTTCGTAAGAGAAATGAAGATAATGAAATTGTAAGATATAAGGCCCGACTTGTTGCCCAAGGATTCTCTCAGAGACCTAGGATTGATTATGATGAGACGTATTCACCAGTAATGGATACGATCACTTTTTGTTTTCTCATTAGTATGGTTGTCCATGAAAATTTGGACATGCGTCTTATGGACGTAGTAACGGCCTATCTATACGGTTCACTTGATTCTGATATCTACATGAAAATTTCTGATGGATTTAAAATACCAAAAACGGGTAATCCCCGTGAGCTATACTCGATCAAATTACAAAGATCATTATATGGACTAAAGCAATCTGGTCGCATGTGGTATCATAGATTAAGTGAGTACCTTATCAAAGAAGGTTACAAAAATGATCCAATTTGCCCATGCGTTTTTATTAGAAAATCAGAAACCGGATTTGCTATAATTGCAGTCTATGTAGATGATATGAACCTCATTGGCACTTCTGAGGATTTGGCTAATGCTACTGCATATCTGAAGAAAGAGTTGGAAAACCAAACTCTGTCTCGATCTTCAGTTAGAGCATAGAGCAGAAGGCATTTTTATTCATCAATCTGCATACACTGAGCGACTGCTCAAAAGGTTTAATATGAGAAGTGCTCACTCTTTAAGCACCCCTATGGTTGTACGTTGCTTAGACCCTGATAAAGATCCATTTCGACCTAAAGAGTCTGATGAAGAAATACTTGGCCCAGAGGTGCCGTATCTTAATGCTATTGGAGCATTGATGTATCTAGCACAATGTACAAGACCAGATATCATATTTGCAGTCAATGTGCTTGCTCGATATAGTTCCGAGCCAACCCGGAGACACTGGAACAGAATTAAACATATTTTTCGTTATCTCCGTGGTACCATAAATTTGGGATTGTTATATTCCAATAATACAACTAACTCAGGATTAGTTGGTTATGCTGATGCTGGATATAGATCAGATCCGCACAAAGCTCGATCACAAACTGGATATTTATTTTGTTATAATGGCACAGCCATTTCATGGCGGTCTACTAAACAAACATTGGTTGCCACATCTTCCAACCACTCTGAACTTATTGCTCTTTATGAGGCTGGCAGAGAGTGTGTTTGGTTAAGGTCAGTTATAACTCATATAAGGAATGCATGTGAGTTAAATCTGACTACCACTACGCCTATTATCATTTATGAGGATAATGCTGCTTGCATAGCACAAATTAAAGGCGGGTATATAAAAGGTGATAGAACTAAGACTGTCTTCATCAACAACCTCCCACAACCTAACCTCACAATAAAATATTAATTTCTCTCTCATCCACATATACAACCTACAGCCCAACCCAATTCCAAATTTTTTATACTTCATTAACAACCTAATACAACCCCACTTTTTAATAAAATATTATTTCTCTTTCATCTACAAACACAACATAAAATGATTTTTTCACATAAATTAAATAATCGAAAAACCCAAAATACTTAAAAATATATTATTTTAGAACTTTTTTAATTACATTTAAAAATAAATATTTGCATAGATTAAAATCTTTTTTGATATAATTTTTTTATAATAAGGAAAATATTTTTCTCATACACTTAAAATAACAACAAACTCAATAACTAAATTAAACTCACAATAGTTGGAATAAAAAACCGAAAAAAATGCATGAAATATGAAATTACAAACATAGAACTATAGAAATATGAATTCTCATGATATTGAGAATTTTGGTAATCTTCAGAATTCATAAAATTTTCGAAGTTTGGAAAATTTTGGGAGTAAGTAAAATAATTTGGATTGTTTGGATCCATAATAACAAATGATAGAAATTATGTGAGAAAAGAGAGAATATCAAAATGTAAAAAAAGATAGAATTTGAGATTGAGAGAAAATGGGAAACTTCAAATTTATGATTCAAAATATGTCAATATTAGACTCTACTTATAGACAAAAAAAAAAAAAAAGGAATTTTGATAATTTTTAAAAAATAAATTAAACACAAATTATATCATTTATCAACAATCTAAATTATATCCATAAAAATTTAAATCAACCAATAATGGGCTGACACTTGGCATAAGAGGATTCAATGCCCATTTCATTTTCTTGGGTTGGACGACAGCCCCCCTAATTCATGGGTTGTGTCCAAATAATGATTTTTTCTTTTTTTTTTAAATGACTTTGTTTTGTCTTTTCCCACAACCGGTTGGGTGTGGTTGTGAATGAAGGTAGTCTAAGCATATTTCACCAAAATTTTTTCATACTCACGAACTTCAGAAAAATGGGAAATAAATGTTCATCAAATTCGTTCGTGTCACAATCTTGCTGATTTATTCACAAAATTACTACCTACATCTACATTTGAGAAATTGGTATATGACATTGGTATGAGAAGATCCAACGAGAAGCAAGACTGACATCCTACTCCAAGACTCATGTTGCTCGTTTCAGGGGAAGCGGAAACTATGTAGTGTGCGCTGTACTCTTTTTCCCTTATCCCAATGAGTTTTTCTGGTTTGAGGTTTTTAACGAAACATCCTATGCACATGACCTAACGAATCTATATTCAAGGGGAAGTATTATAATATTGAATATATAGCTAAGAGTCATCATTATAGCTTTGGCACATCACTTATATAGCTTAGTGATTATGCACATGCGTGTCAATCTTATGCATGTATTAACATGCAACTTTTCCTTTATAAATACATGTAATAATTTGAAGGATGGATATACAAAAACAAAACTCACATTTTATATATACTGCTTCCTCTTTCTTATTTTATATCTTGTTTCGTTCGTTTTTCTTCTAGTTTATTTTATAGTTATCATAATTTTTCACAACACTCTTTTCAAAATTGTTAGTTTAATGCTAAAACCGTAGTCGGTGATTCTCTCTCCTCTCTCTCACACACTCGCACACAGAAACTGTATGGCAGTATTTCACGGCGATCTTGTGGTTTCTTCTCTATCTCCTCCATAATTTCATTCTCTCTCATACAAATCCCAATTTCATACGCTGTCAAAAATGTTTAAGAAAGTAAATTGAAGAATTTACTGTAGTTTGATCGCTTCTCGCCATCTTCAATCATTAAACTATACGTGAATATTAAATACAGGAAAAAAAAAAGATAAATCGAAAAGTGTATCTCTCACGCATATATATATATATATACAGGTCTCTCATTGTCGCACCAAGCTTCTGTATCGAGAGCAGAGTCATTTAATCCCACACACCGACACTACGCGTTTCTACTCAGAGCATGGGCCATTGAGCCGAGTTGATGATTTGCTTGTCCCAGATCTGTGTTCAGAGGATATAGGGAAAGGTACGTGAAAACCCCCAGCTGCTCCAGCTGATTCCGTCGCGTATCTATTGCGTGTTGAGAAATCTTCGAATGTTATTGTGATTTTAATGTGTGTGTGTGTGTGTGTGTGTGTTATTGTAATTTGAGGTATGTTTTCGATCAGATCTTGTTCTTTCGGTCGTGTTTCTCGGTTTGATTTCTTGATGGTGATGATGCATTCTTGTGTTCTGATGATATATGTTATAGATCTGGGTTGTTTTGAGCAATTCATGAATGGCCAGAGTTTTCTTGCGAGATCTTCTTGAGCAAATGTAATCTGATTTTAGCTTTTAATCTTTTGATGCTATAATTTAGTCTGATCTATTGGTTTGTTGGATTGATTAGCTGAGGAATTTCTGCATATAGAATTTGTGACAATTAATTCGGTTTGTTTTACTATTTTGGTATCATACGCAGCTATTAAGCTGTTATGGATTAAGCTTACAGATCCAATGTTATTGAGTCCTATTTGATTGTTTAGTCTAAGGTGAGGAAGAATATTACATACCTCCGAGTTCTAATGTGTAGTGTTCTAACGTGAGGTTCTATGTTTGTGTCATACCTTTCTCTATCTTGATGAAGTTTGATTATTATCATCGAATGTGCTGCTAGGTTCAATCTTATAATTTACTTGTGTTGTAGGTGCAATAACAAAAGTATTGGGACTAATTGAATCATAAAAGTTGAAGAATGGCTTTAGGAAAGTACTCTAGAGTTGATGGTAGGAAATCATCGTCGGGCTATTGTTCCACAGTCACGATTGTGGTTTTCGTAGCCCTTTGTTTGGTTGGGGTATGGATGATGACATCATCATCTGTAGTCCCTGTTCAGACTTCGGATGCTTCACAGGAGAGCAAAAATGATGTGAGTACTCGTGTAATTGAGAGCAATGCTGAGGACAGAAATGATGCTACCAGCAACAACGAGGATAGCAACACTGCAAGCGAAGATAGTGTTCCAAGTGATGAGGGAAAGCAGAAGCAGTTTGAGGATAACCCTGGAGATTTGCCTGAGGATGCAACCAAAGGGGACAATAATGTAAATTTAAATCAGGTGGATAAAAATGATGTACCTGTAGAGACAGAAAAGAACTCGGAGGAAAGGCCGGAAGAGAAGCCTATGGATGAAAAGAAAGATGATGAAGAAGAAAAAGGAGATGGATCCAAGGATGAATCAGAAGGCGGAGACAAAAATAAAGTTGATGGTGAGTCTCAAGACACTGAATCTGGAGAGACCAATGAAAATAATTCAGATAGCGAGACAAAGCCTGAAGATGACTCAAACAAAACAGATGGAGAGAAAGGAGATGGTCAGGTTGAGGAAAATGTGAAAGATGAAAAGTCAGACCAAGATTCCACTGAGAAAAAGGACAAATCCAGTGAAGTGTTTCCTTCTGGAGTCCAATCAGAGCTTACAGATGAATCAACAACCCAAAACGGATCTTTTAAAACTCAGGCATCAAAGTCGAAAAATGAGAAAGAATCTCAAAAGTCATCTGAATCAGAGAATCAAAGTAGTTACAGTTGGAAGCTTTGCAAGACTACAGCTGGGCCAGATTACATTCCATGCCTTGATAACTTGAAGGCAATAAAGACGCTTCCATCAACTAAGCACTACGAGCACAGGGAGAGGCATTGCCCCGAAAATCCACCTACCTGCCTTGTTCCCCTTCCTGAAGGATATCAACGCTCAATTGAGTGGCCTACAAGTAGAGAAAAGGTATGATTCTGTAACCAAAAGTTCGTTTTTCCTTAATTTGTTCGTTTCCTTCGTCTTAATGGACTTGTGTTCCTTTTCACAGATTTGGTACCATAATGTTCCCCACACGAAGCTTGCTGAAGTTAAAGGACACCAAAATTGGGTTAAAGTTAGTGGTGAATACCTTACCTTCCCTGGTGGTGGCACCCAATTTAAGCATGGTGCTCTTCATTACATTGACTTCATACAACAGGTAACATGTTGCATGTGCCTGATCATGCTTGCCTTTCTGTATCCACATCTCCTCCTGTTTCAGTCAATCAAGTGCACGTGTGTGTTTTCTTATATTTGTGTTTGATATCTTTGTGCCTGAATGTACAATCCCAAAATGTTAATACTAAAGTGGAATGTTGTTTGGAAATGAGATTATTTTATTCTTGCCACTTATCTTTCCTGATAAATTATGATATCTTTTGTTATTTTGTTTCTTTGTACATGAAAAAACTGCATGGCATTCTGTTCTATTTAAGAATACAAGATCTGTTTTTACTGTCTCTTCTCTGTCAAGTAGTTCAAATTTGTTCAATGACAATTCTAAGTAATTCTAAATAATTTATACCATATGTCATGTAGTCTGTGCCTAACATTGCCTGGGGGAAGCGTTCCCGAGTGGTTCTGGATATTGGCTGTGGAGTTGCTAGCTTTGGAGGTTTTCTGTTTGAAAGGGATGTGTTGACCATGTCATTGGCTCCAAAAGATGAACATGAGGCTCAGGTTCAATTTGCACTTGAAAGAGGAATTCCTGCAATATCTGCTGTTATGGGTACAGTGAGACTCCCATATCCTGGGAGAGTGTTTGATATTGTCCACTGCGCACGTTGTAGGGTGCCCTGGCATATTGAAGGTACTTTAATTTCCCCTGTATTACTTAAGATACCTTTTAGAGGCAATCCATATGTATTTCAATTATTGAACTGTACATGTTCCATTGTTTCTTTTAATTTCGTTGGTTGCTAATCATTTCAAAATTTAGGTGGCAAACTTCTCTTGGAACTGAATCGTTTACTACGACCTGGTGGTTTCTTTGTTTGGTCTGCCACTCCTATTTACCAGAAACTTCCAGATGATGTTGAGATCTGGGAAGGTACATTTCTTAATCTTGCCTTCTAGTGAAGCATTTATCATTTTGTTTTCTAACAATTTATAATAAGTTGTGTATTTTCCTGGTAATATGGACAGCCATGAAGAAATTGACGAAAGCTATGTGCTGGGAAGTTATTTCAATAACCAAGGACACAGTAAATGGAGTAGGAATTGCTGTATATCGCAAGCCTACTTCAAACGAGTGCTATGAACAAAGGTCAAAAAGTGAACCTCCTTTATGCCAAGACTCTGATGATCCAAATGCTGCCTGGTATATATACTCCCCTTTATTTGATGTGGCTGTTATATTAAATTCTCATGAAATGATTATTAGCTTTTACTGAAAACAGAAACTATATTTCAGGTTTTATTTTGACCATTTATCTTTATATGATCAGGAATATAACTCTGCAAGCATGCATGCATAAGATACCTGTTGGTTCATCAGAACGCGGGTCTCAATGGCCGGCAGAGTGGCCGGCAAGGGTGGGTAAAGTGCCTTATTGGCTGTCAAGCTCTGAGGTTGGAGTTTATGGAAAACCAGCTCCAGAAGATTTTGAAGCAGATTATGAACACTGGAAACGAGTAGTGAAAAACTCATATCTTAAAGGACTGGGAATAAATTGGTCTAATGTTAGGAATGTTATGGACATGCGAGCCGTATATGGAGGGTAAGCTAGTGAAACAAGTGATGACTTCTTTGTTATTCTCTTGAACACACCCACCATCTCTAATTTCTTCAACCTGAAAATGCATTTTCACCCCAATTTATTCCAGTTTTTGGAAGGATCTGCTAGATCAGCAATTTCTTTTTCTTGCTTATCTAACACATTCTTTTTTTATTTGGATTCAAATATAGTACCATGTGTATGTGTGTATATATATGTGCATGTGGGAGAGTTTCAAATCTGTCTTTTCCCTTGAACTTTTCAGAGTTATTTACCAAATTTTAATGCATAAATTTCAGATTTGTGTTTGGGATCACTCACTGATTGCTTGTACTACTTTGCAGATTGGCAGCTGCATTGAGAGACTTAAACATTTGGGTAATGAACGTAGTCTCCATAGATGCTCCTGATACGCTTCCCCTCATTTATGAACGTGGTCTATTTGGCATTTATCACAACTGGTGTGAATCATTCAGTACATATCCTAGATCTTATGATCTTCTTCACGCTGACCATATTTTCTCTAGGATTAAAGCCAAGTACGTATCATGTACCATTTTCTTCACATGAACCTAATGTTTTACTCCCATTCTAAATCGTCTTGCAATCTGGGTGGCAGGTGTAATTTCATGGCCTTGGTTGCAGAGGTTGATCGGATTTTGAGACCCGAAGGGAAGATCATTGTCCGGGACACTGCTGAGATGGTAAATGAGCTTGAGAGTATATTCAAATCCATGCATTGGGATATCCGAATGACCTTCTCCAAAGGAAAGGAAGGAATGCTGTGCGCTCAGAAATCATCGTGGCGACCTAATGAGGAAGATACAGTAACATACGCCCTTGCTTGAAAAGCATCAAAAGATACATACTATGATTTGTGAGGTGAGGCTCGTTATCCATGCCATGGGGATAGGTATTTTTGGTTATTGCATGCTCTCTCTCATTTGGCAGTGGCGTTGACTGTATTTTTCAGCAAAATATATCTTATGTATCATCCATCATTCCTTTGCCAAATTAGTATCATTTAGTTATAGTTTCATCTTTGTTTAGAAGTTTTGTTGGAAATTCCATGGTTGTAATGATTGTATTATTAGTGGCTTTGAGGGCACACCAAGCATAAGAGCCCCCCTTACTGTAAAGCCCATTCGTTGGTTGTTCATTACACTATACTGCTATTAATTCATTGTCTGATTCAAATGAAATTATTCTTGGAGGTTTCATTTTATTATGCACATCTTCCTTTTTTTTTTTTTTTTTTGCTAAGTTGTCTCTTGCCTGTTCTTGCTGGTTTGGTTACGTTTGATGATCGTGGTTCCTCCTTTTACAGAGAACCAAGATTTTAGCCCGTCTCTCTATCTATTATCATATATCTATTTACTGCTGTAAAGGTATGTAATTTTAAGTGATTCAAACTTTCTCTTGCTACATTTTTATTAGCGAATCCCAACTTCTCTTTGCTGATATGTCATACTCACGAAAAAAATTGTAAAATTACAAAAAAAAAGTGTACCCAAAATTCTGTTCTTGTACTCATAATCTGCTTTGGTGTAGTGTAGATTCCTTGCTAGTTGTGTTTTCATAATCTGCTTTTCAATAGTGTAGATTCTTTGCTAATCTACACAATGTCACGCAATTGGAAGTGTTTGAGCCAAATATTGCGTAAATTGGCTGGGAGATGTTCACCTATATCCAAACTCATAAATTCTTAGAGGGTGTTTGACTAAGTTTATTTGAAAACGCTTATAAGCTTGTACATATTATAAGATATGTTTAGAGCTTATAAGATAATAAATTTTAATTTAAAAATAAGTTATTGAAGTATTTGGATAAATAAGCTGCCAAACACCCCTTAATCTCTTGTACATATGATTCTCTAAAAAGTACCCATATCAAGCCACATTTCTTAGTCCAAGTAGTTAGTCACAAAAGAACCCACGAAAGGTGTAGGGAATTCATATCCAAGTTCACATTTCTTAATCCAAGTAGTTAGCCCACAAAGATTCCATTTCTACATATGAATCTCTAGAAATTTGTAGGGCTTGTGAGAATTCTAGAGAATTTCTTTCCACATAAAGATCCCATTTGTATATATAATTTTATTGGAAGAATTCTATAGAACTTCTTTCTACAGTTAGATTAAATAAATCTGGAGAGAGGTGACCATTAGATTAAATAAATCTCCATCATACATTAGAGAGATGGTCTAATATAATTAGGTAGTGTAATATTCATTTGTAATCAACTAACATTCCTTTCATATTTGATCTGAGCAATATCTCACAATTCCTTTCCTTCTACGATTGTTATTTTATACTTGATATGTATAAATGTTTTTGTCACAATTCCTTCTACGATTGTTCTTTTATACTTGATATGTATAAATGTACTTATACGTCTACAATTCTTTAAAAAAGAATGTAATCATCTTCTGCGAAAAATGAGTACGTTGATAAAGCGTCACATTAACTGCAAAAAATACGAAATATGAGCAAGTTGATAAGTTCGCATATTTGTAAAGTGTCATGTTTAATTGCTTAAAGTGAGCACGTCATGTTTAATTGCTTAAAATGAGCAAATTAATACATTGAATGTCATCCATTAATTGTGAAAAATGCGAAAAATGAGCAAAAAAAAATGCAAAAAATGTGAAGCATCCATTAATTGTGAATGTCTACGTGACGATCTACAACTCCATGATTCAAGTAATATACCATCCATTAACTGTGAATGTCTGCATGTGAATGTCTACGTGACGATCTACAACTCCATGATTCAAGTAATATACCATCCATTAACTGTGAATGTCTTCATGACGATCTACAACTCCATGATTGAAGTAATACTCTCTTGATCTGTGAACTGTGAATGTCTGCATGACGATCTACAACTCCATGATTGAAGTAATACTCTCTTGATCTGTGAATGTCTGCATGACGATCTACAACTCTATGATTCAAGTCCGTGACAATCTACAACTCCATAATTCAAGTAATATACCATCCATTAACTGTGACTCCATGATTCAAGTAATATACCATCCATTAACTGTGAATGTCTGCATGACGATCTACAACTCCATGATTGAAGTAATACTCTCTTGATCTGTGAACTGTGAATGTTTGCATGACGATCTACAACTCCATGATTGAAGTAATACTCTCTTGATCTGTGAATGTCTGCATGACGATCTACAACTCTATGATTCAAGTAATACTCTCTTGATGGGTGTAGTGATTAAATTAAAAATGTATTTCATTGCTGCTAAAATTTTCAAACAAACTAGGGTACTAGGATTGATGACCTATACTCTTTAATTATTGAATGCCCTTCATTAATCGGGAGACTCTCTTAATGGGTATTTCATTGTCGTTAAAATTTTCAAACAAATAAGGACTTTATGTATTTCATTGTCGTTAAAATTTTCAAACAAATAAGGACTTTAGGGGTTTCCGTTGATGACTATACTCTTTGTGTGGTTATTGAATGTCTTTTATTAATCGGGACGGTTGATGAAGGGTATGAAGTATTGGACACATTTATTAAACTGGGAAAAAATTGGGTAGTCATGTTTAATTGCGAAAAATGAATATGTTGATAAAGCTAGTCATGTTTAACTGCGAAAAATACGAAAATGAGCAGGTTGATAAATTCTTATAGTTGTAAAGGTAGTCATGTTTAACTGAAAAAAAAAAAAAGAGCAAGTTAATATATTGAATGACATCCATTAATTGATAAAAATGTGAAAAACGAGCAACTATTTAACTACAAAAATGAGCAAGTTAATATATTGAATGACATCTATTAACTACGATAAACATGAACAAGTTAATATATTGAATGGCATCTATTAACTACGATAAACACGAGCAAGTAGATAAAACTAAGTTAATATATTGAATGACATCTATTAACTACGATAAACACGAGCAAGTAGATAAAACTATTCATATTTAACTGCAAAAAATGAGCAAGTTAATATACTGAATGACATCGGAGATCCAAAAACTTTAATAATACATAACTAATTTCAAGTTATAAACAAGTTAATAAATTGAATGACATCCATATTCTTGGGAGGTTTTAATAATACATAACATTTCAAGTTATAAACAAGTTAATAAATTGAATGACATCCATATTCTTGGGAGATCCAAAAATTTTAATAATACTGAACTAATTTCAAGTCATAAGGAGATGAAATCGAGCATGAAAAAGAACTAATTTCAAGTCATAAGGAGATAGAATCGAGCATGAAAAAAAACTAATTTCAAGTCATAAAGATATGCAACTGAACATGAAAAAAATATGCTTAAATAAGTAAAATTCAATATCACTCATAAATATATAAGCATATACAACATGCACAACAATTTCTACCAGAAAAAAATATTGTTAGAAGTTAAACTAGAATAATTTTTTTCCTTTCAAAATTTCGATACTTATTATTCTTTTGATTATTTTATTAGTTTTTATTTTTAGATTTTAATTTTTTAAGAATAGAAGAACTAGAAATTTTTTAGCTAATGCAATAATATTATTTTCCCCATCTTTTAACTGTTAGACCTATACTTTTAGTATATTTGGATTTCACAATTATTAATTGTGTAATCCGGTCATTTGTACGCGCCCCACACAATTTTCATGCACCCACACGTTCTCATATTCGTTTCCACACTCTTATTCCGTAATGATAAATTAGAGTTTTGGAGAAAAACTGTATAATAAATTATTATTTCTGTAAATAAAGTTACACATAAATATAATATATGAGATGTCATAATCATAGAAGTACCAACAATATAAATGTGAAAGTCATATCTAATTTTTATAATATTGATGATCTATAATTAAAGATTATGTAGAGATAATTTAAGATGTAATACCTATATTTAAATATATTGAAACAAAGAGGAGTGTGTCTTCTATATTTTATGAACATATATAAAATATCTCTAAAACTAAAAGCAAAATTTTATGAAATACTCATAAAACATGGTTTATTATATAACATAGAGTGATTGATAATAAATATGAACATAAATATAAAACTGAGAATCGTAGAAATAAAAATGTTAGGATGGTGAGTAAACGCAATACATTCACTACCCAGGATAATAAAATAATTGCATTAGAAAGAATATTGTGAGTGATACCAAAAGACGAGAATGAATGACACATTTAAAAATGTGCTTAAGAGACCTTTAGATGCTTCTATTATTAAATAGAAAGATAAGATAAAGACAAAAGCGATTGAAATTTTTATAAAATATTTGATATTACAGAAAGGTATAAAGATATTTATAAGATAACAACAATGATAGAAAATAAAACAAAGTATTTAACAAAAATTAAATATATAATTAGAGTATACATAAATGTCTTAGTTATGAGAAAATAATAAAGACAGTCTTGGGTGAAACCTTTTCATGGATCTCATTTCGTGAGATGTGAGATGGGGCGGGTCAGATCGATCAACATAGTCATATAATACTTTTGTATGTCTCATGTAGTATTTTTATGTATATCATGTAATATTTATAAAAATTATAAATTTGATCAATAATATTATGTAGTATATGTATATAATCAAAAGTATTACTTGATAAATATAAAAACATTATCCAATACACAAAAGTTTTACATATTACACCACCCACAAGTGAGCAAAATAATTGATCTGCATGTTTGCTAAGGATAGATTCGATTCTACCTGTCTCATGGATAACATGATACAAAAGTATTACCTAATAAAAAAAAACTTATTACTTGATACACATAAAAGTATTACATGATATCTATCGAGGATCAGAGTGTTTTCTTATTTCCTGAATGAGATTTGTACGCCATTTCACGCAATGACATGTTTTCTTATAATTTCACAGAATGAGATTTGTATGCAAGACTCACTCAATAATAAAATATTAATGAACTTAATTATGCAAAAAAATATCATATTAGATCACTAAAATAATATCCATTAAGACATAAAAGTGACTTGATAATTATCTATTTAATATTTTATGAAAATTAACAAATGTAACCAATTGATAAAAAAATCATAAATATATTTATATAATGGCTAAGAAGGTATTTTTGTGTGTATGTCTTTAAACTAATGAGTCATACAATGAATTTGTGAAATTTTTTTCTTCGCAAAATGTAAGAAAAATAACTAATATATTTGGTAAACAATTTATTGATTTGATGTTATGAAAGCATCCAATGAAAACTATATATTTAATAATTTTTTTATTGCATATATTATTTTTGAAAAATATATAACGGAGTTAATCGAGATATAGTGTGGTGAGAATTGAAACGGAATAAAAATATCTAATATAAAAATTTGAAATATATGTATAAAGATATAACATTATAAAGACACTAATATATGTTATTTTAAATAATATGATTTAGTTGGGTAATGATAAATGACAAATATTAAATTAGAAGTTTGGGATAGAAATAGAAGAATAATGTTTTTTTTTTCAAAAATACAGTTAAAATAATGTTTCTATACCGACCGTGGTCATGCCTTAAAATATCCACCACTAATGTGTAAATATCACATCTCTTTAAATATTGTGATTTGAAATTAATGATTGTGTTAGATTTTTGACACATCAACATTCAATGGTGGACACATTAATATGTGCCTTAGTGGGTAGGGTAGCAACCTGAACATAGTTAACCTAAATATAATAGATGAGATGTCACTTTATTAATTATAGAAGTAACAATGAGATAAATGTGAAAATCAGTAGTAATTAATGAACTATATGTATCTAATATTTTTAAAATATTAATGATTTGTAAGTAAAAAATATGTGAATATTATTTAAGATGTTGCACAAATATGTGGGTGGTACCAAAGAACGAGAAAAATTGAATGATTTGATACGGTTAAAATTGTTGAAACATCTGTTTAAGACACATGTAGATACCCTTATCAATTATAAAGAATTTTAAACTCAAATTAAAAGAAAAAAGAGAAGATCTACAAAGAATTGAAAAAAAAGTTAAATCTGACTATTATGAATGGATGTATCTAGATAATTAACCATGACACCTATTACGTATATAATTCATATAGCTGATACATGTTGCAAAATAAATGTTACCAAGATTTATTTTATTATTTATTGAAATAGTATATATATATATATATATATATATATAAAGTTTAAAAGAAAATTTAAATGAAAGGAAAAATATTAAGAGTATAAATTCATATTTTAAATTAAGATTGTAAAATATTCAAAAAAAATATAAAATAATATTAAAGTAATGTGAAAAATGATGGCAAATGATACGAGGAAAATATGTGCAAATTAGTGGTGTCTAATGTGAGATTTTATGATCATTTATTTGATTGGATGCACTATTTTTCTATATATGTTTGATTTGAGTCTTCAAATACTTCATACATTATTTTCTTGATTATTTTAGAAATTTATGGAGTATTTTGGAGTAAATTAAAATGTTCGTCGATTATTGGAAAGAGATGAGAGGAATTGGTCCTATAAAGAATTAAGGTAACGGGCTTAGCAATTTTATTATGTGGAAGGAAGCCTAATGAGAGCTTGGGCCTGAGGAAAATGAGCGGCCCATTAGCTAAAGATTGGTGGCTTAAATGCTTAAGTGCTGGAAGAAAAGTGCTTAAGTGCTGGAAGAAAAGTCACCCCACATAGCCTTATTTACTTACTTTTTCGCCAAGCAAGAGGGAGTCATGCAGGCAGAAGATTAGAGGGAGAGGGAGAGGGAGAGGGAGAGGGAGACACGTAGGGAATTTAGAGAGAGAGAGAGAGTTTTAGAGGGAAAAGATTTATTTTATTTTTCTTAGATTAATTTGGATGGAGTTCTAAATTATTTTGGTGGATTCAATTTTAAGGATACTCGGCTAATTTTTCAATTCCGATTAGTAGAGATGTTTAAATTCGTATATTTATTTGTTTTTTAATTAATCCCATATTCCCTTCTCGATGTTTGATTGAAATTGTTTATGTTATCTGTGCATAATGTTTTCAATTATTATTGCTGGATTTGGATTGACCACCTAGATTAAGTGCTCGAAAGTGATTGCTAGAATCTTAAATTATGAATCCTAATCATTGTGGTTTAATTTTCATAAGTGGTAAACTAGAGGTCGTGCATCTCTAGGGTAGCATAATCTTAAATTATCGAATCGAGCTTGTGTATTCGGAGTCTAGTTCATCCTATCGTCTTGGTGATTAATGCATTTGATGAATTAAATCTAGAGAGCTTATTCTAGATTATTCATTTAAATAGGGATAATTAGAGAACTTATCCTAATTTAACTAATCTTAAGAGATGATTCAGTTTAATAGGGATTGTTGTTAGATTAGGGGTGATAATTCCAAGACAATCTGAGAGAGGGGTAATACATTGATTAGGGAATAATTGATATTGGGGGATAATTGAACTGTTAACTAGAATATCTGCATCTATTGATTACTTGTTTAATTTGCTTTCTAGGTTTATATTATTTAATTTAGTAATACTTAATCAATCTCAAAACCCCCCATAATTTGTTATTTGATTGAATTGAAGATAGGTGGCATAGTTAATCATCACTACTCGTGGGATCGATTCTTACTTGTCCTAACTACTAGTTGATTAGGTTAGGAAAGAAATTAATAATTTTATCGCGTTACGACATGCGGTCAAATTTTGGCGCCATTGCCGAGGAGTGGTTTGAATTTATTGTGTCATCTTGTTTATTTTCTTCTTTTGTTTATAAAAAAATTAAAAATTCGAAAAAAAAAAAATTTATCTTGGTGTTCAGTTTCTGCTCTGTTTCAGTTTTATTTCAATTTTCTGTTCTGTCTCGCCTGCTGATCGGTTCTGTTTTGCTTTGTTTTTCACACTGGCAGTTCCAGTGTCAACATTCTGCAGATTACTTCAGCGGAAATTTCTGGAATCTTTCTTACTGAAATTTGAATTTTCTCATCTTACTTGAATTTCACGATTCCAGGTGGTGGATGCATACTCGATCTCAAGGTAACAGGGATTTGGAATTTTATCTTGAGATAACTCAATGAGATCGAGTCTTGAGGCGACAAGCTAAGCGAGCTTTGGAATTTTCACTTCCTTCTTCCGAATCCAACTTTAGTGAATCTAAACACGAGGAGGAAGCAATGGTAGAAGAATGAACATTGAAGGAGCTAGAGAATCCTGCACTTACTCAACAACCTCTTTGCATCACCTTTCCTACTCTCACTGAAGATACTAACTTTGAGCTAAAATTTGGACTTCCTTCTTTTTATGGACATGCAGGTAAGGATCCTCACAAGAATCTGAAGGAGTTCCATATTGTATGTTCGAGTATGAAGCCAAAGGCTGTGACCGAGGAACAAATTAGACTCCAGGCATTTCCTTTCTCTTTGAAGGATTCAGCAAAAGATTAGTTGTATTACCCTCTCTTAGGTTCCATCAAAACATGGAATGAAATGAAATGACTTTTCTTGGAGAAGTATTTCCCTACATCTCGAGCAGCGAGCATTTGGAGAGACATATGTGGAGCTCGACAAATGCATCGGGAGACATTGCATGAATATTGGGAGCGTTTTAAAAAATTGGAAGCAAACTGCCCTCATCATCAGATCTCTGAACAACTTTTGATTCAATATTTCTATGAGGGGTTATCCACGATGGACCGAAACATAATTGATGCAGCAAGTGGAGGGGCTTTAATTAATAAGACACCTTCAGTAACAAGGGCTCTCATCTCGGATATGACTGCTAATTCACAACAATTTGGCACTCGGGGTTCTTCAATACAAACCGTGAAAGAGGTAAGTGAGTCTACTATTGAGGATATACTAACTGAATTAACTTCCTTTGTTCGTCAAGCTGCTGCAATTAAGTGTTCCACAGGTGAAGCCATGTCGTCTTTGCAATACCACTGACCACACCACAAAATCATTTCAAGTTTTACTTGACGAAATCGAGGCTCACGCTAATGCTGTGGAAAGTGGAAACTACCAAGGAAGGAAGTATGACCCTTACTCCAACACGTACAATCTGGATTGGAGGGATCATCCAAATCTAAAATTGGGAAATCAGCAAGGCAATTACAATGGAGAGAATAAGAAACCTCCACAACTTTTGAGAAATTCAAACTACCAAGGAGGAAATTCTAATTACCAAGGGCAATCATCTGGGCAAAATTCCAATCCATCTTTGGAAGATATGCTGAAGACATTGACTTCCAATACAATGCAATTCCAAAAATATACCCAGTCGAGTATCAGAAATCTTGAGATGCAAATGAGTCATTTAGCGATAACCGTGAGTCGATTGGAAGCCCCTAATGGAGGAAAGTTGCCATCTCTACCAGAGATAAATCCAAGGAATGTTAGTGCAGTAACCTTGAGGAGTGAGAAGCAGTTGGAAGAGCCCAAAAAGCCTTAGAAAAATCGGGAAAACGATGAGGAAGAAAAAAACACTGAACAAGTCTACACTGGATCATCCAGTGTCAAACCATCATCCAGTATGAAAATTTCAAAATTTGCATAGGTAAAATCCGATTTTTCCCCTAAAATCCAGGCCAACATGGTTCTTTTTCCTTCCAGGTTGGCGAGAGCAGCGAAAAAAGATAAAGAGAAACAACTACTCGATGTTTTTTGCAAGGTAGAGATAAATATTCCTTTGATTGATGCGATTAAATAAGTTCCAAGATATGAGAAATTCCTCAAGGACTTGTGCACAAACAAGAGAAAACTTAAGGGTTATGAGAGAATTTTGATGGGAGAAAACGTGTTCGCAATTTTGGGAAAAAAGCTTCCTCAAAAGCGAAAAGATCCAGGTATGTTTGTTATTCCATGTTGCATTGGAGATGTTAGAATTGAGTGTGCTATGCTAGATCTAGGAGCAATAATTAATGTTATGCCATGTTCTATCTATGCCCCTTTAAATTTAGGGCCATTGAAAGATACACGCGTTGTCATTCAATTGACCGATCGTAGTAATGCATACCCTGATGGGGTTATTGAGGATGTTCTTGTTGAGATTAATGAGCTCATTTTCCCTGCGGATTTTTATGTGTTGGATATGAATTGCGACCCATCAATTTCATCACCTATTTTGTTAGGGAGACCATTTTTAAACACCTCTCAAACAAAAATAGATGGGCAGATAATTAAATTCAATATTTTTGATGCCATGAAGTATCTTGATGATGAGAATTCCATTTTTGCTCTAAGTATTATTGAACCTCTTGTCGAGGAAGTTTTTGAGATGAATTTCAGGGATGATTTGGTACTCGTGCTGACCAAGAATTTGAGGGAGGACAGAGGTCAGACTGCTACACATGGAATCCTGGATATAATCAAAATCGTGGCTGCACTTCAATCACAACCTTCCTTGCCACCGAGGTATGATCTACACTTCGTTAGTCTACCCGAATCTCACCGAAAGGTTCTTCCAAATATTTTATAGGAACCGGAATTTGAATTGAAGTCATTGCCAAACCATTTGAAGTATGCCTATCTAGAAGAGCAAGCCACATTACCTGTGATAATTTCAGCGAAATTGGGCTTTAATTAAGAAGAGGCTTTACTTCACGTTTTGAAGGAATACATGGAGGCCATTGGATGTACAATTGTAGATATTAAGGGAATTAGTCCAGCCTTGTGCATGCATCAGATTCTTCTTGAAGATGATGCCAAACCCACTCGAGAAAAAAAAGAGATTAAATCCCCAAATGATGGAGGTAGTCAAGAAGGAAGTGTTGAAACTCTTAGATGTGGGAATCATCTATCCAATTTCTGACAGTCGATGGGTAAGTCTTACGCAAGTTGTGCCCAAGAAATCTGGAGTTACAGTGGTCGAAAATAAGGAAGGTGAGTTGGTTACTACTCGAGTAGAAACCAGATGGAGGGTTTGTATCGATTACCGCAAGTTGAATTCCATGACTTGAAAGGACCATTTCCCTTTACCTTTCATTGACTAAATGCTTGAACGACTAGCTGGACACTCTCATTATTATTTTTTATTTGGTTTCTCAGGATTTTTTCAGGTCGTCATAGCGCCCGAGAATCAGAAGAAAACCACGTTTACCTGCCCATTCGGTACGTTTTCTTATCGACGAATGCCATTTGGTCTTTGCAATGATCCAACCACTTTTCAGAGGTATATGGTAAGCATATTTTCTAAATATGTGGGTAGTATAATTGAAGTCTTTATGGATGATTTTAGTGTTTATGGCGATTCGTTTGTTTGAATGGCCTAGAATTAATTTTAAAACGATGTGTAGAAAGTAACCTTGTCTTGAATTGGGAAAAATGTCATTTTATGTTGAGCAAAGAATAGTTTTGGGTCACATTGTTTCTCTGAAAGGCATAGAAGTTGATAAATCTAAGATAAATCTTATTTCGGCTTTACCTTACCACACGAATGTACGAGAAGTGCATTCTTTTCTTGGCCATGCAGGATTTTATCGAAGATTTATCAAGTATTTCTCCAAGATATCAGCTCCAATGTGCAAGCTGCTGCAAAATGATGTGAAGTTTCTATTTGATGATGAGTGCAAGACCGCTTTTGATAGATTGAAGGAGTGATTGATAACACCACCAATCATCCAACCCCCGGACTGGTAATTACCATTTGAAGTAATGTGTCATGCCTCGAATTACGCCGTTGGGGCTGTTCTAGGACAAAGAGTGGGGAAGGCCGCCCATGTGATCTATTATGCATTAAAAACCTTGAATTCGACACAAGCAAACTACACCACTACTGAAAAAGAACTTTTAGCCGTAGTCTTTGTTTTGGAAAAGTTTTAATCTTATTTATTAGGAACTAAAGTGATTGTATTTTCTGATCATGCAACTTTAAAGTTCCTACTCACCAAGAAGGAGGCCAAGCCTAAACTTATTAGATGGATTTTACTTCTCCAAGAGTTTGATCTAGAGATTAAAGATAAAAAGGGGTCTGAAAATTTCGTGGCAGATCACCTTAGTCGGCTGGTACATCTAGAAAGTGGTCCTCCACTCGTCGAAAGCTTCCTAGACGAATAACTGTCACATTGGCAAATGCAGACGACATTGGATCACCCAGTGTCAAATTCTAACTCTGAACCATGGTATGCTGATATTGTAAACTTTCTTGTTGCTAAAATTTTTCCCACAAGTATGACAAAGGCTTGACGAGACAAACTAAGAAGTGATGCCAAGTATTATGTTTAGGATGAACCATATGTGTGGAAACATTGCTCGGACCAGGTGATACAACGGTGCATTCTCGACTCTTAATTTCATTCCATACTCGAGTTTTGTCATACACATGCTTGTGGGGGGCATTTTGGCGTAAATCGTACAACCCATAAAGTTTTGGAGAGTTAATTCTATTGGCCAACCCTCTTTCGCGATGCATTCAATTTCTGTAAGTCGTGTGATAATTGCCAAAGAACAGGTAACATCTCTAATCGAAATCAAATGCCCCAAAATCCCATTATGGTTTGTGAGATTTTTGATGTTTGGGGCATGTATTTTATGGGAACTTTTCCTACTCCATTTGAAAATTCTTATATTCTGCTTGCGGTTGATTACGTCTCTAAGTGGGTTGAAGCTAAAGCCTCCCGAACTAGTGACTCTAGAATTGTGGCCTCTTTTGTCAAATCTAACATATTCTGTAGGTTTGGAATTCCAAGAGCTATCATTAGCGATCGAGGCATTCATTTCTGCAATCGAACCATTGAAGCCTTGTTGAGGAACTATGATGTTACTAACATAATATCTATGACATATCACCCTTAAATAAATGGATAAGTAGAAACCTCGAATCGCGAGATCAAATTGATTTTGGAGAAGACGGTCAAGCCAAATCGAAAGGATTGGAGTCTTAGGCTAACTTGAGGATGCTCTTTGGGCATATAGGACAACATATAAGACGCCAATTGGAATGTCCCCATATTGACTCATCTACGGCAAGCCGTGCCATCTCCTGGTGGAAATTAAACATCGTGCATTCTGGGCGATCAAAGAATGCAATATGGATTTTGATGAGGCCGACGTACATAGGAAGTTACAATTGAGGGAGCTTGAGGAGATAAGAAACGATGCATTTGAAAATGCATTGATCTATAAGGAGAAATCAAAGGTCCTTCACGACACATGAATTTCAAGGAAGAAGTTTGAAGTGGGAGATAAAGTTTTGCTTTATCATTCTCGTCTCAAGCTATTTCCAGGTAAGTTGCGTTCGCATTGGTTAGGACCTTTTGTTGTCACTGATGTATTTTCTCATGGTGTAGTAGCTATTCAAAGTTTGCGAATAGGGAAAACACAGAAGGTTAATGGGCATCAGCTTAAACCATATTTTGAAGGATTTCGCGAAATTGAAGTTGAGGGAGCTTTCTTCGAGGACCCACCTCGCAATTAAAAGGGGAGTTTCGTTGAGCCAACGACATCAAACAAGAGCGATTTGTGGGAGGCAACCCGCATTCTTTCATTTTTTTTTCTCTTTTTCTTTTTGTTATGTCGTGTTCTTAAAAAATAAATAAAATGAAAATAAATAATAAAAAAACGGGATTGAGATGTCGTGTTTCACTGTTGGGAGCAATATTCAACTTACCCATTTATGTGTAGGGACTTCATTTGCTATATTTTGAATGTGGGTGGGTGCATTTGCAATTTGATAACAATTGGCCTAAATTAACCCCACAATTGCAAAAGCCCTAAAACCATGTTTATCGGTCTGCTTCACGCCCGAGCATAGCTAAATGCCAAAAAAAAGAAAAAAATGTTGGGATTTCAATGTTTAGATTTTGATGAGACAAACCAAGCATATAATAGGAAGTTTTGAGTACTCCATTTTTCACATTTTTTAAGTGATAACATAAGACTAGATTTGAGTCTTGTGATAGAAGCTGAAAAGTGAAGGTACACATGCATACAAATGCTGTATCGAAGATTTAGAACGAAACTGCTGCAAAGAAGCAGATATAGCATACTGCAAGAAAGCAGTCACTGCAATGCAGCATATTGAGAAAGAACGGCATGCAGAGTCGCTGCAAGAAAAAGATTACAGGGATACTGCTGTAAGATACAACAGTGCTGTAAGAAGATACTGCAAGAAGGTCTCTGTTACAGCAGCACTACGAAGAACAATCAGCTGCAAGCAGACCTAGGATACAACGCTAAGTACACTGCTCAGATAACCAACAGCGCCAACAACAAACAACATAAGTATCCTAGAATCTAAGAAATGATAAATGCAGTACGAGGAACAAAGACTCATGCATGAGGAAACAAGAGCCGTTCGAGAGAAGATCAAAGTGGCAGACACGGAGCCAATGCTAAAGATGCCATGTGGACTGACGCGCCGCAGAAAGCTGCGACTACCCATCACCGCATTAAATGCTCCAGAAAGAGAAGTCTAGTCGTATTAAATGCAATCCATGCCTTTGATCAAGTACACTTTGAAATTCAAAATGAGAAGATATCTCATTCAACGAATATCTTCTCTACAAGTATAAATAGAAGGTGTGGCTGATTGAGGAAATTGCTGAACAAAGTTGAGAGGAAATTCACAGATCATCCAAAAGCTTCTCAAGCTTTCACATGTTCAGCCACTCAACCTTCTAGGAGTAGTCTACAACAACAATAGAGCTACCCAAGATCAAGACTGCTTTTCACCAGTTGAAGATTTTATTTTTCTTTTAATCTCTGTCCTGTGTGGTTAGGTTGTTTTAGGTGTCGAACAATTGACAGGAGAAATCCTTGCTGTTTGTATAGTTGTCTAAGTTTTAGGCAGCTTCCCTGTGTGGGAGTGTGGAACCATGTGTGGGTTAGCCTTTAGAGTTTGCATGCAGTGCTGTGTGATCTCTGGACTCTAGTAGGTGGTCACTTTGTAAGTTGATAGATTATTAGGAGGGTCCTGTAAATCAATCTTGCTTAACGAAGTTCCTGCTCGAGGTAGCAGTAGAGTGGATGTAGAAGGCTTACACCACCTTCGAACTACTATAAGCTATAAGTGTTTTATTGCTTTCTTATCTACGCTTTACTTTTCATATCTTCATATATCATAAGCTTAAAACGGTTTTGAAAAAGATCATCCTTGAGAAAACCAGCCAGCCTTGTGTCACAAAGATATAATTTTCGCTGCGTATAAAACTCTAAGTTATAGCATGTAGCACTGCATCCTAGTGCTGTAAGCAGTAACTGGTTGACATTGTAAGTTCAAGTAACTTACAGAATAATAAGTTTTAACAAGTTTTCAAAATCGACCAAGGTTCATTCACCCCTCTCTGAACCTCGGACACCACTTGGGACCAACAAGTGGTATCAGAGCAAGTTGGGTTAAAAGCCAACTTTTCTGGCTACCTACCCAGATCCACCTTTGTCTCGTTCTTTTTTCTCTCTGCATTCATATCTCATCTTTATAAGCATATCATGTTTTCCTGTCATACATATCTCTCGTATCTAAGTTCTCATTCTTAATCAATGTATCATGTTTATGCGAGGAACAAACATCTGAGGAGATTAACGTCTATCTTTCCGATCATACAAGAAGTCAAGAAGAGGAAAAGTAAACTGTCGAAGGAACATTGAAGAAGCAAGAGTATTCATGATCGTAGGGCTGAGGATTCTAAAAGCACAAAGTCACCACACATGAAGTCTCACTACAAGATACCAAGAAAGTTGCAGCAGAAATCAAAACTACATTTTTTTTTGGATAGCCAAGATCTTTAAGGAAGCAACTAGGGAAGTTACTGGAGTAATCTAAGCTACGCCTTTTAAAGTGGCTAAAGTTACTAAGAAGATAACTACGAAGGCTGCAGAAAGAAAAGAAGGTGATGTTCCATACGTTGAAGGAATTCTGCATACATGAGAAGACAAGGATGAAGAGACTGCACCACAGGATACAACAGATAATCTAACAGCAGTAGGACCTTCAATCCTACAGCAACAAGAGGAGCAACCTCAACCAGTACAAGTTTTTGAGCCTGACAGAACATGGTTAAGAATTCACTCTAGGGATCTTATCATTGGAGATCCATCCATAGGAGTAAGAACAAGAAGGACCATCCCTCATGAAGCAATGTTCAGATGCTTCATATCTCAAACAGAACCTCAAAATGTCGAAGAAGCTCTACAAGACAACAATTGGGTGCAAGCCATGCAAAAAGAGCTAAACGGATTCGAAAGAAATCAAGTATGGCAAACAGTTGCAAGACCAACTCATCAAGGAGTTATTGGAACAAAATGGGTCTTCAAGAACAAGCTAGATGAATCTGGACTCGTTGTGAGAAACAAAGCAAGACTGGTTGCTAAAGGATATTACCAGGAAGAAGGAATTGATTTTGATGAAACCTTTGCTCCGGGGCAAGACTGGAAGCTATAAGGATTTTTCTGGCATATGCAGCTCACATGAATTTCAATGTATATCAAATGGATGTAAAGAGTGCATTCTTTAATGGTTTTCTTACAGAGGAAGTATATGTTGAGCAACCTCTAGGTTTTGAAGATCAAGCAGAAGAAAAGGTGTTCAAGCTGCACAAGGCCCTGTATGGACTCAAACAAGCATCAAGAGCTTGGTATGACACCTTATCTCTATATCTGTTGAAAAATGGCTTCAAGAAAGGAACAGTGGACAAAACTCTATTCAGGATACAGGATGGAAACAACATACTTCTCGTACAGATATATGTGGATGATATCATCTTCAGATCCACCAACAAAGAACTGTGTGAGAAGTTCTCCAATCTGATGCAATCAAAGTTCGAGATGAGCATGATGGGAGAATTAAGTTTCTTTCTTGGACTCCAAGTAAAGCAACTAGTAGTAGAAACCTTCATCTGCCAAGTCAAATACACAAAGGAACTTATCAAAAAGTTTGGCATGAAGAATGGGTCAGCAACATCTGTTCCTATGTCTACATCCATAAGTCTTGACAAAGATGAAGATGGTAAAGATATAGATATCACAAAGTACAGACGACTCATAGGATCCTTGCTATACCTTACAGCAAGCAGGCCAGACATCATGTTTGCAGTTGGAGTCTGTGCAAGATTCCAAGCAGCACCAAAGGAGTCACATCTTTCAGCTGTCAAAAGGATTATCAAGTATCTGAAAGGAACTCAGGAAGTAGGCCTATGGTATCCCAAGGAAGGAGGATTCAAGCTCAAAGGCTACTCTGACTCAGATTATGCAGGCTGCAAGATCGATAGGAAGAGCACTAGTGGGACTTGCCAATTTCTGGGAAATAGACTTGTCTCATGGTTCTGCAGAAAACAAACATCGATTACAACATCTACAACAGAAGCAGAATATGTTGCAGCAGACAGTTGCTGTGCACAAATTCTCTGGATATAACAACAACTAAGAGATTATGGGACTAAAGAAAAAGGGACTCCAATTCTTTGTGACAATACGAGTGCAATTGCAATTACCCATAATCCTGTTTTTCACTCAAGAACAAAGCATATTGATATACGACATCACTTCATCAGAGATCACGTGGAAAAGAAAGATGTCGTGCTTGAGAAAGTTCATACAGATCTCCAGCTTGCGATGATCCATCGATCTCAGCCATTCTTCTGACTCAGCCGGTTCTCCTTTTTCCATTGAAAGTTGGCGGATTGAACCGCCGGAATTGCTCGATGATTAAGTTTGCATCATTTCTTGATGGCTGTAGTGCAGGCTGTGCAGTCTCGAAGCGTTGGACTAGATCCCTAAGCACAATCACCAGGTCCCTCATCGTGGCATCTGCGTCTGGCTCAGGTGGGTTTTCCACTAGTGGCTGGTCTCCGCGTGGTTGTCCTCATGGCATGCTTTTTTTAGAAAAACATGATATACTCGTCATAAAAAGATACTATAATAAGATCCCTAAAACAACGATTCGTAAGAGAAACTGAGCACAACGAGAAATAGAGGGAAAATAGAAGATACACACATCATAGAACGGAGGGAGAGAAGAGAAGATAAACGTATCATAGCATGAAGAGAGATGAAGATAATCATAAACTTAAATCCATAAAAGGTCACAAGATTCAAATAAAACATCATCACACATCACATCCTACATCGTTCTTACGGCCCTAAGGGCCTCAAAGCACGACCTATCAAAACTACGCCTACACAACTATGGTGGCGGCTCCAGTTGCTGGCGGCAGTGGTGGCGGTCCTAGGTGCCTACGGTGGGGAGGCTCCGGATCCTCGTCTGAATCCCCGTCGTTGCTTGAGGGGCCGAACGGTCCCAGTTCTAATATTGTGGGTTGTCCCCCTCGTACTCATGCATCGATAAGGACGGCCATGGAACGTGTGAACGAGATAGTGGGATGACTGTCGAAGATGGAGTATACCACCTGTGTCTGATACATTTGGTGAGCGACGACTGTCCAGTCGTCGGGCAATACCTCCACGACGTGCTGGCTTGCCCGAGTGTGTGATATCTCCCACTTTCTATCCTCCTCCATAAGATGAGTTGTCTAGCTAGGAACTGCCCTACGGATTCGTCCGGCGCTATGTGGGCCGCGTAAAAGCTCCTCAACACCATTGCCCGGATAATCCGCCCACTTATAGTCTTCCATGCTGTCAACCTCATACTCGCCATCTGTACCGGTAAAGAGCGTAACTACCCTAACTACCCTATGTACCCTAAAACATACAAAGATAACAACAAGATAAACGAGAGATAGACATATATAGAACATATATACATATAACATAAACATCTTTACTTATTAAGTTCTGTGTTTAGTGAGAGAAACACATATGAGAGGTGTTTATCCATTATCTTTAAAATATTTTCTCTTTAAAACGCAACTTGGAAAGAAAACGAGCTTAAACAGGCCCTACAATGGGTAGGGCCTTGTTCTGATACAAAATCTGTCACGCCCCATGTTCATAATTTAATATATCAGAGTTTTCTTTGGGTGTGCAGGAAAAGAATGTGAAGAATCATATATATATATATATTTGTAGAAATACAGATAAGAAAGATAAGTAAAGATTCAAAAAGAAATTAACGTATAGATCCGAAACAATTGAAAACAATCAAAGCATACGAATTCTTTACAAGTAACACAGTTTAAAACATAGAAATCGAAACAACGGAAATCATTAGGATCCATATTAAAAGTAACACAGTTTAACTTTACAAACATTTCAAACATTGTTTAAAAGATATGTAAAATACAAAGATTGAAAGGACACAGTTGATAGGACACCACTCTCTTTACGCTTCTCTACGTTCATCATTACCTGTAGCATGAATACACGCGAGGATGAGTGCTTTTGAATACACTCGTGGGAGTAATTCCATATTCTTATTATATCAATAAATGAATTAAACATATATCAGCACCTCAAGTAATCACAACACATAAATGCATTGCACATAACATCATATAGGTGCGGGTATTTCCCGTCTTATACTATAAATGGTTTCAATACCGTCGGTGCTTTTTACAGACCACCAGTCCCTCCGTGATATTTTTTACAGACCATTAGTCCCTCCGTGATGACCATGGACTTTCATCCCCGTATGACATATATATAATATATGCATGAACATATTAACTCAACACGTAATCTAAGGCACATAAAGTTCAACAATTCATAATGGTCACAAGCATATCATTTACATTGGTTTACATGCATCATTATCATCATATAATAAATAAAGAAACGTAGAGACGATTAAAGTTTAGAAGTTACCCCCATCTTGTTCGGTGGTGATTTCCTCGTGTGACGTGAGCTTTAAGGTTATGTTCGTTCCTAATTGTGAAAGCCTACACATGCAAACGTGATTCATTAGTTTCCCATTACTTTAATTACATATACTTTAAAGAAGTCTCTCGGAAAGAAATGTTGAAGAAAGGAAAATCGAAATCAAGACTTGAAACTTGATCATAAGATATAGAGGGTTCGATAAGGGTTCGATAGGCATAAGAATGAGCTAAACGGATGAGAAATGAGCTTAAATGGAGCGTTTTAAGGTGCAGGGACAGTTTCGTAAATACAGGATCAGGGTTGACTTTGACCAGGGGCTTTTTTATAATATTAGAGAAGTTCGAGGGTCTTTTTGATATTTTCAAAACTTTAGGGGTCGAAATGCAATTTTCAAAAGTTTTGGGGGTCAAAGTCAAAAGCTTGAAAACTTTGGGAGTCAAAACATAATTTTTGAAAGTTTGAGGGCTAAATTAAAATTTTGGGGAAGTCCAAGGACCAAAATGTAAATACATCAAAAACCTAGGGTTTACACTTAGGTCCCTAATTTATCCAAATTTTCGAACCAAGTCCCTGTCCCCTAAACCCCTATCCAGCCATTGTTCCCCGCCATTGGCGCCGCCTGCAGAACCTCACCGGTGACACCTTGTCGCTGGCCAACACCCAACAACACACACACCCTTGCCGGCACTAGAAGCGCCACCTACTCACACACACATTGTCGCGGCGGCACACAATTGGCTGCGATGACTCCGACGACACAGGCAGCGCAACGAGGCATCATCCCAACCAAAACACAGCATGACACAACCCAGCGGCGGTGGCAAGAGATCGGCGAAGGAGAGAGAGTGGGAGAAATCGAGACTTTGACCGGCCATTGTCGGCGGAGGAGGCCACCAAATGGAATTTCGAGCCTGGATTCGTGACGGGCTTGGTGAGAGCTTCAATTCAGTGTATAAATTGAGTGAAAATGGAGAAGGAAATGGGAGGAGAGGAAGAGAGAGAAAATGGGGGAGGAGAGAGAGTGTGGTCGCGCCTTTGCCAGCCGATATCCGGCGATGGCTCGGCGATCCGAGCCCAGATCTGTGATGGGCTCGACGAGGGCTATGTTTTGACGTAAGTTTGAGCGAAAATAGGGGAGGAATGGGCGGTGCCGATGGCATGGCGACGCTCCGGCCAGTCGTGCCGGAAAAATCCAAAGAGAGAGAAGCATTTTTACCTTAGTGAAATTTTTTAGCAAGTGTGTTAATTTCTTTCCTATCCATGTGTATGTCATTTCATCTCATGCTTGTTTTGGGTCTTGATTGGGCCTCGGGCCTCTGATTGGCCCGATTCTCATTTCTATCCTTTCATTTTTTGGTTACAAACCTCTCTATCATGTCATAATCTCGGTTTTCGATTCAATTAAGCGTTCGATTATTTAACACATGCTCTTCAATTTAATTATGTTTTCGATAATATTTATTCATACATACGATTCATTAGATCATGCATTTTTCAATTAATCTGGAATGTACATAATTAGATCACACAATTAGGGGTTAAATTATTTAATTAACCAATTATTCATCATTTCATCCTGGGCATTACATAAATAGTTCTTTTAGACATAGAAATGTATTAAGTATTTTTGCTATAAACATGTGAGCATATATATTTGTCTTAAACTAGAACGTGAGTAAATTTTTTTTAAAAATAATTTTAACTCATTCTTGACTGAAATTAAAAGGAATTAATTAATATAGTAGTTAATGAAATTCTTATATTTTAAAAAATAATACTTAATAATAAATTGTACAGTCATAATATCTCACGTGCAATACACGTGTGTTATATTAGCGTGTGTCTATATATATATAATTTACCTTAAATATTTAAAAAGAAAAAGAGAAGAAAGGAACAAGTTTAAGAACTTGTAACCCCAAATAGCTTCTGCATTTTTATATGGGCAATTAACAACTCAAAAGTGAACACAAAAATTGCTCGATCTGAAAATTTATACATACATATACATATATATATATATATATATATATATATCATTTTGGGAAGGTCTTCTGTGCAATTAGTGCATGGATTTTAGATTCATACACTCGGATTGGGTTGGGTCTGATCCGACTCGAATCCGTGCATTTTTTTATTTTGTCCTTAACTTTATGTTATATTAGCCACACCTTTATGTTATATTAGTCATACATTTATGTCCAGATTTCATAACCTTAGTGCAATACTTTAACTTAAAAAAATTGCTGACCTTTATACTATGTTAGTCATATATTTATGTTATATTAGTCATATCTTTATGTACAAATATCATACTTTTATGTAATACTTTAACTCAAAAAAATACTATTTTCGATACAAGTTGTACATGTTTACCTTTATGTGATATTACTCATACCTTTATGTGATATTATTTATACATTTATATCAACACAATCATACCTTTATGTATTATATAAAAGTATAACTAACATAACTAAAATGACTAAAATGTATGACTAATATAACTAAAATGTATGAAATAAATTAATAGTTGTCTAAAATATGTTAGGTTGCGTTTGGATTGAGGGATTTGGGGTGTGGGTTTGAAAATCACTTTCATAATCCATTTTGCTTGTTTGGATAAAAAAAAAATGAATGGATTCTCAAATCCCAATTTTAAAATAAATGGACTTGAAATTTGTGATTTGAGCCATGTTGATTTATAGTTAAATTTGGAAGGATTTACAATACTCCTCAAAACTTAGTCATTTGAAATCTCTTGCCATACACACGACCTTATTCTTAGTTTCTCACCCCTCATAGGATCTCTCTTTCATCACGTTTCTCTCTCATCAACATCATCACGTTTCTCTCTCATCAGATGGATTTGAGTTATCTTCTCATCATGTTTCTCTCTCATCAGCATCTCACTTTGTTTTTCTTCACGGGTTTGATTTCTTCTCCTCACATTTCTCTCTCATCATCTACTCTGTTTTTTTTGCTAGCAATCTGTCTAAATTTTCTCTCTTCTGCTCCCATGTTCTATCTCTCATATCATGGATATTGGTCACTCTTTGATTTACCTGTAATTTGCCTTGTAAATTATCACTTCTTCTATTTCTAATTTTTTTCCATCTATCCCCATGTTTTTATGTTGGTTTCTTCATATCTGTTTTTTTTAACAATTAGATCTTTTTTTTTTGTTTAATGGAGTTTATGGGAATTTATTTTGTTGGGATATTTCTGTTAGGTTTTGATTAGACAAAGTATCTTTGTATAGGAATTGAAGTACCCCACTTTTCCACACTATTTAAGTAGAATTTAGTTTGGTTAGTTTATTTTCTGAGATGTATTTTTTAAGTTGTAAAAATTAGAAAGATAGAAGTTATTAATGATAGCAGGATTCTGTATTTGGAGAATTATCGGATGCTGATTTTTTGTTAGGAGAATCAATAAGCAGAATCAGCATGCTGGATTAATAAGCAGTATATATCAGACAATAAAGATAGTTGAAGGCTTTCTGCACGATTCAAAATCAGTATGGAGGATTTAGAATCAGTAAGCTGCATTCAGAACAAAAAGCAACTCAAGACCAGCAAGCAAGATTTAGGAATAGAAACCTGTTGTAGAACAGAAAGCAAGATGCAGAATAGAAAGTTGTTGCAGGAACATAAAACTTCTACTGCAACCTGAGCAAGTAGTAGTAAGTTTATCACATTTATTTATTGCAGTATGAGGAATGAGTGAATGCAGTATGAGGAATAAACATTGTCAAAGTATCTGGTAGATGGAAGTTAGCACCTGACCAATGAGATGATGCCATCTGGACCACGAACCTGCAAAAGTACTATCACCGAGGAGTGGTGCTATTAATGCACTACAGAGTAGGACATACCCTATTTTCCAGTTTCTCCAGGAGCATTTAATGAGAAGATCAAACAAGATCAAGATTTGAATTTCAACAAGAAGTATGTCTCTCTTCAACGGACATATTTTCTACAAGTATAAATAGAAGGCAAGGGTAACCCAACAAGACTACTGAACTTACAAGATATTTTTCGAGCGAACAGGATTCTCAAAGCAAAACATAAGTTTTCTAACAGTTCAGTCACTCAACCTTCTGAAGCGTTCAAGTCCAAGATTTCGAGCCTTCAGAGATCTTATGACTGTCTTTCGCGCACCAGTTGAAGAATATATACTTTTAACTTATTTGTTGTGTGCTAGGTTGTTTTAGTTTGGTGTTCTTAATGGGAAGGATTTAGATCCTCACTAAGTGTTAACTTTAAGTTGTTAAGGTTATTTACTCTGTGTGAGTATTTGTACCCTGTGTGGGATTAGTTTAGGAATCTTACTGATTCTAGTAGGTTTGGCACGTTAGGAAGAGGATTGTAAAGTTTGAGACTTGTAAATTAATCTGACCTAGTGGAGTTCCTCCTATGTGAAGGAGAAGAGTCGACGTAGAAGGATTACACCACTTCGAATCACTATATATAAACCCTTTGTGTGTTTATTGCTTTATCTTACTTCCTGCATTTCATATTTATATCCCGCTCATTCTGCTAAAAGGATTCTGTAAAAAGCATACTTTGAAAGGAAAACGCTTTTCACATAAGAAACTCTATCTTAAGTTTCCGCTGCATACTATAAAACTGAGATAGTCAGCTGATCAAGCATACTCCAGCTTACTGAATCAAGAGTGTTGTTGTATTCTGCGTGGAATTCAGTAACCTGCTTACAGAAAGTTTTAAAACACAAAATTTGATAGATGTTCATTCACCCCTTGAACCGCTGACCACTTTACACCAACATATTTTCATATTGCTACTTTGTGCTTTAGTTTGTATTTATTACATTTTATATTAAATTTCAATAAAATTATGTTTTATACTATTTATTAAATAATAAACAAGAAAAAATGATGAAGAGAAAATTTCAAATGCTCATTAAGTTTTTCCAAACAGTAAATTTGAAATCTGTAGATTTGTAAAATAAATCCATACTTTATCCAAATAAGGAGTTTCAAATCAGTGGACTTTAAATTGAAGGAATCCAAAATCAATTCCTTTCAAATGATTTAGAATCTCAAATCCTTTTATCCAAATGGAGCCTTAAGGTATAGTTAGAAACTTAAAAGGTATGACTAACTTAACATAAAAGTATGATTAACGTAGCATAAATGTATGCCTAATATAACATAAAGGTACAACATTTGGAAGTAAATTTGGGCGAATTTTGTACACGATCTGATGGCGCGTGCAGCTTCATGTGGGCGCGTGGCGACACTTGGTGGGCCGAATGCACGGTTACAGATACGTACAACAAGTGTATATAAGTTTTTGTGTATCCTTTTAGGTATTAACATCACTCCCTTGAGATTTCTATTTTTCTTAAAAAAAGTTCTCTCTCTACTAATTTTGGAAATTACTTCGAAAATAGGATACAAGTTCTATTTAACTTGAATTTAGATCCTCTAATAATATGCGGAAAGCCATGCCATGCTTAGCATAATATACAAAATGAAAAAGTAAAGATAACATGAGTATGATGCAAATATAGGAATTTATTGTGTGTAAAACAACACAAATGTTGTGTGTAGTAGACGATCTAAATTCCAGCTAATTATCGCTATTGCCTACATCAAACCAAAGAAGAATTAGAAACACTCAAACTAAAGAGTTAACAAATTGCAGAAAAATCCGACATAATAGAAAAGCAACAAACAAGCAACAAAGAAATCCAAATAGTGAAGAAGAAACATCGATATGGAAAAGTGACCCTACTATGAAATGAAGCACGACAGTTAAAAGACTTAACGATAACAAAAAAAAAAAACCTGCAAATATCTAGAACATCTAACTTAATTAAATAGGAGAAACAAGTATAATTAAAGATGATTAAAATAAAAGTATTGATCCCATTCTTCCTTTATAGGAGGATATGCAAAGAAAGCGGAACAACCTGAAAGTTGCTAGACTTTGAGAGATACTGAAATCAATATATATGTAGGTTTGAGGAGGATTGCAATCGTAAATAGAATAACGTACTTATTAGATTAGAAAACATTTTCCTTCAATAAGATTTCCAACTCGAGCTTTGATGTTCTGCACTCCTAACCACTACAAAATAAGAAAATAATGAGACTCCAATCACATTACATGTAAAACTTAATAGTATTTTCAAGTTATATATATATATATATATATATATACATATAAATATGACTCATACTTTTTAATATTTTCTCATTTACTAATATTATTTGGCTTGAGCTCCTAAATCCTAAAAAATTGGTTCATGTATGGCTCTTAACGTTAAAGTGAGCTTCTAAATAAACCCAACTTTTAAAATGAGCTGCTAAAAATCGTTTCTAATTTTCTTGAAGGTTTCAATTGATGTGACAAAGTAAGTTAATCTTTATGAGAGAAGTTGGAAATCTATACTATATATTAAAATAAGAAAGTTGGTAAAAATTACAAGATTGCCACTTTCCCTCCTAAAAGTGTCATGTCAATAAAAAAAATAGTAAATCTTACTTGATAAACTATTTTTTGATAATAATAATAAAAAAAGATCAATCTTACTCTATAAACAATTATATAATCTATATAAAGCTAAGAGATGAAGAGAGAGATACATTGATTTCTCAAATGTATGTGAAGCTAAAAAATGGAGAAAAATATAGTGATTTCACAACAAAAGAGAGATGCATAGAGAATGCAAAAAAAAAAAAAAAAGATATACAAAGAATGAAGAAAAAATAACCGTAAATATAATTATTTCACAAATCTACATAAAAAAAATGAAAGAATTAATACAAGATTTGCTAAACATTCAAAAATAGAAAAAATCTTCCGGATCTTATTGTCCAAAAAAAAAAAAGAACAATAAAAAATCATAAATATAATGATTTCTTAAATCTATATAAAACTAAAAAAATTAAAGAATATAAGATTTACTAAACATTCAAAGGTAAAAAAGTTTTTTCAAATCTTATTATCTCATATTTTCATCTAAGGAGATCCCACCAAATTGTCATTGTACAAATTGAACAAATAATTTTGTGAGAGAGAAATGAAGAAATGACGTAAGAAAACTATATATGATGATTCACGTATGAGAGTGGAATATACAAATTATAAAAAATATTAAAAGAAAGACTAATTATTATGATTGAAGGAAATATTATTGTATATAATAATTTTAATTTGACGAAAATATAAATCAACAAATAAAATAAAAAACGGTTTAAAAAATAAAATTAACAATTAAAATTATTAAAACTATATGACAATTCGTTCAACGCACATGAGTAGTATGAAAAATCATTTTGTTAAATTAAAATAACAAAAGATGTTATGAATAACATGTTAGTATATGCAACTTGACTATATTATTACAAATTGCAAATATTAACACAATAAATAATAAACCGCGCATCGCGTGGGTGGACTGCTAGTATTTACAGAAGTACCATTTTCCCTTCTAAAGATATCAAATCATTATTTATTTATTTTGATTTTTTGCATATTTAATTTTTTTCCCAAATAATTATGCATTATATTTATTAGATTGTTGCTTAGTAAGCCATATTGATACTTCTTGGAAAGCGCATGAGTGATATTTCTTGCATTAAGTTAATAAGTAATCTATCAAATTGCATCATATCAATTGAATTTCTGTTATTTTTTATTTTGAACATAGCTTGCACCTCTTTTTTTGGCCAATTAAGAAACAGACATTGCTACATCAGGTTCTTACGTAAAATTTCCAATTTTTTTGTGTATTGTTTTCAAAACACACACACACACACACATATATATATATATATAATTTAAGTAATTGGATTGGATTTGTAATTCATAATTGATATTTTTTATTTTATTAATCACATATTGTGAAATGATATATATATATATATATATATATATATATATATATAATAGTATGAATTAGGCAAATATATATTTAAATATAGTTATGTAAATTCAAATTTTCTTAATTGTTAAATACTTTGTAGTAAATTAAGTGGTAACACTTCTTTATCAATTTCAAAGATTTTGGACTAAAAAAATCATTTGGTTCTAACTTTTTTCAAGTGTCTAAGTTCATTAACTCAATTTTGGCCTAAACCAATTCATCTATCCTTGCATGCAATTATGATATAGTGGACATATATTCATTATATCTCCAAACATATATACTATATTTGATTGTTCGCATGAGATATATACTTCATTCTCATATTCAAACTTCTATATTTTATAATATTAAATATACTAATGTACATCGAAAATGTGTTATAATATAAACTTTTCATTTAAGTTCTCAAGTGAGAATGTGACTTTGTAATGCTTTTCTTGCATGTAAATTTAAAGTTGACACTATACTATATATATTATTAGATAGATAAAGATTGCCTTAATTTGCCTTGGGACTTGAGAGCGAGTCCCGGGGTCTAAACTAATTTTCAGAAATCATATAACATCCCTTCCTATTTACTTGCCTATTCCTTTGCTCTTTTTGCCCTCTTAACATATTCCATGTAATGAAAACCCAATAAACCAAAAAATTAAAAATTCCACGAAAATAAATGAAAATCCCATCACCATTATCTCAAAGATCATGAGGAGAGATAGAGATGATTTTGAAGATGAGGAGCCCCAAATTGGGTCTTTTAGCATCAGCCCAGAGACCACATATTCCACATCGACCAACAACACAAATTCCAGTACTGCACCTAAAGGCACGTCGACCAGCAACCATAACAACAACAACAACATCAATATCAATAAAGAACAGGATCGATTCCTACCAATAGCAAATGTCGGTCGGATCATGAAAAAGGTGATCCCGGGAAACGGGAAGATCTCAAAGGACGCAAAGGAGACTGTTCAAGAATGCGTGTCGGAGTTCATTAGCTTTGTGACGGGGGAAGCGTCGGATAAATGCCAACGAGAGAAGAGGAAGACGATCAACGGGGACGACATCCTATGGGCCATCACCACGCTTGGTTTCGAAGATTATGTGAATCCACTCAAGATATATTTGGCTAAGTATAGAGACATAGAAGGTGAGAAGCTAAACGTACCAAAACAGCAGCGCGTGGAACAACGCATACAACATGATCAAACCCCCAATGTGCCATACAATAGTGTATATTCTTCCACCAATCTTATCTCTCAACCATCTTTTGTCTCATCTGATCCACCATTTCCATTGCCCTTTTCTCAAAATTCTATTCAGAGTACAAATTTGCCACAACAAGACCATGTCAATGATCATTGGTAAAAAGCTAAATTAAGAAAAAAAAATGCAATGTTTCGTTTCATTTTATTGTTTTTGATACTATGGTATGTAACATAGCAAAAGAAAAAAAAAGAAGCAAATAATTGTGTTTTGGTTGTATATGACATAAGTTTACACTTCAAGAAAATTATAGGAAACCATATTATTTGAGTCCTCACCACCCCATTTTATTTTATTTACAAAATACCATCACACCTAGTAAGGTGATTTATTTATTTATTATTTTCAGAATATTTTTGATCCTCTATAGGTTTTTTTTCCCCCCCAAACTTTTGTGGCTAGTTAATTGCTAGTATATAAAAGATTTCAGGACTTTGGGCCTGAATTTTTGAAAATGGGTTCAAATCCAGATATAGATATATAGAATAGGGCCTCAGCCCAATGAGGGTTAATAGGCTGTTCTTCAAATTCTTTATTGTATAGTCCATTAATGTAGTGGAATGGTATTTATCGGGTCATGCAAGTTTCTACATATCTTTGGTGAATTGTTTAACACGTCAAAATCTTATAGAATATGTTTCTCAAAGAAACTGGTCAAATTACGAACTTCTTGTTATTTATATTTTGTTACAAGCTTCATAATTTCTCCAATGGTAACGGGCTCAGATAATTTCTACAAAATTTTAATTAGGGAAAAAATGTTTTTTAGTCCTTTATATGTTTGACTCATTAGATTTTTAGTCCTCTATGTTAACAAAGTATAAGTTTTTCAGTCCTCTATGTTTGGCTCATTAGATTTTTAGTCCTTTTACCTATAATACCAGGTAACTTTTTTTCTTCTTAATTATATTTAATCTCAACACCAATTTTTTCCATTTATCTAACATGTCTGAATTAATATTAATAATTAAAAATTATATATTTCATTTTCATACGAGTGAGTTAGAGTTTTGTGAGTTTGGGAAATAAAACATTTTATCATCAAAATTGATATCAAGCAATTAACAAATTTATTTTTCACAAATTATACATTTTGTGCTGAAAATAGATAACACGAAAGTAAAAAAAATGACATTAATCATATTCTGCTAGCTCTCAAATTACACTAAATGATCCATGGGGTTGTTGTTAGTTCAATTCTCCAACAGATAAATTGATGTAATTTGAGAACTAGCAGAATATGATTAATGTTATTTTTTTAGTTTTGTGTTATTCGTTTCTAGCACGAAATGTATATAATATATATGAAATTTATGAAAAATAAATTTTTTAATTGCTTAATATTTATTTTGATGGTAAAATGATTATTGGTCCCAAGTGGTTAGAGGTTTAGAGGGGGTGAATGAACCTCTATCGATTTTAAAATCATTTCTGTATAACAGGTTTCTCATTCACTGAGCAATGCAATAACCTGTCTCGAATCAGTAACCTGGCCAAAGGCTGATTTAGGTTCCTAACTCGATATCAGATTGCAGCGGAATAAACTTAGATAGAGTTTCTGTTTTGCAAACCAGTTTCCTTTTCAAATATGATTTTAGCAAAGTCTTTTCACAGGATGCTTATGATGTATGCAACATGATAGATATGCATTAAGTAAAGTGCAACATACAAAATAAAGTAGATAAACACTTATGGCTTATAGTGGTTCGAAGGTGGTGTAAGCCTTCTACGTCCACTCTTCTCCTTCCCAGAGGAGGAACTTCGTTAGGTCAGTTCGAAATACAAGCTCTGCTTTACAAACGTCTTCCTAACAAGCTATACCTACAGAATCCCAAATTCTTAGGTCACAAACCCACACAGGGCAAATAACCTATACAAAGACCATACACTTAGCAAGAATCTAATCCTATCAACTAAGTGCCAACTTTCTGATTCTAAGTCAGCTTTCTGGGTTAGAGAATCTTCCAGGCTTCAGTTGTTTTTCTACTCCATCTTCTTGCTGATCCTTCTTCCTCTTTTTAAGTCCATAGAACTGTTTTGAATAGTTTTCTCTTTCTCTCCAGAATGTATCATCACAAAAGTTAGACTATTATATTACAGTTCCAATTATAAAACATGGAAAAATGGGTACGCTAACTTTCTCTCTAAAGTTACATTGTCTCATCAAAACCTAAGTAGAAATATCCCAACAATTTCCCCTTTTGATGATGACAAAACCCATTAATAAAAAAAGGATAAGTAGTATGAGCAAATGTAAACTTTATACACGTAAAGTATACAGGTATAGAAATTTGTAAGCTTTACATGGATAAATAGCTTACTACAACACAAGATTGAATAACATGAATACAAGAATCATTTTTCAAAAAGAGGGCTTGCTAAACAAAATGTTCTAAAGAAGACAATAAGCATCTCTCATCAGTTCATAGATCGTCAAACGACAGCCTGTTCTTGGTCTGATCATGTTCTAGGATCCTTGGTTGGTGTTGACTAGATACTTCGTACTCCATTCTTTTCCACCAGTTCTAGATAGAATCTTGATATTACTTTTGCAACTGCCTAGCTATCTCAGGGACTTGAATCCACCTTAGCCAAAAGTCTTGACAGTAAGGAACCTGATTACCTCTCTTATTTCTTCCAATCAGTGTCTGTTGCCATTCCAATCTTTCTTCTCTTGCCAGCTTTTCATACTTCTTTAAAGCTTTCTCACAGTTTTTGAAGTTTCTGAAGAAGTAGAGTTTACAAAGGTCTCTGAAGTATCTAAAGTATTCTGATCTTTTGTGTGTGGTGATCTCCTCAAATGTTGGATTTCTATCTCGAGGTAGGTCGTATTTTTGAAAGATCGCCATGTTCCAGAATACAGGATCAACAATGTTGTCAGGTTTCTGATCGAGCATAACAAAAACCTCAGCTAGAACATTGTCACTCACAAAGTGTGGAGCTTCCTGATCAGGATAGGAGCTTCTTGAATTAGGTTGAGAGATTCCAGAGCTAACTACTCTTAGTCTTGATATCCATTCATGCTCCATCTTCCTTCTTCTTTCCTCAATCGCAACTTTTAGCTGCCTCCACCTTTCTTCAGAAAGAGTATATTCCGCAGGTTTGGCTTTGGGATTCACACCCTGCTGTCTGCTACTCTTTCTTTCACCTCTTGGTGCTTGCTGTTTAAGATAAGCTCATCTGGTGGTAACATCAGTAACCTGTGGTGCAGTACTGCCTGCTGTCTGATTCCCAGCATCCCCAGTACCTGCTCCACCTTCTATATCCTTTCTCTTTTTGGGGTCCATACCCTGACCATGTCCTGATTCAGATCTCTTTCTTTTTTGACTGGAAAGAGGAACCTCATCCTCTTCTTCGATCTCTCTGATTGTGGCTTCAACCAAGGCTTTGTCAGGCTTTGTCTGCTTGTCTTTACCTTCCCCCTTTTTGGCATCATCAAGCTGGACAACGCGGCGGTTGGTAATTTCAACAACTTCAGTAGGGTGAAGTTTCATCATGCCAGGTAACTTAAAGAGTTCTTTCCTTATTTCTGCCATATCAAAAAAGTGTTGATTTTTCTTCTCATGTTCTTAAATGGCCAGTGCGAGCCCTTGAACAACGTTTAGCACACTCTGAAAAGAAGCTTCATGGGAGGTAGTCTCAACTTCATTTGCTGATCTTGTATCCTGAGATGAGACTAAGATCAGGGCTTGACTATATTTCGCTCTTTGTTTAGCAGTAGCTTGTTCTTTTAGTCTCACTTCTTCTGTGACTATTTGCATCATCTTCTCCTCAATAGTCATGGTGAATTTTCCTGAAAAGGGAATTGATGGAGTGTCTGATTCATTATCACTATCATTGGATGATCATCAACATTGTTATCAGATGCAGGAGTAGCAACGACTAGTTCTTTGCCCTTTGCAGAAACATCAACCCTGGTGGGTGTCCATTCTATATCCTCCGCAGGAGCTATCTCAACAACAACCATGCCCGAAGTCTTCTCTAGAGAAGCTATCTCAATTGCTTCCCTTGTCCCAACATCTTCTGCATCAATAGCTACAACAACCTGGTTACCCTTAGCAATATGTTCAGGTATAGTGATTGCTTCATTGGGAACAACATTATGTCATCCAGTTGTTACGTCTTCAGTGACGTCAGCTATCTGAGAAGGTGCAACATCAGTCACTTTAGTAACTTGATCCTCAATTGCTTCATCAGCAACCTGACTGATTTCAGCGATGTGTGTCATGTCAGTAGTTGCTTCAGTAACTGGATTTTCAACGACTTCCCCCTCAGTTGCATTGAGATTGACCGCAACTACCTGATTGGCAGCTGTTGATGGATGTGATCGTTCAAACATCAGGTTGAGGAGTTCTGTGGCTAGATCTTCACGAATTGTTCTTTTATCCTCTCGAGGAGCAACTTGTGGGGCATCTTCTATAGTAATTTGTACTGCTGCTTCAGCCAATACTGGGAGTCCTGCTTCTGCAACCTCTTATACGGGTGCTTCATCGGTAAATTCGGTCTCAACTTGTTGACAAACTTCACGAATGATATGGGATGGACATCGCTCCTCAAAATTATCAATAAGAGCTAGTGAGGCAGAGTAATCCAACATCTGCACATTAGCATCCATTGTATCGAGCCGAGTGATGGGGGAGAGAGCTGCAATTTCTTTATATGTTAGTGAATCATGAGGTTGTGCAGCTGAAGAACTTGCTTCCCCCTGTTGCAGTATTCTGGGTCGGCATATGGTTTCTGCGTGACTTGTCTCCATCCCTAGTTGCAACATCCTTGTATTGGCCTTCTTAGGAGTGAGGTGAGCCAGTTGAGCTTCAGCCAATTACAGCTCAGTAGGATTCCCAACAGTCTCAGTAATGGGGATCCTTTCAATTGAGTTGTCTTCCCCAATCTTCATTGACTCTTCGCCTGTCATTTCCTGTTCATTACTTTGAACAACCCAGTAAGCATTGGGGAGCTCTTGCCTTTCTGTGATTAGGGTGATTATGTCATCAACATGCCTTTCCATAAATTCCATCGTCGGAAATGGTAGAAGACCCTGAGTGGTGTCCTCCTGATCAGCAAAGTTCCCTATCCATGAGAGAATAATATCCTCCACCACAAACCAGGCTTCCCATTCAGCCAACTTTCTTGCTGATCCTAACCTCATCTCTTTCAATTGGTCGTAGGAATTCACAAATTTCTTGAAAATTGATACTGCAGATTCCTTCAGTACTAGTTCTACATCTTCGGCACTGACTAAGTCAATGGAGACTATTATTTTGGAAAGAATGTCAATCTCTTTTATCTCCAAGTCTCGCACCCATCTATTTCTGTAGAAGTCATCAACAATTTTGACGAGCCTTCTCTTTCATTTTGATGCGGGAGTCTCTGCACCTAAAATTTCGTCCACTTCATTCTATGTTGTCTTTCCTTCCTGGTCAGTCTTAGTATGCTCAATAGGTTATGGGACAGGAATCTGCTCATCTGTCAGCTATTCTTGCCACAACAGCTGGTGAAATGGTGTTATCGACAGCTTCCTCCGAAATTCGTTCCAGAGGCAACTCAATTATACTAGATGGAGTGATCAGAGGCTCAGATGGGATATGATCCTCTTCTTCAGAATCAAAATCCTGCAACCTGTGAGTCGTTGTAGGTTTCTTTGTAGGGACTTTCTTAGCTCTTGGAAGATGTGGCAGTTTTCTTCTTGGTGTGGGCAGCAACTTCCTTTGCCCCTGTCTTCTTCTTAGAAGGAACCACTTCCTTCTATGTTGGAGGAGCAGTAGTTGTCTTTGCTCCTGCCTTCTTGACGCCAAGATACCACCTTGGGGCGTACGATACATCTCTGATCAAATTAATCCTTTTGAAGATCAAAATGGAGGAGAGCACGATTCCAAAACTTTTTCTCTCTATAGGTTTAATCGTCTCCTCCCAAATTCTTTGGAAAAGAATTTGTGCCCAGTTTACTGCCTGTTCACGAACAATGACAGTCATCATCCTGAAGCGAGTATTGGTACATTTATCAAAGCTACCACATCTTCACTCTATTGTGTGGACCAGGATGTCGTGAAGTAACTCATACTCTGGTTTGAGTTTCTTCTTTCCAAAGTTATCGGTGGCTCTCTTCTCTTTTACAGAATCTAGTTTGAACTGATAACAACTTTCTCCAAGATAGTCTGACCCATACTCTTCTAGGTCAGAGTACTCCATCCCAGTGTTGGAAATACCAAAAGCCTTGGCAATATCCTCAGTAATGAGAGAAAAAGTCTCCTCATTGTCTTCATTCATCTTGAAAGTGATGGCTTTTTCGTCGGCGGAAAGTTCCGCGAAGGCATAAAACTTCTCTATGGATAAGGCAGAGAACCCTCTATGGGTGGTGGTGGATAGTCCATCTAACTTGCTATTTTGAACGTGTGTCTAGATCTCCTGGATGAGATCCATGTTATCAAAGGGTGAATGGTCTCCTAGCAGAATCCTAATGTCGACGAGTCTTCCTGCCAAGACAATGGTTGATCTTTCTTGCGCCATGAGAGATGTGTTAAGGCTTGATAGAAGGGAATTGAGAATTTCGATTTGCAGAGAGAGAAATATGGAAGAATTTAGAAAGAAAGAGTGATGTGAATATAGAGAGACTCATGTGTTTTTAGCAGTTTAAGGGCTTCTTCTTGAATTGAAATTGATCAATGGATAAGATTGAGAAGTTAAAGGGGCAGTTTTGATTGACGATTGAGATTTAGACTCCAGAATGGTAGATCCGTAAGTCTGAGAGTATGTCAGAAGGAAAACCGCGCTTCTCTTTTGCTTTTATCTGAAAAGGCGATTGTTGCATTTAATGCGATTGCTAGAGTGTCACCTTTAATCATTGTTGAAGGTTACTGTTCCTGATATGAGATTGTAAGATTTCATAAAAGCTGATCAATAAATGTTGTCTTCATTAACCTCGTTTAGTAACCTGTTGCTCGAGATGTTCTGAAGTTGAATACTGTCAGAGGATACTGTACATATGAGGGTCAGTATCCTACGCCAGTATGCTGAAGAGTTGCAGAAAGTTGAGTGAGCAAATGATGTCAGTAAGTTCCCCCTTACTGGAAGACTTTTCAGAAAGTTGAGTGAGCAAATGATGTTAGTAAGTTCCCCCTTACTGAAGGATCTTCCTTTTTTTTCATCATAGTTTGATGATTCCCAGTTCAGATCTTAGCATCGAGAATCTTGATTCATACAGAGGTTTGGTGAAAATGTCAGTTAGCTGATCGTCTATATACACTTTCTCAAGTTTAATATCCTTCTTTTCCACATGATCTCTTATGAAGTGATGTCTCATGTCAATGTGTTTTGTCCTTGAGTGGAAAACATGATTGTGAGTTATAGCAATGACACTTGTGTTGTCACATAGAATGTGAGTTTCTTTCTCTGAGATTCCATAGTCCCTGAGTTGTTGCTGTATCCACAAGATTTATGCACATCAGCTTCCTGTAGCTACATATTCGGCTTCAGTAGTTGATGTTGCAATAGATGTTTGCTTCTTGCAAAACCAGGAAACAAGTCTGTGCCCTGAGAACGGACAGGTTCCACTAGTGCTCTTCATGTCTATCTTACAACCTACAAAATTAGAGTCAGAGTATCCTTTGAGATTAAAATGTCATTCCTTAGGATACCACAGTCCAACATCTTGAGTGTCCTACAGATATTTGATAATCCTCTTTACTGCTGTAAAGTGTGACTCCTTTGGGGCTGTCTGAAATCTTGCACAAACTCCTACTGCAAATACTATATCTGGTCTGCTTGCTGTAAAATATAGCAGGGATCCAATCATTTTTCTGTACTTGGTAACTTCCACATCCTTCCCAATTTCATCTTTGTCTAAACTAACAGATGTGGCCATTGGAATGCTTACTGACGATCCTTTTTCTATTCCAAATCTTTTTATTAGCTCCATAATGTACTTGGCTTGATTGATAAAGATTCCATCCTTTAACTGTTTTACTTGTAAACTAAGAAAGAAACTTAATTCCCCCATCATGCTCATTTCAAATTTTCTTTGCATGAGGGATGAGAATTTGTCATATAGATCCTTATTTATGGATCCAAAGATGATGTCATCCACATAAATCTGAACGAGCAGAATGTTATTTTCATCTTATATTTTGAATAGAGTCTTGTCTACTGTCCCCTTCTGAAAACCATTCTCCAAGAGGTATAAAGATAATGTATCATACCAAGCTCTAGGAGCTTGTTTTAATCCATATAGGGCTTTTTCTAGTCTGAACACTTTATCTTCTGTTTGTTCTTTAAAACCTGGTGGTTGTTCCACATAAACTTCCTCAGATAGCAATCCATTTAGGAATGCACTTTTTACATCCATCTGATAAACTTTGAAGTCATTGTGAGCAGTATATGCCAGAAATATCCCAATGGCTTCAAGTCTGGCTATTGGGACAAAAGTCTCATCAAAATCTATGCCTTCTTCCTAACAGTATCTTTTTGCAACCAATTTTGTCTTGTTTCTGACCACTGTACCAGATTCATCTAATTTTTTCTTGAACACCCACTTAGTTCCTATAACTCCTTGATATTCAGGCCTCGGAACCAGTCTCCATACATGGTTCTTTTCAAATCCATTTAACTCTTCTTGCATGGCCTGAATCCAGTTACTATCTCTTAGTGCTTCTTCGATCTTCTTGGGTTCCATCTGTGAAATGAAGCATGCGAACAGTGTTTCTTGAGGTCTTGATCTTCTAGTTCTCACACCTTCATTGATGTTTCCAATCACTAGTTCTCTGGGGTGATTCCTGAGCCATGTTCTATCGGGCTCAAAGGTGTAGGTTAGTCGTTGAGCAGTAGTTTGTTGAATGTCAGCATACTGATGTTGGTTGCTGTTGACTTGTGATAACCTTTCTACTTGCTGATCCATGACTTGTGTTGCAGGATTTTCAGGTGCAGTATCTTGTGGGTCTTCTACAGAGATTATGTCAGTAGGAACTGGAACTTTATCAGTGTATCTTATCATCTGATCCTTGATCTTCAAGTTAGTTATATCTTCCTTAAGTTTTTCCAGTTCAGCAGTGTCACAGTATAGTTCATCAAACACCACGTGTATGGAATCTTCAACAACCAAACTCATTTTGTTGAAAATTCTGAAGGCTTTGCTTACTGAGGAATATCCTATGAATACTCCTTCATCAAAATTTTCATCGAAGGTCTTCAGATTCTCTTTTCCATTGTTCAGAATATAACACTTACATCAAAAAATATGTAGATGTGAGATATTGGGTGTTGTCCCGTACCAAACTTTGTAGGGAGTTTTGTCATGGTCTTTGTTGATCAGACATATGTTCTGTGTCTAGCATGTTGTGTCGGTTGCCTCTGCCCAAAATCCTTTTGGCATACCAGCATTAGCAATCATAGTTTTTGCAGCTTCCTTCAGAGTTCTGTTTCTTGTTTCTGCAACTCCATTTTGTTGAGGAGTTCTTGCTGCAGAATACTTATGACTGATTCCATTTTCTGAAAAATATTTCTCAATGAATTTGTTTGTGAACTATGTTCCCCTATCAGATCTTATCTTCACAATGCTTATGTTCTTTTCATTGTGTACTCTCTTCATGAATTCTGACAGTCGGCTTTGAGTTTCTGATTTTTTGGCCAGAAATATGGTCCAGGTAAATCTGGAGTAGTCATCCACTATTACCAGTGAGTACTTTATCCCACTTACACTAACAGGCTCCACTGGTCCAAATAGGTCTATGTGTAGAAGATCCAGAATTTTGTGAGATGATCTATATACTGTCTTTAAATAAACTTCTTACTTGCTTTCTTTTCTGACAGGCTACATAAACATTTTCTTTCTTGTAAGCAACATCTGGTAATCCTCTTACAAGATTCTTTCTTGCGAGTTTGTTGATTGTTTGAAGTTTAGATGATTCATCCTTTTTGTGCCATAACTAGCTTAATTCTGGGGTGCTCTTTGCTATGAAGCATGTTGGCTGCACTGTTGAACTCCAATCAGCAAGATAGATGTTACCTATCCTGGTGCCAATGAGTTTCACCTCCTTTGTTTCATTGTCTCTGATCAAACACTTGTTGAGGTTGAACTCTACTGAATATCATTTGTCACAAAAGTGACTGATACTCAGGAGGTTATACTTCAATCCTTTGACATATGAAACATCATTGATTCTTTCATTCCCTTTGATTAAGCTTCCTTTGCCCTTGGTCCTTCTTTTGGAGTTATCTCCGAAGACAACTTTAGGGCCTTTACATGATTAGAAGTCTCTTAATCTAGCTTTGTTGCCAGTCATATATCTTGAGTAGCCACTGTCGATATACCATATATCATTGATGCTTCCTAGCAACTATTCCTGTAAGCAAATCAGAGAAGTTTAGGTACCCATACAAGTACGAGTCTTGGGGGGTTAGCCTTTTTTGGGATCCACACCTGCTTGATAGTAATAAATTTACCATTAGCCTTGGTGGGTTTCTTACTATTAGTACCTATGACACTATTTGTGTAGTGAGTGTACTGGAGCTTTCCAGGTTATGTGCTTCTTATTAAAGAAGGTTTCTCCCTTATACCCGTCGAAGACTCCAATCTTTGTGAGGTGACACACTTGAGCTCCAGTATAACAGGGGTAAAAGTTTTGCTGATTTTTGGGAGATTGCTGTATTTTTCTTCTCCTAGCAACATATTGATTATGCCACTTCCTGGATTTCTGAGTAGTCTTACTCTCTCCTTCAGATAACATGAGCTTATTTCTCTTATCCAGGGTATTAGTTTTGTTCAACCTTTTATTAGTTGGGAGTAGTTCCTGAGCAAATGAAACTTTTGCTTGAACAAACTTTCCCACTCTGGATATGTTAGATGTCTTCTGAAAGGAACTGGTACAATATCCTAAACCGCTTCCTGCATAAGCATTTTGTGTATCCAGAATACATTCTTGTGTCTTCCTAACTGACTTGCTATACACACTAATTATGTTTTGCAATCCAGCTTTCTCAGTTTCAAGCTTAGTGACAAGCAGTTTAAACTTGGAGACCTCAGCCCTGAGATTGTTGCACTCTGTACTATAGTATTCCAGGTTAGTAACATGTTCCCTCAGTTCATTCCATTCTATCCTCCGCCGGAGCTATCTCAACAGCATTCTGGCCCGAGGTCTTCATGAGGGTAGAAGCTGTCTCAACTACCTCACTCTCAACACCAGCAGGTTCAGCACCTTATGTATCCTCTGGTATAAGAACCTGACTATCCTCAGTAACTTGGTCAGACACCACAGTTGCTTCATCGGATACAGCATCATGAGGTACAGTATCTTCAACACCTCCAACATCAGAAACCTGATTACCCCCAGTAACTTATTCAGGCACAGTGGTTACTTCATCAGGTACAACAATATCCATGTTTGTTGCTTCCACAGTGACTTCAGCTGCAGGAATATACACAGCTTCAGTCACCTCCGCAACCTCCTCAATTGCCTCATCAGCAACTTGACTGTTTTCACATGACTGTAAAATGTCAGTGGTTGCTTCAGCAATTGGAACAGTAGTAATTTCTGCCTCAGTTGCAAGCTCTTCATGAGTTGCTGCTTCTTTCTGAGTGATTTTCTACTCAGCATACTATACTGTCTCTTCAACCAGCATAGAGAGTCCTGTATCTGCATCCTCCTCCTTGGATACTTCATCGGCATACTGGTTCTGGACATCATCGCATACTCCATGGATGATAGGTGATGGTTCCCACTCAGATGATAAAATATGGTAAACATGGGAATCATGATAAGTTATCACATTATCCTCAAAATCCATCACATCCAAAGCAGTGATAAGGGAGAGAGCTGCGATACCTGAGAAGGTTGGAGAATTATGTGATTGCACAGCTTTAAAGCTTTGTTCCCCTTATTGTAGTAACCCGAGGTGGTGTCTGGTTTCTGCTCGGCTTACCTCCATCCCAAGTTGCAACATCCTCTTATTAGCTTTCTCAACAGTGAGGTTAGCTAGTTGAGCTTCAGCCAACTCTATCTCAGTAGGGGTCCCAATAGTCTCAGTAATGGGGATCTGTAAAGTTGAGTTATCTTCTCATTCTTTCAAAGACTGCTCACCCATTCTACTTTTTTCCTTGCTTTACGCTCTGAAATGAGCATAAAGTTTTTCTTGTCTCTCTTGGATAAGAGATATCATCACATCAGCTTGAGGATGGATGTAGTCCTCGTTGAAGAATGCCAAGAGACCATTAGGAAAGGTCTCATTGGGATCAATAAAATTGTTTATCCATTCAAGGATAATCTCGTCAACTTCCAACCAGTCTTCCCATTTGATTAGGATACTTCCTGCATCCAGCCCCCTCGATCTCCAAGCCTCATAGACAACTACAAACCTTTTCCAGATGGAGTTTGTAGTTTCCATTACTGCCCTTTCAGCTTCCTCTGCAGTGATTGAATCTGTCACGCCCTAAAATCTTTTGGTACAATTATCAGAGTTTTCTCTTTGGGCGTGAAGAAAGAAGGGGAAAAAGACGTACATGAAATAAAATAGAAACATTTGAAAATAGAAAGAAGACGATTTTACAAAATACAAATCCCCGACGTTAAGCCGAAATAAAACATTTAACATACCAGCGGAAGATACATCAGGATCCATCATCCCAAAATCAACACAAGATTGTACTTTACAAAACGAGTTCTACAAAATCATTATTTAACTGTTGTGAACCAACAAACTTAAAATACAACAGCCTAGATAGAGCACCATCATCCCTCTCTCTAAGGATCACCCTGTTCGCCATCACCTGTAACGTGAGTTACAGAATAGGGGGTGAGTGCGTGGAATACACTCGTGGGGATGAAATCCACCTCTTATAACATTTGACGGATAAATGAAATACACTCGTGCGGCAGCGCGCCAGAGGCCGAAAATAGATGAGAGAGGGAGAGGAGGGAGGAGAGAGAACTTACGTGTTTTCGTCGCACTCGGCTCGTTCGGCTCGCTCGGGAAAACGGTAAATTCTCGAATCGAAAACTCTCCTATTTATAGAAAATGAAAAGTACTGTTCACCTAGGGTTACTGTTCACGTAGGGTAGGTTTACTGTTCAAGATAAGATCATAGTTACTGTTCATCGTAAATATCTCGTATTCTACCTCTCGTTTTTCCGAAACTTCGTACTTTGCCCTTCTTGTCGTAACTTGAGCTACAGATCTCTGATTGACCTCTAATTAGTGTCTATCTTCTCGTTTTTCCGTTACGCATCTAATGATGTAAAAATCTTCTATGTTCTATGTCTAGAAAAATTATCGATCTAAATCGTGCGTTAAACACATATATGAAACGCACGAAATTAATTAAACAGTCAAAACATACGCAAAAAATTATTAAATCATAGGTTTAAATATTTAATCAATTTATTATGCTCGTTTTGATCCGGGGCGCTACAGAATCTATGGATCTCCCAGCCTTGTTGAGCATATGGATCTCCCTCAACTCTTCCTTTTCTCCCAACCACTTCCTCTTGATGATGTCGTCAGCTTTCTTGACCAACCTCCTCCTCTTCTTCTTTGGGGCCTTATCCTATTCATCTAAGGCAGCATCAGGATGCTTCTTGGGAACTGGAAGATCCTCTTCAGCATCAAGAGGAACCTGCTCATCAGCAGGCTCAGCATCTGTACAGGCATCTAAAGCCTCATCAATAACTGGGTCACCGGGGGAGTAGTCTCGACTAGAGTGGTTGGTGGGATACTGATGATCACAAATTCAAAAGGGACAGAAACCTATTCCTTTGAGTCTGAATCGCGTAACCTGAGGACTCGAGAGGTTTGTTCTTCTGGAGCTTTCTTTCCTTTTGACTTCTTTTTCAGTGGAACCCTTTTGGTCGCTGATTTATTTGCTGGCTTGCCATCATCATCGCCAGAGTCATCGACTTATCAGAAACTTGTGGCTTAGGGTCATATTTCTTTTTGGACTTCTTCTCCTTCTTCTCTCCTCCTTTTGAGAAACCTTTCTTCACACCCAGGTACTAACCTAGTGCATATGGGATTCTTCTCTCCAAGGAGATCCTCTTCCAACTGAGGATGGAGGACAGCACAATGCCATACCCTCTCCTCGGTGTGGGTTTGATGGCTTCCTCCCAGATCCTCTTGAAGATGAACTGGGACCAGTTGACTACAACTCCTCGCATGATTGCAGTCATCATCCTCATCCTGAGGCTAGTGCATTTATCATAACTCCCGCACCTGCCTTCCACGGAGTAAACAAGGATGTCGTGAAGAAACTCGTACTCAGGTTTGAGTTTCTTCTTCCCAAAGTTACCAGAGGAACTTTCTTTCATAGAGTCCAGTTTAAACTCATTCCAGCATTCTTCCAGATATTTTGAACCATACACAGTTAGGTCAGAATATGACATACCTTGGTTGGAAATGCCAAAGGTCTTAGCGATGTTCTCAGCAGTCAGGGTTAGGATTTCTTCATCATCTTCTTCCAACTTGAAGGTGATGGTCTTCTCATCATCAGAAAGTATCGCAAAGGCATAGAATTTTTCTACGGAAAGGGCAGAGAACCCTTTATAAGTGGTAGTGAATAGTCCATCCAGTTTACAATTTTTCACTTGTCTCCAAATCTTCCTCATGAGTTCATTGTCCTCGTATGGTGACTTATCCCCGAGAAGCACCGACTTATTCACCAGTCTTCCCTCCACTACTTTGGTTTCTCTTGCATCAGCCATTATAGAGTCTGAAAAAGCTTAGGAACTTATTTTACAGAGAGTTAGAGAATATTAGATTAGGTAAAGTGAACGTAGATAGAATGGTGAGGGGTTTAACGGTTTTTATACGAGTTTCAAGTTTTCAAACGATGTACGGTTTAGATTTAAGAACTGAAGAGACGCAGTAGATCTAACGGTTTAAGATAAAAAGAGTGGAAGGGCAAATCTGTAAAATATGGAGATCGTGTTAGAAGTTATCCACCATTTTTCCGACTTCTCTGATAAAGCGGTTTCAAAAACTGTCTTTTGTAATCATTGATGATTGAGTTACTATTCCTGATACAAGATTGCAGGACTTTATGAATGCTAATTCAATAAATGTTTTATCCTATTCTTAACAACCTGTTCGAGTAACCTATGATAGTAACCTGACACATTATTCTATGACAGTAACCTGTTGTTACTTGCTGTAACTTAAAAAAATAGTCACAGAATTCTGATATAGAAAAGTACAGTATCATGTATCAGGATGCTGAGTGTAACATAAGAGTGCTTATAAGAAGTAAATTTCCCCTTACTCAAGGAACTTGTAAGATCTTACTCATCAGAGTTTAATGATCCCAAGCTCATTTTTCAACATCGAAAACCTTGATTCACATAAGGGTTTTGTGAATATATCAGCAAGCTGAATGTCAATGTGCATTTTCTCCAGGGTTATATCCTTCTTTTCCACATGATCTCTGATGAAGTGATGTCTCACATAAATGTGCTTTGTCCTCGAGCGAAAAATAGGATTGCGCATAATGGTTATGGCGCTTGTGTTGTCACATAGGATTGGAGTCTCCTATTTTATAATGCCATAGTCCTTCAATTATTGTTGAATCCATAAGATCTGTGCACAACAGCTTCCTGCGGCTACATATTCAGCTTCAGCAGTTGATGTTGCAATAGATGTCTGTTTCCTGGAAAACCAAGAAACAAGTCTATGTCTTAAAAACTGACAGGTACCACTGGTGTTTTTCCTGTCGATCTTGCAACCTACAAAGTCTGAGTCTGAATATCCTTTGAGGTAAAAACCTCATTTCTTTGGATACTATAAACCAACATCTTGAGTTTCTTTCAGATACTTGATAATCCTCTTACTGCTGCAAGATGTGATTCATTTGGTGCTGTCTGAAATCTTGTACAGACTCCAACTGTAACTACCGTATCTGGTCTGCTTGCTGTAAGATATAGTAAGGATCCAATAAGCCTTCTGTACTTGGTTATGTCCACATCTTTTCCACCTTCATCTTTATCCAAACTGATGGATGTGGTCATAAGTATGCTTACTAATGATCCACTCTCTATTCCAAACTTCTTGATTAGTTCTCTTGTATATTTGACTACATTGATGAATATTCCATTATCCAACTGCTTTAGTTGTAAGTCAAGAAAAAAGCTTAGTTCACCCATCATGCTTATCTCAAATTTACTTTTCATTAGGGATGGCAACGGGGTGAGTCTGGGACGGGTTTGGCCTGTCCCAAGACCCACCCCACCAAAAAAAAATCACACTCGGGACTCGCCCTGCCCCGCCAAAACCCGCCCTGTGAACTCGCGGGTAACCCGTCCCGACCCGATTTTTTTTGTAATAACTGAGACTCATATTTAGAAGGGAATTCAAGAAAGAAACTTCAAATGGATCAAGAGATTAGCGCGTAAATTAAAATTCAAGACTACGATTCTTGATTTTTCATACAAACAAATAAGCAATGATTTTAATGGTTTTTAAAAGCCTAAAAAGCAAATACATAACACACAGTGGCGAAAATACCAAAATGAAAAAGAAAAGATTAATCAAGAAATACGACAATGTAAGCTCCATATCTGTATTTTCTTCAGCCCAAAGATTCCAAAGAAGTGCAGATTAAAACCTGAAAAAATGCACAAATTTATCATTTATATAATTTAAAAAGTATATTCGGCGAACATCACAATTCTAAATTGCATAAAAAAATTCTTGTGTTGAGGTTCGCCTAATTCAAACCGTTCTGACTTCTAAGAGAGAGAAAGAGAGGTATCAGCGGCAAACCTGTGGGCCTGTGGCGTAGACGAACCTGCGACGGTGGCGAAGAACCTGCGACAGCGGTGACGATGACGATGAGCTCTATTTCAATTTTAAACCCTAGACAGTGACTGTGACTCAGGCTTCTCGTTCTCAAATCTCAATTAGTCAATTTCTCATTAAATATTAATAATATATATAATTATATATATATATATATATATATATATATATATATATATATATATATATTTTTAAACGGGGTGGGTCCAGGGCGGGTTCGACTAATACCAGGACCCATCCCGGACGCGGGATAAACCCGTTTGACCGGGTCCAAACCCACCCCGGGACCTGTTTAACCGGGTTTTTACACGCCCCAAGCGGGGCGGATTTGTGGCGGGTCCGAGTTTGAACCCGACCCATTACCATCCCTACTTTTCATGAGGGTTGAGAACTTCTCACATAAATCCTTGTTTGTGGATCCAAAAATGATATCATCCACATAGATCTGTACAAGTAAGATGTTGTTTCCATCTTGTATTCTAAATAAGATCTTGTCCACTGTCCATTTCTGAAATCCATTCTCTACTAGATATAGGGACAGTGAATCATACCAAGCTCTAGGAGTTTGCTTCAATCCATATAAAGCTTTATCTAGTTTGAAGACCTTATCTTCTGTTTGTTCTTCAAAACCAGGTGGCTGTTCCACATACACTTCTTCTGATAAGAGTCCATTTAGGAATGCACTATTTACATCCATTTGATAGACCTTGAAGTCATTGTGAGCAGCGTAGGCCAAAAATATCCTAATTGCTTCAAGTCTAGCTATTGGAGCAAAGGTCTCATCAACATCTATGCCTTCTTCTTGGCAGTATCATTTTGCTACCAGCCTTGCCTTGTTTCTAACCACAGTATATGTTTCATCCATCTTATTCTTGAACACCCACTTAGTTCCAATAACTCCTTGATGATCAGGCCTTGGAACCAATCTCTACACTTGGTTCCTTTCAAATCCATCTAGCTCTTCCTGCATGGCCTGAATCCAGTTACTGTCTTCAAGAGCTTCTTCTATACTCTTGGGTTCAGCTTGTGATATAAAACATGAGAACATAGACTCTTGATGTCTTGATCTTCTTGTTCTCACTCTTTCATTGATATCTCCTATCACAAGCTCTCTATCCCTGAGCCACGTCCTGTCAGGCTCAAAACTGAATACTGGTTGTTGATTAGTAGCCGGTAGTTCTGCAATATTCTGATTCTGATTGTAGTTACTATTGGACTCCAGTACACTGTCTGTCTGTTATTCAGCATCCTGTCCCACTGCATTCCCAGAAGTAGTAGCATGTGGACTGTTTGCTGTAATTTCTTCAGCAGGTACTAGTACTCCATCAACGTATCTTATCGTTTGATCACTGATCTTCATTTTTGATATAGCATCCCTTACTTTGTCCAACTCAGCAGCATCATTGTGCGATTCATCAAATATCACATGTATAGATTCTTCAACAACTAGGCTCCTTTTGTTGAAGATCTTAAAGCCCTTGCTTACTAAGGAGTATCCTAAAAATACTCATTCATCTATTTTCTCATCAAAGGTCTTCAAGTGTTCCTTGTCATTGTTCAGAATATAACACTTGCACCCAAATATGTATAGATATGAGATGTTAGGTGCATAGCCATACTAGATTTCATAGGGAGTCTTGTCACGGTCCTTGTTGATCAGGCATCTGTTATGAGTGTATCATGTTGTGTTGGTTGCTTCGGCCCAAAATCTCTTTGGTATGCCTGTATCTGTAATCATGGTCCTAGCAGCTTTCTTTAGAGTCCTGTTTCTTTTTTCTGCTACTTCATTCTGTTGGGGAGTCCTTGCTGCAGAGTACTCATGACAAATCCCATTTTCTGAACAGTACTTCTCAATGACCTTGTTTGTGAAATTTGTTCCTCTGTTAGATCTAATCTTTACTATGCTTAAGTTCTTCTCATTCTGCACTCTCTTCATGAATTCTGACAGCCTGTTCTGAGTTTTAGATTTATTGGCCAGGAAAATGGTCCAAGTAAATCTGGAGTAATCATCCACTATCACCAGGGAGTACTTCTTTCCATTGATGCTGACAGGCTCCACTAGTCCAAATAAGTCCATGTGCAGTAGATCCAGTATCCTGTAAGAGGATCTCTGAACCTTGTCCTTGAAAGAACTTCTTACTTGCTTACCCTTCTGACAGGCTTCACAAACATTTTCTTTCTTGTAAACAATATCAGGTAGGCCTCATATAAGGTTCTTCCTTGCTAGCTTGTTGATGGTTTTGAAGTTCATGTGACTCATTTTTCTATGCCATAACTAACTCAGCTTTGGTGAACTCTTTGCTGTGAAGCATGTTGGCTGCACTGTTGAACTCCAATCAGCTAGGTAGATGTAACCTCTCCTGGTACCAGTAAGTTTAACTTCATTTGTTTTGTTGTCTCTTATCAGACACTTGTTGAGGTTGAACTCCACTGAACATCTTTTATCACATAATTGATTGATACTCAGGAGGTTATATTTTAGCCATTTGACATATGAAACGTTACTGATTCTTGCATTGTCCATGATTAAGCTTCATATGCCCTTGGTGCTTCCTTTAGAGTCATCTTCGAAGACAATCTTAGGTTCTTTACATGGTTGGAAGTCTCTTAATCCAGCTTTGTTACCAATCATAGGTCTAGAGCAGACACTATCATTATACCATACATCACTGCTGCTTCCTGGCAACTATTCCTGTAAGAGAATCAGGTAGATTTAGGTACCCATACAAGTGCGGGTCCTAAGGAGTTAGTCATTTTTGGGATCCACACCTGCTTACTGGCGATTGTCTTACCAGTAGCCTGGATGGCTCTCTTTCTGTTTGTACCCTTAACAGGATAATGTTTGTGATATGTGTGCCCTAGAACTTTCTAAGTTTTGTACTTCCTGTTAAAGAAAGTTTCTTTTTTATACCCGTCAAAAACTCCAATACGTGTAAGATGACGCACTTGAGCTTTGGTATAACAGGGGTAGTATTTTTGTTGATTTCTGGGAGATTGTTGCAATTTTTCTCCTTCTAGTAATATACTGATTATGTCGCTTCCTGGATTTCTAAACAGTCTTACTCTCTCCTTCAGACAACACGAGCTTCTTTCCCTTATCCAGGGTACTAGTTTTTATCAAACTTTCATTAGTTGAAAGCAGTTCCTGAGCAAAGGGAACTTTTGCTTGAACAAACTTTCCCACTTTGGATGTGGTTGATGTTTTCTGAGAGGAACTAGCACAGTATCCTAGATCAGAGAACAAGTCGAAGTGCTCAGCGAATTGAGGTCCAGACAGACTCTCATAGCAGTTTCCTTGCTTTGCCACTCCACTGGCAGAGCTCTTAACATCTTGGTGTTCTTCTCCTTTTGTGTATAAGTCTTTCTAAGGGATTCCAGCTCATTGATGATAGTTATGAATCTTAGATCAAGCTCTTCTAAGGTTTTACCAGCTTTTATAGTGAAGCTTTCATATTGCTGGGTGGCTTTAGACACTCGGTTGTCTTTGGCCAGCTCGTTTCCTTCATATATCATCTCTAGTTTATCCCATACCTCTTTTACTGTCTTGCATCTTTTCACTTTGTTGAACATCATTTTTTCCAGCGTCAGGAATAGTGCATTCTTGGCCATATTGTCAAGGTTGGCTCGCTTCCTTTCTTTAGGAGTGTATTCGTATCTTTCCTTGACAATGTATTCTCCTGGTGGTGGCGCTCTTGCTTGTGGAGCAAATCTTAGAGGTACTTCAACATCCTCATCAGCGCCCTCTACTTCTCCTGCTACCATTGTAGCCTCTGCTCACTCACACTGACGTAATAGATAACTGGTGGCCCTTCAGTGATAATATACCACATCTCATCATGAATAGCTAATAGATGGGCTTCCATGCGAATTCTCCTGTCATTGTACTCCTCTATAGAAAACATAGGTAACTTATGAGAAGAAAAAATCATGCTTGTGCTAAAACAATGATTTTGGTCACGTGAAAAGAAAAATGGTTATCCCCAATACAGAAACAGGTGGATCTGGGTAGGTAGCCAGATAAGTTGGCTTTTAACCTAACTCGCTCTGATACCACTTGTTAGTCCCAAGTGGTCAGAGGTTCAGAGGGGGAGGGTGAATGAACCTCTATCGATTTTTTAACTTTTTAAGACTTTGGTGAACAGATTCTGGATTCAAGGATGAATGTAGTAACCTGTCTCAATTCAGCAACCTGGCTAAAGGCTTACTTAGGTTTCTGACTCGGTATCACCGTATATAGCGGAAAATACTCGATGGAGTTTCTATGTAGGAAAACATTTTCTTTCTTGCAGTATGCTGTTTGACAAAGGGTTTTAGGAGAATGCTTGTGATGTATGTAGCAGAATAGATATGTAGTAAGTAAAGTACAAAAAATAAATCAAAGCAATAAACATTATGGCTTATAGTGGTTCGAAGGTGTTGTAAACCTTCTACGTCCACTCTACTCCTTCCCAGAGGAGGAACTTCATTAAGTCAGTTCGATTTATAAGCCTCAGTATTACACACCTCTTCCTAACAAGTTATACCTACAGAATCCCAGATTTTTAGGCTACAACCCACACAAGGTACATAATCCCATACAGGGCAAATATCCTATACAAGACTATAACCTTAGCAAGGATCCAATCTTATTAACTAAGTACACATATTAAAACAACCTAGCGCACACAATACAAATGGTTAAAAGATAAATGGTTTCTTCAATTGTCGTGGTGAAGTCAATCTTGAACTTGAGAGCTCGAACACTTGAATGATAAACTGCTTCGAAGGTTGATGGTTGGACTTTGAGAGCTTGAGAAGTATGAGATCTTGAGAATAGTTGGTAGCTCAGTTGTTCAGTTGTCTAGTAGTCTTCACAGTCACTCCATCCTTCTATTTATATCAGTTGGAAAAATACCCGTTGAAGAAAGACATTGTCCATGTCATGTCAAAAAGCGATCTTCAAATCTATACAAATATTGCATCTAAAAAATACGGCTACTAATCCTTCTATTTTTTTACTAGCATTAAATGTGTCATACTTCCGCTACAGTGTTTGTAGAGCTGCGGATCCAGATGGCATCTTCTCATTGGCTTGGCACAAACCTCTGTCTAACGGATTCTTGATATGAGCCATTCCTCGTGTGGTATAAATGTATCCCTCGTACTACATTGAATATGTCTTGGTGCATTTACAGCTTCCTGCAAAAGCTATAGTGGTTGTTTACTATTTTGTGCCAGCTTTTCTGACCTGCATCAACTTTCTGTCTTCTGTATTGCCTGCTTACTGGTCCAGATTCTTTCTTCAGTTTTCTGTCCTCCTTTCCCAAGACTCTTTAGTAACCTCAAAACTCTTTAGTAACCTCAAAACCTACTAGGATCAGCTTTCTCTATCATTTTGATCTATACAACTTAGAATGCATATCTAAGAAGATTAAGCTCATCAGACCTTAGTCCACTTATATAATATGGAAAATGGGTATTCAAAAATTTAATCTAATGTGTTGGTCCCAAGTGTTCAGAGGTTCAGAGGGGGGTGAATGAACCTCTATCGATTTTGTCGATTTTGCAAACTCTTTTTAAAAACTTTTCTGTTATAACAGGTTCCTAACCACGGGACAGCAACCTGTCTCAAATCAGCAACCTGGCTTAAGGCTTAATCAGGTTCCTGATCCAGTATCAGAATGTTACGCAGCGGAATAAACTTGATAGAGTTCCTTTTTGGAAAACTGTTTCTTTTGAATCATGATCTTAAGAAGTATTTTCTCAGGATGTTTATGTTTGTATGCAACAGTATAGATAAACAGTAAGTAAAATGTAGCATACAATCAAAGCGTATAAACACATTTGTTATAACAGGTTCCTAACCACGGGACAACAACCTATCTCAAATCAGCAACCTGGCCTAAGGCTTAACCAGGTTCCTGATCCGGTATCAGAATGTTACGCAATGGAATAAACTTGATAGAGTTCCTTTTTGGAAAACCGTTTCTTTTGAATCATGATCTTAAGAAGTCTTTTCTCAGGATGCTTATATTTGTATGCAACAGTATAGATAAACAGTAAGTAAAATACAGCATACAATCAAAACGTATAAACACATTTGTTTATAGTGGTTTGAAGGTGGTGTATGCCTTCTACATCCACTCTACTCCTACTCAAGGAGGAACTTCGTTAGGTCAGTTCGATTTACAAGCCTCGCTTTACAAACCTCTTCCTAACAAGCTACGCCTACTAGAGTCCCTGACTCCAGTCGAAGGCCACAGCCCACAAAGGGCAAGTAATCTATCTCTATAGATTACACACTTAGCAAGGATCTAATCCTCTCAACTAAGGTACATCATTAAAACAACCTAGCGCACACATCACAATGGTTAAAGGAAAATAAACGGTTCTTCAACTGGTGTGAAGTAGTCTTGATCTTTGTAGTCCTCGAACTGATGTATGCTGCTCCTAGAAGGTTGAGTGGCTGAACATGGATAAGCTTGAGAAGTTTTGGAATATATCTGATTTTCCTCTCGACTCTGTTCAGCACTTTTCTTCAATCAGCCACGCCTTCTATTTATAGATCTTGAGAATATATCCGTTGGAGGAAAGTATCCGTTAAAGGAAGATACTTCCCTGTTTTGAACGTAAAGCTTAGATCTCCCAAGATCTTCTTTGTGGTCGCATTAAATGCTTCTGAGTAGTTCTTGATAAGTGCATTTAATGCGCCTACAATTTGCTTCTAGACCTCTTCTGTCATTCCTGCTGACTTGTCAAGTCGGTATGGGTCCAAAGCTGAAGTCCATACAGTTACTGTTTGATGTCAGTTGATTTTCTTCTTCTCCTTGCTGCATGTTCTTCCTGATGCTGTTTCCTGCTGTCCTCAGCTTGCTACTTCTCTTCTAGCTTGCTGGTTTCTTTGATATGCTGTCAGCTTTATGTTTGTAGTTTATCTGTCCTTGTAGACTGCTGACCAGCTTTCTGTTTCCTTTGTTGACAACTTTCTGTTTAGAGACTTTATTTTCTTTGTCGCTCTTTCAGCTTGTTGTTTCCTTCAGCTTGCTATCCGCTCCTTGCAGCATCCTATCTGTCTTTTATCAGCTTTGCTGTTTCCTACAGCTTGTTATCCCTTAGAGAATGTCTTCTTAATTCTTCTAAGGTTGGTTTTCCTTAACATTTGGAAAACCATTACATGATCTCATCTTAGCCCTATCCTAACAAAAATACATGCACCAACTACCATACACTTCAACATATGAAATTAGCCCTACCTTACTCCTACCCGAGAGAGAGAGAGAGTAAATGATCAAAAAAGGTTGATTATAAATTCACTTGAATAATTACAAAAAATAAACCTGAGCAGAGGACGAGAGAAAGAAGATATGAAGAGTTGTGCAACACATATTATACAATAGTAGTCCAAGATTATAAAATACATTTTTAGTCACAGTACATTGAAGAATATAATCTAATTTTTTTAGCAAATTTAAATGGCTGAATCAAGAGAAATTAAGAGAGGAGAAATAAAATTGGGTTACCTGAAAAGAAGAGGAATGTAATTGGTGAAATTGGGGAAGAAAAACGATAATTATCCCACCAATTTGTTAGGATTAGTTAACGTTTGTCAAGTTTGGACAAAAACTATCAACATTGCAATTAATTAATTTGAAAATCCATAAAAAATACATTTTTTCATTTAAAACTATTTTTGTATTAGTAATATTAATACTTAAAATATATTTTTATATTTGATAAATTTATTATTTTCTTTTCACTATATTAATACTAAAAGAAGGAAATATGATTTTGAAAAAAAAACATAAGAACATAATTTATAATAATACCATACTTCTAATCATGCGTCTTTCATTTGGAGATTAGTCAATAACTATTTGCCTCTTGATGATAATCTCAGAAAAAAGGGTTTGAGGTTGTTTCTATATGTTATTTATGTGCTAAAAATTGTAAAACTAATCATCAACTTTTTTGGACTATACTTTTGCTAAACATATATGAAATTTCTTTACCTCTAACCTGAATTTCAAACTCCCTGATCAGTTTGATTTATCTCAATTTATATCCTTTTGGTTCTTCAAAAGAAGAGTTCATGATGGCAGTTTTGGATTATTAGGAATTTATGTAAATTTGAAGATAAATCACCCTCTATTATCTATGTTCAAAATCAGGCCTTTTACAATCAAATAGAAAAATAAAATGAATATTTTATTATTTTATTATTCTGAAAATATATTTAAATCATAATCTTTATTTTTCTGTGTGACATGTCTAACCAATTAATCTACACCTATAATAATTAATTTTCTTAGTTTGATAGAATGTTTGAATCAAAGTTTATAAGTTTTCTAAGATTTATCTCTATGATTATTTATTTATATTTCCTTTTGAATTTATTAATTATTTTTTACTGATTCTTTTATATAGAGATTTATATTTTTCCTCTCATTTTTTGTTTTTTTAAATAGTATATGGTTTTATTTTACAAAGGATATATAAACTTTTTAAAATCTTCTAAAAATCTTATCAAAGAAGAATATATAGTAGATGTGTTAGGAAATTTATGTTTAGATTTTGATGAGACAAAACAACATTGTAATAGGGATTTAGAGTACTCAATTTTCACTCTATTTAAGTGAAGCTTAGAATAGTTTTAAGTCTAAAAGTCGAAGTTGAAGAATGGAGAATTTTGAAGATTAAGTAGACAATCAATCTAGAAAGAAGTTTTTGTTAGCAGTTGGATGCAGCAAGAAAGCTACTACTGGATGCAACAGTAAAATACAGTATTCGCATAATGTAAGCAATTTGATGCAGCAAGCAGAAAACAGAATGGATTCAACAAGACAAACAAAAAGCTACATTACTGCGGTAGGTTACAGTAAGATGGTACAAAATCCTAAAGTCAGAAGAAGACTTGAAGTATGAATAGACATTCTCCAACAATAATATGGTACGAGAAAGATCAGTGTTGTTCGAGGTTATATCGCTTCAAAACAAGCCAGTAGAGACAAAACAAGCAAGCAGTACAGAGAACCACTGATCTACTGACACGTGGACTGACAGACTGCAACAAACCTACAACCTAGTATGGCCGAATTAAATAGCCTGGAGTGCAAGACAAGAAAAATTAAGTGTAGATTTTCAAAGGTAATTAATGTGAGCTCAAGGACAATTCAAGAGGATTCAAATTCAAATGCATTGTGTCTCTTCTCAACTGACATATTTCTTGCATCTATAAATAGAGGAAGACTTGACTGAAGCAACAACTGAAAATTTGATATCTTGAACACACAAGCTCTAGCAAAAACAAGTCTTCTAGTTCTTAACACTCTAAGTTTTCAGTCACTCAACCTCTAAGTGAAGCAGTTAAGCCTTGAAGCGTTTGAGCACAGGAATCATCAAGGCTGTTTCAAACACCAATTGAAGAAAAACTCATATACTTTTAACCTTTGTACTGTGTGCTTAGGTTGTTTTAGTGGTGTCCTCAGTTGATAGAATTTAGATCCTTGCCAAGTGTTCAGCCTTAGGAGTTGAAGGCTATAACTCTATATGAGTTTAGGATCTTGTGTGGGTCAGCTTGTTCGATTCAAGCAACCTATATGGAAGCTGAATCTTAGTAAGTAAAAATTTGTTAGGTTGATAGATTGTAAGGTCAGTCCTGTAAAATAATCTTGCTTAACAAAGTTCCTCCTCACTGAAGGAGTAGAGTGGATGTAGAAGGATTACACCACTTTCGAACCACTATAATCCAAGTGTGTTTATCTTTTTGTTTTTAGCATTTCTGGAATCATTTTGTGTTGTATTATGCATCATATCATAGTGCATTCAAAGCTTGCTAAAAATCATTTTCTTGAAAAGGTTTTCAAAAGAAACTCTATTAAAAAACTTAAGTTTCCGCTGCATAAGAACCCTGGTACAGTAAGTTGTGCTACATTCTAGCCAGTAAAGTGTACTGCATCCTATGTTGTATTCTATTAACACTGCAAGTTCGAATGATTTTTGAAAATCGATAGAGGTTCATCCACCCCCTCTGAACCTCTGTGCCTCCTAGGACCAATAAGTGGTATCAGAGCAAGTTGGGTTAAAAGCCAACTTGTCTGATCACCTGCCCAGATCCACCCGTTTTTATTGTGATAACCACTTTCTTTTCTTGTTTTTCAAAATTGCATATTTTTAGCATATTATGGATCTCTCACATCACAAGCTACCCATGTTTTGCTTAGAAAAATATGACAACTGGAAGATCAGAATTGAGGCACATCTCTCTACAATGTATGATGAGAATTGATATGTCATCAGTGAAAGACCACCAGGGATCACGAAACCTAACCTAGCCCTTGAAAGAGAACAAATGGAAGGATAAAGGGTTGAAAAACAAGTGGCTACTGCACGTGCAGATGCACAAGCAGTAGTAGCTCAGACAGCAGTAGTTGCAACAGACATTGTAGCAGCAGTTGGAGAAGCATTGAGTGCTGGAGAAATAGAGGAAGCAGGAGCAAAAACGTCTGCTGCACGAGCACCACCTACAACAGCAACAAGAGCTAAAGTACCTGATTACAGAAGAGCACCACCACTTGCTGAGTACTTGATAAAGCCAAGACATGAGTACACTACTAAAGATAGAAAAAGACCCAATCTTGATAATGTCGGCAAGAATGCATTATTTCTCACTTTGGATAAAAGGACATTCAACAAAGTAAAGACATGCAAAACTACCAAGGAGATTTGGGACAAGTTAAAACAAATTTGTGAAGGAATTGAACTAATAGAAGATAACAAGATATCTACTGCAACTCAGTTGTTCGAGTTGTTCAAAATGAAGCTGAAAAATCTCTAGAAGAGTTGGAGTTGAGATTTACATCTATTGTGAATGAGCTAGAATCCTTAGGGAAACACTACAGCCAGAAGAAGAAAAATCTCAAACTGCTTAGAGCATTACCTGTTGAATGAGAGATCAAGACCACAACTATGAGAGTATCTATAGATCTGAAGACAATGAGTACGTTTGGCCTATTCTCGGACCTCAAGGCATTTGAGTTCGACATCAACAAAAGGAAGATAGAGGCTGAAGAATCAAACACTAAGGTCACTGCACTTACAGCAAGATCCAAGGATACAACAACTGTAAGCAACATCAAGCAGAAGGAGCTACATGCAGAATATGTAGAAGAAGAAATGACACAACTCCTAAAGAAATTCAAGAAGTTCCTAAAAACCAACAAAAAAAGAAAATATTTCAAGAAGAAACCTTCTACCCCATAGGTAAATCAAGGTCTACAGTTAAATACAGTTTCCTCTAATTTATGTTACAATTACAGGAAACTAGGCCACTATGTAAGAAACAGCCCATATCCTCAACTATACAAATATCTTGAAGAACAAAGGAAACAGATGAGAGAAAAGAGAAAAGATGAGAAACAAAAGCTAAGAGCACTTCTTGGTGAAACTGAAGTACTAAAAGTAGTAAGCTCATTCAAATAAGATGAAAGAGAACAAAGCTCATCTGAGAGTGACAGTGATAGTTCTACCTCTGATGAAGAAACATTACTATGTCTAATGACTAAAGATTGTGAAGATGAAGATGATGAGATATCCTCTCAATCCTTTGATGATTCTAATAGAGAAAAGCTGAATATGATCTAGTCATGTAGACAGATCATGAGTGACTTTGAACAGATAAACTCAACTCATGATGAACTTAAGAAGGAAAATCTGATGCTCAAGAGTGAGAAAACTGCACTGGAAGAAAAATTCTCAAACCTTGAGTATTACAGTATAGAATGCAATAATCTCATAGTAGAAGTCTCCAAGCTCAAGCTGCTAGTCACTAAGCTCAAAACTGAGAAAGTAAGCCTGCAAAATACAATTGATGTATACATCAAATCAGCAAGAATTGCATAAGAATGTATCATAGAGACCCAAAATACATAAATAAAATGATCTAGGATACAGTGCTGAAACTTCTCAGAATACAAGCACAACCAAAGTTGAGAAGTTTGTTCAACCAAAACTACATTTCTTTGAAGAGTTCTACCAACCAAAAGAAGTCTTAAACAAACCACATAACTGATAAGGGAAAGAAACCCTTGTTGGAAACTACAGGAAGTAAAACTGCAAAAACTCACAGGATACAACAGAGTCAATCTGCTGCAACCAAAGTCAGAATGCAGCAACCTCACAAGTTACAACAAAAGAGCTTATGTCCCTATTATACCAAAACCTATATGTTTAAACCTAAATGAGCATATACTCTAGGAAGGTATAAGAGAAGACACAAGAAAAGTTCTTATACTTACTGTTCACAAGCAGCATTCTGTAAAGACTACTTATAGGAAAAGAATCACCAAAACTTATAGCAAATCAATTGTCATTAAGAAAATGTGGATTCCAAAGGAAGCTAACCCCAAAGGACCCATACTTGTGTAGGTACCTAATTTTTTCTGATCAGCATGCAGGAACAGTTGCCAGGAAGCAGCAATGATGTATGGTACATTGACAGTGGCTACTCAAGACACATGACTGATAACAAAAAAAGCCTTGAAAGACTTCCAACCATGAAAAAGCCATAAAGTAGTATTAGGAGATGACTCAAGAGGGAGCACCAAGGGTACACGAAGCTTAGTCAAAGACAATACATGCATCAATGACGTGTCCTATTTAAAGGGATTGAAGTACAACGTTTTGAGCATTAGTCAATTATGTGACAAAGGATGCTCTGAGGAATTCAACCTCAACAAATGTCTCATCAAAGACAAGTCCAATGATGTGAAACTCACTGGAACCAAAAGAGAAAATATCTATCTTGTAAATTGGAGTTCAACAGTACAACTAACATGTTTTATTGCAAAGAGTATACCTGAATTAAGTTAATTTTGACATAAAAAGATGAACCATTTGAACTTCAAAACCATTAACAAGCTAGCAAGAAAAGGCTTAGTAAGAGGTTTACCAGATGTAGCCTTCAAGTAGGAAAATGTCTATGGAGCATGTCAGAAAAGAAAACAAGTAAAAAGCTTATTCAAAGACAATATACAAAGATAATCTCACAAGATTCTAGATCTACTGCACATGGATTTATTTGGACCAGTTGAGCCTATAAGTGTGAGTGGGAAGAAGTATTCCCTAGTAGTTGTGGATGACTACTTTAGATTTACTTGGACAATGTTTCTAGCCAAGAAATTAGAAACTTAGAACAGGCTACCAAAATTTATGAAGAGCTTGAGTATTGTGAAGATTAGATCTGACAGGGGAATAGAATGAGAAAAGCTTGAGTATTATGAAGATTAGATCTGACAGGGGAATAGAATTCACAAACAAATTCATTGAGAAATACTGTTCGGAGAATGTTATAAGTTATGAATATTCTGCAGCCAGAACATCCCAACAGAATGGAGTTGCAGAAAGAAGAAATCGAACCTTGAAAGAAGCAGCAAGAACTATGATTGCAGAAGCTGTTATTCCTAAGAGATTTTGGGCTGAAGCCACCGATACAACATTTTATACCCAAAATCGATGCTTAATCAATAAAGATCATAACAAAACTCTTTATGAAGTTTGGTATAGATTGTTCACTAATTTCTTTTAGCTAATCCCGTAAGTGTTCGATATAGGGGGTAGAAGTGGTGAGCAAGGTCGATCTCACAGAGACTGTATATCTAGGAACTAACTAACTACTCAAATTCAGTTCTCAATTTTATCTAAAAAAATCAAATCTCATCAATTACAGATTAATTCACTAAAAAGGTAACTAAACAGATAAATCCACTCAAGAATAACAGAAATCTAAGATAGGTTCTAGGACATGCTTTCATCTAATTCTCATCAAAACATCACTTTAACCAATTCAAGTTCATTAATCAATCATCCTATATGAGCAATCACATATATCAAATTAACAGCTCTCCCGAGTCAGTTAACTGGTTGATTATTATGCCACCAGAGGTATCCCTACTCAATCTGATTGAAACACAACTCCCAAAAGTACCTAAGATTGATTTCTCATCACATAAATTCCTTAATCTCCCGATCTAAGTCTTTTTATGTGTCATGTGTTTATTCTTCCATAATTAAATCTCATCTCCCGAATTTTGATCTAATTACTAAAACATGCTCAATTACTGGCCACATAATCAAACAAGCAATCAAATCATAAACACACAAATAGGATAGACGATCATGAACATTGAATTGAAATTAAAGATCCATCAAGATTCAAATTAAATTACTAACAAGCCCTAGAAATCCTAGAAAATTAGCTAGACATGATTATAAACAAACTCATAGACAAGATTGGAATGATCATATCTACTAATATTCAACAAGGGAGGAAAAGATAAAAACTCTATTGACGACGATCTCGCGATCCCTCGATCTCTTGAATTCTTCTTCAAATCTTCTCGATGTCTCTCAGACTCTCATGTTTTTCTCTTTTTGAATCTCTCTCTATGTCCATCTCTCTCCTTCATGTTGAGTATTTATATTCAACATAAAAACGAGAAGAAATCACCATAAAAACATATCTAAACATATTCAAATGAATACATAAACATACGCAAAAATATATGAAAAACGACACTTATCATAGACATACACCAAATATATCATATCTACATATTTTTGGATGTAGATGTTACATTCTGAACAATGGAAAAGAACACCCGAAGACCTTTGACGCAAAATTAAATGAATGAGTATATTTGGGATACTCATTAGCAAGCAAGACCTTCAGAATTTTCGATGAGCCATATTGTGATAGAGCTGAGTTTGATAAACTGAAAGAAGATATTTTTCAGATGAAGATCAAAGATCATCGAATTAACCAGATTGATGGAGTCCATGTTCCGACTGAAGTAATTGATGAAAATAGTACTGAAGATGTTGCACCAGGGAATACAGTAACACAAGATACAACTCAAATACCCGATAAGATACAACAATCGAATAAAATTTAGCAAACAGAACCAGAGCAACAATCAACAGATCATCAATCCTCATATATCTTGGAACCAGATAGAACATGGCTCAAAAACCATCCAAGAGAACTCATAAATAGAGATCCTAATGTTGGAGTAAGGATAAGAAGATCTAGACCACATGAAGATATGTTTGTCTTCTTCATAAATCAAGTGGAACCCGAGTCCATTCAAGAAGCACTAGAAGATAGCAATTGGATTTAAGCAATGCAAGGAGAGTTGAATGGTTTCAAAAGAAACTAAGTATGGAAGTTGGTTCCCAGACATGATAATCAATGTGTAATTGGAACAAAGTGGGTATTCAAGAACAAGTTGGATGAATCCGGTGTTTTTGTCAGAAACAAAGAAAGATTAGTTACTAAGGGATATTGTCAGGAAGAAGAAATTAATTTTGACGCACTACAAGAAAAATAGGAAACAACAACACTCGACAACCTTTTTTATGAATTTGTGTATTCTTTTCGAAATTTACAACCCTTTTTCCGAAAAGTGTTGTCTTTGTTCAAAAAATTCGCTGAAAGACAACGCTTTTTCAGGGTTATTAAATAGCGGATTTAAAAAAAAAAAAAGAAAACGTTTTATGCAACGCTCTTTATGTGTTGTCTTTTAATGGATTTAAAAAAAACACAACCCATTGTGCAATGCTTTTTTATGTGTTGTGTTAATATTTATTATTTTTTAATTAAATTAAATTTGAAAATTTTAATTATTTTATAATGTTATCTTATATTATTTACATTAATATTGTCTTATATGAACAAACTCATAATTTTATAAAAATAGTATTTTTAAAAAATATATTAAAAATATGCACTAGTATATTTTATAATTGTCTTAAAATGAAATTAGATTAAACATTACTAAACATATTAATTAGTCATTAATCTTCCAATTATATGTATATATATTTAACCTTTTAAAATATATTAAAAATACAAATAATAAAAATTAACAAAAAATATGTGATAATAGAAAATTGAAAAATATCAAAAATTGAAATAAAGCAAATGCATGTAGAATATTATTACATAAAGCACTAGTGGTCTAGTGGTTGGAGTACCACCTTGTCACTCAGGTTCGAATTCCAGACAACACAACGTGCAATATTTTCCATGATGATGTCAGTGTCTGTATTATGACGACGTGGCATGATGACGTGTTAGCATTATGATGACATCAGCGTCCTATTTAATATTTAATTTAAATAATTATTAAAAAAAGACAACGCTTTCGTGTAACGGTTTTTTATGTGTTGTCGTATCTGAAAAAGACAACACTTTTAGTGTGTTGTCTATTAGTGAAATTTTTTTTGCAACGCTCAAAATCTGGGAAAGACAACGGGTAAAAACCGTTGTTAAATAACGAATTTCTTGTTGTGATGAGACCTTTGCACCAATAGGAAGGCTGAGCAATCAGAATCTTTCTAGCTTATGTTGCACACAAGAATTTCAATGTATATCAGATGGATGTTAAAAGTGCTTTTTTAAATGGTCTCCTATCTGAAGAAGTTTATGTAGAACAACCTTCTAGAATTGAAGATTAATCTGAAGAGAAAGTATTCAGATTACAAAAAGTTTTATATGGATTGAAACAAGCACCAAAAGTTTGGTATGATACATGCCCTTGTATCTATTGGAGAATAGATTTCAGAAATGAACAATAAACAAAACCCTTTTCAGAATACAGGATAGAGAAAATATTCTTCTTGTACAAATCAATGTGGATATCATCTTTAGATCCATAAACAAAGATCTCTATGAAAAATTCTTAACCTTCATGCACAAAAAGTTCGAGATGAGCATGATGGGAGAACTAAGTTTTTTTCTTGGGTTGCAAGTCAAGCAACTAGACAATGATATCTTCATCAACCAAGTAAAATATACCAAAAAGCTGATCAAAATATTTGGAATGGAGAATGGATCAGCGATAAGCATCCCTATGGCTACCTCAATCAGCCTTGATATGGATACAAATAAAAATAAAGTGAAAATTACAAAATACAAGAGATTGATTGATTCTCTATTGTATCTTACTGCAAGTAGACCTGATAATATGTTTGCAGTAGAAGTGTGTGCAAGATTTCAGACAACCCTTAAGGAGTCACACCTTGCAGTTGTAAAATGAATCATCAAGTATCTGAAAGGAACTCAAGATGTTGGGTTATGGTATCCTAAGGAAACGGGATTCAGTTTGAAGAAATATTCAGATTCAGATTTTACCGGATGTAAGATTGATAGGAAAAACACAAGTGGTACTTATCAATCTCTTGGAGAAAGGTTAGTATCTTAGTTCTAAAAGAAGCAAACATCTATAACAACTTAAACGATAGAAACATAATATGTTGTTGCAGGAAGCTATTGTGCTCAAATTAGTGGATACAACAACTTAAGGATTATGGGATTACAGAAAAGGAAACTCCCATTCTGTGTGACAACACAAGTGCAATTGCTATAACACACAATTCAATCCAGAACTAAGCACATAGATGTGAGACATCATTTTATAAGAGATCATGTTGAAAAGAAAGATATTGTGCTTGAAAAGGTTCATACTGATCTACAGCTAGTAGATATTTTCACAAAACCATTATGTGAATCGAGATTTTCTATGCTCAGAAATGAACTTGAAATCATCAAATTATGAAGTCTAGAGCAAGCTATTCTTCGAAGGAGAAGCAAGCATGAAACGAGAGGGAATGCTACATCTGTACCAGGATACAACAAGACAAAACAACAGAAAGACAGAATGCAGGAAGAATATGAACTCTATAACAAGCAAAGTTACTGCATGAACATGATTAAATGTTCTCTAGAATACAACATGCCTGATATACAACATTTCTTGCAACTGCATTTAAAGCTCTGTAACCTCGTATCAGGAATAATAACCTTAAACGCTAATTATTTGAGCGGCAAAAATTTATCTTGCATTTAATGTAAATTCGTCTTTTTGAATGACAATGGTTACACCTTCTATTTTAACCCCCAAAAGTCTTATATATTGCATAGAAGCCCCTCCGCTATTTCATCCCAACCGTCAGATTTCTCACCTCCTTTACAACCTTTTAATCATGACCGTTGATCATAAACCTCCATATATTTGAATTGGATCTGTTCACTATCTTTTTCACTCGATCATTATCCAACTCAAGTTTCTCTCTCACCTGTCTTTGTAAACCCTAAAATCTCTCTATCAGAAACACTTTACCATACATCTATGGCTGATGCAAGAGAACCAAAGTCATTGAAGGTCGCCTCGTCAACCCAGAGGCACTAACTGCAGATGGAAGCATCTTTGACAGAGATGTAATTTCGAAGATTTAAGAGTATATGGAGAAGAGTAAGATCTCTAGTCTTCTGACCACGAAATACAAATGAATGTCAGTCTCCACCGTCCAAAAGTTCTATGCCTTCGCCAGGCTTACTGATGATGATAAGAACATCATCTTCAAAATGGATGTTGAGGGAAAAAGGTATACTTTGACATCAAAAGAAATTACGTCCATTTTCAACATTTCTGCTAAAGGTATTCCCCCATCAAAACTTGAGAAGTATGGGACAGAGTATATAGAGGAGATGTAGAATCTGTTCAAATAGGATTCCACTACTGGCCCTGTTAGAAAATGTTGCAAAAAGAACAATTTGAAGCTAAAATATGAGTTCCTCCATAATGTCAGTGCATACTCCATTGAAGGGAGATGTGGAAGCTTTGACATGTGCACCAATCTTCACTTCAGAATCATGACTGCCATCATGAAATGAGTTGAAGTCAACTGGAGCACATTTATTTTTAAGAGAATCTGCGAAGAAGCTGCCAAGAAGACTAACAGAAGAAGCTTTGACATCACCATTACTTCTATTCTCTGTAAGATGGGCATCGACGATGAGGATGCACTGCCTATTCCTGCTGGATAGTACTTGGGAGTCAGAAAGCTTCATTCCAAGAAGAGGGTTGTGGATAAGGATGTTGGAACTCAACAGAAGAGATGAACTGTTGAAGTTTCTACTGCACGCAAACAGATAACAAAGTCACAATTGAAGAACCTCTCACCCAGATAGAGGTTTGGGTCGATCAAGAGAAAATCATTAGTGATATTGACTTAGATATGGCACATTTTCTCCTTACCTGTTCTGCTGAGTCAAAATACAAGAATTTCGAGAATTTCTATCAACTATGGAGAACCATATACCTGTCCAGAGGTGAAGAGCTACTAGCATGGAAGGATTTTCTTAAAGGGAGTCAATAAACCTTGATTAGGCTTAAACCAATGACATTTTGTCTCTACTTCAACTATGATTTGCTGAATCCTGCAGCAAATAAAAGTTGAAAGACATTGCTGAAAAACAAGTGAATTTAAAGAAGCACAGAGCTGCAAAATGGAATGATTTATTTGATAGTGCCAAGGGTGAACAATCGATGATAGCAGGGGTAGACAACACATTGATGAACCCTACTGTTGAGATTGTAGGAAACTCGTCTGAATTAGATATTGCCGAAATACAAATGACACACCTAGATTTGAAGGAAGCAAATGATAGAATGCTGCAACTGGGTCTGCAGGCAAACAAAGCTGAGGTACCAATGCAGACACCTCGCAAGCTGCAACCTGGTGAAAGAACAAGCAGATTGGAAGCTCATAACTCTCATTCCTTCCAGAACATGGCCGCTGCATTATCGCCCATTGTCAACCTTGAAGTAATGGAGACCGATGAACAAGAATTAGTGGACTATGGCGATTCCCCAACATATATGGAAGATGCATTTGAGGGGTAAGTATTAGCCAAGATCAAAAGAGTCCTGGCCAGCCTTAATAAATAAATCGTCTATGATGCAACCACAAAGGAAGTTGCTGATGCAAGACTCCCTGTACTGGCTCTATTAGTAGTACATAATGTTGAGCTTGAACAGAGTGCAATAGATGTTAATGCTACAATTCGTGCTGCGATTGAGGAATAAATCATTCATGTTTATAGAGCTGAATCAAAAACCTCAAAAAATGATTAGTTCTTGGTGGAATTCCAGTGAATCATTCAATGCATATATATTGATGCACAAAATCTGGAGATTCTTGATGCTGCCATCAGAATTATAAAAGTATAAGAAAATGTAGTAATGCAGTTGGAAGATCCGATGTAGCAGAGGAATGTTACCGAGATTACTATTGAGACATCTCCGATGAAGACCTCGAGCAAAGTTACTGCTATGACAGTACTCGTAGAGTATTTAAAAGGATGAGAGAATGAGAGGAAAGATACTTTGATGGAGTAGGATACAACAGATAACAATGTTCCCATTTTTGATACAAATATTATTGTATCTCAAAGAAGAAAAGAAGCACTTGTCGTCGATCCAGCATAAAATCCTGAATGCAATGGATGAGATTTTTTTAATAATGAAGATGATATTGGAAGGGATAATCCTCCACCATGTGCCTCTCCAGAGATGAAGAACTACTAGCATGGAAGGATTTTCTTAGAGGGAGTCAATAGTCCTTGATTAGGCTTAAACCGATGACATTTTGTCCCTACTTCAACCAGGATTTGCTAAATCCTGCAGGGAAGAAAAGTTGAAAGACATTGCTAAAAAACAAGCGAATTTAAAGAAGCATTGTGCTACAAAAGGGAATGATTTGTTTGATGGTGCCAATGGTGAATAATCGATGATAGCAGGGGTAGACAACACATTAATGAACCCTACTGCTGAGATTGTAAGAAATCTGTCTGAATTAGATATTGCCGAAATACAAATAACACACCTAGATTTGGAAGAAGTAAATGATAGAATGCTGCAACTGGGTCTACAGGCAAACAAAGCTGAGGTACCAATGTAGACACCTCGCAAGCTGCAAGCTGGTGAAAAAACAAGCAGATTAGAAGCTCATGACTCTCATTCCTTCCAGAACATGGTCGCTGCATTATTGCCCATTGTCAACCTTGAAGTAATGGAGACCGATGAACAAGAATTAGTGGACTATGGTGATTCCCTAGCACATATGGAAGATGCATTTGAGGGGGAAGTATTAGCCAAGATCAAAACAGTCCTGTGCAGCCTTAATAAAGAAATCGTCTATGATGCAACCACAGATAAAGTTGCTAATCCAGGATTCCCTGTACTGGCTCTGTTAGCAATACATAATGTTGAGCTTAAACAGAGTACAACAGATGCTAATGCTACAATTCATGCTGCGATTGAGGAATAAATCATTCATGTTTATAGAGCTGAATCGGAAACCTCAGAAGATGATTAGTTCTTGGTGGAATTCCAGTGAATCATTCAGTACGTATAATATTGATGCACAAAATCTGGAGATTCTTGATGTTGCCACCAGAATTATAAAAGTACAAGAAAATGCAGCAATACAGTTGGAAGATCCGATGTAGCAGAGGAATGTTATCGAGATTACTGTTGAGACATCTCCGATGAAGACCTCGGGTAAAGTTACTGCTATGATAGTTTTCGTAGAGGATTTAAAAGAGCGAGAGAAGAAGAGGAAAGATACTTTGATAAAGTAGGATACAATAGATAACAATGTTCCCATTGTTGATACAAATACTGTTGTATCTCAAAGAGGAAAAGAAGCACCTGTTGTCACTCCTACATAAGATCTTGAAGACAATGGAGGAGATTTTTTTAACAATGAAGATGATATTGGAGGGGACAATCCTCCACCTAGGACTGGCTCACATTTTTGGAAGATTCAGCTAGCCGATTGCATCAAAAAGAATATTGAGCAATACTTTGCAGAAGCTGCCTAAAACAAACTCAGGACATTAGTGAAGCTCTGATCTCTTATGAACAGCCAACAAGAGAGACCAACAGAAAGAGAATCTATGATTCTATGATCATCTCTGATGTTTAAGAGCAATCTCTTCAGGGATTATCGAAGCTGTACACAACCTGGTTCGTGCCTTGTAGAACCATGAGGTAAATATGGCTAACAGTATGAATATGAGCGACAAATCCTATGAATCCCCGATGGGGAATTTGAGAAGAGTGCTTGCTGAGCTTCCCACCAGATTTAGACAAAGCTCAATACTGAATGGAATGCACAACATCTAGAATGACAAAGAGTTGAAAGAGAACGTAAAGCTGCTAGTGAAGCAAGGGATAAATCAGTTGATGAAATTCAAGACGCCCTTGCTGCATAAAATCTAGTACTCAACTCTTTACAAGAAAGCACGTAATCTCGAGCTTGCAAATCTCAATGTATGAATGATAAGATAAACAACCTAGAGTTGTTTGTTGGAGAGATGAGAACAATATTGCATTGCGTATCTCCTCAATTTGTCCCTACTGAGCAAGTGACAACAAAGCTCAGATTTACCCCAGTTCATGATGACAAAAAAGGGAAAAAAAGAAGATATCAGAAGAGAAAAATATTGATGTTGCAGTAGAAGATGTGATGAAAGACTTGGAGGAAGAAGATGAAGATGAGAAGCCTCTGGCCAGTAAGAAGCGAAAAAGATCAGATACTGGACATGGTCAGAGTCCTCAATACAAAAAGTTAAGAGATGACAAAGATGAAGGAGGTATAGTTGTTGGGAATGCTACATCCAAAGCAGTAAACAACACTTGCATCTAAGAAGACATAAAGAAAAGAATTTGCACCGACCCAGAGCAGAAGTAACAGACAGCAGCAACCGCCTCAAAAGAGCAAACCTTTAAGTGTTACTGCAATCAGAATTGGATGAAGAGAAGTAGACAGTTAGAAGAGGCTAAAGAAAAGAGAAGAAGGGATATGGAAGATTGGATGTCTAGACTTGAGGTGATAGGAGAGAAAAAAATAGATCTTCCCAAGAAGATTGATGAAACTCTATATCAATACCTTCCCCAAGAGGTTCCCTACTTTGATCCAGACTACATTTCTGCAGAAGTATCTATGATGTTGGATCAAAGGCCCCTCAAGAAAAGCCATGCTTGAGATTTGAAAATCTTTGACAAAGTGATCCTTCCAAAGCACAGAAATCCTACTTTTGAAGAAATAATCTTCTATAAAAGATCAGAATACCTGAGGTACTTCAAGCATCTTTACCGGTTGAATTGTTTTAGAAGATATGCTACGTGCCTTATTACATTGGAAATGTATTAGCAGCTAGCAAGGGATGGAGAGCCTGAGAATAAAAAATAACTGATTAAGAAGATCAAGCAAAGATCACAAATTTCATTTTGTAAGGACTTCTGGCTTAGATGGATTCAAATTCCTGATATCAAGAAGAAGCTAGAAGAATCCTATCAAGAGTCAATCATTAACTGGTGGAAAGGAACAAAGTACGAGATAAGAAAGATACTAGAAAATGATATAGTAAGAATGAAGCTTTTCGGATGTTAAAAACCTTGAAGAAGATTAAAACGAAATCAACAGCTTACTGCATTTCTCTGTAAATCATTATGTAAGTTATATTCCTCTTATGTAACTTGTAAACTTTACTTTCTGATATAATCAAGTTACTACTGATGGAACAGGTTCACATCGTTTGAACTTTATGCAATTTTTATGTCTAATGTAGGAAAGCATGCTAGAAATATTTGCTTGAATTTATATGCTAAATAACTTATAAGATAGGATGCTAGCATACCTTGGCCAATGCATGAAGAACATTTATACTATGCAATCACCTCTATATGAAGTATGAAAAGAATATGATGCATATTACTTTGAATTCATGCAATGAACGACATAATGTAAAGGTTTTGTCATCATAAAAAATAGGGAAATTGTTAGGAAATTTATGTTTGGATTTTGATGAGACAAAACAACATTGTAATAGAGATTTAGAGTACCCAATTTTTTACTCTGTTTAAGTGAAGCTTATAATAGTTTTTTAAGTCTAAAATTCGAAGCGGGAGAATAGAGAATTTTGAAGATTAAGTAGTCAATCAATCTAAAAGGAAGTTTCTATTAGCAGTCGGATGCAGAAGGAAAGCTACTACTGGATGCAATAGTAAAATACAGTATTCTCATAATGTAAGTAATTTGATGTAGCAAGCAGAAAGAAAAATGGATGCAACAAGGCAAACAAAAAGTTATATTACTAAGGTTGATTATAGTAAAATGGTACAAAATCCTAAAGTCAGAAGAAGACTTGAAGTATGAATGGACATTCTCACACAACAATACGGTACGAGGAAGATCAGTGTTGTTCAAGGTTATGTCGCTTCAAAACTAGCCAATAGAGATAAAACGATCAAGCAGTACAGAGAACCACTGATCTGCTGACACGTGGACTGACTAACTGCAACAAACTTACAACCTAGTACATATGAATTAAATAGCCTAGAGTGCAAGATAAGAAAAATTAATTGCAGATTTTCAAAGGTAATTAATGTGAGCTCAAGGACAATTCAAGAGGATTCAAATTCAAATGAATTGTGTCTCTCTTAAACAGACACATTTCTTACATCTATAAATAGAGGAAGACTTGACTGAAGTAACAACTAAAAATTTTATATCTTCAACACACAAACTCTAGCAAGAACAAGCCTTCAAGTTCTTAACAATCTAAGTTTTCAGTTACTCAACCTCTAAGTGAAGCAGTCAAGCCTTCGAAGCATTTGAGCATATGAATCATCAAGGTTGTTTCAAACACCAATTGAAAAAAAACTCATATACTTTTAACATTTGTGTTGTGTGCTTAGGTTATTTTAGTGGTGTCCTCAGTTGACAGGATTTAGATCCTTGCTGACTGTTTAGTCTTAAGAGTTTAAGGCTGTAACTCTATGTGAGTTTAGGATCCTATGTGGGTTAGTCTGTTCGATTCAAGCAACCTACGTGGAAGCTGAATCTTAGTAGATAAAAAGTTATTGGGTTGATAGATTGTAAGGTCAGTCATGTAAAACAATCTTGTTTAACGAAGTTCCTCCGCCATGAGAGAATAAAAGACGTAGAAGGATTACACCATCTTCGAACCACTATAACCCAAGTGTGTTTATCTTTATGATTTTAGCATTTATGGATTCATTTTTTGTTGCATTGTACATCATATCATACTACACTCAAAGCTTGCTAAAAATCATTTTCTTGAAAAGATTTTCAAAAGAAACTCTATTAAAAAATTTAAGTTTTCATTGTATAAGAACTCTGGTATAGTAAGTTGTGTTGCATTCTAGCCTAGTAAAGTGTACTGCATCCTGTGTTGTATTCTGTGATAGAATACAACACTGCAAGTTCGAAAAAAATTTGAAAATTGATAGAGGTTCATCCACCCCCTCTGAACCTCTATGCCTCTTGGGACCAACTAGATGAAACAATCAACATTGCAATTAATTAGTTTGAAAATCCATAAAATATAACTACAGTTTTTCATTTTAAACTATTTTTGTATTAGAAATATTAATGTTTAAAAATATATTTTAGATTTGACGGATTTATTGTTATTTTTTCACTATATTTATATTAAAAGAGCCAAATAGGATTTTGAAAAAAAAACCATAAGAACATAAATTCTAATAACACCATACTTTAATAAAAATATTAAACATAAGAACATAATTTCTAATAAAACCATACTTTAATAAAAATACTACCTTTATAGTATAATTTTAATATATATGCTTATAATATATCATTGGAAATCTCTTTAAATATATATTAATATGGAACTAATTTTAGTTTAAGATTCAAAATATTCAAGATTATAGAAGAAAAAGAATTAAAACATATAAAAATCTTCAAAAAAAGTTTGAAATGTTGAGGACTCTTACCTTTTATATATAATCAAATAGAAAAATAAAATAAATATTGAATTACTTTAATATCTTTAATATAGAGTTTTCTTTAATTAGAACTCTAATTTTATTTAATTTGTAGGAGGGTCAAAATAGGCATTATGAAAAATGGACGAAACTTAACTTAAGAAAAGTTTGGAATGTAGAGGATTCTTACCTTTCATAATCAAATAATAAAAATAAAATACTATATATATAGATATAAATATAGAAATAGTCATTTTCCCTTAAATAAAATATTTTATACAACCGAATAAATTTTGCAGCTAAGTTGTTTCTTTTCTATTTTATTTTGTAACTCAGTTCTAACTTCTAAGCTTGTCTTAATTCTCCAAGATCCAAAATTCTTATTACAAATCTTTAATATCATTTGCAACTGCCTACTATTTATCATATAATTAATTGACACTGATTGGCTTTTTATTCTTTTAATATCATATTGATAGGACATATACTTATTAGGAGATCATATTTTGATGGATATCATACCTATAAATACGATAAGTAAATGAATATTAAATTAATCATTAATATCAAGTTAATCGTAAGCATTCTTTACTACGTTGTCCAGGTTGACTCTTTTCCTATCTTCAGCAGTATACACATGTCTAGGTTTTATCAAGTATTCTACAAGAGATGGGACTTTCCTATAGTCAGATACTTCCTTTCTTGGTGCTATAAGTGGTACTTGTGCAATAGTGGGTCTTGGACTAGCTCCTTCAACGCCCTAATTGATCACAACTCCTTTCATTGCTGCTTCCACCTCAGTTATTACTGTTGCTACTACATGTGCTGCAGCTACTTCAATTTCTGCTCTCTCTCTCTCTCTCTCTCTCTCTCTTTCTCTAACTTTTCTTCTAAAGACTGGATTCACTTTAGTGATGACTGGTGGTCCTTCTATGATGACATACCACATCTCATCATGCATAGCAGAGAAATATGCCTACATTCTAATCTTCCAATCGTCATATTCTACTATGTAAAACATGAGAAGCTTGTGATGTGACAAATCTATGATATGCTAAAATATGAGACTTAAAAGAAACTAAAAATGATTTTCACAACAGAACAGGTGGATATGGATAGATGACCGGACAAGTTGTCTTTAAACCCAACTTGGTCTGATACCACTTGTTGGTCCCAATTGGCACAAAGGGGGTGAATTTAGAGGAGGTGAATGAACCTCTATCGATTTTTCAAACTTTTTCGAACTTGCTGCACTATATCCTAAACAAAACACATCACAGAATGCAGTACAACTTACTATGCTAGAATGCAGCGCAACTTACTGTACCAGATTTCTTAATGCAGTAAAAACTTAAACTTTGATAGAGTTTCATTTTGAAAACATTTTCTGAAATATGAGTTTTAACAAAGCTTAGAATGCAATATGATGCAATGTAAGATAACGAATGATATATCAATAGAAATGCTAAAACAGAAAGATAAACACACAGAGGCTTATAGTGGTTCGAAGGTGGTGTAATCCTTCTACGTCCACTCTATTCTTTCTCTAAGGAAGAACTTCGTTAAACAAGTTTGCTTTACAGGACTTCGACCTTACAAACTATCAACCTAACAAGTTAACACCTACTAAGATCTTGCTTCCACACAGGTTACTCAGATCTCAAAGGCAGACCCACACAGGATCATAAAACTCACACAGAGTTATTACCTTAAACTCCTAAGGCTAAACACTCAGCAATGAACATTTTCTTACCAAATGAGGACACCTACTGAAACAACCTAAGGATACAACACAAACGTTAAAAGTATATGGGCTTCTTCATCTGGTGTTTGAAGCAGCCTTAATGAATCTTTAGACTCAAATACTTCGGAGGCTTGATTGCTTCTCTTAGAGGTTGAGTGAAAACTTTGTGAGTTGAATGATCGAGAGTTTGAGAGCTTGTTCTTGCTTGAGAGTAAGTGATCAGTTTTTTACTACATGTTCCAGCCAACTCTTCCTCTATTTATATGTGAAGAAATATGTCTGTTGAAGAGAGACATATATCTTTGAATGTGAATCCTCTTCAAATGTTGTTGAGCTCGCATTCATTGCTTCTGAATGATCACATTTAATATTTCTTATCTTTCCAGGTTATTTAATGCAGTTGTACTAGGTTGCAGTCTTGTCGTTGTCTGTCAGGCCACGTGATGATAGATTATTGGCTCTCGATACTACTTTCATCATACTGTCTCTATTGGCTAGTTAACACTTGATTGATCCTCGGACTACATTTGATCTTCCTCGTACTGCATTGATGTGTGTGTTTGTCAATACATTCTATTTGTCCTTCTTTGACTTAGGATGCAGTACTTGCTTTCTGCAACCTTTCCAGTAATACAACTTTCTGTTAGCTTGATGTATTTGTTCTACTCATTGTTCTGCTATATTATTCTACTTACAATATCCAAATATTGTTTTCTTCTGCTGCATTCAGTAGTGGCTTTCTCTATTACTTGCAGTATCCCCTTCTACTGAATTTACAAAATCCTCAATTCTTCAGCTTATCTTCTCGACTCAAAACTAATCTAAGTTTCACTTAAACAGAGTGAAAAATAGAGTACTCTATTTTCCTATTACAATGTTATTTTATCTCATCAAAATCTAAACACAAATTTCCTAACAAACATGACAACTTCAATCATAGTGGTCCATTTGCAAATATGGCCAGTATTGGATGAGTTGATACCAAAAAAATGCTCATAGTATCCTGACTATGAATCTACAAATCATTTCACTTATGAGTTTGGAAAATTGAACATGTCTATTGACTATCAAGGTGGGGAGAAAGTTCAAGTTGGAAATGAGGTTGGATTGGCAATCGCTCATCAAGGTAAGATTGTTTTAAAGTCATTTCATCACCTCACTCACACACTTTCTCTAAACAATATTCTTCTTGTTCCTCATATTATTAAGAACCTTATTAGTAATTCTCAATTTGCTAAAAATAATATTGTTTACTTTGAATTCCATTTTTGTTGTACTCTTAACTCGAGTTGAACAAAACCGGACATATAGAGGACCAGGAGTGGCCGACCTGAAATGAAACCGGCCATGACAGTGAGTAAGGTGCTGACTCAAGCTGAGATGTTGACCCAAGCCAATGTGCCAACCCGAGTCGAGGTCGATTGAGCCAATGTGCCGACCCAACCTCGGGTTCAGGCTAGCCAAGGTCATCATTTATCCGGATAGTAAAGCATATAGTTGAGGTCAAATTAGCAGAGGTGAACCAAGGTCGGGAGACCTCAGAATAGGTGAGATGAACCAAGATCGAAAGATCTCAAATTAACCGAGGTGAACCAAAATTGGAAGACCTTGGATGAGCCAAGACCAGAAGAATATAGGTTGAGTCGGCTAGGGTTACAAGTCCAATACTTGAGTTAACTAGTGATAACTATGCCAACCTAGGAACAGAAGCTTACCAGAGATTCATTGGCCTTAGTAAGCCGACCAAAGATAGAATCAACTCCAGCTTGAGCTTAGCTCGGTCGGACTCTTAGCCAGTCAAGGAGGCCGACTATAGATGGTTGACCTGAGGTCATGAGCCGACCTGAGATCATGAGCCGACCAAAGATGAATCTTTGGAGGACTAACCAGGGATTCGGCCGACTAGAGATGGTCGAGCTGACCAGAGATACAAGAACTTAAAAGAGTTGAGAACACTTAGCCGATCAGAGAATCAATTATTCACGTAAGCCATCAAAGGAAGAGCTAAGATCATGCACCTACTAGATAGTTGAATATCCATTATATCACTCAAGACAGATCTAGAGATATGAAGATGAATAGAGATCATACGGTCTTCATCCGAGAAGTACACAAAAGACTTAAAGTCTCAAACCAAGAGAGGATCTTCAAAGAAGGAAATAAATCAAGATCAAATCATATCCGATTTAGATAGAATGAAATCCATAGTTTCCTTATCTAGATCTTAAAATCAAGGGATTTAGTTCTTATTCACCAAGTAATGTAATTTAGGTCAAATCTATAAATAGGGTCTCATTATCATTCAAATAGATCCGATTTTGGTTCCAAAATCATTTGTATTCAAAGCAAATAGAAAGAATTATCCTCTCATTCTTATATAAAAAATGTTATGATCGGCCAACTTCGACCGACTGGAATAATCCTAACTAATTTGCTTGTGTAGGTACATGGCACCATCTTCTGTTGACGTTAACAACCCTTATTTGTGTTTGGTTAAGGACCAGGTAATAATGCAAACTCTGTTCAAAGGGGCTATTGAAAATGACATATATAAATTTAGTTTGAAAAGTGCCAATGAAGACTCTTTTATCCACACAAACCTCTTCATGAACCACAAAACACCACTCATTATCTATAATGTCCCGTTTTCATAAAAGGTCATTTTTCACTAAGACGTTACTTACGTACAAAAATTCACATTTTCAGGAATAACAAAGATAAACAAAACAAAGAATAATTATGAAATATTATTCAATAAAGTTTCAGTGGAAGCCTTTCCTTAAAACTTCTTGTTTCTCAAACTAAAATTTTGGTTATTCAACGAATGAGGTAAACGAGCATTACACAAACAAATCAATAAATATTCATAAATAATCATGTAGTTTCGATCACTTAGCAAGGTAAATAATCATCACCATACGTTACCAATTGCATTCACATTTAGAATTCATAATATGACATTTAAGTCTAATACAAACACAATAACATAGAAGTAGACAATCATATTTAAGTTCAATAGCATGTATTAAAGATTGCATATTTAAGGAGCATGAAATTTAATAGCATATAGGTTCAAGAAGTTACCCCCATCTTAGTAATAGTTTGAACGTGTGTTATAAGTTATCGAGCAAGCCTAGTTAATTCATTTTTCCTCGTTTTCTTTAACGTTTCATTTGGTCACGAGAATCATTGAAACGACTTTCGATGTCTTGGAGAATAAAAGAATGAAAATAAGCAGTTCCAAGGTTAAAGATAGAATTTTGATGAACTTTGTAATAGAATTGTCTATTAAAACATTAGAGAACTTTAATTATGCTTAAATTGTCTTTGAATGACTTAAATTTAGTTTAAGAAAAGTAAATTATAAAATTTAGGATTTAAATTAGATCATAGGAGACTTGAAATTAATTTTAGAAAGGTTAATTTATGTGTCATGTGCTCACGTATTATCATATCACCATTTAGTAAGATTCACGTGTCTTATAAGTTTAATAATTAATTTAAAACCTATATGATAAAAACAAGTCATTCCTAGGTGAAAGACATATTCTATATGTATATTTCTTGTGAGTATCCTAAAATCATGGAAATATTTATATATGTATATATCATCTATAAGTATTGACTACCGAAAATTTTAAAGTTTTGATAATATTTATGCATAATTAAAAATATTTTCTAAAACTAGTATTTCAATTAAATTTCAGCACAAAAATAACATGTAGTGGAAAATTCACTAAATATTCTATGATTTATGAAACTTCCTCAAATTATTTCAGTAGCTACTTAACATAGTAAAGTATATTACATAAAAATTTCAGCTAAAAATTATTCTTACATGAGTAGTTATGAATTTCAGAGGTGCTGAAAAAGAGTATCATCTTTGCAAAAAATAGGTTGATTTGTAAAATTCGATATAAATCATATAATACTCCAATTTTTTCAAGGTAAATTAAACATGTCCCTAATAACCTATAATACAATATAGTAGAAGATAATGTATTGGTTCGAAGGGTGTAAATCAGGGAAAGGGTTTCATTCAGAACAAAAGAAAAAAACAGAGTTAATATGTCTCTGAACAACACCACATTAGAAAAATCATAGTAAATCTAATTTAAGTCCAAATCTTCTTAAATTTTATAGACACATTTTTAATTTCATATATTTGAATATGATAAAAGGGTTTAAGTTAATTCAATTTCTACAAGCTCACAAATATTACGGAACATACCTGCAGATATCAAACTTCCAATACATGTACCACTTTGCATATTCAAATAAATTATAAATAGAAAATTCTCAACCTAATGCTAAAGAACATCTTTAAACTTCCTAATGATACAAGTTATAATGATATGATGAAATAATGATTTCATTCAATGAAGATACAATTACAATGTGCTATATATACAACTAATAAAATCAAAATAAATCTTCTATTCTGGTAAGATATGTGATTATAAATTACAAGGGAATTAGTTGACTCAATCCCTATAATTAAGTACATAGATAATTAAATATTATATCTTATTATCATCCCCCTCAAGCGAGACGTGGGATGAGACTCCATTTGAAGCTTGCTTCTAAAGAATTCGAATAACGGTCGAGGTTGACTCTTAGTAAAAATATCAACAATTTTCAGTTCGCACAAAACAAACTCAGTGATAAGTTTTCCAGAAGACACCAATTCTCGAATGAAATAATAGTCGATATCTATGTGTTTAGCTTGTTTATGTGCAACCGAATTTTGGCAAGAAAAAAAATAGTGTTGTTGCTATCAATAATAAAACTAGAGACTCTGAAGAAGACACTCGAAGTTCCTTTAAAAGATGAGTAAGGGAGATCATTTCTGAAGCAACATTAGCAAGAGCTCTATACTCAGACTCACAACTGGAACGAGAGACTGTAGGATGTTTTCTAGTACTTCAAGACATAAGATTTCTACCAAAATAGATAGCGTAGCCATATGTGGAATGTTGAGTCTCTAAACACCTTGCCCAATCATTATCAAAATAGTCTACCAAAGAAGGAGATGTGCCAGAAGAGAAAGAAAGTCCATAATTTGGAGTACTTTTAACATGTCGAAGAATCCGCTTGACAGCCTAATAATGCTCGGTGGTTGCTTGTTGTAGAAACTGACTCACCAGATTTACAGCAAAATAAAGATCAGGTCGAGTCACGGTGAGATACTGTAAAGCACCAACAAGCGATATGTATAAGGTAGGATCATGAAATAAAGGTCCTATAGAAGCAAATTGAAAACCAATAGTTAATGGAGTAGAGACATGTTTAGCATCTTTAAGATCAGGTTGTTTCAAAATATCTCGAGCATATGCTTGATTCAAGAAAAGACCCTGAGCAGTATAAGTGACCTCAAGATCCAGAAAGTAGCCAAGTTTACCCATATCCATAATAACAAATTCTTGTTATAGACGAGAAATAAAATAGGTGACTTCAGAATTGCCTATAAGGATAAAAACATCAACATAGACTAGAAGATACAATATAGATGATCCTTGAATGTAAACAAACAGAGATGAATCAAATGACTGCATAAAAACCAATGCTAAGTAAAAAATCGCTTAGCCTCTGAAACCATACCCGAGGAGTCTATTTTAAACCATATAAAGTCTTTTTTAGGCAGCACACGTGATTTAGGTAGCGTGGATCAACATAATCCATAGGTTACTCCATAAAAATAGGCTTCGAAAGAATACCATTAAGAAATGCGTTCTTTACATCAAGTTGATGTAAAGGCCAGTGTTGCATCACAACTAAAGAGAGAACAATTCAAACTATAGAGGCCTTAACCATGGGATTGAAGATGTGGGAGTAATCAAATCCCAGTAATTGAGTAAATCCTTGAACAACAAGTTGAGTCTTATGACGATCAATAACAACAAGCCATTCTTGATGTTTGGCTGCTGACACGGTGGAGAAGAATGGAGGAGACCTAATTTAATCCGTTATTACCGACGGAATTTTCGTCGATAAAAAGTGCTTAACCGACACTGTTTTGTGCCATTTTCAAGCAAAACGACATCATTTTTTATTTCCAAAAATTTTGTGGGGAAACAAAACGACGTCGTTCATTTTGAATTTTAACGATCGACGTAATTTCCGTTGGTATTAATAAATATTTTTTTAAATAATACAAAATTCATGATGGAATTTCCATCGACAAATTCAAATTATTCAGAACGCGTCATTTTAGCCTAGAAACGACATCGTTTTACACTTATTACCGATGGATTTAGCAACGACATTCCATCGCTAATATTTCTGATCTATTTTCCAAATTTTTAGTGATTTTTTTCCCAAATTTTTGTGCAAAAACATATTTTTATTCCTAGCTAGCTATATTATATGAACAATTCAATTTTATAAATGAGATGAATTCAATTAATCAAACACAACTACCTCGTTATTTAAATCGGTTCATGATATATATACATATTTGAAAAATATACTAACATATGTAAAATAAATCATTCGAACATAAATAATAAAATTATATAATTGGGATAATTACAAGATAAATAATTATATACATTAAGATAAGCTATATATATATAACTTCAACTCATGAGCAAAATTAGTTATATATATATATAAGTACGCGTAATTATTAATTATACAAGTATATAAATATGTTTAATGCAACAACTTTAATATTCTAAAATTAAAAGTAATTAAATTAAGATCATTAGAGGTAAATTATCAAAAAAAAGATATTAAAATACTTTAAATTTAGGGTTTTCCGATGGAATACCAATGGAATAACAATGGATATTTAACTTCCAGGTTATCGACGGAATTCTGTCGATAAATAAAGAATAAAATGATGTCATTTACTTCACCGACAGACTCTACATACCATCGTCCTTTTCAGACAAAACGATGTCGTTCCTTCTTAGAATTCGATGGCAACAAAAATAACATCGTTTTTACATCTATTTACAACGGAATATTTCATCGATAATATTCTGTCGGCGAATGCATTAGAAAATGTAATTTCCCAATGGATTTTCTATTGTTTGTTATTACCGATAGACTTCTGTTAGAGATCCGTCGGTAAATCTTATATTTTTTTCTTACCTCTCGCGACAATTTTCCGTTGGTAATCATCAATGGAATTCATCTGTCGGTGATTTTCATCGGTATATCATATATTTTTTGTAGTGAAAAACACTAAATTGAATAAGGAATAGATGAAGTCATCCACAAATATCACATAGTATCGAAAATCAGAAACAGATGAAACCAGAGCATGCCCCCATAAATCACAATGCACAATATCCAATACATGTGATGAACATATATCATTTGATGAAAAAGGTAAACTGTTGGTCCCAAGTGGTCAAAGGTTCAAAGGGGGGTGAATGAACCTCTATCGATTTTTGAACTTTTCAAAACTTTTTCTTATGAACAGGCTCCTGATTCTAAAGAGAAATAGCAACCTGACTCGAGTCAGTAACCTAGCACAATGCTAATCAGGTTCCTGTCTCGGAATGACAGTATGCAGCGGAATAAACAACGATAGAGTTTCTATTTTGCAAACGCGTTTTCTTTTTAAAGTATGATTTTATCAAAGTCTTTTGACTTGTATGCTTATAACAAGTGCAACATGATAGATATGCAATAAATAAAGCACAGTATGCAGTCAAAGAAAATAAACACTTATGGCTTATAGTGGTTCGAAGGTGGTGTAATCCTTCTACGTCCACTCTACTCATTCACTGAGGAGGAACTTCGTTAGGTCAGTTCGATTTACAAGTCTCAACTTTACAAACCTCTTTCTAACAAGTTGATACCTACAGAATCCCAGATTCGTAGGTCAAATCCCACACAAGACAAATAGTCTACACAAAACTATAAACTTAGTAAGGATATAATCCTATCAACTAAGCTACACCAAACACAACCTAGCGCACACAGCACAAATGGTTAAAAGAAAATAGAAGGTTCTTCAACTGTGTTGTTGAAGTCAATCTTGAACTTTGTTAGCACGAACGCTTGATTAGTAGACTGGCTTCGAAGGTTGAGTGACTGAACGAGAAGGTTTTGAAGCTTTGAGCATGATGTCTTTTGAGATATTGGGAGCTCAATTGTTCGGTAGTCTTCAAGGTCAGTTCAACCTCCTATTTATAGATGTGGAATAATGCCCGTTGAAGAGAAGACATAGTTCTGTTGCAATTCAAATAGATATTCAAATCTTCGTAATTAATGTGTCGCCGGAAATCAGAGTTTAGGGGAGTGGTCTACTCTAATTTGCATTAATGGCGCCATACTTTTCGCTGTAGTACTTTGTAGAGCCGTTTTCCAGGTGACAACACCTCATTGGCTCATCATACACTTTTTTCTACTGGTAACTTCGACAGGAACCAATCCTCATATCTTAACCAATGTAATCCTCGTACTGCATTGAATTGGCTAGAGAGACTTACTTCTTGTTTTTATGAAGATGGTAGCCTCTTTTTGTTTTGCGCCAAGATTCTGTTTTAGAGCAGCTTCCTGTTCCTGAAACCTGCAGTCAGCTTCCTGACTGCGTCTCTTTTCTATTCTGCTTTAGCTTACTGTTCTTGATCAGCTTCTTGTTCATCGTTGGCTGATCTAACTTATTGATTCTAACTCCAATTTTGACTTACTGACTTTTTACTAAGAAGGTTAGTATTCAAGTCTTCAAGTCAAGAATCCTGCCATCATTAGTATTTCCTATCTTTCTGCTATGTGTTACATCTTAGAAACATCTCAAGGAAAGATAAGATAGATAAGCTAAATCCCACTTATACAATGTGGAATATGGGTAGTCTAAAAGATCATCTATTATTACATTTGTCTCATCAAAACCTAGTCAGAAATATCCCAACATAAACATTTACTCTTTACTTGTTCACAAGACGGGCAAAGTAAAGGCTAGGCAACACAAATGTAACAGAAATATGCTCAAGTTTTTGTAATAAGAAAACTGTGTGAAAAACAACATGACCTAATTGGGAATGCCATAGTTAAAAAAAACTGTTAACTGAGATGACATTCTAGAAGCCATAAGACCAACAACAACACCATCGAGAACATATAAACTATGTCTACGCCTGCCCTGAGCCAAAATAGCCGTAGATACTTGGCTATGAATTTCAAACGCATCATCAGTAAATAAAACTTCAACCCCAGAATCAGCACATAATTTACTGACATATAAATTTTTTTTCGTAATATCCGGAATAACCAAAATATTATCTAAAATAATAGAATTATTAATTCTACATGTACCAACATGCGTAATCGATAATCGATCTCTATTACCTACAATAACATAATCAGAACTTGTATACGGGTTTGAAGAATCCAAGAAAGCGGCATTCAATGTCATGTGAGCAGAAGCCCAGTATCCAAATACCAATCTGAAGTAGAAGCCGAATTAATTTCACAACCAACTAAAAAGGCCTCTGCAAGATTTACGGATGAGAATGATAGATGATTGGGGGTGGCCATTAATACAATTCGATGATGATGAGAGATTTGAGAACAGAATTTCCCTTTAGTTGATCAAGAAAAAAGATAAGGGAGAGATGAGGGAAAAAATAATTGAGGGTTTAGGTATCTTAGGTTGATACCATGATATGATGCAATAATGATTTCTTTCAATGAAGATACAATTACAATGTGTGCTATTGATCAAGCACCTCGCGAATTGAATTGGGTTACAAGTGTGGTTAAGATATACTTTTATATATCTTCTCAAACTTAAATCTCATACTGTCAAAACTTCTCTCGTTTTATGTCTCTTGTGCAAAGTCAATGTAATAGAAACATTAAGGCTCTCCAAACTGATGGGTAGCTAAATACAAGCCCTTTGGTGTATATCTTTAATGAGAATGACATCTTACATTGAATTTCTTGTCTCTGCACCCCCGAACCGTTTGGTCGCAAGAAAACACGGAAATATAGTTGAAGTGAGCTTATCTTTTCTTATTGAGTCTCATGTTTATCTCAAACACTAGGATCAACCTTCATTAGCGGCACATATGTCATTAACAGAAACTCTTCTAAAATCCTTAATTTCAAGTCTCCGTTAAGGATATTTGAGTGCCTATGTTGTCCTTATTTGAGACCTTACAATAATCATAAACTGGAGTTTAGAACTGATAAAAGTGTTTTCATTGGTTACACTAATCAATATTACCCAACAATAAAATCATTATCACAAGACACATTATCTGTGACGAGTCACAATTTTTTTTTTGTTGACAAAGACAAAAAACCCCACACCAAGGATACACACACCACCATTATTTTCCCTTTAATTAGAATATGTGATTTCTTAATCAATATACTAAATGAAGAAAGCGACCACTCACAAACTATTATAATCTTAGTTTTGCATCTCATAATAGCACACACACGATAATACAATAGAGATAGTGGTGAACAATCTGTAAATCATGACCATAATACTGAGGCTGAAGAAGAAAACAACATCAGTTAAACTGATAAAATTCCTCACATGATTACAAGGTCGGATTTTCAAGCCTAAAGCTTATCACACCGATCTAGCAAATATTGAGTCATCAACATATTTGGAATCATTGAGGGTGCCTGAGTGGAAGACTGCTATAAAGAGGAAATATCAAGCTCTCCCTAAGAACAAAACTTGGGAACTAATAGTCATTCCTTCTAATAGACAAGTTATTGGATGTAAATGAATTTTCAAATTAAAGAAGAATGCAGACGAGAACATTGCAAGACACAAGACTAAATTGGTTAAGGATACTCTCAACTGCCTGGCTTGGATTACTTAGATACCTACAACCCTGTTGTTAATCCTACTATCATTCAAACTATCCTCTCTTTTGCCACTATGAATCGCTGAAAGATCTAACAAGTAGATGATGATAATTCATTCTGAAACAGAGAGGTTGAAAATGATTTTTATATGGAACAAGTTTATGGTTTTGAATTAGGAGGTGGATTGGTTTGCATGGTTAATGTTGGGCCCTCAACAATCCGACCTGGCCCAAAAGTCACCCGTGCCAGAAGGGTGGAAAATACTTAGTCTCGCAGGAAGGATCCACAAAGAAGGAAACAAATCTACAATCAAATCATATCCGATTTAGATAGGATTTAATCCATTGTTTCCGTATTTAGACCCTAAAATCAAGGGATTTATTTCTTACTTTCCAAGTTTCATATCATTACATTTAGTCTATAAATAGGGCCTCAATTATCATTTAAATGATCGAATTCTAGATCCGAAATCATTGTAATTAAAGGGCTTTCTACTCTCAATCTGATATAAAAAACGTTATGGCTGGCCAAAACCGACCGACCAGAATAATCCTAATTAATTTGCCGAGTAGGCACCAGGCACCGTCTTTTTCTTATTTTATTCGATTTTCATATCATTTGTTCGGTTCGATTTACTTGAACCGGATCAAGATTTTTGGTGTTAGGCTAGGATTTTGTACTCTATAAAATCTGACGTCAACAGTTAAGATGTCAACAGTTAAAAAGTCCCTATACAGTTTTAAACAAACGTCTAGAGCTTGAATGTCAAAATTATTTTATGTTTTGAGGTCTTATAGTTTTACCAGTTCAAAGTGAGATACGTTTTTGTCCTATAAGTAAAATCAAGAGTTAATAACCCCATATACCCAAATGGATATAAGGTATATACTTTTATACCCACATATAAAGGAAAATATCCCCAAATACCCAAATTCTTAATAACCTCTATAATCCACTTTTCTAATCATTAATTTTACTACATTCAAGCAAACTTTTCTAATTCCAATCCATATGTTTTCTTATTTAATTAATAATTCAAACTCCAAATATTGAATAGATCCGAACCCGAAATTGAAACTTTAAAGATTGATTTTCTTCAGGAATAAGTATATAGGCTAGAATACTTTCCTCGTGCCAATACTGTCTAAAAATAGTGGTCTGGAATGAGTAACAATGCAACGTATAAATTCCTTCGGAAATTGAAAATCTAAAAATGGGTATAAAACGGGGATGCGAAAATGGTATCAGAGCCTAGGTTTATTAAGAACTTTTAAGTTATATTTATTATATTTGTGTAATTAACCTTTGGTGAGGAGAATTTCTCGCGAAATATGGATCTGGACAAATGTCCAGGATGCTTACCATACAAGAGATATCGCCAAATTTTGGCGATGTACAAACAAGAACATAGGGATAATGTCATATATTGGCAGAATCAATATGTTGATCAAGAGAATGCAGGAGCCGACAGGGAAATCTTAAGGCAGTGCAATAGACGAGCGGAATATTATATGGGTTTCCTTGCGGTAAACCAGATGTTATATACCGAATTGATAAACATTCAGGAAATTGTTTATCTAAATCATTGATGACAGAAGGAGAACCTGAATGGAGCAAGATACTTCCGGACACATCTAAGCTCTCTCGGGATCTTAGAGAAATCCAGAAGACGGTGCAGAATTATGGCAACAGCCATAATCATCTACCAACACAAGTCCATCAGATCCAGAACCAGATGGAGACGATGGTGAAATATCAGAAGGAAACTCTTGAAATCCTTCATAATATTCAAAAAAGAGTCAAAAATCTGGAGGACAACCAAGTCTTCCTGGAGGAAGAAGACGTATAGATTTCGGAACAGTTCTCTATTTAAACCAAAAGGAGAAACCAACCGAAGTTATACGCCAAATGACTCGAGATGAAAAGCTTCTTGCTATCATCAAAGGAAAATCCGTCACAAATTAAAAGTGATGGATATAGAGAAGATTAATCTTGAAGATTTACATGAACTTGTCGAGTCCTTCGCAGGATTAGGCATTATGGATCTAAAGATGAATCAAGAGATGGTTTAGCTTTGGTTACTCGTGACCAACACCAAAGACCACCTCCATAACCACCAGTGGATCCCAACATTGCAGAAAGTTCAGATTCACATCATATAGATGAATCAATGTCGCACGCTGGAGATTTCACTACAAGAGGAGATCCTATTATTTCAGGAACTCGACAACGTCCAGAAGGCCAAATCTCATGAATACGTCTTATGGAAAGTCACAACTAGATCCTATATATCCGTATGGATTGATGCTAAATCTAGATATCCTAGATTTCAAAAATTGAGAAGTCCTTATCGATGATTGGGCATCAGCGATGAGGATTGCAGCAGGTACCCTTGACCTTACAAAGGAATGATCCATCTTACTCCTTGAGATGAGTCTTGAAGGATCTGTAAAGACCTCATGGGACATGACAGCACCAGAAATGAGAAACAACGTTACTACTGGTGAGTCATTGAAAGGAATTGTCGATAATATGGTAAAATTATTCAAAATCCATTTTATCGGCATAGGCTATTTTGAGGAAGTGGAAGAGGAGAAAAGAAAAAAATACAAACAAGCTCTCTACTGTCTCGAGTTACATGATATTTTTCATATTGACGAATACATCAAGTTATTCACTAAGTACCGATAGAAGTCCAAGGTGGATGACAAAAAAGCTTCGCAACTTTTCTTTGCGAAGATACCAAGTCCTTGGAGAGAAATGCTCATCAAGGAGTACAAGAGTGCAGACGATTTGGATATTGTGGCCAGAAGAAAGTCTTTCTTAAAGGCCAAGTTAGCTGAATGGTGCCACTAGGCAGCACTCTACAAAAACTACAAGAGACTCCGAGGAATCAATAAAATGGTTCTCTTATGTTGCGAAGATAACGACATCCCAACAGTTGTGGGAGGTCAACCACGAAGGCATAAAAGGAGGAAACAAATAAGCCATCCTTATAGCCGTGGAAGCAATAACAACAGAAGGAGTCATAGGTCTTCTTCATGGAGACCTGGAAGGATGTGGTCAAAACAAAAGGCCCGAAGTTACAAGTCAGGGCAAAGACCAGCACCAAGAAGGAGTAAAGCCTCTTCATCTAGCTCGAACCAGGGAAGTACCAGCAGAACCACATGAAGAAGAACTTTCAGGCGAGCTCACACCCAAGCTAATGAAAGTTTCAAAGACTGTAATTGCTGGACTTGCAGAGCAAGAGGGCATATCTCAACAGATTGCCCAGACAACCAAAAGAGAGGTCTTAAGACAGTTCGAATCAACACCAAAATTCGATGAAGCTGTCTATTACCAAAATCTCATACAGGTGTATCAATTTGAGGATGTACCCTCAAATGAAAGCATCTATGAAGAAGAGATCTATTCGGATGATGGAAGTGAATCCACACCAGAATCAGAGTGAGGAAGAAATTCTTCAAACAACAAGAGAGGATATGGCAGGATTCCTCTCTCACACAACAGTCTCTCATAAAACTCTAATGAGGATTATAAAAGAGGATTCAAAGCTTCAGATGTATGATGGTTTTACCATCGGAGCTATGGAGAAGGCATTGGATAAGTTTGGGTTTCATAATAGAAAACACCAAATTATTCATAAAGTTACTATTGGAGAATTTGTCATCCCAATGGAATTCACTAATAACTTGATCGAGATGCAGTTGATCCCTTACAAAGAAGTACAGGAGATCAGAAGCAAAGTCAAAAAGAGAAGTTGCAAATACACTCTCATGGATTCATATCGGAGCTATAAGAGTTGTAATTAAAGCAACCTTTAAGAAATGAATTGATTCACCACTAAATCTTGCGATTTTTGACAAGCGAATCTCCAATCTCAAGGATTCATGCCTTGGAGCAGTTACGGGAAACCTGTGTGCAGGGAAACTGGCATTTAATGTCTATCCTAGAATTGCATATAATTTGGGAGATCGAGACTTCAATAGAGTCTTAACCCTTCATCAAGATTTCAAAAGAAATGATTTGATGAAAGAAGGGAATAGATCATACTCGATAACCTATAAGATTTCCTATGCTCTCTCAAATACACATCATTCAAATGTATTCTTGAGAAATGAATTTATTGAAGTCCCAAGAATCTTTGAGGATTTCGCCAGGGTGGTTCTACCAGAACTTATCAAGTCTCCAACTATAAAGGAGATCGATATGAAAATACAAGATCAACCTGTCTTCAACAAAAGTCAAAGCCTTAGAATGGAAACAAGGAGGATGTCTTTCCAACAAGACAGACTGATGAGCAGCAGTCGTTAGGAAGAAAGAAAGCCTAGTACAGTTCAGCGAATCCCAGGTGTATTCAAAACACAAAGAGAGCTAAAATGTCCAGAAGGCTGGAGAGAAGTTGAAGTAATATTCGACATCACTCAAAAGGATAATATATTTCCTTGTGATGTTTTATATTATCTCAAACAACCGATAGTCGGAAGATTTCAAGGAAGCCTAAAAATGGGTGAAATTGAACTGACTATCACGGGAGTTGCAAGAAGAATCCCAGAATAATTAATACTGGGTATCGATTTTCTCGAGGATCATAAGCCTTGGGAAAGATTACAAGATTGGAATGGAGTTTATAGTGGCTGATAAAAGATATAGAATTAGATAACCACTAGTCCATTCTCCATATACATTTCTATCGGAATGTTATATGCTGAATACAAGGCTGAATATTTCGCAGCCTATATTGATTCAAGAGCAGGGATTTGTATTACTAAGCAGGAGGTTTTTCCCAAAGATTGTGGTGAAGATCTACCGGTCATTGCAGGATGAGATTTCTCCAAAAGGATTCTTATCCTTAATCGAGGAATCAAACAAGCGGAAATTATGATCGGAGGCGCAGACGGTACCCCATGGTACAAAGTAAAGATGCCACCAATCTATTTCCATGATACAGGAGCAGATGTTTTACTCGAAAACAATTTCTTACAAACATTTAAGCGATTTATACAAGAGAATGAGACAAGACGGCTTATTTTCACAACCTTATGTGATCATAAGATTATTGTTCAGAGACTGCGAGAAGCATTCTACCGAAGAATGTCTATTAATTTGCGCAGCAAGTGTGGTGATGAAGCCAAACTTCGACATCCAAAAATGGCAAACAAAAGAAGATTTGGTGATGCATTATTATCTTTTCGACAATATGGATCGAAGCAAAAAGATCTAAAGAGATGGGATAATAATCCGTATTCATTCAGAATACAATGAGAAGAACGAGTTCCTCCAAAGGTTATTGCGGAATTACGAAAAGCCCTATTGGAGAATCCACAGAATGATGTTACCATTGAAGAACAAATATCACTCAAGGATTTCAGGAAAAAGATCGAGGGGAATTATAACGAAGATCCTTTGGCATGGTGGAATAAGAACGAGCTCAAAGCATCCTTGAAAGTGAAACCAGGAAAGGAACACAAGTTCGTGAGACTAAAAACAATCCTTATGAATCAGACAGATCGTGAGGATATGCAGAAAATACTTAAGGAACATCTGGACCTTAAGTTAATTTCACCAGGAGTTTCTCCATATAGCAGCTCGGGATTCCTTGTGAGGAATCATGGAGAAATCAAAAGAGGTAAACCTAGACTTGTTATTAATTACAAAGGGATTAATAACATTCTAGAGTTTGATGGATATTACATCCCAAGTAGAGAATACTTGGTTAACTGTATCAAAGGTTCCAAGATATTCTCAAAGTTCGATTGCAAGTCTAGATTTTACCAGATCAAGATAGAGGAAGAAAGTAAGAAGTTCACAGCTTTCTCCATACCACAAGGACACTATGTCTGGAACGTGATGCCTATGGGATTGGCAAATGCACCCCAGATATATCAAAGGAAGATGGATAATCTTTTCAAAGATTATTTCAACTTCATGTTCGTATACATCGATGATATTTTCATCGCATCAAAGAATGTGAATGAGCATCTTAAACATTTGAATGTATTTTCAGATGTTTGCATAAAGAGGGATTAGTGCTTTCTGAAAAGAAGGCAGTAATTGCTACAAGACAGATTGAATTCCTCAGAATTGAAATCGACGAATCTAGAATCATTCTACGTCATATTGTGGAAAAAATACAGGGATTTCCGGATGATCTTAAAGACAAAAAACAACTTCAAAGTTTTCTCAGAGTTGTTAATTTTGTTGGAATGTTCATCAACAATCTAGCATTTCACAGGAAGGTGTTCAGCTCATTACTCAAGAAGGATGATATATTCAAATGGGAAGATGAGCATCGAGAAGGGATAAAACAACTTAAGAAAGTCTGTAAAAAGCTTCCAAAACTTGTTATACCTCAGGACGAGGATGGATTGGTTCTTTATACAGATGCCAGTGACTATTGGTGGGCAGCAGTTCTTATGAAAGCCACACTAAATGGAGAAGTGCCATGCAGATATTACAGTGATTTCTTAACACGAGATAGAAGGACGCATTGCTGACGAGGTCCTTAAACGAGTTAGACATCTCAAGAAAAACCTGGAGAGTCTTGAACGAGAATTTGGGACGTTATGTCTCAATGCCGAAGTCGCTAGACGACTTCAACGAGTTGATCAGGAATCCGTTTCTGGTCTAATACGAGCATACCAGAACGCTCAGGGACAATTGTTCCAAGCGTTGTACAAGCCTCTCCTCCAGGCTGCATCTCCCACGGTGTAAAAATGAGCGATTCGAGAACGGGACTCTAACCCGGAGGTTACAGAGTCAAATACCATAATCACGAGTGTTACAGGTGATGCATTCCTCGAGGATGTACAAACTGTAACCAAGGTTGAAGCTCCGGTGTCACGTCCCGTTTTCTTTCACAAAATATCAAAGTTTTCCAGCTTGGGCGTGCAAGAGGAAAAAGATAAGAGACGACAGAAGAAGGAGGTAGGGGACAACCAGAAGAAGATAGATAAGGGACGACCAAAATCATCATTTACATATCACAATCGGATTCAACCGATTTATCAAAACATATACACAGCGGAAATATTCATCAGGATCCAACATCATATCTCCTAAGAGATTTACTTTACAAAACATGATTCCTCAAACCATTATTAACTGTTGCAAAACATTAGACTTAACATATATAAGTCTAGATATGGCACCACCACCTCTCTCCCTCTAAGGTTCATCATGCTCTTCTTCGCCTGTAACGTGAGTTACAGAGTAGAAGTGAGTGCGTTGAATACACCCGTGGGAACAATTTCAACATCTTTATCAATTCATAGATATTTAAATACAACATGCGTATAATTTAACACGGAGCACAGCACGTAAATGCACAGCAGTCATTAGAAATGGTAAGGGACGAATAAGAGTGGGTGTTTCCTGTCTTATCCTATTGAATGGTATCATGTACCAATGGTGAGAGTAGTAGAAGGAACCAAGAGACGAAATGCATGAATAGAGTGGACCGCAGCCCTTTCATAGTATAAAGTATGTCACGGCAAATATAATCATAGCACTTAGTATTCCTCAATCATGCTTTGAATAGGGAAAACTGTAAACAAATAAAGAGTTAGAAATTACCCCCACCTTGTTCGGTGGTTACCACGTGAATACCAGGTATCAACTAATGAGTATCTCAAAGCTCAACTCAACTGATAACCTACACAAGTTATAGCATTTCTTAGTTCCTTGATTAATATAATTTAAAGATATAAAAGACTCCGAAGAAAGTTCGATCGTTAAAAACGAGACGGATCAGTAAATCCTAAAAATTGGGGTTGAAGAAAATAATAGAGGAAGATCAGTTTAACATACTGATATGAAAGAGGGAAGAATTTGGGTTGTAACAAAAAAAAGAATGAGCTCGATCGGAGTTGAAACGAGCTCGAACGGAACATTTTAAGATTGAGGGGTATTTTGGTAATTTTGGTCAAGGGTTGACTTTGACCGGGACCCCCGACTCCTGATGACTCGACAAAAACATTTGAAACAGAACGACGGGTGAAAACGTTCGCCGACGCGCATCCGGCACGCACGACGGCTCCCGGCGCGCACACCGTGCGTGCGCCTAGCACCCGGCGCCGCGCGCCTCGCGCCTAGCACGCCCTGTTCTCGGCAGCTGCCGAGTTTTCTCGGCACCACGCGCCCAGTGCCCGCACACCCGCCCGCGTACCTAGCCGCGCCTAGCGACCTGCTGCCACCAGCAGCCACCTGCTGGGGCGACGGCTCCGACGACGGCGGCGGCTTCACCGAAAAATATTAAAGAAAAAAAAAAGAGAGAGAAACTTACTTGTTTTCGTCGCCTTCATCTTGTTTTTGAAAAACGATACATTTTGAATTGAATGAGCCCTCTATTTATAGATTTTGAAAACTTACTTTTTTTTACCGTTGGAAAATTACTACTCCCTTCGTCCCAGCTCAACTTGCCTACTTGCCATTTTGGTTTGTCCCAACTCAACTTGTCAGCCCATAAATGGCAAATTTTTTTACCTTAATATCCCTATATTTCAACATTATTACAATAATGTCATCAAAAAGTGCATATCCACTTGATTTGATGTGCATATTATTATAAAAATGCCATCAAAAGTGCATATCCACTTGAGTCAACTGTATTTTCTTAATCTTCGTGCCCGGTCAACGTAGGCAAGTTGAGCCGGGACGGAGGTAGTATTTACCAAAAATATCTTAAGTTACCCTCTATCAAGACTTCACCCTTTTCTTCACCATTTGAGCTACAGGTCTCCGATTGACCTCTAGTTCGTTTCTATCTTCTCATTTTTCCGTTACGCATCCAATGGTGAAATAATATTCTATGTCTCACAAATAAATTGCCCTTCCATCTAAAACATGCGTTGGACACATATCTGAAACGTACATAATTAGTTAAACAATCAAGAATTAACGTACATATAATATTTTAATTAAGGGTTTAATTATTTAATTTACCAATTATGCTCCATTTTTGTCCTGGGCGCTACATCCGGTGTCACAACCTGAGTGTTCAAGTCAACCCAGCACCTCTAGGGTAAAAGTGGGAGAGTTGAACCTTAGGCCGCAGACAGGCAAGACTAAAGTTCAAACTAACGAGTATAAAGTTTCTCCTATGCAGGTTTACCAGCGACAATGAGAGAAGTTGATTATGAGAAAAAGTATCAACCCAGACAAAACAGTGGTTGATATTTTAGGAAAGTACCTAAGAGTTTGGATGAAACCAGGAAGTCATCCCAACGAGGTACAAGAATGGTATACTTTTGGAGCGTTAGCTTCAATCCATACGTTTCACCCGGATTCCCAAAAATTTCGAAATTATCGAAATGGATTGCAGAAGCCGTTCACGAGACTTGGGCAAATAATCCACATTTGTTCAGAGAAGATATTCTGGAGCTCTATTTTATCAGTGCAGCCCCAGAACCGGCAAAGAAAGGCTTCAATGAAGTTTTTCATTTCATCAAGCTAAGGAGACCGGATGGAAATGCCTTAAAATATAAAGGCAACTTCACCGGAAGAAATTCCTTTACTGGTAGGAGCAATCTCAGAAGATGAAGCTTCTACAAGGCGAGCATGGGGTCTTTGGGTTTGTCTAACAGAAATGGACAAAGTCAAATATCCATTTAAGTTTTTCCAGAATTCACCAAGTGGATCATTTCTACTGAATTCCATGACTGGATCAACAACAGGATTCGCAGAGGAACTTTTTTAGACAAAAAGAAGAAACCTTTGGGAAAACAAGATTCCGGTAAGCAAAGAAACCTACCGGAAATTCTGTAATATGGCGCATGTAGGCCGATGGATCGATCAGATCTGTCAAGCATGCCCGGATCAGAAAGAGCCCGAGTTTGGGAAAGGATTCCGACCCAAACCCGGCCGACAGGAACATGGGTCTAATAAGGACATGGGCCCAACACAAAAGAAACGTTATCCCCGGAGACTACGACAACCAAACTTTTAGAGATTCCCCCTACAAAATAAAATGGGATAGGTCACGAGAAAGTGACTTTCCAACCAACATCACATGGTGGGCAGAGTCAAAAGTAAATGATTCCCCGACAGACCTAACATGGACTGAGTCACGGGGCATAAAGAGGAAGAGCACTAACTGGCCAAATTGAAAGCAGCCAGCCAGCTCATTCAAAGAGATTTGGAATCCACATTTCAAGTCCGGATTTATGCCTATATATAGCGAGAGTTAAAGGAAGCTAAGGACATCGAACATTTCCCTTAGTTTTCTCTAGAATAATTTTTTTGTAATATTTTGAGTGTTTATAGTTTGTGTTTACGAGTGCAGGCCTCATCTCTTATGAGAGGCTAAACAAGTATTCTCCTCCCAATAGGAGATTACTTATGTAATAAATATTTCGTTTAAGTTCTTAATAAAATAAAGGTTTTTGTTTTCAATATTTTTTTAGTATTATTGATTAGTCCCTTAGAAGGAGTGTTTTATACACTTAGTGTAGGAAACGAACCAAGGTTGTGTTGTGCAGTTGATGAAGGAGTTGGATAACTTGCAGATCATCTTCCTTGAGGGTTGAAGTTGAACAGTGAGGAGTTGTTCGTAAAACGGTCTAGGGCAGTGATTTTCCAGCTGGTGGTTTTTCAAACCATCTCACCCGGTGCTGTTGCGGTCAAAGAAAGGTATGAAATCTAAGGGGTTAATTAATTTTACGGAAGTATATTGGGTCTGATTTTGATCAGTTTATGTTTTATTCGGATATAATTACTATTTGGAGTGAAAGAAAAAATTAAGTGGAGATTTGTGCTTAAAAACATCTTTGGAATTTGATTTAAAAATTTATTAAAGACTAATGAAGAAATTTGGGTATTTGGGGATATGTTATAAGGAAAGTGGGTATTTGGGGATATTATGTTTTATGTATGAGTATTAAAGTATATATGTTATATGTAATTGTGTATATTGGGATGAGCAATCTAAAATCAAAACTCTAGAATTTATATCCTAGTCTATGTAGATGATTTGATTGTTACTGACAACAATCAAACTATCATTGAATCTGTCCACGATCTCAACCAAAACTTCTCTCTCAAAGACCTTGGAGAACTTCAGTGTTTCCTGAGAATTGAAGTCTCACAAACTGCTGATAAACCTTCAGTTTCCCCGTTGAAAATACCCTGAACGGTACTAACTTGTTCAAAATCAAAACCGTGAACTGTGGTTATGTTGTGTATATGTTCAACTGTGAAAACACCTCAAATGATTTTTTTAGGATTTGTGTGTATGTTTAATAAAGTAAAATCGTTTGCAAGGAATGCAAAAATCATTTTCCAAATTTGTGTTAAAGTTAATGTAGGGTGTTTCCTTAGTTAAATGCGGGCTAAAAAAAAAATATAAATTAAAGGGAAAAAACAAAAACTCATCCCAAGTATACCCCATTTTGCACTTTACAATATCATTTATAAATGTTTACAGATTACTATATCATGTACACGGATTTTACAAAATACAATAAATCCGGCTGCCACATCATCAAATCTCGTCGGAGATTGTTCAAGTGCATCTAAATTTTTCACTTTACCATATAAACTTTAAAATTTTTCATTTCACTATATAAAGTTCATAGATTTTGCAAGCTACAATAATTTCAGCTGCAACGTCGTAAAATCTCATCAAAAACCGCTCACTTACATGATTTTTAAAGTAAATTTGTTTTGAAAATATCATTTACAATATCTTCATTACCTAATCTATTTTTTATTATTATTATTATTATTATTATTATTATTATTATTATTATTATTATTATTATTATTATTCAATTCTATTCTAAGCCCTGATTTGAGAAGAAGACAAAAAATTTATCCCTCTAAAAATTAAATCGATGCACATGAGTTGTTTTCGATAGTTTTTTATGATGTGGTAGTTGGAAATATTGTAACCTACAAAAACTTTGTACTTTATATAGTGAAATGAATACTTTTAAAGTTCATATAGTAAAAATGCTAAATTGAAATGCACTTGAAAAGTCTTCGGCGAGATTTGATGACGTGACAGCCGGATTTATTATATGTTACAAAATCCGTGTACATGATATAGTAAACTACAAACATTTATAAATGATATTGTAAAATACAAAATGGGATATACTTGGGATGGGTTTATGATTTTTATCCTAAATTAAATAAGTGATATTGAAATAACATGAAAGATTGTCAAACTTAATTAGTTTGAATCCTAAATCTATGCGACATTATCATATAAGTGGTAATGTGTCCACGATGGATAGGATAATGGTTATTATCAAATGACAAGCAAACCAAACTGTTAAATAAGCTAAACTACTTTTGATAAGGATGGAATGTAAGTCATATATTTTATCTTTATTAATTAATCAATGACCATGTGTGTTTTATACATCTTCCTCAACAAGTATATATTATAGTAATTTTTTATAGACTACTATATATTGAGATCGATCAAAAGTTAAGAATCCTATATATTACAATACTATTGCATCAAAACTAATTGTACTTAAACATAAAAATTGTAATTTTCATTGTATAACTTAGTTCTTGTCAACCTTTTTACCACAATAATATTCGTCCTATAATTTAATATTATTTATTTATTTACCACAAATTTTACTTATTCCAATTTTAGTCATCTCATTGTCATTTTTTCTAATTTTTGTCTAAGTGGACATTGAAATCGTTGACTTGAAATTTTCAATTACGACGTCCACGTAGATAGAAATTTGAAGCCCTCTTAACTCTGCTGAACACATCTCATCTCAGAGTGAGACAAGAAATAGTTTCAAATGACTATTCAAAATCGATGGTGGTAAAATCATGATTAAAATTGAAATACGTAAATTTGATGGTAAATAAGTGGACCAAACATAAATTATAGGATAAAAATTGAGATTTCCCCAAATTTAATGGATGGGGTAACTCACAAATAAGTTTTATGACTTTCATTACAATGATTATTGAACTCGAACCATTTATTGTCATTTGTATCGACTTCTATATAATACTTTGGGAGATAGACATGCATATTTCTATTTAAGAAAATTATACGTATTTTAAAATTAACATACAATTTAGAAATAAAACTGACGTTCCGTCAAATAGAAATCAAATCACGTCCAATCATCTTAAAATGTAGGTTGTAGTGTCTAAAAATAGTGTTGCTAGCTTGACAACATTTTATCACATCAAATTTCTCTATCTTGTTTTAATTATGTTTCTGAATCGCAGGCAAATTAAGTGGATACCTTAAGTCGAGGGCCTTGCGACATAAATGCCTTATTTTACTTATTCTACACATCCTTGTCACGTCATATTTTTGGTATTATTTTCATGTGTATACTACATAACTTTTAAGTTAAGTGTTGCATCAAACATAAAGCAAACAACTTATTATTTTACCCACTTAATTTATAGTTTATGTTGAGGACCCATCTTGATATTTTTCACTATTCAAATGTGAAGAACAAGTCCAAATAAAATGAACTACTATTCCTTAAGAGCGTGGACCCTCTCCTCCCATTGTTAAGTTCCTTAAACTAGGGGATAGTGACCATATATATATATATATATATATATATATATATATATATATATATATATATATATATATATATATATATATATATATATTATTTAGCATTGAGCTAGGTTTTAGCTCATATTGGATTATTCGGTAATTTATCCTATATTGATACAATAATCAATAAACTTATATATGTTGATCAAGCACAAAGATAACTTAGGGAGACAGGCGACTAAGATAATATTCTAAAGCCCCATAACAATAAAGATCCACATATATAAATTTATAGGAAGCATATAATTTTTTATAAAACTAAAATTGTAACATTTTTAAATGTTGTATCGATTTATCTTTTGAGGTCTAATTAAAGGCCTCGAAAACTAATATTCTAATTATTTTTTTAAAAATAGGGAGAAAATTTTAGAATAAATAAATAAATATTGACTCTTTTCAAAACCTTTTACGTATAGAGCTTAATTAGAAGGACTTGTTTTAAAGACCTCTAACAACTAAAATTATGTTTAATTTTAATTTATTTTTAGAAAATTAAATGCCTCATCTTTTGTGACTTGTTTAAAGTCACCACGAATGTTGAAATACCACCGATAAAACTTAAATTACAAAATGTCATTTTGTAAAATATCTTGTAATAAAGGATATTAAATTCTGCAACAAATTCCAAAATGCAGAAGAAAGGCCACGAGGTTGGTAATATTTTAGTTGTAGAATCTTGACTCAATCTATGGTATTATGACATCTCATCATGCATGTTGTGGTATTGATATAGGCGTCCTCTCTTGCATTTATAATAATCAACCATTTTGTATGAGCAATATCAGGCAACTTCACGTGTTTGCTTTCTAAATAGAGGAAATATTTGGATTGGTTGTTGATAAAGATCTCTCATGAAAAAGAAGTATGAATACAAGTTGCATAGGTAGGACATTAGTCTAGTCGAGGATCAAGTCCACCATATAAGATTTGCATATCATGCCAGTATTTTATTGATACGATGCAGTAATTATAATGTATAGAAGCTAGCTAGTTGGAATCGGATCCTCTATTTCAATTTGATATTTTATTTTATATTTCATTATTTTTAAATCACGTCACATACCTAATAGTGATGTCATTTCTATACTTGACGTGTAGTTATTTTGAAACAAAAGATGAAACACCAACGTAGAATAGAGGATTTTGCTCCTGAATTAAACCCTTATGGAGAAAAGCTTGAGAGAGTCTTCCACATGAATATTTAGATTAGAATTTGTTGGGATTTTGAATTCTGAAATTCAGATCTTGATATATATTGAATATCTGTGAATTAGTAAGAATTCTTATTTGTTGTAAAATTGAGATTTTGTACTTTTTATTGTAGATGTCAAATAATGTTTGAAAAGTGGGTGATATCATATCATCATCGTTATATTTAATTAGGGAACAATTTAATAGTCAATCTTTAGACCAATAATTTTAGGGGTTTCAATTGTACATGGACATAAGTGTGCTCACATGACACTCTAAAATATTGGAGATTTTGATTATACGCGGAGAAACTGATATGCGTGGCAGTAAATGGACGGAAAATTCCCAACTTGGGATGCAAAAATTAAAATGGTTTTAAAAAATAAAAATACATTTTAATTTTCATGAATATAATAAATACGTGTTCAAGGACATTCCAAATAGTAAAGAACAGGAGGATGTGAATTCAATTCACGAGGTAGAAGTTTTAGATTCGATGAACTCATATAAAAAGGTAGAAGTAGTTATAGCTTTACAAGATTTTAAATGCCTATTTTGTCGTGACAATCACAGAACAGACAGGTGTTGCACATATATGATTGTTATCCTTAATTAAGGATCTATGAGTACAGCCCAAGTTAGGAAAACATTCAACTCAATTTTTTATTTGAATAAAAGAATAAAATTGTAATATACAATCTGTATCTGTATCTGTATCTATATCTATATACATATATATAATAATAATTACCCCTACAAATAGAAATGATAAAATTTTTCCGTTCATTTCCACCTCCCAAAAGTAGAAAAACAATATTTATTATTTCATAGTTTATAATTAAAAATTTATTGTATTAAACATGATTTATATATATGGTAATGATATCACCTATAATATTGACAAAATTTTGGAAATTATAATCTATATATAACATATGAATATTAATATGATCTCATCTAATAAATGTTTAATTATTGCTATGATCAATATTAAAAATATATTTGTTAAATAAATTAAAATAATACAATGATCGAATTTCAAGAATTTTAAATTACCAAAGTAAAAAAATTATCAATTATCTCCAATATTGTACCACACACACATATATAAATTTTGTATATTTTTATATATATAGAGAGGGAGGGAGAGAGAGAGAGATTTGTGGAAAAAACAAAAGAAATCTAAATTTAAGTTGACTTACTATAATTTTATCCATGTGCAAAAATGTGATCCAAATCATTTTGTGATTTTCATTATACATGTAATTATAAATAAATATATATATATATATATATGTGATTTTTTTTTGTTATGTGGTCTTGGTTTATTATTCATCTACAGATACATGTCAACTACAATTTTGTACATCATCAATTTTTCGCTGGCCTTTTCAAGATAAAGAGTCATTTTGGTTTTCATTACAATAACCATTATTTTGACGATTATAACTCATGTTTTTAATGTTGTCAATTGTATTGATGTCTTTAAAATTTTGTGGGAACTAAAAAATCGTTTCTTTAGATCACATGACATTCTTGCATATAGAAATAGATAAAAAAAAGATGTTTATAGTTATGAAAACGTCTTCAAAGACAAGATGTAATTTTGCAATATTATTTTATTCAAATCTTTAATATATATATATATATATATATATATATATATATATATATATCACCTCAATAAATATATAATAATCAAGTTACTTAGCATAACTAATAGAACAACATAAATTAACTATTTCTATTTACCATATTCGAAATAAATATTGAAAAACTATAATAAAAATCACATATTTTTTATTTGACTCGTTTATAATACTTAAGTCTAATATGTCTTCCATATAACTATACTAATCTAATTTCCACTTTCTAAAGTTGAAATACAAATATTGATTATTTTATAATTTATAAATTAAAAATATTGGATTTTGCATAATTTATGTATATATTCATGAAATGAAAATCATTTTGTATATACATGAAAATTGAGAAAGAAAAAAAAACATTATCATATTTGATATGTGATAAATTTAGCTTGATTTGTGTATATATGATAATAATATCATGTTAAAAGTTCATGAAAGTTGTGAATAATAATTTGTACCTTAATCTAAATCATTTTTTATATCCATAAAAATTTAGCAAACAAATATATCATTTTTTGTGTAAAAATAAATATTGTTTCCTTCATGATTAAAAATCAATAAATCTGAAATTTCATTATAAGGTAGCATGAAGTTCATCATTATATGAATAATGATAAAATATATTTCTTTCTGTTGTTTTATAATTTCATTGTTTTAGATTTATCATAGTTTAAAATGTTTATCATCCAACATGATTTTTCTAAGAGTTGAATTTTGATTTTAAGGCATCTAGAAAAAAAAATTATATAAATGTTTTTAATGGTATCTTAAATTTAAAATTTTTATTTTGGACTAATATATAATAATATCATTGTTTTTACGTTCATTATGATTAAATTATTATACATATATTTGCATAAGTGTTTTTTTTAGGTCAATTGTGATAAACAATTAGTAAAGTAGCCAAACAACATATGATGAAAATAAGAAATATTCAAAATTGGTAAATTATATGGGTAGTAGATTAAATTAAAATAACTTACAAGAGCTATATTCTTTTTCATGATCAACATTTTTATATCAAAATATTATTAACACTTGAAATTTATTTGCTGCATCACATGGGTACCAAATAAGATTGAAATATTATTGAAACTTAATTATAACGTACAATAATATCATCATTTTACACTCTTTATAATGAATAAGTTATGAGCATATATTTGCATATTTTTTTCCATACTAATTGTGAAAAAAAAAAATAGTTCTAAAGTAGCAGATAAGATAATGTATGATGAAAATAAGAAATATTTAAAATTCGTATATTATATGAGTAGTAGATTAAATTAAAATAACTTTGAATAACTATATTATTTTTCATGATCAATATCAAAAAACTACCGACACTTGAAATTTATTTGCCCATACATCACACGGGTACCAAATGAGATTGAAATATTATCGAGACCTTGATGTTTTTGTAAATTAATATTTTCAGATCAAACTCGAAATATTTAAATTTTATGATCGTGTGTAGAATGGGTAATAAATTAGATCGAGATCCTCCCAAAAAATTTATTAGTTTTCATATTCAACATTTTCATATCAATATATATAAATTGTAAAATTTATGTACCGTGCATCGCACGGGACTTATACTAGTATATATAATAACAATTACCCCTACAAATAGAAATGTAAAATTTTTCCAGCTCATTTTCACTTACTAAATATGTAATATATTAATAACTGAAAATTATTAAATATAGAAAATATATTTTGTGTGATCTTCTACATATAAAAATTACACCTATCATTAATTATTTCATATTAACCAATCACACATTTTCCTTATTTAGTGGTAGTATATCTAAATTTAAGCATTATTTTTCTCCACTAATTTATCACCATAAATATATATATATATATATATATATATATATATGAGTTAATTTAATTAATTACTACTCACCAATTGAGTAAAATAGACGTCATTTTATGATTCTCAATTTTCTAACTTTTTTACACCTACACACACATATATATATATATATATATATATATATATTGATTGAATAATAATTACAATTAAATTCAATAGAAAAACTCGACTTTCATATATAAAAAAGTAACTAAAAAACATGATTAACAATATTAAAATAGCAATAAATTGATGATTATGATATACTTTATAATACATAGATTGGTAAACTTTGACTACATAACTACATTTCAATATGAGTGATCAAAAAATTCAAGATTAATATAAAATTAGTTGAAACATGTTTGATTGATACACTAAATAACAAATTAAATGATACATGTTTTTTATTTTCAAATGTTTTAAATAAAAAGTGTTGTTATATTTAAAAGATATTCTAAATAATCAAGTTTGTTTTATATAGTCAACGTATCTATATCAAAAAATTACAACACTTGAAATTTATATACCATGCATCATGAGGGTTACCAAATGAAATTGAAATATTATCAAGAACTTGATTTTTTCGTAAATTGACATTTTCACATTAAACTCGGAATATATAAATTTTATGGTCATACATCACACGGGTATCATATTATATTGAAATTAATATCAAATAATATAATTATTTTGAGTTCAACATTTTCATATCAAAACACCAAAATAATAATTTTTATACGCTCGTGCATCGCATGAGACCTATATATTAATATTTATAATACAAATAAATATTAATAGTTTATCAAAATTATTAAATATTCGAATTTTCACAATACTCGAATCGAATATAATTATATTCATATTTAAATAGTATTCGAATCTACAAAATAAATTCTTATTCGAACTTTACGAATTCGAATCATCATAATCACATTCAAATTAAATATCATTTACATCCAAGCATGCAGTGCCTTTTCGAAAATTGATTTTGATGCAATAATTCTTATATTTTGTTAGCACAGAACAATACCGTACATTAATTATATATATGACTTGTCTACGGTTATTGAGAATTTTAATAACAATCCTTAGATTAGTGATTACAGATGACAGAATGCTGCTAAAGTTCCCAACAAAAATGAATTGGCAAAACTAAAGATAGACCCATGAATCACAAAAAATATTTTATATAGTGATATATATGGGCCGGGTCAAAGACAAGTCCACGAAACAAGTTACCTTGTCTCGAACCCACATTTGACCCACCCACCCACTACACGGGTTTGCAATGGTGTTATTCCAATATTTTTTATCAGGGAAAATACATTATAGAATTAGTCTTATAATTAAGGTGATAGATACTACAAGAAAACTGTCAAGCGAAATATATTAGAGGTGATATTTTTGGTCCTAAATGCATGTTTTAAAAGTGTGTAATTTCAGGATCATAATTTTGGAATTAGCATTTTTTATCTTCTATATTTTGAAAATGTGTGCAATTTAAGGACCGTATTTATCATTCACATGTGTGCTAAGTGCTAAGAATTATATTTATCATTCATATGCGTGGCCCATGATATTTTCCAACTAAAGTTCTCAGATTGAGTTTTTTTTTTTTTAAAACACACACATATATAAATACCATTAGGGTCGTAAAAGAATCAAACTTTTTTGATTCGATTCGATATTTGAATTTGAATATACTGATTCGAATTCGAAAAATACGAATAAGAATCCGAATAAGAATATATTTTTATATTCGAATATTATCCGAATACGAATATAAATATAATCATATTCGATTCGAGTATTCGCGAATATATTCGAATAATAATAAATATATATATATATATATATATAATTTTAATAAATTGTTAATAAATATTTATTTATAAGTATATATATTCTCAATCCCAGTCCCAAGGCCAGATTCTCAGATTCACAAATCACGAGTTCCATGGGCCCTTTTTGGTTTAATTTTAGGGCCTTGGCCCAAAGCTTTGTATTAATTTATTTGATAAATATTTTGGATGTTAATTTGTAATTTATTGGTTTATGAATTATTGCACTTAATACAAATAATTGATGGATTTTATTGCTTATTATAAGTATTATATAGGAATTGTATCATATATGTATATGCTAGCTCTATGCAATTTGATATTATTAATTTGGAATTAAACAAATATTTGAAAAAAAAAAAGTGAAACTTCCAAGTTCAAATTCGAATTCGAATACGAATATTCGAATGAAACATTCGAATTGAATACGAATTTTGTATATTATTCGAATAATAAACGAATACGAATATGAATATTCGAATAATAAACGAATACGAATAGAATATCATGATATTCGATTCGATTCAATTCGTTTACAACCCTATATACCATGACCAGAAATACTAATTTTGAAATTATGTTTCTCAAGTTGCAGAAATTTTAAAATACATAGGACAGAAAATGCCATCCTCTATCTTTTAAAGAATATTATACAATTTGTTATCCGCAATTAGGAGATCAAATTTGTAATTTTCTCTTTATTCGATACAACAAAAATGATTATTTGTCATGAGATTTTTTACGACTATAAAAATTATTAGGAAAAGTCTATTTTTTTCGCGACAAAATATTATTGTAAAAATTGATAATATAAACTGACAATAAATTGTCAAAAAAAAAAATCAAAATATTCTATTTACAATAACATGACGTAGTCCATGATATATTAACGATAAAAAAACATTATCATAAAAAAGATGCGAAAAACTTTTGAAATAATTTAATAACAATGTTATCGCCACACTTTTATATATGACAACCGACAACATTTTGTTTTCTATAATAAACTTTTTTATAGTGATTATCGAATCTCCTGACATGTTACTTCCTTTGGTGTAGAAAACATCATAAAATAATTAAACACATTCTACTGGTATTAAGGTTATAATGTTAATGTTGAACCTCAATATTATTATTACTTCATGTACTATAATTTGAGGTTGTGTTTGGATGGAAAATATTTAGTAAGAATTTGGAAGCTATAGTAGTAAATTCATTAATTGTGTTTGGATAAATATTGATTTTATATTTATCATTCCATCAAATTTTAATTAATTTCTAAGTGATGAGTGGATTTTGAAACCATCCTAATTTGGATGCATTTGGAATCCATTCATTTTAAAAATAATGAGCCAAAAACAATCTAATGGAAATGTCTACGAAGTATCAACTTTAGAAACATGTAAAAACAAACAAATGGAGCAAAATTGGGTCTAATGTCTTTAAAAAGAAAAGGAAAAGGGGGAAAAAGGAACAGTGTGAATAGGTGTCTTGAATACTCAGAGTATATATAGAAAATATTCGTAACTATATATATTAGCAGTACGTGAATTTAAGCATCTCTTCCAATTCTTAATATAACATGCATCTTATTATCTTTAAATCTTTTGACTTCCAATTCTTCCCCCAATTATTTACGTATATATTATTGAACTTTGCAATAAGTATATTGTTTCTCCCACTAATTTAACATATTCCAATATGACACCTAAGTATTCGAGTAGTACTTTCATTGCTACTTTCAGAAATATGATGTTTTATAATACATATGAATATTCCCAAACTTCTTTAAAACGCTTTAGGATCGTTAGAAATATTGACTGAGAACAATCTCACTAATTATATTCTTCTTCCACTACCTATATTCTAATTACAAGACCCTACATTTAATTTTCCTCATCCGTTTTATAATCTCTAGAATTTTTGATAGGTGTAGTTGGGGTCTACTTGGGATAAAAATCCAATCCTTTTCTTTTTCGGCATGTGGATTCGAAAAGAAAAAAGTAAATTAATAATTTAATTTACTACTATCTTTATCTGAATGATGCTTCCAATTATTTAAACTTGAGTGAGATATAAATACTGCGATTTTATTTCATCAAATTATATATATAAGATGATTTTATAATATATATGTCATAACCATAACTCCTTAATGACCTAGAGCAATTACTACTTAAATATATGGTAAATAAAAAAAATTGTTATTTCTTACTATTTAAATAAGTAAAAATACTATTTTATCCGAAATTTATAAAATCATTGAGCTTAGGACGTTCTAATCGCAATATACACACAAACTCCACATGTATGTATGTATGTTAATTGAGGGATTTGTTTTTAGTTATGTTAATTAGACACTACTCGAAAAAACTTATGTTAAAGTTAAAAACTATGAATTTTTGTTTTTATAGCTTTAATATTGTTTAATTTAAATTATTTCTTTATTAGTATTTATAAAACTCTCTGGATATCACACGTGCATATGATCCGAAAATTCCACGATATCTAACTTAAATGATAATGACATCATTTTGATAGCTTTAAAATTCCAGGTTAATAAAATGATTTCACTTTATTTAAGTCGATGGAAATCCCCAAATTCTTGTATCATATGTCAATTTCCGACTGATTTTATAAATTTAGTGAAAAATATTGAAATATAATAATTCTTAAGGTTACATGATTAGAATTGATAACACAATAGAACTATGAGAAAGTTTTTTGTGCACAGTTGCACATACATTCGGGTCGGATCCCGGTTGATCCGGATCTGTGCCTTTTAATTTCTTTTTTTTTTTCGTTTTAATTTTTGTGTTATATTAGTCATACATTTATGTTATATTGATTATACATTTATGTATAGATATCATACCATTAGTGCAATACTTTAACTTTAATAAAACCGTTGACCTTCGTACTTTTACGTTATATTAGTCATATATTTATATTATATTCATCATACATTTATGTACAAATATCATACTTTTATGTAGTATTTTAACTAAAAAAAAACTCTAGTTTCGACACAATTTGTACATGTATACCTTTATATGATACTACACATACCTGTATGTGATATTAGTACTCATACATTTATATCAACAGTCATACATTTATAAAATATATAAATGTACAATTAACATAACTAAAAAGTATAAAATGTATTAATGGTTGTTTAAAAAGTACAGCTAAAACACTAAAAGGTATGACTAACATAACATAAATGTATGACTAATATAAAAATGTATGACTAACATAACATAAAAGTACAACACCTGAAAACGAGTTTGAGTGGGTTTGGGCGCACCCACTTAGGCGAGTGGCGGCATGTGAAAGCGCGTGGGTGCGTGTGGCGGGTCAGGTCGACCCAAGTACATGGATCTAATATCCATGCACCAGTTACATAAAAATTTTGGTGTAGAACTGTTATCGTTCAACAAATTCTCATCAACATAACTAAACATAACTAGTTGTAGACCCGTGCATGCGATGCACGGGCTGCATGTTGTTGGATTTTTTCTTCATATTATTTCATTGATTAAGTTGTAATTTTAAAGTACTTTATTTTATTGGATGCTCGATATTACCGAATTCTAATGTTTGCATGTTATATATTTTTTTGAATACTCATTTTTGCAAATAAGTTTAAATGTCCTTTTATGAGTTTGTAAAATACTAGTATCCTCAAAATCTTTTTATTTCTTTGTTGTAGATTTATTTCGAAGTGTTTTGTTTGTACTTAATGTAATTTCTCTTTATTTTTGAAATTAAGTTGGTTTTGTTCTATTAGCATCATGAAAATTCACCTTTTTCCTCAAATCCTTTTATGTTGAAATGGTATGTAGAAGTCAATTAGTAATTTTGACAAAAAGATAAATATGTATCCGACAATCATTTAAAACTTCAAGATACAGATTTCGAGTACAACTCACGACGACAGAAAATATATCAATTGAATGGTGCTACAATACATCTAATATTTATCTCCTTAAATTCCCAAATCCAAATTAAAATGTGTTTGTCATGGCTTCTCAATGATTGAAATCCGTCAAAATTCAACATCACATGAGAAACAACAAAGTTGACTAATGTACCTCAACTAAATCAAAAGGATGGTAGTAATGTTGATGACAACAAATTAACCAAGTGTATCATGTATCTACAATTATTATAACTCTAGTTGTTTCACTACGATTATGGCTCTCTATGGTGGTAAAATGACTGTTTTATGTTACTCTGTACGTATTGTGGGAGATTGAAAGTGAAGAGGCCAATGAAAATGGTGGTGGTGGGAAAGGGAGGCAAGCAAATAATTTCCCTTAAAAGGTAATTACTCTTTCACCTTTGAAACGATAAATAATGATTTTTGCATTAACTATAAATCATTTTAATTGAGAAATAATGACTTTTGCATTAAATATTTCTTTAATTGTAAAATATTTCTTTTTCATAAAATATATATTAAATATATTACACATGACAATTTAGGAGAGCTCCACTTGTCATCACTTTGAGAGTCCACTTGTCTTTCAAAGAAAGTGCCACTTATCAACACTTAGAAAGTCAAACCCTCCTTTTATAACTATAAATTTGTTTTCCCGTTCATTAAGTAACTAAAAGGAATGTTTGGACTGGATTTGACTCATCCAAATTTTGAATGAGTTGAGTTCAGTTATATTTGGACAATGATTTATAAAATCCTACAATTCTATCCTCTTTTTTTTCACATTTCCCAATAAGATTATCTACATTTTTCACTTTTTCTATGAATCCTAGCAAACAATAATACTCCAATTAGGGGTACAAAATATGTTATGACAATTTAAACTTGTTAGTGTTTCCGTATATAATGAAATAACCTAAAATGTTAATATTAATTAAATATATATTTATATATATTTATATTTCTCATTAATACATTAAAAATAAAATAAAAAATCATTTCGATAATAGTAATTTCAGTATACTGGTAAATTTCGGCATACAAAAATTTTGGTATGACATGATACATGCTATCATAAATGGACCTACACTAGGGTCAAGTGGGGCACTAGGACCCCCCTGAATTTTTTGAAAAATAATATGGGTATTTTAAGTATTTTTTATTTTTATTTATTAAAAAAGAAATAAGTATATGTTAATTATTTTTAATCTCATATTATCAAATTCTCATTGAATAAACCAATTTTTAGAACTTTTAAGGTAAATTCTTCATATATGTAAACTCATTATATTTTTTTCATTGATTATTTATTTTCTTATAGTTTATTTGATTGTAATTGTTTGAGAGTATACATTATATTCATTCTTTTGTCTTAATGAAGTATGGAGTGATTGAAAAAAATATTATTAATTCTTACCATTAATTATTAAACTATTATTATGCGAATTATTAGATTTGAGTTAGCAATCTTTATAAATTTTGTTGTATATGTATAATATATAATTTAATTTGATGTTATTTTATAATTCTTATTTTGTTTTATCTTTCATAGATAATGAAAAAGTACTACGGTAAAAAATCACTTATAGTTGAAAGAGTTATTTCACATTGAACATCATTAATTTAAGAGTTAATTTCAAAATGTAATGAGAAATACACTATTATTAAATTATTTGGTAACATATATTGAAAATATTATATTTGGAAATGTTAGCTATTAAACTATTATGCAATCGTTTCAAAGCATAAAAAATTGAATACAAATGTTGTAATTTTTTTTTTTTGGTTGATGTTGTAATGTTGAAATTTACTAATTTTAGATGTTTTTTAAATTGATACTAATTTATGATGTTATTTTCATAATTGTTGTGTGTTAATTTTTTATTAGTTGGACCCCCTCAATAAAAATCTGGGTCGTCAGAAAAAAAAATCCATATACTCTTCACTATTTCTGTAATTTACAAAATAAATGATAGACCTAACTCATACCATCCCTTTAAAAGATTCAAATACGTACCTTTAATAATTAAAATTAAAATTTCTCCTATCTCAAGCATTGGGATAACGACAATGAATTTTTCTTTTAAAATCTTGAATATCGAAAACAAATTTGTTTAAGCTCCAACGACACTAGATCACAATATCTTGTTTGTCTTGACCATCAAGTAAAAATGGGGTCATTGAGAGCTATTCTGTCATTTTATTTATATAAATGTAAGGATGACAATTTCTCCTTGAAAACAATTGTTGTTGGAATTCAAAGTTCATGGATTAGGAAATCCTGGAAAAAAGAATGGGAATGATGCCTCTTTATGTGGGATGGTAAGGGGATGCATGGTATTCAAACCTGCCACCCAATCTCATCTCAAATTTAGCTATAAACGGGGATTTCGTGTTCATGTTTTTTATTTTTATAATGTATATAATACATAATTTTTGGTAGTAAAATATTTCATTTTGAAAATAGTTATTTATTTTGGTATGTACACTTAGACGTGTTCATCCAATTCGGAAAACCGAAACCGAATCCAAATCGGAACCGACAGCCCCACGATTCGGTTCCGATTCCAACTTGGCTAGTTTCAAATCGGTTGAGCACCTCTACGTACACTCATCGTTATATTAAACTTTTGTTACTTTAATTTATTATAAATTTAGGATATTTAAGTTTTATTTATGTATTTTAAATTGGGAACTTAAATCCCCATGGTGACCCCATCATCTAACGCGAAATTCACATCCCCATTTCAAAATTTTCAAACAGTGGTTTAATGAGAATAGTATTCGAACATTAAACTGGTATGAGAATGATATTGGAAAAATGCCATCCTAAACACGACCATTTTGTCATCCTTATTTACAGGGACGGAGGGAGAGGGGGCAAGGGGGGCATTGGGCCCCTCAAATTTAAAAAAATATGTATATTATGAAATTAGTTATATATATGTGATAATTTTTAATATTAAGGTGTAATTAAATGATAATCATTAATGGATTTTAATTTTATTTTATATTAAATCAATATATATATATTATTTCTCTTAATTATATATTAGTCTCGTATCTTCACACCTTTTCAAGCTTTGATTTTTCTTAATCATTTTAGGTATCAAATTCATAATAATAGAATGGTGGTGTGAGTTTTCTAGATAACTGAAATGAGTAAATTACATTTGTGGCCACCTATATTTGTATTATTCAAGTATCCAATATTTGAGTTTTATCATTTTAATATCAAACCATTAATATGAATTTGTTAAAAAAAATACTAAAGATTCAAAATTGAACATATGTTCAGTGTGAAATAGAAAGCTACTTAAAGACATAATTTTACGTATTTTGAATTTTTATACATTGTGAGCGAACCCTCCTGAACAAAATTTCTGACTTCGTCACTGCTTATTTACATGAGTATATATCTTTTGAAAGTAATAGATATATTTTTTTTTTTGGATTAAATGCAAAAATCAATTTAAAGTCTAATTGTTTTCAATTTGCAATCTAATTTTATTTTATTCGGTTGCAACTTTAAAGTTTTGGAGTTTATCCGATTGTAACCTAAATCACTTTTCCGATCATTTTTCTGGCAAAGTGGTGATCCTCTGATTTAATTTTTTCACTTTGCAACTTAAACTTTGTTTTTTCTATCCAATTGCAACCTCAAATTCTGAAATTTTTCAAAATATATTCTAAATCATATGTTGCAATTGGATAAAAGAAACAAAGTTTAGGTTGGAAAGTGAAAAAAATAAATCATGTATCTGAAAAATTGCCGGAAAAGTGATTTAGATTGTAATCGGATAAATTCCAAAACTTCAAAATTACAATTGAATAAAAAAAACAAGTTTAGGTTGCAAATTAAAGAAAAACGATGCTTGAGTTGATTTTTGCATTAACTTTTTTTCCCTCAATAATGGTCACCCACATTTGCAGTACTTAAACAGGTGATAATTATCTCAGAGAAAAACACTGATCTCATACTTCACTCTTAAATATTTAAAAAGAAAACTACTTCATTTGACTTGAGATGAAGTTAATTGAACATGAACAAAAAAAGCAAAATTTTTGGTTAGTGACATCACATCAAAATCTTTTGATTTGGAAAAAAAATCATTTACTTTTATCAAAACATGTATTTATATCCTTAAAGGCAACTCAAATTGCAGTTGGATTTATTCACAAAGTCTCCTACCCTACCTGCCTCTACTAACTGAAAATAATATATGTATGTAGGTATGTATTTATATAAGAAATAATTAATAGTCAAAAAAATAAATAATGCTCATTTCAACTCAGGAACAGTAAATGAAGGAAAACCACAGAATCATGTATGGCTTTTAATAAACAATATTTAATACAACAATGTTGCAAGAAACATAATGAAGGCCAAAAAAGAAGCTGATAAATTGTCTGAAAAATTAGTTTAAAAGAAGCTCTCATCTTGCACTTCACACTACTCTCTTGTTCCTTCAGTTTCCCCAAAACACTACCTTTGGGCTTTCATGTCTAAAGATATTTCTCTGTCCACATTTTGTCCATAAGCTGCCCCACTAATTTATATCCTCAAAAATAATAAAAAATAATAAAAAAAGAGAGAGAAATGCTAGCTGTATATCACTCATGACATAATTATTCTAAGTAGAAGAAATTTCTAGAAGAACTTTAAATGACTCTCTTGATACGAGGATTTACGTAACACGTCAAAGAACGTTATCCAACACAGCCAATTTGGATCATAATATTAATTCAGTCATTTTTGGGTTTGTGTAAATATATGTGTGTGTATACACACATGTTGGATGAAAACTAATATTGGACCATAACATGGTATGTAACATATACCTCTTGTTAATTAGGAGTACAATCAGATCAGATTTTGGATTTGCGGATTAGGTTCGAACATGGTAGTAACAATTTCGATACAAACTTGAATCCAAATTTATTTTCATATGTAGACTTCATAAAAAGTATGAGTCAGGCTCATATAATAAATAAATTGGATTGAGCTAGAAAAATGGTAGTTTGGGTTATAGACCCCTATCGAGTAGTTTGGACTATTCTCACCCTCTACCCGCATGTTGATTCGAACCCAATCAATTTGTATTTATATCAAACGGATCCGACCCAAACTTATGGAGAATCAATACTAATTCACAATTTTTATGTTAGATTTGTATCTTGTTATTGTGTTATTCCGAAAGTATGTCACTCTTAACCTTAAAGGAAATTTCTAGCAAAGCATCCGCATTAACACTATCGAGATTTCAATTATATTATTATAAACAAAGCATGTTATAAATCGCAACCATCATCTAGACGAATTCTTCTATTTGGGAACTTTGATTATTTTATTGGAAAAGTAGATTAATTTTATTTGAAAATTCGATAATCATCTAATCAATTAATTTTCATGAAATTCATTTGCGTATATTATTAAAGGTTTCGAAATGGCCATCTTCATTTTTGTGTGTTCACTTTCATTGTGTCACACAAAAACTCTTTTAAGAGCACATTTTGACCATACATTTTACATATGCAATCTAATTAAGTTTCTTTGTATCACACAATTTTTAATAGGGTGAATATCAATCTGCTATTTGGATTTTTTTTTTCAATTGATAGTAAATCTAAAACAAATTTTGATCACTATTATACTTTACGAATTTTTCAAATTGCTATCTGAACTTAATTTTCGGTTCAAAACAGTTATCAAATAGCTCGAAAAATGCATTCAACCTTCGAATATCAGTCAAAATGCATGAGTCATTTTGATTTCATGAGTAATTGCTACCAAAGTGACCCGCTTCGAAGTCAAATTAAAACCTTAAAAGTCAATTTCATGATTCATGTTCGTTCTGAGCCTAAAACTCTAAGGTTTTGAACGATTTTTGTTCGATTTAGATTCAAATCAAACGACAATTGTGAATTGACATAGGCTTTTACTTTTATTTTGAAAAATGATAATTTTGGTTTATAACTCATACATTTTGGTTGATATTTAGAGGTAGATTGAATTTTTTGGTTTTCTGACAATTGTTTTTGACGAATAACAATTAGAAAATTTCATATTGTATGGCTCATTATCAGAATTTTTTTGGCTTTTAAATATCAACTGAAAAAATAATCATAGTTGAGATAACAAATTAATATTAACAAGTGTTTAATATTTTCTCAAAATCTATACATAGGAGTAGGTCAAATAAAAGTTTAGATCTACAACTGGGGTAGAAGAATGAACAAACAACAAATAAGACAAAATCTCACTTTAATTATTATATTCACGATTAATTAATAGAGATATAAAAAAGGATATGAAGAGAGATCAGAAGACAATATTCAAGTATAAGAATAAGCCAATCAAATTTAAGTTTAATTGTTTATTCTTTCAATTTTTATTGAAATTTTAGAAAGTTCTTCTTTAGTCATCTAGTGATTTTTTTTTATTTCTTACTATTATCTACATCTACCATCAATGGTACCATACAAACTAAAAAAAATCGCAAAAAAAAAAAAGAAGATAATTATTGTAAAAACATTTTATAACAACATTTTATCGTTAATTAGTTATCATCGCGAAAGCCTTTCGTGAATAGTCTTTTTTGCGATAATGTTATTGCTAAAAAAATTAAGCATTTGCTATGAGGTTTTTTGCGACAACAAAAATTGTCGTAAAAATCTCACCATAAGTACTCATTTCTTTTAAGTGCCAGAAAGGCATCCTTGTCATTTAAAAAGTATAGATCTCTTGGTTAAAAATCAGTGAAGTTTAAGCTTGGAGTTTTAGTTGTGTTGTAACTGTTTCATAGAGGTGTTCCCCTCTTTAGCAGTAGCCATGAGAATTTTTTTTTTTTTTACATATTTATCCTTTTTACATAAACCCTTTATATCACTTTTTGTTATATATCAAAGTCTAAGTGTAGTGTATGTGAGTTTGGTTAAGTATTCCAACCAACTCTTGGACGGATTTACCAAAAACTTCAAGCATAAAATTCAAATTTATATATCCCTAAAATCCAATAAATTAAAAGTTGACCGTTCAATATTATACTACCTTGACATTTTATTGTGTATGTATGAAGACACCGAAGGTTTTTACGATGTCTTATTATAGTTACTTTCTTCATTGATTGAACGACAAATAGTCTACTTTGGAGGTTTAACATTTTGTATTTCTTTTGTATAAAACCATGATGGTTTATCTATCGTCTATTGATTCAAAATTAGAGTTAATTGTCGTAAAAATAATAATCTTTAGTTAAATATTATTATTTTTGTTAAACTTTTCAATATTTGAAAAAATAACACCAATATTATTTGCAATTTTGACTTTGTTTGGTTTCCGAAGTTTTTGCCCAAATATGTCAACTGCCCACATGGATATTAAAACAAAAATCTTCACATTTACAATTGCTGTAAAATTCATCCTCTTTACTAAAATTGCAATTTTAACCAAAATTCAAGATAATTCCAAATTCATCCAAGATATTGAATTTTTCTTGCTAACATGTTTGAACACTTCACCTGCCAACCAAAATTCAAGATAATTCCAAATTCATCCAAGATATTGAATTTTTCTTGCTAACATGTTTGAACACTTCACCTGCCAACATGGGTATTAAAACAAATCACCACCTTTACAATTGTCATAAAATTTTCAATTGCCATAAGAAAATTCAAGTGTTAATGAAATGAGAGACATACAATATCGTTTGAATATCATTGTGTGAATTTATTTTTCTTAATATCCATGTTGGCGTTCCAGAAACTGGACACGTCAGTAAGGAAAAATTCAAACACTAACCAATGATTGAAATTGCACATATGTATATAAATGGTCATGTTATTTTTGCAAGTATCCAAAAGTTTGGTTAAACTTGCAATTTAACTACACATAAACGGTCGTGCATATTATTTTTACAAATATTGAAAAATTTGGTTGAAATGAGAATTTAATCGAAAAAAAATTATTAGTTGTAGTAAACTTTATAAGTATTTTTTAACTGTATATGAAGTACAAGCTTGCAAGCATGCATCCCAAACGCCAAAACTAAATCCAACATCAAACAAAAACCCAACTTTATACACATCAAGAACTTGTGGCCATTGAACTACGTAGATCCGAGAGATAGTACAAGCAATCCATCAAAAAGAAAGACAAAAAAAAAAAAAAAAGAGAGGATAAAACCAATTAAGCTGAAAAAAACAAAGTGATTAAATAAACAAGAGGTCTGAGTAGTATTGATCATGCAGATAGATATACACATAATAATAAAATTATTGAAAATGGAAGGTGCAAAAGGACAAGGCAAAACCCATGTCGGAAAAAAAAAATGTTAAAAATGAAAGGAAGGTAGCCAACGGACAAAGTGTTGGAGCGTGGCAGTGTCAGCTCTGTAGTGGTTTTGAGTGAAGTGTCTCAAATCCGACCATGTGAAATCAGGGTACTCTCTTCTCTCACCCTTTAGATCCTTCTCAGGGGGCCTAACCACTTTGTCCTCTTTTGGGTTCACAAAGAACACTACTGATCTTCGAACCCTCTCTTTGTTCACTACTGCTCTATGCAGACAACTCTTGTATCTTCCATTACATAATGCCTGCACACACACACACACTCTTACGATATTGCGTGACGTACATTTATGTATAATACTTATCGCTACAAGTTACGACCCATACCCACACCATATCTGATCATATATGTCTCATCGTCTAATTCTATACCATCCATACGTTTTTAATTTAATAGTAAAAATCAAGAATGTGTACTTTGATGTCAATGAAGTATGTGTAAGTAAGACAGACCCCACCCCACGGAGAGATTCACGGAATTGTCATTTCTTATGAGCCAATGGTTTTTAATTATCACAGAATCTAGCTATCTAATTTTTCTTTATTTTTCTTATTATTGTTAGTATATTGTTAATCAAGTTATATAATATCTTCTTAATATTAAATTAGCCGTTGGCATAAATGCGATGGGCTACTTGTCCCATCTTTGTTTTTCCTGCTGAATCCATTATAGAAACTAGTCACCTAATTTTAACTATATTGGGCAATAAATGCTTGCATGCCCAAAAATACCAATTATTTGAGACTATTCATGTATAGTAATAATAGTAATGAAGAAATGAATGGAGAACATTAAAGCATAGGATAATATACCATGAAAGTGTCACCAATGTTAACAACAAAAGCGTCGTAGCAAGGTGTTATTGCTCGCCATTTGTTGTCGGAGAAGATTTCAAGTCCTCCAACATCGTCTTGATGCAATATTGTTAGTGAGTTGGGATCGGAATGTGGTCCGGTCCCAAGTGTGAGCCTGGCTTCTTTGCAAGGTGGATAATTATTGCCTCTCATTATCGAGCATCCATCTTCGAAGAATTTCCTATACTCAGATCCATCCACTCCCAAGCTTATTCCCAATAGCTCAAATATCACCATTGCCAGTCTTTTCATTGCTTCACAATACTTTTGATACACATACCTATATAATAACCTCAATTACTTCATTACCTTGTTTAAAATAAAATAAAATAATAACTCACCCAGCTTCTTGAAAATCATGCCCCAGGACAGATGTGATGTAATCAACGACATCAAATCCCGGGGCATTTGCATGGTTATAAGCGAAGGAAAAGGTCTCCTTCCACGGAAGTTTGGAAGAGAATCTGTCGGCGTGGGCCCCGGAATAGCCGCATAGAGCGCCCGGTTTTCTCTTGACAGAAAGCTTCTTGGTGAGAGGGAGGTTGAAGAAGGCATCCATCTGCTGATGGGCAGCTCGAATGAGGCTTTGATCCACGCCATGATTCACGACTTGGAAGAAACCGTGGTTTAAGCAGGCTGTTCTAATCTGTGCAACGGCCAACTTCGTGGCTTCTTCATCGCCATTGAAGAAGCCCTTGAGGTCTATGGGAGGGTCTTTCACTTCATCTTCAGCAGCAAAGGCTAAGTCCTCGTGAGGCCATAGGAATTCTGTGGGAAGATTCTGTTGTTTGTCGAGGAGAGAAGTGTCGAAAACGAGATTCAGACCATTTTGATCGTGGTCTCTTTGGGGTTTGAGCTTCAATGGGGGACACAGAATGAGAGTTGAGGACTCCATTTGCTTCTAACACATATTATTGGGGGCTTCCCACTCTATTTTATACTATAATTATTATAAGGATGTGAAGTGAAGAGAGAGAAGGAAAAACAGATGATGGAACAAAGTTTATAATAAATGAATTTGACTATTATATTTACATGTAGTGTGGTAAACAGATGATGGAACAAAGTTTGTAATAAATGAATTTGACTATCATATTTACATGTAGTGTGGTGTATCTGTGCGTTGTACTGTTTGTCATGTTAAATCTGATAAAATTTTAATTATAATAACATAACATATATCTATAATATTTTTTTATATTTATATTAATAATTATTTAACTTTAAATTTATGTGCATAATAAATAATTATATTTAATAATAATAGAAATTTAGAAGTGGAAATAGGTCTTTGTATCTTTTTTGCAAACCAAAAAATGAAAAATACCCACTCAATAAGAAAACATGTTTTTTTTACCCAAAATAAGGAAAAATTGACTGCAATAACCTTGTTGATCATGAAGTTGTCCATAGATCACGAAGTTGAACATATATCACGAAGCTAAAACATAAATCACGAAGCTTCGTGACCTATATATAAAAAAAAAAAATTCAAAGGATTTCTAATGATGTGTTTTAAGCCATATTTTTCTAAGAAATTCTAGATACCATACTCCATATATTTGACGAAAATTGCAAACTCAAAATGGTATCAGAGCCTAGGTTTATTGAAGAAATAATTTACGATTTATATTTACAATATTAATTTTATGCCTAACGGAGGAGAAAATCAAGAAAATATGTATCCGAAATATTTTTCAAGATAATACAAGTTTCAGGAAAACTGACCTGATGATGATAAACCACAAGGAATGGAACACTATTGTTCCTGATAGTTCTAAAATCTCACGAGATCTTAGAGAAATCCAGAAGACCATCCAGTTCTATGGAGGTCAGACAGAGAAGATGATCAGATCTCTAACCGAGATCCAACAAGAAGTTTCAGATCTGAAAAAAGAAATTTCAGATTTAAAAATGAAGTTACCAAAAGGATCCAACAGATCCATGAATGAGCGTTTCAAAGACGCGTTCGGGGATAAACCACTTATTCCCAAAGGAAAGGCTACGGAAATCCCGGAGTCAAAAAGTCACGATGAACTAATGTGTGAAATCATTAGGAAAATATGACATGGACGCATCATGAGTTGATATCTCAGAATTAACTGAATCACTCTCCAATCTTGGAATAGTGGATCTGGTTAATATCAAGATGAACTCCCAAGTTCCTAATCCAGAAGGAAGTACGAGTTCAAATTCACCAAACCCTGAGAGATCAAGGGTAGAAAGTAGATCCGAGACTGACCCCGGTGTTTGGACAGGGTTAAGAAGACCACTCGGGAGGAACAAAGCACCTCCTAACAGTCCATGGGCAAGAACGATGTTGGAACCAACACACCCATACGGGTTGGTTCTCACAACAGACATCATCGATTTTCGAAATATGGAAAAATTAATCGATGAATGGATGGCCTCGTTAAAAGTGGCCTCAACGACGCTGGACATAAAAAAAAACTTCATTAGACTAATTGAAAGTAGTTTGGAAGGTTCAACAAAGATGACTTGGGAATCAACATCTACCCAATTTAAAGAAGAAACTTTTTCCGAAGATAGTTTATATGCTATCATTGAAAAAATCGGAAGAATGCTTAAGGTCTACTTCATCGGAGATGGATACTTTGACCAAAGCAAGAAAGAGAAAAGTCGAGAATATACATAAGCCTTGTATGCTCTCGAGTTGAAAAGTATATGTGCGGCAGATGAATACATTTATTGGTTCCGTAAATATTACTTTCAAACAGAGGTTCCGCTAAATGTGGCAGCAGAGATGTTCTTTGCAAAGATCTGCAGCCCATGGCGAGAGATGTTGATCCAGTCCTACCAATTACCACCAGGATAGGTTGACACAGTTGCAAGAAGAATGTCTTTCCTAAAAGACAAGTTGAGAGAATGGTGTCAACAAGCAACCATTCAAAAGAACAAGAAAAAACTTAGAGGACAAATCAAAATAACTCCTCTTTGTTGTGATAGCAACGATTTTCCATCGGTGATTGGAGAAACAAGACAGGTGAGGCATGAGAAGAGAAAGAAACACTTCAGAAGTGTATCTTATGCCATATCCGGAGGATCACAGAGAAGACCTTCCAACCAAGGAAGATCATGGTGGTCCAAATCCAAGGCCAGAACCTACAAGTTTGGTCAGAGATCCGGTCCATCCAGGTTTTCTTCACAAGGATCTAGATCCTCAGGAAAGTCCACAGGAAGAACACCAACAAGGAGAACTTTTAAACGAGCTCATACTCGTACAAATGAAAGTTTCAAAGATTGCAATTGCTGGACATATGGTGTGAAAGGACATATTTCGCCAGATTGCCCACAAAAGCAAAGAGAAACTCACCAATTCAAGCCAACTGCAGACATCCTTGATGCGGTTTTCTATGGCGATTTGGTACCAGTTTACCAGTTCGAGGACATCTCTTCAGATGAAAGTATCTATGAAGAAGAATTCGAAATTGATTCAGATGAATCTTATGAATCATTAACAGAATCAGACGAATAGCCTCGAGATGGAAGATAGACTCCAAACTTCGGAAAGTCTATCCAGATTCTTTTCACAAATGACTATCTCAAATAAAACGATGGAAAGGATCATGAGGCAAAACTCAACTCTGAGCCCCTATGACGGTTTTAGAATTGGAGGTGTTAGTCGGATCCTTAACCAGATCGGACTAAAAAAATGCAAGCACCATATCATCTATCGGGTGAACTCAGGTGAGTTTTCGATTCCCATGAAATTAACCGATAATAGAATTGATATGCAGCTTATTCCAAAGGAAGAAATTCTTGAGGAACTAAGCCGAATCAGGAAAGAAGTAGCAATGACTATGAAATGGATCCATATTGGAACCATTGAAGTAATAATCAAAGCTACATTCAAAGAAGGTATTGATTATGAACTTCATCTATCAGTAATGGATAGAAGGATCAATAACCTCAGAGATAGTTGTCTTGGTACAATGGTAGGTAATTTGTATGCTGGCAAACTTATGTTTGACATTCATCCTAGGATTGCATACAACCTAGCAGATCAAGATTTTAAAAGAACAGATCTAATGAAAGAGAGTAATAGACCATATTCTATTACATATAGAATTGTATATGCATTTTCCAATACACATCATTCTGATTTGTTTCTTAGGAAAGAGTATATAGAGATTCCTAGAATTTTCAAGGAATTCGCCAAAGTAATGACACCAGACCCAATCTAAATCCCTAGGATAGGTGGTGTTAACATACTGATTAAAGATCATCCTGTTCTTAATAGATCAATGAGATTAGAATATGAAGTCAACACTAGAATGTCCTTTTCCGAAGATAGGATACTAAGCCTAAAAGGAAAAGAACCATTAGAAGATTTTAACCCATAAAAAATTAGGGTCAGTAATCTAAAGATGCATTGCCCTGAGGGTTGGAAAGAAATTTGTGTTGTGTTTGATATATTGGAAAAACTTAACCTTTTTCCCTGTGACGAAATATATCATTTACAACAACCAGCGATTGGAAGATACGAAGGCATGCTAGAAATAGCAGGCTATGAGGTATTTGTCACTGGTAGTGCTGGTAGAATCAAAGGAACTTTGACTTTGGGTCTAAGTTTTCTCGAGGAACACAAACCTTGGGGACGAAAATGAAGATGTATATAATTCAGTCTCGATGGACACCTTATAAGGGTGGAATGATGAGCCCATTTTCCATATACATATCCGTTGGGATGATGTATGAACAATATAAGACAAAATACTTTGCTGCTTATATTGATTCAGGTTCAGGTATTTGCACGACAAAACCAGGAGTTTTCCCCAATGAAGCTGTGGATACATTACCTATTATTGTAGGAAGGGATTTCTCTCAGAAAATCCTGATACTCAATAAGGGTATTCGTGAAACAAGGATCATGATAGGAGGAGCATTTGGTACACCTTAGTTTAAAGTAAAAATGCCACCGATCTATATTCACGATATAGGTGCTGATATTTTGTTGGGTAATAATTTTATCCAAACTTTTATAAAATACGAGCAAGATAATCACAAGAACCTGTTAACCTTTACTACTAACTGTGGTAGTTTGATACATGTTTTGCGACGAGAACGAGTATTCAATAGAATAATGCCCATTACTTTTCGCAGCAAACGTGGTGATGATGTCAAATTAACACATCTTAAAATGCAGGATACAAAGAAATTTGGTAAAACTCTTTTATCTTTCAGGCAACAGGGTTTCGAAAGGGCATCTGAAGAAAATATTCAACTTCTAAAGAATGCACTAAAAGAAAGCATACCTGTTGAGGACATTGATGAGGAGAAATTACTTTCCTTTGAAAATGTCAAACGACTAATCCAGAGAAACTTTAATGAGGATCCTCTGGCTTGGTGGAACAAGAACCAGATTAAAGCAACTTTGAAGGTAAATGAACAATTCCGATATGAGTTGGTTCGATACAAGCCAATCCAGATGAACATGACAGATAAGAAAGATATGCAAAAAATTATCAAAGAGCATATCGATCTTAAATTGATTGAAGCTGGAGTCTCCTCTTACAGTAGCCCGAGATTTCTGGTAAGGAACCAAAGTGAAATAAAAAGAGGTAAAATGAGGTTAATAATTAACTATCAAGGTATTAATAAGATACTTGGTTTTGATGGTTATTACATCCCAAGTAGGGAACATTTAATTGATTGCATTAAAGGGTCAAAAGTGTTTTCTAAATTCGATTGTAAGTTTGGTTTCAACCAGATTAACATGGAAAAGGAGTCAAGAAAGTATACAACTTTTTCTACTCCACAAGGTCAATATATCTGGAATGTAATGCCAATGAGACTTGCAAATGCACCCCAGATATACCAACGAAAAATGGATAATCTGTTTAAAGATTATTTCGAGTTTATGTTTGTCTACATAGATGGCATTTTAATTGCATCAAAAAATATGAAAGAGCATATTAAGCATCTTGAAATATTTTCTGATACATGTCATAAAGAAGGATTAGTGCTATCTGAAAAGAAGGTAATAATCATAGTCAATAAGATCAAGTTTCTCGGTGTTATTATTGACCAAACAGGTATGGAACTTCAGAAACATATTGTTGAAAAAATATGTAATTTTCCTGATATTCTAAAAGATAAGAAGTATCTCCAAAGCTTATTGGGTGCTGTTAATTTTGCAGGTAGTTTTATTAAAGACCTAGCAAAATACAGAAAGGATTTTCGTCCTCTATTACAAAAGGATGAAAAGATGAAATGGAATTGGGAAGACATACATTCCCAAAGAGTTCGCGAGCTAAAACAGATTTGTAGCAATCTGCCGAAACTCACAATACCACAGGATGATGATCAATTAGTTATCTATACAGACGCTAATGATTTTCGATGGGCAGCAGTGCTCATGCGAAAGACATCTACAGACGAAGAACCATGTAGATATACAGGAGGGTTGTTCTCAGAACAACAAGCCAAATTATGGCACATTAACAAGAATGAATTCTTTGCAGTTTGAAAGGCTTTCAAGAAATGACCTTTATTTTTATTAGCAAAAGAATTTACTTTAAAAGTAGATAATACAAATGTTAAAGCTTTCTTAAAAAATAAGCTTGAATCAAAAATCGAGAAAGCCCGTATTATCAGATGGCAAGCAGAATGCCAATATTATTTATTTGATATTGTTATTGTGAAATCTAATGAAAATGTTCTTGCAGATTTCCTGATGAGAGATGGATATCCTTGAAGCAGATCCCATCACAATACGAGCTAGACACCTCAGGGAAAACCTTGAGGAGTTAGACAAGAGATATGGCTTGCTAAGGATACGTGCTGAAGCCGCTGCCTATGTTCAAAGGGCAGATTGAGATTCGGTCCAGAAAGCCATAAGTGCTACGAGAGCAGCTCATGCCCATTTATGGGATGCGCTCGAAAGTCCTCTACTCAAAGCGGGTTCACCCTCAGTGACCCAGAGAGAGGTTCACGAGAAAGGTTCATCACCGATGAAACCTCAAGGTATTTTTATACCTGAGACAGGAAATCCTGCCGATATAAGGTTTTTATCGGATTCTGATGAAAAGGCAGATAATGCCAAAACAAGTGATCTATCGGATTCCGATAGAACAATTAATTTGGAAAGTCAGGACTCTGTTCCAGGCAAACCAAGTCAACCCAGCACGTCTGGGGTAAAAGAGGGAGAGATTAACCTTAGGCCACAGACAAGCCCAAGAAAGGTTAATACTAACGAGTCGTTTTCTCCTTTACAGGTTTATCAAAGAACATGGGAGAAATTAATGACAAGAAATGGGATCAATCCCAGCTAAATTATTGTTGATTGGTCTGGAAAATATCCACGGGTATGGATGTTGGTGGGTGCAAACCCATGAGATGTTAGAGAATGGTATGATTTTGGAGCTGTTGCTTTAATCCTTACCACTACACCAAGTTTTTTGGAGATGTTAACCTTTAAGGTTCGATTTTCTTTTAGAACAAGTATATAGGCTGGAATACTTTCCTCGTGCCAATACTGTCTAAAAAATAGTGGTCTGGAATGAGTAACAATGCCACGTACAAATTCCTTCAGAAATTGAATCTAAAAGGATCATAAATACGGAAGCATGTTGGGCCTGATATTAATCAGTTTACGTTTTATTCGGATTTTATTAAATAAATGGAGTATAATTAAGGAATTTCATAATTTTATCGAATGATGAAATAGATCACGAAGTTCTTTGAAAATCACGAAGTTGTTTTGCTTCGTGATCAAGAAAGAACACGAAGATATTTTGCTTCGTGATCAAGATAGATCACGAGGATGTCTAGCTTCGTGATCTATAAGGGCAGTTGAGTAATCTTGGCTTCATTTTGGATAGAAAACTTGATTTATAAATGAATGGGTATTTTTCATTTTAGATATTGCATATTGGATAGAAATAGTCTCCGCCCCAATTTAGAATACAAATATATAGATATGTTAAACAAACAAATCGAAAAGACTATGTCCGAAATATGAAAATGGGATCCAATCAACACAAATAACTCAATTATTCTAAATTCAATAAAAAAGCATATTATCTAATCAAATATCCGAAAATCTCTTGTTATTTATTTAAATAAAATTACTGAAAATTGGGACTTAATCTAGTATTCAATCAAATTGGAATAAAACAAATGAACCAAACAATTACACCAAAAAATTGTAGATGAGTTTTTTTTCTAAAATAATCAAGCTAAAATTTTCAATTTGTAATTTTACTTATAGTCATAATTATTTCATATTTTTAATTTTGTTAGGTATAATTTTAACTTTGAATATATTTTTTAACTCCCACATTTTATTCTACTATTATAGCCAAAAATTATACAAATCAATTTTTAGAAAAATTCTCAAATGCACTAAATTTAAATATTAGATTTGATATTTTGATTTTCTATATTGCAATTGATAAGTGTCGCATTTTACGTGTTATAACGTGTACTTATGTATTCTTTTGAGTACATTTAGATATGTTTTATTGGTAATTTATAATGTTTTCATGTATAAGTTTCATTTAATGGGTTTGTGCTTAGTTTCTTATTTTTAGTGAGAAAAAGTACAACTTTCGAGTGGAATTACAAAACATGAAAGAAATCACTGAAGAACGATGAGAAAAATCTTGAAAATACAAGAAATTGAGTTCAAATCACTTGAAGAGCAAAAAATTCAAGTTTAAATACGAAGTTGTTGGAGAAATGTCATATCTCTTAATCTACAAGTCGAAATTGAGAGTTTATATTGTTGAAAAGCTAAGAAGAAGATCTAAAACTTTTATGTTCAGAATTTTTCTCGATTCTCTCTCCAAGAAAACAGAAATTAAGAGAAGATGAAAGTTGTGATATTATGTTTTTCATCGTAATAGAGCTCTAATATTTTAGCCATAACTTGCTATAAAAAATTTATATTGAGCTGAAATTTGTTGCATTGGAAAACTAACTTTAAGAGTTACAACTTTTATGAAGAATACAAAACTGAATTCGGGTGTTGTTGTCGCACACGGCCATGATATTGGTCACAACCACGCGCTAATACAGGAAAATTACTTTTGTTAATTTGTGCGCACGGTCTGAAGTGGCGACTGTGTCATAGGACACATTCTTGTCAGAAAACTCATTTTTTTAATCTATTTTCGACTTCTACTTGACTTAGAAGACCTCCAAACTCTTACATAAGCATACAATTGATGGTAAATCAGAGTAAACGATATACCAAACTTCATACACACGCATAGAGAGAAAAATAAATATTTTGAGAAGCATCTGAAGGAAGAAACGAACACGATAGATCAAATATGGAGGCGATTTGGAGGAGAACATAAAAAACTGAATGATTGGAGAAATGAGAGATCACCTTTTCTAGAGTTCTTCTCTTTCTCTTAGTTGGATTTTTGGTTTAGATATAATGTTTTTCAATTTGTCTATGCATTGTTTGGTAATCATGTATAACTAATATTTTCTGTGGTGCCTTGTTTGTATTTTAATTCGAATCTTTGTGGATCTTTCATTTTAATTCAATTTCTTTATTTTTTAATTATATTAGTGTGTTATATTTTGACTACTTGTTTGATTAGATGACCATTAGTCGAGCATGTTTAGTAATTGAATCAAAATTAATTTGGGAGATGAAATTTAATTGCGAAAGAATAAACACATGACATATACGTGGAATTAGGTCGGGAGATTAACGAACTTATGTGATGAGAAATCAATTCTGGGTGCATGCTTTCAACAGCTATTTATTTTATTAGATTGAGTAAGGATGACTCTAGTGACATATAATCAACCGGTTAACTATGTCAGGATAGTGATAGTTTGATATTTGTGATTGTTCATATAGGGGGAATAATTAATGAACTTGAGTTGATCAAAGTGATATTTTGATGAGAATTAGATGAAAGCATGTATATCCTAGAACATGTCTTCCTTATATTGATTTATCGTGTTCATTCATTGTTTTATTTTATTTTAATTATTTATTTGATTCTTGATATTCGATTATCTAGATAAAATTAATTAGGTTCTAATTCGGTAGCCTCTATAGGATCGACTTTGCTCACCACTTCTACATTAATCTACACTCGTATATACTTGTGGGAGTAACTAAAACAATTTAGTAAACAACAAAATATCAAATTAAATTAAAATTTTTCTCTACATGTATCAGTGTAAATTTTCACACTCTTCATTGTCTGAAAATCCAACCATTGATTCACCATAATCAGATGAAGCAGTTGTTTCATCATCATCTTCTTCATCATTATGATCATGGTTATCATCATCATCCTCCAGCTTCTTTGCTATTTCGGCAAAGAAATTAACATCTTGTATCATCACTTGATCCAAATCTAGAAAGAGTAAGAAGAAGAAAAAAATATAGCCATGGTAAAAAAGTAGAAGATGCAGTCATAGTGAAGAGGAGAAAATGACATATTTAACGAAGAAGAAATAGGGTATGTTATCATACATATGAATTAAGAAGAAGAAGTGCAACAAATTAACGTGAAATTAGAGTTTAAGAAAAAACAAAAAAGGACAGCTAGGGTTGAGAGCATGGAGATCTGTGTCCTGAGGATACATAAGTGCTTCTTTTAAACCAATTGAAAGTGTGACTCAATTATTAACTTTTGAAGGAAGTTTTGACCACACATGTTGGGCCATTTTTTAAAACCTAAAGTTGGGCAAATCTATAATATATATAAAAAGAGAAAGTTGGCAAAATTTATTGATTTGCCACTTATCAAGAAAAATATTAAAAAAATAAAAAATACATGACTTTTTTAATAAGCTACCAATGATTTTAATAAAAATATATAAAACAAAGAAAAAAAAACATACTTTTCTTGTTAAAGAATACATTATAACAAAAGGAAGAAAAAACATGTCTTATATATATATATATATATATATTATACTACTAGTATAGGGCCCATGTAATACACGAGATTTAATAAAAAATTAAACTTTGTGAAATTAAAAAAATTTAAATATCATTTACTCAAGAAAATTAAAATTTTATTTGTGCAATATATATCATCTAATTTAACATTAAATATAATAAAATATGATCAATAATTATTTAGTTGTCAAAATATGTGTTGCATTTGTAAATAATCAATTAACAAAATTATTATTATTTTGAAAAGAATATACATTGCTATACCTATTATATTATTCAACTCACCCACAATTTTTTTAGTTCGCTTTTTATTGTTTACATTTGTAACAATCCTCAACTTTTATTTTTAATTAAATGATAAAAAATGAAAGTCAAAATTTCACAAATAAATTCTATAGTTTATTTTAAATCATATATTCAAAATATTATCTGATTTCAATAATTAATAAGTTTGAATAATACTTTTCAAGCTACCCACCTTTATTTTAGTTTTTTTTTCTTTTGTATCTATTTATATTTTTTCTTTACATTTTTAAATTTAATAAATTTCAAATATATAATAATATCTACCATTGAACTCTAGTATATGGTATTTAGATAAATCTAATTAATATTTCTATATTATTTATTATTTAGTAATAATAATATTTCTTATCAACATTAAATTTGTAGCAATTAATTAACATATTTAATATGAAAACATTGTAGGTTTGCCATGTGGCACTTTGGTCTTACTTTTATATATATAAAGATTTATATTTTTTCTTTACATTTTTAAATTTAATAAATTTCAAATATATAATAATATCTACCATTGAACTCTAGCATATGTTATTTAGACAAATCTAATTAATATTTCTACATTATTTATTATTTAGTAATAATAATATTTCTTATCAACATTAAATTTGTAGCAATTAATTACCATTTTTAATATGAAAATATTGTAGGCTTGCCATGTGGCACTTTGATCTTATTTATATATATATAAAGATTAAATTTTATTCTAATAGCTATATTATTTAAACAACTAAATAGCTATTAGTTGTACAAAATTAAAGGTAAATTTTTCTTAATTATATAAATCTACGTAGTATAATTTATTGTAGAATTTTTTTTATATTGATCCACTCATGGGTCTTTTTTTTAAATCGTCCATTTCATTATAATACAAAATTTGTGATAAAATAATTTAATAGAAGAAAATTTCAACTTTTTGAAATTGATGTATTTAAACATAAATGTTTAAGAAGATATAAACGTTTAAAGTTGTTAGGATATTTTTGAATAGGTTTTGATGAAACAATGTAATTTTAGATGAAACTTTTGAGTACCCATTTTCCATGTTTTATAAGTGGACTAAGGACTGATGAGTTTAATATCCTTAGATATACCTTCTAAGTTATATAGATCAGAAAAGATAAAGACAACTGATCCTCAACAGGTTTCAGGGTTCTTAATGAGACTTGAAGGCTGCCCTTGTGAAGGGAGGCCGGAAAGCTGAAGAAGGAATCTAGACTAGTAAGCAGATAATACAGAAGAAAGAAGCCGACTGTAGGTTTCGAGAACAAAAAGCTGTTCTGGAACAGGAAGTTGACGCAGTTCAAAAAAGCTGGCACAAAGTAGTAAACAGCCATTGCAACCTTCGTAGAAAGCTGTAAATGTACCAGACATATTCAATGCAGTACGAGGAATACATTGATATCACACGAGGAATGACTCCTGTCAAGGATCCGTTGGACAGAGGTTTGTGCCAAACCAATAAGGAGATACCACCTAGATCTGCAGCTCTGCAAGCACTGTAGCGGAAGTATGGCGCAATTAATGTGGGTCAAAGAAGGACAAGGATCAGTAGCCGTACTTTTTAGACGCATTAATTACAAAGATTTGAAGTTCACTTTTTGACATGACATGGACAATGTCTTTCTTCAACGGGCATTTTTCCAACTGATATAAATAGAAGAGTGGAGTGATTATGAAGACTACTGGACAACTGAACAATTGAGTTACCAACTATTCTCAAGATTTTTCAAGCTCTCATATTTCTCAAGCTTTCAAAGTTCAGTCACTCAACCTTCAAAGCAGTCTATCTTTCAAGTGTTCGAGCTCTCAAGTTCAAGACTGACTTCACCGCAATAGTTGAAGAAACCTTTTATCCTTTTAACCATTTGTGCTATGTGCGCTAGGTTGTTTTAGTTTGGTGTAACTTAGTTGATAGGATTGAGATCTTTGCTAAGTATATAGTCTTGTGTATGCTATTTGCCCTGTGTGGGATTGTATACCCTGTGTGGGCTGTGGCCTAAGAATCTGGGATTCTGTAGGTATAACTTGTTAGGAAGAGGTTTGTAAAGTTGAGACTTGTAAATTGAACTGACCTAACGAAGTTCCTCCTCTAGGAAGGAGTAGAGTGGACGTAGAATGATTACACCACCTTCGAACCACTATAAGCCATAAGTGTTTACTTGTTTTTATCTTTGTGCTTTGCATTGATATTTTTGTTGCATACATCACAAGCACTCTTCTAAAACCCTTTATCAAACAACATGCGAAAAAAAATGTTTTCCAAAACAGAAACTCTATCAAGTATTTTTCACTGCATACTATGACACTAAGTCAGGAACCTGAATCAGCATTCAGCCAGGTTTCTGAATCGAGTCAGGTTACTGCATTCCTCATTGAATCAGTAACTTGTTCACTAAAGTTTTAAAAAGTTTAAAAATCGATAGAGGTTCATTCACCCCCTCTGAACCTCTGACCACTTGAGACCAACAAGTGGTATTAGAGCGAGTTGGGTTAAAAGCCAACTTGTCTGGCTACCTACCCACATCCACCCGTTTCCGCATTTGGATAAACCAATTTTTCTTCACATAAGTTACCTATGTTTTCCATAGAGGAGTACGATGACTGGAGGATTCGTATGGAAGCACATCTATCAGGCATGTATGATGAGATGTGGTATGTTATCACTGAAGGGCCACCAGTTATCTATAAAGTCAATCATATTCTTGTGCGGCAACGTTAGCGTGAGCGAGTAGAAGCTGCAATGACAGCAGGAGAAGTGGAAGACGCTGATGAGGATGCTGAAATACCTCCAAGATTTGCTCCGCAAGAAAGAGCACCACCACCTGCAGAATACATTGTTAATGAAAGATACGAATACACTCCTGAAGAAAGGAAGCGAGCCAACCTTGACAATGTGGCCAAGAATGCCCTATTCTTGACTCTGGACAATAAGACGTTCAGCAAAGTAAAAAGTTGCAAAACAACAAAAAAAGTATGGGACAAACTAGGGATGATATGCGAAGGAAACTGTTAGTCCCAAGTGGTCAGAGGTTCAAAGAGGGATGAATGAACCTCTATCGATTTGACAAACTTTTTGAAACTTTTCTATTAACAAGTTCCTGATTCTACAGAGAAACAGTAACCTGACTCGATTCAGAAACCTGGCATAATGCTGATCTGGTTCCTGTCTCGGAATCACAGTATGCAGCGGAATAAACAACGATAGAATACTTTTGGAAAACACATTTTCTTTTCAGAGTATGATTTTAGCAAAGTCTTTTCTCAAGATGCTTGTGATGTATGGAACAAGATAGATATGCAATAATTAAAGTGCAGCATACAGTCAAAGCATATAAACACATTTTGCTTATAGTGGTTCGAAGGCGGTATAATCCTTCTATGTCCACTCTACTCTTTTACTGAGGAGGAACTTCGTTAGGTCAGTTCGATTTACAAGTCTCAACTTTACAAACCTCTTCCTAACAAGTTATCACCAACAAGAATCCCAGATTCCTAGGCCACAACCCACACATGGTACACATCCCACACTCATCCCACACATGGTACAAATCCTACATAGAGCAAATAGCCTACACAAGACTAATAAACTTAGCAAGGATCAAATCCTATCAACTATGTTACACCTAACACAACCTAGCGCACACATCACAAATGGTTAAAGAATAAAAGGTTCTTCAACTATTGCGGTGAAGACAATCTTGAACTTTGAAAGCTCGAATGCTTGAGTAGACTGACTTTGAAGGTTGAGTGATTGGGTAAAGGAAAGCTTAGAATAAGCTTTGGAATATTTCTGATTTTCCACTCGGCTATGCTTAGCTCCTTCTTTAGTCAGCTCTACCTTCTATTTATAGGTCTTAAGAATTTATCCGTTGGAGGAAAGTGTCTGTTGAAGGAAGACACTTATCCATTTGAATGTGAACTCCAATCTCTCAAGATCTTCTTTGTGGTCGTATTAAATGTTTCTGAATAGTTTCTGACATGTGCATTTAATGCACCAACCATCTTTGACTTTCATGCAACGACTGGCTAATCTAGTTGCCAGATAGTTTTGTTCCCGTTGGAGTTGCATGGTCTTCTTCGTACTGCATAGATATGAGTAGCAATTATCTTTCTACAAAAGATCTGTTGGCTACTTTTTATTTTCTCTGTAGATAGTTGTAGCTCTTCTTTGCTTGCTAACTCAGGATGCGGTTCTATGCTGCTTTCTATTTCGTGCCAGGATTCTGTTTCAGAACAGCTTCCTATTCCTAAAACCTGCAGTCAGCTTCTTATCCTGGGTTTGCTTTCTGATCTGTACCAGCTTCCTTTTTTTTTGCTTTGCCGCGCCAGCTTCCTGATACTTGGCAGCTTCCTATTCCACCATCTTGTTTGCTGTTTCATTTAGCTTTTTGCTATAGCAGCTTGCCGCTTTTTCCATGCTGCTTCCTATTTCAGAACAGCTCCCTGTTCCTGAACCCTTTAGTCAGCTTCCTGACTTGCTAGCTCCTCCAGCTTGCTACTCTTAGAAGATAACTTCCTGTTTCTTTTAAGGTTGGTTTTCCTTATAATTTGGAAAATCATTACATGATCTTATCTTTTCTTCTGACCATATAATACGTGGAAACTTACTTCAACAAACTATATTGTCTTATTATGCAACCTGTTCTGTCTTATTAAGATAACTACTGAAATATCCCAACAGAAACAAGCTGGCCAAGGACAACCGAGTGTCTAAAGCCACCAGCAATATGAAAGCTTCACTATGAAAGCTGGTGAAACCCTAGAAGAGCTTGATCTAAGATTCACAGCTATCATCAATGAGCTGGAATCCATTGGAAAGACCTATATACAAAAGGAGAAGAACATCAAGGTGTTGAGAGCGCTACCAATAGAGTGCTAAAGCAAGGAAACTGCTATGAGAGTCTGCCTGGACCTCAATTCACTGAGCATCTTCGACTTGTTCTCTGATCTAAAAGCCTTTGAGTTTGATATCGAGCAAAGAAGAAAATAGATCGAAGGACCAAGTTCAAGGGTTGTAGCATTCACCGCTATGAGTCAGGATACTGTTACCACAAGAGCAGTAAACAAAAAAGCAAGAAGATAGAGATGTCTACTGATAAGTGTCGTTTTTCACATATTTATGCATATGTTTATGTATTCATTTGAATATGTTTAGATACCTTTTTGTGGTGATTTATGATATTATATTGTATAAGTTGCATTTGATGGGTTTGTGCTTAGTTTCATGATTTTGATGAGAAAAGTGCAAGTGTCAAGCGTAATTGATAATCAAGGAAGGAATCGTGGAAAAACGAGGAAGAATAGGAGTTGAAATACGAGATCGCGTGGAAGAGTTGGTGGCGCACGGTCTGGTCGTGCCATGCAGCACGACCGTACGCCAGTATGTAGTGAGTTCTGGATGATGGGGCACGACCGTACCCCACAGAAAGGTCAACGCCGTGTAAACGCCAGTGACCCCTTAGCAGGGCACGGTCGACCGTGCCGTATAGCACAACTGGGCCCGGGTGAACAGGAATTCGCCAAGATTTGGTTTTCTTGGATGATCTTCATCTATTACTTCATTTTGAAGACTCCCAAAGCTATATAAATACTCAACATGAAGAAAACTCAAGAGAGATTCAGAGAGAAAAACACGAGAGTCTGAGAAGCATCGGGAGGATTTGAAAAATAATTCAAGAGATCGAGGAATCGCAAGATCATCGTCTACTGGAGTTTTTAATATTTCCTTTCTTGTTAGTTATTAGTGATATGATATTTTCAATCTTGTCTATGAGTTTGTTTATAATCATGTCTAGCTAATTCTCTAGGGTTTCTAGGTCTTGTTAGTAATCTAATTCGAATCGAGATGGATCTTTAATTTCAATTCAAAATTAATGATCATTTATCCTATTTGTGTGTTTATGAGTTGATTGCTTGTTTGATTGTCCGGCCGGTAATTGAGCATGTTTTAGTAATTAGATCAAAATTCGGGAGATGAGATTTAATGATGGAAGAATAAACACATGATACATAAAAAGACTTAGATCGGGAGATTAAAGAATTTATGTGATGAGAAATTAATCTTAGGTACTTTTGGGAGTTGTTATGTTTCAATCATATTGAGTAGAGATACCTCTGGTGGCATTATAATCAATCGGTTAACTGACTCGGGAGAGCTGTTAATTCGACATATGTGATTGCTCATATAGGATGATTGATTAATGAACTTGAATTGGTTAAAGTGATGTTTTGATGAGAATTAGAGGAAAACATGTCTTAGAACCTGTCTTAGATATCTGTTATTCTTGAGTGAATTTACTTGGGTATTTACTTTTCTATTGAATTAATCTGAAATTGATGAGATTTGATTTTCCTAGATAAAATTGAGAACTGAATTTGAGTAGTCAGTTGGTGCCTAGATAGTCAGTCTCTGTGGGATCGACCTTGCTCACCGCTTCTACACCCTACACTGTACACTTACGGGAATAGCTAAAAGAAATTAGTGAACAAGTTTTTGGCGCTGTTGCCGGGGACTGGAGTTTAGGAATAATTAATATTCGAATTCTGTTTTTGTTTTTAGTCTAGGATTTATTTATTTATTTTCTGATTTTTTTAGAGTCACTGATACTTGTCTTTTAGGTGTTTTTAGATTGTACATGAACACTCGCTCTAAAAAGGCGAACTTGATTGCACTAGATTTGCAGATTGAAGCAACTTCCAGACGTAGTAAAATACGAAGACAACTTTTTGCTCCGACTCAAATGGCTAAAGATAATCCAATAGAGCAAATACTAAACAATCGGTGCTTAGAGATCCATCAGAGATTATTTTCAACCAAAACAAAATGGAAGGGGGGTTGTGCGACCACCTATTCAAGCAAATAATTTTGAGTTGAATCCGGCTCTGATTAGTATGGTTCAGCAGAATCACTTTGGGGGTAGCCATTTAGATGACCCCAATGCACATCTGGCGCAATTTCTTGAAGTATGTGATATGATCAAGTTGAATGGTGTTTCTGATGATGCCATAAGACTTAGATTATTTTCTTTCTCTTTACGAGATAAAGCGAGGCTGTGGTTCAACTCACTCCCTCCAGGCTCAATTACTACGTGGGATGGATTAAGTAGTAAGTTTCTATTTAAGTACTTCCCACCAAGTAAGATGCTGAAGCTGAAAAGTGAGATTACACAGTTTAAACAATTTGATGGGGAGTCCTTGGGTGAAGCTTGGGAAAGATTCAGAGATATGTTAAGGAGATGTCCTCAGCATGGATTCCAGGATGATCAACAAGTCTATTTCTTCTACAATGTACTGTTTGGATCAACGAGAGCTATGATAGATGCAGCGGCAGTAGGAGCGTTGTTAGCCAAAAGCTCGGAGGATGCGATTTATATTTTGGAGGAAATGGCAACAAACAGCTACCAATGACCGTTTGAAAGAAACACATATATGAAAGTGACGGAGATTCAAAGTCAAGACCAATTGTCCACCTTATCCTCACAAATAGCAGCTCTCAAAAATCAAGTATTTGCGTTGGTAAAGGTTCAAACTCAAAACGTAGGAAGTGTAGGGAGCCGAGGATGTGATTTCACCCAACAAGAGGAAGTAGAAGATGTCAACTTTATGAATGTGCAAAATTACAACAACCAAAACTTCCGCCCAAACTAAAACTTTTGAAATAGAGGTATGTATCAGTATAAACACGGAGAGGCGAATCATGAAATTTTTTTTATGCAAATAATAAGAATGTTCTGTAACCACCTCCGGGCTTTTCTGTTACGAATGGAGTTATCGATGAACAAAAGAAACTGGCATTAGAAGATTTAGTAGGTGCATTTGTGAATGAATCGCGAGATAGATTCACAAGGATTGAAGAAAAATTTGATGCACGGATGAAGACCTTGGAGTTACAAGTAGGGCAGATGGCTGAAAACATAGGGAATCAACATAAAAAGGGATAATATCCAAGCACCATTGAAATAAACCCAAGGGAGCAGTGTAAGGTGATTTAATTGAGAAGTGGAATGGAATATGAGATGCCAAGCATGCCAGTGGCAGATGAAGATGAAGACGTGAGGAAAGAAGAAGATGAAGACGTGGAGAAAAAGGAAGATGAAGTTGAACAAAAAGGGGCTGAGAAGCCAAAATCAAATTCTAAACCTTCACTTCCATTTACTATTTTTTCTCTTCCTTTTCCTCAACGTTTTCAAAAGAAAAGGCTAGATGCTCAATTCGCTAAGTTTCTGGAAATTTTTAAGAAAATTCACATTAACATTCGTTTTGTAGATGCTTTGGAACAAATGCCAAACTATGCAAAATTCTTGAAGGATGTAATGTCAAAGAAACGAAAAATAGCGGATTATGAAAGAGTGAATCTTACGGAGGAGTGCAGTGCAATCTTACAACAAAAGTTGCCACAAAAGCTAAAGGACCTAGGGAGCTTCACAATCCCTTGTGTAATTGGAGAATCATTTTTTGACAAGGCTTTGTGTGACCTAGGAGCAAGTATAAATTTGATGCCGCTATCCATATTCAAGAAGCTTGGTCTTGGTGATGTAAAGCCCTCAACAATCACACTGCAATTAGCTGATAGATCGATAACTTATCCCAAGAGAATCATTGAAGATGTGCTAGTCAAAGTTGATCGATTCATCTTCCTAGTGGATTTCGTAGTTCTCGACATGGATGAAGATCATGTTGTGCCTCTTATTTTAGGACGATCATTCCTAGCTATGGGACGAGCATTGATTGATGTACAAAAATGAGAGCTTACATTGAGAGTAAATGACGAACACATCCTGTTCAACATTTACAAGACCATGAGATTCTATCACGAAAATGAGAACTGTAGCTTCATTGGAGTAGAGGATGTTTGTGTGGAGGATCATATGGAGCGAATCTTGTCGAAGGATTCGTTGGAATTATGCTTGATTGAATCCTTACAAACTCAAGCGAAAAATCTTGATTTTGAAAACGAGGAGGTCATTGACTATGTGTTTTGTTTGGATGTTTTACAGGAAATACCAAGGAAAAAGTGTTGTGGAAAGGAAAAGCAACGAGGAAACGACAGGCAAATGAAAGAGGGCATGATCGGGCACGACCGTGCTGTGGCGCACGGTCAGACCGTGCCCGGCAGATAATCAATATTGGATAATGGGGCACGATCGTGCTATACAGTACGGTCGACTGTGCCCAGTCAGATGGCGTATATGCAGATCGAACACAACCGTGCTCGACCACAAATGTGCTATTTCGGATACAAAAAACAACACGCTCATTCCAGAATTGAAGCACCTTCCGGATCATCTCCAATATGCATTTTTAGGAAGCGATAAAGCTAATTCGGTAATCGTTTCCTCATCTTTAAACTCTGTCCAATTAGAAAAACTTCTACGAGTGTTGAGAGAACACAAGCATGCCCTTGGTTGGTCAATTTCAGATTTGAAAGGAATAAGTCCGTCCATTGTTATGCACAAAATAAGAATGGAGGATACTTATAAACCTTCAATCCAAAACCAACGGAGACTCAACCCAATCATGTAGGAGGTGGTGAAGAAAGAAGTCCTAAAATGGCTGGATGTAGGAGTCGTGTATCCCATTTCTGACAGTAATTGGGTAAGTCCGGTACAGGTGGTGCCAAAGAAAGAAGGAATGACTATGGTCAAGAATGATGACAAGGAGCTTATAGCCACTCGAACGGTAATAGGGTGGTGGGTTGCATTGATTATAGAAAATTGAACACCGCCACCTGAAAAGATCATTTCCCTCTCCCGTTTATAGATCAAATGTTGGACCATTTGGCTGGATATGATTACTATTGTTTTCTCGATGGGTATTCTGGATACAATCAAATTGCGATTGCACCGGAAGACCAAGAGAAAACAACTTTTACATGTCCATATGGTACCTTCATATTTCGGAGGATGCCATTTGGATTATGTAATGCACCAGCCACATTCCAACGATGCATGATGGCAATTTTTCATGATATGATAGAAAACATGATGGAAGTGTTTATGGATGATTTTTCAGTTTTTGGAACTTCATTTGATGTGTGTTTAGCTAACCTATCTTGAGTTTTGCAGCGATGCAAGAAGACCAATTTGGTTTTAAATTGGGAAAAATGTCATTTCATGGTAAAAGATGGAATTGTGTTGGGTCATCATGTTTCGTCTGCAGGACTTGAAGTAGATAGAGCAAAAATCATGGCGATTGAGAGACTACCACCACCAAAATCAAAAAAAGCAATCTGAAGTTTCCTAGGGCATACAACTTTTAATTGGAGGTTCATAAAAGACTTTTCAAAGATCACCAAACCATTGAGCCGATTGCTAGAGAAAGATGCCGAATTCAAGTTCGATGAAGATTGTCACTTGGCATTCGAAACATTGAAGAAAACATTGACAAGTGCACCAATCTTGGTGACTCCGGATTGGTCACAACCATTCGAGTTAATGTGTGATGCAAGTGATTATTCTGTGGGAGCTATGCTTGGACAGAAAAGAGACAAATTGCTAAGGCCGATATATTATGCTAGTCGAACGCTAGATGAGGCTCAACAAAACTATACCACTACGGAAAATGAGATGTTAACAGTCGTCTTCACATGTGACAAATTTCGTCCTTACTTGATCAGCACTAAAACAATAGTTTATACTGATCATGCTGCAATTCGTTATCTTTTCGAAAAAAAAGATGCTAAACCACGTCTAATACGTTGGGTTTTACTTCTGCAGGAATTCGATTTGGAAATTAAAGATCACAAGGGCTGCGAGAATGTGGTAGCTGACCATTTGTCAAGATTAGAGAATGGGGAGGTTGATCAAAGCGATGAGATCAAGGAAAAATTCCCAGATGAGTGCATACTAACTTTAAATGATGCTCCGGTGCCATGGTATGCCGATATTGTGAACTATTTGGCATAGGGGGTCCTTCCACCGGACTTAGATGGGCATCAAAGAAAGAAATTTCTTCATGATATAAAGTTTTATATGCGGGATGACTTGTACCTGTTTAGGAGATGTGCAGATTCGATGATTCGGAGATGTATCCCGCTAGAAGAGTGGGATGACATTATGGGGATGTGTCACTTATCACCCGTAGGAGGACATCACATCGGAAAGAAGACGGCTACCAAAGTGCTTCAATCAGGTTTCTATTGGCCAACTTTATTTAAGGATTGTTATAACTTTGTGGCAGGTTGTAATCGATGTCAAATGACAGAGACAATATCAAGGAAACATGAGATGTCTCTCACCAACATATTGAAAGTGGAAATTTTCGATGTGTGGTGCATAGATTTTATGGGACCTTTTCCTCCATCTAATGGCTACAATTACATTCTGCTAGTCGTTGACTATGTGTCCAAGTGGATAGAGGTTATTCCAACCAAAACTAATGATGCTAAAGTTGTTCTACCATTCTTGAAGAAAAATATCTTCAATAGATTTAGGACACCCAAGGCAATTATTAGTGATAGGGGAAAGCATTTCCACAACAAATTTTTTGCTAGATTGTTGGAGAAATAAGGAGTGAAACACAAAATGACATTGGCGTATCATCCTCAAGCAAACGGGCTAGCTGAGGTGTCGAATCGGGAGATAAAGACGATCTTGGAGAAAACTGAGTGTAAATCGAAAAGATTGGTCGTTTCGCTTAGATGACTCCTTATGGGCATATCGGACGGCATTTAAAATGCCGATTGGTATGTCCCCTTACCAACTCCTTTTTGGTAAATCGTGTCATCTCTCGGTGGAATTGAAATACAAAGCATTTTGGGCTATAAGAGCACTAAATTTTGACTACAAACGGGCAAGTTCGGATCGAGTACATAATCTATTAGAGTTGGATGAGTTTTGAAATGATGCTTATGAAAACGCTTGAATCTACAAAGAACGGACCAAACACTTTCACGATAAAATGATTCAAAAGAGGACATTCAAGCCGGGAGATCCAGTATTGTTGTTCAATTCAAGACTCCGATTGTTTATTGGAAAATTGAAGTCAAGATGGTTGGGACCATTTTGGGTTAAGAAGGTGTTTGATTTAGGCTACGTAGAGTTGTTGGCGAAGGATGGCCGCACGTTCCCCATCAACGCACAAAGAATTAAGCTATATTATAGAAATGGAACGAAAGAGGCTGCTAGGTGCATTTATTTCTTAAATGATCCATAAAAGGTACGTTTTCATCTCGTCCAGCTGAAGACGTTAAACTTAGCGCTGCTTGGGAGGCAACCTAATTAGTTAGGTTATGTTAAAAAAAAGGAACACGGTCGTGCGCCATCATCCAGTGAAACTGGCTGGCCGCGCACGTTTGACGGTCGTGCGCCATCTTACAGTGAAAATAGGCTGGCCGCACACGGTCGACCGTGCTATACAGCACGGTCGTGCACGATCAGATCGCAATTCAAAAGGGATGAAGGGGAAAAGAATTCTCACAAAATTCTTCCCCCAATTTGAGCCCTAACCCAAATTCATCGAATTGGACGATTTCTCACCGATTAATCACTCTTAAACACACATTCATCACTTTTCCACTCCATAACAACATTAATCACCAAACAAATTGGAAGAAATTTGACCCCATTGAAGTTTTAGGACTCTCAAGTGAAATTTTTGATTTCTCTTAAAAAAGGTACGTTTCTTTTCGATTTTTGCCTTCTTTCACAGTAGAAGTGTCGAATGTAACTTAGGTAAGGGTTTTGATCAGAGTAGAATTTCATTTTGAAGTATTATGTCATTGGGAACTTTTGTTGAACACTTGGTATGCATGCTTTATCTTGATCTTTTGTTGAGTTTTTGAGCATGATAGACTATGGTTCTTCAATAATATGATGTTTCTTTTCACACGTGATGATAAATTGATGATTACATGTTATAATTTGGGGTCTACTTTCATGCTTTGATGATGTGGGTACACAAAGTGTATACTATGCATGTGTTTAAGTTTGAGGGAGACATGGGTGAAAATGCAAGTTAGGATACCGCTTAGAACTGACCACGGGATTTCTTTTTACAGGGTTACAATGGTCGAAGGAAAAAAAGGAAGACTACAAAGGGTGCTTCGACGAGTGCCTCGATTCCTCATCCTACTTCCCCTACACATTACGAAGTGAGGTTGACGGATCCTAAACATCAGGCTCGGTGGGAAACTTTGGTTGGAAGACCAATCGAGGCCACATGGTATACAAATGATGGTGCCCTACGAACCCTTAGGCTGCATGATGACTTTTGGAGATTGGTGGGAAATGTCGGGTGGACTTTCCTTTTAAGAGGACGATGGAGAACCTATTCCAAGATTGTGCTAGAGGTACTTAGCACATTAATAGTTAAAGAGAGAATAAGAGCTTCGATGACCCCGAAAAACATCAGTTTCTACTTGTAGAACCGTAGATATGAGATTAGTATTGAACAGTTCCGGTAAATATATCATCTACCGAAAGAGGCTACTACTGTGAAGCATAGCAGGATCTTTCGACCGGCGGAGTTTGGGGGTTTTCTCACAGACTACAATATGCGAGACCCGGTACCGTGGGACGTAAGGAGAGCGAAAGCGACATGGCTATGCAACCCAGTCTTTCACTATATTCAGCGTGTGTTGGCCAAGACCATTTTTACTCATCATGATAGTGGAGGATTTCGGGTGGATGAGTTGTATATCTTGTACTGCATAGTTCGACACGAACCAGTGGATGCTGCGACCTTCTTGATCAGGTAAATGAGTAGGGCAGCAAAACAGACAAGTGGCCTTATTGTTATTGGAGGCATGATTACTCCATTGGTTCTTCATTTTGGGATGGCATTGGACAACTTCTCCCACGTGCCAGGATCGACGGTAATTGATATGCAGGTGTTCGTCAACCAATATTTCATTAGCTCGGACCCAACATGCCATGGCTATTTTTTCCAACAGAATAGATCACCTGGATTCCCATTATCGAATCCTCATCTCACGAATGTTGGAGATATGGAGGATGATGCAGGTTGGGCGGACCGGTGAAATTGGTTCATGGATACACCGGAACACATAACCCTCTCAGAATGTGTGCCATATATACCAGTTCCACCAGATGTGCCAGACGAGCATCGAGAGGCGGCCGAAAAAGAAGAGGCGTACGAGCAGGGGGCGGACAATGACTATACCGCACCACCATCATCCAACGAGATACCAGCACAACAGCAGCACTGGTATACTCCTCAGTATGACGCGAGGCTGGAGGCGTTGGAGACAGGTTTGTAAAAGCTACGCGGAGAGTTCTGGGATTACCGGACAATGATGGTGGAATTTATGGAGCGTATGGACCATTGGAGGATCTCTACGGGGCATGTGTATCCGCCATTGCCACCGTCAATAGAGGATTAGAGTGACGAGAGGTTTTTTTTTTCTCTTTATTTCGATTTTTTTGTTTCGTTTTCTTTGTATTTTTCCAAATTTTTATGTCTTCTTTGGAATTGTAGACTTTAAGTTTGGGGGGATGTATTTGAAGAACAAGGTAGGTTAAAAAAAATCGATGGAAAAATAAATTTGTTTTTGTAACCTCATGGCTCTATGCTCGAATTTTTTTTAGTTTGCATTACATAAGTAGTTGCATTATAGGTTTATTGCTTTAGTATATTTTTTTGTTTTGATTTAGGATGATAGATGATCTTGTGAGTAGGAGATATGAAGGGAATTCTTAAGTTACAAGAAACATGAATTGAGTAAAATGAACGTGGGTATATATTGCTTGATTGAAGTTGAAAGTTTGTTCTAAATTTTTGGTGAATATATTTGAGCATGCAATGATTGTGTAGTTTTGAGGAGTATGAAAATAAGCTTGTGAGATTTGAGCATTGACTTGATATTACACTAAGTCTTATTTTCCTAATTGTGTGGTTAGCGATTGTCTTGTATATATCTCTAGAACTTGCTTTGGTATCTCATTCGAGACTACACGTACATGTGAATTTTTTAAAATGATGTCAGGCCATCTTTGCTATGATTAGTCACTTAGCCAAATAATTTCTCACCAAATTTGATATATTTCCTTAGTTAGCCTTGTTGAGCCTTTAAGCCTTATTTCTTTGATTAGCCAAATAATTGGGTAAATTACCAGCTTTTATTTTGAGTCTACCTATGATTTTGAAGCTCAATTGGAAAATATATGTGGAGTCGGAGAAAGAATTTGGTGGAGGATATCTGTAACGCCCAGGAAAAAACTACGCATAAATTGACGATTAAATAATTCAACCTTAATTATGCGATTTAATTTATGTGCGTTTCAGATTAATCGAGAAGTATATGTTTTAATTTATCGAATATGCGATTTAATTTTATTGAAAACGAAATTTATTATAAGAGCTTACGTTTATGTTTAGCAAGAGTTTAAATTATTTGAAAATGGAATATGCATGATATGAGAGTCATCGCGATTGAAAGACGAAGAAAAAGAAACGAAAATCGGGCCAATCGGAGGCCCGAGGCCCAAGTTAGGCCCAATTGATGAAAAATGGATAATGGATAATATACACCTGAGTTGAAAAATTTCACACACTTTGCAAGTTTTACACAAGGTAAAATGATATTCTCTCCTCCTTCTCTCTTCCCTAACTTTTCCGGCAGCCGGCCGGAGCACCGCCGCCGCCGGCGACACCACCGTCGCCGGAATTTTCATCAAAATGAAACGTATCGAAATCTATGCCTATTTGAAGCTCTCGCCGAGCCCGTTCCAATTCTGGGCTCGGAATCGTCGTCCGCCGTCGCCTTCGCCGGCAATTCGCCAGAGAAAATTCTGCTTCCTCTCTCTAGAAACTCTTTTCCTTCTCTCTCTTCGTTCTCGGCCATCCGGCCACCGATCGAGGCGATTCTTGAGCCTAGATTGTAGTTCTCGCCGAGCCCGTCTCGATTCTGGGCTCGGATCGTCGATCGGCCGGTTAGATCTCCAGCATGCAGCGGTCAAAGTTTCGGCAGATTCATTTCTCTTTGTAGCCTCTTTCTCACTTTCTCTCTCTTCGTATCTTCTTCGTCCCTTCTCCGATCGAGCCGATCTACATATACAATGAAAGCTCTCGTCGAGCCCTTCACGATGCTGGGCTCGGATCGTCGATCGGACGGCTAGATCTCCGGCAATCGCCGTTCGAAGTTTCGGCCTTTTTCATCTCTCTCTCTCCTCTCGCGATCTCTCTCTCTCTGTCGCGCTCTCTCTCTCTCTCCCTCGCCGTTGCCTGAGCTGCCGCTGTTGGTTGTTGTCGTGCGTGGGTCGGGGGCGGCGCCTGGTGCGCCGCCGTGTCGGAGTCGCCGCGGCCGGTGGGCTGCCGCCGCGGCAGTGTGCGTGAGTGCGATGGGGTGTGTGTGAGTTGTGTGTGGGTTTAGTGTGTGAGTGGTGGGCGGCGCATCCAGCGCCGCCGTGTGCTGTGGTGGCCGGCGCGAGGAGCGCCGGCGTGTGTGTCGGTGGTGTTGGGTGGTGGCCGGCGACGAGGTGTCGCCGGCGGAGCTCTTTAGCGGCGGCAACGGCGGGGGGGCAGTGGGTGGTTTGGGTTGGGGTGGATTTTGGGAATTTGATAAACTCCAGGGACCTCTTTGCAATTTCTTAAGTTTATGCTTATTTTCAGTTTGGTCCCCCATCTTTTGTTTGGTACAGTTTAGTCCTAAAATCTTCTGGAAATTACAATTCCACCCCAAAACTTTTCAGACTTATGACTTTCACCCCCAGAACTTTCCAAGCCTTCGTTTTTCACCCCCCAGACTTCTGTAAATTGCGTTGTGACCCCCAGATTTCCAGAAACTACAGATTGACCCCAAAACTTCTCTGAAATTACAGAAACGCCCCTGGTCAAAATCAACTCTTGCCAGAAATTACAAATTTACCCCTGAACCCTAAAATGCTCCGTTTAAGCTCGTTTCTTATCCGATTTGACTCATTCTTTCGTCTATAGATCCGTAATCAAACCCTCTTCGATATGTGATCAAGCTATAAGCCTTTCCAATCACTTTCTTTCCATCATCATTTCCTTTCGAGAGAGTTCTTTTAATTAATATACGAAATGATTACAAAACGAAATTAATTGAAAACATTTGCATGTGTAGGCAATCGCGAATAGGAGCATACGTGTTTTAAGCGCATTACGCGAAGTCAAACACCACCTACTAAGGTGGGGGTAACTTCTGAACTTAACGACTTTTATGTTTTCATATTTACTGTGTCTTATTATGCTAATAATATGCCGATATGTTAAAATAATATTGTTATATCTTTGATCGCATGCTATGAATTGTCTGAACTTATGTGCTTTGGGATTACGTGCTGTGATATTAATTGCTCATGCATAGAATGATAACTGTCATACGAGGACAGGAGTCCACGTTCATCACGGAGGGACTCATGGTCCGTAAAAAACTTCACGGAGGGATTGGTGTTCCATAAAATGCACCCCCGGTCTTAAAAACCGGTTGAAGGGTAAGACGGGCTGCTCCCGCACCTATCTATAGCTACGCGTCATTATATTATGTGCAATGCATTTTATGTGCTGTGATTTACTTGTTGTACTGATATTAGTTTAACTTACTTATTTGCTTAAACAATTTAAATACGGAAATTACTCCCACGAGTGTATTCAAACGCACTCACCCCGATCTGTACTCACCCTACAGGAAATACTGAAAGATAAGCCTTGCAGCGAGAGAGGTGCCGTATCCAGTGTCTCTTCCGTTTTAGTTTATGTTTAATGTAAAACGATACTTTACAACTTTTCATGTTTGTAAAACTATTTTGTTTCCTATGTTGGATCCTGTTTATTTCCGCTGTTAGTTTAAAATGCTTTCTTCCGGCTTGTCGCCAATGCTTTTAAAATGTGAAAATATCATCTTTCTAAACTGATTTATCGAAGTCCTCATTTTTAGATATCGTTGTAGATCTTGACCTGATCTCTTGTTTAACTGTTTTTATTCACGCCTGATATGTATGCTGTTTTACGTCTCCTCTTATTTATGTTAAATGAAAAGCTTTAAAACGTATGATTCTTATCATACTCGTTTATTTTAATCCTTTTATTTTAAAAAGGATTTGTATGCCTTCTTCTAGTGAACTTAACTGTTTCTAAACTTGTATTTTTCGGCCATGATGTTTTGATCGGTTGACGATCGATAAGAGAATTTTGTTTACTCGCTTTATAAATTTTTTAAAAAGTACGTTTCTGTCTTTCTTTTCCCTGCACGCCCAAAGGCAAACTCTGATATTTTAAAAAAATGAAATCGGGGCGTGACAATATCAAGGAAAAATGATAAAAGAAAAAAAAAGAAAAACCAAGTGTGAAATGAAAGAAGAGAAAATATATACTTGGGTTGAAGAGGTGATTGTTGGAAGGAAATTTTTTGCATGAGTTGTGCCTAATTTTGATATGTTTTAGATATTTAGTTGAGTTGTACCTTTTCTGGAACTCAATTGAATAATTATTTTTTAGTTGAGTTGTGCCTTTTCTGGAACTCAATTGAATAATTATTTTTGACATATCGCTGGAACTCATGTTTTGGGAGAAGTGGTCATTTGATGAGACCTCATGAAGATAGAAAATTCATGATTGGAGTTGAAATTTGTGGAGGAGCTTCGAATATCTGTTTGAGTAGTCACTTTTATCCCAAATTTTTCCTACCCTGTCCAAAGAGCCTTATTGCGTCCAAATAAAGTCCTTTTTGATTCTTAATATTCACATGTACAAACGTGGTGGAGAAGTGAGCCGATTTTCAAGCTTATGGTAGGTTTTACTTGATTTATCGTTTTGAGCGTATACACGTTCTATATTTAAACACTTTTGAGCGTGAGTGATACACTTTTACCTTGTGAGGTTCATTACTCCTGGAAAGTACATGGTTATGAATTGTTTGAAGTATTTATTAGAAGTTTGGATGAATTTTTTATATCAATAAGGTGTATATGGTCTATAGTTTGATTTGCTTAAATTCATGGTTCGTGTTTCTCTAGTTGCTTGCTTAGTTATCTTTATGTATGTCAGTTTAGTAGTTGATGTTACTCGAGGATGAACAACAGTTCAAGTTTGGGGGATTTGATAAGTGTCGTTTTTCACATATTTTTGTGTATGTTTATGTATTCATTTAAATATGTTTAGATACATTTTTATGGTGATTTATGACATTATATTGTATAAGTTGCATTTAACGGGTTTGTGCTTAGTTTCATGATTTTGATGAGAAAAGTTCAAGTGTCAAGCGTAATTGATAATCAAGGAAGGAATCGTGGAAAAACGAGGAAGAATAGGAGTTGAAATACGAGATCGCGTGGAAGAGTTGGTGGCGCATGGTCTGTGCGCCAGTATGAAGTGAGTTCTGGATGATGGGGCACGACCGTGCCCCACAGCACGGTCAACGTCGTGCAAACACCAGTGACCCCTTAGCAAGGCACGGTCGATCGTGCTGTATAGCACGACCGTGCCCAGGTGAACAGGAATTCACCAATATTTGGTTTTCTTGGATGACCTTCATCTATTACTTCACTTGGAAGACTCCCAAAGCTATATAAATACTCAACATGAAGAAAGATCAAGAGAGATTCAGAGAGAAAAAACACGAGAGTCTGAAAAGCATCGAGAGGATTTGAAAAAGAATTCAAGAGATCGAGGAATCGCAAGATCATCGTCTACTGGAGTTTTTAATCTTTCATTTCTTGTTAGTTATTAGTGATATGATATTTCCAATCTTGTCTATGAGTTTGTTTATAATCATGTCTAGCTAATTTTCTAAGGTTTCTAGGGCTTGTTAGTAATCTGATTCGAATCGAGATGGATCTTTAATCTCAATTCAAAATTAATGATCATTTATCCTATTTGTGTGTTTATGAGTTGATTGCTTGTTTGATTGTCCGGCCGGTAATTGAGCATGTTTTAGTAATTAGATCAAAATTCGGGAGATGAGATTTAATGATGGAAGAATAAACACATGATACATAAAAAGACTTAGATCGGGAGATTAAAGAATTTATGTGATGAGAAATTAATCTTAGGTACTTTTGGGAGTTGTTATGTTTCAATCATATTGAGTAGAGATACCTCTGGTGGCATTATAATCAATCGGTTAACTGACTCGGGAGAGCTGTTAATTCGACATATGTGATTGCTCATATAGGATGATTGATTAATGAACTTGAATTGGTTAAAGTGATGTTTTGATGAGAATTAGAGGAAAACATGTCCTAGAACCTGTCTTAGATATCTGTTATTCTTGAGTGAATTTACTTGCGTACTTACTTTTCTATTGAATTAATCTGAAATTGATGAGATTTGATTTTCCTAGATAAAATTGAGAACTGAATTTGAGTAGTTAGTTGGTGACTAGATAGTCAGTCTCTATGGGATCGACCTTGCTCACCGCTTCTACACCCTACACCATACACTTGCGGGAGTAGCTAAAAGAAATTAGTGAACATCTATAGAGGATGCTGAGGAAGAGATGGTTGGTGAAGAAGTTCAAAAGGTTTCTGAAGACCAATCACAAAGGAAACGACTTCACGAAGAAGCCTCAACAACCCGACAGAAGTCCCCAGGTAAGATCTAAACAACAAACTGACACAGGTCCCTCTGACCTATGTTATAATTGCAGGAAACCTGGACACTTCGCCAGAAACTACCCCTATCCTCATGTCCAGAAGTATACTGAGGAAGAAAGGGTGCAAAGAAGAGAACGAAAGAGAAATGACAAGCAAAAGCTCCGAGCTCTCCTAAGCGAGGCTGAAGCCTTAAAGGCTGCAAGCAACTCTAACGAAGAAGATAATGAGGATTACACATCAGAGAGCGACTCAAACAACTGTACCTCCGATGAGGAAGCCCTGCTATGCCTCATGGCCAATGGATATGAGGAAGAAAAAGATGAGGTAACCTCTCAATCCCTTATTGTTTCTTGTTCTGAGAAGCTGAACATGATCCAGTCGTTTAGATAAATCATGAGTGACTTTGAGCAGATTAATTCAGCTCATGAAGAATTAAAGGAGGAAAACCTCAAGCTCAAGAGGGAGCAAGCTGTACTGAAGGAACATGTGACCGACCTGGAGTGCTACAGTACAGAGTGCAACAATTTCAAGGTTGAGGTCTCCAAGTTCAAAATGCTAGTCACTAAGCTTGAAACTAAGAAAGCTGGATTGCAAAACACAATTAATGTGTATAACAAGTTAGCCAGGAAGGCACAAGAATGTATTCTGGAGACACAGAATGCTTACGTAGGAAGCGGTCTAGGATACTGTGCCAGTTCCTCTTAGAAAGCAACAAACACATCCAAAGTGGGAAAGTTTGTCCAAGCAAAAGTTCTCTTTGCTCAGGAACTACTTTCAACTAATGAAAGTTTGAACAAAACTAGTACCATAGATAAGGGAAAGAAGCCCATGCTGTCTGAAGGAGAGAGTAAGACTACTCAGAAATCCAGGAAGCGACATAATCGGTATGCTGCTAAAAGGAGAAAAATGCAGTAATCTCCCAAAGATCAGCAAAATTTCTACCCCTATTATACCAAAGCTCAAGTGCATCATCTCATATGGATTAGAGCTTTTGACGGGTATAAGGGAAAAACCTTCTTTATCAGGAAGTACAAAACCTGGAAAACACCAGTACACACAATTCACAAACAATATCCTGTTAAGGGTACAAACAGAAAGAGAGTCACCTAAGCTACTAGTAAGGCAATTGCCAGTAAGCAGTTGTGGATCCCAAAAATGACTAATCCCCCAGGACCCGTACTTTTATGGGTACCTAAATTTACCTAATTTCCTTATAGGAACAATTGCCAGGAAGCAACAGTGATGTATGGTACATAGATAATGGCTACTCTAGATATATGGCCAGTAACAAGGCTGGATTAAAAGACTTCCAACCATGTAAAAGACCTAAGGTTGTCTTCGGAGATGACTCTAAAGGAAACACCAAGGGCACAAGAAGCTTAATAAAAGACAATGCAAGAATCAGTGACGTTTCATATGTCAAAGGGTTAAAATATAACCTCATGAGTATTAGTCAATTCTATGACAAAGGATGTTCAGTAGAGTTCAACCTCAACAAGTGTCTAATAAGAGACAACAAAACGAATAAAGTTAAACTTACTAGCACTAGGAGAGTCAACATCTATCTAGCTGATTGGAGTTCAACAGTGCAGCCAACGTGCTTCATAGCAAAGAGTACTCCAGAGCTGAGTTGGTTATGACACAAAAGAATGAGTCACCTGAACTTCAAAACCATCAACAAGCTAGTAAGAAAGAATCTTGTAAGGGGTCTACCTGATGTTGCATACAAGAAAGAAAATGTCTGTGGAGTCTGTCAGAAGGGTAAACAAGTAAGAAGCTCTTTCAAGGACAAGGTTTAGAGATCCTCTCATAGGATACTGGATCTACAGCACATGGACTTATTTGGACCAGTGGAGCCTGTCAGCGTCAGTGGAAAGAAGTACTCCCTGGTGATAGTGGATGATTAATCCAGATTTACTTAGACCATTTTCCTGGCCAAGAAATCTGAAACTCAGAATAGGCTGCCAGAATTCATGAAGAGAGTGCAGAATGAGAAGAACTTAAGCATAGTAAAGATTAGATCTAACAGAGGAACATAATTCACAAACAAGTTCATTGAGAAATACTGTTTAGAAACTGGAATTTGTCATTAGTACTCTGCAGCAAGGACTCCCCAACAAAATGAAGTAGCAGAAAGAAGAAACAGGACTCTGAAGGAAGCCGCTAGGACCATGATTGTAGATGTAGGCATACCAAAGAGATTTTGGGCCAAAGCAACCAACACAACATGCTACACTCAGAACAGATGTCTGATCAACAAGGACCATGACAAGACTCCCTATGAAATTTGGTATGGTTATACACCTAACATCTCATATCTATACATCTTTGTAGGTGTTATATTCTAAACAATGGTAAGTAACACCTAAAGACCTTCGATGAGAAAACAGATGAATGAGTATTTTTAGGATACTCCTTAGTAAGCAAGACCTTCAGGATCTTTAACAAAAGAAGCCTAGTTGTTGAAAAATCTATAAATGTGGTATTTGATGAACCACAAAATGAAACTGCTGAGTTGGACAAAATAAAGAATGATGTATCAAAAATGAAGATCAGTGATCAACTAGTAAGATACATTGATGGAGTACCAGTACCTGCTGAAGAGATTAAGACAAACAGTCCACAGGCTACTACTTCTGGGAATGCAGTGGAACAAGATGTGAACAACAGACAGACAGGGTACCGGAGTCCAATAGTAACCACAATCAGAATCAGAATATTGTAGAACTACAGGCTACTACTCAGCAATCGGTTTTCAGTTTTAAGCCTGACAGGACGTGGCTCAGGGATCACCCTAAAGAGCTTGTGATAGGAGATATCAATGACGGAGTGAGAACTAAGAGATCTAGACATCAAGAGTCTATGTTCTCATGCATTATATCACAAGCTGAACCTAAGAGTATAGAAGAAGCTCTTGGAAACAGTAACTAGATTCAGGCCATGCAGGAAGAGCTGGATGGATTTGAAAGAAACCAGGTGTGGAGATTGGTTCCAAGGCCTGATCATCAAGGAGTTATTGGAACTGAGTAGGTGTTCAAGAATAAGATGGATGAAACAGGTATTGTGGTCAGAAACAAGGCAAGACTGGTAGCAAAAGGATACTGCCAAGAAGAAGGTATAGATTTTGATGAGACCGTTGCTCCAGTAGCTAGACTTGAAGCAATAAGGATATTTCTGGCCTACGCTGCCCATAATAACTTCAAGGTCTATCAGATGGATGTGAATAGTGCATTCCTAAATGGATTCTTATCAGAAGAAGTGTATGTGGAACAACCATCTGGTTTTGAAGAACAAATAGAAGATAAGGTCTTCAGACTGGATAAAGCTTTATATGGATTGAAGCAAGCTCCCAGAGGTTGGTATGATACATTGTCCCTGTAACTATTAGAGAATGAATTTCAGAAAGAAACAGTGGATAAGACCTTATTCAGAATATAGGATGGCAACAACATTTTACTTGTGCAAATCTATGTAGATGATATCATATTTGGATCCACAAACAAGGATTTGTATGAGAAGTTCTCAACCCTCATGAAGAGTAAGTTTGAGATGAGCATGATGGGTGAACTAAGTTTCTTTCTTGGCTTACAAGTAAAGCAGTTGGATAATGGAATATTCATCAATCAAGCCAAATATACAAGAGAACTAATCAAGAAGTTTGGAATGGAAAATGGATCATCAGTAAGCATACCTATGGCCACATCCATCAGTTTGGATAAGGATGAAGGTGGAAAAGATATGGACATAACTAAGTATAGAAGACTTATTGGATCCTTACTATATCTTACAGCAAACAGACCAGATATAGTATTCGCAGTTGGAGTCTGTGCAAGATTTCAGACAGCACCAAATGAATCACATCTTGCCGCAGTAAAGAGGATTATCAGGTATCTGAAATGGACTCAAGATGTTGGTTTATGGTATCCAAAGGAATGAGGATTTGACCTCAAAAGATATTCAAACTCAGACTTTACAGGTTGCAAGATCGACAGGAAAAGCACTAGTGGTACCTGTCAGTTTTTAGGACATAGACTTGTTTCTTAGTTTTGGAGGAAACTGACATCTATTGCAACATCGACTGTTGAAGCTAAATATGTAGCCGCAGGAAGCTGCTGTGCACAGATCTTATGGATTTAGCAACAATTGAAGGACTATGGCATTATAGAGAAGGAGACTCCAATCTTATGTGATAACACAAGCGCCATAGCCATTACACACAATCCTGTTTTCCACTCGAGAACAAAGCACATTGATGTGAGACATCACTTCATCAGAGATCATGTGCAAATGAAGGATATAACCTTGGAAAAAGTGCACACTGACATGCAGCTTGCTGACATATTCACAAAACCCTTGTGTGAATCAAGATTTTCGATACTGAGAAATGAGCTTGGGATCATCAAGCTCTGATGAGTAAGATCTTATAAGTTCCTTGAGTAAGGGGAAACTTACTCCTTTCAAGCACTCTTATGTTATACTCAACATCCTGGTATAGAATACTGTACTTTTCTATATCAGAATTCCTTGACTGTTTTTAGTTTCAAAATATAGCAAGTAACAATAGGTTACTGTCATAGAATACTATATCAGGTTGTCACAAGTTACTCGAACAGGTTGCTAAGGACAAGATAAAGCATTTATTGAAATAGCATTCATGAAGCCCCGCAACCTCGTATCAGGAATAGTAACTCAATCGTCAATGATTACAAAAGATAGTTTTTTGAACTACATTTAATGCAAAAACTGCTTTATCAGAGAAGTCGGAAAAAGGTGCGAATTAACTTTTGACACGATCTCAATATTTTATAGATTTGCCCTTCCACCCTCCTTGTCTCAAACCGTTAGATCTACTGCGTCTTTTCAATTTCTAATATAAACCGTAGATTGTTCAAAAACTTGAAATTTATATAAAAACCGCCAAACCCCTCACCATTCACTCTACGCTTACTTTACCTAATCTGATATTCTCTAACTCTCTGCAAAACAAGTTTCTCTCTTTATCCTAAGCTTTTTCAAACTCTACAATGGTTGATGCAAGAGAAACCAAGGTGGTGGAGGGAAGACTGGTGAATGAGTTGGTGCTTCTCGGGGATAAGTCACCATACGAGGACATGAAACTCATCAGGAAGATTTGGAGATAAGTGGGAAACAACAAACTAGATGGGTTGTTCACTACTACCTACGAAGGGTTCTTTGTCTTTTTCGTAGAAAATTTCTACGCCTTTGCAGCACGTTCTGATGATGAGAAGACCATCACCTTTAAGTTGGAAGAAGATGATGAAGAAATCCTGACCCTAACTACTGAGGACATTGCCAAGACTTTTGGCATTTCCAACAAGGGTATGTCATATTCTGACCTAATGGTGTATGGTTTAGAATATTTGGAGGAATGCTGGAATGAGTTTAAACTGGACTCCGTGAAAGAAAGTTCATCTGGGAACTTTAGGAAGAAGAAACTCAAACTTGAGTACGAGCTTCTTCATGACATCATTGTCTACTCCGTGGAAGGCAGGTGCGGGAGTTATGATAAATGCACCAGTCTCAGGATGAGGATGATGACTGCAATCATGCGAGGAGCTGAAGTCAATTGTTCCCAGTTCATCTTCAAGAGGATCTGAGAGGAAGCCATCAAACCCACACCGAGGAAAGGGTTTGACATTGTGTTATCCTCCATCCTCAGTTGGAAGAGGATCTCCTTGGAGAGAAGAATCCCATATGCACCAGGTTAGTACCTGGGTGTGAAGAAAGGTTTCTCCAAAAGTAGAGAGAAAAAGAAGAAGAAGTCCAAGAAGAAACCTGCCCCCAAGCCACAGGTTTCTGATAAATCCGATGACTCTGGTGATGATGATGGCAAGCAGTGAGGAAACCAGGGACCAAAAGGGCTCCGCTGAAGAAGAAGACAGAAGCAAAGAAAGCTCTAGTAGAGCAACCCTCTCGAGTCCTTAGGTTACGTGATTCTGACTCAGATGAAGAGGTTGTTGTCCCTTCTGAACCTTTGATCATCAGCATCCCACCAACTACTCAGGATGATTTGCTCGTGGAGCAAACTTCAGTCGAGGCTACTCCCCCGACGACCCAGTTACTGAGGAAGCTTTAGAAGCCTGTACAGATGTCGAGCCTGTGGATGAACAGGTTCCTCTTGATGCTGAAGAGGATACTCCAGTTTCCAAGGAGCATCCTGATGCTGTCCAAGATGCTGCCCTAAAGAAGAAGATGAGGAGGTTGGTTAAGAAAGCTGACGCCACCATCAGGAGGAAGTGGTTGGGCGAAAATGAAGAGTTGAGGGAGATCAACACCCTCAATAAGGTTGTGAGTAATACATTTATTTGATACAACTAATATTATTATGGAACTCTACAATATATTTCAAAAAATAATAAAATAATTTTTTTAAGTTAGTAATACCTTTATGTTATATAGTTAATGCATTTATGTAACATAAGTAATACTCTTACGTTAGATTTCAGTAAAATGAGCTAATATTTTTATGTAAATGAATTAATATATATATATATATATATATATAATATAACTAATACATTTATGTAATATATTTCAACAAAATAATAAAACCTATTTTTAACCTTCTACAATATCATCCACATTTTTTTTGCAACTCATTATATTAATTCTTCTTTCTAATGAGAAGTAGTTATGATCATGGAGTTTTCAAAATTTGATTTGGTTATGCAAGAACATTTTAGACGCATTCAAAATAAAGAGATTCATTATCATTATCTTAGTCATAAAATTCAAAATGAGTTGATTTTTTTGTTAGCCTCTAAAGTATGAAGTGCTATTATTGAAATAGTTAAAGAGGCAAAATATTTTTCTGTGATACTTGATTGTACATCAGATGTAAGTCACCATGAGCAAATGACTTTGATAGTTTGATGTGTGAACGTGTCAAGTTGTCGAGTAAAGATAAATGAATATTTTATAGAGTTCATGAAGGTGGATGATACATCTGGATTAGGACTTTTTAATGAATTACAACGTGTTTTGCAAACTCACGGGCTTGAACTTGATGATGTGAGAGGGCAAGGTTATAATAATGGTTCTAATATGAAAGGAAAAAATCAAGGTGTGCAGACAAGATTTCTTGAAGTAAATCCTAGAGCATTTTATATGCCATGTGCTTGTCATTCTCTTAATTTGATAATTTGTGATATGGCACATTCTTGTATTAAAGTTGTCTCATTTTTTGGAGTTTTGCAACGCTTGTATACTTTATTTGCTAGTTCTACAAAAAGATGGAAAATTTTACAAGAGAATGTTCATAATTTAACTCTAAAGCCATTATCCACAACAAGATGGGAAAGTCATGTTAATAGTGTTACATCTATAATTACTCAACCTAATGAGATAAGAAAAGCATTGCTCGAATTATCTAAAGTAATTGAAGATGCTAAAACTAGGAGTGAGGCTGAATCTTTAGCAACAAATGATCTTGAAAATTTTGAGTTTTTGTTGGGTATGGCTATATGGCATAATATTTTGAAAAAGATTGACAATCTGAAGAAATGCAAATTGATGTTGCGATAACGACTTTAAAAGGTTTGATTTCTTACTTTAAAACTTATAGGAAAGAAGGATTTCAATCTGCCATAACAATAGCCAAAGATCTTGCTTCTATGATGGAAATTGAACCTATTTTCCCCTCAAAACGTAAAATTGTTAGGAAGAAACAATTTGATGAAAATTCTAATGAAGATATTTCATTATCTGCAGAGGAATCTTTTGAGTACAATTATTTTTTTGTTATAGTAGATATGCCTATTGCATCTTTGGAGAACAGATTTGAACAATTGAATGTATTTGAAAATATCTTTGGTTTTTTGTTTAATCCCAATAAACTTCTTTCACTTGATGATAAAGAATTGCAAGAGTGTTATATTAATCTTCAAGTTGCTCTTACACATAAAGATAAATCTGACATTAATGCAGATGACTTATTTTCTGAATTACAAGTGTTATAGTTGTGTTTGCCAGTAGAAATAAAGTCAAGTATAGAAGTTCTTGAGTTTGTAAAAGCATTGGATTGTTTTCCTAATGTTTTTATTGCATATAGAATTTTGCTTACTCTGCCAGTTACTGTAGTTTCGGCCGAAAGAAGTTTTTCGAAACTAAAATTGGTGAAATCATATATGCGTTCGACTATGTCTCAGGAAAGATTAAATGGATTGGCTATGTTATGCATTGAAAATGAAATATTAGAGAAACTTGATTTTGCTGATTTAATTGATGATTTTGCTTCTCAAAATGCTAGGAGATCTAGATATTTTCAATAATACTTTTACTATTTATTTGGACTTCTTTTTTTGTTGTAGGTGCTGTACTTTTCCAACATCGTACATGTGGCCTGAGGTTGAAATTCGGAATATGGATAGTGAAGCAGCTTGACAATATTTTCAAGAATTGTGCGTATGCATTTTTTCTTTGTTTAGGGACCAATTTTTCGTTGTTGCCCAAGGGCCCCCAAACTGTCAGGGCCGGCCCTGTTCGTTATGGAGGACTTTTGGCATGGACGAAGTACTTCAAATCAATATATATATATATATATATATATATATATATATATATAAAAGAAAATACAATTCTGGGTATACACATAGGAAGAATAAGAGAAAAAAAAAGAACAAGAAGAAGCAGCAGCAACAGTGTGTATAAGAATGTTAGACTGTTACTCCTAAACAATACATCACCAAACCAAAATCACTCTTTCATTATCAACTTTGCTATCTCAACTACCAACCACTTTATAGATTCATTTACCATCCTTTTCTATAGAACAAATTCCAAATTGGATCAAACTCACCAATTCCCATACTCCAACCAAAGTTGTCCTTATTTAATACTTCATATGAATTTTTTTCTTGCTTTTTATTTTTTATTTTTTTATTTATACAATTGTATTGTAAGATCGTCTCTATCAGTATCCTTAAAAACTGCTAATTTTCAACCTCACATATGAAATTTCAACTGTTTTTTAAATTAATTTATTTATCTTTCAAATTTTGAATCCTAAATTAATTTATTAATTAGATAAGGATATATTATTTAAATTTTATGTTCCTTGACTAACACTTAAATACTATTGGAAGGAATAATGAATAACTAAATTAAGAATTCATTTAGGTGGACAAATTTGAGGAGCAATTTGGAATTCCTAATAGTAAATCAATTGGTGGTGTTTAGATAGATATGAATTTGAAATTAATCACATTCATTTTGAATTAATATTTTTATCAATATAGGTGGATTTCACTCCAATATCCAAATTCTATATTTTAATCTCTCTAGTAAATAGAGCTTAAGTTTGTTCCCTCTTCCAAAAGAAGATATAATTTAATGTGTTATTGAGAATTTGACAAAATAACTATTTTAGGGAAATTAGTTATTTTAGCACTCTCATTCCACTTCTATCTCTCCACTCATCAACTCCTCTCTCTCACCAACCCATTTTCAAGCTCACCATCATTCTGGTGCAACGAAAGTTCACTTTATGTTCATGTGATCTTTATCACATAAATAAATGGATTGATTAAATTATGTCGATCCATTTTAAATGTAGAAACACTGTGACATGGATTTGATTTTATGTTCCTTTGGGAAAATTTAGCACATAATTTTTACCGATCTTTGTCATATTTTTTCGATGTGGGAGTTTTTCTTTCTTTTTTTTTTTTTTGATACGAAACACTGTTTGATTGGTGGTATAAAAAAATTCATATTGCAGCCGAGTACAATTCAATGATCGACTACATTTTATTGTACGGAGTTTTGTTCTGCTTATTTTGACTTTGATATGCCTTTTCACTATCTATATATCTTACATTAAATCGATTTAATTATTTAAATGAACCCGATTATAATGGTGGATTTTAGACTCAAGAGTGCACGAGCTAAAATTGTAATATTTTTACAGATTCAAGGAAAATAATGTATGTATTAACTTTTTTTTTTTTATAATGAGTTTGGAAGAGTGGACCAAAAGGACTAAATTAAATTACATTAATAGTTCCTTTTAATTGTAGGAACGAAAATAAAAGGTACATGGTACAAATTATTTCCTTTCTAAAATATACAAATTATTGGTGAACATAAAATTCATTATTTGTTTATAGAGACTAGAGTGTTTAAACTTTAAACCCTACATATTATTTTGAAGCATTTTCGATGGCAACTAATTATTACATGATAATTAGCTATGAAGGTCAAGATAACAGGGCTAAAGGTGAGTTTGATGATCATTTGATATTTCCAAAAAGTCTTAAACTCATCCTTAATGATTAAAATGAGCATGCAAATATTATTTTCTTGGACTTTTAAAATGTTTTTTTTTTGATTTTTTTTGGTATTAATTGTTTAATATTTCATAATTTTAGTCTTTAGATTTCTTATAAAGTTTTTAAAACTTTTAACAAAGTAAAATGAGTAAAAATTAATAAAATACAATCAATTCAAAAATTACAATAAAACATTAGAAATTTAGAAATACAAGTACAACATTTGTTCAAAATCATATATTACAACTCAATATATTACAATCATGAATGATGAATCATACTACAATATTATAACTTGAATTTAAAATATTACAACTTTTTCATCTTTGTATAACATAAATTGAAGAAGAGGAAAAAAAAATTGAAAGAGCTTGAGTTTCATTCTAAGATAACTTCCAAACTTAGAATGAAATTGTCTACGTATCCTTTGTCAAAACGAAGGAATCAAAGCTCACGTAGTTCTCTAACTCACCTAAACTTACCTTTATTCGTCGATGTTGGTTCCGGCAGAGGAGGACGTGTTTGAATCGTATCCATACGTGCCATCTCCATCTTCGTCTAAATATGAGAGATCAAGATGTTGACGGTTGTTTGCTCTCACCCAATCTTCAAGGAGAGTGATGTTTTGTACATTCTCTTTCGTAAATTTGAATCTTCTTGGATTCAACATATGTCCTCCTTTGCTAAAAGCATGTTCTACGGCAACGGTTGAGGCGGGACTTACAAAAGTTTCCTTAGCAATAACCGTTAGAATAAGATAAATGGTGGTCCTTCTTGACCACCACTTTATTAAATCCATGAGATTTTCAAATAAAATTTGTTCAAATGTGGCACCTAAATAAGAATCTAATTCTTGACAAGGGTTAGAACCTCTAGCTTGTTTTTGTGTTCAAATATCATAAAAATTGTAAAATTGACTAAGAGCCGGAGCCACATGAAAACTAGATGAAGATGTTAATTGACTACTACCTCCTACATTTTGATTACCTATATCATCACTATTGTTGGGATATTTCAGTAGTTATCTTGATAAGACAAAACAGTATGTGTAGTAAGATAATGAAGTTTACTAAAAGAAAGTTTCCACTAATTACATGATCATAAGCATATCTCTCTATGAATAAGATCATGTAATGGTTTTCCAAATGTTAAGGAAAACCAACCTTAGAAGAATTAAGAAGACATTCTCTAAGGGTCAGCAAGCTGTAGGAAACAGCAAGCTGAGAGGAAGTATCTGCATATGAATCAGATAGAATGTTGCAAGGAGTAGACAGCAAGCTGTAAGGAACAACATGCTGAAAAAGAAGAAGAAAGCTTCGAACAGAAAGCTGTCGACAAAGGAAACAGAAAACTGTCAGCAGATTATAAAAGCCAGCAAACTGGAGAGAAACAGCAAGCTGAAGACAGCAAGAAGCAGCATCAGGAAGATCATGCAGTAAGAAGAAGAGAAAAACTAGCTGACTTCAAGCAGCCGTTGCATGAACATCAGCCTTGGACCCATACCGACTTGACAGGTTAGTAGGAACGACAGAGAGGTCCAGGAGCAAATTGTAAGCGCATTCAATGCGCACGTCAAGATCAACTCAGAAACATTTAATGTGGCTACAAAAGAAGATCTTGAGAGAATGAAGTTCACATTCAAAATGGGGAAGTGTCTTCCTTCAACGGATACTTTCCTCTAACGGATATACTCTCAAGATCTATAAATAGAAGGTGTGGCTGATTAAAGAAAAATGTTGAACAGAGTCGAGAGGAAAATCAAACATATTCCAAAGTTTCTCAAGCTTATCCATGTTCAGTCACTCAACCTTCTAGGAGCAGTCTACAATAGCATTGAAACCATCAAAGATCAATACTGTTCCGCACCAGTTGAAGAACCTTTTTTTTTCTTTAACCATTGTGATGTGTGCGCTAGGTTGTTTATGGTGTAACTTAACTGAGAGGATTAGATCCTTGCTAAGTGTGTAGTCTAGAAATAGATTACTTGCCCTTTGTGGGATTGTACCATTTGTGGGTTGTGGCCTTCGACTAGAGTCTGAGATTCTAGTAGGCGTGGTTTGTTAGGAAGAAGTTTGTAAAGTGAGGCTTGTAATTCGAATTGACCTAACAAAGTTCCTCCTTGAGAAGGAGTAGAGTGGATGTAGAAGGCTTACACCACCTTCAAACCACTATAAGCAAAATGTGTTTATATGCTTTGATTTACTTACTGCTTTGCATTTTATCATATCATATATCTTGTTGTATACATCATAAGTATTGTGTATTATACTATTGGCAAAAAGCATACTTGTAAAAGAAAACCGGTTTCCAAAAAGGAACTCTATCAACTTTATTCTGTTGTACTACACTCTGATACCGGGTCAGTAACCTGATTGAGCTTAGAGCCAGGTTACTGATTCGAGACAGGTTACTATTTTTAGGTCAGGAACCTGTTATACAGAATAGTTTTAAAAAGAGTTTGCAAAATCGATAGAGGTTCATTCACCTCCCCCTCTGAACCTCTGACCACGTGGGACTCATGGGACCAACATGTGGTATCAGAGCAAGTTGGGTTAAAAAGCCATCGTAGCAGGATACCAACCCAGATCTATCCTTTTTGCATTTGGAAAAACCGTTTTCATTTTCATAAGACCAAAATCACTGTTTTAGCACAAACATAAGTTTCATATAATTCTAACTTTTTCTAATCTTCTTGGTACATACTTCTGCAGATTGATCAAATGATGATTGAAGTTAATTCACGATGAAAGCTGAATTCTTAATCCTAAACCAAAGAAAACAGTAACCCGAGTTCAGGTTACCAAGACTAATCAGTGGATCAGCAAACTGTATCAGACAAAACTAATCATAATTCAATTCTAAGGAGAAAACTGAAGAAACAACTGTCTAGATCATACAAAGAAGAAACAGTGACCTACTAGTGGCATACAGTCAACACTATCAAGTAGAAAACTGAAGAAGTACTCTACCAGCAGACAAGCAAAGATCATTCTAAAGAATATCAACAAAAAAGAAGATAATATCAAAAAGAAGTCTCAGATACCCAGAAGAAGTCAACAAGAGATCAACAAAAGTGTCGATCTGAAAAGAAGAAATCACAATCTAAGGGGGAATACTGTACCTCACGGTATGCGAATTCCTACATACATCTCTGCTAACTTAGACAAAAGAGCATTCTCAGAATTTGTAAGGTCCATCAAATAGTATCAGAAGGACCAACAAGTACCAACAAGTGGTACCAAGCTTTTCATAAAGACAAGATCTCTACAAAAGAAGAAACTACATATGGTATCAACGAGTGGGAGACCTCTACGAAAGCCTACAAAGTGATTTCAACAAGATGAACCTAACAAGCAGAATCTTCTATATATTTTAAGTGGTAACCTCTTGTTATATCACAACTTTAATGATCAGGTTGTTAAACAAGATAACTAAGCAAGTTGCTGTTAAGTGAAAACTAACACCACGCAAGTGCACGTATCATGACAAGTAATATAGTAGACTTGAAAAGTCTGGATATCAAACCCACAGGGAAAATAATAACTATCTATCCTAAGTACTAGATCCTCACAACTTATGATCCTATCCAGCGAATCCAAATTTAAGAGTGATTGTTAACCTACGAAAAACAATAAAATAGTGACTGCAATTAAGTAAGAAGAATCAAATTAAGATTTATCAATTTAAACAAACCTAAGATTTTATCTCCCCCTATGTGTTTTTAAACCCCCTTCATTCTCTTCTCATGCAAGATTCAATTCCCGATTCTTAACCTAAGATGCTAATATAATCATACCCCATTTCCACGTGATGCATGAATCTAAGGTTATGAACAATTTACTGTATTCCTACGCAATTAAATTCATAACAGAGCATTAAGCATAAATCTCAAATATGGCTTCCTAAGGCGAAATCTATATTCCTACGATTTCACATGCAATTAAACATTATCCTGTTCAATTAACTCGAAGGATCTTCTACCACAATTCTAATTATCAAACCAATCTTCCGATTGAAATTTGATAATAATATAAAGATACACAAATTGGCCAAATTCATGCACTTGATCAAGAACAAGAAGAAGAAGGAATCGCAAAATCAAACTTGCATTAGAATCGAAATAAAGGGTTCATAAATCACACATAGGGTTCGAATAAAACCCTAGAAAGGAAAGATTCTAGCTACTCATTGTTTGATTAACAAAATAATTCATAAAAACAACGAAAGGAAAATAAACTCTGGAATTGATGCCGATCTTTACTTCTTCGCTCGATCGTCTTGTTTCTCTTTTCTTGCTTAAGCTTGGTGTCCAAGATTGTATTTCTCTAGGTCTTTTATATGGTTTTGATAGACACCAAAAGGAAAGGGAATCCTCAATTCGTTGGAAGCATGAAAATCACACTTTTCTAACAAACTGCGCAACGGGTACCGCGGTACTGAGATGTGGGTACCGCGGTACCGAGACAATGTGTTGAACTTCCTGGAGTCGGGTACCGCGGTATCGAGATATGGGTACCGCGGTACTGAGGTCCAGAACTCCAGCTTTGGAACTTCATTTCGGGTACCGCGGTACTCAATATGGATACCGTGGTACTGACCCTATTTCTTCTATTTTTCACCCGTTTTGTCTCCTTTACGCCGTTTTCACCTCTTTTACCTATATCAACCAATATTTCATAGTTATGATTCATTTAAGACCAAGATAGCATGATAAACGTGCTTACGACCATGTATATTAGGTGTATTTCACACACTTAACAGTTGCTGAAGTGACTAAAGCTACGACTATTAGAGTAAACTGAACATCACTAAGGAAGCAACACTAGCATGAGTGATTTCTACTCCCAATGAAGCAAGCTCTACAATCAAATAGGTTGCTAAGGGAAATCAAGTCTCTAATTACATAGCCACTGTACCTGCTAAGAAGACAAGATGACAATCTCCTCAGAAGAGTCTAAGAAAACACATCTCAAGAAGCCATGAAGAACACTCTCACAGAAACAAGAGCTTAAGATAGCCCTCATGAGTAAGAAAGTATGAGTTCCTTAAGTAAAGGGGAACTTGTACAGGTTTTAAAAGCATTTGTTATTCTGTTTTTTTTAAATATATATATATATATATATAAAAGACAGGATGCTACAATTCCTAATAGAAAAGACTTGTTAATAGTATCCAATTTCAGGAGAATAAGTATACACAGATTGCTTCAGGGACCAACAAGTGCTCATCTGAAGAAAGATATCTAAGGAAGAAGTTCAAACATGTTGTGTCATAGACCAACAAGTGGTTAACAAGTGCTCTTATCAATATCAGAAAGCTAACAGGACCAATAGATGATATCAGAAAGCTCGCATAATACAACAAGTGATATCAGAAACTGAGAAATCATATAGAACAAAGATACTGCAAAGGAAAGAGAATATCAAAACAGTATCACCGCATAACAGGCTTACTGAACAACAAATGATGGTATCACAAGTAATATCAACAAGTGATATCAAATGATAAATTGATACTTCTGCAAATGGGATATCAAGCGAAGACCTCGGGTAAGGATGTTGTTGAGACAGCTCCTACGAAGGATATAAAATGGATTATCAAGAGAAATAGTATCATTAGAGAAAGCCTAACAAAGATATTAGCATACTCTCAACAAATCAGTACTTATGGATCAGCATGCTATCTACAGAAGGAGTGATGGGTATCTACGACCTCGATTCAAGAGAACTAGCTATGCACAGAAGACTAATAGACACTGCTGTCAATCAAATCACAACAGTTCCAAGATCTAACTTTTCAGAAGTTAAAAAGGCGGTTACAATATTCTATCCCAGAAGATCAGATATTTATAAAAAGGTCTCTCTATCTTTTTAGAACAACCGTCAGATCGTGCGTTTCATCTCCCAACCGTTGATCGAAAAAACTGCTCATTCGCTTATATAAATAATCAACTCTTCACCATTCTTTCACACATTTATACTCACTAAATGCTTGACATATCAAAACAACTTCTCATGTGAGTTATACTTACCGTAAAAAGGGAAGAAGATGGAGACACAAGAAGGCGGAGATGGAAATGGAGATGAAGACAATGATGAAGACAAATCTTTGCTGACCTAGAAGCAGAGAAGGTCTTCAGAAGAATGGAGTATAGAGGCTCTGCTTGCCAAGAAGCAGAGAAGATCTTCAGAAACGAAGACGACCTCTATAAGATGAATGCTAAAGACTAGGCATCCATCCCCCATTCAGATGACACGGGTCCGACTTCCTCAACTCCGATGAAGATATGGGACCGATGGAGTCATTCAGGACCAGTCCTTGGACAGAGAAGACACCTGCTGCCTTTCTTGAAGATAAAACCAAACAGCAAGTACTTCACAAGACTGTTGGCATACTGACGGTCTATCTAAGGATCCAGTGTTAGCAGCTTCGAACTGGTTTCTACGAGAAGTAAAAGAAAAATGAAAAACTAGACCAACAGTCAAAGATCATAGGTGAACGTGCCTGGACATTGACGAAGCTGCACAAGTAACTGATCATCTACCGATTAGGCACCTGACCTCCTGACATCTCTCTCTCTCTCTCGAGGCCTTATTCTCTTGGGTAGGAATAAGAATGAGGAACTTCGAGAAGAGACAGGTAGCTGCCTTGGCTTTGAGCAGCGATTGTCAGACAAGAGGAACTTGATGGCCAATCTTGGCGTTGTAACTCCACCCCTAAGTAACAAGCTTAAGGATGATGACAGAAAGGGAGAAGAGAGTTCCAAGTCAAGAGTCACTAAAAAGTCACTGCTGAAGCCTTATTGCAAGGAGAAAGCAGTTAATAATGGCGATCAGAAGTTATCTACCATCTGGAGCAACAACCGGAGCAGCAAGCCGATCATCTAAGAAGATTTGAAGGATACATCAAGCTGATGAAAACATGCTGAAAAAGGTATGCAGAGATCAAAGCTGGTAGAGAGGGAGAAGAAGAACTCCTTGGTGGAAAAACATGGAAACAGCAAACTGAAGAAAGAAGTAAAGCTAGATGGAGGAGTAGCAAATTTCTTACTTTTGTACTAAAATGTAATTGTACTTGTACAATCATTAAGTTTCTTATAAAAGTACATTTTTTATTTAATGACTTGTTCTTATTATGTTCTGTCGTCATCAAGATAAATGGGGAAATTGTTGGGATATTTCAGTAGTAATCTTGATAAGACAAAACAGTATGTGTAATAAGATAATGAAGTTTGCTAAAAGAATGTTTCCACTGATTACATGATCATAAGCTTATCTATCTATGAATAAGATCATATAATGGTTTTCCAAATGTTAAGGAAAACCAACCTTAGAAGAATTAAGAAGACATTCTTTAAGGGTCAGCAAGCTGTAGGAAACAACAAGCTGAGAGGAAGTATCTGCATAGGAAGTAGATATAATGTTGCAAGGAGTAGACAACAAGCTATAAGGAACAACATGCTGAAAAAGAAGAAGAAAGCTTCGAACAGAAAGCTGTCGACGAAGGAAACAGAAACTGTCAGCAGATTACAAAAGCCAACAAGTTGGAGAGAAGCAGCAAGCTAAAGACAGCAAGAAGCAGCATCAGAAAGATCATGCAATAAGAAGAAGAGAAAAACTAGCTGACTTCAAGCAGCCGTTGCATGAACATCAGCCTTGGACCCATACCGACTTGACGGGTTAGCAGGAACGACAGAGAGGTCTTGGAGCAAATTGTAGGCGCATTAAATGCACACGTCAAGATCAAATTGTAGGCACATTATTGAATGTCCCGTAGCCTCCTCCATACTTGAATTTGTACATCTTCGCACAATGGTTACACGTGACTATGTAGTCGACATTGCTATTCAGCACTTTCTCCTTCTTAAAATGAAAGGAGAAAATGTCACTCCGAAGCGTAGAAGGTGCTCGAGGAGTAGTGGTGCATGTTGTGTTGACATTCTCTTGTGTTTCTCTCGGCACCTCCTCTCTTGTATTTCTCTCGGCACCTCCTTTTCTTATTCGGCAAAGACGGCGGCGATATTAGGGCCTAACATCGCCTCCAAATCATCTTGATTATATTGATACGACTCAAGATAATAATCATCATCATCGTGGAAAGATTGTGGTGGCGGCATTGATATTGGGTTCTTTCCCTTTCCACGAGATGAACCGGCGGATGAAGAACCTCTTCGAGACATTTTTTTTGGAATAGAGGTGAAATAAAATTGAAGAACAAAAAAAAAAAAAGTAATGGATTGAAATTGATCAAAGATGGAAAGTGTGAGCTTGAATGAGTTGAATTGAGAGAGAGAGAGATTGAATCAAGATTGGTGTGCAAATCACAAATGGAATGAGGGTATTTATAGATTTCACACAAAAAATTGAAAAAAAAATGGATCGGCCGGTTCCGGTTCGGTTGAACCGGCGGTTCGATTGATCTGGACCGTAGATCATCAACGGTCGTTTGATCACGATTGTTGATCAAAATTTAAATCTGAACCGATGGTTCGAACCTTCCAACGACTACTTTTGATCAATGATTAGGTAATCTGAACCGTTGATCATCAACGGCTCTTTTATCTCCGCCGTACACGTGTCATGCAATCTGAATTTTAAAAAAAAAAAATATATATATATATATATAGGGGAACCGGCGGTTTAACCGGCGGTTGGAACCGCTGGTTAAACCGCCGGTTCGACGATTTCACATATCCAGAACTGGAACCGAACTGTGAAACCCCGATTCCCGGTTCCAATTCGAATCGAAACCGATTCAACGGTTCCAAAAACTAGTCACCTCTAGAAAAAGACAAGGAGAATAGTTGAAGTGGTATGTGAGTACATTTGCAAATGAGGAAAATTCCAAAAACACATTGTCTTGTATTGCACATAGGAATGCGGCAGGTTTGGTAATAGGCAGAGCTGAAGATCTCTTCTTGATTTTATAATTTTTGTCATCTTCTTACATTATGGAAAAGCGTGCAATAAACGAGGGCCAAAGTATAAAATACCCACGAGTTTTTTACTTTTTCAAAGTAATTGAGCATCACAAAATGACAAATCAATTTTGGACTGTTTAATGGATCAATAACATTTGATTTCCACTTACTGCTGGAGGGAAAAAGACTATTATACCCTTCACAATTTTATTGCTCTAAAATGTTATTGAAAATTAATTCTGCATTCATAAATTACGTTTGTCTTTTCACATTATTTTGAAATCTCACTTTCTAGGAAATGTAAGAACTGACATTTTAAGCCAATTAAATATCAATACAAACATTCATATTCCATTACACTAAAATAATTAATACATATTAGAAAAAAAAAATTACTAGCTTTTTTGATCAGAAATATAAAATGAATAAATAATGACTATTATACAATTAGCACCGGAAATATAGTAAATTATCAATTCAAGAAAAAAAAAAAAAAAAAAAGGCAAAAACTATCAGTTTATGACTTAAGAAATAAAATCATCAACTGAAAATTCACAAAATTAAGGTTCTGTTGACACATTGCAATTCCTAATTATTTAAAATGCTTTTAAAATGAAAATCCTAAAATATGATTGATGAACTTAAGGTATATTAAAAAAAGTAAAAAAGAATAGAAAGATAGAATAACTATATATTATAATAATAAATCAAAAAACTTGAGATGTCAAAGGTGATTTTACTTTTGTGGGTTTTGAAGTGGTAATTTGATCTTTGAGACCCCCAGATCCATCCAATATCTTTTAGGTAAAAACTTTTTTTTAGTGTTAAATCAACAAAAGTCTACTTTTTAATATAAATTGTATTGTTTGCATAATAAATATTTAATATATTTTAGTAAAATTGATTATTATATTTAACACTACAACAAAAATGCTTATTAGTTACAATCTACAATATTATGTTACTAAATTATTAAAAAAATATTCTCACAAATAATTAATTGCGACAACATTATTGTCGTTAATATATTATGGACTGCATATATGTTTTTTAATTAATTTATAATTATATCTTTTTTTGTGACAATTTGTCGAGTTAAATTTTGATACAATATGTTGTCGCAAAAAAATTATTTTTCTCAACAACTTTTCTAATTAAAAAAAATCCCATCACAATTAATCATTTTTTGTTATGTTGTTTCATAACTAAACTAAAACTCAGTAAATTTGCATTTATAAATTAATCTAAATGCATGTCACTAAGCAAATTTAGATGTTGAAATAAAATCCAACAAACCGAATTTAAATGTTAAAAATAAAATTGATACAATATTCTAATCGTGCAAGTTTTCCAAATTGTAAACCTAATCAATTATAAATTAAATTTTATGGAAAAAAACTTTTTTATCCTCTATGTTTGCCTTATTAGATTTTTAAGCATCTATCTTTTACCTTTTGATTTTTAGTCATTTGTATTTACAAAATATCTTTTTTTTCGTCCTTTTTTACCTATAATAGCATGTAACCATTTTTTTTCTTTTTAATTTCAATTTAATCTTAACACCAAAAAAAGTTTTTCTTCATCTAACATGCTTAAATTAATGTTAATAATTAAAAATTCTAATTTTCATTTCAATACGAATAATTAAGAATTTTATGATTATGGAAAAAACATTTAGCATCAAATTTGATATTAAGCAATTAAAAGTTTTATAATTTTCACAAATTATATACATTTCGTGCCGGAAAAGAATAACACATAAGTAAAAAAATTGCATCAATCATATTCTGCTAATTCTAAAATTACATCAATTTATCTGTTGTAGAATTTAACTAACTACAACTCCATGAATCATTTGGTGTAATTTGAGAACTAACAGAATATGAATACTGTTATTTTTTTAGTTTTGTGTTATCTGTTTCCGACACGAAATGTATATATTTGTGAAAAATAAATTTATTAATTGCTTAATACTAATTTGATGCTAAAATATTTTATTTCTCATAGTCACAAAACTCTAACTCACTTGTACCTGGATGAAAAATAAAACTTTTAATTATTAATATAAATTTAGACATGTTAAACGAAGTAAAACTTTTTTTAGTGTTAAAAAAAATTGCAAATAGAAAGAAAAAAAAAATTACCTAAATAATTTTTATAAAATATAGAGGACTAAAAATCAAATGGTGAGAAATAAATGACTAAAAATCTAATAAATCAAACATAGAGGACTAAATAAATTATTTACCCCAAATTTTAATTACAAGTACTTAATGCCCATAATGATGAAAAAGCTACGATTCCAAAAGTAAGAAAATGTTTTCTATTTGTCCGAAACACTCTTTATAAATTACAATGGTAAAATCAAAAAATCCAAAAAATAATTAATTCATGCATAGTTGAAATAAAATAGAAGATGACAAAGCGTTGGAAATATGCAAAAGGGTAGGTTGGGAAATTAGACACATTTTAAATTGCATTGGAAATAAAAGAATAATTTTCATTTAATAACGTAAACTGCATAAACCCTTGATCCGATCAATTTGAGCATTATGATAAATTGTTTATTGTTCATAATATATCAGATCTATTTCATTACACCCCTAATTAAACAATATTATTCCTAACTTTTTTTAGATTTTATTCTCTATTTCTGAAACGAATTGCTAGATTAATCCACAATAACGAGTTTCATATAATTTGAGAGATTTCATCAAAAGAAAATAAAAATAAAAATTGAGAGATCAACACAATAGGGCTTTTTGCTGCTTTCTCAAATATTGCCGCTGAATTGTGAATTGTGAGAAATATAATGCTACATCTCATTAATATCTACGGGTGTATCAATGTCTTATGCTTAACTAAGATATATGTAAAATTAATTCAAAATTTACAACTACTAATCCAATGGGTGATACACCTCATCTCATTATCTGATATTCCTGTCTTGAGGCCAAAGGCTATCAAGTAACTATATGCCCCAACAGAAAAGCTCTTAATGACATAGCCACAGGATTATAAAATTAATTTTGAATTAAATAAGTAGGTAAAATCAAGCAAGATAGTGAACTTATTAAGGGTTTTTTTGAGTCAAAAAAATCTTAACAAGTTAATAGCTAATTAGTAGCAAGCTTTACCCATTAATCTTATGCATCTTTACAATAATCTATATCTATCTATACATACAAATTCTGAAAGTGTTAAAAGAATTATGTGGTTTTTGGAAAATTTCGAGCCGATAACAGTAGCTTTAGACATCATTAATTTAATAGTGGCCAAGTAATCTATAATTTGCTATGTATTTACCTTTTTTTTTTTTTTTTTATCTTTTAAGATTTACTTTAAGGCAGGACATGCACAAGTGCCCCTCTTTTGCTTAAATCCTAAATTCTTTTTCGAAAATTGAAAATATATAATTCTTGGACTACTTGTAATTTTTAAACAAAATTAAGCATTATATCAAAATAAAAAATAAAATTGCAACACTATATCATCAGTGTGCAGAATTTCTCAAAATAGTTATTTAAAGCCATGTTTGTGAAATCAAATCGAGTTAACTGGTTAAATCGATAACCAGTTACTATAGATCTGCAGTTAGGGCTTGAATCAGAACAAAACATCATTTATCTTTTATATCCAACTCATCATGCAATAACACTAAAGTTGCAAGAATGTGGCCATATACATATTACATGGAGTGGCCTAATTGCTTTAAATATAGATATAAACAATTAATTAAGCAAATATAAATATTACTATTAATTTAGGTAGTGAATGAGGGGTCAACGTTGATCCATCTGAGTAGGCTCATCAAGAATGGTTTTGGAGTTGTCGTTTTCAACCTTAACAGATGGCATCTCATCTGCTGCAACAGACATAGAACCCTGACATTAAACAACCAACACTTTCAGTTGTAAAGTCATGTAGCATTTACACAATTATGAAATCTTTCAAACTAAAGTTTGATCAAAATTTTAGTCATGTACAGTTGCTTAAATTAGTTATGTCGCTATTGAATTTGGGGATCTTATCCAATTTTCATTATTTGATCCACAAACTGGATAACAAACCTAAGTTACGGGACTAGATTTGAGTTTCGCCTTGTAGAATTAGAAAAATCGGAATATGGTAGAGTACCTTCGAGCTTGTTGGTTCAAGTGTCGACTCCATTTTGTCAGCTAGTTCTTCAATGGCCTCATTATTCTGCAAAATAAACAAATATAGCTAATTTGTTGTCACTTTACAGACCAAAAAATGTAGTAAATCACATCAAGTGTTTTGAAATGTGTATTTGCATGCCTACAAACCAATATATTTGAGATGGAGAAGTTAATAACAACAATAACAAAATAAAAATAATTGGAGCCATTATCTCTTGCAAGCATAAGGTTCTTAAGAATGAGTTTCCATAGCAGTGGAAAGACGTACCTTATCATTCGCGGCAGATTCAACAAACTCCATCTTCACCCTGCAGCTAGGTGTCGAGTTTCTGTATATATATACATATGCGATGATGAATTGGATTCAAAGAAAATTAAGAGAGAATTAATTTGAGTATACAACTCTACCTTTCATAATCAGCATCAACATTAGAATCAGGATATTTTCTCTCGTCTCTATTTTCTTCATCTTCATCCACCTACATACACATCATAATAGTTCATAGACATTGATATTGATGAGTGCGATTTAAAAGTAATAAATACGAAAAAAAAATCTTATAAGTAAATGAGTCGTAACCTCCGGAAGTATAGTATCGGGTGGGCGATCATGGAACTGAACACTCGGAGCATGCTGAAGTTTGGAGAGATTGTGAAGGAGCTCCGCTCTTATCGCTTCCAACATTTCTCGAGAATTCTTGTTTTCCATGTTACTTGGAGCAACATGAAGAGTGTAGTCTGGGCCAAAATACTCTATGTACTCATGCTGTGGCATCTTATCATCGACCTCAATCCCGAGTGCCACCCCCGTCTCATAGCACCAGCAACGAGCAACGTTGCGTATGGTGTACCCGCCCCCACCCAGCAAAAGAAGGGGCACGTTGAATGATCGCATAAATCTTACGCACTCTGCATGGCCTTTTACTGAGAGATTAAAGCACCCTAACCTGTCCCCGGATAGGGAGTCGGCTCCGCATTGCAAGACCACTGCTCCAGGTCTGAAAACTTCCATTACTTTGCTGATTATTGGCTTAAATAAGGATTGGTAACTCTCGTCATCGATTCCATCGTCTAATGGAACATTAAGCGCGTAGTATTTCCCCCTTCCATATCCAGTATCTCTTATGTCCCCAGTACCAGGAAAGTAATCTCCGAATTTATGAAACGAAACGGTCATGACTCTGTCGGTTACATAAAAAGCCTCTTCAACGCCATCACCGTGATGAATGTCGATGTCTACGTATAAAACACGCTGCAATAGGAACATGACAGTTACATTATGCCTTTGGAAATAGAACATGTATAAGGAGTAGCAATTAATGCATAACAGTGTTGGCTACCTCATGAGTTTTAAGGAGCTCTAAAATGGCGAGCACTATATCATTGACGTAGCAGAAACCAGAAGCCTCGCATTTCTTGGCATGGTGCAAACCACCAGCCCAATTTACAGCAATGTCACAATGTCCATGATTTAACTTCACCGCACCACCAATGGACCCTCCGGCATAAGTTTGACAGAAGGAATAGAGACCATCAAAAACAGGGCAATCTTCTCCAACGTTAAATCTCTTCAGCTGCCTCAACTGATCTTGTTGTGTCTCGGGGGTGATTCTTCTCAAGAAAGAGACGTAATCATCTGCATGAAACCTGCAAAGATCCTTCTCTCGAGCGGGGTTAGGCTTCAAACAATGCATGTTTTGAAGTAGGCCATAATGCGCAAGGAGAGCATGAGTCATCCGCATTCTGTGTGGCTTCATTGGATGACCTTGACCATAGTAGTAGTTTCCAACCTCGGGGTCATAGAAGTAGCACACTTTTCTTTTCGACCCATCTGCTCCAGATGGTAAAGAATTGCCACCAGTATCCATTTCCCTTTCCCTGACATGTGGAGAAATAAGCTGGTTAACTCCAATTGGAATTCTTTAGCAATAAGCAAAGATAGAAAAAGATTGCAATAACCCAAAATTGATAACGAAGAAATGATGAGATGAAAGCAAAAAAGGCGAAGAGTGCAAATAGTGAAACATCAGTTAATTAACTAACTGAAGGAGTCCAGTTTAAGAAGCTTTGTGTATCTGTATCAATTATTACCAATATCATTAGCTTATTTTGAAAAAATAAGTCGGATATCAAAAAAGTAATGTTCTACATTACTCACACATTTTGCCCCAAGAGAAGAGAACATAATAATTCGACAAAAACTAAAAAACATAGTAAATTAAATTCATGGTTTCAGGTAGATATTACTGCCTTCAAATTTTGTAATTACATTTTCTTTGGGGCATAGAATAACTAAAGGTTAAGAAGCTAATACCTGCTACATCAAAGAGTTCAATGTCTACTTACCATCTTATAGGAACTATGATAATGAAAGATGCATCAAATAAAGCATTATACATTAAAGCACTATACATTCCTATAACTTCATATATAGCATGCAAGCCTTTTGATTTATTAGTTAGTTTAAATACGTGCAAGCTGTCAAAAGAATAAAACAGAACAAGACTGAGAATTTATTCAACCAAACCACCATGAAGTTCCAAAATATTTTGTGGCATTTTTGACATTATCAGTGTAAGAATCAATAGAAGTTACCTTGGTATCTTCTTTTTTTCAGTTTTTTCGATCTGGAGTTGGGATTTTGTCTTCACTAAATTACAAAGATTTCGGCAGTTCTAAGCATGCTTGAAATTTGGTAAATTATCAGTTAGCTCAGCTGCCAAGAAGTCTATGGCCTGAAAAATTTGAGAAAATTGAAAGTTCTTCATGCACTCTTCTCCAATAAACGAATGAGAGAACTGAAAAAACAGTAACGATCCAAAGAAATCATAAATAAAAGAATGAAAAACTAAATATGATTCTTCATGCAGAAATAAAAGAATTGAAGGAAAAGAAGAATTAAATAGTACAATGCACGTAAATAAAAGCAAAAATGGAATTTATCAAACCTTAAGGCAAGTGGATCAATTCATGAGAGTGTAAGAGTAATGGAATAAACACACTTCCTTGAAGACACACATATACATGTATTCATTAGTAGAGAGGAACCCTTTTTTCAAACAGTATGACTATATCGAAGATGTTACACGTTCACAGAAGGGCATTATCCTTAGAGGTCTTCTCACCACACACACAACTCAATCTATAATCTCATTAACCTATCCAAAGTTTCTTACCATTAGAAGCAAAGCCGCCTAAGAAGTCCTCTCGTACTTATTTGGCATATCCAAATCAATGTCCAAATACTAGCAGCCCTTGTCATGACATCAGTAAACAAGCACAATATCAAGACATTGTTGACATTTTTATTCAATTTAAGGACGAAAGGATCATATGCCACTGATAACTTATCTCTCTATCCCAAGTTTTGTTAAGCCATACCACACTCATAGTTTGAAGTTATTGTGATTTGTGACAGTATTACATAAAATTACAAGCAAGTGTGATCAATCCAATAGTGTATTATGTCATGAGCTATTGAAAAGTTTGGTTTTATTTTATAGATAAAGATATATGCCACTATGCCCTCATTGAAGCTACAATCTGAATATAAAATGCAGTAATGTGTATAAAGAAACATCAATTAGATCCATTTCACCAAATCCCACAATACAAAAGGGCATATAGGTTTTGTTTTCAAATCATGTTTCTGTTTTCCCAGATTGGCACCCACACAAATAAAATCAACAGAAATTTGATGCAATCGTCTCATTAGGAACCAGATTCCTGAATATCAAATGAATCAATGGATAATTAGTGTGAAGAAACAGAATCCCTAAGATCATATAATCCAATTGCAAGCCACATAATCCATGCACATTAACAGTATGTAACTAGAACAAATGAAAGGCTAGTTTTGCTTGTGATTATCAACACTTGCATGTGCATGCTGTATCCCAGAATCGAATTTTGATTCAAATTCGAATTTGAAATTATAATATATTCTCAGAATTAAGAATGCTGCATTACCCTTGTTTCAAATTGAAACGCCCAAGATTGTTTCTTTTTTATGGCTGAAAGAATGAAAATCAAATAAGTGGCATCAACACTGAAATCCTATCGATCTCAATTAAACAAGATGAAGAGAGAGAGAGAAGGGAAGACCTGAAGCAGAGAAGTAGCGCCACAGTCAGTGTATTTGTTGAGAGGGTTTAGAGGGTGTGTGAGTTGAGATTGTGATTTCTTTGCATTTTATTTTGGCGTTTTGCGCCGCGGCTCGTTTCCATAATTGCGAAACTCGTTGCCAACCTTTGTGTTCTTCTTTTTAAAAGTAAAATTAAGGGAAATTAGTTGCAGTAGCCTTTGACCAATTATTAAAATTTAAAATTTAAATGAAAAAAGAAAACTAAAATTAAAAGTCAAATCAAATCCTACTTTTTTGAAAAATTACATATTACCCCCAATTAACTTAAATCCAAAATTAATTGATCCTTCTCCCAAATTCACCCGAACTAAAATGCCTAATTTCCCCTTCTTCTTCTCAATTCAGCAAAGGGTGGGTCTATCCGCACCCCAAAATTTACTAAACAAACCTCATTTCTATACAAATGAAAAATATAAAAACACTAGAAATGAGGTGTGTTTAGTAAGTTCTGGGTGCGGATAATTCACCCTAAAATCCTTGATTCCTTCTCCCCAATTCACCAAAATTCATTTTGAGAAGTTCTCATTAATCTCCAACACATAGTCCACGTTGTTGTAGATGTCGTCCACATGAAATTGAGAAATGAAATCCCTCCACCACCGTCACAATTGCCAACCCTGATGCTCTACCGATGTCGGTGCCGCCGCCCTTGAGACTGCTCAACCTCAAAAGTTAATTCGCCTGTGGAGAGTTCACTTATATTGATATGTCACACTATTCATTGTGATATAAAGAAATTTTTGTAATATTTTTTGTTCAATTGATTTCTGGTTTTGTTATTGCACCTCTATTTTCATGATTGTGGAGGCATGAGTGAAGGACAAGTGGGTTTCTTTTTTTGGGTGTGTGGGTTTTTGTTTTTGTGCTTGCTTGAGAATTTATGTTTGTATACAATTCCTAGAATTCCAACCTTATAAAAAACTGTAAAAACTTTTAGAGCCAGCACTTAATTTATCTAATAGACGTATTTAACCATTTCAAAGTGGGTGGTTTGGTTATGTAAGTCACAATTAGAAGAGTTGGCAATTAAGATTTGGAGTCATTAAGGTTGCATGAAAGAACAACATTAAGAACTGGTGCATGTGTGTGTTGGGCGTCGTCGGGCGTGGCGGCACTGTGTTTGGTATGTGCAAGTGTAAGGCGCCGCCATGTGGGGCTGCGCCGTGCATACATACACCTTTTCATTACTTCCAAATTCATATTTAATGAATGATTCCAGGATACATATTGGCATACCTGTTCAAGAAGATTTTGAGTAGTATCATAATCGTTCTTCGTAAACGCACCCACAGACTTCAGAAAATTACACATGGTTATTCAAAGAGTTGTAAAGCATAGTCCTATAATTATTTTCAAAGAAAACGTAAGACACAAAACAACATGTATAAGAGACATGCTAGTGATTACTCTAGATAAGGTTCATGAAAGAATTACATTATAGTATGTCAATGGTTAGTCTATCATTTGAACTTTCAGAGATTAGCCAAGTTGTTCAATCTTAATATTAAAAGTTAGAAACTTTAGGTAACATAAGATTTTTGAATGAATTACAGTTGATGGTTTGATCAATTAAGTATAACCAAGTATATAGCAGTCTTTATGGGTAGACATTAATTTATGCAGTTAGTTAATGGCATTTTAATATTTTCTTAGTTGTCATCTTTTTCTGATGTAATTTATTTGTTGTAATATGATAAGACTTTAGGTTTTCTATAATGCTACGTCTCATTTTATTATGTTATCTTCAATCATTGTTTATAATACCAAACCGACTCTCTTTAATTAGGCTTTTACTAATTGATGTAATTATAATATACTCTCCATTTTGCAAATTTTTTGGCTTGCATAATATATATGCTTCTGAGGCATGATATTGACATTTTCTTTTATAACATGAGAGACCATGACAAGGCAACTATCCATGAAGCTATGCAGCAATAAACAAAAAGTGTAACCAAGCTATAATTAAAAATCTTTGCTGGTATTTGGTTAAAGCATGTCTTCGTCCTATAAAACAAAAGGATTTCAACCTTCATAAGTGATTCATATTTTCATAGTTTACCTTGTTATGATTTAGGTGTCTCTCTTTGTTGTGTTTGCATTTATTTTTCATTTGACTAACTCTTTGCTTTTACTTGTTAACAGGGGTTGTGATTGAGTTTGTTAGAACCATACGAGTAGGAAAACTGAAGTTCACTAGCAAAAGTTTGATAATAGGCATGACCAGTTAGTTTTATTTTTTCGAAAGTTTGATAATAGGTATGACCAGTTAGTTTTATTTTTTCGAAAGTTTGATTATGTTTAAATAATGTTTGATTTATCATATTATTTAATTAGTTGGTATATTGTATGATGGGTAAAAGTGCAAATATATATCTATCGTTTAGGTTGAGCAACATTACATTTTTTTTTTGTGAAAAAAATACACAAACTCATATTTTCTTGGACACCATAGTTATCATTTGCTTCAAATTCAGTTTCTATTTGTAGATGCAATTCAGATAATTTCTTGTTTATCTCAATTGAAGAAACTATGGAAATCATATCAAATTGAAACTTATACCGGTTAAATATTTATAGTGAATGATTATGGGTTTGTATTTAGAAAATGGCTTATTCTCTTCTATATTAACTCTCTAGTGGCTTCATCTGTAGCGCCCCGGATCAAAACGTGCATAATTGATTAATTAAATATTTGAACTTTGACTTAATAATTATGTGCGTATATTTTGACAGTTTAATTTAATACATGCGTTTCAGATACATGTTTAATGCACGTTTTAGATCGATAATTTTTATAGACGTGGAACCTAGATGATTTTTATACCACGCGATGTGTAATTAAAATACGAGAAGATAGAAACGAACTAGAGGTCAATCGGAGACCCGTAGCCCAACTGACGAAGGAAAGGGTAAAATTTTGATAAAAGGGTAAAAATAAAAATAATATTTTAATGAAAGGTAAATTAAGATATTTTTGGTAAATAGTAACTTTTCAACGGTAAAAAAGTAATTTCCAAAATCTATAAATAGGGGTTCATTCTTTTCAAAACTTATACGTTTTCAAAGTCAACGACCCGAGTGACACTCGCGACGCGAACACGTAAGTTCTCTTTCTTTTCTTTTACTTAACGTTTTTTTTTTCCGCCGTCGCCGGAGTGCCGCCGCCGCCGCCGGAAAAGTCGCCGGAGCCGCCGGTGGTGGTTGCTGGTTGTGGTGGCTGGTGCTGCTGGGCGCGCCGGGTGCGCATGCTGGGCGCCGGGTGTGCACGCCAGGAGGTGCCGGGCGACGGGCGACGGGAGCAGCAAGCGCGCGACGGGCGCACAGGCGCGGGTGCCGGGGAATCAGTGCGCGCGCGGGCGCGGGCGACGGGGAATCAGTGCACGCGCGGGCGCGGGCGACGGGGATCATGTGCGCGCGCCGGGTGCCGTCGTGCACGCTGAGCGCGCACCGTCGAGTATTTTCACACGTTGAACCGAGTCTTTGTGTACGTCGGGTCGACTGGGAGTCGGGGTCCGGTCAAAGTCAACTCTTTGACCAAAATTACCGAAATACCCTTCGATATTAAAACGCTCCGTTCGAGCTCGTTTCAACTCCGATCGAGCTCATTCTTTTTCCGTGACGACCCAAATCTTGCCCTTTTTCTTATCAGCCTACTGAACTGATATTTTCTCCCTCGTCTCTTCAACCTCAATCTCTCGATCTATCGATCCGTCTCGTCTCTATCGAACGATTCTTCTCTACGGCTATCTTTATACATTTTAAATATAAGTTTTAACGTATTAAGGATCTAAGAAACATCGTAACTTATGTAGGCTACTTGTTGGATTGACGTTGAGTTATCTGACCTTTAACACTCGCTACTCGAGCTTTGAGTTGACAGATCATCGGACCTTGCTACTCACGTGGTAACCACCGAACAAGGTGGGGGTAAACTTTAAACCCTAATCTTTGTGTTTCCATTAACGAATGCATGTAAACTGGATATTATTATAATGCTATTGATCTTTATGAATTGGTCGAGGCTTATGTGTCTTGGGTTATGTGCTGTGATTATATGATGTGTTCGGTGGGGGTAACTTCTAAACCCTAATAACTTCATGTTTCTGTATGAGCGCACACTGATGATTTGTGAACTTATGTGTTTTGAGATAAACATTGTGATTATATTGTGTGGGGGGAATAATTACTAAACCTCTGTGTGTTCACTGTTTTCCCTACTGGATATGTGAACTGTTGAGAATATTGTGTGCATATTTATATCTTGGGGAGGAATTTGATGGTCCGTAATACATCGGGATTTGATGGTCCGTAATACATCAGGATTTGATGGTCCGTAATACACTGGGATTTGGTGGTCCGTAATACATCGGGATTTGGTGGTCCGTAATACACTGGGATTTGGTGGTCCGTAAATACACCGGGACGTGTTGTGCCGTATTTGTGATGTGTCTAATTGCTGAACTATTATATATGTTTGATTTGTGTATCTGCTTAATAATATTAAAACATGGAACCATGAGTGTATTCAACGCACTCACCCCCCACCTGTACTCACACTACAAGAGATGCAAAAAGTCAAGATGCGTGGAGAGGATGGTGCCATATCCAGACTTCCCTTTTGCTTTTCAAAACTTCATGTTCAAACGATGTTTTATTTAACTTCACGTTTTGTAAAAGTATATTGTCCTTTTCTGTAAACAGATCCTGATGTATTTTCCGCTGCTATTGTAAAATGTTTTTATTTCGGCTAGACGCCGAAGATTTGTATTTGTAAAATCGTCTCTCATCTCTTCCAAAGGATTTCTGTTTTATTTCATGCGCGTCTTTTTCCCCTTTCTTTCTTCACGCCCAATGGAAAACTCTGATATAATACGAAAATATTTTAGGGCGTGACATCATCAGTTCTGGTTAAGAGTATCATATTCCAAGATGTTTTATCTAGGGGCTACTTATCGAGTTAAAGGTTATCTTAAAAAATCATTTTAGTAAATTTCACTTTAATAAAGAACTTTATGTCCTTCAGAACTTATAATACAGCTAGTTTGACTCTTAGAAAATGCTAATATCCAATTTATATAGAAACCTCCATAACTAAAATATTAAATTCATAAAAAAATTTGTTATGCACATGATGGAGGAAAATGCACTATCATTGTTATGTCATTATTTGTAATGCATGCACTTCAAAAAAAGAAGTAAAATAACACTAGATGTGCTCATCTAGTTTGAACCGGAGCTGGGAACTGGGGTTCCACGGCTTGGTTCCGGTTCGGTATTTTCCAAACCACCGAACCGACAGTTTAACCGGTCTCCCCATATATATATATATATTTTAAATGATGCATTGACACATGTACGACTGAGATTAAATAGTTGTTGATGATCAACTAGCCGTTGATCACAAAATAGTCGTTAGAAACCAAACCGGTGGTTCGAACCACCGGTTCATGATCATTTTCGAAATCAACGGTCGTGATCATACAACTGTTGATGATCTACGGCCAATTGATCATCCGAACCGCTGGTTTAATTGAACCGGAACTGGCTGTTCGAACCGGCCGATTCTTTTTTTTTGGATTTTCAATGAAATCTATAAATACCCCCATTCCATTTGTATTTTTCACACCAATTTTGATTCAATCTCTCTCTCAATTCAACTCTCTCAAGCTCACAATTTCCATCTTTGATCAATTTCTAGTGATACTTTATTTTTTTTGTTCTTCAAATTTATTTCACTTCTATTCGTAAAAAAAATATCTCCAAGAGGTTCTTCATCCGCCAGTTCATCTCGTGGAAGGAGAAAAAGTCCGATACCAATGCCGCCATCAAAATCTTTCTACGACGATGATGATCTTGATTATATTGAGTCGTATCAATATAATCAAGATGATTTGGAGGCGACGTTAGGCCCTAATACCATCGCCGGCTTTGCCGAAGAAAAAGAGGAGGTGCCGAGAGAAACACAAGAGAGTGGCAACACAACATGCACCACTACTCCTCGACAACCTTCTACGCTTCGGAGTGACATTTTCTCCTTTTATTTTAAGAAGGAGAAAGTGCTGAATAGCAACACCGACTACATAGTCACGTGCAACCATTGTGCGAAGATGTACAAATTCAAACATGGAGGAGGCTATAGGACATTCAACAATCATGTGTTGGAAAAGCATCCCCACAAGGTGGGCATCGATCGAGGACAAACGCAACTTCGGAGATTTATCGGTTTTTTGACTTAAGGTAAAGGTATGGATTCTCTAACTTTTAAATTTGGTCAATTAAACAATAGGAAACGTGTAGTCGAATTAATTACCGAAAAACATCTTCCATTTAATTTTCCTTGTGATGATGTTGTCGAAAAATATAATAGCACTTATTTACAACCGGCGAGTAGAAAAATATTTAGAAACACCGTTACTAGAGATATAGAAAAAATAGTAAGAGAGTATAAATATAAATTAATTGAAGACTTTAAAATTTTAAAACAAAAACTTTCTATATGTAGTGATATTTGGAATGATCCTTATAAAATGCATGATTATATGGGTATAACCTGTCATTAGATAGATGATGCATGTAATATTAAAAAACGTTTAATTGCATATATAGATTTTGATGAAAGACATACGGCTATGCACATTGCACAAAAAATTCAACATGTTTTAAATGATTATGGTATATTAAGAAAAATATTTTCCATAGGATTTAATAATTAATGCTAGTGGTAATACGGCTAGTTTACCTCACTTGATTGAGTTTTGTCGACCTCCGATTGGAGGAAATTTTTTTCATATTCGTTGTATGTGTCATTGTTTAAATTTATGTGTTCAAGATGGATTAGAATCATTAAATGAATATATTCAACCTATTGAAGATGCAGTTTATCAAATTGCTAGCTCTACGACTTATCATAAAAAATGGGCTAGGTTTTGTAAGAAAAATGGTTTGGAAGTTAAAAAATTTATAGTTGATGAGCAACATAGATGGAATTCTACTTATTACATGCTTTAAGATTCATATAAGTATAGGTAAATGCTTTGTGAATTTTATTTAGAAAAGCCACATATGATATTGTTTTATTTGAAAATTCATGGGATACATGTCTTAATCTAATTCAACTTTTAAAAATTTTTGAAGAGGCAACTAGAGAATTAAGTGGTTGTTATTATCCTACTTCTTCTATAGCTTTAGATATATCATTGTGTGAAATTTGCTTTTATTTTAAATGAATATTCAATATGTGATATTTTAGCTAACACATGCTTAGTAATGAAAACTAAATGGTTAAAATACTTTCATGAAATTCCGATATATTTTTATGTGCTAAGTTATTAGATCCTAGGATTAAGGAAGATGGCTTAGAAGAATTGCTAAACATGTATTATAATGCATTGTTCCCAAATATGATATTAGGAGATCATGATTTATGTGATTATGTTCATAATCCTAGTGAAATTGTAGGTATAACCAAATCCTATTTATACGATTTGTTTAAAGAGTATAAACAAATGTTAGGTGATTCTAGTGATGATATAAGTGCTCAAAATGTTGGAGATAGTAGTCAATCGACACAATCATCTAGTTTTCAAAAGGTTCCGACACTTAGTAAATTTTACAATTTTTATGATGTTAGAACACAAAAACGAGCTAGAGGTAGTAACTCTTGTCAAGAATTAGATTCTTATTTAGGTGCCACATTTGAACAAATTATATTTGAAAACCCACAACAAGAATTTCGCTGATAGACAACGGACTTTGTCCGTTGTCTTTCAAAAAAAAAGCGTTGTCATATCCAGCGTTGTCTTAAATGGGCACTAATAGACAACTCACTAAAAAACATTTTCTTTTCCAGATACGACAACGCATAAAAATCGTTGCAGAAAAGTGTTGTCTTTTTTAACAAACTATTAAATAGGACACTGACGTCATCATAAAGGCGACACGTCAGCATGACACATCATCACACCACTAACGTCAGCATGACGTGTCATCATAGAGACAACACATCATCGTACCACTGACATCATCATGACATGTCATCATAGAGCTAACACGTCAGCATGACACATCATTGTACCGCTTACATCATCAACAACAATATTATGCATTGGCTGGGAATATGGGTGGAAATTGGAACGGAAATTTCCGATATCCGCCGAATCCGATCCGAAATTTTTCGATTTTGGAACGAATATTTTTAATTCGAAAATCCGAATTTCGATTTTTCAGAAAATTTTTGGATGGAAATCGGAATTATTTTTGAAATTTTCGGAAATTCCGAAATCCGATCCGAAATATTTCCGAAATTCAATTTTCGGAAATTCCGATCCGATTTCCGATTTATTTCCGAAATTCCATTTTTGAAAATTTCCAATTTCCGATCCGAAATTCCGATCCGATTTCCGAAATTATAAAATGTAGAGTTAGTAGAGGCATTTGAGAATCGAACATGAGACCTCTCACACTCAAAGCACGAAACTTACCATCAAAGCAATAGTAATTGTTGTAAATAATTCAAACATTTTATACTATATAGTATTTGCTATAGAAGAATACTATATACTATATGTAAATATAAATATACATATTATAGTATACTTTATAATACTATATACTATATAATATATTTTATATACTTTATACTATATGATAGTATATAAATATATTATATACTATATGTTTATAGTATAGTTTATACTATAGTTTTATTTTATACTATATACTATAGTTTATACTGTAGTATCTGTAGTTGTTTAGTATTATTTTATAATATATACTATATATTATAGTTTATACTGTAGTTTTTTAATTATATTATATTATATACTACATACTATATACTACACACTATATGCTATAGAAGAATACTATATACTATATATTATATACTTTATTACATATAGTATAGTTTATACTATAGTTTTATTTTATTCTATATACTATAGTTTATAATGTAGATTTTTAGTATTATTTTATAATATATACTATATACTATATGTATATAGTATAGTTTTATTTTATACTATATACTATAGTTTATACTGTAGTTTTTTAATTATATTATATTATATAATACATACTATATACTATATGCCATAGAAGAATACTATATACTATATATTATATACTTTATGCTATATATACTATATACTATATGTATATAGTACAGTTTATACTATAGTTTTATTTTATACTATATACTATAGTATATACTATAGTTTTAGAATTATACTATATTATATACTGCATACTATATACTATATACTTTATACTATATACCATATATTATATACTATATACTATATACTATATATTATATAAAATAAAAAGTGAATATATAATTTCAAAGGTAAATATATCATAAATTTCATTAAAAATGATAACATTTTATATAATAGGAATAATGACAAAGAAAATTATACAAATTATAAAACAAGTATTTTAAATATCGAAGGATTTCGAACAATGCATTGTCATAAATCATAATATAGATTCAAATATTCATTTGATTTGAGCTTCCTAACAGAAAAATAACTTAATAAATATGAATTAATAAGTATAATTACTTACAAAATGATAATAGTTTATAATATAGTTTTATAGTTTTATTTTATACTATATACTATATATTATATACTATATACTATTCATATAAATTTTATAATTTTATTTTAAATTATATACTATATACTATAGTATATATTAAATATAAAATATGACTCAAAAACTAAAGGTGAAAAAAGTAAAAAAATTTCATATAGTATTTATATAGTATTTATAATTTTATTTTAGGGTAAATTACATAATAGAAGCCAAACTATGGTCACTTTTCCACTTTGTTACCCGAACTTTAAAAGTTCACTGTAAAATAACTCAACTTTGTTTTTTTACTAAACGGTAGCTAGAAGTCACCGCCGGTGGAATATTCCGTCCCGAACTTTCAAAATTTACTGTAAAATAGCTCAACTTTGCGGATTTACCAAACAGGTGCCAGAATTAAATTAAATTAAATAAAAAATAACTAAAAAATACAAATCCAATTAAATTAAATAAAAATTACAAATCAAATTAAATTAAATAACTAAAACCCCAAAATCGGCACCCCAAAATCAGCCGATTTAATTTGATTTGATTAAATTAAATTAAATAACTAAATCCCCCAAATCGGCACCCCAAAATCGGCCAATTTAATTTGATTTGATTAAATTAAATAACTAAAACCCCAAAATCAGCACCCCAAAATCAGCCGATTTAATTTGATTTGATTAAATTAAATTAAATAACTAAAACCCCAAAATCGGCCGATTTAATTTGATTTGATTAAATTAAATAACTAAAACCCCCAAATCGGCACCCCAAAATCAGCTGATTTAATTTGATTTGATTAAATTATATTAGATAACTAAATCCCCCAAATCGGCACCCCAAAATCGGCTGATTTAATTTGATTTGATTAAATTAAATAACTAAAACCCCCAAATCAGCACCCCAAAATTGGCCGATTTAATTTGATTTGATTAAATTAAATAACTAAAACTCCCAAATCGGCCCCCCAAAATCGGCCGATTTAATTTGATTTGATTAAATAAATTAAATAACTAAAACCCCCCAAATCGGCCGATTTAATTTGATTTGATTTGATTAAATTAAATAACTAAAACTCCCAAATCGGCCGATTTAATTTAGTTATTTAATTTAATTTAATTTGTATTTTTTATTTAATTTAATTTGATTTGTATTTTTTAGTTATTTTAAATTTAATTTAATTTAATTCTGGCACTCGTTTGGTAAATCCGCAAAGTTGAGCTATTTTACAGTAAATTTTGAAAGTTCGGGACGGAATATTCACCGGCGGTGACTTCTGGCTACCGTTTAGTAAAAAAACAAAGTTGAGTTACTTTACAGTGAACTTTGAAAGTTCGGGTAACAAAGTGGAAAAGTGACCATAGTTTGGCTTCTATTATGTAATTTACCCTTTATTTTATAACTATATTATATACTATTTTATTTTATTCTATTTATAATTTTATTTTATAACTATAACTATAACTTTATTTTATAATTTTATTTTATAACTATTTATATACTATAGTACATCAGAAGAATAATTAATCTCTCATGTCTTTGATAGATATTATATTGATGTTAAATGCTTGGAATATCAGATTCGAGGTCGTATTATTTCTTAGGATATTAGAAAAGACTATATAGCTAATAAACCAACTAATTAATTCTGAAAATTTCTGAATTTTTGAAATTTTTTAATTTCCGAAATTTCTGAAAAAAATTTCAAAAATTCCGAAATCGGATTGGATTTCACATTTCCGAAAATTTTTGGATGAAAATTAGAATTGGTTTTTCATTTCCAAAACACCCTATTTCCAATTGGATCCGTCCGATTTCCACCCCTAGCTGGGAATCAAACCCAAGTGCCATGGAGGTACTCTCACCACTAGACTAGTGGTGCTTTATGTAATAATATTTTGCATACATTTCTTTTATATCAATTTTTGATAATTTTCACTTTTCTATTATCACATATTTTTTTGTTAATTTTTATAAAGTACCATTAATACTTATTAATATAATTCATTGATTTTCAATTTTGATATAAAATGTGACTCAATTAAATACATATATTTTTACGTACATAGATTTATTCAATACCTAAAATAGGGAAAATTGGTAAAAATACCCCATATGTTATATTAAATACCTAAAATAGGGAAAATTGATAAAAACACATAAATTATATTAAATATATAAAAATCAACAAATGAAGACAAAAAAAATTATTTCTTGAAATTGAAAAGTAAAAAAAAATTAAAAATATTATTTAATATAATATATAAAATCTGAAATTTCATTTAAATAATTAGAAAATATTTTAAATTATCTAAATACACATAAGAAATCTAGAAAAGAAAATATTAAAATAACGCAACAATAATCTTATTATGAAATTATTAAAATTAATTTTCAAATTTTAAATTTAACAAATAAAATTTACAATAATTATTAAGTAACTATAATAAGTTCAAAATAAATATTTCAAAAATCATAACTTATCTTCAATTACGTACTAAAACCTATGTTTAATAATAATAATAATAATAATAATAATAATAATGATGATGATAATGATAATAATAGGAACTTATGTTTACAGTATTAATTAATGACATAAACTTCCATAATAACAAATAAATCATTTCTTATAGTTATTAATTTTTTATAGTATTTTGAAATACTTATAAACCAACAATTAAAACATTTTGCATGATAGATATTTGTTGGAAAATTATCTCTAAATATCAAAAAAAATATCGATTAAATAGTGAAAAGTAAAATAATTAATAAAATCGTTAAAATTCTTAAAAAGAAAATAGAAATATTAGTAAAAAAATTTATAATTAGAATTAGTAATCCTAAATAACAAGAAATTTTTTTTTGTACATCTTTATTTGTTGATTGTTAGATATTTAATATGATTTATGTTATTTGTAAATAAAATTTCTAATTTTAACATATTTTTATATTTAATTAAATAATATTTTAAAATTTAAAATATAGTTTTTCAGAATTTCTATTATTATTATTTAAATAATATTCTGATTTTTTAAATAATATTCTAATATAAGATAACATCAAAAAATAATTAAACTTTTCAAATATAATTTAATTAAAAAACAATTAATTTAATTAAATTTTTTAAATAAAGACAACGCTTTTGAAAGACAACACATAAAAGGGTTGTCTTTTTGTCACGCCCCAAAATCTTTTAGTCAAAAATATCAGAGTTTTACTTGCGGGCGTGAAGAAAGAAGGGGAAAAAAAGACATGCATGAAATAAAATAGAAATCTTTGGGAAAGAGAACATACAATTTTATGTATACAAGTCCTCGGCGTCTAGCCGAAATAAAACCATTTTACATAGCAGCGGAAAAACATCAAGATCTTTTACAAAGATGGAGAAATACAATTTTTCTTTTACAACCGAGCAACATATCTTTAAAAATGGTAAAATCGGAAGATGGACTCAGCTGATAGGGCATCCCTCTCTCTACGCGTCAAGATTCTCTTCTTCTCCTGTAGTGTGAGTACAGGTGGGGGGTGAGTGCGTTGAATATACTCGTGGGGATACTTTCCATGTTTTAATATTTATTAAGCCGATCACGTATCAAACAGATATAACAAATCAACAATTAAACACATCACATATTATACAAAACACATTACTCGATCTATAAACGGACACACAACCCATGACTCACAAAAAAGACTCGCAGCCCAATGGACACGAAGCCCAAAGGACAATCTGTCGACTCAAAACTAGACACGCAGCCCAATGGACACGAAGCCCAAAGGACACCCTGACGACTCACTAATGGACAAGCAGCCCAATGGACACTGAGCCCACTGGACACTGAGCCCAACCCTACCACACTATCGTAAAATAAACACAGAATACAAACACAGCACAAAACCCAAGGCACATAAGCTTCAACCAATTCATAACGATCAATAGAATTCTAATACCATCCAGTTTACATGCATATGTTCGTTATCATCATCATGCGTTAAGTACAGAAAACATAGAGTCATTAAGGTTTATAAGTTAACCCCACACACATCATATAATTTCCACATTTATCTCAAAACATATGAGTTCACATTTCATAGAGTTATTAGGGTTTAGAAGTTACCCCCACCTTGTTCGGTGGTTACCACGTGAGTCGCTAGTATCAAAGACTTGGTATCTTGATTCCCACTCCAACTGATACCAACCCAATGGGTGGCCTACACAAATTTACATTATTTCTTACATCATTAATACGCTTAAAACTTATATTTAAAATGTATAAAGATAGCCGTAGAGAAGAATCGTTCGATAGAGACGAGACGGATCAATAGATCAAGAGATTGAGGTCGATGAGACAAGGGAGAAAAGATCAGTTCAGAAACTGATATGATAGAGGAAAGGATTAGGGTCGCTACGGAAAAAGAATGAGCTCGATCGGAGTTTAAACGAGCTCGAACGGAGCGTTTTAATATCGAAGGGTATTTTGGTAATTTCTGTCAAATGGTTGACTTTGACCGGGCCCTGACTCCCGGTCGACCCGATGTACACAAAGACTCGGTTCAACGTGTGAAAATACTCGACGGTGCGCGCTCGGCGTGCACGACGGCACCCGGCGCGCGCACAGGATCCCCGTCGCTCGCGCCCGCGCGTGCACTGATTCCCCGTCGCCCGCGCCCGCGCGCCCGTCGCGCGCTTGCTGCTCCCGTCACCTGTGCGCGCTGCATCCCCGGCGCTCGCGCCCGCGCGCCCGTCGCGCGCTTGCAACCCCCGTCGCCCGTTGCCCGGTGCCTCCCGGCGTGCACACCCGGTGTCCCGCATGCGCACCCGGCGCGCACACCCGGGACCCGGCGCGCCCAGCAGCACCAGCCACCACCACCAGCAACCACCACCGGCGGCGGCGGCTCCGGCGTCTTTTCCGGCGACGACGACGGCTCCGGGCGGCTCCGGCGACGGTTCCGGCGGCACTCCGGCGGCGGCGGAAAATAAAAACGTAAAGGAAAAGAAAAGAAAGAGAACTTACGTGTTCGCGTCGCGAGCGTCGCTCGGGTCGTCGGCTTTGAAAACGTATAAGTTTTGAAAATTGTGAACTCCTATTTATAGATTTTTGGAATTACCTTTTTACCGTTGAAAAGTTACCATTTACCAAAAATATCTTAATTTACCTTTCATTAAAATATTATTTTTATTTTTACCTTTTATCAAAATTTTACCATTTCCTTCGTCAGTTGAACTACGGGTCTCCGATTAACCTCTAGTTTGTTTCTGTTTTCTCGTATTTCCGATACGAATCTCTTGGTAAAATCGTATTCTAGGTTCCATGTCACGAAAAATATACCCATCTAAAACTAAAATCGGCGTTAACCAAGTATCTGAAACGCACGTACTAAATTAAACAGTCAAAACATACGCACATAATTATTAAGTCGGGGTTCAAATATTTAATTATTCAATTATGCTCATTTTGACCCGGGGTGCTACACTTTTAGTTAAAAAATCCGCTGAAAGACAACTCATAAAGAGCGTTGCATAAAAGAGTTGTCTTTTTTTTTAAAAATCTGCTGAAAGACAACGCTTTTTAAAAAAGCGTTGCAAAAAAGTGTTGTCTATTACCGAAAATAAAGCTGAAAGACAACACATAAAAAAGCATTGCAAAAAACCGTTGTCTATTAGCGAAAAAAAGCGCTGAAAGACAACACATAAAAAAGCGTTGCATAAAAGTGTAGTTTATTAGCGAAAAAAAGTGCTGAAAGACAACCCCTTGTGAAAAGCGTTGTCTTTTCTCTTAAAAGCGTTGTCTTTCAGCACTTCTTTCACAAAAAGACAACGTTTTTCACAAAAAGCATTGTAAAATGTTGAAAGACAACAAAAAGCGTTGTCTATCAGCGAAATTCTTGTAGTGATCCTATGGATTTATTGAAGTGGTGGTCAAGAAGGACCACCATTTATCATATTCTAACGGTTATTGCTAAGGAAATTTTTACAAGTCTCGCCTCAACCGTTACGGTTGAACATACTTTTAGCAAAGGAGGACACATGTTGAATCAAAGAAAATCCAAGTTGACGAAAGAGAATGTACAAAACATTACTCTCCTTGAAGATTGGGTGAGAGCATACAACCGTCAACAACATCTCGATTTCTCGTATTTAGACGAAGATGGAGATGACATATATGGATACGATTCAAACACGTCCTCCTCTGCCGAAACCAACGTTGAGGAATGAAGGTAAGTTTAGATGAGTTAGAGAACTATGTGAGTTTTGATTCCTTCATTTTGACAAGGATACATAGACAATTTAATTCTAAGTTTGGAAGTTACACTTTCAATTTTAGAATGAAACTCAAGCTCTTTCAATTTTTTTTTCTCTTCTTCAATTTATTTTATACAAAGATGAAAAAGTTGTAATATTTTAAATTCAAGTCTTCAATACTGTAGTATGATTCATTATTCATGATTGTAATATATTGAGTTGTAATATATGATTTTGAACATATGTTATACTTGTATTTCTAAATTTCTAATGTTTTATTGTAATTTTTGAATTGATTGTATTTTATTAATTTTCACTCATTTTACTTTGTTAAAAGTCTTTCAAACTTTATATAAAAATCTAAAGATGAAAATTATGAAATATTAAACAATTAATGTAAAAAAAACAAGAAAAAAAACATAAAACCGAAACCGAACCTGGGGTTCCGGTTGAACCTGCGGTTCCGATGAAATCTGCAGTTCCAAACCAGAATCAAAACTGAGCTTCCCACGATTCGGTTCCGATTCGCCCATCATCGGTTCGGAACCAAAATCGGCAGTTCCGAACTGGTTGAACATGTTTAAATAACACGTGTTGTTGTAGTTGTTTTTTTTCAACTTTAGAAATAAGATTAGATACTTGAACAATCAATTTCTCCTCAACAAAAATACTCCTAAGGGCTGGTTGTATCACTTGTACCAAACAAATTTTAATTAATTTTGGTGTTCTGGTAGAATCCCCAATTAGATAAACCGTAATTGCATAGTTAATTGATTGATTTGGTTTGAGTTGTTTTATTTTGATTTCCATGCATAAGTGGAACACGAAATTTCATAAAACTTAGCAGGAGCATTATATTGGTTGAAGTCAATATTTATTTGTAGAAATGTCATTTATATTATCATATGCAAATGGATGATAGGATACTAAATGAATTCAAGATTGGAAAATTATCTACTCAAAATGACCTCATTATTTGTGACATTTTCTATATTTACTATAGGCACGTGGAGTTCATTTATGACAAAAATGACATGATGCATGCAAAAATATCAAGTCGAAGTTGTTTGAATATGGTTGACCATATATATAACTATCTAAATGGTCATTATAGAAATGTTATTGCAAATTTGTGTTTTGGAAAGTTTTTAGAATTGAAACAAACTGTTGTTTCCTACCAACTTTTCCATCAATTGATGCTAAGACAAGTAAAAACAAATAAAATCAATGAATTATGGTTTGATTTCAAGGGTAAGTTGGCAAGATTTGGTTTGAGGGAATTTACTATAGTGACGGGCCTAAATGCTGGTGAGCTTGGAGAAGAGAATATTGCCGAAGGAGAAAAATCTCAGTTGTTGGAAAGATACTTTAAGAAATATAACGAGAAAATCAATAGAAAAGATTTGTTGAAAGAGTTCGATAAGTGTAAGAATGCACAAGATAAGTTTAAATTAGGTCTTTTGGTATGTCCGGTATGGGTTCTTTTGGGAGTGGAAGAAAGAACTTTATTGGACGAGTGGCTATTTTATATTGTTGAAGACTTGGAGAAATTCAATAGTTATCATTGGGGAAAGAAATCATTTATCTACACAATGAAAAACTTCAAGCAAAAATGAGATAAGAAGAAGAAAAATATATGATATAGTCTTCATGGATTTCCTTTTGCTTTCATGGTAATGTATTTTTATATGAATTTTTTTTCTTATTAAGCATATTGTACATGTTTTACTTTTAATTTTGATTTTTTTTAGATATGGGGATTAGAGGCAATTCCAGCATTTAGACAAAAGTTTGCTGAGTCATCTGGAGAAAGAGTGCCACGAATGCTTAATTGGAGAGTTACTGACCAACTAAAATCAATTGAAGTTCATTGCTTTTTGGAATCAAGAAAGGTATTTAACATTTAACCAACTTTGTAAAAAATCATTAGTAATTAAAGTAATAAAAATCTAAACCCATTCATCTTGTGTAGCATGAGGTGAAAAGTAAATTGGAGCCTACAGATCATGAAAAACCTGAATTGTTCTAGCAACAATTGACTCTTTGGAGGATGTTGAAGATTTACAAGTTGATCTCCACAATGATGACGAGAATGAGGTCCAGTCAACTTTTGAGAATGGTGTCTACACAACTTCTGAAAATGACTCAACAAAGATTGAATCTAATTCTCTAATTTAAGAGATGATTGAGAAAAAATTGAAGGAATTCAAATCCTCAATCCTTGTTGAGATAGATCTTAAGCTAGAAGCTCTACATAAAAAGGTTGATATATTGATTGATTTGGCAACCAAGTCAGTAAAAAGAAAAAAGTCCAGAAAAGAGTATGAGGAAGAGGAAGATGACGAAAATGATAATGATGAGAATGTGGAGCATCATCATAATCAAGATTACACAGGTAATAAAGTATTACAATTCTTTTGCAATTTTTGTTATATTAATTTAATATTTTTTTCAGGAGATAAGTGTAATAAATTTGGGGGAGACGACGATTGTGAAGAAATAGCTAAAGATATGGGTCATATCAAAAGATAATTGTGCAGGTCTTATATGAATGTTATGATTTTAAGTTAAAAGTTAAATTTCTATTCTTTAAGTGAACTTATGGTTTTAATGTGTAGATCAAGCGAATGTATCAGTTGTTAGTGAGAAAGAAACGCAAATGCACAAACCAATGGAGAACCAGGATGACAAATGTTTGTGGGCTATAGTTGAGTATGTTGGTGAGTACATCACTAAGTATGTGTGAACCATATCTAATGATAATTGTTGCAAACACTTATAATTTATTGTTATATTTAGCGCATGTTCTAGAAAAAGAGGATAAATCAAGTATGCAAAGAACTGAAATTCAAAACAACCCATAACAAGAGAATAAAGTACAAACATATGTTGATGATCATAAAGATGATCCTCAAGGGGTTAGTCTAATTTTAGATTAGATTGGTAAGAGATTATTGACATATTCGTTATAATATTAGTATATTTAAGTTAATGTTATTAATTTTTATTGTTTTGGGAATTGATTGTCATAATTAGATGAGATCCATGAGCAGTCACCTTTAGGGCGTGGCAAGCGAAAACATAGACCTTGGCCCTCATTGAAGTCGTCGTTCACACCTTTAATAGATCCTTTAAAACGTAAAAAATTGGTTAAGGAGAAATAATTTGATCCTTATAGAGTTTTGGATGAAACAAAAAGTGTTGATCTTGATAGATTGATGGAACAAGCTGGTGACAGGTAATTCAAATTTTTTATATTTAACTATCTCACATGATATAAGTATATCATCTTAGTTTAAGATGATCCTTTATTTAAATATATATTATGTAAAGTTATGAATGTAGTGATGGAGTGTCTACAACACTTTATAATGTTGGAAGAAAGTTTTTTCATGATCTTGTAGATGATCAATGGCTTATGGACAATGTAAGTTTACTGTATGAAATACTTATATGCATAATTAGAACATTGTTGAGATATTTCAGTAGATATCTTGATAAGACAAAACAGTATGCGTAATGAGAAAAGAACAGTTTGCTTAGGGTATAAGTACCTAAGTTTCCATATTGTATACATGAATCTATAAGAGATCATGTAATGGTTTTCCAAGTAATAAGGAAAACCAACCTTAGAAGATTTAGGAAGATATCTTCTAAGAGCAGCATGCTGTTGCAGAAAACTGAAGAATGAAATATGCAGTAAGGTGAAAGGAGAAGTAAGCTGAATGAAGCAGCAAGCAGGATGCTAAGAACAAGACTGTAGCAGCAAACAACGAACAACAAGCTGGATGGAGCAGCAAGCGTGTAGGAAGCAACATGTAGGAAGCAACTAACAGGAAGAAGCTACAGCGACCTGAGGAGATGATAGAAAGTAGCCAACAAATCTATTGCAGAAAGACAAGTGCTACTTCATCTCAGCACGAGGAAGACCATGCAACTCAAAGAAGAGCAAAACTATCTAACAACTAGAGTAGCTACCCGTTGCATGAAAGTTAAATATGTCAAGCGCATTAAATGCTCATGTCAGGAGCAACTCAGATGCATTTAATGCGACCACAGAGAATATCTTTGGAGATCAAAGCTCATATTCAAAATGGAGAAATATCTCTTTTCAACGGATACTTTTCTTACCTCTATATATAGAAGGTAGGAGTGACTGAAGAAGTTGCTAAGCATAGTCGAGCGGAAAATCAGAAATACTCCAAAACTTATTCTAAGCTTTCCTTTGCTCAGTTACTCAACCTTCGAAGCTAGTCTATTCAAGCATTCAAGCTCTCCAGTTCAAGACTGTCTTCACCGCAACAGTTGAAGAACCTTTTATTCTTTTAACAATTTGTGTTGTATGCACTAGGTTGTGTTGGTGTAACTTAGTTGATAGGATTGGATCCTTGCTAAGTGTATAGTCTTTGTATAGGTTATTTGCCATGTGTGGGATTGTGTACCTTGTATGGGTTTGTGGCCTAAGAATCTGGGATTCTGTAGGTATAACTTATTATGAAGAGGTTTGTAAAGCTGAGGCTTGTAAATCAAACTGACTTAACGAAGTTCCTCCTTTAAGAAGGAGTAGAGTGGACGTAGAAGACTTACACCACCTTCGAACCACTATAAACCATAAGTGTTTGCTTGTTTTTATCTTTGTGCTTTGCTTGGTTCTATTCTGTTGCATACATCATAAGCATACTGCATAAGGCTTTTGTCAAACAACATACTTACAAAAGAAAACTGGTTTTCCAAAAAGAAACTCTATCCTATTTATTCCGATGTGCATACTGTATACCGGATCAGGAACCTGATACTACATTATGCTAGGTTACTGATCTGAGACAGGTTGCTGCATTCACTCCTGAATCAAAAACCTGTTTTACAGAAAAGTTTTAAAAAGTTCAAAATCGATAGAGGTTCATTCACCCCCCTCTGAACCTCTGACCACTTGAGACTAACAAGTGGTATCAGAACGAGTTGGGTTAAAAGCCAACTTGTCTGGTTACCTACCCAGATCCACCCGTCTCTGCATTTGGATAAACCGTTTTTCTTTTCACGTGACCAAAATCATTGTTTTAGCACAAGCGTGGAAAACTCATCACACAGGATCTCATGTTTTCTATAAGATATTTGTAGGTTTAATTGCCTGATGACTAAGAGAATCCATGAAGAAAAAGCTGAGAATACTGAGAGTAGACTGAAACTACAAGGAGCACAACTACACCACACCTAAAGTCTCAAAACAACTGTTGTGGATCAACAAGTGGTATCAACTAGTGGATGCTGAAAACCAACTAGTGGTTGAGAAGAAAACAATATTGGCATACAAAAAAAAGGAGGTTGCTGAAGTAACTAAAGTTACATCTTTTATAGTAGTTGAAGTCACTATTGAAGCAACTACTAAAGCAGGTTGCTGGGAGATCTAAAAGAAGTTGTTATTATGCCTAAACAGTTTGGTGAAGTTTCTAAGGGAAACCAGGTCTGGATAGCCGATGATATACACTCAGAATTCAAACAGTCAAGGAACCTGGACCAATGAGTAAGGATATAAGGACCCTAAGTAAGGGGGAACCTATTCTGACTTTTATATTTCTCAACATTTTTACATTTATGCAGCATACTGAAATAGGATACCACATCTCACTACACTTGTGAACAACACCTACTAACAATATTCAGTTTCAGGATACAATAAAATTGTACAGGTCATTATGACAGGATCTAGAAGGAGACTGCAAGAAGAAAATCAACAAAGAACTATCAGCGTTCACATCAAAACATGTCTCTTTGCAGCAAGCATCAAGTTTCTACAACCTCGATACAAGAGAAGTAGCCATGTGCAGAAGATCTTCTTAGGCGGCGAACCATCAAATCAATATGAAGGCATATCCACCTTTTTAGAAGCATAACCGGCGGTGTTTCAAGAAGATCAGCATTTTATAAAAAGGCCCCTCCACCTTTTTTAGAACCAACCGTCAGATTATGCGTTTCATCTCCCAACCGTCAATCCAAAGAAACCACTCACATCCGCTTATTCATAACCGATCCTTTTCCATCTTTCCTCACATTCACTACTTACTAAATGTTTGGTAAATAAAAAATTCTTATGTGAGTTACAATTACAGTCATAATGGAAGATATGGAGACCCAAAGAGGAGATAAGGAAGACGGAGATGAAGATGTGGATGGAGAAGATGAAGATGAAAATCTATTGACCAAGAAGTAGAGAAGGTCTTCAGAAGAATGAGGAGTAGAGGCGTTGCTTACCATGAAGCAGATAAGGTCTTCAGAAGAGAAGATGGGCCTATATGAAATGGATGCTGTCAGAAAGAAGCATGCATCCATCCTCTTTCATTCACTAGACACAGGGCCGACTTCATCTCAATAGGAGAGATGGGGGACTAAGTTTCATGAGAAAGCTTCCAAACTCGTAAAACGAGATGAAAGTTATTATTTCATGAGGCCTTTCTTCGGATAATGACAACATATGCTGCCATTCATGGAGTCAAAACCTAAACAAGAAAGAGGGTGATGGCTACATGTCTGAAGATACTGTGTCAACAGCTTCCACCTGGTCTAAGGGCACATAGACGAATCTTCACCAGCAAAACACATAGGATGCGGTGAAGGGGACGCCAGACCAACAGTCAAAGATCCAAGGTGAACGTGTCTTGGGATTTGAAAGAAGCTGAAAAGGTACCTGATCTAACCACTGATCAGGTTTCAGATCTCTTATCACGTACTGAGGCTGAACAGCTTATTCCCTTGGGTATGAATAAGAAGGAGGATGCTCGGGGAAATGTACGACAGATTGCTACACCACCTCAAGCAGCAACTATCAGACAAGAGAAACCTGCACTACCCACATTGGCGTTGTAACTACACCCCTAAGCAGCAAGCTTGAGGATGATGACAAAAAATGGAAGAGTTTCATGTGAAGACTTACTGCTGAAGCTCTATAGTGAGGAGGAAGTAGAGGAAGAAACAATGATAATCAGGAAGCACCTACCATATGGAGCAACAAGCTGATCATTCAAGAAGATTTGATTGAAAGATGCAGCAAGCTGATGCAACATGTAGATCAGATATGGTAGAGAGAGAGAGAAGGAGAACTCTCTGGTGGAAAAGATGGAAACGGAAAACTGTCTAAAACTGAAGAAGGAAGTAAAGTTAGGAGGAGATGTAGCAGCTTACTTACTTTCACATTTGTTCTGAAATGTGTTTGTACTTGTACAATCAATCAGTTTCAATAAAAAACATTCTTTATTTATATGACTCTTACTCTCATTATGTTTTGTAATCATCAAGATAAAGGGTGAAATTGTTGGGATATTTCAGTAGTTATCTTGATAAGACAAAACAGTATGCGTAATGAGAAAATAACAGTTTGTTTAGGATATAAGTACCTAAGTTTCCATATTGTATACATGAATCTATAAGAGACCATGTAATGGTTTTCCAAGTAATAAGGAAAACCAACCTTAGAAGATTTAGGAAGATATCTTATAAGAGCAGCATGTTGTTGCAGAAAGCTGAAGAAAGAAACATGCAGTAAGCTGAAAGGAGAAGTAAGCTGAATGAAGCAGCAAACAGGATGTTGAGAACAAGACTGTAGCAGCAAACAGCGAACAACAAGCTGGATGGAGCAGCAAGCGTGCAGGAAGCAACATGTAGGAAACAACTAATAGGAAGAAGCTACAACGACCTGAGGAGATGATAGGAAGTAGCCAACGGATCTATTGTAGAAAGACAACTGCTACATTCATGTCAGCACAAGGAAGACCATGCAACTCAAAGAAGAGCAAAGCTATCTAACAACTAGAGTAGCTACCTGTTGCATGAAAGTCAAAGATGTCAAACGCACTAAATGCTCATGTCAGGAGCAACTCAGATGCATTTAATGCGACCACAGAGAAGATCTTTGGAGATCAGAGCTCATATTCAAAATGGAGAAGTATCTCTCTTCAACAGATACTTTTTCTACCTCTATATATAGAAGGTGGGAGTGACTGAAGAAGTTGCTGAGCATAGCTGAGTGGAAAATCAGAAATACTCCAAAGCTTATTCTACGTTTTCCTTTGCTCAGTCACTCAATCTTCGAAGCCAGTCTATTCAAGCATTCGAGCTCTCAAGTTCAAGACTGTCTTCACCGCAACAGTTGAAGAAACTTTTATTCTTTTAACCATTTATGCTGTATGCGCTAGGTTGTGTTGGTGTAACTTAGTTGATAGGATTGGATCCTTACTAAGTGTATAGTCTATTAAGGAATGATTCTTTACTCTTGATTATTCCATATTTATTGTATTATTTATTCTAATTGATTCTTTCCCTATTTGTAGGTTCTTTTATAGGAATTAGTTACGGGAATTCAATTGTGAATATCTCCCTTCTTGTATCTATATATTGTATCTTTGTCTAGATCAATAAAACACATTTTCCTATAATCTCACTATCTCTTATATGGTATCACATTGAGCCTCTCTCTCACGAGATTCAACCGATCCTTCCCTTATCATGACTTCTAAAAGTCAGACATCCACCACCATCCCCACCCTACACTCTACCGAAACCACCACGGTTATTCCAATTTCTGCCCACCATCACCTTCCCATCAAGCTAACGCAGACCAATTTCCCTTCATGGCGCACGCATCTCTACGCCCTATTGAATGGATTCTCTCTGATTGGCCATGTCGACGGCACCACTCCATCGCCGGATGCTACCATAGCTCCGGAAGTGTACCTTCGTTGGTTCAAGCAGGATCAACTCCTCTTTGCGGTAATTCTCGAATCTGTATCGCCGGATCCCTATCATCTGGCTGCATCCACTACCGCAGATGCTTTCTCCATTCTCTCCGGTGTCTTTGCCAGCAAGTCTAGGGCGCACGTGATATTTTTTAAGACATCTCTCACCAACGCATCATTGGATGGTAAGTCTATATCTGATTATGTCAATCGTATAAAATCCCTAGTCGATGAACTTGGACTCATTGATGGCCCGATCAAGCCTGATGACCTTACTCTCTATATTGTTAATGGTCTAATACCCGAGTATAAGGATATTGTGAGCGCTATTCGAACCCATCGTACACCTTTTCGCTTTGAGGAGTTACGTGATCAGCTCATTAAGCATGAAATGTATCTAAAACAGATTGAGACTAAGGCTACATCCCTAGTTGCTACGGCTAACATGGCTTACTCCAATTCCTCCTCGTCTCAGCGGTCAGGCTCTAAGCCGTCAGGTGGTGGTCGTGGTCGTTCTGGTTCACATCGCCAGAATTTTGGTGGGGTCGTGGGGTGGCTCTCCCCTAGGCCGGGGTAACCCACCCAATTCTCAAGGTCGTGGTGGCTGTGACCCTCTTGTTGTGTGTCAAATATGCGGCTACAAGAATCACACAACTCCATATTATAGACGGCTACAAGCCTCGGCTCACCTTGCTCAGTCTCCGACTCATGGGTCACAATCTTCCTAGTTAATGGATTTCGGCGCTTCCCACAATCTCACAAGTGATCTAGGCAATCTTTCGATCCACTCTGAATACGATGGCACTGACGAAATTCAGATTGCTGATGGCACAAGTTTATCTATATCTCATACTGGTTCCACTCGTATTCATACACCTTCACATAACTTCTTATTATCCGACGTATTATGTGTGCCTGGTGTGGCTAAAAACCTTATTTCTGTCCATCAATTTACTAAAGCAAATCGTGTGTCTTTGGAATTATTTTCTCATTATTTCTTGATTAAGGATCCCACCACGGGGGCGGCACTGGCTCGAGGGCCTTGCAGTAATGGTGTCTATCAATTTCAACCACGTATTACCGGTTTGAATGCTAAGGTTGCTGTACTTGGTGTGCGTACTACTGCCAGTCTCTGACATTCTCGTCTTGGTCACCCCTCTGGCCAAACGAGCTCTTCAATTTTGTCTACTTATAATTTGCCAGTTTTACAAAATTTGGCGCATGTGCCTGACACTTGTTTTTCTTGTAATGTGAGTAAGTCTCACAAACTGCCGTTTTCGGACTCTAGTTTTATTGCTTCTCGTCCTCTTGACTATTTATATACGGATGTTTGGGGCCCTGCGCCTACTTCTATTGATGGATGCAAATATTTCTTGCTTATTGTTGACTTATTCAGTAGATATTGTTGGGTATATTTATTGAATGCCAAGTCTCAGGTCCTCCCCATATTTCGGCAATTTCAAAGTCTTGTGGAGAAACAGTTTTCTTTGCCAATTCGGAATTTATACACCGATAATGGGGTGAGTTCTTGGCTCTTAAACCATATCTTTATGAGTCCGGCATTTCTTGGTTGACTACTGTACCCCACATTCCACAATAAAATAGGATTTCCGAGAGCCGTAATCGCCACATTCTTGAGATCACTCGGGCACTTCTTCATCATGCAAGTTTACCTCAAACTTTCTGGTCATTTGCTGTCCAGACAGCAACTTATCTTATCAATCGTACTCCATCTTCGGTCCACTCGGCCAAGAGCCCGTTCGAGGTCTTGTTTCATCGCTCGCCCAACTACCGTAAACTCCGCACTTTTGGCTGCATTTGTTTTCCATGGTTGCGACCGTACAATATGGGCAAGCTTAATTTTCCATCACAGCCGTGCATCTTCATCGGCTGCTCCACGAGCCAGAGTGCTTATCGCTGTTTTGATCCGGCAACTGGCCGTATATTTGTTTCCAGACACGTCAAGTTTTCTGAATTTACGTTCTGGAATTTTACTACCCCTTCTCCTATAGTATTCAATTCACCCCTGCTGTTTTGCCACTCCTTAATACTGATATGAGAACCTCATCTCCATCGGCTGCTGCACCAAGCAGCTCCTCAGTAGCTTCCCCATCGCAACCTATGATACCGCCGGCAGCTACTGCTCCAGACCCGCCCGCTCAGCCCCCTCCTCTGGGCAGGACCCATGTGATGCAAACCAGGGCCCTGAATAACATATATAAATCTAAACGCCTCTATGCCACAACCAAACACCCATTGCCGCCTGATATAGAGCCATCGTGTCTCTGTAACTTTGGCGTCATGCCATGACCGAGGAGTTTAATGCTCTTCAACGACATGGTACTTGGTCCTTGGTTGTACCTCCATCTCATGCCAACATCATAGGGTGCAAATGGATTTTCCATATTAAGCGGAATCCCGATAGGTCTATTGAGCGTTACAAAGCCCGTCTTGTGGCTAAAGGTTTTCACCAACGTCCTGGTGTGGACTTTTTCGAAACATTTAGTCCTATAGTTAAACCCGTCACGATTCGAACGGTCCTTACCTTAGCTCTGTCGGCTAACTGGCCTCTTCATCAACTTGACATAAGCAATGATTTCTTCATGGTTCTTTGAAGGTTCCCGTCTATATGTCGCAACCTCCAGGATTTGTTGATCCCTCTCATCCCTCTTCGGTCTACTTGCTTTATAAGTCATTGTATGGTCTCTGTCAAGCCCCCCGTGAGTGGTACATTGCACTCAGTTCTGTGCTAACTTCCTTTGGTTTTGTGCAGTCCCGAACGGATCATTCTCTTTTCACCTATGCTAAAGGGGATGTTCGGCTAATTGTTCTCATCTATGTGGACGACTTGATCATCACCGGGTCGAATCCTGCTCAAATTCAGAGAATTATTTCTCACTTGCAAACTTCCTTTGTCCTAATGGATTTGGGTTCTCTTTCCTTCTTCTTGAGGTTTGAGGTTGCTCGTTGTAAAGAAGGGCTACTTTTGTCTCAACATAAGTACTTGATTGATCTTCTTCACCGTCACAACATGGACGGTGCTAAGTCTCTTCGCACGCCCAGCAATCTTCAAGTTGTGACTTCTTCATCTTCTGTAGATCCAACTGAATATCGCAGAGCCATTGGGGGTCTCCAATATCTGTCATTCACACGACCAGATATCTCCTTCACTGTGAACCGTCTAGCTTAGCGAATGTCTGCTCCAACTGGCTCTGATTGGTGTGAGGTCAAGCGACTATTTCGATATCTTAAAGGTACTCTACATCATGGTCTTCTTCTTCGCCGCCCATCCACTCTTCGTCTCACTGCTTTCTCAGACTCGGATTTTGGAGGGGATCGTATGGATTGCAAGTCCACATCTGCTTATATTCTGTTTCTTGGCGAGAATCCGATCTCTTGGCATTCTCACAAACAAACGGGTGTTGCTCACTCCTCCACCGAGGCCAAGTATCGTTCTCTTGCTTTCGCTGCTTCCGAAGTTGCATGGGTCGTGAACTTGTTTAAAGAGCTGCACATTCCGGTTTCTACTACACCTCGGCTGCTTTATGATAATATGGGTGCCACCCGTCTAGCTCTTCATCCGGTTCAACACTCTCGCATGAAGCACATTGCCATTGACGTTCATTTTATACGAGATCTGGCCTCTAAAGGGGTTCTCTCGGTTTCTTATGTTAACACAGTTGATTAGCTTGCTAACATACTTACAAAACTTCTACCATGTATGCGTTTTGAGCTTCTTAGTTCCAAAATCTCCATTGCTGACACCACGTCCATTTTGCGGGGGCGTATTAAGGAATGATCTTTACTCTTGATTATTCCATATTTATGGTATTATTTATTCTGATTGATTATTTCCCTGTTTGTAGGTTCTTTTATAGGAATTAGTTAGGGAAATTCAATTGTGAATATCTCCCTTCTTGTATCTATATATTGTATCTTTGTCTAGATCAATAAAACACATTTTCCTATAATCTCACTATCTCTTATATAGTCTTTGTATAGACTATTTGCCTTGTGTGTGATTGTGTATCCTTTGTGGGTTTGTGGCCTAAGAATTTGAGATTCTGTAGGTATAACTTGTTATGAAGAGGTTTGTAAATCTGAAGCTTGTAAATCGAACTGACTTAACGAAGTTCCTCCTCTGAGAAGGAGTAGAGTGGACGTAGAAGGTTTACACCACCTTCAAACCACTATAAGCCATAAGTGTTTACATGTTTTTATCTTTGTGTTTTGTTTTGTTATATTCTATTGCATACATCATAAGCATACTGCATAAGGCTTTTGTCAAACAACATACTTACAAAAGAAAACTGGTTTTCCAAAAAGAAACTCTATCCTATTTATTCCGCTGTGTATACTATATACCGGATTAAGAACCTAATACTGCATTCTATCAGGTTACTGATCTGAGACAGGTTGTTGCATTCACTCCTGAATCAGAAACCTGTTTTACAGAAAAGTTTTAAAAAGTTCAAAATCGATAGAGGTTCATTCACCCCCTCTGAACCTCTGACCACTTGGAACCAACAAACATTGATTTTAATATTGATTCATTCTACAACATATTGATCTTGCGTTGTACCATATAAGAGAATGAGTTGTGCATCACCCCAAACTTTTTTCCAACAATCATGCATCCTAGATACTCAATTTTATGTGCTTGTGATGGAGGTTAATGAACTAATTGCTAGGGTTCCTAAAGGAAAAAAAACCACTATGGGAGGATTATATAAAATGTTTGTTCATTGATGGGAAAAAAATTGTGTGAAATATTTAGTTATATATGTTGATGGGTCTTCACCAGCTTTAAGTAAACCTTGGATGGGATGCAGATTCTTGTATATTCCTTATTGTCTATCACATCACTGGATTGTTGTGAGGGTGGATGTAAAAAAGCAAAAAATTGAAAGTATATGATAGCATATCGACCTATGTTAGGCGTGCAACGATCGACCCATTGGCAATAATTATCCCTTGATTGATACATACGAGATTAGACATGTGTTATGAGATCAAAAAAATTGATATAATCAATATGGCATGTCCAAAACAGGAAAATGGGTAAGCATTTTGAAAAACATTTTATTTGTTATTAAATCATATGCTTATATTAAACTAACACCTTTTTTATTGTAGAAATGATTGTGGCGTGTTCACCTTAAAGTATATTGAATTTTTTATGGCTGGAAATGTTGTTGGTCACATTTTCTCTAATCACATGAAAGACTAGAGAAGAAAACTTGTGGTTGAAATCTTTGCACAACATTTTGATCTTTAGGTAATTCTTTTAAATTATTGAATATGTTATGAGAATTTAATTCAATGAATAGGTTGGGGACTAAAGAACTAACAAATGTCATGATTTTGTGCAACTTAAATATTCATGGGGTTGTCCAGAAGAAATGTATATCCAAGTTGAGCCCTTTTTGATATTTCTAATACATTTTTTGTATTTCTAGATTGAACTGGTTAGGTGATAACTATTGTAAATTTGGGATAATTAGAATGATGATGAAATGCAAATGGAAAATTACATGATTTTGCATCTAAAATATGTCATGTTCTTTTATATGTCTATTGTTCATCCCCGAACAATGAAAAAAAAATTCATACATGGGGTGGAATGATGATCATTTTGCTTTTAGACTTAGGCATTTTCTTTAAAAACAAATCAGCATCACATAATTTTGGAAGACAGGAGATTCATGCCAAATATTCTCAAATTAGCACAAAATATTCTTTTAAGTTCATCATCAAGCGATCATCGATTCAACAACCAATTACACAATTCACCAATCAACTACCCTAAAAAAACAAGAGACCAAGATGTTATGGTGCAATTTGTGAGTTGAGATATTAGGGTTTAAGTGTAGAGATGAATTTGGGGAAGAAATAAGGGTGAAAAGTGGTAAAAATAAGAAAAAATGAATTTTTTTTGTTTGGATGCTTGACCCGGGCCACGCGACGAGTGACCCGGTCGGGTCACACTTTTTTTTCCCTTGCCAATACAGTGGACGCCACCCGGTCCGGGTCACATGGAGCCTGACCGAGTGGCGCACTTCAGATTCTTCTCGTGTGCCCGGGTCTCGGGATGCCCGGTCGGGTGGCGCGCTGGGCTCCTTCATCCCTGCCAGTTAGATCGACTCGGTCCCATGTTTGTATAGTCATAAAGTATACATTTTGTCCCAAAGAGAAGTTTTTCAATAAAATCCTTGCAATGTACCTCCTTTTTTTTAGATTGAGATCATCAATATACCCATAAATTTTCAGAAAGTAAAGAAAATGAGAGTGTCAAACTCAGGAATCAACATCAATAGGATTGATTAGTTTTCAATGAAACCCTTGCGATGTGCCTCTTTTTTTTTAGATTCAGATCATCAATTGTTGGGATATTTCTAATAGGTTTTGATGAGACAATGTAACATTGGATAGGAAGTTAGAGTACCCATTTTTCCACGTATTATAAGTGGAGTTTAGCTTAATAAGTTTATCTTTCTAAGTCATGATTTATAAAGATGTAAAAATCAGAAAGATAGAATATGCTGATGTTAGCAGGATTCTGGACATGAAAAATTCTTGAAGACTAATTTTCAGCAAGAAAAATCAGTAAGCTGAAGAAGAAATTAGAATCAGCAAGCTGGATTAGTTAGCAGCAAACAGATAGCAGAAAGGAAAACTGGAAGCTGACTGCAGGATTTTAGAACAGGAAGTTGTTCAGGATCAGGAAGCAGGTTTCAGGAACAAGAAGCTGTTCTGAAACAGGAAACAGATGCAGATCATAAAGCTATCACAGATTAGAAAGCTGACTGCAGGTTTCAGGAATAGGAAGCTGCTCTGAAGAAAGTTAGCGCAGAATAGTAAGCAGCTACTGCAACCTAAGCATCAAGCTCTAAGTGATTTAAACTCATTCATTGCAGTATGAGAAATATGTTGAATGCAGTATGAGGATCCCATCCTGTCAAAGTATCAGATAGATGAAAGTTAGCGCCCAACCAATGAGGTGATGCCACCTGGACCGCCGACCTGCAAAAGCACTGTAGTCGATGAGTGGCATCATTAATGCGGATCAGAGTAGGACATGCCCTGCAACCCAGTTTTTCCAGTCGCATTTATTGTGAAGATTTTTGAAGATCATTTTGAATTTCAACAAAGGACAATGCCTCTCTTCAACGGGCATTTTCCATACAGTATAAATAGAAGGTGAATGTGACTGAGAAGACTACTGAACTATTTGCCAATCTCATAAGCTATCAATATCTCAAGCTATCCTCAAGTTTTCTAAATTAAGTCACTCAACCTTTTGAAGCAGTCAACCAAAGTATTCAAGCTTCCAAGTTCAAGGCAGTCTTCGAGTCGCATCAGTTGAAGAACCAACATATACTTTTAACCATTTGTTGTGTGCTAGGTTATTTTAGTTTGGTATCCTTTTTTTGGAAGGATTAGATCCTCGCTAAGTGTTAAATCTTGTGTAGGCTTTTTAACTCTGTGTAAGTTTTGTACCATGTATGGGAAGAGGCCTAGGAATCTTGTGATTATAGTAGGTTAAACTTGATAGGAAGAGGTTTGTAAAGTCGAGTCTTGTAAGGCAAACTGACCTAATGTAACACCCCCTTCTAGTAGGGTAGTTATTTCTACTAAATTATGCTTAACTTTCCAATTAAAAAAAGATATGTCATAAGGATTCATAGAATTTTCTTTTTTTTTTATACAGCGGAAATAATTTTGTTAAAAAACATATTAAAGTTTTAAAACGGTCTAAAGCATCCAAAAATAATTAAAATTTTTGTGTAAAATTTTCGTCAAAAATCAAATCAGAAGTCTTCTTATCATGCAAATTTAGAAAACTCTAAAAATCTTAAACCAATTATGAGGCCGTCATAAAATAAGATTAACTAGCATCTTGTACTTGATATAAAATATAATAAAAAAAACACATCACATAGCAAATAATGTCTTCACATTCATAGAATAACATAAATAAAACTCACAAACACTTAACTCAACAAATCATTAAAGCATATTCACAGAAAATATAAATAAACATTCATGTAATTTTTGCATCAACATTAAACAAATAAACATAACTACTCATACTACAGGTGAAAGATGTACTTACTTGGAGTTCCAAAATTTATAATACCTCAAGATCCTTTAATATGATATACGCTTACTGCTTACCAATCAAATCTAGAACATAATAAATCAATAGCTTAGAATTTATCAATCTAATACAGACTAAATCTATAGTCTTTTAACTCCTTGCAATTACAACATGATATTCTTAAACTGACCATTTAATAACAATATAAAGATCAGGCCACTCTGTAGAGACCTAGACAGACTATTAACTTCAATTTATGGAATTCTAGTAAACTCTATCAATAGTGTTGCATTGCTAATTTAATGTGTAATGATTTAATTAATCACAAGAATTTACATACATCTAGATCTATGCCTATACACATACACGTTAGTTGATTACCATTGCACTAGTTAATCCTTACAAAATATATTGCTTAACTAAACCGGTCAATTTATTAGGTCATATATATAACTGTTCCAAATACCAAATTCTCGAGAGAAAACGTGAAGACCAGAACTTGAAGATTAATCTGTCTGCCACTACGAATTTAAATTTTCCTATAATTTGTTTATTTACTAATTAATTTAACATCAAAAGAGTCTTGACTGGCTTAACTAATTTACTGTCTACCTAATAATGATAATAATGGCATCAAAGAAATTACAAATTAACTAATTCTAAAGTCCCTAGAAACTAGAAGGCAAACTCTCCTGTGCACCAGGTGCACGGATCTAAAGGTCAATCCGACCCGACACGGTCATCCACTCGCCGGAACAGTCATTCACGCGCCGGCACGCGCCCCCACGCGCCGGGAAGGAGGCGCAACACACTTGGTTTATTTTCTGCATTTTTCTGGAAAATATGTATACCTTTTAGTTATAACTTTCATACATTTATGTTATGACTTTCATACCTTTATGTACAAACATCCGTACCTTTATATCTGTAACTTAGAAAAAAAAATGAAGATTTTCAACATAATTTGTATTGTATACCTTTATGTGATATCAATGTGACATTTATGTTATATTATGTCACATTTATGTACAAATATTCTGACCTTTATGTAATATATAAAAGTGCATAAAGGTCAAAATATTTGTACATAAAGGTGACGTGATATAATATAAAGGTCATATTGATATCACATAAAGGTATACAGTTTAAATTATGTTGAAAATCTTCATTTTTTTCTAAGTTATAGTACATAAAGGTCATGATAGTTGTACATAATAGTCACACATTTATAACATAAAGGTAACAACCTGAAACCAAAAAAAAAAAAAAAACAAAATCAAAAACTCGCAGATCTGGGTCAAAACTGGGTTGACCCGGATTGCATGTACACCAAGTGCACACAAGACCAACTCAAACTAGAAACATACATGTCTAATTAATTATGATTACTTACTGTTATTAGCCATTCACTTTTCCGAAGAAATTAATTCATGAATCCCAAAGATTATTTATGAATTATTATTTAAGATAAGAACATTGAAATCTAAAATTCATATTTATAGCATGAAAGAAAAACAATACGGTCGAACCAAAATTATGGTTTAATCAATGCAAGATTCTGTACAAGCCTTCTTCTAATCAATTCTATTTTCTTTTCCATCAAATCTATAACAAGAATTTTATTCCAAAACTTATAAAAAGAAAGAAATTGTAAACCGAAATTCTTATTCTTCCTAATCTTTGTGATTATTCCCCCCACAATTATTTATCACAAATCAAAGAAATAATTATAAAAGCACAATAATTGGATTAATTGAAAAATACCAGATGGTGATGGCTCACGATTTCAAGCTTCAAGGATGCTTCAAAATATTACTTCTCTCTTTTCTATGTTCTCGTCTCCTTGGTTAGGTATTTATTCGATAGGTTTTACCCTATATTTATATATTTAGGGTTTGAGATTTCTTTTCCTTTAGGAGTTTAAAAGCATGTGGACTCCTAGTATATCTCAACTACCTAACTTACTTGCCTTATCCCCACTATTTGATTTAAATTCTAAAATCCTATATCTAATCTAATAGAGTTATAAATCCACTAATTATTTAAGAATTCTAATCACATAAGATATAAGGTGTACTATTTAATTTATCACATAACTAACTTCACTTTAATTTATTATGAGACTATGATAAATAAATAAAAAGTTTATTATTCATAAAAGAGATTTAATTAGAAATTTAGGGTATATTTACAATTCCCTATACCTTATAAAAGTTTCGTCCTCAAAACTTATAATAGCTCGGGATACTTTTGTTTAACATCTGGTACTTAAACTTGTCATAATAAAGATTGAAAAAAAAAAACTAATCCTACTAGTATGTCCAATATAACTAAACTATTCAACAAGTAGCTTGACTTTTTACCATGTAGATCAATTACCTACTACTCAGGTAACAAACTATTACACAAACAATGATGGTTGATACTCTGTAAGCTTGTTTGCCTCAGCTAAGCTAGAAAGTAGAAATGTTCTTGTTCGTAAGTTCATTTACTTTCATTTTATCTTGTATACTCTCTAAACTCTTAAATCTTTATGTCATTCATAAAACACATCATACTTTCTCATGAACTATTAAATTAAGTTGGTTACTAGACATTAATGAAAGACTTTCTTTTCTTATGCGGGAGATCCGAAGATTATCTTACCTCGACTTCTTGCGTGGGAGATCTGGAGACCATCTTACCCCTCGCGGGAGATCCACAGACCATCTTACCTTGACTTTCATTCTTTCATGTCATTGGACTGATAAACTCTTTTCAATTTCATAAAACACTAAGCTCTCTTCCATCTCATAAAATATCAGACTTATAACATTAATCATATAACACCAAGTATACAACATTAAACATGTCACATCAATCACAATGCATGTAATAAACACAATCACACACTCACTATTATATTGTTTCTTGTTGTAACTTCTAAATCCACCTATTATATGTCTGTAGCGCCCCGGACCAAAATAAAGCATAATTGAATAGTTAAATATTAAAACCTTAATTTAATAATTATGTGCGTATGTTTTGACTGTTTAATTTATTACGTGCATTTCAAATACGTGTTTAATGCACGACTTAGATGCGTAACAGAAAAACAAGAAGATAGACACTAATTAGAGGTCAATCGGAGATCTGTAGCATAGGTTACGACGAAAAGGGCAAAACACGAAGTTTCGGAAAAGCCGGAAGATATTTATGGTGAATAGTAACGAAGATATTTATGTGAATAGTAACGTGAAAAAAATCAACCGATGAACAGTAACCCTACCTAAGTGAACAGTCGTCTAGCCTATGTGAATAGTGTTTTTCCATTTCTATAAATAAGGGCTCATTCGATTTGAAAATTTACTGTTTTCTCGAGCAAGTCGAATGCAATGAAAACACGTAAGTTCTCTTTCATCCCTCATCTCTCTCTCTCCTCTCTTTTCTGCCATCAGCGGGCCGCCGCCGCTGGAGATCGCCAGAAAATTTCAAACTTCTCGGTTTCGATCGATTTTCGCACACGACGTAGCTCTCGACGAGACGATTCTAGGATAGGTCTCGGAATTCAATTCCGACTTTCCGTTCGCCGGAAAACGGTGAAAAATAGCCTCTTAAACCCTAACCCTAACCGTTGCACCACCTTCTCTCTATCCTATGATTTCTTTCTCTCTCTACCTTCTCTTGCCGGAGTAGTGGACGGCGAAACTACCTGGGTGTGAGGGGGAGCTGTCGGGGTGGTGATGGCGGCGCCGGGCCGGAATAGTGTGTGTTTGTGTGCATCGTGCATGTGTGTGTGAGTTTGAGGGTATGTTAGTGTGTGTGTGTGTGTGAAGCTACTATTGTGGGCGGCGCCGCTATGTGGGAAATGATGGTCGGCGCTGGTGATGCGCCGACGAGGTGGTCCGGTGGGTGGCCGGCGACTTCCAGTCGCCGGCCAAGCAAGGCCGATGGTGTGTGTGTGTTAGCATGCGTGTGTGTTGCTTTGGTTAGGTGTGTTGGTGGCCGGGTTTGGGGGGTTGCCGGTGATTGGGAGTCTCTGACCGGTGATCTGGGGATGAGGGAGTGGTCGTCGGTGACTGGAAGTCGTCGGCTGGAGCGGGGAGAGGAAGAGTGTATGTTTGCGTACTTGCGTATCGAAGGTTTTTGTGGCGAGGTTTCGGGTACTGTTCACCATCGGAATCCGGCGAGGGATAGCCAGAGGTGGTAGCCGGCGGTGCAAGGTTTCCGGCGGACCTGGTGGTGGTGGCATACGGCGGCGCCGCCGCGACTAGTGGCGCCGGGAAGAGTGGCCGTCGAGCAGGGTCGACGCCGGGGAGCATGGGCGCGAGCCTAGCCGAGCTGCTGAGAAAACTCGGCCAGCTGCCGAGACGCATGCGCATGCTGCCGAGAAAACTCAGCAGCCGCCGAGACCCATCACCACGCTGTCGAGAAGCGCCGAGCACTGGTGCGCGAGCGCACGCACGGGGCGCGCGATGTCGGGTGCTAGGGGCCCGCGCGTTGCGCGCGCTGGGAGCCGCCGTGCGCGTCGTGTGATTGCCAGCGAGCGGCTTCACACGTCAATCCATTTCCGATGTTTTCGTCAAGTTGTCCGGAGTCGGGGGTCCCGGTCAAAGTCAACCCTTGACCAAAATTATCAAAATACCCCCCAACCTTAAAACGCTCCGTTCCAGCTCATTCTTTTTCTGTTGTGACCTAAATTTAATCCTCTATCATCTCAGCCATATGGACTGATTATGCATCCTCGTTTCTTCAACTTCGATCTTTAGATCTCTCGATCTGTCTCGTCTTAAACGATCGTACTTTCACCGGGAACGTTTATAGCTTTATTTATACGTTATTAAGGATCTAAGAAACACCGTAATTTATGTAGGCTATCAGTTGGATTGAACTTTGAGACACGGGATTTGAAACACGAAATCTGAGACATGAGATCGTTGGTACTCGCTACTCACGTGGTAACCACCGAATAGGATGGGGGTAAACTCTAAACCTTACATTTACGTTATATCAAAATGAGTAGAAATGATGATGTATGATGCTTGAATGTGAATTTAAACATGATGGAACGAATCATATTTGCTATGTTATATGAACGCATGATGAATTTGCGACCTTTAGATGAAATGCCTTGTGAACTATATGTTGGGTTTAATTATTGTGATTATATGTTGTGTGTGGGGGTAACTTCTGAACTCTATATGTTTATTGTTTACCGTACTGAATATTATTGAACCTTGTGTGTTATGATTATATGAATGAATAATGTGTTCATGCATGGTTTATGAAGATATTGTAAAAGGTCGAAAGTCATGGACTTTGTGTCCATTTGGTTGTGTGTCCATTGGTGAGTCATGGGTTGGGAGTCCATTAATGAACAGAATTATGTGCTATGCATTATATATGATTGTTTTGTGTGATTGCTTAACAATTGTTTAAATATAGAAAGTATCCCTACGAGTGTATTCAACGCACTCACCCCCCACTTGTACTCATACTATAGGGAATTACGAGAGTCAAGATGCATAGAGAGGATGTTGTCATATCAAGTCTTCTCCTTTGGCCTCTATTTCAAAGCTTGTTGAAACGTTGTTTTAAAAATTCACGTTTGTAAAAGATAAACTCTTCTTTTCTTTGTAAAGGATCCTGATGTATTTCCGCTGCTATTGTAAAATGTTTTATTCGGCTAGACGGTGAGGATTTGTATTTGTAAAATCGTCTCCTATCTGTTTCCAAAGTTTTCTGTTTTATTTCATGCACGTCTTTTTCCCCTTCTTTCTTCATGCCCGCAAAGAAAACTCTGATATTTTATGAAATGAAAATGAGGCGTGACAATGTCACTTTGATATTCTCGTTTGTAAGTCTCGATCATACACCAAAACTACAATTGTTACAATAATTTGTGAAGTCGCATACTAAGTTTTAAACCGCTCATATGAACTTTTGTTTTAGTAGATAAGATCGATAATCCTCATGTTTGGGGAAAGAGAAAAACTCATAAATTTCTTATAAATCAATTTCAAATTAATTGTCATAAATCGTCTGTGATTACACATTATAACTAATCTTATTACAATGACCAATGAAATAAAAATTAATATTTCTAAATCTTTTTTTTTAGTATATTCTGCCATCTTGTAATTTGAGTCGATATCCTCAAGACTAATTACATGATTATTAGCTATTAAGTATCTCTAGTTAGTATGCACAAATGATTTAGGCCCTTTTAATTTATTTAAAAAGTAACTTTCTTTTTCTATAACACTTCAATTTTATTGAACATAAAACATTATATTCCATTCATAAACTATAATCTCTTTAATATATTGATGTTAGATCAAAGTAATCAACTATTTCTTCTTATTTTAATTTTTTTTATATCATCATATGCTATTCACTTACCCCATGATAATAAAACATAATTTTCATATTCAATTTAAATTCTCATAATTATTGTATTTATACTGTGAAACCGAGACAGTAAGCTGAAACAACATTCTGCCAGCTTACTGAATCGAGAGGTTGCTACATTCTCGGTAGAATCAGTAACCTGCTTACAGAAAAGTTTAAAACGAAAAATTTGATAGAGGTTCATTCACCCCCCCGAACCTCTGACCACTTGGGAGCAACATCAATGTATCCATACATTTTCAAAAAGTAAAGAAAATGAGAGAGTCAAACTCATGAATCAACATAATGGGATTGATCAATTTTAAAAAGTGAAAGGAAATGCGAGAGTGATCATATTGGTAGGGATTTCTTTTGGACAAATAAAACTTATTCATATTTATTAAAAACTCCTCCAATTTCTTCTTATTTAAAAATTTACCTTATTTTGAGTCAAAGTCTATTTACCTAAAGATTTATAAAGAAGGTCTTTTTAAATAAACACACCTAAAATTAATAATAAGAATCGTCATATATTTATTTTGAAGTTTTAACTTAATTATGTAATAAATACAATATCTTTTTTTTTCTTTCTCACAATCACTTGGTCTTTGACTGTTGGTAATTCAATGTTGGGCTTCAACCATATCTTGTTAGCAAGACCTTATGGATATACACTAATATTTATATACACCAGAGGCATGGGTTGGGAACTGTGCAACTGGATCATCCTGATCCGGCAGTTCCTTTCACGCACCCACATACACCCTCACACACCCTAGGTTCGTGCTCAAATACTACTCTCGTGTGTCTAACCTTTTAGTATGTTCGGTTAATCTTTTAGTTATGTTCGCACAACATTTAAGGAAGGGTGTTCATTCGGTCGGTCTTAACTATAATGATACATGTTGGGTATTGATTCGTGGTCTTTCGGAGGCTCAGATAACGTGAACCCGTTCCAACGATCACAAGGACAGTATATATATTGGTGGTGGGAACACTCAAAGAGTAGAATCACAGAGATCAACCTAGACAACCCAAACCAACCCGAACCCGGTAACACCCTCGCTGCAATCTCTCTCACACACACTCTTCTCACAAAGAGGGTCTCACAAAGAGAAGCACTCACTACAGAGAAGAGAATAGAAGAAGATTATATGGAACTGCTACACTCACTTACCTCAAAGAACCCCATAATAAAAGGAGAGGGGGAAGAGGAGCCACCACAAGCGTCTCCTCGAGAATGGGAGATGAAGGAGATGAGATAGACCGATGGAGTGAGATGGAAAGCAAGGGGTTGCCAAAGCGTTTAAGGGTTGGGACATGGTCTGGGCTTGGGCTAAGAGAAATCAGGAATGGGCCACCAAGTTTGGGCCAACAAATTCCACATTCTCCACCTTTGGCCCAAAAACACCAATATTGTCAGATCGTTTAGATGGAACAGAGGAATCATCATCGTCATATAAACACCTGCATACATAAACATAAAGTTAGAGCATGACACTATCATGCACAAAGCAAGGAATATCACAAAGATCGGCACAAAGCCACTTTCATGACACAATGTCAAAAATAAGGACACAAAGTCACTACATATGATACAATGTCATAGATAAGAGAAAACACATGAGCATAAGATCTAAGAAGACAAATCAAAGTTCAAAGTTATTAAAAGCATGAGAATCAATGTGAAAATCTTCAAATCTAGCAGGCTGCCTAATGTTTCTTCTAGACCTATCCCTAGCAAGTTGATAATTTTCAAGCTCATTTTCAGCATCATTCACATTATCATGTTCATCATACAAGCCATTTTCAGATTCAGAATTATGTGTATCTGACATAGAAAAACAGGAAGCTCCACCTTAATGGGAGCTGTACCAGAAGCAGGCAAAGGCATAGAAGCAGATAAACATGGAAAATCTGATTCATTAAAAAGGACATCTCTACTTATTACAACTTTAAAACCAGGTTCATCTCTTAGCCAAAGCCTATAACCCTTCACACCATCAGGGTAGCCTAAGAAGATACATTTTTTAGATCTAGAATCAAGCTTATCAAATTTTTTATGAACATATGCAGCACAACCAAATATTCTCAAATTTGACAAGTTAATTGGTTTGCCAGACCAAACAGATTCAGGACACTTACCATTCAAAGGCACAGAGGGTGACCTATTGATTAGATAGGCAGTAGTACAAACTGCTTCCCCCGGAACTTTGAAAGACCAGAGAAGACCAACATATGTTTCTCACTCTTTATAATAAAGTTTTATTCATCCTCTCAGCCACACCATTTTGCTGAGGTGTGTAAGGCACAATTTTATGTCTTTGAATGACAGAGTCTGTACATAACTTATCCAATAAGTTGTTGCAGAACTCAAGGCCATTATCAGTCCTCAAATTTTTTTTATTTTCTTACCTGTCAGATTTTTAATTAATAATTTCCAGTTTTTAAAGTTTTCAAACACATCAGACTTATGTTTTAATAGCATAACCCACACTTTTCTGGAAAAAATCATCAATCACAGACAGAAAATACAACTTTCCACATATGTAGGCATACTGGCAGGTCCTCACACATCTGCATGCAAATACTCAAGAATGTCACAGCAATTACACAATTAGGGAAATGGGAAACAGGAAAACTGACTTTGTGTTGTTTGTCTTTCACACATGATTCACAAAAGGGCATGCAAGACAGTTTATCATTTCTAAATAGACCAGTCTTATGCAAAAACTCTAACCCTTTACTACTCATGTGACCTAGCCTGCAGTAATATAATTCAGTTTTATCTTCTTTAACAGCATTCACAGAATCAGTAGGAGACTTGGCAACACACATATACAAATTATTTCTTTTCTCAACTTTGAAGATCACAAGAGACACTTTCATGATTTTCATTACACCATTACCCCATTTCCCTTCAAGCCCATCATCTTCTAATGCGGCACAAGAGATCAAGTTATTACACAGATCAGGCACATGTCTAACATTTTTCAATGTAAACTCACAGCCAGAGTCACATATCAAAGAAATGTCACCAATTCCCATAATTTTACATTTCTTTTCATTAGCCAGGGAAACATAACCATTGCTAACATCCTTATATGATTTAAACAGTGTTTTAAATGGTGTCATGTGAAAAGTACAATCAGAATCAACAAGCCATTCACTCTCACATAAAGAAGAAGACAAAATAGAGGTCATACAAGAAGCATCACATGATTATGTTACCATGAACACATCACCATTACTGTTATTCTCATTTCCAGAAGCCTTATTAGCTTGTTCTTTTTGTTTCTTAGGACATGCATTTATGTAATGATTAGGATCACCACAATGATAGTATCTTCTGGTTTTAGGTCTAGACTGGGACCTAGGTGGATTCTCAGACTCCTTCTTTTCTGATTCTTGGTTAGTTTGGTTGTTGGAAGGCTTTTGACCCTTAGGTTTAGGCCTTCCTCTAACAAACATCACCTCACCCTTATTATTAAGATTGGTTTTTAAATCCATTTCTTTGCTCTTTAAACCATTTATTACAGTTTCAAGTGTAACCTGATCTCTACCATATTTTATAGCAAATTTTTCATCATTATAAGAATTAGGTATAGCATTCAAGAGCACAATAGGGGTGTAATCATCAATGTTCTTATCTCCAATTTTCTTAATATCTTGAACAAGTTTAGTGAACACATCAAGATTCTCTTCTATATCTTTATTCATATCAAGTTTAAACTTGAAGAATTTTTCAAGTAGGAACATTTTATTTGGCAAAGAAGTTTCCACATACAATTCTTGCAATTTATCCCACAGGGCTTTTGCACTTTTCTAATCCCAATCTTTCTTAACACACAGCCAGAAAGGTTCAGAATAATGGAAGAGTATGCAAGCTCATCCATCTCTGCCATTTTTTCAGTAGTATCAGAATCAGAATAAGCAAGGACAGTATGCAAGCTTATCCATCTCTGCCACTTAGGATTCCTTTCATTTTATGTTGCCATATACCAAAATTAGATCGACCATCAAATGATGCCAAGATATAACCAGACAAAGAAGCCATCACACAAAGTGATCAAACAGAGTATCACACAGATATAAGGACTTAGAACACCAAGGATTTCCCAGTTCTCAACACTGATTTATCAGTGGAGCAGGGGTTCTCTTGGCTGCCTTCTGTTACAAAAAAAAATCACACTGATTAAACAGATCACAAGAAATATCAGAAGAATCACAGCAAAAGCAGAAAATAGGCAATCACACAGAGAGCCTAGAACTACCAGCACAGAGGCCCCAAACCTACCCGTTTTTCAAATGGTATCTACAGAAGGTCAAGGTTTTCAACGGAGTACCTGAGCGGGTCCCAAAGTATGGAAATAGCCCGTCTTACCATTTTGGATCCTTAATCGGCTCACGTCGGGCAAAGGCGCGACATGAGGGCTGCCAAGGGAGCAGAGAACCAGCACCTAGATCTGCCATGGGTTAGGAGAGACCACGGTTACTCGAACCGTGGCTCTAATACCATTGTTGGGTATCGATTCGTGGTCTCTCGGAGGCTCAGATAACCTGAACCCGTTCCAACAATCACAAGGACAATATATATATTAGTGGTGGGAACACTCAGAGAGCAGAATCACAGAGATCAGCCCAGACAACCCAAATCAACCCGAACCCGGTAACACCCTCGCTACAATCTCTCTCTCACACACTCTTCTCACAAAGAGGGTCTCACAAAAAGAAGCACTCACCACAGAGAGGAGAAGAGAAGAAGATGATATGGAACTGCTACACTCACTTACCTCAAAGAACCCCATAAAGGAGAGGGGGAAGAGGAGCCACCACAAGCGTCTCCTCGAGAATGGGAGATGAAGGAGAGGAGGTGGACCAATGTAGTGAGATGGAGAGCAAGGGGCTGCCAAAGGGTTTAAGGGTTGGGACATGGGCTGGGTTTGGGCTTGGGCCGAGAGAAATCAGGAATGGGCCACCAAGTTTGGGCCAACAAATTCCACAATACCAAATAAAATCTCAAAACAAACAAAAAAAATTTCAAAATTCAAACTATTAAAGTTTGCAACTTACAAAATTCACATATGTTCTTGTAAAAAAAAAAAAAAAACAAAAGAGTTTAAAAGTGCTATAAAAATTAGATCTTAATTTTACTTTAAGTTGTAACTAAAAAACATTTAGCTCACAAATCATTCTCAATATATAAAATTGTTCAAGCATTTAATATATATATATATATATATATATATGTATATATAGTATTCTCTAATTTTATAATATTTAATTTTTTAAAAACTATTTAACTGCAATTGTAATAGGTATTCCAGGAAAATATTCTGGTTGTTCTAGGATATTCCAATTTTACACACTTTTCATTAAAAAAAAAATTCGAGAATCTTTATCGTGGAATCTTAAGACAGTTGCAATCGAAGTTCATGTCCAAAACTTGAATGATCAAGAGTTATTAAGAAGAAAAAAAAGGGTGTACTGAAAGTTCTTTTCCTCTTCCAATCTTCTTCTTCACTTATGGAGTTTGCACTTGAAAAATGTTAGCTTGCAATCATATCCCCTGAAGTCATAGATGAGTTTTTTTTCCTTTTACAGTGAACTACCTATAATTTCATCTTAAAGGACTTTCATAACTAAATAAATGTACACACCATTTTTTTCTAACAATTCCAACATTTGATTTTTATGTTAACCAATCTACCCCTTCAAACAATTTTTTTTTAAATTAAAATTAAAATTGGTACTCACATTTATGAGAAATGATTTTTTTGGGGGGGGGGGGGGGGGAAGGGTTCGGTAAAATTACTAGAAAGGTGATTCTTTTGCATTCGATGTTTTGATTAAAAAACATTTCTCAAACAAAACCTATATATATATATATATATATATATATAATGTATGTACGTGTGTAATGTTTTAATTTTTTCCAAAAGTTGCTATAACGAGCATGCATATTTCAAAAGGATTTATATTGAATGATGCCAGGATAAATATAAAAGCAACTTTAATTGTTTGTATCATAGTTGTGTTCAACCCAACTCACACGCAACAAATATATAAATTAAATAAAAAATGCGGAAACGTGTTCTCTCAAAAAGACATAAAAAGGTGCATGTATCATCACCAAAACTTTTATAGGATTGATGAATGAATTTACTCGAATTGAGTTAAGACCCAAAAATACCATAAGACTTATAACTTGTATTAAAAATACCATTAAGGATAGAAAAGGTATCAAAAATACCATATTTTCACAAAATGATCAAAATGTCCTTAGCTCACATATGTGCAATCATTGAAAAATACTACTTCCAAGCTTTGTTTGTTATTTCCAATCCATATTTTTTCAAGTCTAATTAATAATTCCAATCCATATATTTACTAGATGCGAAGCGCAAAAATGACATCAGAGCCTAGGTTTATTGAAGAAATATTATACGATTTATATTTACAATATTATTTTATGTCTAATGGAGGAGAAAATCAAGAGTATCTGAAAATATTTTCGAGATAAAACAAGTTTCAGGACTATCAATTTGATGACTCCAACAAAGATTGGAATAAAATTGTTTCCGATACCTCCAAGATCTCACCAGATTTTAGAGAAATCCAAAAGACTATCTAGTTCTATAGAGATCAGACAAAGATTATGTTTAGATCTCTATCCAAGATCCAACAAGAAGTTTCAGATCTAAAAAAAGAAATAATAGATTTGAAAAAGAAGTTACTAACTGGATCCAACAGATCTAGGAATGTACGTTTTAAAGAGGCATTCGGAGATAGACCAATTATCCCAAAGGAAAAGTTACGGAAATCCCGAAGTCGAAAAGTCAAGAAGAACTAATGTGTGAAATCATTAGAAGTATTTGATATGGAGGCATCACGAGTTGATATCTCTGAGTTAACCAAATCACTCTCCAATCTTGGGATTGTAGATCTGGTTAACCTCAAATGAACTCTCCAAATCCTGATCTAGAAGGAAGCACGAGTTCAAATGCATATGCTTTTGAACAATCACGAGAAAAAAACAATTTCGAGTTAAATGCAGACACTTGGGAAGTTGAAAGAGAAAGCATCCAATAAATAAACAGGCACCACCTAAAAGCCCATGGGCGAAAACCATGTTGGAGCCTACACACCCATATGGCTTGGTACTCACAACCGATATCATCGATTTCAAAAATATGGAAAAACTAATCGATGAATGGATGGACTCGTTGAAAGTGACCTCATCAACGTTGGACATAGATAAAGAAAAATTTATCAGACTAATCAAAAATAGTCTGGAAGGTTCAGCAAAAATACGATGGGAAGCTTCACTTGCCCCGGTTAAAGAAGATGTCCTTGCTGGAGATACCATTTATGCTATCATCGAAAAATTTGGAAGGATGTTAAAGAGCTATTTCATTGGAGATGGATACTTTGACCAAAGCAAGGAGGAAAAAAGTCAAGAAAATACACAAGCCATGTATGCTCTCAAGTTAAGAAGTATATGCGCGGTAGATGAATACATTTACTGGTTTCGCAAATACTACTTCCAAACAAAGATTCTGTCGGATGTTGCGTCGACAATGTTTTTTACAAAGATCTGTAGCCCATGGAGGGAAATGCTTATATCGTCCTATAAATTACCTCCAGGACAAGTAGATTCAGTTGCAAGAAGAATGTCTAGAATTGTGCAGCAAGCAGCCATGCAGAAGAACACGAGAAAACTCCTCTTTATTGTGATAACAATGATTTTATATCCATCATTGGAGAATCAAGACAAGAAAGACATGGGAAAAGAAAGAAGCACTTTAGAAGTGCATCTTATGCCAAGTTAGGAGGATCGCTAAGAAGACCTTCCATTCAAGGAAGATCATGGTGGTCCAAATCCAAGGCCAGAACATACAAGTCTAGTCGGAAATCCGGTCTTTCCAGGTTTTCTTCACAAGGATTTAAATCCATAAGGAAGTCAACAGGAAGAACACCAACAAAAAGAACTTTTAAATGAGCTCATAATCATACGAATGAAAGTTTTAAAGACTGCAATTGCAGGACATGTGGTGCAAAATGTCATATTTTGCTAGATTGCCCACAAAAGCAAGGTGAAATACGCCAATTCAAGCCAACTGCAAGCATCCTTATTGCGGTTTTCTATGACGATCGATTTGGTACCAGTCTACCAGGTTGAGGATATTTCTTCAGATGAAAGTATATATGAAGAAGAATTCGAGACTAATTTAGAGGGATCATATGGATCATCAACAGAATCAGACGAATAACCACGAAACAGAAGATAGACTTCAAACTTCGGAAAGTTTATTGAGATTTTTTTCACAAATGACCATCTCAAACAAAATGATGGAAATAATCATGAGATAAAACTTAACCCTGAGCCTCTACAATGGTTTCAGGATTAGAGGTGTTAGTTGGATCTTTACCAGATCAGACTAAGACAACGCAAGCACAATATTATCTATCGGGTAAACTCAGGTGAGTTTTCGATTCTCATGGAATTAACCGGTAATAGAATTGATATGCAGCTTATTCTAAAAGAAGAAATTCTTGAGGAACTGAGTTGAATCAGGGAAGAAGTAGCAGTAACTATGAAATGGATCCATATTGGAACCATTGAAGTAGTAATCAAAGCTACATTCAAAAAAGATATTGATTCAAAAATTCATCTATCGGTAATTGATAGAAGAATCAATAACCTAAGAGATGGTTGTCTTGGTATAATGGTGGGTAATCTGTATGCGGGCAAACTCATGTTTGACATTCATCCAATGATTGCATACAACCTAGCTGACCAAGATTTTAGTCAAGTCTTAATCCTTCATCTAAGATTTTAAAATAACAGATCTAATGAAAGAAGGTAATAGACCATATTCTATTACATATAGAATTGCATATGAATTTTCCAATACACATCATTCTTATTTGTTTATAAGGAAATAGTATATTGAGATTCCTAGAATTTTCAAGGAATTCGCTAAGGTTATGACACCAGATCCAATTCAAATCCCTAGGATAAGTGTTGTTAACATACTAATTATAGATTATCTTGTCCTAGATAGATCAATGAGATTAGGATCTGTAAGTAGAAATAGAATGTAGAATAGAAAGCTTTAGAGGAAAAGAACTAATCGAGCATTTCAACCCCCGACAGATTAGGGTCAGTAATGTTAAAATGCATTGTCCTAACGGTTGGAAAGAATTTCATGTTGTTTTTGATATATCGTAAAAAATTAACATTTTTCCCTATGATGAAATATATCATTTACAACAACAGACAATTAGCAGATATGAAGGTATGCTAGAAATAGTAGGCTATGCAGTATCTGTAGCAGGTTGTGCAGGTAGAACCAAAGGCATTATGACTTTGGGTCTAAGTTTTCTCGAGGATCATAAACATTGGGGACGAAAATGAAATGGGATGAAATTCAGCCCCAATGGAAACCTCATAAGGGTGGAATGACGAGCCAATTTTCCATATACATATCTGTTGGGCTAATGTATGAAAAATATAAGATAAAATATTTTGCTGCTTATATTGATTCAGGGTCAAGTATTTGCATAGTAAAAACAAGAGTTTTTCCCAGCAAAGCTGTTGAAACATTACCAATTATTTCAGGATAAGATTTTTCTCAGAAAATCCTGATACTCAATAAAGGTATTTGTGTAACAAGAATTATGATAGGAGGTGCATTTGGGACGCCTTGGTATTAAGGTAAAAATGCCACCAATCTATATTCACGATACAGGTGCTGATATTTTGTTGGGTGACAATTTTATCCAAACTTTTGCAAAATATGAGCAAGATAACCACAAAAACCTGTTAACTTTTACTACTGATTGTGGTAGTTTGATACAAGTTTTACAAAGCGAAAGGGTATTCAATAAAATAATGCCTGTTAATTTTCGCAGCAAACGTGGTGATGATGTCAAATTAATTCATCCTAAAATGTAGGATAAAAGAAAATTTGACAAAACACTTTTGTCTTTTAGGCAACAGGGTTTCAAAAAGGCATCCAAATAAGACATTTAGCTTCTGAAAAATGCAATGAAAGAGAGAACACAAGTTGAGGACATTAACGAGGAAAGTTTACTTTTCCTTGAAAATGTCGAAAGACTAATCTAGAGAAATTTCAATGAGGATCCTCTGGCTTGGTAGAATAGAAACAAGATTGAAGCAACTCTAAAGGTAAAAGAACAATGTTGATACGAGTTGGTTAGATACAAGCCAATCCCGATGAATATGCTCGATAAAAAAGATATGTAGAAAATCATTAAAGAGCATATCGATCTTAAATTGATCGAAGTTGGAGTCTCCTCTTAAAGTAGCCCAGGTTTTCTGGTAAGAAACCACGGTGAAATCAAGAGAGGTAAAATAAGGTAGTAATTAACTATCAAGGTATTAACAAAATACTTGATTTTGATGGTTATTACATCATTAGTAGAGAACATCTAATTGACCGTATTAAAGGGTCATAAGTGTTTTCTAAATTCGATTGTAAGTCTGGTTTCTACCAGATTAAAATGGAAAAAGAGTCAAGAAAGTATACAACTTTTTCTACTCCACAAGGTCAGTATATCTGGAATGTACTTCCAATGGGACTTGCAAATACACCCCAAATATACCAACGAACGATGGATAATCTTTTTAAAGATTTTTTTGATTTTATGTTCGTCTATATTGATGACATATTAATTGCATCAAAGAATATAAAAGAACACATTAAACATCTTGAAATATTCTCTAAAGCATGTCATAAGAAAGGATTAATGTTGTCTGAACAAAAAAGTAATAATTACTGTCAATAAAATTAAGTTTCTCGGTGTTATTATTAACCATGCAGGAATGGAACTTTAGGAATATATTGTGGAAAAATCTGCAATTTTCTGAACGTCTGAAAGGATAAGAAGCACCTTCAAAGTTTCTTACGTGTGATTAACTTTGCAAGTGTTTTTATTAAAGATCTAACAAGGTACAGAAAGGAGTTTTGTCCACTACTACAAAATGATGAAAAAACTAAATGAAAATGATAAGAGACACATTCCCAACGAGTACGTGAGTTAAAACAGGTGTACAACAAACTGCCTAAACTCGCAATATATACCATAAGATGAACATCATTTAGTAGTCTATATAGGCACTAATGATTTTAGATGGGCAGTCGTGCTCATGCGAAAGACATCTACAGGCGAAGAACCATGTAGATACACAAGAGGGTTGTTCTCTGAACAACAAGTCGGTTGTTGGCACATCAACGAGAAGGAGTTCTTTACAGTTTGGAAGGCTTTTAATAAGTGGCATTTATTTTTACTAGCAAAAGAATTTACCATAAAAGTAGATAATACAAACATTAAAGCTTTCTTGAAAAATAAGCTCGAATCAAAAATCAAGAAAGCAAGTATTATCAGATGGCAAACAAAATGCCAATAGTATATATTTGATATTGTCATTGTGAAATCTAATGAGAATGGTCTTACAGATTTCCTAACAAGAGATGGACATCCTTGAAGCAGATTTCATCACAGTTCGTTCAAGACACCTCAAGGAAAGGAGTTGAACAAGAGATATAGATTGTTAAGAATCCATGTTGAATGAGTTGTCTATGTTCAAAAGGTAGATTTGGACTCTGTCCAAAAGGTTATACAGGCCACACAAGATGCCCATGCCCACCTTTGGGATGCACTTGAGAAACCTCTTCTCAAAGCGGGTTCACTATCGATAACCCAAAAAGAAATTTACGAGAAAAGTTCATCATCGATGAACACAGCAGGTATTTCCAAACTCGTAGTAGGTCATCCTACTGATACATATTTTACATCAGATTTAGGTATTGAAGCATCTAATACCAATACAAGTGAGCTATCGGACTCTGATAGAGAAATTAATTTGGAAAGTCAGGAATCTATTCTAGACAAGCCAAGTCAACCCAGCACCTCTAGGGTAAAAAAAGTGAGAGGTTAACCTTCGGCCACAGACTGGCCCAAGAAAAGTTACCATTAATTCTGTTGCAGTTTATCAAAAGATGTGGGAGAAACTAGTAACAAGAATTGGGATCAATCCCAGCAAAATGATTGATGATTGGTATAAAAAATATTCATGATTGTGGATGCTTGTGGGTGCAAATCCATAGGACGTACGAGAATGGTATGACTTTGGAGCTATAACTTTAATGCTTACCACTGCACCAAGCTTTCCGAAAATTTCTAAATTACCGGAATGGATTGCCACAATCGTTCACGACTCATGGCATAATAACCCACATCTGGATCGAGGAGATATCCTGGAGCTAAAAACACTACCAACAAATAGTCCTCAAGTAATCGCCCTTATTGAAGATGAAATATCAACAAGGCGAGCATTGGGAATATGGGTCTGTCTTACGAAGATGGACAAGGTTAAATATTCATTCAAAATTTTCCAAAATTCTGCGAATGGACCATTCCTTTTAAATTCCATGGCAGGAAACACTACCAAATTTGCTAAAAATCTTTTTGAAAATAAAAGAAAGCTCATATAGGAAAATAAGATTTCGGCAACAGAAATTATAAGAAAAAAAGTATGTAACATGATACATATCGGACGATGGGAAGAATGACTTTGTTTTTTCTGCTAAACACAGGAGAAGCCATTGTTCGGATAGGGCTTCAAGGTCAAAAGTAACTGACTTGATCCACAATAGAAAAGGAATGGACCAAAAAGTGGTTTTTAGAAAATAAAAACTACAAATGTAATAAGAGAAAACAAGTCTAAAATTAGACTCGATTTACTTTTGACTTGTAATAGTATAGGTTCAAAAGAGGGCTATAACAGACCCTACAAGCACATGACACTCCACCAGATAAGGTGAAGTGGGAGAACCTACCTCCAAAAAATTGACAAGCCACCAACCCAATAAAAACGGGAGAGTGGAGCATCTCTACCAAAAATCAAGGTGGAGGGGTCATAAATCCACAACCAACAGAGAATGGCGGGTAGAGTCACATGGCCACTTACCAACAAAAGAAGGTGGAAGAAAGCTGGCAAATGAACAGCTGAAAAAATGAAGTTGAAGTCCGCATTTGAAGTCTGAGATTTTAGTTATAAAAGAAGGCCTTCGGCCACTGAAAAGGGCATCAGAAATCATACATTTCTTGAATACTTCTCTCTCTAGAGTTTAAGTGTTTGAGTCTTTAGTTTTCAAGCATATGGGGGATTCCCCTCAGAGTTAAGTCATGAGTGGCTAAACAAGTATTCTCCTTCACTAGCGGAGAAATAATATTGTAGTATAAATCTATATTTTTATTTCTTCAATAAAAGAGAGACTTTTGTTTCCTTCATGCTATTCGAAAGTTTTTGTGAGTTAATACCGGTAGTGCGTCTCTAAGAGATCCCCTTAGAAAAGAAAGGTTGTGATCTAGACTCTCATTGAAGACAGAGTGGAACCACCGACTACGGGCGTGTGGTTTGATTACTATTATACTCCGTATAACCCAGCTGAAATCTTGAGAAACAAATACAAAGACCAAGATATGTATTATCAGAGTATGCATTTAAATACGGAAACATGTTGGGCCTGATATTAATCTGCTTACTCCTAGTTTTTGATCTAATTAAATAAATGGAATGGAAGTATAAAAATGGCAAAAGAAATTTTTTTGAAATTTTGGAAGCTAGTAAAAGTCAACCATGGGCAATCATTGTTTTCTAGTATATTTGGGTATTTTGTTATATTGAACGGTAGTTTTGAATATTTTATTATTAAGAGTGGTAGTTTTGAGTCATAGTTATAGGAATTGTGGTATATTTGGATATTACTTCATTTAGAATTCATCCAACTCGATCCAACTTATTTTTACGTGTTTCCATTCACTCATGCTTAGTCGTGTTGTTATTATTTAGTTTAGTTATGGAAATAAATACATTTTAATTTATGTTAGTGATACATTTATATTTGTAAGAATAATATTATTACATTATAATACATAAAATGATGTACTATATTTATATAAATGAAGTAATATATTTATATGATACAACTAATATTTTTATGTGTAATGCATTAATATATTTTAGTAAAATAGCAAAGTCATTTTTAAGTACTAAAGTAAGACAATTTCTCTAAGTGTATCGATACATTTACGTTATATGATTAATAATTTTATGGTATACAAGTAATACTTTATTTTAAGAGGATCAACCGATTTCACTCCTCATTATAGGGGTAGGAGTGAAATCGGTTGATTCTTTAAAAAATATATTATTTCAATTAAAAGAGGTAATATCTTTATATAGATAATATAATACATTTATGTACTACAACTAATACTTTTATGTAATACAACTAATATATTTATATGATACAATTAATATATTTTAGTGCACAAAAACTTGTGTGCAGCAGGTGCATAGGTTAAGATCCGTGTAATCCGGATCACCTAATCCGGAGGTGAGATTCATGAGTCCAACACCCCTCACGCGCCCACACACTCTCATGCACCCTCATGTTCGTGCTCACACTCTTATCCCGCACACTTAACCTTTATATTATGTTCGCGTAACATTTATATTATGTTCATGTAATATTTATATTATGTTAGTTTAGCATTTACATTATATTACAGATATATAATATCTTTCAAACTTTTATATTATAATAATATAAGCTTAATGTGATAATAATTTGATAAGTGTCATTTTTCATATATTTTTGGTATATTTATATATTAATTTGAGTATGTTTAGATATGTTTATATGGTGATTTATGTAATTTTATTGTATTATTTGTATTTGATGGGTTTGTGCTTAATTTTATGTTTTTGATGAGAAAAATTACAAGTTTCAAGTGTAATTGATGCTCGAGGAAGGAATCATGAAAAATGATGAAGAAATGAAGCGAAATACAAGTTAGAACTTGATTTGTGGTGGCACACAGTCTGGTCGTGCTACATAGCACGACCGTATGCCACAAGGCAGTAGAGATGGACTAGTGGGGCACGACAGTGTCCCATGGCACGGTCAAAGCCGTGCAGCACTAGAAATGTCCTAGTAGGGCACGATTGACCGCACTGCATGACATGACCATGCCTGAATAGACTGCTTCATGTAGGATTCGATTTTCGACGTATTTTCGACTTTTAACTCACTTAGATGACTCTCGAACCAATATAAATACTCAGCTCTGTTCTAGAAATCAAGAGAGGCATTCATAGAAAGAAACCGAGATATTCTAAGAGCATCGAAAGAAGAAGAAGAAAAATAATTTAAGAGATCGAGGAATCACGAGATCATCGTTCGATAGAGTTTTTAATCTTTCCTTTATTGTTAGATATTAGTTTTGATATGATATTTTTAACTTTTTCTATGAGCTTTTTTATCATCATGTCTAGCAAATTTTCTAGGGTTTCTAGGGTTTGTTAGTACTTTAATTCAAATCTTGATGGATCTTTGATTTTAATTAAATTTCTTGATTTCTTTATCCTATTCATGTGTTTATGTTTTGATTGCTTGTTTGATTGTCTGACCAGTAGTCGAGCATGTTTTAGTAATTAAATTAAAATTGAAGAGAAGAGATTTAATTATAGAAGAGTAAACATATGACATATAAGTAGAATTAAATCGAGAGATTAATGAATTTATGTGATGAGAAATCAATCCTAGGAGCTGTTGAGAGTTAAATTGTTTTATCGGATCAAGTAGAGATACTTCAGTAGCCTTTTAATCAACTAATTAACTGACTCAAGTGAGTTGTTAATTCGATAGTTGTGATTGGTTAAAGTGATATCTTGATAAGAATTAGATGAATGCATGTTCTAAAACCTGTCTTAGTATATTTGTTATTCTTAAGTGAATTCATCTTTTTATTTGAAATCTATTTTCATACATCTGAATCTGAAATATCTGTTAGTCTAGATAAAATTGAGAGTTGAATTCGGGTAATTGATTAGTGCCTAGACAGCTAGTCTCTGTGGGATCGACCTTACTTACCGTTGCTATAATCTACATTGTACACTTGCGGTAGTAACTAAAAAAAAATTAGTGAACAATAATATAACCATTATGTTTTTTTTAAGTAAAAATACTACATAAATTAGGTTATTGTAATTGTACATGAAGGTTATACTAATATAACATAAATATATATCTTTACTACATGACTTTATATCGTGAAAGAAAAGTATAAGTAATATCACTTAAAAGTTGTGATATTTGTACATAAAGGTTATACTAAAATAACATAAAAGTATAGCTATACAAAATGAGTGTTTATGTTGAAAGAAAAGAATAAGTAATATCACTTAAAAGTTATGATATGTGTACATAAAGATTATACTAACATAACATAAATGTTATACTAATATAATATAAAAGTTACTGTATGAATAAAAAAATTTGAGCATGGATTCGGGTTGGATCTGACCTGCGCCCAGTTACACCATGCAACTGGTGCACACAAGTGCTACTCATTTCAATGAGATAATAAAACCATTTTTTGAAATGATTTGAAATTATCAACATGCTATGATAAAAAGACTGTTAAGAAGAAGAGAGAAAGAATTATGATGGGTGAGTATAATTGTGGAGATTTAGATCCGTGTAGATAAGTAGATGTTGTAAAAAAAGTGAAGAGGAATAGAACGTCTTGAAGAAGAAGGAGGTTGTGAAGAAGAAAAACAAAGAATAAGTTGTGTTGTGAAGAAGGCATGATGATTCTGTGAAGGACAGTTTGTGAAAAAAAAAAAAAAGGAGAAAAGAAGTAGGTCTAAATGTTAGGTGGCAGTGGGCGGTCAATCGTGTTCTGTGCATCTAATGTATAATAGTGCAATTCTTATATCACATGCATTTAAATTATTATGAGTTACTCTTTTGTGAATTAGTTGTATGAATTTAGAATTTATGCAATTGGTATCTGATCCGAACCTATCAATTTATATATAAGTGTTTTTTCACTGAAACCTCGCTACATAAATGCATCACTAATATTATATAAATATATCAATAGTTATACATAAATATATTATTTCATCTAAATAAATGTATTTAATTGAAATATAATGTTAGGACATTACTTATATCAGGTAAATGTATTGGTAATATAACATAAAAATATTAATATATCTACTTACAAAAGTATTTACATGTTTGTCAAAACATGAAAATGTGTGAGTGTAGCATAACTAAAATGTATCACTAACATAACTAAAAAATAGTACATGTTTGTGTAGTATAATTTAAGGATACAATCATATTTAAAATGTATCACTAACATAACTGTTGGGATATTTCAGTAGTTATCTTGATAAGACAAAACAGTATGTGTAATAAGATAATGAAGTTTGCTAAAAGAAAGTTTCCACTGATTACATGATCATAAGCTTATCTCTCTATGAATAAGATCATGTAATGGTTTTCCAAATGTTAAGGAAAACCAACCTTAGAAAAATTAAGAAGACATTCTCTAAGGGTCAGCAAGTTGTAGGAAACAGCAAGCTGAGAGGAAGTATCTGCATAGGAAGCAGATAGAATGCTGCAATGAGTAGACAACAAGCTGTAAGGAACAACATGCTGAAAAATAAGAAGAAAACTTCGAACAGAAAGTTGTTGACGAAGGAAATAGGAAGCTATCAGCAGATTACAAAAGCCAATAAGCTGAAGAGAAGCAGCAAACTGAAGACAGCAAGAAGCAGCATTAAGAAGATCATGAAGTAAGAAGAAGAGAAAAAATAGCTGACTTCAAGCAGCCGTTGTATGAACTTCAGCCTTTGACCCATACCGACTTGACAGGTCAGCAGGAATGACAGAGAGGTACATGAGCAAATTGTAGGCGCATTAAATGCACACGTCAAGATCAACTCAGAAACATTTAATGCGGCTACAAAAGAAGATCTTGAGAGAAGAAGATCTTGTGCTTAACTGTTGTATTTATGAATGCTTGCTTACTTCAACTGCTTAATAACGTTATATTTAGAAAGTATTCCCACGAGTGTATTCCAAGCACTCACCCTCGCATGTATCCACGCTACAGGAAATGACGAAAATAGGAAAGTATAGAGAGTGGGACGCCGCATCAAGAAGTGTCAATTTTCTTTGGGGAGGACTAAAGGCACCTACCTCATTTCTAAGAGCACCAACCTATTTTAAAAAAAATCTAATTTTACCCTTAGGATTGTTGAACTAGTTCCGTTCGGTCAAGATGGCCGAACGGGCTTCAAGGTGTTCGACTGTGGTGTCCGAACAGGTTTCAAGGTGTTCGACCGAGGTGGCCGAACACTCAGAAATGTGTTCGGCCACCTCGGCCGAACGAAACTGATCCGGTTAAATAGTTTTTTTACATTTTTACTCGATTTTCACACATTTAACAAATTTTTGGAATGTTCGTCATTATGTTGGCATTACAATCTTAAAAAAATTAAAAGATTTAACTAAAAAAAACGCAACCCGTCACCCGTCGTCGTCGGGCGCGCGCGCACGACGGGTGACAGGTTGCGTTTTTTTTAATTTAAATCTTTTAATTTTTTGAAAATTATAATGTCAACATAATGACGAACATTTTACAAATTTGTTAAATGTGTGAAAATCGTAGCAAAAAACGTAAAAAACTATTTAACCGGATCAATTTCGTTCGGTCGAGGTGGCCGAACACATAGAAGAGTGTTCGGCCACCTCGACCGAACACCTTGAAGCCTGTTCGGCCATCACAGTCGATCACCTTGAAGCCCGTTCGGCTATCTTGACCGAACGGAACTAGTTCAACAACCCCAAGGGTAAAATTGAAATTAAAAAAAAAACAGGTTGGTGCTCTTAGAAATGAGGTAGGTGCCTTTAGTCCTCCCCTTTTTTTTCAAATCTCAGTTTTCTAAACAATGTTGTTATCCATTTGTAAAGTTAAACCGCTTTTTCGTTAATGGATCCTGTATAAATTTCCGCTGCTTAGATTTCAATGTTTTCTTCTAACTTGTGCCGATGATTTTAAATATGTAAAATCAAAAGTTTAAAATTTGTAAAATTTCTGTTATGGATGATCTTTTATCGCTCGTTATTTTGTAAAGTTTTGAATGCATGTTTTCTTTTCTCTCTTGCTGCACGCTTGCAACGAAAACTCTAATATTTTAAGTTATGAAAACAGGGCGTGGCATTATTATTATTATTATTATTATTATTATTTGTGTAGATATGAATCTTAACATTTGTGCCAAGATACATATATAAGTTTAAAATATACCATTGCCATGTAAATTTATTTAATTTTTTTAATGAATTTGATAGAAAAATAATATTGATAGAAAGATATTTTATTTTTATACCTAACATTTTGCTGATATAAAGAAGTTGATGATGATATAATACACATGTATCATATTACGTACGTGAAAAGATCCTCCATGTTCTCACTGTATCAACACTTTATAACTATTTATTGCAATTAGAGAAATTAACTTCAAAACTTCCAAATTATTGTATATATATAAAAGTGTGGTTTGGTTCTTTCAAGTGATGACACTTGGAGTTCTATAACATTGCCAAGTGTCCTCTTCAAAAACATTTTTTTAATGAAATATCAAAAAATTAATACCAATTAAATACATACCCCACTACTCTACACAAAATAAGTGCTTTGAAAAAACTAAATATGTAGGTTACAAATGCTTGGAAGAGATTGCTAATGTTGTATTGTCTTTTTCTATATGAAATATTTGGTTCCAAACTTTAATAATTGTTTTTGTCCAACATTTCAAATTGAAAAAAAAAAAAAAAAAAAAAGTAAACAACAATACTCTTGCAAAAGTAATGACATTAACAAAAAATAGGTGCTAAAAAAACCTTAGGATATGTTTACCATTGGGACGTAGATAGATTCGCAAGTTTGAAAGTGGATCATATTGGGAATTGTAGAAAAAATAGATGTGTTCTATTATTTTACAAATGATGTTTACAAATGAAATCATTATGTAAACCTAATAAAAAAGACCACTCAAAGGCAAAATCGGAACAGAACAAATGTCTTCGAACGATAAAAATGAGATTTATTCTATACTTTTTAAATAAAGATATGAAAATATCTAATCCAACAATTAAAACACCTATAAAGAACAAGCTATTAACAATTTTGTGCTAAAGATCAAATGAAAAAAAACAAAAAAAAAACTAAAAATAATGAGAAAGATTATTTTACGAATATAGAAAAAAATATCAAACATATAAATCAACAAACACATATGAAATAATAATACTTATAAAATAAAAATTATATAAGTGTTAAATGAAGCTCGTGCATGTTTAAACCTAGTAAATAATAAAAACAGGAGATGGTATCAAATTAATTAAAAATAAAATTCAAGAAAAATTTAAATTACAATAGGAATCATATATATGCATATTGAAAGAATGTCATAAAGTATAAGTTATTTTAACAATCTAGTGGATCATCAATTTATTACATCAATGGATCATGTAATCATATAATTTTTTCTGAAAAAATTATGACCTTATTATTATTTTATTCAAATTATTAGTTTATTATATTGTCATCTGATTGTGATTGGGGAAAGATATTGTATAATAGAAGCTATTAATTAATCGACTGTTTAATGGAATCTGATTAGAGGACATTAGTGGAAAAGTTAAAATATAAATCATATTGATAATTAAATTAAAGAATTGCATGTGAGTGTAATGTTATGATTATGATGATTAGAGAGAGAAGTACAGAAATGGAGGGAAAAGTGTGCACTCAACAATGTACAGTTAGTTCCTAGAGAGAGAGAGAGAGAGCAGTCTAAATTAGACTATGCATATGACGCTGACTCTTTTCATCTTTGACATATTGTACAGTGAGTTTGTTACACGCATTTTATGACCAGAAAATATAGGAAAAAGGAAAAAATGTAGCTATACAAAGTAGAAACTTCTTTAGCTCTTAAACCTTTCAAATTTCAACCTTTTGCCATACCCATCAACAACAACCACCTCCAGGTCTCTCTCTCTCTCTGTGTTTGTGTGTGTGTCAATCTTGTTATTTTTCTTGGCCTGCATATGTTGATTTATTTGTTTGCATGGTTTGTAATTGTTTCAATTAAAGGGATTAAAGCTCTGATTTTGTAATCTTTGATGCACCATAAATTTTCCTTTATGGTTTTATTTAGTGGGTTGATTTATATTTTCAAATAATCTGATAGAAGGGAGTTAAGTGGTATGAAGTAAATTGAATTGAGTTAGTATCTATCAGCCCTGTTCTTCACCATGATTCAATTGAGCTGTGCAGCTTATTTGGTGCAAACAAATAAAAGGGTAAAGTTAAAAATCCGAGATTAGAATGAATCGAATTTGGATCACACAAGTAATTGGCATTGAATAGAATAGAAACATATAGTCAACAATTTACTATTGTTTTGACACTGTTGTTGATGAGGAGCAGAAATATGGAGATTGAGCAATTAATTAATATTGAAGCTGCGCATTGAGTAATAATTATATAAAAGGATTATTTTCTGTACAAGAATTAATGGTTCTTACCTAGGAATAAAGGTCTTGTTTTTTTGTATACCGGAAATTATCTAGTTGTTCAATATGATGCAAATCCTAATCTTAGATGCCATGAGAATTAAACTAAGCAACTATAAATCTGAAATTTCTGGCTTAGTGTTGATCCTTGATCTCAACTTCTAGAGCAACTCATTGCCTAACCTTTTTTTACTTCTTATAGGAATAGTTAAAATAGAATGCTTATATGCTCGATTATCATGGTTCGACTCTATTGACTTTCTCAGATCAAGTTATTGTTATATTAGGGTAAGATTTGGGACACATTTTTACCTCATTCTCCTGCTTGATTTCATTTATGCAGAAATTCTTGTGATTAAGTCGAGCATAAATAAGCCTCCGAATTATGGGGAACAGTGAATCATCACCTGATGAGGCGTACGAAAACTTTTCTCGCCAACCGGCTTTGTATGGGGGATACTCAGTCGATAGTGGCTACCAACCTCAACCTTCAGAACATGCTACAAGTTCAACGCACACCGTTTCTCAGCCTAACACTCACACCCCACCCCATCCACAAACCTCGACAACAAACACTAGTTATAGGAAGAAACAGCATTCTTCTTATATACCTGACAACTTTGACTCTTTGGACGAGGTACAATTTCTCTCAATATCTGGTTAAGTTGGTTTTGAAGAATGCGTAAAGATATAATCATGTTTGCAGGTTATCGATTCATTGAGAGAAGCTGGCCTAGAATCGTCAAATCTAATCCTCGGAATTGATTTCACCAAGAGTAATGAATGGACAGGTGGATTCATTTAGATAAAATCATTTGTTTATATTTGAGATCAGTGAATATAATTAATGAACTGACTCGATCATGGTTTTAGGAAAGTATTCTTTCAACAGGAAAAGCCTCCACGCAATTGGTAGCACACCTAATCCATATGAGCAAGCCATTTCTATCATTGGAAGAACTTTGTCTCCCTTTGATGAAGACAATTTGATACCTTGTTTAGGATTTGGCGATGGTTGGTTTTTGTTATTCCTTTTGCGTGTGTGTGTTTATTTGTTTCAATGATCTAACTATGAAGTGGATGAATTATATTCTCTTTCCAGAAACGACACACGATCAGTATGTATTCAGCTTTTACCCTGATCATCGACCTTGTAATGGATTTGAGGAAGCTCTTGCTCGTTATAAAGAAATTCTTCCACGTTTGAATTTATCAGGTAATTTAATCATCTCTCTGAGTGTTCTATTCCTGTGATCATAATTTCAAGTTCAGAAGAAAACAAAAATGAGATAACAGAAGAGAACATTGTTATCAGATAAACATTACAATATTGTTTAAAATCACTAAATATATACAACCTATAATAGTCAATTAATGTTCATCAATCATGTTAGTTATCAAACTTACTAGCTTCAAGAATTAAAAGAGAGTTATCAACTGTTCCATCTTAGTAGAGAGGCAATATCTGATTGATTTTGATAAATTTGTTTTCTTATCTTTTTCGTGGCTACTTTACATATAGGTCCAACCTCATTTGCACCTGTAATCGATGCTGCAGTTGATATAGTCGAAAAGAGCAACTTTCAGTATCATGTCCTCGTTATTATTGCAGATGGACAGGTTTTCTTCATTATAATAACACACTTTGTTTCTCACCACAAAACAATCCATTAATACTGTATAAATTAAACACTTGATGTGGAATCAGGTCACTAGAAGCCCTGATACACTACCGGGGAGGTTAAGTCCTCAAGAACAAGCAACTATCAATTCTATAGTCGCTGCTAGGTAAACACGGTTTTTAATTAGTTTAAGTTTATGCAGTAGAGATGTATTGCTCTTCCCTTGTGTAATCTGTGGCACTTAAAATATAGTGAGTATCCTCTCTCAATCATTCTTGTTGGTGTGGGCGATGGACCGTGGGATGCGATGAAAGAATTCGACGATAACATTCCTCAACGAACATTTGACAATTTTCAGGTACAATGTTTTACATCTTGTAATATAAAAATTATCTCCTTTTATTTGTGAAATGTGGCGATAAGTGCATGTATACTTGCTAATTATTCCGTAAATGGTGTGACAGTTTGTGAACTTCACGAAAATCATGTCGGAGCAGACAGATACAGCTAAAAAGGAATCGGCATTTGCCCTAGCCGCTCTTATGGAAATTCCACTTCAGTACAGAGCTACATTGACCCTCCAATATAAAGAGTAAGAGATTGATTTGAGTGTATTGTTGTATGTATGTATGTCATAATAACAAATGAGACGAGGTTGTGAATGTTGTCGTGTTTTCCTTTGTTAAGAAAATATAATACAGGTATTAGCAGACCTCTCCCTCCACCACCTGCAGTAATCGATCATGATAAAGATAAGGCTACAAAGTCGATTGCACGTTTCAGCAACAGCATGGAGCCAGTTGGATCAGAAGAATCCGCTGAACATGTGACTTTCCACCTTATTCTACCCACGTATTATGTTGTTGCGATTTGTTTCATTATTTTAACTTTTCTCTCGTTTTGTTGAATCAAGGTATGCCCCATCTGCTTGACAAATCAAAAGGACATGGCTTTCGGGTGTGGTCATCTGGTATGCCTCTCTCTATGAACTTCACCACAATCCCAAGTGGCTACTATCTCTGTTTGACAGTGTTGATTATGTGATTGTATCTGTGAATTTGCAGACGTGCAGGGATTGTGGCACATCCTTAACTTCGTGCCCCTTGTGCCGAAAGCCTATTACTACTCGATTACGACTTTATGATTGAAAGAAACTCATTGACCCCAATGGTGAGATATGTTTGTTTACAATGGCCTCGTACAAGTCTTCTTAATGATCTTTCTTTTGGCTCGTGAAACAATTTTGTGCATATTTCGTCGAGTTCAACTGCAGGGAGAGTAGTCTATTCAGTTTATTGTTGCAACTCCAAGCGAGATGTACAGATTTTTCTTACAGTCAGATAATTTAAAGTAATTGCAGAAATGGATCACTTCTTTGTGGACACAAGAAATTTATGGTTTTGTGATTTTCTTTTGCCCTGTATTTCATTTTCTTCTATGCAATAATAATGGTTTTTTTTTTTTTTTCCTTCAACTTTTACAAGCTATTTCAACATCTTTCTAAATCTAAATCATTATTTACCCACGCATCCCGGAGAGAATAGCACTAGAAAAGGTATACACTAACAAGGAAGAAAGATTCATACAAGCATAAAATGAATCTAATAGTTACAACATTTTTATCTACAAAATTTTCCCAGTAAATAGCTTCTCCCAAGAGGTGGTTTGAAAATGAGGTGATACCAAGAATCTTGGACAAGATCCATCCTCTACCAAAAGCCTTCAAATTCACTGCATGCATTGGCTCGATCAAGATTTCAAGATCAGTCCAATTGAAACCTTGATCAGAATACGAATGAGATCAAAAAGGCATCAATGAACATATCAAACCACTTTGGTAATTAATGCTCGTAAAACCTTCTTCAGAGATCAGAATTTCCACCGGTCTAGTTGTATCTTGGCTTCTGCCATATCCTTCTGCGCTTTTTTTCTCCGATAAAATATTGGACAATCTCGACTGACCAAATATGCACATTCATTAGGAACCAAAGAAAAAATACTTCAACAAAGCAAAAGAAAAAACTAAAAGAAGAAAGGAAGAAGGTAACTCATTTCAAGAGATAGCAGACTAGACATCCAAGATTTGTAGGAAAATTGATGGAATAACATACCAAACAAGATAACTAGAATGTAATAAAAATTCACACAAGCAGGTCACAAAGAAATTACGACAGATCATATATCTAACCTAGTGCAAAGCACATCCTGATGAAGAGAGCCTTGACACTCCTGACATTGAGTCCATAGTCTACTAAAAAGCTCCTCTAGGTCAGCCACTGGAAAGAGAAACATGTTTCTTTCATAAGATGTTAAATAATTAGAGAACTCTGCATGGGTTAAATACAAAGGTTTGCGTACCATTTGCCACAGACTTGCAATAAAGTTCAGCTTCTCTTCCTTTGCAATGTGAGCATAAAGTTTGGTCCGAATTACTGGATCAGGGATTAGAAATGGTTAATAACAACCTATGACATGGTACAATAGCTAAAATTATAACATCGTCCTTGTCATGTAACATGGTACAATAGCTAATATCATAACATCGTCCTTGTCATGTTGAGTTAAAGTTGAGTACTTGAGTATGAGGCGTCAAAGATGGGTGTATTCACATAGAAAAAATTACAGAGAATAGTTCACATTGATTTAACATGCATATATTAAGTCATTAAATAGCAATGAGAAAATGAAAATTTATTGAGTTAAATGGTTTCTACACCCTTTTAGAGCATGCTCCACTTTACTAGCATGGGTCACCGAAAAGGATCAAGCTAGTGAACAAGGCAGAAAGAAGAACATAACAATTTTGGCACCATAGGTTACAACTTACAAAGAAAGACATTAAATGCTATAAATTTATGAAAAAGAGGAGAATCAGGAAGAAGGAATAGATTATGCACGAACTAATATATATGAGATCGGGTATATGACCCCAACCTATCTACTAAGTATGATGAAATCTTTCTATTCAATAATAACCTACATTGGACCGTATTTATAATATGCTCTGTTGGAGAAAATGAAAAACCTTGAATTCCTGGCAGAACATAGTGCACAGTGATAAGTAACACAAAATGTTTATAATTCTACGATATCCAACCCCAAGTTCCCATCATCAATTTTGTTTTCTGAATTTGCTGCTACTTTGAACCAAATTTGAGATATTGAAATTGGTTCATTTTCAAATCTACCCATTTCATCTTTAATGATATGCAGTTGCATTCAACAAAGTTACAAAGTCTCACTGTGTCAGATTTCAAGCAGTCGAATTATCATAGCTTGCTCTTGGATAATAACTAAAGCTAATATGCATATTCGATTGTTTGGTCCTAGGCATCCAATACTACTCAACGAGTTCATCTAACCAAACTCCTCCTTGAGGAAGGTGTGGCCAAGAGTAGAATAATTTCATAAGAAACAATTATTTTTACTGAAATATCAAACTATGAGCAGAATCAAATAGTTGGCAAGTAGAGTCTGAATAGGATTTTGGATGCTTGTTTTCCAGAGCAAAAGTTAATAGTTAGAAAATAACTAACATTTAAAATTTACCTAATCAAAGCCTTGCATCCAATGCAAGTCAGTTGCTTTTTAGCGAATTTCATGATGCCACTGTTTGAAGGGGTAGAAATGGAAATAGATCTTGTATGACTTCCTTGAAGAAGCTCTTTACTAGCATTCTTCAGTATGGGTTCAAAGATCCTCAGCAATGGCTGCAAATGAACATTGAATGTTTAATAGCTGGCAATAACAGCAATCTGAAAAACCATAAAGTTGCAACATACCTTGCTAATTTGATTTTCAAGGTAGTAATGAGCATCTATAGGAATGCCGTTTTCTAACACATAGATAGGGTCCTCTGATCTTTCATAAGCCTGTTTACAATAAGCATGTCAGGTTTTCTGCAACAAATTCTGGAAAGCTAACAGATATATGTCCATTAGAATCTTACCTTAGCACCTTTTGCTGCTTTAATAATGACGTAAGGCACTCGATCCCCAACATTTGGAGCAGTAGCAGCATCTCTCTGTTTGAGAGGAAGTAAATAAATCAGCTACATTTCCCCGAATGCTAGTGTAGTGACAAAAAGTTTAGTAATAACAACCGAATTGAAATAACAGAGACATTTAACATTATAAAAGGCAAAAGTATCTAACTCAACAGACACAATACTTGTGTCTGATAATAATGAAACTTAACACAGAAGACGATATGGTCAATATACGGTATTAAAAAAAAAAACCTAGACTGAAAAATTAATCATTTATGAGATAGGCTTAGGTTAATGATTACTGATTTTTTTTTTATCAACCTAATAGTGCTCTAATAGCGTGGCTGAGCAAAGATGGTAAGTCAAACAAAAGAATGCCCTAATCCAAGTGGTTAATAGTGAATTGAAGTGTAGAGAGACATAACAGATACCCCTGGAAATCTTGAGGAAACAGATTTTAGAGAGTTACAGCAAATTGAGGTTAACATTATACCTTGCAAACAGTAATCATAGTCACGGCTAAATCAAAAGTCATTATGTCTTCATTCATATTTTAAGAAATTTTGCGTCCTATAGAACAATGTACAATCCAGTAAAGTGCCCTGGTTTCTATTGAAATGCCATACATCGGATTTCTGTAGTACATTTATATTTCAAGTTCGGGACTCTGTTGTGAAAAGGCAACTCCAATGCGCCAAATATGTATAACGAGTCAACCACACAAAAGAAAGATATGGTTTCTGTTACGATATCCCACATCGGTTCCACATGAAAGTGTGGAAGGGTATATTAGTGGGAGTCAACCCTTTACTTTTGACCATGGTTTTGGGTTAAGTTAGGGCTCCCTAGCTTATATGTCTAACAATTTGGTCCGACCTGATGGATTCAGATGTGCTGCTCAAAGGGGCTACCCGATGGTGGGCCCAAGGGTTGCCACCCCGGATGTGGGCCCAAGGGGGGTTGCCACCCGGGAAGTGTGCCTTGTTATGTGGGTTGCTACCCGGAGTGTTCCGTCTATGGACATCCGGTTTAAAGGGGGATGGATAGTTATGATATCCCACATTGGTTCCACATGAAAGTATGGAAGGGTATATAAATGGGAGTCAACCCTCTACCTTTCACCATGGTTTTGGGTTAAGTTAGGGCTCCCTGGCTTATATGCATAACATCGAAACAGTTTCTCATAAAAAAGACATCATATCCTCCCAGTTTTTCCATAACATATAAAATTCAAACAAGTATAAAGGAAATGAGAAGTGCGGAGATTCAATGCACACACAATGTTAAAATATTCTTCTTCAAAGCACAAACTGGATAATGGTAACTTGTTATGACAAGCAATAGCTTAAACAATGAAATAATTTCACCTTGCGCATTCGTTCTGCAAGCTCAACATGTGCTGCTTTAACTTCATAGTCATCCCCTGTTTTTGTCAGCCCCTGTTGAAATGAAATGTTAGTGCAAGAAGAATCCACGTCAAAACGGAACAACAAACCATTTTTACAACATCAACTCATTAAAAACTTGAATAGCAGGGAAAAACTGTCCAGGCAACTTGATTGAAGAACGGGTTTCTTACCTTGGTGATAACCAAAAGCGATAAATCCATGCGATTCATCAGAAGATCTGAGATTGTGTTCTTGACATACTGAACTGCACCAGGAATATCTCTGTCTATGAGTATTTTATTGAGGCATTCACTCACCAGGTTCTTAACCAGCAAACAATTATCCCTTCGAACGGTTTCAATTCCTGAGGAATAAGAAGCAAGCGAGTGGAAAAATTAATAATAGTGGGGTGGTAATAGCAATGATGAAGAACAAATCAAAGGAAATAACAAATTATAAGATAGAAATAAGACGAGAAGCTTAGCTCACCTTTTGTGTCCATTTTGTCGAATTTATTTGGGTTAGTCCAATAAAGACCGGCATACCTCTTCTTACTAATCAGTAGATATGGATAGTAAATCTTCTCAAACTCCAGCTTTATGGGCTGCCAACCAAAAAAATGATAGTGGCAAGGAAAAACTTAAAAGAATGATGTGAGACAAAATCATGCGGTTGAGGAGAAGAATCTAATAATGAACATGAGCGTTCAGTTCAAAACTGAATACACATCAAATAAAAACTATTGATAAGCTAAAACAATATTCAGTTATAAAGAGCTGTAGAAAACCAAAGAACTCAATAAGGGAAGATATGAATTAAAGGAGCTGTTTGATCTGTAAGAATTAAAATAAAGCAAGGACCCTTTGCATAGAACTTTAATATAAAGAGAAAATCTGCCAAGTTGTGTGCCTAGAAAGCTACCTAATGCATGCACTATATGACAACTTATTTATTAATTCACAGTCAGAGAGACCATGGAGGATCAGAAACTGAACAAAGGGAGAGGCTACATGAAATAATAAAAATGAGGAAATTTTGGAGAGAGAAATTTTGCAGAGGACATTCAAGAAAACAATCATAGAAGGGAGCACAAATTGAATTGATTTGTCTAACTGAAATCAAAATAAGAAGGTTGAATATTTAGCATGAAAATGTTATAATCCCAGGCATTAGAAATTTAAGAAAAGTGTGACTAAGGACATATTTCAAGTTATCCACTTCTAATTCTTGTTTGTCATGTGTCTAGGTCAAAGTGATATATGAAAACCTGAAAAAGGAGCAACATGAGCATATGAGCTAACTTACCTTGATGAAAGTGCCGCTAATGTAATCAGCAGCCTCCCTACCCAAGTTCATAGCTGCTTCTACTGATGACACACCAAATTGCACCATAACTGAATCTGTATCTCCATATATGACCTGACATATGTAAATACAATTATTTGCTCAAAATTACGATTGTACAATTGTACCATGACCTGTAAAGTGAAAAGAAATCATGGAGTGGAAACTATAGCTTAACAAGAGTAAATGATCAGGAAATCAAAGAATTAACAGTGTAGTGTCTAATACTGCAAACAACATAGTAATCTGACCAAGAAGAAAAATATACTCTTCAACAAATCCTTAGTATTCTTCTGCATAACATATTTGCACAGTTAGCTCTTTCTTTTTTTCTTTTTGTGGAAGAAGGACAAAGAAGACAAGGGCTGAATGTGTCCTTTAGAAGTTTATGCATCAAGAAGAGAACATCCCCCTTCCCCCCATCCAAGATTCCATCGCCTTGGCCATCTAAAATAACTTGACCCTTTTGCACTCCACATTGGTGAATGAAATTAGCTATTCATTTCATGTCTTACACCCCATTTGACTCTTCATTGCCATAGATCATTATGAAAGAGATCCTCAGATTCTGCTCCCAGCATAACTAAACGACAGAAAGAAAATAGCAAAATACTTAATCATCTTATTCTAGCATAGAGACTTTCTCTTACATTGGCAACTTCAGAGTAAAGGCATCTAATCTGTTGAACACGTAAATGATAAAATCATGCACACTACTACCGCAAAGAAGTGTCTGATTCAACAAAGCACGTCTCATCACTTAAATAAATGTCTCATCATGAGAATGATTATGGATAGATTACCTCAGCATTGTGCTCATAGCCCCCAAGCATGGTGAATTTGTCTTCCACGAGCTTTTTTGTGTGCTCAATCATCTGTCGACCTTTGGAATATGGTGAAACCATTAAATTGAATGGCAATTGAAGATATGTGTCAACCATACTAATTAAGAAAACAAAGTCCAAAACATGCATCCATGTGTTGAAGAACTTATACCATAGCTGGTAACACTTGAAGATATCTCTAAACAAGGCAACTGACCAACTGTTGCTCCAGTAAAACCATACACAGAATTTGCACTTATCTGGAAAGAAAATGGGAGGGGAAGTCACTCCAACATTCTAAAGCTCTTCATAAATGCAGTTGTCAGGCTATGATAACATGTAAAATAGAACTCATGAGAAGCTAAATATGATGTAACCTTCAAAGCCAGTTGCCTTCCATCTAATACAGCCTTCACAAGAGGATCCTTTGCTTCCTGACAATCAAATCATAAAGTCTGTTCATCATGAGAACAGTTTAGTTCCATAGATAATTAGCAAGTTTTTGAAAAACATAAAATAACATGTTGAATGACATATGATAACACGCAAAGTGCACTTTATGAAGCTACTGACTAGATACACCATAATCCCACAGCAGCCCCCATTCACTTGGAAAACAATTCAGATGAACATTGACTAGTCCACTGATCAGACCTAAGGCCATTATATCCACTCCATTATTGGTATTAAAAGATGACGAACACGATCTTATGTATCAATAGTCAACATCCAGTTAAATATCTTAACTGGAAAGAAACATCCAGTGAAATAAAATCCCTTATCTCAAAGTATTATTTGTTTTTTCAAAAGAGAATTTAATTATGTGTCTTACAACAGTACATTGGTACTTATCAAATGGAATAAAAACTCTAGACCGTATAGCATATAATAGACTTATAGTTACCTTTACCCAAAAATAAATAGCAACAGTTGTTTGTGGCCAATTTTATACAGGGGTAGGGAATGGGTAAAACTTATTCATCCTCCACTATACTCACGAGACTTTCCTGATCTCACATCAGTAGGCATCCCTTTCTTTCTGTATCTTTTGTAACAAACTAGATGATTCATTATGCATTTATAAATTGATCATTAGCTTCTGAAAACGTAAGAACTATAAACCCCAAAATTTGTCTTTTAATTATTTTTCTTGAACAAATTCAAATCCCTGTCAAACTATTAGTCATACCAAGCAGCAACATGGGGTCTGAAATTCTCAACTATGAAACTAATTTCACTACTTACCTGCTATGTGTGTTAAATAGGAAAATATGGGTTTATGACCAGCAAAATGCTTTGAATGAAGGCAGTTTCATATTCAGAAGGAAGCACCACGCACAAGAATGGAAAAGATTATAGAAGAAATGACTTAAGAACCTTCAAATCTGCTTTTGCCCTTCTACGAGCAGCCAGAAGTTCTTCAAGAATTTCTGGTAGTATTCCCTGAAATGAAGCATCTTCATTAAGAAAGGTGAGAAAATGAAACTTATTCATTTACAAAACTCCAATTTTTTTACATCCAAATGGTAACAAATAACAGAACTGCATGATTTAAAATAAACCTTCTGTAAATTCGATTTGACGAATATTTCACCAGATGGAGTTTTATTAACACATTCTGGGGGCAAATTAAGTTTTCTAGCATCTTCTGGAGTTACCTAAAAATAATCGTGGAGACATAATAAAGATACAGGGTTAGAATATGAGATGATTATATTGCTTTGGTTTCATTCATCAACTCTGTAGATTAGTAATTGAACTTGTAATAAAAGGGAACAGACGACCAAGGAGGTATAAGAAAATTTTACCAATGTACAGTAACACAAGTTATATGCCATCATAATTGATGGATATAGAGATGCAAAATCAAGTGTTATATGCATAATTGATGCTTTGGTTTCATTCATCAACTCTGTAGATTAGTAATTGAACTTGTAATAAAAGGGAACAGACGACCAAGGAGGTATAAGAAAATTTTACCAATGTACAGTAACACAAGTTATATGCCATCATAATTGATGGATATAGAGATGCAAAATCAAGTGTTGCAATAGGCTTCTCATAGAACCCTGCTCTGGCTTCCAAAACCTGTCAACAGAATCCCTTTTCTATAAGAAAATATTTTATTCTTGAACACCAAGGAGCAGAAACTCCTCTACAGAAAAAATAAGCACCTACATACAGTTAAGAGGAAAGAAATAATGGCGGGAGTTTCTCACACAGCCAGAAAAATGTGCAGCAGCAATTAAGCTTTCAGCAACTGAAAGATCTTCTCTGTCAGTCTATGTTTTCTATAACTTTCTAAGATAGCCAGTATAAAATTTGAAGAAATGCTGAATCACACTCCTAACAACTTTTAAAATTGAATTTTTTTTTTTTTGTTTTTTGGAAACTTGTCATTTTTACATGCCATTAAGGAGAGACCCATCTCTGCATTGATATCAAAATGTATGTACATGTCTTAGTGGGCCTTACAAGTTCGGAGGTGTACCATTATTTCCATACATTATGATAGGTCTAAATATGCTCAAGGTCATGAAAAGCATGAGATAACAGAGAGGAAATATTTAACCAACTGGAAACTGTGCAAGTGCAGTAGGTGCGACTAACATGAACTCCAAAAAAGCTCACCATATGCAAAATACATGATGAAAACAGTCAACAAATATACAAATAGCTAATTCATTGATATGGACAAAAGTCACATAGGGCTTGCATTGATTATAGAAAAATGACTGAATGGTTTAAGAAACCTCCAAAACTGTAAAACCCTGATCCAGATTCTAGGTCAGCAAATTCAATTAAATGGTTGGACTTGCAGAGATCGATTAGCAGACTATTTACAAATTAGTCCTTCACTAGTTTACGTTTTAATATATTTTATTGGTCAAAAAGCTGCAAAAGTCCACATGTCTCCAGCTTGAGCAATTAAAACTATTAATTTCCTAATAATAAAACTCCCTACCAATCAAAAGATCATAATTAGTGATTGAATTCTAATGTTAATAACATTAAAATTTGAAATAAGAGTTGAGCAATCTAAAAGTGCATGACTAGTGAACATTTTAATCATTGGTGCTCCTTTTATAACCAGTGCCATTGCAGCCACGTTTAGTATATGGCCATAATATTTAAAATCCAGATAAAACATCAATGTCAGCATCTTTTTGCACGACTAAAAAGAATATGTATCAGCTCATGAATTGTAGATCCTGTGTTGATATTCAATTTAACCAATTCAAAACTTTATCTGCAAACGGGCTACAAGAGCACCTTTTTGCATGAATTTTTATTGCATTTATAATTGCATTCTAGATGACAATAATTGAACACTCACAGTTGCACCCTCATATGTTCCCTGTTCAGATCCAGCCTGTTTTGCATTTGGAATGGCCATATTCTTTTGTTTTGCTTTCCTTAGAAGCTGAGACAGCACCTGAAAATAATGGTAGAATAAGATTTGGAGTTTATAATCTGCCAACCTACCTTGTGAATGTCGAATACTAAAAATGTAATAGATTAATTGTTGAACCTTAATGCTCTGCCCTCTGGAAAGCAGAAATGAGATAGGAACGCCAGTTACTCGAGCCATCTCCACATAGTTATAAATGAGCATCAACTTATCCAAAAGACGTTGTGGAAGGTAAGCATCCTACAATTTTTTAGCCTTTTAGTTGTATACATAACGAAGCTAGAATTTCAATACAGCCTATAATGAAATTTGGAACTATTGAGATCCATAATTGATGAAACATTAAACCACTGTTAGTAAGCAACTATACAGAAATATGAAGCTGCTTATAATAGATTCATACAGGCGGATCTCTAGCAGATTTCTTTCTTTCTAGAGAGGTGATATTGGTCTTATATAAATCAACAGAATCCATCTGACACGGTGAAAATTGTAAAGTTGCAAACTATTTAAATTGGTTCTTGTTTCAACACATGGGAAGTTTGCATGTAAAAACTATCAATATTGCATCAGATGTTCATGCAAGTATTAAAAATTTGAGAGCATAATCACACAGAAAATCACACAATCACAGAAAGTTATCTTGCTGAACTTATACCCATCTGTTACTAAAACATCATTTAGAACACTTTTATGTAATTTCTTCAACATGAGAAGGATAAACATGTAAGTTTAAATAGTAGAATGAAGGATCTTACTCCCAGAAAAAGAGAAAAGGAAAGTCAAACCTACTAAAAACACAAGGTGTTGCAAAAAGATGGAGTCCTCCCCATTGCTACCCTATATCATACACTTAATGTTGGCAGCATGATACATAATAAAACACTTAAGAAGCACATAACATGATACAACAAATAGAAATTACTAGCCTGAATATACTTGAACCTAGAAATATAATTCACCTTTAAGCAATAAACAGCAAGGCGCCTCCTAGTCTCTGAATTTCCATTCTGAAGGTCAGATATAATTGAATGGTGGACATCCTCTTTCTGCACATGTATTAAAAAATTCAAAGATAAAACACCTAGTGAATGAAATGAATCAAAAAACATAACCAGGTAAAAATATTATATGAGACAGCATAGCCCAAGTGAAATGAGATTCCAGCTTCAATGTATCAGCCAACGGCTTTTTTATAAAAGTTGAAAAATTCAGGATTTAAAATGAAAAAAATATAATGATAACAATAATAACAAAAGAGTGTCTATAACTTAAAACTTCAAGCACAACTTATGATTAACAAGAGTAAATACTGTGTTGAAATATAGTTGTATTATATAACCTGATATTGAGATACCATGGATGGCCACATTCATGTAAAAGAAAACAAAACTCAAAACAAGTTCGGTTATGCTGTTCCGGATTTGTGATCAGTTGCAATTCATTGTAAAATATCTTTTGTACAGCTTCAATCTTCTTGAATTGCTATTGGTTATTACCTAAATCCAGCATAAGAATAAAAGCAATACCCTCCATTAAACCAATAACAATATTCTTTTCCAAAAGCACAAGGGTTATCTTGAATATTTTTTCTCCTTTTTACAGTTAGCTGTGGAATTATGGATCCAATGATTAATCCAGCACATGCTTCTAACGAATCTTAAATAGTTCTCCATCTTGAAGACATAGGACAACACACAAATCATTCTTGATAGCAAGGTATTACTCTCTCGTCAAAATATTTAATGCAGATCTTAATGTCTAAGGTTATACCTAATGTAATTGTAAACACTTCAAACCAAGATGTACCCATCCCCAAGTAGAGCTCTATAAAAGTCAAGCAATGTAAATGATGGACCAATTAATATTATAATTGATCATATTGGTTTAGTAGAAACATCAAAGTCGGTATGATCATACAAGCCAGTTACAGATTATTATACTCAAAAGAGTAAAATAAACTGATAGATTGAGAGGAAAAGAAAATAATATGCTACGTCCATATCCAATAAATCTACAATGGACATAAAAATATTTCTCACTGCTGTTAATTCTTCTAAAATTCCATATGTAAATCACTGAAAGAAAAAATAATGCAGAAACTATTTGAAGTACTCAGAAATATATGGGAATATATAATGCTAACATGGACACGGCCAAATTATTGAGATATTGTAAGTAAATCACAAAAAATAGATTGACAATTTTCTGAGAGAAAAATATAAACAAGTGCTCACCTGCTCGTTGAGAAAGTGTGCAGATACAGAATTTAGAGAATAAGAACTTAATTTGTAATCCCTTTGCACTGCCTGCATAAAAAACCAAAAAGTGAAAACTTATGCAAGGATGTCCATGGATGTTAAAAGTAGAACTTTAAGAGCATTATTATTTTCATACAATGAATATTGACAGTTTGAAGTGGCAAGAAGAAAAACCTGTATCAGATCAAATTGAACTCTCCCCTCAATGGTAACTTCTTTACTTTCCCTGGTCCCAAGTTGTCTGCAGCTCAAGAAGTTTTAATAGGTTAGTTGACTTTGTAACCAGTTCCAATTAATCAAGATTATTTTCCTCTTCCAGAAATTTATTTTACAGATTAGATTCCCAGCACAATGAAACATACTTAAGATTAATGCAGTCCACCTCTAACCATAAAAATGCTTTAGTGATCTAAAATAGAATGTCAAAAAGGACCCACGGCTCAGGATGGACTAGAGAAAACCAAATGAATTTTTTGAGACTGAATTCTGGCAACCATAGACTATCTCTTTTGGTGGTTTAGGTATAAAGCAAATAGGGGGAAACTGTTTCATTACCTTGATGAAAAAGTTGTATCTTTGATGCGGACTCTGCTGTTCCGTATACGACCAAGTATTGGAAATTCAGCCATCCCCAATACCTCAGCTCTCTGTTCAGGAGTAGATAACAAAAAGATGATGATAATAATAATAATAATACATAACCATCCATTTGTTTGAACATAATAAAATCCGTTTCTGTCTTGTGCTGGGCCAGAAGGTCGAAGAATTTTCATATTGGTAGGAGTAAATAACTGAAAATAGAAAGAATGAGGCAAAATAATGACGGTTATCCCACCTGAATGAGGTATGGCAAATCAAATTTGCAGATGTTATAACCAATTATAATATCTGGGTCTACTTCACGAATCAAGTCCTGCAGTTGGAATGAAAAAAAAAAAAAAAAGAGAGGGAGAGATAAATTATGGAACTTTCATTTCCCATATTTAGAACATAACTTTTTGATCAATATCAAACATTTTAGAATGACATGCTATAATTGAGTTCACGAAAGAACAAGAATGATTTTGATCACCGAAATAAATGTCGTAAGAGAACAAAAAATTTAAGTTACAACATGGTCTTTAATTTAAGAGCTCAAATGCTCATCTTAAGCTCATTTCCCCCTCTACATCTCAATTTATCTCCATTAATCTTCACAATTAGCATGTTTGCAAGCAGATAAGGACCTGGCATTCTAATTTTGGCACCTCACAGGCAATAACAGATAGTGTTGGCATAGGAGTTGGTGGCATAAGGAGTAACTAAATATCATCATATAATTCTATTTTCATTTAAAAGAAGTAGCTTGCTTGGGGGAGCTTAATAAAAGAGCTCTGACTCATACTAGGAGGATTTAGATATTTTACAAGAAAAAGGAACAAAAAAAGGAAGACAAACAAAACTCATGGACAGATCTGGAATTAAAGAACCAGAGCAAAAAAAAAAAGAAACAAAGAAAGAAAAAAGAAGGGCTACTGATCTGACTCAGGTCATTTAATGTAGTGAGATTTGAAAAGAACATTACCCTCCAAGCTAATAGAACCTCCTTTTCAGTGTCAAATGACATAACATCAACTCCAACAATAGGCGAGCAAGACTTAAGTGTCATTACGTTGCGAACAAATGGCTGGTCTTCTCCCTGCAAGGTTACTAGATTGGCTATCTAAGGATAACCACCAAAAAAAAAAAGGAAGAGAATGAGGAAAACAGAAAAAATAAAAGAAAAAACAAGCATTAGAACAAGATATTGGAGTAAAGCAGCATATCTGCGTACATATATAATTCTAGATACTAATTATACACTTACCTGGATAACAGGATCGTGAGTGGGCTCAGGAAAATGGCCTTTTCTTCCAGCACATTCAATATCAAAACTTAATATGCGAAATGGAGCCATCTTTGAGAATTCCCCTTCAGGAGTATGACTGATCAAGTCCGAAAAACTAATAGCAACTTGTAAAGGAAAATCATTTGAGCAAGAGTTTGACAAGCATTGGTTTCTATGTTATTTAGTACTAATTGCCATACATGAGGATACAGGCAATCAAACTCTAACTGGCAATGGGAGAGATTTCTCGTTGTCTTCTTATATTTTCCATGAGGAACTTCTATCCAATTACCCCCAACTATATTGCAATCAATCATGAAGCGGAGAGCAAAGAGAACATTACTCTCATATGTCATAAAACTTTTCATGCCCAGTCCATCAATTTGTATTCCTCTATCAAGGATACCTGTCATTCCATTACAGATGAATGTGGATCTTGAAAATTAAAATAATATAGTGTAAAGTACAAAAAATATGATATATTCTGTTTCTTACATACTTAGTACCACCTTCTATACCTATCAATCATGCATTACAAGCCATTTCAGTATGTTTTAGCATGACATAGTCAGGAATCACAGATTTAACTGAAGAACACAAAAATCATAAATCATACCACGACAGCTGGAAACCATTGTTGGCAGTGCCACTACAATTTTAAGAAAGGGCTGAGAATTCTGTTGTTGATAATACATGATGCTTCTTCTTTGAACCAGTTCAATGCGACGAACAAATCTCGGAACCTTACTATTTCGATTTGCCTCCTTCATTCTTCCCTGTAACAACCAGAAAAGTTAATGTAATAACCAAAAGAAACGAGTAATACATGAGAATACATGCAATTGATTGTGAACATAAATGAAACTACAACTCTTGATGACAGATGCCAGCATCTATAATTTTGAGGTTAATAAAACTACCTCAAGAATTTGATGGAAACGGGAAATATCATCAGGACCCATTCCTGGAGGGCAGCTGATATAAAAATATGGCTCAAATCCATGTACAAGACAGCAAATACTATGTCCTGTCCAATAAGGAGTACGTTAGTAATAAAAAACAATAAGATATTACCTTTAATCCAAGTAGATATTTTCTGTGAATCACTCATAATTCCAAGAAAACAAAAGCTAACGAGAACTAATGCAACAACCAGGTTAAGTTGTAAAATACCACACCTGTTGATATTAAATACAAACTCTAGGATGACTAAAACTAAGCATTAACTAGGATCCTTGCTTAGCCAAGTTATGTGCCAACATTAACACCAGAAGCAAGTGACATTCGTCATAAATTTTGTGAAGTTGTAAGCCTTCACAGCATATGTTAATTTCAAACTGTAAGGTCTCAGATTATTTTACTTTCATCAAGTTCAGTATAATAAGAGTGATTTTTCCTTGTCGAAATAGACACTAGGTGAAAAGACTAGGAACATTATTCATAGAAATGTCTTCACATATTACAATTGGAACTGCTTTAAATGTTTGAAAATCAAAAACAGATCAAACCACAATTCAGTTCAACCAAAGATTATTACATCCACCAACAAACATCAGTAACAACTCTAGCTATTCATTTATATTGGCCTTTAATGGAATTTGAGAGAATGAACGGAAAAGTGGTGAAGAGAAGGATTCTTTCATATATTTTTGCTTCAAAGTAAAGCACCATAAAAACCATAGTAGTGGTGTGGTTCAAATCAAGTCCTTACTCACTTTACCAATGCAATATTTGAGACAGCAATTATAAAATGCTTTGGACCTTTTCTTAAATCCAAGTCTCCAGCACTCCACCCTAATCATGTTTGCTTATTGAAATCCAATCACTTGAGATTTTTTATTTATTCTAATTCTTGAGCATATTAGGATGCACCAGTTAACAGAGAGTACACAAAGAGGTTACCTTCTTTGGTTACACCAAAAATCCTTATAATTGCAGCCGGACCTGAAGAACTTGGCAGAAGTTCCTTCTGGCAATCCCCAATAATATAATCGATTTCCAATTGTTGAAACACTACAAAATAAAACATGGGGTAAAAGTGAAATTAATGGCACATTCCATCCTCATTTCCTTAAAAAACATTCCACTTTTTCCCAACAAAAACTCACAAGTTATGGATCTATTTGCAGTTATGACCTAAAACCAAGATGTAAGCTCTAACAAAATACACAAAGATAGGTTTGCGTCATATGCTACAGTGATTGTATTTCACTCACAACCAACAAATAACAAATTTGAATTGATGAAAAATGCAACAAGTACTGTACCACAATCATCACACTAAACGAAGCGTCGTACACAATTTCAAATTTTTTTACTAAGATACAATCAAAACGAAGCCAATTGAACAAATTTGCGTGAAAGTGCAGCATCAGGAGTAGATAGTAGAAAAGCTTTATTTTGAATTTCAGCATTTACCGATACTCTGAGACTGTGATTGGTAGGAGGCAGAAAGAGGTGGACGCTTCCATTTGGCGAGACGCTCGGCGAGGGCACGGTGCTGCGACTCTTCCTCCTCGTACTGGAGTAGGGTTTCCTCCAGGAATACGTCCTCGTCGAACTCCTCTTCTTCAACCACCGCCTGATGCTTTACTTGAGGAGATGGAGTTGCTGATGGAGCTGGCGTTGGCGGCGGCCGTTTCCTTCTGTTGCCGGTGGCGCTCATGGTGGCGAAGGGATTTTGGGAGGGAAACGTTTGCTGACTTCCCGCCAGATTAGTGAGGGGGAGTACTTAAAGGGGGATGAGTGGAGCACGTGAACATCACGTGATGTAGCGCCTTGGCCTTCGGGTTAATTTTGCAATTTCAAGTGCAGAAAAGTATCAAGGCCAATTTTGGAATGGGTCGGACTATCACGCCCCAAAAATTTATATGCACATCTTAATTTAAAAAATTAATTTAATTTCAATTTTATCTTTATAAATTTAAAAAAATTTGAAAATTCTCACACTCTTCCATTTTCTTTTTCTTTTTTTCTTTCATATTTTTAACTTGGATTTTAGAAATAATACAAAAATGTAATAAAAATCATTTCACAAGTTAACTAAATATGTAAAAATCATCTAAAAATTGCATAAAATCATATAAAAAACAATAAATGAGTCAAATCTGATGACTCATTTCGATCCTGGTTAGCTAAACACACAGAGATGTGTTCGGCCACCAAGCATCGAACATGGTGGTTGAACACACCTCTATGTGTTTGACCAATCAAGATCGAACAAGGCCATCAGATTTGATACATTTTTTTGCATTTTTATACAACTAGGTTTTAACCCGTGCGTTGCACGGGCTGCCTAACTCGTCTAATTTACATTTGTTGTGTATTTTTGTTTTAGTTATTTGCTATATATTCGATGCATATATATTGACATGTTTAGCTATAGATACTCTTCGTATTCAATGAAAACTCATACGCATACGCATGGCATTGCAAATGATAAATTAGTTATGTATTCTCAATTTAATTGGCTTTCTTTTTGTTCTCTTGTTCTTTTCTCCTTGTCTAATTTTTTTCCTTTTGAACGATTAAAACAGATTGAAACTAAAAGTTTACATGATTAGAAAACATTAAACTTTGTGCATTGTGAAATCCAAAATCGAAAATATTGGGAGTCAAATTAAACTTAACGTATTATGTCATGTATCGAAGTAAATTAAAAATTTGTGTTTAGATTTATTAATATGTTTCAAATTATAATTAGATATGCGATACAATATTGTTTGAGTTGATTTATAGTCTTTGAAGTACATTTAGATTTTATTAATTCATTTTAAAATATATGATATTTTTCGATATACCAAAAACATATTGATGTTCTAAAATAGGATGGTAAGTTCACTTAAATACTTACAAAATTTATTCCTTAAATGTTTGTTTTTATTAGACAACCTTTTAGATTTTTCTTATTTTTTTACTATAAGTCAATCAATATCATAATTTATTTGGGGGGCGAAATATTTTTAAAAATTGTATATTTTTACTCTTTCCTCTGATGACTTGATAAGAATTTTATCCACTTCATTTGTATTATATTGTCCCGAAGATTCAATATCATACTAATTTGTTTGAGTTTATTCATTGTGTATGCAAAAGTAACCTTGTGTATAACTATTTTAATTTTGAAATTTCAACTCAATTGTATTATAGTCATATATATCTAAGTATGTTTGCACAAAGCTAGTTTTAATTAGTCTGGGAGCTCTAATATAAATAGATGTCCTTACGCTTATTTTTTATGAAGCATGAATCTGAGACTAATTGTTAGTAATGAAATCACCAAAAAATTATTGGAAAATGTATAAAACATACTTGCCAGCCAGAGTGCCAGTTCCTGGCTTAGAAAAATTAAGAAATTGTTAGCTATGGTAGCTCCTGCTAAAATCCTAATCGATTTCTTCCATTTACCGGCGGTGAATTATCTTGCTTCAAAATCTTCGTCGCCCATATCCTCAGTCACTATTACCAATTCTTTGCCTTTATGAAAGCCCCCATTTCCTCAAAGTATATGCTTAGAATAAAATTCATCTAAACCCTCCATCTGTGGAAGAAGAACCTCAAACTCTACTCTGATAATTTTTCTCAAGCAATTACTACAGGTTTGTGATCATTTGCTTCTATTTTCGTTTTTTGATTTTATATTTTCAATTTTCTATACCGATTATTTGCCTTTTTTCCTCTTTGTGATGGCGTTTTCATTTTTTGTAATGTTTGTTTGTAATTATAATCTAAACTTGTTAATTTGTTTGTTTACTTTCCTATTTTTCTGTGTTTCCTTATCTTTTAATATTTTATCATGTAATTCAAAGTTTTCTATTATTTGTTTATCCATGGTATATGGTTTTATGTTGCGTGTTAATGTGAAGATGTTGCCTATATTTGTAGCATGTTGGTTCAAATGGTGACCTAGAATAACCTCTTCTTTTGAATGTAGTTCTCTTAATTCACTGTTTATGTGTTTCATAAATTTGTATGTTATTATTTGGTTCTTTTTTTGGTGGGTGAAGTAATTTTTTCTTGCATGGTAGGTTTTTGATGAAATGACTGTTTTGTTATTTTTTTCTTGGTAGTAGATTGTTGTTTGTAAGATAAAATTTAGAATACAGTCAAGATCTAACACAAATCTTTTCTTAATGAACATATTTGGTATGAAAAATACTGTTAATCTAAGAGTAGGAGATCAACACTCATCAATTGTCGATCTTGTTTGAAGTTTCGTACTTCCCATGAACGTAGCAAACACACCATAACATAATATGTACCACTTTTCCAATTAAGCTCAGCTAAGGATTTGAATGTAGGCTTAATTTGGTTATCTTTGAAAGATTATTTTTCCATGCTCATTGATTGCTTATATCACTTGTAGAACAATTAGATAACAAAGTGAAGTTGACAATAATCTTATCAATAGGTTTGATACTCGGTGAAGAAGAGACTATTTTGATTGCCTATTTCACTTGTTTTCCTAAGAAGTTGATGAATGAAGTTGGTTGATGAAGTGAGTATTTGAAGTTTTTTCTTTCATCTATACATTTAAAGGAGATTATTATTATGCACAGCCGTTTTTGACACCTAATTATTATTTCAAGATTTTTCTCTCATCCACACATTTAATATTGTTGTTATAATTTTGATTTTTGAATTTGAATTACTTTGAATGTAATGTAGTAGTTAAGTATTATTTTGAAAGCATGATTCCCTCAATTAAATATTGAAACAACTATTTTTTTTTGTTTTTATTCTTTGAATGTCTTTTTAGTGAACAATGAGTCTATAACATAAAGTCTTTCAAGTGCATCGACATATGAAATTCATACTTCTTATGGTTTGACCACATCAATCTACAACACTTTCATATAAAAGATACATCGATCGTGCTATGATAAAATATTAGGCTTTCAGCCTGTAACAGGTTGATGACTGTAATTTTTTTCTGTGTTCATATGTTATGCAATTGTCTTTTTGCCAAGTATTAGTATTTTTGGAGTATATATTATGATCCCTTATAAACTAAGTTGATAGTCTCCAGCATGAGAAATTGTTTTCTTAAATTATGATGAAAGTTTCAGGGTCTACTTGATATATTTATAACTATATTTAAGATCTATCATTATACAAAATGAAAAAAAAAATCCATTTTTATCTTCTGCACGACACTATAGACTTATGTCCTGCTCTTTGTGTTTACTTTAAACAACTCATTTGCAACTATTTTAGCAAGCTCAACACTATATGAACTCAACAAAGTTGCCAAAACATCAGAATTAGGATTTTCAAGCACATGCATTATATATAAATTCAAATGGCTGGTTCAAACTTACTACACTTCTTAAGAAATCAACCATGCAGGGCATAATGCTCCATTCTAATTTTTCTTCTAATACACTCTTTTCATGCTCTCAAAGATCTAAAAAATGTAAAAGTTTTACAATTACAATAATACTAACAATATATGTATTGGAAGTATACCTATTGAAATGTGTGTTGTGGAACTGCAAAGAGGATAAATTGAGCATTTGTTATCAAACATGTTTTATGTAATTAATGAAATGATTAAAGTTGAAAAATGAACCTCATTGAGATGTTAAATATAAACATGAAACGTGATAAAACTATATCACTAGCCATAAGAAAAATAATAATACACTTAAATGAGAAAAAAATATGTAAAAAATATAATGAGAATCACTATCAGACATGATCGAAGATTCACATTCAAGCATATTATAGCCAGAAAAGGCCCATTATCAACATAAAAACATCTCTAATACAACAGTAGAGGAAAACCTAAGATAACAAAGAGGAAAAAATGAACCAAAATAAAGTTTCTTTGTAGCATTATGAATTCCTTGGAAAGGCTTTCATGAGTTAGTACCATTTTACCTAATTTTCCCCTTTGAGAAATCCTATGAGAGGTGTTATAGAGATATCCTAGAAATAATTTTATTTATAAGAGTTCTAAGTTTACCAAAATTTAAAAAAAAATTGGTAAACAAAAGCACCACAAAGAGTGTACACCCCGAATTACATCCAAAACACTATCATACTGGGGGTAAGAGAGTTATCATGACCTTGTTTCTAATAGGTATTAAAAAACAACCAATTATGCAAGTTATAGCAAAAACAAGGACTACTCAGTTAATATCTTAAAAAGTTGTTACTTTTCAGAATATTAATCAAGTCACAATATGTATTTTACTAAAATTAGTGAAGATGATGTTACCTTCAAGAGGAGTAGACACGTGGATTGTCAGGTAACCTTCTGAACTCCCTCTTTCGAAAGAGGACATTATAGAACATGTTTTTTCACATTACTATAGAATCAAGAATCATTTAAAAAATAGTTTTAAAATATAATAAATCCCATCAAGTTATTATTGTTAAACTACATAAATAAACCTTTATTAATTGCTAGATAGATTAGGCACTTTCCCAATGACTCTAGCTCATTCACAATGGATGTGAATCTCAAGTCTAGTTCTTCCAAGGACTCTCCAGGCTTTTGTTTAAATAGTTCAAACAGCTTTGTTGCTGTGGATATCCTGTTATCCTTTGTCAGATCGGTTCATTCACAAATTTGTTTAAGTTTATCTTATATCTCTTTGGTGGTCTTGCATGTCTTCACCTTGCTGAAGGTTCCTTTATCCAATGTAAGAAACAAAGTATCTTTTGCCACATTGCCTAAGTTGACTCTCTTCCTGTCTTCAGCGGTGTACTCATGTCTCGGCTTGATTAAATATTCAACAGGTGGGGGAGCCCTTCTGTAGTCGGGTACTTCGACTCTAGCTGCAAGTGCAAGTCGTGCTGGGTGAGGTCTGGAACCTGCTCTATCAGCATCTTCGTCAATTACTGCTCTCTCCAGAGCAGCTTCTACATCACCAACAACTGTCTCTACATCATATGTTGTAGCCGCTTCAACTTCGGCTCTTTCTCTTTCCCATAGCTCTTTTCCTAGTGCTGGATTTGGTTTGGTGATGACTGTCGGTCCTTCAGTAATAACATACCACATCTCCTCATGCATGGCAGAGATATGTGCTTCCATCCTGATCTTCTAATCGTCATACTCGTCTATGGAAAACATCGGTAGCTTATGATGTGAGAAATCCATACTTATGCTAAAGGATGAGTTTTAGTTAGAAAAGGAAAATGGTTTTCACAATAGAAGCTGGTGGACTTGGGTAGGTGACCAAACAAGTTGGTTTTTAACCCAACTAGCTCTGATACCACTTGTTGGTCCTAAGTGGTTCGGAGGTTTAGAGGGAGGTGAATGAACCTCTATCAAATTTTTCTTTTTCAAATCTTTCTGAACTATCACCGATGTATTCTATATCAAAATATAGCAGTCGAAGCCGAATAGTAAGCTGAGCGATAAGCTGATGCAGCTTACTGATTCAGAGTTCTTCTAATGTTGTAGAAAATTGCAGATAAAGTTTCTTTTTGGAAAACATTTTCTTTTGAAATTATGCATTTCTTAAACTTTTTAAATACAGTATAAACAGATGTATATATAATACAATACAGATACGATAAAGTAATTAATAAACACACAAAGAGGATTTATAGTGGTTCGAAATTGGTGTAACCCTTCTACGTCCACTCTACTCCTTCTACAAGGAGGAACTTTGTCAAGTAAGATTAAATCACAAAACTTATCTAAACAATCTAACACCTAAGCAAGCTTGCACCTACAAGGATTCTGTTTTACCATAAATCCTTAGGTTGACCCTCACAGGATTCTATCGACTCACACATAATCAATGCCTTAAACAAATTTAAGACAACACACTCAACGAGGATCTAAATCCTTCCAACTGAAGACACCTCTAAACAACCTAAGCACACAACAAGAAGTTAAAAGTATATGAGGTCTTCAACTGGTGCTTTGAAACATCCTTGTAGATTCTGGAGCTCTTGAAAAACTTGAAGGCTTGGCTACTTCACAGAGAGGTTGAGTGATTGAATACTTAGAGAGAAACTTGAGAGATTGTTCTTGCTAGAGAGAATTTGTGAATCAGTATTTCAGTAGTTTTCCCAGTCAACTCTTTCTCTATTTATAACTGTAGGAAATGTACTAGTTGAAGAGAGACACACTTCGTTTGAATTTGAATTCCCTTGATCTTCTTTGATCTTATTTGCTTATGTATTAAATATCTCTAAAAAATAGGGGAAGAGCTCCTTGTCTTATTTTGTAGATCATTAATTGTGACGGACCTCGGCTTTAGGTTTATTGTAGGTTGTTGGCCCACGTGTCAACGAGACACTGGTTTTTCGTATAGCTCGATCACTTCTTTCTACCGGCTATTTTTCATAGGACGAATCCTCATATAATAGTGATCTTCCTCGTACTGCATGATATTACGTGTTGTCTCTTCATGCTTCTTGATCTAAATGTTGCGCCATTTTTCTATTCTGCTTAGCTTTCTATTCCATGCCTGTAGTGAGCTCTCTTCTTCTTACTGCTTACTGTATTGTTGTTTGATGCATTACTACTTGCTGAATGCAGTATCCGATAGTGATTCCTTACTGAATCCAACTGCTATCAGTAACTTCCTTCTTGGTGAATTCCACGATACTCCATTCTTCAACTCAGATTGATACTTAAGAAAAAGACTAAGATTCCACATAAACAGTATGGAAAAATGGGGTACTCTAAATTCCTAATACAACACTGTTTTGTCTCATCAAAATCTTAAAAGAAATATCCTAACAAGTTACTATTTTAGAACGGACACCCATCCACTTTTCTTTAGTTTTATATTGTGAGACATCATTCCCTAACTTAATTATCACATTATTAATTTATTTTATTATATTTATTAGTATGGCATACATATAAGTTTCTTGTTTAATTAGTTACATATATATATATATTAATATTTGCATGTGTTTATAAATACAAGTAGATATTATCACATTTTATTAATTTTTTTCATTTTTCATTCTAAATAAATATGTGTTAAATATGTGATCTAGTTAACTTCTTAATTCTATGAGTATATTAATAAAATAGGGAACTTATACAAGTTTTGAAAGTACTAATCATATTGCTCATAGATCTGAAGTGCTCTGAAACAGGTTGCCATAGTCTTGACAAATTAGATCTTTTAACAGTGTTTGATTTCAGAACACAGAAAAGAAGAGCAATCTGATAACAAAGTTGTGTCATCAAAATATATCGTGTATGATCACAGGAGCAAATACTACAAGGATTCTCAGAACACTGACTGGATACAGATAGCGTCAGAAACTTAGAAGATCATCTTGAAGAAGGATGCTGGATGAAAAAGGATCCAACAAGTAGTATCAACGAGTAGTATCAGAAAAAGGATTCAACAAATGGGAGATGAAAGAGAGAGATCAATCGAAGACCTTAGGTAAGGATGTTGTTGAGATAGCTACTGCGGAGGATATAGAAGGGATGCTCTGTTATAAAAAGAAAAGCTTGACAAGTATCAGCATGCTCGCAAAATGAGAAGTTATGGGTACTTACGACCTTGGAAATGGTAAGAAATCTAATAGACTGCTACCCATCAAATCAACAAAAAGACAAGATCTATCTTTTCAGAAGGTCAAAAAGGCGGTTATGAAAATCTATCCAAGAGAAACCGTCAAATGGTTTCATCAAATTACAAAAAGGCCCCTCCACCTTTTTAGAATCAACCGTTAGATCATGTGTTTCATCTTCCAACCATCGATTCAAAGAACCGTTCATATTCTTTAGCCTATAAATAACCGACCCTTCATCATTCTTCTACACATTCAAACTCACTAAATCCTTGACACTTCAAAACAACCCCTCATGTGAGTTACACCTATCATCAAAAAGAAGAAGATGGAGACACAAGAATGGGGAGAAGGAGATGGAGATGAAGACGATAATGAAGACAATTCTCTGTTGACCTAAAAGTAGATAAGGTCTTCAGAAAAATGGAGTGTAGAGGCTCTGCTTGCCAAGAAGTAGAGAAGGTCTTCTGAAATGAAGACGAGCCTCTACAGAATAGACGCTATCAGAAAGGAGCAGACGTCCATCCTCCATTCAATATTGACATAGGGCCGACTTCATCTCAATAGGAGAGATGAGGTACTGATGATCATGAGAGAGCTTCCATTCTCACAATACGAGATGGAAGTTACTATTTTATGAGGCCCTTCTTCGGACTTTGACAGCATCTGCTGCCATTTATGGAGCCAAAACCCAAACAAGCTAAAGGGTGGAGGCTACCTGTCCGAGGAAATTGTGTCAAGCAGCTTCGAAGCTGGGTTCTGGGCAAAGTAAAAGACAAAATTACAAGCCAGACCAGCAGTCAATGATCCAGGGTGATAACCGTGTCCTGGACATTGATGAAGCTGCCCAGGTAGCTGATCATCCACCGATCAGGTACCTGACCTCCTAACATCTCTCTTTCGAGGCCTTATTCCCTTGGGAAGGAATAAGAAGGAGGAACTTCGAGAAGAGACAGGTAGTTGTCTTGGCGTAGAAGCAGCAAGTGTCAGACAGGAGAAACCTGATGGCTAATCTTGGCGTGACAACTCCACCCCTGAGCAGCAAGCTGGAAGATGATGACAGAAAGAGAGAAGAGAGTTCCAAGTCAAGAGTCACTGAAGAGCCACTGCTGAAGCCTTATTGTAAGGGGGAAGCAGTTAATAATGGCGGTCAGGAGTCAACTACCATATGGAGCAACAATCTGACCAGCAAGCTGATCATCCAAGAAGATTTGAAGGATGCAGCAAGCTGATGAAAACATGCTGAAAAAAAGGCATGCATAGATCAGATATGGTAGAGAGGGAGAAGAAGAACTCCCTGGTGGAAAAACGTGGAAACAGCAAACTGAAGAAACTAGAGAAAGAAGTAAAGCTAGATGGAATAGGAACAACTTACTTAGTTTTGTACTCAAATGAAATTGTACTTGTACAATTATTTAGTTTCTTATAAAAAAGCATTTTCTTTTGATGACTCTTGTTCTTATTATGTTCTGTCATCATTAAGATAAAGGGGGAAATTGTTGGGATATTTATAGGGTTATCTTAAGAAGACAGAACATGTTGCATAATAAGAAAATATAGTTTGCTGAAGTAAGTTTCCACGTATTACATGATCAGAAAAATAGATGAGATCATGTAATGATTTTCCAAATTATAAGGAAAACCAACCTTAGAAGAAACATGAAGTTGTCTTCTAAGAAGCAGCAAGCTAGAGAAGCCAACAAGTCAAAATGACTAAAGGCTTCCGAAATAGGAAGCTGTGCTGAACAGCAAGCATGGAAGAAATAACAAGATACTGTAGCAGAAAAGATGGATTGAAAAGAAATAGGATGCTGAAACAGAAAGCTGGCGCATGACAGAAAGCAGAAGAGAATGAAACAGAATCCTAGTAGCAAATAGAAAGTAGAGTAGAACTGCATCCTGAAAGAAGCAAGCAAGGAAGAGCTACAACACTCTACGAAGAAAATAGGAAGTAGCCAACAGATCTATTATAGAAAGATAAGTGCTACGTCCATTCATGCAATGCGAAGAAGAGCATGCAACTCAAACGGGAAGAAAGCTATCTTGCAACCTGATTAGCTAACTGTTGTATAAAAAGTCAAAGAGTGTGGGCGCATTAAATGCACATGTCAGGAATATCTCAGAAGCATTTAATGCGTACACAAAGATCTTGGAGAACATAAGCTTCAATTCAGAACGGGAAAGCGTTCACCTTCAACGGATACATTTCCAACGGATATATTCTCAAGATCTATAAATTGAAGGTGTGGCTGACTGAAGCAGGTGCTGAACAGTGTTGAGAGGAAAATCAGAAATACTCCAGAGCTTCTCAAAGCTCATGTCTGTTCAAGCCCCACAACCTTCAAGGAGCAACATACAACAGTCATAGGACTTCATAGATCAAGATTGCTCCACACCAGTTGAAGAACCTTTTATGTTTTTAACCATTTGTGCTGTGTGCGCTAGGTTGTGTTTAGTGTACTTAGTTGATAGGATTAGATCATTGCTAAGTTTCCATGTGTGGGAGTTTGTTCCCTATGTGGGAGTCTAGGAATCAGAGGATTCTAGTAGACGTCTTTGTTGAGGAAGTAGTTTGTAAGGCTCAGCCTGTAATTCGATCTCTCCTAGCAAAGTTCCTCTTGTGTGGAGTAGAGTGGACGTAGAAGGATTACACCACCTCCAAACCACTATAAGCCATAAGTGTTTATTTGGTTTGACTGCATGTTTTACTTTGTCTATCGCATATCTATATTGTTGCATCAGTCATAAGCATTCTGGTCAAAACAACTTTGCTAAAATCGTATTGCGAAAAGAAAACGTGTTTGCAAAATAGGAAACTCTATCTTAGTTTAATCTGCTGCGTACTGTGATTCGAGACAAGAACCTAATCAGCATCGTGCCAGGTTACTGACTCGAGTCGGGTTGTTATTTCTATTTGGAATCAGGAACCTGTTTGTAAAAAGAGTTTTGAAAAGATTTTGTGAAAATCGATAGAGGTTCATTCACCCCCCTCTGAACCTTTGACCACCACTTGGGACCCAACACTATGAATTTCTCTTACACCTAGTTTCTTTTTATCTAAATAAAAGTTAGGTCTAAAACTTGGGGGTTAAAATTATATTATTATCTGGATCTCATATTATCCAGAGAAAATTCTTATTGTACATTACACAGTAAAATTTTAATTTGGGGTGTTACACGATGTGTTATTGTTATGATTAGTATTTTTTTGGAATTTTTTATGATGTTAATATTGTGAACTTAGGTGATGACACAAACACGCCAATTAAGACATGACCCAGTGTTTCAAAGGGAAAGAAGGTGTTAGAGAATTCTAGTATCTTAAAAAAAACTCATTGGAGATTTTTATGTAGTAGGAAAAGATGAGAAAAAGATACGATTGAAAAAATATTTTTTCGACTCTTATCCAATTAATATAGTCTTGTGGCTAATATGTTTTTGGTTAGGTTTGAAGCAAAAAAAACATCATGTGGAAGTAAGATCACTTACCTATATGGAATTTTTGCAGAAATATGTGTGGAAACAAAAAACTGAGGAATGGGTTCAATGTTCATTTGGTAGAGGTGACATTATTATTTGAGATGTTTGTTAAATGTGATTCGTGGTCAATGCAGTTTTGAGATTAAGATGGTTGATGACATACATTATCATATATGTTGTGATGAACATTACACATGTGGTTTATTAGATGATGATAAATAGTATATTGACGGTATCATTGAAGTAAGTTAACAGGTTTCTGCTAATTCACTGAGATATTTATTTGCAACTTTGTTAACATCAAAGTCGTTGAGTCGTCTTGAGGTGATATTGGATAAATGTTGGATGCATTTGTTAGCTGACATATTATACAGACAACGACAACTTCTTAATCATGAAGGTATTAGTTGTTATTTGTTTTAGAAATATTTTTATTGATAGAGTGACTAATATTGCCTATAGTTTTTCTAAAATATTATCTTTTAAATACTTTAATGGTTTCTAAAATTTAAGTAGACTTGGTTTTTTCCAAGGATGAGGTACATAACTTAATATTGATTGAGGTGGAGTTAAGTTGTTATGTAATTAGAAACAAGTTTGAGAGATTTTGAATCAATGCATTTTCCAGATATGTGGTTATTCAGCATTCCAAAATAGATTGATATATGATGAATTGAGATATAACTGAGTCACACTTGCAAAAGAAATTGATGTTTTGGTGGCTAAATTAACAGATGAACGACATGTATATGATGTTGTAATCGATGTTGTCAACTCTAATGTTAGAAGAGTCTTTTTTGTGTATGGATATAGTGGTACTAGAAAGATAATTGTATGAACAACATTATCTTATGTTATTCGATTCGAAGGGGAAATAGTATTAAATGTTGCATCAAGTGTACACTCTACTGACTGAATTACTTGAATTTTCGAATTGGATTTCCAAAATTAGAGATGGACTAGTCGGTATTGAGAATGATGGTTATTCAGTGGTTGACATTCTAGAAGACATTCTTTTGAAGAGCTCACTTGATCCAATTGCAACAAGTGTGCAAAGTACGTATTTGTCTTGTGAAAAATACAGTTGATGATCCAAACTTTCAGAAAAGTTGTGTTAGATTACCTCCAACATTTGATGTAGTGAGAGTGCGAGTGTATAAGTTCACTAAATTGTGTTAGTAGAACTAACAATTTGGACCACCCGACCCATCCCATCGGGCCGGCTAGAGTCCGATGGGCTAAATCGACATTAACCTATCCGGCTATTGGGCCACTTATGTCAGGCCAAAAAATTTCAACATTTTTCAGACCATGAATATTAGAGCCTAGTCCAACTATATTTATGGGCCGTTAGGGCAAGTCCATCGAGTCGGGCTCAAATTGCTGGCTCTAGTGGAGAGGCAACACAATATTTAAGTTCGGATAGTGCATGTAAATGTGATGCAAATGCTGATTTATTGTCTGATATTCACACACCAGAATTTTTGAATGAAATAAAGTGTTCATATGTTCATAATCATGAATTGATGTTAAAGATTGACACATCCATAATGTTGTTAATGAATGTTGATCATTCAATGTGATCATGTAACGGTACTTAGTTAGTTATTACAAAGCTTGGAACTCATGTTTTGCAAGCTAAAATTCTTTGCGGGCATAATGCAAGCCAACGTATTCTGATATCTAGAATGTCGTTGAAGCCATCAGATCCAAGACTCCCATTTAAATTTCAAAGAAGTTAATTTTCTTTGATGGTGTCTTATATAATGACAATCAACAAAAGTAAGGGCCTGTCATTAGAGACACCGAGCTTCTTTTGGAGAACATGTATTTAAGCATGGACAACTATATGTTATCGTATCTAGTGTTAGAAATCATCGTGGCTTGAAAATTCTGATTTGTGACGATGAAGACAAAAGTGTTGTGTCCGTAAAAAATGTTGTATACAAGGTGTTGTTACAAAATATCTAATTTATTGTAAAATGGATTATCACGAACGTCTTTTTTAGCCCACGAGAATCAACACATCAACATACCATAGTTTACAATGAATATAAATATAATAATATAGAGTAGATAATAGTAACAACCAAAAAGAGAGCTTTTATTAAAGATGAATCCAATATATATACATGTCTCAAGGATTTGAAGGGTCATTACAAGTGAAAAGTCAAAGGACCAAGAATCTACAAGGCCCTAGAGTAATGTCCACATTAAAACAATAAATTCATAACACTCCCCATTGGACATTACAACTTGATGTACATGTCTTGTTAAAAACTCGCTAGAAAATCCAGTGGGAAAAAATTAGATGAGAAGAGAATACATGACATACAGTCTTTATTATGTTACACTGACTGCCTCATTAAAAACCTTTGACTAAGAAAACTCTGTGGGAAAAAACTTAGTCAAGGAAAAAAGAGTACAACCATTGGTCTTCAGGACCCAACCTTCAGGGTTGTTTTGAAGTCGTTGCTCCCCCTGAAGGCAATAGTCTTCCAAGCTTAAGCATCCCAATACCATGGACATATTTTTCAAAAGTAGATGTAGGTAGGGATTTTGTGAACAAATCTGCAAGATTGTCACTAGAGTATACTTTTTGTATAATAATTTCACCACTCTTCTGGAGCTCATGTGGATAAAAGAATTTAGGGGCTATATGTTTCGTTAAATTTTCTTTAACGTATCCATTACTCATTTGTGCAACACAAGCTACATTGTCCTCATAAAGAACAGTAGAGGATACATCAGTTTTAGTAATGCCACATGATTCACAAATGTGTTTTATCAAAGATTTTAGCCACATGCATTCTCGTGAGGCCTCATATAAAACAATAATCTCTGAGTGGTTTGAGGAAGTGGTAACCATAGATTTTTTGACAGACTTCCAAGAGATTGCAGTACCAGTTTGGGATATGACATTATGAGGATCAGATATATAACCAGCATCCGAGTAACCTACCAATGGCTTGTTTTGATTTCTTGTATATAGTAAATCAAGATCTTGTGAACCTTGAAGATACCGAAAAATATGTTTAATGTCATTCCAATGTCTCCTTGTAGGAGAAGCACTAAATCTTGTAAGTAAATTTACCGCAAATGCAATATCGGGTCTAGTGCAATTTGCAAGGTAAAGTAATGCACCAATTGCACTTAAGTAAGGAACTTCCAATCCTAATATATCCTCAGTATATTCTTTAGGTCTAAATGGATCTTTATCCACTTCTAGGGATCAAACAACCATTGGTGTACTAAGTGGATGAGACTTATCCATGTAAAATCTCTCCAAAACCTTCTTCACGTAAGTTGACTGGTGTATGAAAATTCCTTCAGGGAGGTGCTCGATCTACAGGTCGAGACAAAATTTGGTTTTTCCTAAAATTTTCATTTCAAATTCAGTTTTTAAGTTTGAACTAGCTTTTTCAATTTCCTTATGTGTTCCAATAATATTTATATCATCAACATATACAGAGATGATACAAAATCCATCTGACGACTTCTTAATAAACACACAAGGAAATGCATCATTGTTTGTATATCCCTTCTTCAGGAGGAATTCACTCAATCGATTATACTACATTCTTCCTGATTGTTTAAGGCCATATAAAGATCTTTGCAATTTGATACTATACATATTATGATTCTCATTTTTCCTCATCTGGGGAATCTGAAATCCATCAGAGATTTTCATATAAATATTTGCATCTAATGTTCCATATAAATATGCAGTAACGATGTCCATTAACTGCATTTCCAAATTCATATTCGCTGCCAGAGATATTAAGTGGCGGAACGTTATACCATTCATGACAGGAGAATATGTTTGATCAAAATCGATATCGGGTCTCTGCAAGAACCCTTGAGCTATTAATCTCACTTTGTACCTCACCACCTCATTATTCTCATTTTTTTTTTGTACAAATACCTGTTTATATCCTACAAGGATAACATTTTCAGGGGTATGTACAATAGATCCAAAGACCTTTCTTTTATTCAGCGAGTCTAGCTCAGCCTCAATTGATTCTTTCCATCTTACCCAGTCTGAGCGCTTCCGGCACTCAGCAATTGACTTAGGTTCTAGATCCAGATTATTATTTGAGACAGTAAGAGAAATTGTGGAGACAAATATGTCGTCGACGACGATGATATTTCTATTATAAGTTTCTCCTGTATTTATAAAATTCATTGCAACTTCGATATTTACATCAACCAGATCCTCTTCATTTTCCAAAATATTGTGATTTGGTCATTCCGCAACCCTAGTATTTTGATTATTTTGTGCACGTGCAATGTTACCAGGATTTTCATCTTCAGGACAAATCTCTTCGGGAGATGTTTGGAGTGATTGAATATTTTTGTTAGATTTACTTTTCCGTGGATTTTTATCTTTTGTATTTGTAGGTTCTTTACACTTCGGACGCAGAGAAGCAACAAATGATATATTTGATTTATTAGGAACTCCCACTATTTGTGGTGCATTCACAACAGGTATATGTGATTTTGTCACTCTTTTATGATCGGTAAACGCATCTGGTAAATTACTTGCCATATATTGCAAGTTAATTATTTTCTGAACTTCCAGTTCAGTTTGACTGGTGCGTGGATCTAAATATGAAGATTTTCCACATTCCATGAAATTTCTCGACATTCTTTTAAATTTTTACTTTTATCTCCCCCTGATGCCAGGAAATGATCTTAATCAAATGTGCATTCAGCAAATCTAGTTGTAAATTGATCCCCTAACATGGGCTATAGGTATTTCAAAATGGACGGAGATTCAAAACCAATATAAATACCTAATTTTCTTTGAGGACCCATGGAGGTACGTTGTGGTGGTGATATTGGAACATACACTGCACATCTAAAAATTCGTAGATGGGAAATGTTTGGTTCTTTCCCATGCACTAGTTGTAGAGAGGAGTAGTCATGATATGCAGTTGGACATATTTGAATTAAGGCGGCCGCATGCAGAATTGCATGGCCCCGGCATAAAATGAGTAAGTTGGAATTTTGTAGTAAATGTGTAGCAATTAATTTGATATGTTTAATCAATGATTCAGCCAGACCATTTTGAGTGTGGACATAAGGAACTGAATGCTCCACTTTAATTTCTAATGACATACAATAGTCATTAAATGCTTTCAATGTGAATTCATCAGCATTATCCATTCTGATGGATTTAATTGGATAATCGGGAAATTGAGCCCTAAGTTCAGTAATTTTAGAAATGAACTTTGCAAATGCATTATTTCTAGTGGATAATAGATACACATGGGTCCACCTAGTGGAGGCATCAATCAAGATCATGAAATATCAAAATGATCCTGATGCTGGATGAATTGGTCCACATATATCTCCATGAATTCGTTCAAGAAAAATAGGAGATTCAAATCCAACTTTAGTACGAGAAGGTCGTACTATAAGTTTTTCTTTTGCCCAAGCTTCACAAACAAATTCGTTTACATAAGGTAATCTATTGTTTGACATGTTGTGTCCAATAGAATGAGACAAAATTCGACGAATCATATTTTGTCCTGGATGACCCAAACGTTCATGCCATAATTTAAAAGAATTTGGATCATGAAATTTCAAACTCATTGAAATATGGAGATTAGAAGGATGAATGTATGTATAATACAACCTAGATGAGAAAGAAGGAAGCTTTTCGACAACTTGTTTCCGACACCCTATGGAATGAGTCATTAAGAGATACTCTACATTATTTTCAGTGTCAGTTTCAATGTGAAAACCATCTGATCGAATGTCCTTAAAACTAAGGAGGGTACGTTTAGATTGTGGATATAACAATACATCATTGATAATTAATTCAGTACCCATAGGGAGAATTAGTGAAGCTCTACCGGAGCCTACAATTAAAAGATTATCATTTGCAATTGTACTAACACTCCCTTTTTTTCAGTTAAAATTTGAAAAAACTTTCTATCTTTAAAGATAGTGTGTGTTGTAGTACTATCTACCAAGCATATAATATTCTCTTTCTCCATATGGCAAAATCAACGATGTAGTAAAAGATGTTGCAAACTTGCAGGAAAGACACGATTCTTTCCTAGGGCGCAACTTAGATTCGGGTAGAGACTCGTGCTGATAACGTGTTGTAAAATGGATTGTCACAAACGTCTTTTTTAGCCCACGAGAATCAACACATCAACATACCATAGTTTACAATGAATATAAATATGATAATATAGAGTAGATAATAGTGGCAACCAAAATGAGAGCTTTTATTAAAGATGAATCCAATATATATACATGTCTCAAGAATTTGAAGGGTCATTACAAGTGAAAAACCAAAGCCAAGAATCTAAAAGGCCCTAGAGTAATGTCCACATTAAAACAATAAATTTATAACATAATTAATGAGCCACACTATTTGTGTAACTATCTTTTATTTTGTGTATTCATGCAATTGATAACTTTTTTTTATTTGAATATTATACTTTTAGTGTTTTGCAAATGCATTCATTTTGTTATTGTAATTTAATAAATTTTATTAGAAACATTACCATCGTATAATGATAACTAAGAACACATTTTATAAAATTGAATATCGTATAGTGTCATTAATCCATTATATATTAAAGAAAAAAAATAACAGTACAAGATCGTAACCAAAAGTAGAAAGTAAGATTTTTCCGCCCACACAACATTTCCATTTTTAGCATGTTGACGTTTCTGTTTTCCATCTCATTAATGAGTTGAAATTTTTTAATGATATGAAATTAATTACTTAACAAAATATGAGTGTATAACTCTTAAATTATTTTAACTTTTGAGTTCTCAAGATTAATTAATGAAAAAGATTTAATTTAAAATTATTGATCAAATAATTTTTTAAGTCAATTCTAAAAGTATAATTGCTTACGACTATTTAATATAAATAATGATCTAAAAGGGCCAAATAGCCAAAAAAAAAAAAAATCTAAACTTTTGCTTCTTTTTGTTATTTTAGTCAACCCTTTAAAATTTATCAATTTATCCATAATTTTGTTAATTAGTTGCAATATTAGCCAATTTTAAATTCAAGTAAAAATTGGATGAAGTGTCACTTATGTGGGGCCACATAGATCAATTTATACTCCACATCATCTATATATCTAATTCATCTCTATCCAAACCCATTGATAATGAAGTTAAATTGTCTCTAGAACCCTAATTTTATAATTATTGCCTTTTTCGTAGATATAATTTACATGTTTGGGCATTAAGAGTTAAGTTATTCACGTGTTTTGGGTGACTATTTGCGAGAAGATATGTCGAGGGTGGTTCCCATAAGGTGGTGGCGGCCATAGTCGGAGGCAGGGACGGAGCCACCTTAGGGATAAGGGGGGCACTGGACCCCCTGAAATTTTGAAAAATAGGCAGAAGTATTTTAGTAATTTCACCATTTTAATTAAAAATAAAAGGATAACAAGCACGACACAGTTTGTTTTGCAGATTTTCTTCCTTGTCTTCCACCCAACATAAATCTCTCAGGCCTCAACTTTGTTTTTAAAATTTTTTTTTTCTTTCTCTCAATGTCTTTCTATCTAATTTTAACATAAAATATTATTTTTATATAATTTTTATGGTTTATTTTTTCTTTATTATTGTAGATTTATTATATCTTAAATTGTATATGTGATATAATGATTAGATGCAAAAGATTGATGAATGATTTTGTATTTTATTTACAAATTCTTTATCCATACTTATAGTTATGGAAAAAAAAATTATGGTAGGTAATTGTCAAAATATTCTTTAAAATTTGTAGTTTTTGTATTCTAATAGTGATAAACAATATTTAAGTTTAAGTGAAGTTATAAATAGAATTTATCAAGCATTGAGTAAACGAAGAAAGTGAGATAAAATTTTGTAATTCAAGTGTTAGATATAATTAAGTTACTAATTTTGGATTTTATTATTTTATAATGTAATATATTAACTTTATCGAAATCATGATAAATTTATGTGCTTAGTTTAAAATTATAGTATTTTTTTTATAAGTTGACGTGGGCCCCCTACATCGAAATCCTGGGCCCGTCAGTGGTCAGAGGTGTAGCGATGGTGGCGGCTCCGATGTTTGTTATCAGATTTGGGCAACACCAGAAGAGTAGTCATGACTTTGAGAATAATGCTGGAAATCTGGCTTTGAGAATGATGCTGGAATGGGTGATTGGTGGCTTTGTTATCCTGTGATCATTCCTTTTCTCTTTGTTAGTGTGTATTTCTATGGTTGCCTTGTTGTGGATTGGTGGTGAGCAGACAAGGCGGTTGTTATCTTCATCTACCTTCAATGGAGGTTGTTGGTGGAAGTACTTTCAATGTATTAAGAAAAAGGTAAAAAGGAAAAAGAATTAATCATATTTGGTGATGTGTCACAAAATTATGTTTATATGTTTATCATGTCATCTACAAGTCTTTTAATTTTGACTCAAATATTAAGTTGGTTAAAATTACAACTAACTAATAAAATTATGGATAAATTGACAAATTTTAAAGGATTGACCAAAATAACAAAAGAAGCAAATGTTTGGATTTTTTTGGCTATTTGGCCATATAAAAGACCTAATATCAATCAAAAATCAAATTTCAGTTTAAGCATTGATTTACTATGAATGGTAAAATAATTATTGTAGCCAATTTTATAAGTCCAAATTCTAGAAAGTATCATATATTAAGAAATAAAAATCAAGAATTCAAAATTTGTTAAAAAAACCAACAAATTTAAAGTTTTTTTATTTTAAAAATCAAGTTTCAATTTAAATGTTGGGTGCACATATTAACACCCAATTTTCTTATTAATAACCTTTACTACATACACTTACTTTATTAAGTTTTAATCTCTTTGTTTACTTAATACACCCCTTTAATTTAACAAAAATATATAAAATTTCACATATATGGATCATTTAGTAAATTTAAAAGGGATTATTTTTGTCTAAAAAAATTATGATGGGCGTATTAGTAAGAATTGGGGGTGTCATTAACAATCGAAACTTAATATGTGTACTTGAAATTGAAATTTGTTTCCAAAATCTATAAATGTAAAGGTGTATATTTTATATCACCTGTGAACAACTAATAGTATATTGATTTTTTAAGTATTAGTATTTATGCGTCAATTATACATGTAATTTTATTTATGTATCTATCAATATTGTATATAAAGTATTAAAAAACATCATAATTATTGCTTTGTTTAGTTATTCTTATAATCAGTGTTGTTATAATTTTATTATTTATGTTGATTTTTTAATTTATTACCTATGAAATTTTTAATCTCTTAATATAATAATTTCTAAAATCTAACTATATATACAATAATCCGTGGTGATAATATGAAGAAAGAAAAATCATTACTCATTAGTAACTCTCCCCTGACAGTTCGTCTTCTCCAATTACATATCGAGTTTGGGGGTAATTAGAAATTAGCTATGCCGCGGAGTATATCAAGGTCGCCGTCGCATTCGCGGCGGCGATACTCTCGCTCTCGCTCACCAGCCGTCAATCACCGCTACTCTAATCGCCGCAACCGTTCGCGTTCCCCTCACACCAGGTCACCTTTCAAATTATCACTACTTCTGTATTGATTACTGTTATTTTTAATGCTGCGATTTTTCACTGCTGTCTTTAGCTTCTATAGTTCTACTTGAATCCTTCTCAAGTCAATATTGCAGTTATTTGTCACTATGCCTCTATTCTGACCTGCAATTTAACCCTTTTGTGGATGTAATTGCCTAATTTTTAGTTATTTTTTTATATTTAAGTGATTTGTAAAACATCAAAGCAAGTATTAGATTTAATATATTTATCATATGGTAGTGTGAATGACAATGCCGTAAGGTAGCCATACATTACATTGATTTCTTACTCCAGTTTGTGATGGAAATTTTTTGTTTTTGTGACTAAGATTTTGTCCTTATATAAGGAGGAAGAATATTATATATGTTGAAAACGATTATTTATTAATCGGTCTCATTATCATGAAATTCGTGTAAGTTCATGGAGTCCTTGTGTGCTTATGAATGGATGGATGGATGGAAGCAAGACTGCTAAAAAAAACCTCAATCAAGACTTATAAACAACTTTTGAACCGTATAGTGTTCGTATATGATAAAGGAGCATTGAAATGAAATTGGTTTTAAAATTTTATTGACTTGCACCAATTTTCCTATTGCAGGCGAAGAAGTCGTTCTGGTACACCACAACGACGAAGAAGTCGTTCTCCAGCTTTGAGGCGTCGGAGAAGCCGCTCCCCAACACCAAGGCGTCATAGGAAACGTAAAAGCCCAAGTTCTTCTTTGTCACCTTCACCTAAATCTCGTAGTCCCAGTTCAACATCCACTGATCGCAAGCTTGCTGAAAAACTGAAAAAAGAAGAAGAAGAAAGGAAAAGGTAAAGAAACAAGTCCCTTCCTCTGGCCATGGTATAATTAATTTCGTTTGTAGTTTTTCTTGTGCTGTTAATGAGTGTAATATCGTAAGTCTAATATTTCTGCTGAGTGAGGTTTTTGATACTGGAACTAGAACATGAAGTTTAGGGGGCAGATCCATAATGTGTTGCTGTTGGATGAATCATAGTTCGTCAAAAGTTCTTATTTAATTCCTTTATACCTTCATTTTACTACTTTCTGAATGTAATTCCTCTACTTTAATAAAGCTCCAGTTCTTGGAAGATTCTTATATGTTCCATTTAGTAACTTGATGATTAAGTGTGCTTTTAGACTGCAGCATGAGGCAGAGCTTAAACAATTAGAAGAAGAGACTGCAAGGAGATTGGAAGAAGAAATTCGGAGACGGGTTGAGGAGAAATTGGGTTCCGATGAAGTTAAGTTAGAAATTGAAAGACAAATGGAAGAATCTCGGAAGAAGATGTTTGATGATGTCGAAGCTCAACTTCAAAGAGAAAAGGAAGCTGCTCTTGCTGAAGCAAGGGCAAAAGAAGTAAGTACTTGAAGTGTTAATCTCCATATTTCATATTCTGCCATAAATTGGGTAATGCATGCTTTGCTGGTCCCGCCCTTCTGCTTTTCTAAAATTGTTTGCCTGCATACAAACCATGTTTCTCTTTAAGAGCTAGATAGAGGTGCAATAAAATTCGTACCTTCATCTAATGCTTATCAAATTTTTTGATAATATCCATGCCCATATGAAATGATTGTTGTGAAAATATCTCCTTTGGAGGAGAATCAATATCATTTATGTTAGCATACTTCGAACTGATTCACTGCTCCAGTTTATTATTTCTTTAAACTTATGATAAAATCCACGTATCATTTTTGTAAGCATTCTCAATGTTTCTAGTTTCTTCATTTGTCAAAAGTTAACTAAATGAGTTGAAGAAACCAAGACCAATCCTTTCCTTTTTCATATTCTGCCTTTTTTCTGTAATCAAGCAACTTGCATTTGTAAATTGTAATCAAACTATGGTAGTTAACGGAAATCAGGAACACAAATCAAACGGCACGCCGTTTGCCCAAAGCCTCCAAGCTCCCAAATTCACTAATAATTCGATAAGAAATTACATAAACCCTAATTACTCCATTAAATACTCCTCCTAATCCTTACCAAATATAACTTCTAACAAGATAAACATAACCAAAAATAGCAATAAGAAATCAGTAAAATAAAATAATAAACTGCTGTCGGTCCACGAACGTGGGCCTAAGCCCGCCCCCGCCTTCGGTAAACCAACAACGGCCTCGGGTCCACCTCCGGCCCATCCAACACCTCCTCAGCCTGCTTCGTATCAAACTATCTGTTGATGCATTTATTTGTCAATAATTTCTAGTGTTCCTATAATTTATGAAGCATCTATAAACTGCTGCTGTCTATCTTTTGATTGTGTCCTTCGATATATGAAGACTTCTGATATCTTTCTGCCATCCAATCTCCATTTAATCAGATATGTTATTTAGCCTTCTTCTGTTTTAAGTCTTAACATAATTTTCGATCTAAACAAAAGTTATGAAACTCATCATTCCAACAGGAACAAGCTCGGAGGGAGAGAGAAGAGCTTGATAAGATGCTTGAGGAGAATCGGAGAAGGGTAGAAGAGTCTCAGAGGAGAGAAGCTCTAGAACAGCACCGAGAAGAGGAAGAAAGGCAAAGGGAGTTGGAATTGATTCAAAGACAAAAGGAAGAGGCTGCTCGAAGGAGAAGACTCGAAGAGGAGGAAGAGCGTGCGAAGCTGGCATTACTGGGTAAGAACAAATCCCGGCACAAGATGATTGGTCTCTAGGTCAGTATATTGCCGGGGCTTTCATTGGAAAAATGTGACCCTGTTATCTGCCTATTCATTTTCGGACATTTTTAACTATGTTATTTGCTAGTGACACATGTAAGCAAGATTGTTTACTTTATTCAATTCTGTTTATAGGATGTCTCAAGACAATCATTCACCTTCATGTCTTTAAGAGGATGCTACTTCCCAAAAGTTCATTCAAAATATATATTTACCAAACATATAAATAATTTGTAAATGGACTTTTATGCTCAAAAATACATCCCAAGAGTGGTTTAAATTTTTAAACTTTTATGTAACTTTATTTCAAAATTTGATAGGAATTCATTTTTATTTGGAATTAGTTTGGCTCTCTTTCAAATTTTGGGTCTTAAATTTTTGGTTAGTTGAAGATATATTAGTCGAAGTTGTATGTTCCTTTCATTTGATAAAACTCTAAATCGGCGCCTAAATGAGATTGGATATATTATTTTATTTTATAGATATAAGTCATATAAATTATAATAAAAAGAAATTTGTTGTATGTGTTGTAAGTGTATACTTGAAATATTCTCCTATCTACGGGTCTTTGAGATCGATCCTATCTATGGGGTGTCGATAGTTTTGTAACTTAATGCAATGAATATTTAAGGTTAAATGAATAAAACAATCCAACCTATCGATTTTTTTCAATTTGTAATCTAATTTTTTTTTTTCCGATTGCAACCTAGTCTTCTGTAATTTATCCAGTTACAACCTCCGTCCACTTTTTGAGCATATTTCCAGCGAAAATATCATCACAAATATCATCACGTGACTTGCACACTCACAACTTAAGGGTAGAACAGTCATTTAAGGGTAATCTTATCATTTAATGAATCCCTTTAAAAAAAATTAAAAAATAAATGGAAAATAAAAAAAAAACTGTTGGATGCAAAACCAGATCAGAATGGACATAACATTTCCAGCACGATGAGCATTGAATCCACACATCTCTCCCTGTGTGAGCACCATGTAGACATACTACCAAGTCCTTGTGTCGAGCACCATGTAGACATCCACTCCCCTGCACGAGTCCAGCAACCACCAAGTTGCTGAAGTCACGCAGCTTGCCGGATAAATTACTCTGAGCGACAGCGGAGAGTGCGTGAACTCTAATTGCGTCAGGTTGGATGTGGAGCTTGAAGAGGTACTCCGGTGTAGAATTGAAAGCCGGAGAGAGATTGTCTACATGAAGTAGATCGACGGAGAAACTAGAATCAGATGAGTGTAGGGTTTCGAGCTCATCGGAGTTTTGGTCGGAGCTCCATGAGAGGGGCAGAGAGTGGGGGAGAGAGAGGTGGAAATGAAGGTCTGGTAATGGAGAGGAGTGGATAAAGAGAGGGAAAGTGAAAGGAAAATGAAGGGAGAGAAAGACCCAAAATTTTGATTTAGGGCAAAATCATTTTTATTTTTTATTTTGTGAGATACATAATGTAAAAGATGATTTTACCCTTCAAATGATAAGTGTGCTAGTCACCTGATGATATTTTCGCCGGAAAAATGCTCAAAAACTGGACGGAAGTTGCAATTGGATAAATTACAGAAGACTAGGTTGCAATCAGAAAATATATATATAAATTAGGTTACAAATTGAAAAAAATTGATAGTTTCGATTTTTTTTTCATTTAATCCAATATTTAACCATATTAACAGTTCATGTTATATAGAAAAATCAATTCTCAATTATGTAACTATGAAAAATTCATCATTATAATCTCACCACATCAATTAGGACCATGTGGGAATATTTATCAAATATATAATAAGAAAATATCTGTCTATATTTAATCTATAGATAAAAATATTATAGAGATACAAATATAATAATGTTGATATAATCAAATCATATGTGATATGTTCATAAGCATGTGGTTGGAGCAGGCACGTGGATTTGTGATGTGGAAAACGTGAAATGTGCCATAACCGGCCTGTGACAGGTGACCCGAAATAGACCGGCCCACATATGTTTTGGGCCCCAAATATATTATTAAATGTTCCAAGAAACTCCAAATAATTCATTTCATAGGAATATTAATTCAATCTCTGAAAAATCGTGGAGGGCAGAATTTCATTATCAATTCCTTCAGATAACCGTAATTTTACTTTTGGTAGCTCCTCTCTTATATAATTTGAAGTAGCAAATACCATTTTAATATGCTTAAGGTCATCTTTAACACATAATATCAACTTATATTTTCCTTTATTTACTTGTTGGATCTTGATGCTTTTTGGGCCGAGTCCAGCTAGTTTATTTACTAGATAGTCTTATAGCGAATTAAGTTCAACTAGCGCATAAATAATGTAGAAAGCCTACTATATATTATATATACCATAATCTCAAAAGAGCGCATTATACCCTTAGCCCTTGAAGGAAAAGAATGAAAGCATACCCATTAGTGGAAGATGGCCCAACTGATTATTTAGATTATTGAAGTGGTTAAACCATATATACCTTCATATGTTGAATGTTTTAGAACTGTGCATTCTTGTGTGTTGGAACATGAAATTTGATAACTAGAATTGATTAAAAGAATAACACAATTTAAAAAGTTGTGGGATAAGTCCCTCGATCTATTTTCACAATTGTAGCTCGAAACAAATGTTATATGGTCACATTTAAAAAAAAGAAAAAAACATAATTGAAAATGATTTTATTATTTTGGCTACAAGTTCATTTTTTAAAGGAGAAAAAAAAAAAGGAGTTTTATAGTAAAATTAGATGAGGTAGATACAAACATGAATTTAAATATGTTTTGTATTACTTTATATAAATATATAAAATTATAAACTAATTATTTTGATTAATATATCTTGTAGATAATACACTACAAGAAAATTCACCGACATTAACGAATTTTAATGATGGAAATATTTCGTCAAAAAGTAATTACATAATAGAGACTAAATACCGACAAAATTACACATCAAAGATTACTAACAGAATAGTGACAGACTTGTGACAAAAATTACTGACTGAAGTTTTCCCATCAATAATTTTGTCGATATAATTTTTATGACGGAATACTCTGTTGCGAATTAGCAACAGATTTATATTCATCACTATTGGGAGCCAGATTTAGAAAGATTATAAATCTTTTGATGGAAAATTTCGTCATCTATGGGAAAACAAATAAAATATGACAACAATATTTTTGTTTATCACAAAATAAATTTATCAATAATTATTGATAGAAGTTTCCGTTGCTAGTGCAAAATAAATTGATTTTTTTTTTCTTTAACACATTTTGAACCCTCGTTTTACATAACCAATAAACCAAGTCACATCTTTGTCTATAATTCTACTAAATATTTTATATATCAACTTACAATTTTAAGAAAATAAAAACCCCCAAAATACAAAACCCTAACTATTAGATCTTCCTCTCTTTCTTCCTACTTCCTTCATTGGCGTCATGCAGTCAGTGATACCATCTCTCTCTCTCTCTCACTACAATCACTACTTTAGATGAACCAGAAGACGGTGATGACTATTTAGGAGATGATTAAATTTTAGTATTTGAAATTAGAGTTATAACTAGAATTTGAAACTTAAAGAAAACCTAATTATTTTAACTTGGTGTAACATTTTATGAATGAATGATTTTTATATAGTTGATAAATATAGGTTTAAAAAGAAAAAAAAGTTAGAAATACTGCAAAATAAAATATAGGGTTAATACCTTGTCCCACCACAATTCCTATAAAATAATACAATACTATCACTTTATATAAAAAAAATTCTCAATATACCACTTTCCATATAAAACTTACTTTTCTACTACAATTCAATCATTAGCATTTATGACATTTATACTTAATTCTAAAGATTTGTCTTTATACATTTAATGTTTTCCCACTTAATTCCTATTCCCACTCCAAATAGTAATTATATCCGGATAAAACGTAAACTGATCAAAATCACGCCCAACATGCTTCCGTAAAATTAATTAATCTCTTAGAATTCATACCTTTTTTTGACCGCAACAACACCGGGTGAGATGGTTTGCAAAGCCACCAGCTGGAAAATCACTGCCTCCAGACCGTTTTACGAACAGCTCCTCACTGTTCAACTTCAACCCTCAGGGAAGATGATCCGCAAGTTATCCAGCTCATTCAGCAACTGCACAACACAACCTTGGTTCGTTTCCTACACCAGGTGTATAAAACACTCCTTCTAAGGGACGAATCAACAATACTAAAAACACATTGAAAACAAAAGTCTTTCTTTTATTAAGAACTTATAAGAAATATATATTACATCAGTAATCTCCTGTTGGGAGGAGAATACTTGTTTAGCCTCTCATATGAGATGAGGCCTACACTCGTAAACACATAAACTATAAACATTCAAAATATTACAAAGATTTTATTGTAGAGAAAACTAAGGGAAATGTTCGATATCCTCAGCTTTCTTCAACTCTCGCTATATATAGGCATAAATCCGGACTTGAAGTGCGGATTCCAAATATTGGTGTGCACCAGCTGACCCCTCCTTTAGTGCTTCCATGTGATAGTTGTTAGGAAGTCACTTTCAACTAGTTAGTGCGTCTCTTTTTTCTTCCCCGTGACTCAGCCCATGTGATGTCTGTCGGGGAATCTTTTAACTTTCGTGACTCACCCCATGTGATAGTTATCGGGGAGTCCTCTAGTCTTTCTCGTGACTTACCCCATATTAGTTTGTCGGGGCATCTTTTTCTTAAAAATTAGGTCTGCGTGGTCCCCGCGGATAACGTTTCTTTTGTGCTGGACCCTTATCTCTTTCAGACTCTTGTTCCTGTCGGTCGGGTTTGGGTCGGAATCCTTTCCCAAACTCGGGTTCCTTCTGATCAGGGCATGCTTGACAGATCTGATCGATCCATCGGCTAACATGTGCCATATTACAGAATTTTCTATAGGTTTCTTTGCTTACCGGAATCTTGTTTTTCCAGAGGTTTTTCCTCTTTGTTTCAAAGAGTTCCTTTGCAAAGCCTGTTGTTGATCCTGTCATAGAATTCAGGAGGAATAATCCACTTGTTGAATTCTGAAAGAATTTGAACGGGTATTTGACTTTGTCCATTTCGGTTAGACAAACCCAAAGTCCCTATGCTCTCCTTGTAGAAGTTTCATCTTCTGAAGTTGCTCCTACCAGTAAAGGAATTTCTTCCGGTGAAACTGCCTTTATATTTTTTAAGGCATTTCCATCTGATCTCCTTAGCTTGATGAAATGAAAAACTTCATTGAAGCCTTTCTTCGTTGATTCTAGGGTTGCACTGATAAAATAGAGCTCTAGAATATCGCCTCTGGAAAAATATGGATTATTTGCCCAAGTCTCGTGAACGGCTTCCCCAATCCATTTCGGTAATTTTGAAATTTCTGGGAATCCGGGTGATACGATATGGATTGAAGCTAACGCTCCAAAAGTATACCATTTTTGTACTTCGTTTGGATGACTTCCTGGTTTCATCCAAACTCTTGGGTATTTTCCTGAAATATCAACCACTGTTTTGTCTGGGTTGATACATTTTCTCATAATCAACTTCTCTCATTGTTGCTGGTAAACCTGCATAGGAGAAACTTTAAACTCGTTAGTTTGAACCTTAGTCTTGTCTGTTTGTGGCCTAAGGTTCAACTCTCCCTATTTTACCTCAGAGGTGCTGGGTTGACTTGAAGACTCGGGTTGTGACACCGAAGCTTCAACCTTCGTTACAGTTTGTACATCCTCGAGGAATGCATCACCTGTAACACTCGTGATTATGGTATTTGAATCCATAACCTCCGGGTTAGAGTCCCGTTCTCGAATCGCTCTTTTTTTCACTATGGGAGATGCAGCCTGGAGGAGAGGCTTGTGCAACGCTTGGAACAATTGTCCCTGAGCATGATTGCATGCTCGTATTAGACCAGAAACGAATTCCTGATCAACTCGTTGAAGTCGTCCAACGACTTTGGCATTGAGACATAGCGTCCCAAATTCTCATTCAAGACTCTCCAGGATTTCCTTGAGATGTCTAACTCGTTTAAAGACCTCATTAGCAACGCGTCCTTCCATCTCGTGTTAAGAAATTTATAAGAACATTCTCATGAGATTTCACAATGACAATATCATAATCATAATATTAACATACTGCTTGCCATCTAAGTAATCTAACATTTTCTAGTTTAGATTCAATTTTACTTTTCAGAAAAGCTATAACATCCTCGACAAAAACATACACGTCATTTGGCATTCATTTCATGCATCATATGCATTTCGTATTATTTACATGTTTTTACATAATTGATGTTGAGAAAACTCTATCATAATTGATTGAGACTTTAATAAGGTTCATGTTCATAATGTAAATTGTTTAATTAATAGTATTAATAATTAATTATATAATTTTATAGTAATTATATATATATATATATATGTGGGTAATATTATATATATATATATATATATATATATATATATATATACACGTAGGTGCCGTGTGTGCTGTATGAAATGGGTTACATATATTATTATATATATATATATATGTGGTGTAACTGCATGTGTATACTATTACATATATAATATCCTTTCCATTAAGGTGTATAGTATACACGTATATGTGCATGGGTATAAGATAAACATAAGATGATGACTAATACTACATATAATATAAAAAAAAAAGAACTTACTTAATAAGCCTGCAGAGGGGCGGTGAAAGAGAGCATACTCTTTTATTTATGAGGAAAATAGAAAGCAGAGAGTATTTTAGAAGGAAAAAAGAGAGAAAAGAAAAGAAAAAAAGAAGGGTTTGTGATTTTGGGTTCGTTTGTATACCATTTTGCTTCAGATTTTGAGGGGAGCCCGTGGTGACATGCTCTTCGATTTGATTGAAGTGAATTCTCAAAGATTATCCCAAAAAGGTACAAAGAAATTAGTAAATTAGATATATCTCAAGTTATCGTAATTTGTTGATGTTTTGGTAACTTTAGAGGCTGAATTGGGGAAAACTTAAAACACGAAACTTATAGCCCTATCTCTTAGCTAAACTCAGAAGAAAGTCATGGATGACTCGGTTAAATATTGAGTGAGATAATGTCAAAAGAATAAATGTTGCTAGAATTTAGTATTATATATGAAATAAATGAAATAAAGCATACATGCATTGCATTTCATTGCATAATAGAAATATATATTAAAGGAACAATTAGGCTAAATTGCATTGAATCATATAAGAGCACGGGCTGTAGAACAGGAGGAGGAACCAGAGCAACGAACGAATTACTTATCATAGCCAGGTGAGTATAAACCGTATATGTGATTTATACGCAATGTGATGTGATTTATATACAACATTTGTTATATGTGTTCTATAAGAAATATGTATTTATATGAATTGTCATTGGATCAAATGATATATTGGTAAATGTATATATGATCATATGTTCAAATGATTGATATGTTGCATTACAATTTACATGAAATTAAAAGGCATGTGATTGTCTTGCTATGGATCTGTATACAAAGTAGAGACCTTCGGGTCAAATTCATATTGGAGACCTACAAGTCTATATACACAGTGGAGACCTTCGGGTCAAATTCATATTGGAGACCTATGGGTCTATATACACAGTGGCATATTGGAAATCCCGGCACAAATCCAAGCTTGAGTAGTTCACAAAATAATAAATCGGATATAGTGGCATTTGCACATGTGTGATTATATTGTTGATTAATGTTAATGATTGTTATTTTCTTGTTATTTAATTGAAGTAATGGTTTATATTCACTGAGTTGCGACTCATAAAAATTGCATATATATTTTTTTAGGTTCAATAGCTTTTTGACGTGAGTTTGTATATATAGATGCCACGCTATACAGGTCAGCCGGCTGATGCCTCGTGCAACCTTCTCCTCCTCCTCATTTTACATTTTGGAATGCATGTATTATAATTTGTATTTAATATGACCTATGCTAAGATATTGGTTGTGTGTTTTAATTTTATATGATACAAGTTATTAAATAATATTTTATACTTATATGGATCAATGAAATGTCAGTATGATCTATCTACATGATAGATATTTTATTATGAACTATACGTCATAGGGGTATAGGGTGTTATAGTTTAGTTTGGTTTCAGAGCGGGGATATGATTCCTCGGTGTCATTATGCATTCATAAGTATTATATATGATATGTAATTGATATTGATGTTGCATTTAAATAAATAGGAAACATGGACATTCATGAGCATGAATCATTGAGTAGAGAAGGTTCATCCGTGCCACATCAATCGATAGAGACATCTCATACATTACATGCATCACATGAGCCTGCACAACATTCACCTAGACGGGCAGAACAAAAGGTACATGGGCTAGGTATAGGTTCTAGAAGTAAAAATTTCAAGGAGCTCCGTAAATTATGAGCAGTTGACTTTTATGGGACTACTAATCCTGCTGAAGCTGAGACATGGCTCAAAAGAATAGAAAGAGTTTTTGGCATGATGAGATGCACTGTAGAGGAACGGTTTGACTTGCACTGTCACTTTTACAAGGGAATGTATATGATTGGTGGGAGACAGTTCCACATGCTACAGTACAGTCGTCAATCCTTACTTGGGATGATTTTCTCACCGTGTTCAGAGACAGATATATGCCAGAGGTATATCGAGATAACAAACAAAGGGAATTTCTATCTCTTAAATAAGGGAATATGTCAGTTGCCGAGTATGAAGTTAAATTTACTCAATTATCACCTTATGTGGCTGCGATGGTTGCTACTAAGCGAGATAGATGTAGACGTTTTGAGGAGGGACTTTCATATAATATTCAAAACAAGATTACACCTTGGGATCTCGGTACTTACACAGATTTGCGTACTGCAGCAGTTAGGGCCGAGACTTTGTTAAAAGAATGACAAACATATTTTCAAAAGCCAAATAGAGAGTCAATGACTCATTTTGGTGAGTCAAGTGAGAAGCCAACTAAACGTCAGAGTTTTTCCTCTCCAGCATATATATTTAGCAGAGGTGGTCGAGTCGGTCAGAGGGGTGGACATGTACAGTCTTTTGGTCATGAAGGTGGCAGAGGACCTAGCCCGACAATACATACATGACCTATGTGTCCGTACTATGGTCGATATCATGCAGGAGAGTGTCAAATGCTTACTGGAGGTTGCTATTACTGTGGACAACAAGAACATTTTATTGGGAATGTCCAGCTAGACCTGATAGGTCAAACACTGACAGAACGACATCAGAACCGATAGTGTAAAATAATCGGCCAGCAACATCAGTGACGAGTGTTGGTAGAGGTCAGACTTTGAGTTCTACTGCTAGTAGAGGAAGATCAGAGACACCGGGAACACGATCACAGGGTCAGACATGAGTTTTTGCTATGTCACAGCGGGAGACAGCTACAACACCTGAGGTCATTACTGGTAAACTCTATTTGAATGATTTTGAAATACATGTCTTGATAGATCCAGGATCCACTCATTCATTCATATCATCTGCCATAGCATCTCATTTGCATAAAGAACCCGAATCACTAGATTACAACTTAGAAGTACATACTCCATTGGGTGAGGTTGTAATGGTGCATATGGTATATCGAAATTGCATAATGCGGGTTGATACAATAGAGTTACCAGCTGATTTGATCCTGTTATTTCTGTGTGAGTTTGATGTTATATTGGGTATGGACTGGTTATCGAGACATCGTGCTAAAGTGGATTGTTATACTAAAGAAGTAGTAATAGATTCTCCTGGACAGACTAAAGTGGTTTTCTATGGTGATCGACGGATTATACCAACATGTTTGATTTCAGCAACAACAGCTTTCTGTATGATTAGAAACGGATGCGAGGCATATTTGGCACATGTTATAGATCGTACAGCTATATATGATGAGATTAGAGATATTCGAATTGTTAAAGATTTTTCTGATGTTTTTCCAGAGGATTTAACAGGATTACCACCAGATAGAGAGACTGAGTTCACTATAGAGTTGATGTCAGGTACCGCACCAATCTCTATTCCTCCATATCGGTTGGCCCCATTGGAGTTACAGGAATTAAAGAAACAATTGCAGGAACTGTTAGACAAAGGATATATACGGGCTAGTATATCACCTTGGGGTGCGCAAGTATTTTTCATGAAAAAGAAAGATGGTACATTACGACTGTGTATAGATTACCGAAAATTGAATCAAGTGACAGTGAAGAACAAATACCCATTACCACGGATAGATGATTTATTTGATCAACTACAGGGTACACAAGTATTTTCCAAGATAGATCTTCGATCTGGGTACCATCAGTTAAAGATAGCCAAAGATGATATTCCGAAGACGACATTCAAAACTCAATATGGGCATTATGAATTTTTGGTGATGCCATTCGGTTTGACCAATGCACCAGCAGCATTCATGGCTTTAATGAATAAAGTGTTCCAACCTTTCCTTGATAGATTTGTCATTGTCTTCATTGATGATATACTGGTATATTCACGGCGTATAGAGGAGCATACATATCATTTACGGATAGTGTTACAAATCTTATGAGAAAAACAACTATACGCAAAGTTGAGTAAATGTGAGTTTTGGTTGGATCATGTGGTATTTTTGGGACACATAGTATCTGGACAAGGCATAGAGGTCGATTCTAGAAAGATTGAGGCAGTGGTAAACTAGGAGGTGCCGACGACAGTTTCAGAGGTTCGAAGTTTTCTTGGTATGACTGGATACTATAGACGATTTGTTGAAGGATTTTCCATTATAGCAGCGCCACTCACAAAACTGCTACGAAAGAATGTTCCATTTCATTGGAATGACAATTGCCAATAGAGCTTTGATAAGTTAAAACACCGTTTGACTACAGCACCGATACTCACAATTTCTACAGGCATTGGGGGATTTCTTGTTTACAGTGATTCTTCACATCAAGGACTTAGTTGTGTTCTAATGCAAAATGGGAAAGTAATTGCTTATGTGTCACGACAATTACGACCACATGAAATTTCCTATCCTAGATATTTACCGATCATAAAAGCTTGAAGTATTTGATGAGTCAGAGAGAACTGAATATGCGACAGAGACGTTGGATGGAACTATTGAAAGATTATGATTTCACGATAGAGTATCCTCTGGGAAAGGCCAACGTTGTAGCTGATGCGTTAAGTCGGAAGTCCGATGGTACAGTAGCACATATGCATATGACTCCATTTTCAAATTTGATTACTTTACAAGTGAAACTTACTTCAGCAGACTATGTTTTCTTATTATGCAACCTGTTCTGTCTTATTAATGATTGTTATTTGCTTGTTATTTAATTTAAGTAATGGTTTATATTCACTGAGTTGCGACTCATAAAAATCACATATATATATTTTTAGGTTCAATAGCTTTTTGATGTGGATTTGTATATATAGACGCCACGCTATACAGGTCGGCCGACTGATGCCTCGTGCAACATTCTCCTCCTCATTTTGCGTTTTGGAACTCATGTATTATAATTTGTATTTAATATGACCTATGTTGAGATATTGGTTGTGTGTTTTGATTTTATATGATACAAGTTATTAAATAATGTTTTATACTTCTATGGATCAATGAAATGTCAGTATGATCTATCTACATGATAGATATTTTATTGTGAACTATACGTCATAGGGGTATAGGGTTTTACAAAAGCCTTGACACTCGAATTATCAATTTTCAACGTAAACTTCTTAGCCAGAAGAAATAAAGGCCATTTTTAACGTCTTTCTGACTGCGAAGAATTCTTTCTCGTTGATATGCCATCGATTTTCTTATCCGTCTGTAAACAGACTGCTGCAATATCTGCATGGCACTTCTCCGTTTGGTGTGGCTTTCATAAGAACTGCTGCCCACCAATAGTCACTGACATCTGTATAAAAAACCAGTTCATCCTCGTCTTGAGGTATAACAAGTTTTGGAAGATTTTTACAGACTTCCTTAAGTTGTTTTATCCACTGCTGCCCACCAATAGTCATTGACATCTATATAAAGAACTAGTTCATCCTCGTCCTGAGGTATAACAAGTTTTGGAAGCTTTTTACAGACTTCCTTAAGTTGTTTTATCTCTTCTCGATGTTCATCTTCCCATTTGAATATAACATCCTTCTTGAGTAATAAGCTAAACACCTTCCTGTGAAATGCTAGATTGTTGATGAACATTCCAGTAAAATTAACAACTCCAAGAAAACTTTGAAGTTGTTTTTTGTCTTAAAGATCATCTGGAAATCCCTGTATCTTTTCCATAATATGACTTTGTAGAATGATTCCACATTCGTCGATTTCAATTTCGAGGAATTCAATCTGTCTTGTAGCAATTACTGTCTTCTTTTCTGAAAGCACTAATCCCTCTTTATGGCAAACATCTGAAAATACATTGAAATGTTTAAGATGCTCCTTAACATTCTTTGATGCGATGAGAATATCATCGATGTATACGAACATGAAGTTGAAATAATCTTTGAAAAAATTATCCACCTTCATTTTATATCTGGGGTGTGTTCGTCAATCCCATAGACATCACGTTCCAGACATAGTGTCCTTGTGGTGTGGAGAAAGATGTGATCTTCTTACTTTCTTCCTCCATCTTGATCTGGTAGAATCCCGACTTACAATCGAACTTTGAGAATATCTTGACACCTTTGACATAGTTAACCAAGTGTTCTCTACTCGGGATATAATATCCATCGAACTCTTGAATGTTATTAATCCCTTTATAATTAATAACAAGTCAAGGTTTACCTCTTTTGATTTCTCCATGATTCCTGACTAGGAAGTCTGGGATGCTGTATGGAGAAATTCCTGGTGAGATCAACTTAAGGTCCAGATGTTCCTTAAGTATCTTATGCATATCCTCATGATCAATTTGATTCATAAGGATTGGTTTCAACCTCACGAACTCATGCTCCTTTCCTGGTTTAACCTTCAAGGATGCTTTAAGCTCATTCTTGTCCCACCAAGCCAAAGGATTTTCATTGTAATTCCTCTGGATCTTTTTCTTGAAGTCTTCGAGTGATATTTGTTCTTAAATGGTAACATCACTCTGTGTATTCTCCTATAGGGCTTTTCACAATTTTGCAATATTCTCTGGAGGAACTCGTTCTTCTCTTTGTATTCTGAATGAATACAATTTATTATCCCATCTCTTTGTATCTTTTTGCTTCGATCCAAATTGTCGAAATGATAATAATGCGTCACCAAATCTTCTTTTATCCGTCATCTTTGGATGTTGAATTTTGGCTTCATCACCATGCTTGCTGCGAAAAGTAATAGACATTCTTTGGTAGAATGCTTCCCGCAGTCTTTGGACAATAATCTTATGATCACATAATGTTGAAAAAATAAGCCTTCTTGCCTCATTCTCTTGTGTAAATCACTTAAATGTTTGTAGGAAATTATTTCCTAGCAAAACATCTTCTCATATATCATGGAAATAGATTGGTGGCATATTTACTTTGTACCATAGGGTACCGTCTGCGCCTCCGATCATAATTTCTGCTTGTTTGATTTCTCGATTTAGGATAAGAACCCTTTTGGAGAAATCTCGTCCTGCAATGGCCGGTATATCTTCACCATAATTTTTGGGAAAAACCTCCTGTTTTGCAGTACAAATCACTGCTCTTGAATCAATATAGGCTGCGAAATATTTAGCCTTGTATTCAGCATATAACATTCCGATATAAATGTATATGGAGAATGGACTAGTGGTCATCTGATTTTATATCTTTTATCAGCCACTGTAAACTCCATTCCATCTTGTAATCTTTTTCAAGGCTTATGATCCTTGAGAAAAATCGATACCCAGTATTAATTGTTCTGGGATTCTTCCTGCAACTCCTGTGATAGTCAGTTCAATTTCACCCATCTTTAGGCTTTCTTGTAATCTTCCGACTATCGGTTGTTGGAGATAATATAAAACATCACAAGGAAATATATTATCCTTTTGAGTGATGTCGAATATTACTTCAACTTCTCTCCATCCTTCTGGACATTTCAGCTCCTCTTTAGTTTTGAATACATCTGGGATTCGCTGAACTGTACTAGACCTTCTTTATTCCCAACGACCACTACTTGTCAATCTATCCTGTTGGAAAGATATTCTTCTTGTCTCAAATCCGAGACTTTGGCTCTTGTTGAAGATGGGTCGATCCTGAATTTTAATATCTATCTCCTTTATAGTTGGAGACTCGATAAGATCCGACAGAACCACCCTTGCGAAGTCCTCAAAGATTCTTGGGACTTCAATAAATTCTTTTCTCGAGAATACATCTGAATGATGTGTATTCGAGAGAGCATAGGAAATCTTATAAGTTATCGAGTAAGGTCTATTCTCTTCTTTCATCAAATCATCTCTTTTGAAATCTTGATGAAGGGTTAAGACTTTGTTGAAGTCTCGATCTCCCAAATTGTATGCAATTCTAGGATAGACATTGAATGCCAATTTCCCTACATACAAGTTTCTTGTGACCGCCCCAAGACATGAATCCTTGAGATTCGAGATTCTCTTATCAAAAATAGCAAGATTGAGTGGCGAATAAATTTCTTCTTTGAATGTTGCTTTAATAACAACCCTTATGGCTCCGATGTGAATCCATGAGAGTGTATTTACAACTTCTCTTTTGACTTTGCTTTTGATCTCCTGAACTTCTCGGTAAGGGATCAGCTGCATCTCTATCAAGTTACTAGTGAATTCCATTGGGATAGTAAATTCTCCAGTAGTAACTCTATGAATAATTTGGTGCTTTCTGTTACGAAGCTCAAACTTATCCAATGTCTTTCCCATAGCTCCGATAGTAAAACCATCATAAATCTGGAGCTTTGGATCTTCCTTCATAATCCTCTTAAGAGTTTTATAAGAGATTGTTGTATGAGAGAGGAAACCTAACATATCCTCTCTTGTCGTTTGAAGAATTTCTTCTTCACTCTGATTCCGATGTGGACTCATTTCCATCATCCGAATAGATTTCTTCTTCATCTGAGGGAAGATCCTCAAATTGATACACTTGTATGAGATCTTGATAATAGATAGCTTCTTCAAATTTTGGTGTTGCTTCGAACTGTCTTAGATCTCTTTTCTGGTTCTCTCGGCAATCCGTTGAGATATGCCCTCTTGCTCCGCATGTCCAGCAATTACACTCTTTAAAACTTTCATTGGCTCGGGTGTGAGCTCGTCTGAAAGTTTGTCTTCCCATAGTTCTGCTAGTACCTCCTTGGTTTGAACCTGATGAAGAGGCTCTACTCCTGCTAGGTGTTGGTCTTTGCCCTAATTTGTAACTTCGGGCATTTTGTTTTGACCACATCCTTCTAGGTCTCCATGAAGACCTATGACTCATTCTGTTGTTATTGCTTCCACGGTTATAAGGATGGCTTCTTTGTTTCCTGACCGCGCGTCGCAACGCGGTAAAATTATTTAATTTCTTTCCTAACCTAACCAACTAGTAGCTAGGGCAAGTAAGAGTCGATCCCACGAGGAGTGATGATTAACTATATCACCTATGTTCAATTCAAGAGACAAAAAATGTGGGGGGGTTTTGAGATTAATTATCTGTCACTAAATTAAATAAAGTAAACCTAGAAAGCTAATTAAACAAGAGATCAATGGATGCAAATATTCCAGTTAATAGTTCAGTTATCCCCCAATCTCAATTATGCCTTAACCAATGTAACACCCCTCTCTCAGATTATCATGGAATTATCACCCCTAATCTAACAACAAGCTCTGTTAAACCAAATCGTCTCTTAAGATTAGTTAAATTAGGATAAGATCACTAATTAACCCTATTTAATTGAATAACCTAGAACAAGCTCTCTAGATTTAATTCAGTAAATGCATTAATCACCAAGACGATAGGATGGACTAGACTCCGAATACACAAGCTCGATTCGATAATCTAGGATTATGCTACCCTAGAGATGCACGACCTCTAGTTTACCACTTATGAAAATTAAATCACAACAATTAGGATTCATGATCTAAAATTCTAACAGTCAATTATCAATTACTTAACCTAGGTGGCCAATCCAAATTAAGCATCAACAATTGAAAACGATATTCATAGATAGCATAATCAATTCCAATCAAACACAGAGAAGGGGAAACGAGATTAATTAAAACATAAAAGAAATATGGGTTCAAACATCCCTACTAACCGGAATTGAAAGATTAGCCGATCATTCTTGAAATCGAATCCACCAAAACAATTGTTATCTTCATCCCAATTAATCTAGAAAGAAAATAATAAAAATAGGTTTTTCTCCCTAATCTAATCTCTCTAATCAACCAATTCTCTCTCCTAAGCCTTCGTCTTCTGCCTGCTTCTGTCCAATGTATACTGCTCCTTTCCAATTCAAGTTGTGATATATTTTTGGAATGAAATCCCCTTGTTGCCGTGTGTCTTGGAGGAGAAGTTAGGGAAAATCTCAAGTCATGGGCCATCTCATTCTAATTAATTAGGCCCAATCCTCTTCTTTTTTCTTCAATTAAATTGCTTAAGCCCAATCAATGTCACTTTCATAGCCCACACTCATCTCGTCTCATTCCTTTGATCAACGAACACTTTCTTTTATTCCAAAATACTCCATAAATCCCTAAAATAATCAAGAAAATAATATATAAAGTATTTGGAGACATAAATCACATCTATGTAGGAAAATAGTGCATCCAATTAAATAAATTATCATAAAATCTCACATTGAACACCACTAATTTGCACATATTTTCCTCGTATGATTTCCTCATTTTATGCCTCCGTGGTTAACCTCCCACAACTACTGGGATGCCATTATCTTCACAACATAGGGGAACCATTTTATTGATTCCTCGAAATCTCTTGTAGAGTGTTGTCTGGTGGCACCATTCAGCTAACTTGGCCTTTAAGAAAGATATTCTTCTGGCCACAATATCTAAATCGGCTACACTCGTGTACTCTTTGATGAACATTTATCTCCAGGGACTTGGTATCTTTGCAAAGAAAAGTTGCGAAGCTTCTTTGTCATCCACCTTAGACTTCCATCGGTATTCGGTGAATAACTTAATGTATTCGTCAATATGACAAATATCATGTAACTCGAGGCAGTAGAGGGCTTATTTGTATCCTTTTCTTTTCTCCTCTTCCAATCCCTCAAAATAGCCTATGTCGATAAAATGGATTTTGAATAATTTTGCCATATTATCGACAATTCCTTTCAATGACTCACCAGTAGTAACGTCGTTTCTCATTTCTGGTGCTGTCATGTCCCATGAGGTCTTTACAGATCCCTCAAGACTCATCTTAAGGAGTAAGATGAATACTTCCTTTGTAAGGTCAAGGGTACCTACTGCAATCCTCATCGCCGATGCCCAATCATCGATAAGGACTTCTCGATTTTTGAAATTTAGGATATCTAGATTTAGCATCAATCTATACGGATGTATATGATCTAGCTGTGACTTTCCATAAGGCGTATTCATTAGATTTGGCCTTCTGGAACGTTGTCGAGTTCCTGAAACAATAGGATCTCCTCTTGTAGTGAAATCTCCAGCGTGCGACATTGGTTCATCCATATGATGTGAACCCGAACTTTCTACAACGTTGGGATCCACTGGTGGTTGTGGAGGTGGTCTTTGGTGTTGGTCACGAGTAACCAAAGCTGAACCATCTCATGTATTCATCTTTAGATCCACAATCCCTAATCCTGCGAAGGACTCGGCAAGTTCATGTAGATCTTCAAGATTAATCTTCTCCATATCCATCACTTTTTATTTTGTGATGGATTCTCCTTTGATGATAGCAAGAAGTTTTTTATCTCGAGTCATTTGTCATATAACTTCAGTTGGTTTCTCTTTTTGGTTTAAATAGGGAACTGTTCTGAAATCTATACGTCTTCTTCCTCCAGGAAGACTTGGTTTGTCCTCCAGATTTTTTACTCTTCTTTGAATATCATAAAGGATTTCAAGAGTTACCTTCTGATATTTCACCATCGTCTCCATCTGGTTCTGGATCTGATGAACTTGTGTTGGTAGATGATTATGACAATTGTCATAATTCTGCACCGTCTTCTGGATCTCTCTAAGATCTTGAGAGAGCTTAAATGTGTTCGGAAGTATCTCGATCCATCCAGGTTCTCCTTCTGTCATCAATGATTTTGATGAACTATTTCCTGGATGTTTATTAGTTCGGTATATAACATATGGTTTACCGCAAGGAAACCCATGTAATATGCCGCTTGTCTGTCGCATTGCCTTAAGGTTACCTTATCGGCTCCTGTGTTTTCTTATTCAACATATTGATTTTGCCAATATGTTACCTTGTCTTGGTGTTCTCGTTCATTCATCGTCAAAATTTGACGATATCTCCTGTAGGGTAAGCATCTTGGACATTCGTCTAAATCCATATTTCTCTTGGAGAAATTCTCCTCACCAAAGGTTAATTACATAAAAATAATAAATATAACTTAAAAGTTCTTAATAAACCTAGGCTTTGATACCATTTTACACGCTGTTTTTATACCCGTTTTTATGCCCCTTTTTAGATTTTCAATTTCCGAAGGAATTTGTACATGACATTGTTACTCATTCTAGACCACTGTTTTTTAGACAGTATTGGCACGAGAAAAGTATTCCAACCTATATACTTATTCCTGAAGAAAATCAATCTTTAAAATTTCAATTTCGGGTCCGGATCTATTCAATATTTGGAGTTGGAATTATTAATTAAATTGGAAAACATATGGTTTGAAATTAGAAAAATGTGTTTGGAAGTAGTAAAAATTAATGATTGCAAAAATGGGGTCAAAGGGTTCAAAAGGTTCAAAATTCCTTTGACCAAATTTGTGGTATTTTGGTAAGTTTGTTATATAAGGTGATATTTTTGTATTTAATTATATATAGAGTGGTAGGTTTGGGGGTTTGCCCATAAAATATATATTTATTTGACAGATTAAACATAATGACAGATTTTTCCGTCAAAAACTAGTGACCCAATTTTCCGTCACAGATTATTGACAGAAGTTTTTGTCAAAACAATTTGACACGTATTTCTGTCGCTATTTTCGTCACTAGTATGTCAAATTTTTTTGTCATGAAACCTAGACAACCAAATTTAATAACGGTATTTTTCATCTTGCTGGGAAATTCCATCACTAAACTTTAGTACAAAGCTCTGTCACTAAACTTTATTGACATAAATTTTCCATCATAATTCCGTCACTAACCCATGTTAATGACGAAAAATCGTCATCATCATTGTCTGAAAAGTAAACTTTCAGAAAAAAGAAAACAGTTTTCAAAGAAAGTTTAAAAAGCTTTGCAATACAGGAGCTCAAATGACGGTAGGCGGAGTGGAATGAATGTTTATGCAGAAAAATAGCCAATCTCATTGATTTTGTTTTAATTTTGTTTAATTTTTAAATTTCATAACAAGACCCAATTTATAAATTAATTCTTAATTTTAGGCCCAATTTTTAAAAATTTTCAAATTGGGGCCAATCTAACATTGTTTTTTTCAATTTAAGGCTTGAAATTTATATTGAGTTCTAAATTCAAGATAAAATTCTATTTTTTTTCTTTTATTTATATTCATAGATTTATTAGTAATTCAATGTGTATTTATATTTAAAATAAATTATAACAAGTTGGTGCAATTTTGAAACGATTTTCATCCAACTTGTATTAATTTATATATATATATATATATATATATATAATTAATGTAATTCATAAAATTATGATTCTTTTTATCTTCTTAATTTTATGAATAAAAGTATAGAAACCCAATTTTAATACTAATCAATTTAATATAAATTTTATTTTATGAATTGAGTTAATTATATTTTTCTTTCTTTCTTTATATAAATTAATACGAGTATGATGAAGATTGTTCCCAAATTGCACTAACTTGTTTTAATTATTTATAAATATAATTAAAAAGAAAAAAAATGAAATTTTGTCTTGAATCGAGAACTCAATCTAAATTTCAAGCCTTAAATTGTGACAAAAAGTTAAATTGAGCCGCTTATTGAGAAAATTAAAAAATTGGGTCTAGAATTGAGGAATAAATTATAAATTGGGTCGAAATTTATCAAAATTACCGAATGCAATCAACCATTTCATTTTATATTCGTTTCAATGCACAATGTGTTAAGTTAATCCACTTTTATAATCTTTAGTTTGATATGATTATTGCAAGTATTAAAATGAGGATCTAAAATGTGAGTTTATATATATATATATATATATATATATATATATATATATATATTGTTAGTTGGAATGATTTCTAATTGATTTGAACATTTGTGTTGAAGTTGGCAAGTAGTTTAATTAGGTTATTGTGTTAAATTTAGATTAAATATATAAATTTGAAAAATTACTATTATAAATATATAATAAAAATATACTTATTATAAATAAAATAAAAATTCAAATAATAGATTATTTGTAATAATTATAATATTTTTAACGAAAATATGATGTATTTTCATTTACTATATAAAAAAATATGCAAAAAATAAATTCAATTGTAATATATTATATAATTGTATAGTATGGTTATACTAAAAAGTATGATATATTAATCTGAACATTAATGTGCAAAAAAAAAAAAAAAAAACAACAAAGAAAGAAAAAGAAAAGAGAAAGATGTAAAACCTATTATCTAATAATTGTATTATAGTATTTTAGTAAAAAAAAATCAATTAATAATTTTTTTTTTCAAAATATCTTATTCAGAAAATAAAATTTTAAAGTATTTGAATAAAATAAGATGATGGAAGCATTTAAGATATGAATACATTTAAGAAAGTTTTAAAGGGTAGTTAAATTTTATTTCAATAAAAGGGATGAAGCCGGTTTAAAACAAGCTTTTAATCATATTTTATAAATAATAAAATAATTTTTAAAAACACTATCGGACACATACAAAAAGGTATATATAAAATGTCAATCAAACACTCCCTAAAAATTTCAAAAGAATAAAAAATAAAAAATCATTACAGAAATATAAAATGGATAATGATATATATATATATATCGATATATATTTACTTTAGTTCTATTATATCATTACAAAAACTTGCATGAGACGGTCTCATAGATAGTTTCCATGAGACGGATTCTTTATACCCACAAATCAAACTCATTTTCACATAAGACTTACTCATTGTATTCATAGTTTGATAAAGATCAACAACCCATAACCAAACTAATTTCAAGAGTGTTGAGCATGTCACCGTTTTTCTTGGTGTATTTAATGTATAATATATTTTTTCCTTTGTTCGAATTTTTCACTCTGGGTTTTTCTCGAGAAGAATTTTAACGAGACATGTAGTATTAGGTTTGCTGGATTGCGTTGATAAAAATAAATTCGTCAATCTTTATTTTCTGGTTTATGAATGAATCCGTCTCATAAAATTAAATTCTTGAAACGATCGGACAAAAATCATACTGAAGATGATTTGATCGAGCATCCAAAAAAGATTCTTTAGTTAGTATCGAAGGGATATTATGAGCATCAGAATTCAGAAGACCACCAAAAGTGGGGAGAAGCGGTTTAGCCGAAAGCTGATATGGAGTTTTGCCTACCCGGCCCCCTTCCTCCACATATATTTCCTTTTCTTTTCTACCTATGCCCATATATATCATTGTCATATATTTTCGCCACCTCATTTATTCTAACCTATTTTCTTCTTGCAAATACTTTTTTATTTTTTTTATTCTAATGTTCTCATATATCGTTGAATTTTTTTTCCCTTTTGTTTTCATTATCACTAGTAGTGCTATGGGATAATTTTTTCTAAAGAAAACTATTGTTTGAGGGGAATTTCTTAAGTCAAGTGCTTTAATTTTGTTTTTTAAATTCTTCTTTATATACTTCGTATTTTTTTCAATTTTAATAATTATTTAAAATAAAATCCTTGTCATGTAATATACTACCTCAAAAATAAGTGTCATTTAATTTTCTTTTTGTCATAGATTAAGGAATATAAAAATTGGATAAATTAAAATTCCTCAACAATATCAATCCTTACCCATTCCTAAATGATGATGAGGTGAGATAATATAAAAGAAAGAAAAAGGGAAAATTGAGATTATGAAAAATTGTAGAATCTTGTGTGAATAAATTTTAAAGAGATTAAATAGATAGTGACTTTTAAATTAAGAAATCTTTTAGAGATTGAGACTAGAGGTAAACTTGGAAAAAAATGACAAAATAGCTAAAATAACTTTTAATTTGAAACAAAATTTAACTTTTAGAACGACAATTATTTTGAATCAGGGGGAGTATTATTTATGATGTGGATGTCAGCTCTGAATACTCATGCTATTACCAACCAGCTGTGCCCACCAGATCTACTTGATCTTAAAGGGGGTGGTTGATGTATATATTCTCAAGATGGTTTTGAGGCCCAACTGGATAAATTATGAGCCGAATAAGAAGCAAAGCTGAAGATGTCAGATCAACCGAAGACAATCAAAAGTCCATTTTGAAGTGGTTCAAGTCCGGTTTTAAGAATCCCAACTAAAAGACTTGGGCTTAGTGGGTCCGAGTGTCTTTTACCCCAATTTATAAAATAGATATAAATAGTTGAAATGTAAAACATTTTCTCCAATGTATTCATTATTCAAAAAATAATATCTCATTTTTTAGCATTTACTTCTCTAATTCTTAGCCTTCTATTCAATTCTATTAAGTAATTTACTAATTTGTGAAGAATAGTTTTCATATACTCATCATTTTAGTTCCCAACTTCTAATATTTACAATATATTTCAACAAATTTTAGTTTTTTTTTTGTCCAAACTAGCTATAACAATATATATATAAATTTACTCAATTTGGATTAAAGAAAAAAATATACTTAGTGTTTCGATATTTCAAAATTAATATGTCCACAAAAGTTAAAGGTTGAAAGACATAATAAAACGCGTTGAATCTTAAGAAGCAAATAGACAACCTAACGTTCTCTAACTTTAAAGATACTACACAAAAAGAATTCTCCATTTTGAAAGAAGAGATGAGAGCCATCCATAATTGCCAGCACCACTAACTATAAGAATATTAAGAATCATTGCCAAATCAATGATTAACACTCTACTCTTTTGACTTATAATTTTGTGGTGCTTATATTTATTCCTTCTCACTTCAATTGCATGCCCCTATTCCATTTTCTTTTTTTCTTTCTTTCTTTTTTTTTGGGTAAAAAAAAAAAAGTAGGCATTAATTTATCAGGCTGAAAAAAGTAACCATATTATTCAAATTTTCTGACGATTTAATTATAAATATGACGTTTTCTTTAAATTGAAAAAATTATGAGCAATCAATTTTTGTAACAATTAATATAGAAAAACCTTACTTTTATTCAAATTAACCACTCCGCGAATCAAATAATGAGAATCATATAGAGCTTTACAAGCATGATGAATTAAACATGCCTAAGTTCTTATAGGGAAAATTGTAAATTTAGTACATTAATTTTTTGGACATTCACCAATTAACAACATTATTTTTTCGAGCTCGACATTGGGACACTATATTTTTTATTTGAGCAATTTTATGACAATTAGCCCGAAATTTTGGAATTTCGGGCTTTAATCGCATGTGCAATGCATGTGCCACCTCAAATTCGGGTTTTTCGAAAAATTGAGTACATTCTCATTCAAATCGGGCTTGAATTGAATTAATTTCAATAAATTGATTTGGGGTTAGGCTAGGGTTTGAAGAGATGAGTGTTTTAGCGTAGAAAACATGTAGTTTGGTTAAGTTTTGAGAAATCTCCGCCAAAACCTCCGCCCCACCGCCACCTCTATCGCTGGAATCCACCATAACCACCATCAAGCTCAACAAAAATGTGATATTTCTTGAATCTGAACCAAAATGTATGTTTTAGACGCCAAATCAGTCATCTCATCAAGCCCTAACAAAGCCCCAAATCAATTTACTAAATTCAATTCGATTCAAGCTCAATTTGAGCGAAAATCAAATTAAATTTTCGAAAACCTAGATTTGGAAAGACATATGCACTGCACATACGACTTAGGCCCAGTTTTTTAGAATTTCGGGCTAATTGTCTTAAAATTGCCCAAATTTAAAAGATAGTATCCCAATGTTGGGATCCGAAAAGATGATGTTTCTATATAATGAATGACTAAACGATAGTGTTCTATATTTGCGATTTAGAAAAATAGGATTTATCTGGAGAAGAACATGGAAAAAGGCGATAGAGTCTTCCAATATTAATGGAAAAGGTTGGCACATGATTTATTATATAGGGTAAAAGCTATTTTGCATCTGAATTAATTATTAGTGATTTTGCAGTTTATTTGTATGAACTTTAGATTCCTTCACACAAAAAAAAAAAAAAAAAAAAACTTTAGATTCCTTCACTTCACATGAATAATTCACTATATGACTTTTTACTTACAATATAATAGGCGTGCATTTCAGTCACTTTTTCAATCTAAATACATCATGTACATCGCACGTCAACTATTTAAAATGGTATTTTTATCATTAAAATTGTTGACGTGAAGACACACATGAATCATGTATTTAAGTTGGAAAAAATGATTGGAATGGTCTATTATATACTTAACTGAAAAGTCAATGCACTCTCATGTAATTAAAGTGAAAGAATATAAAGTTTATAAAATAAAAATGTTAAATTTACTGATAGTTTGGATGACAAAATATGTTTTACCATATTAAATATCTAATTGCCAAGAAAATAAACATCTTTGCAAAATTTTCTAATAAAGGACGTGATCAAAGTGAAAAGGATAATATAAACACAAATTTCTTTATTTATAAACAATTTTTGTAAATTTTATTTCCTATTTTTATATCATTCACGCATACTATATATAAAGGACGTGATCAAAGTAAAAAGGATAATATAAACACCAAATTCTTTATTTATAAACAATTTTTTTACGATCTTAAAAGTATAACAATCTTGTGGTCAATATGATTTATTATTATAATATTTTTTTTATCGGACATTTAGTATATCTATATGTGAGACTACAAAAGCAAAAATAAATTTATTTACCAGTGGATGCGGTTTCAAATTGTTGTCATTGTTACAAGTTTCTCTGTCCAAATTAACTATATGATTATAATGTTAAGACAGTAATTGATGAGATTGTCATATTTTATGTGTACGAACTGTATAAAAAAATTAGATTTATTTTACGGATAAAAAAGCTGTGGATAAAATCAATATTGGAACTTAGTTAAATGTGTCTAATCAATTTACTTTTAAACTAGTCTCGATATAGGATGTTATTTAATATGGAAATTGTTTCTTAAAGCATTCTTTATTAATTTGATCCAAATTAACATTTCAAGGATTCAAATGTGATTATGAGAAACGTATTCAATCGTCACAAGTATGATGTCGTAAACAACACAAAATGAATCATATAATTTGAAACTCTACAAGAATCTTAAAAAAGAAAAAAAATTATATAGAATCTTAAAAAGATAGGAACACTAAATTTATGCGGATATATATAGCACACAAAATGTCATTCTCTTTCAAAATTGAGTGTTGAAAAAACCAACACACGTGTTGTTAATCACAAGACACACACACATATATTCTATCAAAGTTCAGAATCTCGTGGATGCTACATTCGACCCATATAGTATACACCTCATGAGTTGGTATTTGGTGACGTGGCAAGAGTGAAGTACAAATCTTGTATTATACTCTAATGAAAATAAGTCCAAAGAGAAAGAAAAAAAAGCAATAAAAGAAACCACACGTAGGAATCCACGAAAGAGAAGCAAAAGAAGAAACAAGACTTGTTGGACTTCATCACTATATTCCGTATGTGTACGGTTGTACCCCACCCCCACCCCCACCCCCAAATTAGTATTACTACTCCAAGTTGACAACAAAGAGCCAATATCATCATCATCACAATTTTAGCTTTACATATTCCCTATAAATTCACCAACACCACACACACAGGCTCCCAACAAAAACTTGGCTGGAAACCTATACACAACTCCACTACTCTCTCTCTTCTCTCTCTCTAGAAAAGCACAAATGAAGGCTAAGAAAGGGTGGCTTGCAGTGCAGGTTGGGTTGGAAGATGAAGATGGGGGATTCCAGAGATTTTCCATACCAATCTCATACTTGTATCATCCTTTGTTTCAAACCCTTCTTGATAAGGCGCGTGAGGTCTACGGCTACAACACCAACGGCCCACTCATCTTGCCCTGCTCCGTCGAAGATTTTCTGCATCTACGGTGGCGGATTGAGAAAGAAACCACCGCTCACGGCGGCAGCCACCACAACCACCGCCATCGCCACCTGCTTCCGGCCCCTTCTTTATCATTTCATTGTTGAATCTTAATTCATTATTAACAGAAAAAAGAATAGTATGTGGAGGAGATCGATGGAGTAGGTAGTTTTCCTCTTTTCCTCAATTGTGTAGAGAATTATATATGATTTCTATTGGAAAATCAATTGGAAATTAATTATTAATTGCAACTTATGTATATGCACACAAATTTCTCTTTAACTTTTTCTAATTTTTTTCTTCTATTCGTATTTCAATTTCAGGCTTTCATTAATCTAAGATTGAATTAGGCAGCTGTTACTTGGCACATCGACTAGAAAGAAAATCTCTTCGAATCGAAGAAATTTATATTATATATATATATATATATATATATATATATATATATATATATATATAATTTTATTTTACACTATATAAGTATGAATATTTCGTCCATTTTTCATAATGCCTATTTTAACTCTCCTACATAATTAAATCAAATCAAATTAAATTAGAGTCCTAATTAAAGAAAACTATTTATTAAAGATAATAACATAATTTAATATTTATTTTATTTTTCTATTTGATTATAAAAAGCAAGAGTCCTTTACATTTTAAACTCTTCTTGAAAAAACTACATGTTTTGATTATTTTTCTTTTATAATCTTGAACATTTTGAATCTTAAACTAAAAGTAGTCGTATATTAATAAATATTTAAAGAGCTTTTCAATGATATATTATAAGCATATTTTAAAAAAAATTATACAAAAAAAAAAACTATAAATTTAATATTTTTATTAAAGTATGTTATTATTAAAAATTATGTTCTTATGCTTTTTTTTCAAAATCTTATTTGTTTCTTTAAATATAATACAATAACCTTCTTAGAATCCATGCAAATCACAATTCCTTTCTTAGAGTCCATACAAATCACAATTCTTCTTATAATTTGATTAAAGCCCTAATTAAAGAAAACTCTCCATGTCTAATTTAATTAAAATCCTAATTATTTTAGAAGTTAATTAGATTACAGTTTGAATAATATGAATTTGTATGAAAATCAATATACATCCAATTTTTTAAATTAAGAAATAAGAAATCCTCCAAATCATTATGTTTTTGTGTATTAGGAAGTTGGTAATTTTCCCAATAGATGACTAAACTTATAATTCGAGTGAGTAATTATAAGCTTTATTCTAAGAAAATAAAACACAATTATTATTTCACTTTAACTTTTTATCATTTTATTTTAGTACTTGTAATTTTCTAGAAAACATTATTCATCACTTAAAAGTGAGTTTCACGTGCACACATTTCATGTTGTTTTTTCCAGCTATAGCTACATGTCAGGATTCAAATGAAAACCAGTTTCCTGACTGTAAAACCAAAAGCCAAACTAAAATTCAATACCAACAAAGCTTTATATGCACTTTTTTCCAATAAAAAACTAATTAATTTTAAAAAAGAACAAAAAAGAAATAATAATAATAATAATAATAATAATAATAATAATAATAATAATAATAATAATAATAATAATAAAATTAAAAAAAAAAAAATATAACCCTCAATCTGTAAACATGAAATCTAACACACATACCTTAATATTTTTTCCCAAAAATAATGCCAATGATAACTAAGACAAGAGCCACACCTAAAGTGAATTTATAGTTCAAGGCTGAAGATGCCTCAATAGTATGAATCTTGGTGTCTAAGGACAATGCTTGAGCCGAATAAGTTGGCTCTGACTTTTTCTTGCTCTTTCTTTTAGAAGGAATGGATGGTAATTCGAGGTAGCACCTCCAATGTCTAGATATACAAAATTTAATGCTTTGTTATCTTTGGTGGTAGAGCTTAAGATTTTCTAAGGCAGTTTACTCTATTTCATTATGTTATGTTATGATACACCAAAATCAAACAACATGACTTTGATAGTTATATCTAATTTATTAGGATTCTAATTTAATATGAACACATTGTGTGTGTATGTATATATCATTGGTGATGGTGGTTTGTCTTCAAATCTATTTAATATTTTTGTGATCAGTGTGAAAATCATGAGGATTATACGGCAAGAGTTTGAACAGATTAGGACGAGTAATTAAAGATTGAAGTTTTAAATTTGAAATCATGGGTTATGGTAACAGGTATATATGATTGTTTTTTAAAATATTTGAAATTGCCTAGATTTAGCAATATAAAAAATAATAGGTAGCTTGAAAAATCAACCAAATAATAGGTCTAAAAAATTTAACTCTCCACGTGCAACCCACGTGTTCTCTATATAATGGCCAACCTTTACAGAAAAGTTAAAATTTAATAATCTTGAATTATTGCACCCCATTATATAATATCAACTTTATCATGTATCTATTGAATTTAATAATCATCAGTGGTTGGTCTAATTACCAAAAAATCCAAAAGTTTAGAAGAATTTGCTATTTTGGCACAAACAGTTGTATCAACTGAGTACAATTTTGTTCAATTTGAAAGATATATTTTTCAAAGTTTGATTCCGAGATCTATTTTAAAGAGCTTAAAAATAGTACTTAATCTAAAAGGGACAAAAAATTTTGTTTAAATTAATCCAATCAATCATTCCTTCAAGTTATTGTACATGTAAACTAATTTCCTATTCATTTTACAAATTGATCAATTGCACATAATTAACAAAATTGCTTAATTAATGAATCTTACTAAGCAAATATCAGAAATCGGAAAATAAACTTGGAGTAGCCTTTTCTTCAAACTTCCCAATTGGTACCTTTAATTTGTAGTGATATATTATTTTAAACACTTTAATTTATAGTTTTACACAAACCCCACGACTCTACTTTTAGCCTAATTGCTCCTTTTTCTTTTTCTTCTAAAAGAAAAGAAGAGTATATTAAAGATTTCACTAACAATTATACACTTGATCATCTCATGTGTTGGTGTCATTATTAAAGAAAAATATACTAAAAAATATAAGATTTGGTATTTTGAAAAGAAAGAAAAGTAAAATAGGGATAGATTTTGGGTCCATTTGTTTTTGGCAAGACTTGTTTGGTGGTTAGGAAGGACAAATAATGGCGTGCCGACTATGCCTATACTTATCTTTGGGTTTTTATCAAAGTCAACGAGCTGAAGTTTTCTTTTATGATTCTATATTTATATTCCCTCAAAATAAATAAATAAATTCAGTGTCTACAGAAGTAGAAGATGAAAGATTGAAAGTACGTGGCATTTGATACAGATTGAGGATCAATCATGTGGTACATCAACATCGAGAAATAGCCCTCTGTATCACAACCACCAAGTATAAATTTAATTTAATTTTTTTTATCATAAAATATAAGGATTGATCCCAAAATATCATAAAAATTGATCGGTCGCAATTTGAATAGTGTCTGATGGAATTGAAGGCTGATATCATGTCAGTGCTTCAGACATGGTATATGATAGTTTGTTCATTTAATTGTCTCTGAACCCCTCTATTTAATCACACCAACATACACAAATATCTTCTTTCATTTTTTTCGTTGATAAGAAGTCATTTGAAGCGTAGCTTTGGGAAGCTTGAGGTGAAGTATTTTTTGTTGCTAGGTAGGTATATCATTTTTAAGTGTAGTCTTCCAATGCAAATTTTCATGTAAATGTGTATATTATATGTTGTCATTGTCATAGTTTATTGTTGATACTTTATTATTAAGTGTAGTCATGCAATGCTAATTTTCGTGTAAATGCGTATATTATGCTAATATTCTCATTGTTGAGTAATTTAATTCGTGTAAATGTATGTATGTAACATTTTCATAGTTTAATTATTGTTAATTATTTATTTTAGTAAGTGTATTCCTTTATTTTCGGGTAAATATATATATATATATATATATATATATATATATACACACACACTACAAGAAATTCTCTCATAGACAACACCCCTACGACATGTGTTTTTGCTAAAAACCCTTGTCGTAGCCTAAAATTCCATTGTCGTAGCTCAAAAACTTCTCTCATAGACAAGGGTTTTTTAGCAACCATTGTCGAAACTGTTGTCGTAGCCCAAAAAATTCTCTCATAGACAACGATTTTTAACCTACCGTTGTCGTAGCTTGAAAAATTCTCTCATAGACAACGGTTTTAACTTGCCATTGTCGTAGATGTGTTGTCGTAGGTAATTAAGACAAGGGTTGTTTTCTAACGTTGTCGTAGCATTGTAAAAGCGTTGTCATAGACTAATTTAATTAATTTAAAAAAAAGTCAAATATTAAAATATATATATTTTTTTAATTAATGAAAGAAGAAATATATGCTATATATTGTTGAATTAAGTTAATGAAATAAACTAATTTTGAGAATTAAATTTTATTTCATTATAAAGAAATTTTATAATATATGTACAACAGATTATACACCAAAATGCTGATTAAGTAATTAAAAAATAATGAAACACAAATAAAAGTTAGATTACTTAAAACTAATAATTATAAATAGAATCTCACTATGAAAAGAAAAAGAAAATCTCAAAGTCTTTAAAACTATAATAGGAAAATTATTTCGTAGGTGTAAAAATAGAAAATTAAAACTTAAAATTACGTAAACAAATCAATCAATAGTGAAACAAAAATTGAAAATTAAATTTTGTTTCATTATAAAGAAACTTTAGAAAATATGTACAACAGATTATTAATTTTATAAATATATTAGTTATAAATATAATTTGAAAAATATATTAATTTTATAAATATATTCATTATATATATAATTTGAAAATTATATTAATTATTATTAATATAGTCATTAATCATTCAATTATTTATATATATATATATATTAATATATCAAAATTGGAAATCAATTACTTATATTAATAAGTAATGGTACTTTAAAGTTAACAAAAAAATATGTAATAATAGAAAATTGAAAAATATCAAAAATATATTATAAAAGAAATATATGTAAGACATTATCACATGAGTTGTTTTCTAACGTTGTCGTACGTAGCCTCGTAGAAGCGTTGTCGTAGACTAATATTAAAAAAAAAGTCAAATATTACAATTTTTTAAATGAAAGAAGAAATGCTATATATTGTTGAATTAAATTAATGAAATAAACTAATTTTGAGAATTAAATTTTATTTCATTATAAAGAAATTTTAGAAAATATGTACAATAGATTATTAATTTTATAAATATATTCATTTGAAAAATACATTAATGTTATAAATATACTAATTATACATATAATTTGAAATATATATTAATTTTATAAATATATTCATTATATATATAATTTGAAAATTATATTAATTATTATTAATATAGTCATTAATCATTCAATTATATATATATATATATATATATTAATATATCAAAATTGGAAATCAATTACTTATATTAATAAGTAATGGTACTTTATAAAAGTTAACAAAAAATATGTAATAATAGAAAATTGAAAAATATCAAAAATATATTATAAAAGAAATATATGTAAGACATTGTCACATGAGTTGTTTTCTAACTTTGTCGTACGTAACCTCGTAGAAGCGTTGTCGTAGACTAATATTTAAAAAAAAAAGTCAAATATTACAATTTTTTTTAAATGAAAGAAGAAATGCTATATATTGTTGAATTAAATTAATAAAATAAACTAATTTTGAGAATTAAATTTTATTTCATTATAAAGAAATTTTAGAAAATATGTACAATAGATTATTAATTTTATAAATATATTCATTATATATATAATTTGAAAATTATATTAATTATTATTAATATAGTCATTAATCATTCAATTATATATATATATATATATATTAATATATCAAAATTGGAAATCAATTACTTATATTAATAAGTAATGGTACTTTATAAAAGTTAACAAAAAATATGTATTAATAGAAAATTGAAAAATATCAAAAATATATTATAAAAGAAATATATGTAAGACATTATCACATGAGTTGTTTTCTAACGTTGTCGTACGTAGCCTCGTAGAAGCGTTGTCGTAGACTAATATTAAAAAAAAGTCAAATATTACAATTTTTTTAAATGAAAGAAGAAATGCTATATATTGTTGAATTAAATTAATGAAATAAACTAATTTTGAGAATTAAATTTTATTTCATTATAAAGAAATTTTAGAAAATATGTACAATAGATTATTAATTTTATAAATATATTCATTTGAAAAATACATTAATGTTATAAATATACTAATTATACATGTAATTTGAAATATATATTAATTTTATAAATATATTCATTATATATATATAATTTGAAAATTATATTAATTATTATTAATATAATCATTAATCATTCAATTATATATATATATATATATATATTAATATATCAAAATTGGAAATCAATTACTTATATTAATAAGTAATGGTACTTTATAAAAGTTAACAAAAAATATGTAATAATAGAAAATTGAAAAATATCAAAAATATATTATAAAAGAAATATATGTAAGACATTGTCACATGAGTTGTTTTCTAACGTTGTCGTACGTAACCTCGTAAAAGCGTTGTCGTAGACTAATATTTAAAAAAAAAGTCAAATATTACAATTTTTTTAAATGAAAGAAGAAATGCTATATATTGTTGAATTAAATTAATGAAATAAACTAATTTTGAGAATTAAATTTTATTTCATTATAAAGAAATTTTAGAAAATATGTACAATAGATTATTAATTTTATAAATATATTCATTATATATATAATTTGAAAATTATATTAATTATTATTAATATAGTCATTAATCATTCAATTATATATATATATATATATATTAATATATCAAAATTGGAAATCAATTACTTATATTAATAAGTAATGGTACTTTATAAAAGTTAACAAAAAATATGTATTAATAGAAAATTGAAAAATATCAAAAATATATTATAAAAGAAAAATATGCAAGACATTGTCACATTAGGTATTAATGGTCTAGTGGTTAGAGTACCACTGAGCCACCCGGGTTTGAATCTCACACAACGCATAATATTGATCATGATGATTTCAGTGATGATGTCACCCTTATAATGACGTGTCATCCCTGGGATGACGTGGCATGATGTTTGAGATGATGTGGCAAGCTTACCTGGCAAAATATCGTTTTATTTATTAATATGGCTACGACAACGGTTAATAACGGTTATTAACCGTTGTCGTAAAATCTATGACATCGGTTTTTAACAACACTACGTTCTACGACAACGGTTTCTTTCAACACTACTATCTATGACAACGGTTTGAATATGGCTACGACAAGAGTTAACAACACTTGTCGTAGCCTTTTTTTCTTGTAGTGATATATATATCGAATACAATGAGAATGGTATGACCTTACAGTAAGATATTGGTTTAATAAAGGCTTTACACGAAAATTTCGGACCTTTAATATAGGCATTAAACGAAAAAAAAAGTACACTATTACACGAAATTTTTTGTACATTATTACACGTATTTTTTTACATTATTACACGTATTTTGTTTTACATTACTACACGAATTTTTGATTTAATATTATTACACAAATTTTTATTTTTTTACATTATTATACGAATTTGAATTTTGTAGATTATTACACGAAAATATCATTATTATAGGCTTTAATATCATGGTTTATTGTTTTAGACCTAATAATTGAATATGATAGAATTTTGACTCACTTTACACGAAAATTAGACATGGAATATTCATCTATATTTTCATATTAAATATAATACTTAAGTGTTTGAATTTTTGTGTTAGTATAAATATTGTTAATTATAATATTGTTTTTAAATTTATAATATTGTTCGTTTTTGTATAAATATTCATGAATTATTTATTTTTGAAAGTTTTCAATTTAATAATATTTAATAATTTAATTATGTTATTATGATGAGCTAATAACTTTTTTATTCTATTTTTCTGATAGTATAAAAAAAGATGAGTTTTATCTTTGTAGTGGTTTGGTTTGGAGGGTATTGGGAAGGGTTAGAGTAGAAAACGGTTCTCAAGAGCTGTTTCACCTTCAAAGAATCGGATATCACGATTTACTCAACTCAATTCATAGACTTGTGCGTGCTGACATGAATTTTTGGGGATATGTGATCCATGCACTAGTTGAGACAAATGGATTTGTGAAAAAAGAAGAGGTTGTACCCGTTTTTATTTCTCTTAAAAGGATGGATGTTGGAGTATCTTTGTACTCGGAAGAAAGAAATGCGCTGGAAGGTATTCCAAATGTTCGTCCTCCTACATGTGCCGTAGATATGATAAAGTCGAATGATTATTTTGCTAATAATTTGGATATTCCAAATGTTCCATTTGAACTACAAAACGATGAAACATTTTATGCAAAATATGGTGTATCGAATGAGGATCATATGAGATAGGTTGGGACATCCTCAAATGCTCAGTGGGAATCTTGGCCATCGTCAATTGGTCGTGTAGACTACCTCACAGATTTAAGTCTTGCCATTATTGACTTGAATAGGTCTCCGTATGCATGTAGACAACATGAAGAAATACAACTTAATGAAACACCACTTCCAATTGACGTTGAATTTGGACTACAACAGAGACATGATGATCGAAATAGTAATAATTTTTAATTCATTTTTAATACAATCAAGTTACTTCATTTGAAATATATATATATTTTTAATTTATGTTTACCTTGTGTTTAGAATCGAACAATGAGAAGATGAATCGGGATCAACAATTGTCAATGTACAAGACGACTTCGAGTTAGATGAAGAGCATGAGAATGCTTTGGATGGAGACCAACGACTCCCTCTTGAGGAATTTATGACATACATTGAAAGACGAAATTGGTTTATCCGACATATTCCAACATTCGAGAAGTCTTGTTGGGATATTTCTAGAGTTAACTTGATAAGAGAGAACATGTTGCATAATAAGAAAATATAGTTTGTTAAAGTAAGTTCCCACGTATTACATGGTCAGAAAAAAAAGATAAGATCATGTAATGGTTCTCCAAATTAAGGAAAACCAACCTTAGAGGAAACAGGAAGTTATCTTCTAAAAGCAGCAAGTTGGAGGAGCCAGCAAGTCAGGAAGCTGTTCTGAAACAGGATGAAGCATGGAAGAAGCAGCAAGCTGCTGTAGCAGAAAAGCTGAATGAAACAGAGAATAGGATGCTGGAATAGGAAGCCGCGCATGACAGGAAGCTGACTGAAGGATTCAGAACAGAAAGCTGTTCTGAAACAAAATCCTGGCACGGAACTGAAAGCAGCATAGAACCGCATCCTGAGCAAAGCAAGCAAGGAAGAGCTACAACAATCTACAGAGGAAGTAGGAAGTAGCCAATGGATCTCTTGCAGAAAGACAAGTGCTACTCATATCCATGCAGTACGAAGAAGACCATGCAACTCCAACGGGAACAAAGCTATCTGACAACTAGATTAGCTAACCGTTGCGTGAAAGTTAAAGATGGTGGGTGCATTAAATGCACATGTCAGAAACTATTCAGAAACATTTAATGCAACCACAAAGAAGATCTTGAGAGATTGGAGTTCACATTCAAATAGAGAAGTGTCTTCCTTCAACGGACACTTTCCTCCAATGGATAAATTCTCAAGACCTATAAATAGAAGGTGGAGCTGACTGAAAAAGTTGCTGAGCATAGATGAGTGGAAAATCAGAAATACTCCAAAGCTAATTCTAAGTTTTCCTTTGCCCAGTCACTCAACCTTCGAAGTCAGTCTACTCAAGCATTCGAGCTTTCAAAGTTCAAGACTGTTTTCATCGCAACAGTTGAAGAACCTTTTATTCTTTAACCATTTGTGTTGTGTGCGCTAGGTTGTGTTTGGTGTAGCTTAGTTGATAGGATTATATCTTTACTAAGTTTATAGTCTTGTGTAGACTATTTGCCCTATGTGGGATTTGTACCCTGTGTGGGTTGAGACCTAGGAATCTGGGATTCTGTAGGTATACCTTGTTAGGAAGAGGTTTGTAAAGTCGAGACTTGTAAATCGAATTGACCTAACAAAGTTCCTCCTCAGTGAAGGAGTAGAGTGGACGTAGAAGGATTACACCACCTTCGAACCACTATAAGCCATAAGTGTTTATTTGCTTTGACTGCATAATGTGTTTTATTTATCACATATCTATTTTATTGCACTTGTCATAAGCATACTGGTCAAAAGATTGTGTTAAAATCATCTTTGAAAAGAAAACATGTTTGTAAAACAGAAATTCTATCTTTGTATATTCCGCTGCATACTGTGATTCCGAGACAGGAACCTGATCAGCATTGTGTCAGGTTACTGACTCGAGTCAGGTTGTTGTTTCTCTTTAGAACCAGGAACCTGTTCATAGAAAATGTTAGAAAATCGATAGAGGTTCATTCACCCCCTCTCAACCTCTGACCACTTGGGACCAACAAGTCCCGTATCGCATATTTCTCTAAGAATGAGTCGTCTACACATATTCTACACAAATGATGCACATTTTCTTGTAAAACTGATTTGAAAAATGTAGTTGGTTTCTTCCATTTGGAGAATCAAGTTGAATACTGTGTTAACCATTCTGACAAACAGAGATGGTTTGTGAAATGCAAATTAAATGACTGCCCATTCATCCTCCACGCCTTGGAGAAATATGGAATTTAGAAAATCACCAAGATTGTCATCTTACATGAATGATCATTTCAGTTGAACAGCAGTGTCAAACATCGACTTCCATCTACTTTGATTGGTAAGTACTATGTTGAAACACTTCGAAAAGAGAACTCGAGACTCGTTCCTAGGACCATCATTGAAGAAAAGAACCAGCATTATGATTTGAAGCTCAGTTATAGGGTTGCATTGAGTGTGAAATGTCATGCAATAAGGGTTGCATACGATCCCAAACAGTCATTTGCAATGCTGTCAATGTACTTGGCGGTCTTGGAAGCTGCAAATCCTGGGACGTATACAACATTGGATACACATGAAAACAAAAAATGTAAATGTGTTTTTTGCATTGGCTGCATCTATTCACTGATTTCAGTGATATTCACGACCGGTGATAGTGGTGGATGGTTGTCACTTGAAAGACCAATATGAAGGAATCAGATTTGACCCTGTGACAAAAGATGGAAACGATCAAATTTTTCCTCAGCAATTGGGATAGGAGATGTGGAAAACGATGAATCTTGGACTTAGTTTTTGACACATGTTCGTGAAGCATTTGGATGCCGATTAATTGCTTATCGTGTTCGATCAACACAAAAACATCAATAATGCTATCACAGTAGTATACCTAGCTGCAACTCATGGTCTATGTTGTTTTCATTTGCAACAAAATTTAGCCAAACATGGATCATGTATGGTTGGACTCTTCCACAAAGCAGTCTATTCTTATCAGTACAATGAATTCGAACGGTAAGTTTTTTACATTTAAGACATATGTTTACTCTAAACCATTTTATATTTGCATATTCACATTTAGAATACTTTAAGGATTTTTTTGTGATCACTGATAGGTACATAACCATGCTCGAATCAACGAATATAGAAGGTGCACTGGATACCTTAACAAAAGTAGGTACAAGTAGGTGATCTCGTGTTAAATGTCCCGTTCGAAAATTTAATTTCATGACATCAAATGCTGCTGAGACATGAAATGCTCGCCTCTTTTAGGTCAGAAAGCTACCTGTTTGTTCTTTTTTGGAGTGTGCTTGGCGGATTATAGAAAAATGGTTTTATGAAAAGAGGATGGCTGCTGAAGAAAGACAAAACATGCTAACAAAGTCAACGCATGAGAGATTGCTAGAAGCCCCCAAGCTTGGACGGCGAATGCAGGTTGAGCCACTAAGATGATTCAAATACAAAGTCATAGATGGTAGTAAGATTTTTCTCGTTGAGCTATACCGATACGAGTGCTCTTGTTTTACTTTTCAAAGTAAGTTGATACCATGTTTGCATGCATGTGCAACAATAAGGTAAGTGACTTGATACTCTGAACCATTATCAATTGAGAATATGCAACCATAATAATAAAGTTAACATTTTTTTCTCTTCAAAATCTTCCAGTTTTGTGAAGAAAACAATGACTTCATACGTTGGCCCATATTACGACTGGCAGATTAGACGGAGTGGTTTTTGGGTCGGACGAAGAGGATGTATCGGATGAACTAGAAGTCCACGAATATGATGGCTCGGTAGCAGGATTGACACCCTGGTCATAATCCTGTACCGAACCACCAGCAGATGAATCTGAAGCCATAAGTTATAAGTATATATACCTTAACGCTGAAGGGCGGTAGATTTTGAACGGAGAATTAGGGTCAGTATATTCTGCTCGGAGTAAAAACTGGAAAATACGAGTGTTTGGAGATCGCGGAAAAGGAAAGTGGAGAAAAGAGTTTGTTTCTCACCTATTTATAGGAGACCATTGCGTCTCTTCGACTTCCGATCACCGAGATCGCGGCACGTGGTTAGATTTCGACACGTGGCAGCCGATGCAGATGTCAGACGCGCAGAGCCTCGGGGACAGTTTGCTGCGGCAGAGCTGGACATGTTTTGGCCCCGGCCAGACCAAGGTCTGACCGAGGCCAAAGGGGCTAATGTTGTATCCCGACCAAAACTTACCCGAGCCTAGCATTCCACTAAAGGCACTACCGAACCGAGCCAACCAGTAATAATAGGCCGAGTTCTCAATAAACTCAAGTTGTCCGACCCGACCAACATGACTTACCCAGAAGACCCGATCAGATGACCTGTATAAGAAGAGCAGTCAAGACTTGCTCTGAGAAATCTTCAAGAAAGGAAACAAATCAAGGCCAAATCTTATCCCATTTAGATAGGATTCAATCTTTTCTTCCCTTGTATATGCCCTAAGATCAAGGGATTTTATTCTTATTTTCCAAGTTTCATATCTTCAAGTTAGTCTATAAATAGGGCCAAAAACCTGGTAAAAGGGGTTGGAAAATCATTGTATTCAAGCAATTAAAAGAGAGATTTACTCTCAATACTTATATAAAATCGTTCTGACCGACCAGAATCAGCCTATCAAACTTGCCCGAGTAGGCACCGGGCCATTCTCTCTTATTTTATTCGATTTCATATTTCTTGTTCGGTTCGGTTTATTCAGGCCAGATAGGTTTTTATTGGGTGTTTGGCTAGGATTTTGTACTCTACAAAATCTGACGTCAACATTTTGGCGCTAGAAGGAGGGGGAAGTTAACAACACATAGCTCAATGACCACCAACACATTCGATAATCGTGAGGACATGAGGATCTCGTCTGACCCCCAAAACCAGAATCTGTTACCTGGAAGCTCCAATCAACGTCAGCTGCATGACACGCCTGGAATGGTTACCAACACACCACTCGGAAGAATTCCTGCTCGCATCCTATTGGTAGCCGAGACCAGAGAGACCGAGATGAACGCAGAGGAGATCAAAATCATAATGCTCCAGCTCAGCGAGAGACTGAAGGAAGCTGAGAACAGGGAGAAGAGTCGTAGAGCTCATGACCTCGAGGATACGCAATCTTCAGATGAGCCGAGGAGAAAGCGTAAGAACAAAGGGAAAGAAGTAGAGACCGACCAACGACGAGAAGAAACCCCGTCACTGGATGAAAGTCGGCCAGAGACCCTGTTCTGCCCGACCCGATCTATAGCCCCAACAAAGACGAGGAGCGTGTTCGACCGAATAGGGCCTGCCTCTGCTCGCGAGGCTAGGAAATCATAGAGAACCCTGGACTTCGGAAACAGGTATTCCATGACCGAGGAAGAAGAAGAAAGAAGACTGAGGCATAGGCTAGCCGAGATTGAAGCCAGCAAGCCAAAACCAGAACAAGAAAAAAGGTGGAAGACCTCACCTTTCATAGATCAGATCTCCGATCAAGTTACTCCCGCAAAGTTCAAAGTACCACTGATTGGTCTCTACAACGGAGAAACTGACCCGAACTCGCACATTGACAAATATGCCTCCTGGATGGACCTACAAGGGGTCGGGGAGGGGCTCATGTGCAAAGCCTTTCCGCTCACGTTGGGAGACCGAGCTCAAAGATGGTTCCGATCGCTACCAGGCTCTTCCATTAGAGGATGGGAGGAGTTGTCCAACTTTTTCCTAACACAATTTATGGGTTCAAAGACGAGGTCTACTTCGAAGGAAAGGTTGGTAAATATCAAACAGGGCAAGGACGAATCGCTGCGGTCCTACATGGACAGGTTCAACAAGCTCGTCCTAGAGATGGAGCACGTCTCCGACGACGCCGTGCTCATGGCAATCATGGCCGGCCTTCGTCCTAAAACAAGGTTCTGGTGGAACGTCCATGAACACGGCCCAAAGACGTACCATGATTTCCTAAGCCGAGCTGAGAGGTACATCGGAGCCGAGGAAGCCCTACCAGATGAAAAACCTACATCGGAAAAGGTCGAGGGAAAGGAGAGAAGAAGGAACACTGCCACTTTCAAGCCCCCAGGAGAGTTCAAGGTCTATCAGAATGAGGATTTAGACCGGGTCCGACACATCTTGACAGTTAGCCCGGCCCAAGTGTTTACTGAGTTACAAGGCCAAAACGTATTGCCGGCCCCAAGACCAATCAGAGCCGATCCTGCTCGGCTAGATAAGGAAAGGTATTTTCAATACCACAAATCTCCAGGACATGACACGGATAGGTGTAGGTCCCTCCTGATCGAGTTAATGAGATTGATTGATCGGGGACACCTGAAGGAGTATGTCAAGAACCCCGAGCAAAGGCCGCAACAACCACCACCACCACCGCCTCAGCTCGGGGCCATTCGCGAGATTCACACCCTCGTGAACAACAACTATGGAGAACAGAGGCTGTCAAAAAGAATGAGAAGAGAGCAGCTTAGGGAGGCAAGAAATGGTTACCAGCGTTGTAACCCCCCGAGGTCAGAACCAATCCATTCGCCGCTGACCTTTACCGAGCAGGATTCGAAAGGAAGAGTGCAACCCCATCATGATGCCCTGGTAGTATCTTTAAATATCGGTCTCACGATGGTTCACAGAGTTCTGGTCGACACAGGGAGCTACGCTAACATACTCCACTTGAACACCTTCAGAAGGATGGGCCTTCGTGAAGCCGACCTCATGCCGTGCTCTGACTCAATCCAAGGTTTCAGAGGAAATGTCACACGCGTGATCGGAACATGCGAACTAAAGGTGATATTCGAAGCCGGAGACAAAACGGTACACACAACAACCGAGTTCAAAGTGGTCGACCTGAACTCAGTTTACAATACAATATGGGGACGACCACTGTTGGCCAAGATAAAAACGGTAGTATCAATATACCATTTAGCCATCAAATTTCCAGTGGGAGAAGATGTCTATGTCATCCGAGGCAACCAACTGGCAGCTCGGGAATGTGAATCAGGACTGAAGCCAAGAGAGCTCAACATTATCGAGCAGTCCATATTCGAACAAAATGATGGCATGCCAGAGCGGTCAGAGCAGGCTGCGATGGAAATTGATGACCAGGTTCCAGGTTCGGAAAGTGTAGCCGGGCCCAATATCGGAATCGGCCGACCGGAAGACCAAACTCAGATAATGGTATTAGAGGTTAACCCTAACTCGGAACAGAATGACCTCAAAGAAAAAGAGGGACTGGAAGCAGATCCGACCAATGAAGAGTGGGAAACATTAGACCCGAGGAAAGAGACACAAGTGAGCAGAGCAACATCGATAGAGGAGTTAGAGGTCGTTCAATTAGATGAGAGCCGACCAGACATAGAGCTCAAGATCGGGAAAGAGTTGAAAGAACCTTTCAGAGGAGAACTCATAGCTTTTCTGAAAAAGAGCACATATGTCTTCGCGTGGTGCCACGAAGACATAGAAGGCATCCGACCAGAAGATGCATGCCATCACCTAAGTATCGACCCGACGGCCAAGCCTGTGAGCCAGAAAAGGCGGAGGTTAAGCCCTGACAGATACCAGGGGCTAGAATTGGAAGTCCAGAAGCTGCTCGGCAACGGCTTCATAAAGGAATGTGACTACGCCATCTGGGTGGCCAACCCAGTATTGGTAAAGTAACCAAACGGGGCTTGGAGAGTATGCATAGATTTCACCGACCTGAACAAAGCATGCCCCAAGGACTGTTTTCCCTTGCCAAACATTGATCAGCTGGTCGATACAACAGCAGGGCACAAGATCATGAGCTTCATGGACGCTTACTCAGGGTATCATCAAATTCCCATGGCCGAAGACGACCAGCGACACACTGCATTCATGACGGACCGAGCACTTTATTACTATAGAATGATGTCTTTTGGCCTGAAGAACGCCGGAGCAACCTATCAAAGGCTGGTGAATAAAATGTTTGCTGATCAGCTCGGCAAAATAATGGAGGTCTACATAGACGATATGCTGGTCAAGTCAAAGATGATAGAAGATCATATCAAAGACCTGGCAGAAATGTTCGATATCTTGAGGAAATACATGATGAAGTTAAACCCCAAGAAGTGCTCTTTCGGGGTCGGATCGGGAAAATTCCTCGGTTACATGGTAAGCCAGAGGGGGATAGAGGCCAACCCAGAAAAAATCGAGGCAATAATGAAACTCACTCCCCCGAGGAGGATAAAAGATGTCCAAAGCCTAAGAGGAAAAGTGGCCGCACTGAACAGATTCATCTCTAGATCAACAGATAAATGCAAAACTTTCTTCAAACTGATCAAAAAAGATAGGAAGTTTGAATGGGACGCCGAATGTGAAACAGCCCTTGAAGAGCTAAAAAAGTCGTTAATGGAGGCCCCGGTACTCGCCAAACCGGAAGCCGGAGAAAAATTACAGCTCTATCTAGCAGTTTCGTCCTATGCTGTCAGTGCAGTGCTAGTCTGAGCAGAGAAAGAATCCCAGCAACCAATGTACTATGTGAGCCAGTCCCTACACGATGCTGAGTTAAGATACCCGGCTATGGAGAAACTGGCGTATGCACTAATCATGTCGGCCAGAAAACTGAGGCCCTACTTTTTAGCCCATCAAGTTGAAGTCCTGAAAAACTTCCCACTGAAGCAAGTCTTAGGCCGACCAGATGCCTCGGGAAGATTACTAAAATGGTCCGTGGAATTAGGACAATATGACATCCATTATTCACCCAGGACAGCAATCAAAGGTCAAGCCTTAGCAGATTTTATCGCTGAATTTACGCCTATTGTTGTGCTCCAAGAAGAAAGGGTTGAGAGACCTTGGAAAATGTTTATGGATGGGTCCTCAACATTGACGGCGGCCGGAGCTGGAATCGTCCTGATCAGCCCCACAAACAAATATTTCTGTTCGGCATTAAGGTTTCGATTCCCAGCAACGAACAACGAGGTGGAATACGAGGCACTTCTAGCTGGACTGGAAATGGCCAAACAATTTGGTGCAGACGAGCTCGAAGTCTATAGCGACTCACTTCTGGTCGTCAATCAGGTTTCGGGAGAATATGTCGCAAGAGATGAGAAGATGGTCAGGTATCTAAGGTCAGCAGAGATAGCCCTAGTAGATTTCCGAAAGATCCGTGCCGAATAGATTCCAAGGGCAAAAAATACACAGGCCGACGCTCTTGCCCGACTCGCGACAAGCGAAGGGGCGGAGGACATAGGCTCGGTAAACATCGGTATGATAGAGAGTTCAGCTCTAGAACAAAAGACAATGTACAACACCGAGCAGAAGGATACTTGGATGACCCCAATCATCCAGTACTTGGAAGGGGGAAGGAACCCAATGATGTGATCGAGGCTCGAAGACTAAGAATACGCTCTGCTCGGTACACTCTGAAAGATGGAATCCTATACAAAAGAGGGTTTTCATTGTCCTTGCTGAGATGCTTAGACGAGCAGGAAGCCGATTACGCGCTGAGAGAAGTACATGAGGGAATCTGCGGAAATCATACTGGAGGACAAGCTTTGGTCTTCAAAATTATCAGGCAGGGATATTTTTTGCCGAGCTAAAAAAAGGATGCGATCGACTTCGCACGAAAATGTGAGAGATGCCAAAAGTGTGCTCCCCTGACAAAGTCCCCGGCAGCGGAGCTGAACTCAGTAATGGCACCATGACCATTCGCCAAATGGGGAATTGATCTGATCGGACCCCTACCAACAGGCAGAGGAGGAGTAAGATTCGCTGTCGTAGCTGTCGATTACTTCACCAAATGGGCAGAAGCCGAACCACTCGTAAAGATTACCGAGCCCAAGATAACTGACTTCGTCTGGAAGTCAATCATATGCCGCTTCTGAATTCCACATTTCATAGTCTCTGACAACGGCCGCCAATTTGACTCGTCAGGATTTGATGAGTTCTGTATGAATCTGGGCATCCAAAAGCTGCTCTCCACCCCATATCATCCCCAGGGAAATGGTCAAGTGGAGGCCATAAACAAGATCATCAAGCACACCTTAAAAGCGAAGATCGAGAAATCGAAGGGATCCTGGGCTGACGAATTGCCAGGCATCATTTGGTCATACAGAACAACGGCCAGAACCTCCACGGGAGAAACACCATTCAGTTTAGCTTTCGGCTCGGAAGCCGTCATACCAGTCGAAGTCGGCATACCCACCTAGAGAACTCAGAACTTTGAGGAACAGAACAATGAAGTCGCAATGCTGACCAGCCTAGACTTGTTGGAGGAAAAGAGACAAGATTCCGAGCTGAAAAACTCGATCTATAAACAAAGGAGTGAAAGATATTACAACTCCAAAGTCCGAGCTAGGAAGTTCGAGGTCGGCGAGTTGGTCCTAAAAAAGGTGCTGCAACACACAAAGGAGCTCAACGCCGGTCCGCTCGGACCGAATTGGGAGGGACCTTATCAGATAATTCGAGTACTGACCCGAGGTGCATACGAGATAGCTGACCTTAGCGGGAAGAAGATGCCCAAACCTTGGAATGCAGAACATTTAAAGAAGTACTACCACTAGCCTGCTAGGAAGTAATTTCTTTTCCAAATTATAATCTCCATTCTATAAATAAAATTTATTATTTTGTCAAACATCAATATAGTATACATTAGTTAAAGGCTTCGGCCCAACCCGAGCTCTCCAGCCGAGCTCGAGATCAAACACAGGCTTCGGCCCACAAGGGTTCCGACCCCACACAGGCTTCGGCCCAAAAAGGCTTCGGCCCAACTCGAGCTCTCCAGTCGAGCTCGGGATCAAACACAGGCTTCGGCCCACAAGGGTTCCGACCCCACTAAGGCCTCGGCCCAAAAAGGCTTCGGCCCAACCCGAGCTCTCCAGTCGAGCTCGGGATCAAACACAGGCTTCGGCCCACAAGGGTTCCGACCCCACACTCAGGCTTCGGCACACAAGGGTTCCGACCCCACTAAGGTTTCGGCCCAACCCGAGCTCGCCAGCCGAGCTCAGGATCAAACTTAAAGATTCCGGCCCAAGAAGGCTTCGGCACAACCCGAGCTCATCCGCAGAGCTCGAAAACCCGATCAAAAAGCAAAACCTATTCAAATCCTTGCATTGATCTCAGAATGGTCAGCTCGTCGGACTTCTAACTCCGAACAGGCGCTGTAGCAAATAGATTGGACGAGCCCATTTGACTTGCATTATGGCAAAACAATAGCTTTAGAAGAGCAAGAATGACAATACATAAAAGTTTTATACATCAAACACAAGCAATGATGCTCGAGCAGAAAATACATAAAGACGAGAGCAGAAATAAGCTTTATACATCAACATATGACCCGGTTTGGAGGCCGGAACGTCTTACAAAAGGTAGAAAGCCGAGCAACAGAAACATGAAAGATCTGAACTAGACAAAAACAAGGGACAAGGCACCGTTGGTCAGGAGCCTTCAATGTAATAGCGAGCATGAAGTGCCACCTGCTTACTAGACACACTTGGCAGCAACTCATGATCACGATATTACATTAAAGGAAGAAAAGGAATGGGACAAGAGAGTTAGTGCTCGTCAATATCGACCACCTCGACATCCCCGGTCACCGCACCATCTGCCTCGGCAACCATGGTCGCCTCGGCTGCCACGGCCGTCCCTTCTACCTCCGCGACCACTCCCGCCTCGGCCACTCCGCCCGAGCCGTCTTCGATAACCCCAGCAGCAACGCCGTTGCCCTCTCCGACCTCAGGGTCGATAGGATTGGGCATCGACATGAAGTCGATGGGCGGAGCTGGCCTGAGGAGATGCTCGGACCCCAGAGGAAGGAACTCGACCAGATCTTCCATCATCCGAAGATGATAAGCAGGTAGAGGCTGCTTCTCCAGAAATGAGGCCAGTGCCTGCATCAGGGGCTTGTCATCCACGCCGGCAGCACGGTTCGTCTGGATGTTATCCATATAAGTCAGGACATAGGTCAGAATACTTTCATACTTGTATTCTGCCGACGTCTTGAACTTCTGGGCGACCGTCATTTCGTCCAGTTGGTAGGCCCGAGTCTCCTCCAGCTCGCCACGGAGACGAGTCGTCTCCATCGTAAGATCCGCAACCTTTTCCCAGTCGAGCTCGGCGGCTCGGGTAACCTCATCAAGCCGCTCCTGGGAGGAGGCCAGCTTGGTGGACAGAGTCACCTTCTCGTCCTTAAGGACGGCCAGCTCGTCTCGGGCGTCGCGCAACTCCTCCATCCGACGATCGAAGCGCACCCGAGCAGCTTCTTGCGAGGCCTGGGCTCTCCACGCGAAGACGGAAGCCTGGGTAAGGAGGATGGCAGAACAGGATCCAAGATCGATGCCAGTCATATGCTGGGCATACTCCTCCAGTTCCTCGGTCCAGGCCCGAGCAGGCGCCTCCATGGACTCCGCCACCCCGGCAAGAAGGTTCGTTTCCTCGGTAGGGGAGCGGGCACGAGTGAAGCTGATCTGGAACGAAGGCCTTCGCCCCAACCACTCTTCGGTTTCGGCGACCCGCCTAGAATCCTAGCCAATGATACTAACCGACCCAGCCAGGTTCGCCCCCGAGTTGGAGGCAGGCGTGGGCCGAGCAGATGATCGGCCAGCACCTGAAGGACCACCCTCCTCAAGCCGGGCCCTCTTGTTCGACGCCGATTCAGAGCCCAGCGCCCACCGGACAATTGTGCCCCGTGATGAAGAACCACGAGCAGGTCCACCCCGGCCTCGGACAGAAACGGATGCACCCCGAGCCGGGGCTGATGCGCGCTGGGCGCGTTGGCGAAGACGCTCGGCGGGATCCATCCTCAGTGAGATGTCTTGGCCGGGAAGGGAAACTGAGGAACGGCCGAGAACCGATCAGAAGACGACATGAATATATACTAACAAACATACAAGTAAATAACGAGAATTCACCTTGAATGCAAGAGGGGGCGGCACGAAACGGCGATACTAGGCCCGAGCTGAAGAGATTCTCCGCGGTGAGCAGAATCTTATAATGTCTTTGACCCTCGGAGGAGAAATCACGAAGATATCGCAATTTCCGTAGGAAGGAATCGCCGAGGACAAGGTTCTTCGGCGGGATCTCTGCAAGACAAAGAAAAGTTAACGATCAGAAAAGATGTCCGAATTAAACAATGGAAAGCAAAATACCCTGAGCATCGCCGAAATGCGTTGGGCAATAAACCCGAGCAGATGACTCGGTCCAATCCCCTCCAACCCAGAACCACTTGCTGCACCAATCTTTGATCGACGACGGCAGACACTGCACCAATTGAGGTCGATATTTCCGCACTGACATGTAGTAAAAATGGTTCCTCAAACCAGGAATCATTTTCAACTTGAACATCCATACAATCTCATGGGGGCTCGGGACCCCGAGGCCGTAATACCAGAACATCACTACCAAGCCAATTATGGACGACCACCCGTTGGGGTGCAGCTGGCCGGGAGCGATTCCCCAATGCTGCAAGTAGCCCGCCATAATAGGGGCAAGGGGAAAGCGTAGGCCAGCCTCCAAAGCCCGAACACTGATGGCGACCTGACCTTCTGGCGGCTGATCCATCCGATCAGCCGGATGAGGAACATAAAATGTAACTCGATCCGGAATATCAAAAAGAGCACGCCATTTGCTCAGCTCAGATGCAGTCACGAACGACGGGTAATCAAAAACCTCCGAGTCGGGGTTGGAAGCGTTCCGCCTCACAAGTCGCCTAAAAGGTGGAACAGGGATTCCCTTAGGGATGATTGCGATATCCCGCCCCGACGTACTAGCTTCACCTTGGTCCCGAGCCGAGGAGTTCACGTAGCCACGAGCGTAGCCGGCCAGAACGACTGGCAGATTAGACGGAGTGGTTTTTGGGTCGGACGAAGAGGATGTATCGGATGAACTAGAAGTCCACGAATATGATGGCTCGGTAGCAGGATTGACACCCTGGTCATAATCCTGTACCGAACCACCAGCAGATGAATCTGAAGCCATAAGTTATAAGTATATATACCTTAACGCTGAAGGGCGGTAGATTTTGAACGGAGAATTAGGGTCAGTATATTCTGCTCGGAGTAAAAACTGGAAAATACGAGTGTTTGGAGATCGTGGAAAAGGAAAGTGGAGAAAAGAGTTTGTTTCTCACCTATTTATAGGAGACCATTGCGTCTCTTCGACTTCCGATCACCGAGATCGCGACACGTGGTTAGATTTCGACACGTGGCAGCCGATGCAGATGTCAAACGCGCAGAGCCTCGGGGACAGTTTGCTGCGGCAGAGCTGGACATGTTTTGGCCCCGGCCAGACCAAGGTCTGACCGAGGCCAAAGGGGCTAATGTTGTATCCCGACCAAAACTTACCCGAGCCTAGCATTCCACTAAAGGCACTACCGAACCGAGCCGACCAGTAATAATAGGCCGAGTTCTCAATAAACTCAAGTTGTCCGACCCGACCAACATGACTTACCCAGAAGACCCGATCAGATGACCTGTATAAGAAGAGCAGTCAAGACTTGCTCTGAGAAATCTTCAAGAAAGGAAACAAATCAAGGCCAAATCTTATCCCATTTAGATAGGATTCAATCTTTTCTTCCCTTGTATATGCCCTAAGATCAAGGGATTTTATTCTTATTTTCCAAGTTTCATATCTTCAAGTTAGTCTATAAATAGGGCCAAAAACCTGGTAAAAGGGGTTGGAAAATCATTGTATTCAAGCAATTAAAAGAGTAATTTACTCTCAATACTTATATAAAATCGTTCTGACCGACCAGAATCAGCCTATCAAACTTGCCCGAGTAGGCACCGGGCCATTCTCTCTTATTTTATTCGATTTCATATTTCTTGTTCGGTTCGGTTTATTCAGGCCAGATAGGTTTTTATTGGGTGTTTGGCTAGGATTTTGTACTCTACAAAATCTGACGTCAACATTACTCATACATTTATGTGATATTATTTATACATTTACATTTACATTAACATAAACATACATTTATGTAATATATATATACATGTACAACAAACATAATTAAAAGGTATGACTAATATAACTAAAAGTATGAAATATATTAATAGTTATTTGAAAATATGTTAAGCTACATGTAAAAATCTAAAAGGTATGACTAACATAACATAAAAGTATGTTTAACACTATATAAAGAGGTATGCCTAATACTACATAAAGGTATCAATATAGTCATACCTTTATGTAATATATAAAGTTACAACTAACATAATTAAAAGGTATATCTAACATAACTAAAAAGTATGATTGTTATAACTAAAAGGAATGAAAGGTTAATATGTCTGTCTAAAAAATATGCTAAGGTACAACTAGCCTTACAAAAGGTATGTTTAACATAACTAAAATGTATGACTAACACTACTAAATGGTATAGTTAACATACATAAATGTCTGGCACGGGAATCTCCTTATAAGCCAATATCTAGATAATAAATTTATAATGTTAGTATTTGATAAGTTGGGTTTTGTGTGTTATTTACATGTTTAATGTGACAATTTTTGCATCTCATTGTTCACTATTTTCTCACAGTTACCCAATTATTGTTATATTCGACTCTTGGCTTTAATTTTGTATTTTCCATGGATTTTAGGTCATTTTGATATATTCTATTATAACGGGAGAAACAAGCCAAGTGTTAGGATGTGAGAAGTGCAAGTCGAGCAGGTCGAAAGTGAAGAAGCCCAACACTAAGGGGATCAGTGTTAGGAATGTGAATGTTGAGCTATCACTTAAGTGTTAGAAGCCCATTAGACTAGGTCCATTAATTCTTTAATTACATCTTAGAGCTGAAGTATATATGGCAGAGACTGATCTTAGCAGCCGTAGACAGAACATTGAGAGAGAATTCTATTGTGACTTTTGTGATGTTCATAGCCATGCTTAGAGGCTAAATTATTGTTCTAGTCCAATGAGACATCAGAACCTTAAATGATTCGACTGTTAATTGAGTAGTAACGATTTCTTACTCTATCTCGATTTCCTTGTTATTTGGTTTATGCTATGCATGAGATATTTATTAATTGTGTAAGCCTGATCACCTTACTTGATTGATTTATTATTCATAGCTAGATTGCACGTATAATCCGTAATTGTTATATTGTGTGATCATAGTAGCAATAGAGCTTGTAGCTCTTGGGATAACAAGGTCTAGGTTGCATGATTCGGACGTTCCGCTTTCATGGTCTAGTTTGCCCGATTATTTTGGATTGTTAATGCATTTTATGAATTGAATCTTAAATACATGTTTTGGGGTTATTCATAGGGTAGATTAATTAAGGGTCGTACCTTCTAATTAATTAAACTTAAGAAATAATTCGAACTAGTTTGGTCGTACCACTGGTTTAGGGGCGAGATTCGAGATAGGGCATAGATATTTGTTGCTGCTGATTAATTTGGAAGAATCATTTTAGGGGAGGCCATCCGAGAACTAGATTGTTTGATTCATTTGATTATTCATATTATTATTTTCCTATTGCAATTTATTTGTGCATGATTACTCAACAAACCAAACCAACCAACCCCCCATTTTATTACTTTCATACACGAAATTATTTAATTAAATTACACTATTCCCTGTGGGTTTGACCTCTTACTTATCCTATTACACTAGTTGGTTAGTTAGGTGAATATTTTATTTTTGGGTGCCGGCGACAGCACACCAGTATTCAAACTTACGAATAAGTTAATACACGTTGGAGACATATTACTTAAAAGCTACTCACCAATAGAGCAACCGAGAAATCGTAGAAGTGGTAAGTGAAGGCTCGGTTCCCCTGCTGAGGTGGAATAGTGGTGGGGAGCTTGTCCATATGTCGTAACAGTTTGAGATAGGAGAACTTTTTATTTTATTTTATCAAACCTTACAGATCAAAAGGATGATTGTTTGATCCCTTTCAATCAAACTATTAACAATAATGGTATGTTAATTGTCTTTTATTTTATTTTATTGCATACCATCTTATATAAAAAGACACATTATAATAATAAGATAGATTTATAGATATGGTCTTTAATTTCTAACTGTAGTTATAAGTAAAATAGTTTTATTTGATTTATACAATTTGTTTTTGGATTTTTTTAATTTCATGGAAGATTATGTTCTTTTGTTCCATTATCCATATTGATTAGCTTCTGTTCATTTTAATTATATAATTTATTATTTCATATACTTCTTTTGTTCAAACTAGCAGTAATAAATGGTCTTTTCTAACTGTAGTTATAAGTAAAATAGTTTTACTTGATTTATACAATTTGTTTTTGGATTTTTTTAATTTCACGGAAGATTATGTTCGTTTGTTCCATTATCTATATTGATTAGCTTCTGTTCATTTTAATTATATAATTTATTATTTCATATATTTCTTTTGTTCAAACTAGCAGTACACCCGAAAGTGATACGCGATTTGTTAAATAAAATTTAATACTCTTTAATATTGATGACATAATGTAATGATATATCATTTAAATGTAAAATATATATTTCTTTTAATATATATATTAATAAAAATATTAATATTTCAACTTTAAAATTATGTTATTTTAAATAATTGTATTTGATAAAATTAGAAATTTTGAATGCAAACAATTTTGAAACTCAACATTTTAAATTTGATATAATTATATATGTAATGTAAATAATATATTATGAATTTGAAAATAGATATGAATTTGATATAACATGCATTAAAAATGAAATTACAAATATAATTAATTTATAAATATAACACAATACAATATAAAATAACAAACTAAAAAATTGAAAATCAATATTCAAAAATTAATAAAATAATAAATATAACATCAATATTCAACAATTAAATTTGAAAATAAAATTGAACACAATATAAAATAATAATAATAGTTTTGTGTTTGTTAGTTTTAATTTTTGAATAATTAAAAACTGATTTATTATAATATGTTTTGTTCTTTATATTTTAGAATCATTTTTAGAATTTGTAAATAAATTTTCTGCATTGTTTTTAGATGAATTTGTTCAAAAAAATTAAAATTTATTCCAAAATTTAGTTTATAATTAAAATATTTAGCTTCCAAAATATTTTTACATTTTAAAATAATAATTTTTAGATTTTTGAAACCATGTTTCAGATTATTTTAGAACAAATTCTAGTTTTTTTAATACAACTTTTAGATTAATTATATCTCTTTAGTTGAAATAATTTCGAATAAATTAGCAAATATTTTTATTATTTTTATTAAGCTATTTTTTATTCAATTTATTGATATTTATATCTTTCAAAATTAATATTACATATATATTTGAATTAATTTTTAAATTTAATTTGTTGATTTTAAATTGTAAAACCTTGTTATTATTATTAATTTTAAAATTTATTATTATTTTATATTTTTATAATAGTTTTCAATTTTTAAACATTTTATAACACCTTGTAAAATTAATTTTCGATATTAAAACTATTTTCCACATTTATATATTAAAAATTAATCTAATTTTCCAAATTTTTAATTTCTGACATAATGTTTAAATTTCATTATTTTCAAATTTTGATCACATCATTAAAATATAATCATATTCTTAAAATATATGATTACCAAAGTGAATATGTTGGGATATTTCTGTAGTTATTTTGATGAGACAAAACAGCTTGCATGATAAGACAAAAACAGTTTGCTTAGGGTATCAGTACCTAGTTTCCATACTGATTACGTGATCTTCAGTTCCCTTATCTTTAGATAAAATCATGTAATGATTTTCCAAGTTAAGGAAAACCAACCCTAGAAAGGTATAGGTTGATATCTTCTAGGAGCAGCAAGTTGAAGGAAGCAGCAAGCTGAAAGAAGCAGTATGGAGACGCAGCAAGCAACGAGTAGCATTCAGGAAGCAGCATGCTGAAAGCAACGAACAGGAAGCAGCATGCATAGGCAATAGGAAGTAGCCAACAGATCTTTTGCAGAAAGATCAGCTATCCGTTGTGTGAATTTCAGCGATGGACCTATACCATCTTGCAAGTCAGTACGCGTGTCGGGGAGGTCCGGAAATCGATGACAGGTGCATTAAATGCTCATGAAAGGTTTACACGCCAACATCTCAGTTCAACTATAATGCATTTAATGCGGCCACAGAGAAGATCTTTGAATATCAAGCCTGCTATTCGAAATAGAGAAGTATCTCTCTTCAACGGATACCTTTCCTAACTCTATAAATAAGAGGTATGAGTGACTGGGAAAATTTGCTGAACCAAACCAAGTGGAAAATCAGATATCCTCCAAAACTTTGTCAAGCTTACCTAAAGTTCAGCCACTCAACCTTCAAGAAGCAGTCAACCAAAGCATTAGAGCTTTCATGTTCAAGACTGACTTCGAGCTTGCACCAGTTGAGGTATATTGTATCTTTAACCATTGTGTTGTGTGTGCTAGGTTGTTTTAGTTTGGTGTAACTTAGTTGATAGGATTAGATCCTTGCTAAGTGTTTAGTCTTGTGTAGGCTATTTGCCCTGTATGGGATTTGTATCTTGTGTGGGTTTTGGCCTAGGAATCTGGGATTCTAGTAGGTAGACTTGTGTTAGGAAGAGGTTTGTAAAGCTGAGGCTTGTAAATCGAACTGACTTAACAAAGTTCCTCCTCTAGACGTAGAAGGATTACACCACCTTCGAACCACTATAAGTCATAAGTATTTTATTGTTTTTGTTTACTTGTTGCATTGCATTGATATATCTTGTTGCATACATCATAAGCATCCTGCTAAAACACTTTGACAAAAAGCATACTTGCAAAAGAAAACGTTTTCCAAAAAAAAAACTCTATCGTTCATTTTCCACTGCATACTGTGATACCGAGACAGGAACCTGATACAGCATACTGCCAAGTTTTTGGAATCGAGTCAGATTACTGCATTCTTCCTAAAATCAGGAACTTGTTCACACTAAGTTTTTAAAAGTTCAAAAAATCAATAGAGGTTCATCACCCCCTCTGAACCTCTAACCACTTGGGACCAACAAAATATGTATAAAATTATGTTGGTGTATGGTGCTAAGCTTCTCCACAATTTATAGATGTGGACAAATTTTATTTAGTATTTTTCTTGCTCTTTTTATTTCCTAATAAAATGTATTGAGTAAATTCAAAATTAGGAGGTAACGAAGTGAATTCTATTGGAATAGGGCCCCACAATTGATTTTTAAATATTACAAATAGTAGGGCCCACAATTGAATTTTTAAATATTATTATCCTAACATTTTTTTGTAAATGACAAAAAATATTGTATTTTTAAAGTCTACAAAAAAAAAATCAAAATGAAAATATTTATACAATCATCAATTTGATGTGACATTTTTAAGAGGAAAAGTGACAAATTAGTAAAATTTACAAATTTCTCTCATTTTATATATAGTATAGATTTATTTGTTTAATCTAAAGTCTTTTGTTTCAATTATACAATCTATAATGTGGTTTAATTTGTATTGTATGATTTAATTTTATTAATTTAATAGAATAAATTTGTAGATTGAGTGTTTTTGAGGGTTTATGAAGCACGAAAAGTAATTTTGTTTTTCTAGCGAACGTAGATTTGAAGCATTTTTTAGACGGCAAAATGTTGAGAGAAGTAGCTCTCTGCAAGCGATTCATATCATCAGAAAAAGGTCATATATGATATCAACCTATGAAAAATTAAGTATTATACCTAGAAAATTACTTATTGTATTTTCCTAAGATATGTAAACTAAATCACGGTAAAATAATTGAACTCCTGTCTTTGCTGGAAGTATTAATGATATATTTTTTATGGAAATAATGTAGTCTATCATTATGTAATCTCTAAGTCTTCTCCTCATTATCTAATAAATTTGATTTTTCGTCCTTGGTATAAATACACATAGACGCATTAATGAATAAGAGGTAAATATATCTAAATAAGAATATCAAATAGTTGGCTTTTTTTAATGATATTTTGAAAGTTAATTTTTGTTTACCCCTTAATATTAACATATTCATCTGTGTGGCTTAAACATTCATTTAACATGAACGTTGTTTACATTTAATCTAGCGGTGCATTACACGAGTGACCTAAATAAATAGTCATTTTTGACAAACATTGTGACCATACCACATGTTGTTACTATTTAAACGAGTATATATTACGAGTCAATTCAACATAGAGTCAATTCAATGAGTATAGTTGAATTGACTAACTATAAGAATACACTTATATTGTATGATAACATTTAAATTATTTAAATCTCATGTCTTGGTCATTTTTTGTATAATAACATACATGATCTTTGAAATTCATTTTTATATAATAGCACTAGTAAAGGGATCATGTTGAAAATCATTTTTATATAATAACACTAGTAAAGGGCCCGTGTGTAATACACGGGATTTTATAAAAAGTAATTAAACTTGATAAAAATTTGAAAATTTTAAATATTATTTATACATTAATATTAGATTTATGATTTTTGCAAACATATTGTGTAATTTAACATTTAATATAATATAATATGATTAAATGATTATTTAATTGTCAAAATATGATTTGCATTTGTAAAGGATCATAAATAATATTTTATTTTGAAAAGAATATATATTGTTAGCCTATTATATTATATAATACACCCACCTTTTCTTTTTGTTTGATTTTTATTTTTAACATCTCTAACAACCCTCAATTTTTATTTTCAATTAGATGATAAAAAATGAAAGTCAAAATTTTACAAATAAATTTTATAATTTATTTTAAAGAACATATTCAAAAAAATTATTCAATTTCATGAATTAATAAGTTTGAAAAGTATGAACAATCATTTTCCATCAACTCACCTTTATTTTAATTTTATTTATTTATATATTTTTTTCTCTAAACTTTTAAAATTAACAAATTTCAAATATATAAATTACTTATAGTATTGAAGTTTAGCATATGTTATTTAGATAAATTTAATTATCATTTTCTATTTTATTTAATAATGTTTTTTAGTAACATAAAATTTAAAGTAATTAATTAACTATATTTAATATTAGAGTGATGTATGATTGACATGCGTACTTTTGATCTTACTTTTATATATATACAGAAAATTATGTGCATTGTATGGGCACACTACTAGTACTGATCATTAATACACATTTCACTATCACTGACGTTTTAAAACTTAACAAAAATAATCACTTATTTTAACTTTTTTTTTTTCGCAAGAGATTATTTATTTTCACACGAATAACCATACTCCATATTTAAGCTGTCATTCTACAAAATTTAAATTGTAAAAGAATTTTCGAAAATATTACTCATGAATTTGACCGAAAAAATTATAATAAAAAATCATATTCTCCAAAATACATTTTGTTTAGTTGTTTGGTCATCGTTTCTCTATTTATTAATTAAAATACATTTTTTCATGCCGTTCTTAGCTAAAATTGAATTGCAAAACTAGTTTTAGAAAATATTTTTAATTATGCATAAATATTATCAAAAGTTTAGAATTTTTAGTATACAATACTTATAGATGAAATGTGTACATATAAATATTACCATACCTTTAGGACACTCATAAGAATTATAAAAATTATTAAGGTGAAATGTTTCTTTTAACATAGGAATGACTAGTGTCATCATATAGGTTTTTATTTAAATTAATTATTAAATTTATAAAACACTTGAATTTTACCTAAATAGTGATATGATAATGCATGAGCATATGACACATAATTTAGGCCTCCTAAAATTATTTTCAAAACTCATAAGATCTACTTAAGCCATATGTTATAATTAACTTTTCTAACATTAGGTTCAAGTCTTTCAAAATCTAATTTAAGCCTAAATTCTCTTCTATGATTATTTCAAGTTCTCCAAAATTTATTTTATACCCTAAATTTTATAGTTAGCTTTTTACTAAATTATTTTCATGTTCCCAAAAGATTTAATTATTAAACACTAATTTTTTATTTAGTCCTTCAAAAAAGTATTTCCAATCCTCATAATATTTTATTCAAAATATTGATTTCATGATTAGCTTTTCTTGACATTATTTCTACGTTTTTTCGAGATCTAGTTCAAGTTCTAATTTTATAATCAACTCTTCTATATAATTATTTCAAAGTCTTTCAAGATCTAATTAAGTCCTAATTTTACAATTAGTTTTCCTAAAACCAAATTCAATTCTTCCAAAATCAAATTTAAGACATAAATAAGTATTCCTTGAAAATCCATGTTTATATTAAAATTGTTTACTTCCTTTCATTTATTCGCAAGGTTAATGAAAGTCTCTTCAATTGATCGAACTTCCAAGAACAAAATTAAAGGTCGTACTTTAATTACTTGTAGCTTTGGCTTGCGAACTTATAGTTAGATGAGATACTAAGACCTATTATATGATTGATGTAGGAAATGAGGAAAGATGAATTATCTAGGAATGCTTGACAACTTATGAATACACGCTCAAACTACTTCTAAGGGGTAACTTCTTACTTGCACTTATGAATCATGTGTTTTAATTAAATGCTATTGTGATGTGTAGTTACTCCAATATTTAAATGCCAATGTGATATCATAAAATGTGACTATTTAGGGATAATTTTACAAATGCTATGTGATGTATGAACTTTATATGGATGTTTATTTAAGTGTGATGAGTTCATGTGAGTACGTGAGTACCCCTCCATGTTCAAATGTCTTTCAAACTATAGGGTTCTTAGCATGTTAGGCGAGCGGTAAATGTTGGTTTATAAGTGAATAAAGTTTAAATTTTTGTTTATAGTGTTGTTTTCCTAAATTATTATTTCTACATATTTTTTTTTTTCATTTGTTTTGGTTACAGTGGGTAAATCCATAATTAATTAGAACTTAATTAATTTGAAATAATGTATAATTTATATATTATCTATGTGACATCTTCTTCATCACCACTCACATAGTCTAATTTTGACTAAAGTCATGGATTGACTAAAATTGAAATCAATTGGTAAATTCGTGGTTAAAATTGATAATTTTAAAAGAATTAGCTAAAATAGAAAAACAAGGTAAAACTTTAGATTTTTTTTTTTCTATTAAGCCTTAAGCAATATGATTCTTTATATCTTTCATTTTTTATTATTCCATTGGGATGCAATAATATAAAATAAAGAAACAAGGGAAATTTGAGAAAAACAAAGATGGTAGAATTTTGTGTAAATAAATTCTAAAGAGATTAAATAGGTAAGTTCAAAATTAAGAAATCTTTAAAGAATTGAAATTGACGGGGAAATTTCGAAAAATGTGACAACATAGCTAAAATGACATTTAATTTGAAACAAAATTTAACCTTCAGAACAACATATATTTTGAATTGAAGAGGTAGTATACATATTACAATTGAATTTTATTGTTTGCACTTTTTTCACCTCTAAACTTTACTATTATACAAAAAATAATTATTATTAAAAACATTTTAGAATAAATTGAAAAGTTATATTTTCATAAAATATATAAGATTAAAAAAAACATTTCTAATATGTAAACTACTAAATATAATTTTTTTTAAATTTGTAATTTTTAAATTTTACATTTTAATTTAAAGTTAAAAGAAATAACTTAAAATATTTTGATATGTCAAAAAAATATTCAAGCTCACAAAATATAAAATTCAAATTTTTTATTTTTATATATGGAATATGGATATGAAATTAAAATAATTACAAGAGGATTAATTTGATATATTACACGTCAAAAATCAAATTGAAATGAAAAAGTTCTTAATGTAGATTTTTCTGCTAAAATTTTTCTTATATGTTTATGTTTCATTTTATTTGAATTTTCATTCTTCTTCACTAGAGTCTTCTTGATGTAGATTTTTCTACTAAAATTTTGGTTATATGTTTCTGTTTCATTTTATTTGAATTTTCCTTGGAACTTCTTTTGACTGGGGTGGACTTCTTGGAAGGGTAAAGTCTATTGTTTTTGAAGCATGTTTCTTTTTTCCCTATTGGTTTACTTGATTTTTTTTTTCTCTTTTTTAATAATATATCTGATTTTAAAAAGAATTTTAGATGGGAAGAATAGCTTATCATTTTAAGGTGTGGTCCTGTTATTTATTATATATGTAGAGATGATGATGATGATGATAATAATAATAATAATAATAATAATAATAATAATAATAATAATAATAATAATAATAATATATCATTCTCTATGAGCTTTAGTTATTTCACGTATGACACTCAAATCCTCTTCGAGCGGCACTCAACCCTTTTCTGTCGCTCGCGGTAGTTAAGTCTGCCTCTTTATTGTGTATGCTTAGTGTTGACAAGAAAGAAACATTACATATTATAAGAAAGCTCTTAACTATATTATTGAGGAAGGAATGTTGGTAGATTACAAATGAATCATACTCTACTCATTTATGTGCTAGACTATCTCCTTAATGGATGATGGAGATCTATTTGATTTAATGGTGGAAAAAAGCTCTCTAAAATTCTCTCCTAAATGTTTACATTCTAATGAATCCTCTCCCAAATTTTTACATTTTAATGATCTTCTAGACTAGTTCTAGAAGATTATATACATGCTTCTTACATGCTACTTGGATTTTCTAGAAAACTATATGTACAAATTCCTATGGACTACGTACTTGAGCTAGAAAATGTGGGTTTGAATATGGGTCAACCTCTTAGCCCAACAAAGTTATGCAATATTTGCCCAAGCACTTCCAAGTGCATGACAACTTGCTTCTTTATATATATAAGTTATTTTCAAATTATATTGTTTATGTGAATTGGAACATTAGAATACATTGCTATATAAATAGAATATATATGGTAAAATTATATAATATATAATTAGAAATAATATTTAATAAGAATAATATTAATATTAAAAATAATAATAATAATAATAATAATTATTATTATTATTATTATTATTAAAAATAAATAATATAAAATTTAGGCTGGAAAATTTTCATCCTAAAACGACACGTTTTATTAAAGTATCTATGCATATAAACCTTAAAAAAACAACACAAAAACTTATGTGAGACGGTCTCATGGATATTATCCGTGAGATGGAGCCCCATCACCCACAAATAACATGTGAATTATAGGGTTTGGGTGATGGGTAATTGGGTTGTGGATTGACCCGTCGCACGTAGTACATTAAAATTTCGTAAGACGATCTCACAAGAGACTTACTCAAAAAAACAATTTCCCAAATTATTGTATATGAAAATGTCAAACACCATGCATTAATCTGGGACATTGTAAGTCAGCCCTTAAAATCCACAATTTGTTTCTACCGATTTATTTAATTAATTTGACTTGTGTATAAAAAAATGACATCCACCAATTTATTTTGTCTCACTAAACCCCGGATTTTTTTATTTTGTTGGGCTCTTTAATATTTATTTTATTGTATTAATTATGAGAAAAATCAAAACTTTTAATCGGTGTATCATGTTAATCAAACTTTTTATTATTTTGATCAAAATAACACAATATGTAGTAGCTATTTTGACTTAAGTTAGTTTCGAAATACTCCCTCAATCCCGGCTCAACTTGCTTACGTTGACCGGACATGGAGGTTAAGAAAATACAGTTGACTCAAGTGGATATACTCACTTTTTGCTTTTAAGACTTTATTTAGGGTTTGTGATTTTGCTCCGATCCAACCTTCTTCTTCTTCAACTAAAAACTCGAAATCTCGGATCCAAAAACCTGCAAAACAAACACCGGGAGGGGTTCCCGGCGATGGGACTCCGACACTCAAGTTAGTAAAGTCACTAAGCAATCTTTCAAGCAATGTGCGTGTATGTGTTTTTTATATAATTGTGCATAAAAAATAAAAGAATGAATATAGCAAGTATATATACTCCCTGGAATACGTGGTAGTTAAGATTTGGCCCAAGAAATATGGGATATGGGTAACTAACCCGCGGAAATAGCGGTTAGTTGGACTAAAACATGTTCGTCACTTTTCACTGTTAATTAGTTCGTCGATACAACTCAAAGCTGAATCAATTCGTCATCATGAATCAGTTCGTCGTCAAGCTGAATCAGTTCGTCGTCATCATGAATCAGTTCGTCATCATGTCTCAAAACTTAATCAGTTCGCAAATAACGTCGTAGAACAGTTCGCTCATCCTGAAGTAACCTTTGTTCGCTTCTTTAAGTTGTTCTACTTGTTCACACATTCTGAGTTTGACTTTAGTTCGGCTTAAGGGAAAAAGGCCCGGTTCGTTTTAGTTCGACCATATCAAGTACTCCCCCCCTTCGAAGTGCGTGTTTACACGCACTAGTGCAGTTCGCCAAACACTTTTGTCGAACGCCCAACGCTCTTTTTCAAGGTGAACCATCTTCTCAACAGCCTCTGTCCTATGTAAGCGACACATGGCAAAATGTGTTTCCCACTGAGCGTCTCTTCATCTCTCATCGTCTGACGGTTCTTAGTGAAATTTTGCTGTGTCTTTTTTGGAAAACACTACATATTCTCCTTATCTGTAACTATTCTTCTAGAATTTTGAATGTTATCAGAATCTTCAATCTGACAATTGTCACCAGTAATGCATAATCAATATGTTCTTAACATAAAAGTTCATACTCATAATCCACAAGACTTAAAAGAAATGTAAGTTTACATTAATCAGACACTCCGAGGGAGTGTTTACATTCCGAGGGAATGTTGCAGTTCGCTTAATCAGGACACCCCGAGAGAGTGTTTTAGTTCACTTAATCGGGACATTCCGAGGGAATGTTTCAGTTCGCTTAATCAGGACATTCCGAGGGAATGCTTCAGTTCGCTTAATCAGGATATTCCGAGGGAATGTTTCACTTCGCTTAATCGGGACATTCCGAGGGAATGTTTCGGTTTGCTTAATCAGGACATTCCGAGAGAATGTTTCACTTCACTTAATCAGGACACTCCGAGTGAGTGTTTACATTCCGAGGGAATGTTTCGGCAAGCATAACAACAATCATATGAAATCAAACAAAAAAAAGAAAAGACACAACAATTTGACGTGGTTCGGCTAAATTAGCCTACATCCACGGAGAGTGAATATTTCTCATTTTATTCAGGTAAGGGAAATTGAAAAATGTAGCAAGCAACATACAGAAGTGTGGCACTTCAAGTATTGAATTCAAACATGTTCGCCCCGCTTCATCATTAATCAGTTCGTACCTGTTCGACGACATACCGAGCGAGTCGGTTCTCCCTAATCAGTCTCCCCAGTTCGTCCCGCTTCATCATTAATCAGTTCGTACCGAGTGAGTCGGTTCTTCCTAATCAGTCTCTCCAGTTCGTCCCGCTTCATCACTAATCAGTTTGTACTGAGCGAGTCGGTTCTCCCTAATCAGTCTCTCCAGTTCGTCCCGCTTCATCATTAATCAATTCGTACCGAGTGAGTCGGTTCTCCCTAATCAGTCTCTCCAGTTCGTCCCGCTTCATCACTAATCTGTTCGTACCTGTTCGATGACATACCGAGCGAGTCGGTTCTCCCTAATCAGTCTCCAGTTCGTCCCGCTTCATCATTAATTAGTTCGTATCGAGCGAGTCGGTTCTCCCTAATCAGTCTCTCCAGTTCGTCCCGCTTCATCACTAATCAGTTCTTACCTAGTGAGTCGGTTCTCCCTAATCAGTCTCTCCAGTTCGTCCCGCTTCATCACTAATCAGTTCGTACCTGTTCGACGACATACCGAGCGAGTCGGTTCTCCCAAATCAGTCTCTCCAGTTCGTCCTGCTTCATCACTAATCAGTTCGTACCTAGCGAGTCGGTTCTCCCTAATCAGTCTCTCCTCAAATCATCTACCTTCTCAGATAGCTCTTCATGTTCCCGTTTCTGGCCATGAGGATGACCAAATCGGCTCTCCCTTTCATCGGTCTGATATTTATCATTCTTCTACCCTGCTTCCGCACGAACTTCCATATTATCATGTTGTGATTCCACTCGTTACTTACCCAGAGCCTTTTGAACAGCAGCCGCTATCAAATCCGACAACTCATCTGGTGTTAACGTAATGGTATGAGGCGGATCTATTAGAGTAGAACTTCGGTTGTTTTCTTCATCTTCCTGTCTTTTTGATGTCCCTTCTACTTCCAGTGCTCTCTTAGATCCTCTGGTATTCACCATCTTAAATACTTCACGTCTTAAAACTCAGACGTTTCCCACAGACGGTGCCAATTGATTTTGCTCCGATCCAACCTTCTTCTTCTTCAACCAAAAACTCGAAATCTCGGATCCAAAAACCTGCAAAACAAACACCGGGAGGGGTTCCCGGCGATGGGACTCCGACGCTCAAGTCAGTAAAGTCGCTAAGCAATCTTTCAAGCAATGTGCGTGTATGTGTTTTTGATATAATTGTGCATAAAAAATAAAAGAATGAATATAGCAAGTATATATACTCACTAGAATATGTGGTAGTTAAGATTTGACCCAAGAAATATGAGATATGGGTAACTGACCCGCGGAAATAGCGGTTAATTGGACTAAAACATGTTCGTCACTTTTCACTGTTAATTAGTTCGTCGATACAACTCAAAGCTGAATCAGTTCGTCGTCATCATGAATCAATTCGTCATCATGTCTCAAAATTTAATCAGTTCACAAATAACGTCGTAGAACAGTTCGCTCATCCTGAAGTAACCTTCGTTCGCTTCTTTAAATTGTTCTACTTGTTCACACATGCTGACTTTGACTTTAGTTCGGTTTAAGGGAAAAAAGTCCGGTTTGTTTAGTTCGACCATATCACTTTTTTTTTATCATTTATAGACTGACAAGTTCAGGTGGAGCAAATCAAAATGACCAACTTTAACTGGGATAGAGGAAATATGATTTTTTTTCTTTTTGCGCTGACATTTCTAGTTGTCTGGACACATCATCTGTCACATTTGATTGAAAAATAAAATTTCATATCTGCACAAGACGTCATTTTGTATTCTACAACCAAGAAAAGTTTTCAAAACCTAGAAAAGTCTGCAAAAGACGTCATTTAGTTAAATTGACAATTTTAACCTCAATCAGCTTTTGAATGTTTTTTCCCTGATGTGTCTTGTTGTCGGAAGACATTAGCTTCCAGCTTTGATTTAACAAAAATAAAATCACCTCTGAAAAATCAGATTGCTCTATAGTAAAATCAAATATAATTTTTGTAAAATGCCCCAAAATATTAATCCGAATTTTAGAAAAAAAAATTAGCTATATGTCTTTTTGCAGATATGGGTAAACAAATTTGGAAACTGATTGAGGTGAAAATTGCTCATTATATATATATATATATATATATATATATATATATATATATATATATATATATAGACACACTAGTATAGAACCCGTGTAATACATGAGATTAAACAAATTATATTAAACTTACTAAAATTAGAAAAAATAAATATTATTTATATAAGAAAAAATATGTTTATGGTTTGTATAATACACACCGCCTAGTTTAGCATAAAATATAACACATTATGATTAATATATTATTTAATTGTTGAAATGTATGTTGTATTCGTAAAAGAAAATAAATAATTTCTTACATATCATTTAGAAAAATATATATTGTTGTGTGTATTATATTAAGGGTTAATTTCATTTTCCAATCTATACTGTGCCCTTTTTTAATTTTGCAACCTAACCAATTTTTTTTTTTTTTTTAACGATCACAACCTAAACTACACAATTCTTTCATTTTTCCTACCTCCGGCAATATTTTCCGGTCAGAAAGAGCTATTTTCGTCATTTTCAAGCCAAAATCTACTTTTTCCTTCAAAATCTAATTTAATCCTAATTTTCCCCCACCCCAAACTCCCAAAAACAAAACCCACCCCTGCTTCATCTTCCATCATCTACATCCCCACAAATTGAAGAGAAAATTAACCCATCAATGAGTTAGGTTCAAGCATGGAGAGAGACTCACATCATCATATCTTGAAGCCACTGGTAAATGGATGCCTCATTGGACAACTTCATGCTTGAATGTGGCGTTTAGCTCAAATATTATAGCTTCCCTCTTTCAAGAACACTCATCAACCAATCATCCTCTCTCTCTCATTATCTTTTGCAATTGAACCTAAGGTCTTCTAAGCAGGGGCTGAGAACAGATTTTTTATTTAGACTCACACAACTATATCACTTGAACTATTGAGTTAATATACTCTACTCATTTCTCATTTAGTTGATAATGTATGATAAAATCATGGTTTCATTTGAGATATTTGGCATAAAGGATTTTGATGAGTTAAGTTTCTCTTCACTTTGTGGGAGTGTAGATGATGGAAGATGAAGCAGGGATTTTGTTTTGAGGAATAGGAAAAATTAGGGTTAAATTAGATTTAGGAGGGAGGAGTACCTGTTAATGGTTTGGAAATGACGAAAATAACTCTTTCTCACAGGAAAAATATTGTCGGGGGTTGCAAAAAAGAATGAACCATGTAGTTTAGGTTGTAATTGGTAAAAAAACAAATTTTTTAGGTTGCATAATTAAAAAAACAGGCATAGTATAGGTTGGAAAATGAAATCAACCCTTATATTAATTAATCATCCCACCATTCTTTAATTTTCATTAATTAATAAGTTTGAAAAGTTTGAATAATCATTTTTAATCAAACCAATCTTTATTGTAGTTTTTTAATTTTATATTTATTTATATTTTTATTAAATAAATTTAAATTAAACAAATTTCATATTTATAAATGATTTATACATTAAATCTAGCATATATTTTTACAAATTTAGCTAACATTTCAATATTATTTAGTATTTTTATTAGTTAATTGATTCTATACATATCCACATTAAATTTGATAGGATTAATGGACCATATTAAGTAGTTTTAGAAGTCTATTTATTATAAATTTAATTTGTAAAAAAATGAAATTAATATGAAAAAATGTAGAATTGACATGTGTTACTTTTGGTCTTAATTATATATATATATATATATATATATATATATATATATATAAAAGTATATTATTTTGATCAATAATGAAAAAAATTGTTAAATTGACAATCCAACTAAAGATTGTGATTTTTCTAACAATGAACTCTATTTTGTTTTAGTAAGTGCATAAAATTTCATATTATTATTTTAGCAATCTAGTACATATATTGTTGATTTCAAAGAGTAGCATTACTGAATCCTTAAACTCTAAAATTATATTTTACAATGTTATTTCACTTGTACTTTCATTCACATCCGAATTTCATATTCGTACTTTTGTAGCATGCCGTGTTCGAAACTCTTTATCTTTAGTCGTGAAGTGTATGGATACCGTAGAATTGGGCCCCGATTGAGCACTTTCAAAATCGTTGCAAAATGATTGAAAAGATTTGTGATAAGCACAAATATAGTCAATATTGTAATCACCACCACCGACTTTCTAGAAGTAAACACAGCTTTAGTCATTGTCTTTCTCTTACATGTTCATCTATCTTTTCATTGGTTGGTAAAAGTGGTAATGAATGGAGATGAACATCACTTTTCCAATTGTCACACTTCATACTCTCACCTTTCATTAGTTTGTGGATGGTACTTAAATGTAACATTGATTTATGAATACATGAAATCCTACGTAACAAGGCTTCTAGGCTGATTCTTGGCTATAACCCTTAGATGATTAAGTTGGTTTGAAATTGAAGAAGATATATAGCAAATGCTGATGAAGTGTGTTGTAGAAGAAGTGGAAGAAAATCACAAGTTCATCATGTAACTGCCACTGAGTGAGGTATTTTATAATTAATATGGGGCAGGACATCAAACTTACTAAATACACTTCTTTATTATTATTATCATTTTTATTTTTTTTTGAAAACTGATGGATGTAAAGATTTTTTTTAGGTATGTTTAGTGTATTTGAGGTATGTAAAATCGCATCCTTAATTAATACTACATCCATCTTATAAAAATAGACCTTCTTATATTTTCACACAGATTAAGAAAATATTTGAAGTTTCAATTCTATTTTGTTTTTCATTGAAGACCAACATTAAATGATTTTTTTTTCCCAAAAATAAACAGGGAGTTGAAGTGTGGTGATTTAATATAAATTTAATTAAAAGTATATATTGAATTACAAATCAAAAACATATTAATATATATAGTAACAATTTTTTTTTTTTTTAGGACAAATGAAAATTGTATTTTGACAGAAGGAATATATTATAATATTGGATCGCTTTCTCCTTTATGAGTTGGATATCAGGCCCATATAGTTCTTTGAGCCCATAAATGCCCAAGTCCACATTGCTTAGCCCATTTAGTTAGTTTTGTATTAACTTTAGTCTTTAGCAATTACAAAGCCCATGACTCCATTTCCTCACACACTAATCCTCTTATGAACAGTTTGATAATTAACTGATGAAATACATGCATACACACACACACACTATATCTCACACATATAGAGATGATAATAGGTGGGGGTACCCTCTTATTATTTATGGTATTCATACCTTAACCTTACATATATTATATAATTTGTATCCATCTCATTCCCATTTAAAATTTATTAATTTATATTACATGCACTTGTTCTGAACTCAATTACCATTACCGCAAACTGCTCGTATCCATCAAATACCCACTTACTACACAAATAACTTTTATGTAATCTAAATAGGTATTTTAAACTAGTATTTTAAATGAATACCCTACCAATTTTGAATTGAATGACTAATCAACAATAATGCATTAAAAAGAATATCAAATTAGGAATTCCACAAATATACCAACTAAAGAATCCATTAATACCAAACTACAAAATCCACTAATTGAAATATTAATCATGAAAATATAAACGGGTACGAGTAGCGGGTACTCGGGTATAAATCTGAACCATGATAAGAATTTTGTTTCCTTCCTAAGTTCATCCCAAACCCTTCTAAAATTACTCCTACCCTCTTATTAAGGTTTGAACAATTAAAATACTATATTTAGTCGCGAAATTAGTTAGTACAAGACATAAGTGAACAACCTAAATTTTGATGATACAAGTTAGTATACATTATAAGGGTAAAATTATCAAACTTTGGCTAAAAGAATCAATTATAAGTTGTGGCTAAAACAAAATTTTTACTCTACTTGGTTATAACTGAAATCACTCTATATATATATTATTTATTTATTTATGTTACCAATGCAGCATACATGCCTTGCTCCTTGTTTACCTACAACTCATCACGACGTTCTTGCCCCAATATTCTACTTTTAGTTATCCTTTTTTTTTTTTTTCTAACATAATTTTCCTACATAGATTATTAAACTATAGTTGTTTAAATTGCCCATGTGCTAAAATGGTTGCGGCTTAAATTGTATAAATTGTTTGAGCTGCCTTTAATTTGCTTGCCTAGAAACAATATTTTACAGTTCTAGACACTCGTATAACAAATTTTGTAATAAACAATAAAGATTGTCATAACAACTGGACAACAGATCAAAGCTGCATTAATTTTGTCAAATTCTTGAAGAATTAAGACAAGAGGCATTAAAGAAGTAGTAGAAAAGAAAGGTACAGAAACATCCTTGTTTATAATTTTGTCTTTAACTAACTAATTGCATCTTTTCAAAGAATATATATCACATTAAAGGCCAAAAAATCATTAAAATCAAGAAGATCCTGGATGCTAAGTTTCATCGTCATTTACAAGATTTTGATTCTTTAATTGGCAGCAAATTAAGTGCCTAGCTAGCTCTACCGTAATAAACAAAGAAAGCAAAAGGACAATTAAGTATATATGAAAAAGAACTTAGATAGCTTAGAATGTATCAATATAAATAAACAATTAATTCCAAATTCATTAGTACATTACGAGGTACTGAATTTATGTACTAAATATTCCACCTGATTAATTTAACCATTAATTATCTTAGTCAAGTTAGACTATAAATATATCAGAAGACAGAAACCAAAGTATATTAATATAAACACAACTCAACCTACCATAGATATATACAAAAGTTTTTCTTGAAATTTGTTAGCTTCAAACATAATGCAATTAGGCATGAAGAAGATGAAGTTGAAGAAAGGGTGGGTTGCAGTTCAAGTGGGATTACCAAATGATCAAACTCAAGATTATTGTGTATTTCAAAGATTTTTGATCCCGATTTCGTACCTATACGATCCCATCTTTCGAAAGCTTTTAGATAAAGCTGGCGAAGTCTATGGCTACCATGCCACCGGCCCTCTAATGCTACCATGCTCAGTCCAGGATTTTCTTCGTCTCCAACGGAAAATTGCCTCAAACAATTAATCTTGGCTACAAATTAATTTTAATCATCTTCTTGTATCCTCTCTTCTTTTATTCCTTTAGTTAGAGTTTCTTTTAAGCCTTTTGGTGATCTAAAGTAGTTACTCATGATGAAATGTAAATTTTCTCCATCTTTCTAATTATTAGAGTTTTTTTTTAAATGTTATTTTTTTGGAAAATTAATTCTACACCAAGAAAGTATTTATCTGGAACTTATGTGCTCATTCATAGCTAGCTAGGCTATATCTTGCATAATATCAAACATGCTCTCATTAATTAGCATTGTACTCGCGTGTACTGTTACAACTTTATGTTTTCTAATGAGAAAATGAAAAATATCTTAAGCTATCATATTGTTTGCAATTGTTCTTATTGTTCTTTCCTTTCGTGATTCAATTAAAGCTTTGATTAGCTGGTACTTCCATTCAACTCTATAAACCTTGGATAATATTATCAAAAGAGTAGTGTTCTTATGATCCGTGCAACTGGGCGTGCATGGGTCGGATTCGGTCCGACCAGGATTCGCACCTAGGTTTATTTTTTTCATTTATGACCATGTTATACGAGTATAACATTTATATTATATTAGTATAATTTTTATGTACATATATTATAACTTTTAAGTGAATAATTTAAACTTTTTTCAATATAAAATTCATGTAGTATAGCTAACCCTTTATATTATAATAATTTAACAATTATGTTATATTAGTATAATTTTTATATACAAGTATCATAACTTTTATGTACTTAAAAGAATAATATAAATGTTATATTATTATAACGGATATGTTAAATTATTATGCATAAATGTTATATTATTATAACATAAAGGTTTAAAAGGTATTATAGGTCTGTAATACACTGCAAAAGGTTATGCAAACATAACAAAAAAGTTACGCGAACATAATAGAAATGTCAAGTGGGTAGGGTTTCAGTACGGACCTGGGCGCGCGTGTGGGCGCGTGAAAAACACCGTCGGATCAGATTGACTAGTTGCATGGTTCCCGACCCGTGCACTTGGTGCATTAAATAATTGTGTTATTGAAATGAGCATCTATGTTAGGAAATGAACATTTCTAGTCAAATAAGGGTAACAAAAATTGAAACTAGCCATGGGATAAAAAAATAAGTTTTTTTAGCCAAAAAGTTTAATTGGACACCTACTTTCCTCCAGTAATCTCAATTCTTCCTTTCTTCCTTTTCTATTATCTTTGTTCTGAAATTTTGAACATAATACCTCAAATTTTTTAAAATTTTTCATTCGTTTCTCAAGATTCTAGCTATTAATCATGTGAAGATTTCACTTGTGAATGAGAAAGGTAATACATTCCTCAAGTTTTCTTTTGAAATTCCTCTTGAATCGTTCGTATGAATTTTCAAAAGTGAACTACTCATTCGGGCGGGTCGTGCACGTCATGCAAGTCATGCAGATCGTACAACTCGTGTGCACGGGTCGTGCATGCAGGTCCTGCAACCTTTTTTTTTTTTTTTTTTCGTTTGACGGTGCAGTAAACCCTTCTTTTCATTAAAAATAGAAGAGTCAATTTTGATTAAATCTATTTCTTATAATTTTGTTATTTTTAATTTTTTGTTATGTTATTTAACTAGTCAATTTGTCCTCTTTTAAATACCCATATAGGACAGCTGAACATGTTATTTTAGATACACTTAAATAAAAAGGAAGTCTTAATTTCCATCCTTTTTAAAATACCCATATAGGACAGCTCAACATGTTATTTTAGATACACTTAAATAAAAAAGAAGTCTTAATTTCCATCCATTATTAATTACCAAAATAGCATCTTACTGGATTATGCTGTGAGATACATTGTATGACATATGCTACGTTGTGAAATGCATTACATGACACCACATCACTTTGTTATGAACGTATGTTCAAATATATATGAATCCAAAAACATTGGATAAAACTGATTTTTTTTTTAATTCATAGTTGCTAAGGAAAGATGCTTCGTTATTACAAATGTCTATTTGAGCCTATTTTCACTTTAAATAATCATTTATATCTGTTAGAAATTAAAGTATATATTCACACAACTTAACAAATCGACTTACCAAGTTATAGCGGAAGAGTAATCGATTCCCAAGGTCCATCGACTCGGTCTAAAAGTCTTTTTGATCACAAACTCAAACACAAATCTCTTGGTGGCAGTGAATAAATACTAGAGTTATTCACAAATACTCACACATCAACATCTCAGGAGTCAAAACGGTGATACTTCAGGAAAGTTGCGTAAAGAGAAATCTAGGGAGAGAGAGAGAATTAGAGGTCCGATTCTATTGAAATTGGGATTTCAAAGATTTCCTAATCCAAAAAAATAGAAAACCTAATCTATTCCGTATTAAATATGAATGCTCATGGACCTAGGATCCTAAACCGGCCTAATTTTCTAATAATATCAATGAGTACATGGTTGAGGTAGCTTTTTGGTTGTGAAATTGTGCCAATTTGGTATGACAAACCATCTTTTTTTTTTTTCACTACATATATAATAGAAAAATCTTTTGATATTTCTATAAAATGAGAGACATTATATTTGTTGTGTACTACATTACACGACATAATGTTATTACGTCGTGGGTGATCTGGTCAGTGGGATCTAGAAGTAAGAGTATTTTTGATAATAATTGATAGAGTAACACTCCTGTGTACCTGATGCATACATACACTCGGGTCGAGTCCGAGTGTGGGTTGACTTGGATCTGCACACTCTTATTATTATTATTATTTTTGGCCCTGACCTCTATGTTATGTTAGTCATACATGTATATTATATTAGTCATACATTTATATTATATTAGTCATACCCTTATGTCTAGATATCATACATTTATTTAATTCGTTTAACTTAAAAAAAACTCTAATTTCGCCACAATTTGTACATGTTTACCTTTATGTGATAATACACATACCTTTATGTGATATTACTTAATTATACCTTTATATCAACATAGTCATACATTTATGTAATATATAAAGATACAACTAACATAATTAAAATGTATATCTAACATAACTAAAAGGTGTGCTTGTTATAACTAAAATGAATGAAAGGTTAATTTGTCTGTCTAAAAAAATGCTAAGGTACAGCTAGCCTTACAAAAGGTATGACTAACGTAACTAAAATGTATGACTAACACTACTAAAAGGTATAGTTAACATAACATAAAAGTCTGGCACCTAAGAGCATGTTTGGGTGGATTTTGTCCACGATATATAGATGCGTGCGGGAGCGTGGCGGATCGGGTCGACCCGAGTGCACGGATTTAGGGTCTGTACACCATGTGCACAAAAATTTTTGTCTAATTGATAGAAAATGTCAAAATATGACTAAAAATGATGCACTCCACTAAACGAGTATTTTGTAAAGACAAAAAATTTGGGAAAAAATCAATTGTGGCCCTGTTGGAATGGGCGCGGGCCGATTTTGACCCATTTTCAAGCATTCTTGGTCCACCCTCACAATTCCGTCAAAAATCTAACGGAAATAACACGCATTTTCAGGCCTTTTTGGCCCACCCTCACAATTTCGTCAAAAATCTAATGGAAATAACACGTGCGACGCACATGACCATCAACATTGTATGTGTGTTTTGACGGTTTCCGTTAACCAAACTAACGGACAGGGCTAAACTTGATGATTTTTGGGTCACTTTTGATACTAGGTGCCAAAAATGGCCCGTGACATTTCCTGCAGGGCCAAAAATAAAATTTCCCCTAAAAACTTTTATACACCCGGTGCACAATTCTGAAACTGTGCACTCGCCTCCCACGCGTAGCCACGCACCCTAAGGTCATGCACAAATTCACCCAAATTTGATCACACATGTTATACCTTTATGTAGTATTAGACATACCTTTATGTAGTGTTAAGCATACATTTATGTTATATTAGTCATTCTTTTTAGATTTTTACATGTACCTTAACATATTTTCAGATAACTATTGTAACGCCTAGGATAAAATGATGCATAATTGGCTAATTAAATAATTAAACCCCTAATTGTTTGATTTAATTACGTGTGTTTCAGAAAAACGAAATAATGTATGATTAATTTATCGGATGTATAATATAATCGAAGAGTATAGGTTATAATTTATTAAAAGGTATCGTAGTTTAAAAAATCAAAAGGAAATACGTTAAAGAACGGTCCAATAAGGGCTCGTGGCCAAAACGAAGTATAAAGTCGTAAAATGAAGACACAAAGGATCATAATTTGGACACACTTTTTGAAAAAGTCTTTTTTTCTCTCTCTCTAAGTTTCCGGCTAACTGGCTAGCCGGCAGCGCCGCCTTTCCCTCCTCTATTTCATTCGATTTTTACGTCGAAACATAACCCTCCGGATTCGGGCTCAGATCGTCCAACTGACGCTGGCTCCACCGAGAATCGACCGGAGAAGATCTGGCCAAATCCTTTCTCTCATTTCTCTCTCATTCTCTCTCTCCCTCGCTGGACTCCTCTCTCTCTCTCTCTCGCCTCTACTGTCGCCGTCGCATGTGTGGTGTAGATGTGTGGTGGTCGGGGGCGGCGCGAGGTGGCGCCGCCTTGCTCGGTGTTCACGTGTGTATGTGTGCATGTGTGCAGCGCCGCCGTGCTCGGTGTTGGGCGGCGCTCGGTGCAACACCGTCGTGTGGGCGTTGTCGTGGTGTTGCCGGCAACGTAGAATCACCAGCATGTGTGTGAGGGCAGCGAGGAGGGCAGGCGACGGGTGCCAGGGGTGGTGGTTTTGGGAGGCAGGGGCCTCCCTGCAATTTCGAAAATCTCGGGGACCTAATCGCAAACCCTAGATTCTTAGGGTTTTTGCAAGCAAATCCTCCATCTTTTCAAAATATTGTTTTAGTCCTCAAACTTTCAAAAATTATGTTTTAGCCCCCAAAAGTTTTCAACCTTAGACTTAGACCCCCAGAACTTCTGAAAATTTCATTTTGACCCCAAGGTTTTAAAAATATCAAAAAGACCCCAAAACTTCTCTGATTTTACAAAATTACCCTTGGTCAAAGTCAACTATTTTCCAAAATTTACGAAAATGCCCCTACACCTTTAAACGCTCAATTTAAGCTCATTTTTCCTCCGTTTAAGCCTGTTTTTCCTCCGTTGAAACTCTAATCTATCCCTTTACGATATATGATCAAGTTTCGAGCCTTCATTTCGTTTCGTTTCCTTTTCTTTCCTTCAACGCTTCTTCTTCTTCGAGAGTTCTTTTAAGAATATGTAATTATCGTAACAAGAAACTGATAATCCTCGTTTGCATGCATAGGTTTTCACGTTAAGGATCAATCGTAGACTTAGTACTCAATTCACGAGGAAAACACCACCGAATAAGGTGGGGATAACTTCTAAACCCTAATCTTTATATTTCTGTTAATGAATGCATGAATGACAATAGATGAACGTATGGTATGCGAACTTATGCATATGAAACAAACCCTAATCGTTATGTTATGTGAATCTATGTGCCTTGAGATACATGTTGTGATTCTATGTTCATGCATGCATTATGAATATGTTGTACAAGGACGAAAGTACGCTATCATGCTACGGAGGGACTAATGATCCGTAAAAAACGCTATGGAGGGACTGGTGGTCCGTAAAAATCACTAAATGGTATAAAGCCGTTCATAAGCTAAGATGGGGAGTACCTGCACATATCTTATGTTATGTGCTATGCATATTACGTGTTGTGTTATAACTGTTGTTCTGTTATACGTGTAATTCGCTTAACTGTTTATTGAACTCTAAATACGGAAATTACTTCCATGAGTGTATTCAAACGCACTCATCCTCGCGTGTATTCACGCTACAGGAAACAATAGAAGTGGAGAAGCATAGCTAGAGGGGTGCCTATCAAGTTGTGTCTTTCTCTTTTGTAACTTTTTTTTTCCTAAAACATGTTTTGTATTGTTTGTAAAGTTAAACTACTTTCTAAGTTATGGATCCTGTAGATTTTCCGCTGCTTTTTCTTCAATGTCTTCTTTCGGCTTGTCGCCGAGAATCTTGAATATGTAAAATCGTATCTTTAACTATTTCTGAAGTTTCTGTTTCAAACGTTGATTTATATTTTCACTCGTTCGTTATATCTGTTTGTTTTAATTAAAATGTAAGATTCTTTTCCCTCTTTTCCTACACGCCCACAAGAAAATTCTGATATTTTAAACTATGAAAACGGGGCGTGACAACTATTAATACATTTCATACCTTTTAGTTATATTAGTCATACTTTTTAATTATGTTAGTTGTACCTCTTATATATTATATAAATGTATGTTTATGTTGATATAAATGTATAAATAATATCAAATAAAGGTAAACATCTACAATTTGTGGCGAAATTAGGATTTATTGTGCTGAAATAAGGGTTTAGGGTTTAAGGTTAAAATATTACATAAAGGTATGATATTTATATATAAAAGTATGACTAATATAACATAAAGGTATGACTAACATAATATGAAGGCTAGTGATTTTTTTTTTAAGTTAAAGTATTGCACTAAGGGTATGAAATCTGGATATAAGGGTATGACTAATATAACATAAATATATGACTAATATAATATAAAAATATGACTAATATAACATAAAGGTCAAGATAAAAAAAAGGAAAATACGCGGATTCAAATCGAATCCAACTCGACCCGACCCGAGTGCATGGATCTAAGATCCATACATCAGTTGCACAGGAGACATGCTCTTTTGTAAAATGCTCATTAAGGATTGTTTTATGGCCAACATATAACAACCACCCATTTTACTTCTACGTTGATCGCAAACAAAAAATTACTGGCTAGATTTCTTTATTATTATTTTTTTAAATAGTACTCCATCCGTCCCGCTCAAATTTGCACACTTTTCATTTTCGTCCGTCCCAATCAGATTTGCACACTCCAAAAATGGCAAATAAAATCTACAAAATTGTCCTTTACTATTCAAAAAAGTGTCTTTTACACTTCAAAAAACAGTTTTTTCTTAACCTCTGTGCCCGTCCCTACGTGCAAATTTGAGCGGGACGAAGGGATTATCTTTTTAGCTGCACTTTTAAAAGACATATTTTTTATTTCACTCATTGTTACCCAAAATGCCCTTATTAGTGTTCTACTTGGGGGGTTGATCACGGGTTCATGAATCATGATGTTGGCTTTGCGATTTTTTCTACTGTATAAATTTATATTGTATTGCTACATGCGGCTCAATTAATTGATTAAATTTAAATCGCGTTTGATTTTCCAATTAAAATTGGCTGAGTGATTTCGGTCAGTTTTTTGAGGTTTGACGGTTGGATGAGAAATAATCTTAAAGAAATTTACTACTGGCATCCATTCCACATTTCAATTGCTTTATAATAATTTATATAAATGTTCTGATTGTATTCTTTAGTATACTTCTTAACTTTATATTAGTACTAGTTTATAAACTTCATATTTGTATTAGTTGTTGGATCTCTGACCCGAGCTCGGCTCGGATAACAATCAAGTCGGGCACGAGCAAGAGCTGACCCGAGCTAAAAAGTCACAAGGCCGAGTCAATTTTCGGTCGACCTCAAATGAGCCGAGGTGGGTCAAGGTAGTAAGACCTTGGATTTATTGAGGTGAACCAAGGTCAAGATTTCGGATGAGCCGAGGCCAGAAGAATTAGGGCAGAGTCGATTAGGGTCACAAGTCCGATACTTGAGCTAACCATAGATAGGTGGATTGATCTCAGTGCTGAGCTGATCAGAGGCTAGTCAGAGATGAAGGTGCCTAGTTAAGAGACCACTTAGTTTCTCATTTGACAAGAGCTCAAAGGATGTAGAAGTTTATTACAGAAAGAAGTTCTTAAGCTAGAAAACATCTAAAAAGGAAAACAAATCAAAAATCAAATCATATCCGATTTAAATATGAATAAATTTGTATTTTCATTATCTAGACCCTCAAATCAAGGGATTTAGTTCTTATTCCCCAAGTTATTGTATCTTAAGCCTAGTCTATAAATAGGGTCTTAAGCCTCATTTAAAATGGTTCTGAAATCATTGTATTCAAAGCAAATAAAGAGATTTTTCCTCTTAATTTTATATAATAAACATTCTGGCCGACCAGCATTGACCGACCAGAATAGCCTAACCTAATTTTCCCAAGTAGGCATCGAGCACGCTGGCCGACCAAAATAGCCTGACCTAATTTTCCCGAGTAGGCATCGAGCACTGTCTTCTGTTCAGTTTATTCATTTTCATTAATTTTATTCGGCTCAGCTCATCTGGGCCGAATCAATTTTATTTTTGGTGTTTGACTATGATTTTGTGTTCTACAAAATTAAACGTCAACATTAGTAATAGTAAATAATAAAATTTGTATTTTCAAATATATATATATATATATATATATATATTAAGAGTACATTAAAAATATATCTACGCCATTTTGGTGTAAGTCCGTGCAGTTTTGCACTAAAAATATAAATTGCATCGTTTATGCGTATTTTACTTTAAAATAATAACCGCGGTTTTATTGAAAAACATTTGCAAATACACCAAGACTTTCGTATATTTAGTGCAATCATAATTTTTAGTAGTGTTAGTCATATCTTAATGTTATGTTAATCATAGTTTTATATAATATCGTAACATTTTTTTAGACAGACATTAATATCTTTCATACTTTTTAGTTATATGAGACATACCTTGTAGTTATGTTAGCTATACATTTATATATCTATTACCTATATAAAAGTGTGGATGTTTCTCACAAAATATGGATTGCTGAATATATCCTTATCAAAAATTATTATTTAAGGTTATAATAGTAATTTAGAATTTTCATATTTAAATAATTTATATTAGAATTCTAATTCAAAATCCTATAGAATCCTATGTAGAACTCTAATATAAAAGTGTCCTTAGTTTGAATTGATCTTCACGTGCAACACACGTGATCTAAAATTAGTTACATAAAAATATGATTATGTTGATATAAATGTATAAGTAATATCACATAAAGGTATTTATGTAAAAAGTGTGTTGAAATTGATTTTCTTTTAAAGTTAAAGTAATATATAAAGATTGTGGCTAATATAATATAAGTATGACTAATATACTATTGTAGTATGATATAAAGTAATACTATTGTAGTATGACTAATATACTACAATAGTAAGCGCAAAGAAAAAAAAAAGGCACATATTCAGGTTAAATATGGACCGACCCGATTGCATGGTGCATCAAATATATAGAAGAGTTCCTCTTACAAATAACGATATCATATGATTTAACTCGATCTCATTTAGACGGTTTTTTTAAATTTTAGGCTCGGCCCTAGACATACTAAACCATTTTTTTGTTGATGCGCACAATAATATATAGTGTCACTACATTCTTAAAAAAATATAGTGTTACTATATATATCCTGTAACGAGTTTCTCCAAAAAAATATAGTCTCACTATATATATGATATAATCCTGTAACGAGTTTGGTGAAGGGATTTTAAGGTTCACGCTCAAAATATTTTAATAAAAATTTGAGATAAGTGGGTAAAAAATTATAATTGTTTTAACTATAATGACTAAAAAGATGTTTTACTATCCAAATAATTATTTTGACCAATTTTCAAATCATCGTTTCCTTTGTCATCCATAACATTCTAAGTAAAGTACATTTTTTGTCCTTGAGCAAAAGTGCCATTTTAATTTCTAAAGTGCCATTTTAATTTCTTATTGTTTATTCTCTAAACTTTGTCTTCACATGATCAACGCATGAAGTACTCTAGTGTTTTATGGTATCTCTTTTCCATTGAAGTTATCAATATATAATCTAAATACTATGTGATCAAATTCGTGCTTTAGTCCTTGACTGTGGACAATTAAATATAGGGCAAAACAATTTTGGAAAGGCCAAGAGTTACTCATTGGATAATCAGAAGTGTACGTGGTGCTAACAACTTACTTCTTTTGTCCCACAAACATATATTTGTAAGCTTTTTTAATACATCCTAGCTACAAGATAGACACTTACAATATATATGCTTCATGTATTTAATGTTTATTTCCATTTAACTCCAAATTTGTGTATCATAATATTACATTACATCGACTACTACTATTTAGATAAAATAATTAATAAGATTTATACTCCATTTGTCTCATAATTGGTGTATTAGCTAGGTTTGTATACACATGAATTAAAGAATGAATTGAACGGTTTATTCTCATTAGTGGAAATGTGGCAAACTACCACTTTATCCATAACAAAGTATGTTTCTGTACTATTTTGAAAAAAAGATGTTTTATACCACTTTTGAACAATAAATAGGTATATACAGACTATTTTACCATTAAGTAATACAATCTATCTTTATATGTTTATATTCATTAAGCCTTCCTCTAAACTCAACCTCGTCTGATTCAAATACTTCAACACAAATGGACCCCTTACTCTTTTTTTAAGTTCTCTAATACTGCAAGATTTTTTTCCAAATTATGATACATGTCACACATCGTGTGGTGTGGAGATAATAATATCCACATGGATATGATGAAATAATTAGTTACATATATTGAAAAAAATTTGGATCTAAGCTTACTACAAGAATGTACATCCTCCTAAGTCTTAACTTTATCTGTTCAAGGCAATGCGAGAAGCATATAGAATAAATCTAAATGATATGTAATTCTCTTAACTTTATATATATGTTCAATGCAATATACTTGTTTGTCTCTCTTTTGTATTGAATTTGTCAACATAGAATCTAAATACTATGCAATTCTCTTAACTTCATATGTTCATAAATGCAATATACTTGTTTGTCTCTCATGTGTATAATGAAGTTTTGTCAATATAGAATCTAAATATGCTATGTAATTATTTGACACTTTCCTATATTGTCATGTACACACAGACCAAAGACCACCAAACCAACTTGAAGAATTTTAGACAAATACTTATAAACGATACATTCAAACGACTATGAAACTCTTATTAGTTCCAAAGTTCAGACCGAAAAATGGAAGAAAAAGGTATTAGTTTGCATCTCTAAATTTGTAAATAGATCACAAGGTAGTAGTGCATGTAAGTTTCAGAGCAACATTTTATCAACTTTTAGCCCTTCAAACAAAATTCGGGTTACAAAGTGAAATTAACCATTCTAAAATTACACTCCGTACACTAGAAAATTAGATTCTTTAATGGGCTTCTAAGATTGAATATCAAGTCTTTAACTAATGTGACCAATTAGAATATTGTTCCATCTACATAATTTGGTACGATCAATATTAAACCGATATTTCAGTCGTAGCTCAGACTATCAAAAATCCAAAACCCTGAAGAGTATAATTATATATAATTATAAAAAATGAAAAAAAAAAAAAAAAAAACCACGATGTGCTAGATTAATGACTTTATGAGCAACATTTCCTTACCAATATAAATATTCCTTACATAATTAAAAACAATTTGTAGTCTTGGGCATCAACGAGCGACAGGAGACCTGCTTCCTCGATCTAAGTGGACCAAATATTCTGATTCTTCGCACATAGTAAATGCTTCACAAATGATGCCCCCATTAAACAATGAAACAATATGACAATTAATTAATTTACGAGGAAAAACAAATTAAGCTTAAAAGGCATCATTAGATGTACTAGTTCCAAATTTGAATGTACTTGTATATATATTCCACCTCCAAAACATCATTATCAAGTTTTCTAATTAACCTTATAAATACTCCCCTTACATGTCCCAAATACATCATCATCATCAGCAAAAAAAAAAAAAAATTGTAAAAAAATGGAAGGTGGGAAGAGGATGAAGGTGAAGAAAGGGTGGGTGGCAGTGAAAGTGGGATTAGAAAAGATAGATGAATTCAGTGAAGATTACAGATCAGCATTACAAAGATTTTCGATTCCGATTTGGTATCTATACAATCCTCTCTTTCAAAGGCTTCTTGATAAAGCTGGTGAAGTGTATGGGTACCATGCAGATGGCCCTTTAATGCTGCCATGCTCTGTTCAGGATTTTCTTCGTCTCCAATTGCAGTTACAAAATGTTACCTCAATCAGTTAACTCTTGGCCTAGAATGCATGTATAGTAACTCTTGTATCTCTTTTTTCTTTAGTTAGACTACTTTCGTGGCGTTTACTCCATGGATCATGGATGTAAATACTCCGTTTTTATAAATGACTCCTTTTTTTTTGTGAAACCTTAATTCTTCTCTCGAATTATAGTTATATCCCATATCTATTTGTACATGGTAAATTGGTCTGCACCAAAGATATTACTTTTTTTTTTTCCTGAAAAGTATTATATTTTATTTCTTTACAAACTAGTATAAGTCTCGTGCGATGTACAGACATATAAATTTCACTATTTATATATTTTAATATGAAAATGTTGAACACAAAAAATAATAAAGTTTTTTGGAGAATTTTAGTCTAATTTGTTACTTCTGTAATTCACGACTATAAAATCTAAATATTTTGAGTTTGATGTGAAAAATTTAATTTACAAAAAAAATAAATAAATAAGTTCTCATAATATTCCAATCTCATTTGGTATACCCGTGTCCGTGTGGTGTATGGACAAATAAATTTGAAGTGTTGGTAATTTTTTGATATAAAAATATTGTTCATGAAAAATAATATAATTCTTCAAAGTATTTTCAATTTAATCTACTACCCATATAATTTACGAATTTAAATACTTTTTATTTTCATCATACGTTGTCGTCACTATTGGCCTGAAACAAACTTATGCAAATTTATATTCAATAATTTATTCATAATGGGTATAAAATGGTGATATTATTGAGCATTATAATCAAGTTTTTATAATATTTCAACCTCATTTGGTATTCGTGTGATGTAGTGAATAAATTTCACGTGTTAGTAATTTTTTGATATAAAAATGATGATCATGAAAAATCATATAGTTTTTCAAAGCTATTTCAATTTAATCTACTACTCATGTAATTCATCTAAATATTTATTATTTTCATCATATGTTGTTTAACTATTTTAGTACTTGTTTTTGTCACGATTGGCCTAGAAAATACTTGTGCAAATATATGTTCAACAACTTATTCATAATGAGCTTAAAATATTGATATTATTGTATACTACCTCAAAATAAAATTTCTAAATTTAACATACCATAAAGAAATCTATATAATTTTTTTTTTCAAATGTCTTAAAATCAAAATTTACCTATTAGAAAAATCATATTGGATGGTAAACATTTCAAAATTTGATAAATCTAAAACCATGAAACTATATTACAACATAAACTAAATATATTTTATCATTGTTCTGTGAACTTCATGCTACCATGATAGTGAAATTTCAAATTTTTATTTACTTTTTAATCAAGGAGGAAACATTATTTATTCTTACAACAAAAAAAATGATAAATTCGCTAATTTTTTCGTGGATATATAAAATGATTTAGATTAAGGTACAAATTTTATTTACAAATTTTCATGACATGATATTATTACCATATATACACAAATCATACTAATTTTCTAACATATCAAATACGATCATATTTTTTTTTCTCAATTTTCATATATATACAAAATGATTTTCATACCATGAATATACATAAATTATGAAAAACTAAATATTTACAATTTATAAAATAATAAATATTTGTATTTCTACTTTAAAAAGTAGAAATGAGGTTAGTTGGTTTTTATATAGATGACAATGAAATTTCATAATAAAAAATTCAAAGTATTTAAAATATATATGTAAAAATTCTTCATCTACGTATTATCACTCTTATAAATAGCATCGACTATCTATTTTTCATGATTAATAATGAAGATATATTTATATAATTTAGCATTATGAAATAGAACATATTTTTTATTATTTTTTATAAGTATAAGTATAAATGATATGTTTTTTTTTTATCATTTCTTATACTTAATTTGTAGTTTTTAATAGAAAGTATATGAATTCATAAATTTTATACTTCCTAAATGTTATTGTGTGCAACAATATATCGTATGTATATTTTTTTTATTATATTCAAGATATATTACAAATCTTTATGATTTTTAATAAGTATTAATATAGTATAATAAAATAAAATTATATAAACACTATGTTATATTATTAACATTATTACATAGAAGATATATAAAAATTGGAGTATTATATACGACATATTTGTCAAATAAAATTGTGTGATGTTTATAATAATTTTACAATACATACTTCAAATATAATAAATAAAAATAGTTAATTGTATGTGGGGTACAACATTAGAGATAAAAAAAAAACTTTGATAATCTATAGTTCTTGAAATCCGATCATTATGTTATTTTAATTTATTCAACAAACATATATTTAATCTTTGATTATATCAACAATTAAAAAAGTTATTAGATGAGATTATATTAACATTCATATATCATATATAGATAATAATTTCCAAGATTTTGTCAATATTATAAATGATATTATTACCATATATATAAATCAAGTTTAATATAATAAAATTTATAATTTATAATTTATAAATTATGAAATAATATGTATTTCTATTTTTGGGAGGTGGAAATGAGTGGGAAAATTTTAGCATTTCTATTTTGAGGGGTAATTGTTATTATATATATATATATATATATATATATATATATCTCTCTCTCTCTCACTATAATAATGGGAAAATTGTAAATTTAGGATACTAACTTTAAACAATTAATCATTTAGGTATACTAATTTTTTGTGCCATAAAATTATGATACTAACATTTTAATTTCAACAAATTGAGAACAATTAGCCCGAAAATTCCAAAATATTCAGGCCTTAATCACATGTATAGTTTATATATATATATGAGGAATGATCAGGCACGCACCTGAAGAATGCGTACCGTGCGCACTTCTTTAAAAAAAATTTTAATTTTTAATATATTTTTTTTCCTCACGCTATGTTCCACATATAAAATTCTCATCACACATATAAATCTAACTCATCATCAACATATACAATTTACATCACACAATGTTGATCTTCTTCCCAATTCTCATAATCAATGTACTTTTTAATATTTTATATTATTATACACATTTATATTATAATACACATAATTTTCTAAATCATAATCAATGTAATTTTTAATATTTTATATTATACCCATAATTTTTTAAATCATAATCTATCTAATTTTTAATATTTTATATTATTATACATATAATTTTTTCTCAACCACCACTTCACATACGGAATTCTCATCTCACACATAAACATAACTCCTCATCAATATCTTCACATATTTTCTTGTATAAATCATCAAACGAAAAAATAATTTTAAAAAATAAGAGTTTGTCATGGTTGTGGCATTAGTTGACACATACTTTCTTGTATAAATTATCAAAGAAAAAAACAATTTCAAAAGGTAAGAGTTTGTCATGGTTGTGGCATTAGTGACACATACTTTCCTGTATAAATCATCAAAGGAAAAAATAATTTGAAAAGTAAGAGTTTGTCATGGTTGTAACATTAATGTACATGATAGGAGAAATTTTACTACATCCTTGGGATGGTATACCATTTTCTTATTTTTTCTGAAAGTTTTTACATTTTAAAAATTATGGTACTGATTAGTTTTAATTTTTTTTCACATGTGTACATCCTTTGAAGACACAAAATACAAGTAAATAAAGTGGCTTGGGGATTTTGAGGATTAATTGAAGACTTCTTGAAAATTGAGTTGGAGGATATGATTTGTTGAGTTTGATTGAATTTGAGGATATGATTTATCGATTTTAAGGATTTGTTGAGAATTTATTCTCTTTGTTACTTAATTTATATTTCAATTTTTATTATTCATTTTGAGGATTTCATTTAATTTTTATTATTCATAATTAAATATTTTTCGTTCTTTTCTTTAATATATTTTTCATTCTTTTCTTTAATTGTGAGACAATAGGATTGATCTTGAGGATTTATTGAGGAATGATTGAGAATTTATCATATTTGTTAACCAATTCATATTTTGTAATTTTTAACAAATGACTTTTGATGATAACCAAATTTTGATGGTGTAACATTTGTGAGATGAGAATTTGGAAGAAAATCTATGTTAATATGTGAGATGCAAGATTGTATATGTTAATGATGGGTTAGGTCTATGTGTGAGATGAGAATTTCATATATGAAGTGGCAGCGTGAGAAAAGAAATAATATGAAATATTAAAAATTTTAAAAATATATCTTAAAGGAGTGCGCACGGTGCGCATTCTTCAGATGCGTGTCTGATCATTCCTCTCTCTCTATATCTTAAAGGAGTATTTTGGCATATGAAACAACATTTTGGTTAAGTTTTGAAGAAAATCAAAATTTGGGTTAACTTGAGGTAGTTATGGTGGATTAGAGAAATAAAATAATTTGTGATTTTTTATTTTGGTTTTGTATATATGTATCAATTATATTTGTAATTGTATATTTAGGCATTTTTCTTGTTAAAAAAAAGGAAGAACAAAATAAATCCATAAGAATTTCAATATTGTTTATGAAGAAGTCTTTAAAAATTTGCAATTATTATTTTATTTAGTTACTATTATAGACGTTTTTATTTATTTATGTTGATTTTGTTTAATTTATCAAATATGAAAGTTATAATCCCTTATACAATAAATCTTATAATTTAACTACATATATCGTAACTCATATAACTCACGGAAGAAATATTAGTGACCTAAAAAAATAACAAAAATAGGAAGTTGTATTTTGGAGATTTGGCTGAGATTGTACTATATTAGGGAAAAAATTTAGGTGGGTTTTGTTATTATATATAGATTAATATCAATTCATTATCTGATATATTATATTTTTTTCAATCGGTGTCAAAACTTTTTTTTTCAATCACTAGTCATTTGCTTCGAATTTTTTTGATTATTATCCGAAATTAATTTTTTACACATTTTACGTCAATGAACAGTTATCAGAAAATTCGAAATTGTAATGTAATCCAAACATCACCAAAATGATGTTTCTGGAAGTCAATTTATAACTCTAAGTCAATTTAACGATTCTCGTTCGATTCAAACTTGAAATGAACAAAAATCATTCAAAATCCTAGAATATTTTTTGTTTGATTCTCGCTTGAATGGAATGAGAATCATGAAATCAACTTGGGGTTATAATTTGACTTCAAATAAGTGTCATTTTGGCATATGACTCACACATTCTTTACTTAAAAATAAATTGCATTTTCGAGTTTTTCGAAGAATTTTGGCAAAAATATGTCAAAAATTAAGTTCGGATAGCAATCAGAAAATTTTGAAGAGAATGACTAGTGATATAATTTATTTTTTAATTTAGACACCTATTAAAAAACGTACAATAATTCAAATAACAAATTGATATTAATCCGTAAATATATATATATATATATATATATATATATATATATATATTAATAAATAGGTGGTCATTTTCTTAAGGCGAAATGACAATAACAGGGCTCGTGCAAAGATTGGTTGTACGGATGAGTCCCCAACTCATATTTCCAACAACCGCACGGCCACTTTTGCCTCCCATCACTCCGGCGACATTCACCCCCTTTCTTCGTCGCAATCCACGCTCCTCCGCCACCATGACCACCACCGCCCCATTGGACGCCATTTTCAAGCAGAAAAAGGCCATTCGCTCCAAAGTGAGAAAAGAACTCAAGTCCATGGACCCCACGCTCAGATCTCAAGAAGGCAATTAACTCCTTCAATCCACCAATCAATACCCAGGCTATCTATTTAGGATACGTTTTCTTAATTTAGTGTCATTTTGAGGTAATCCTTTCGATTATAAGATGCGGTTTTGTATGTGTTTTGTTTGTTCAGATGATGCAATCCAGAATATTGTTTTGGAAGCTCCGTGGTTTAAATCTTGTAAAAGACTCTGTGCTTATATCAGTTGTGCTGCCTTAAGAGAAGTTGATACTTCTAGATTGCTCTCTGAAATTTTGAAGAACTCTGGTCAAGGTATCTCTCTTTTGTCTTACATATTACTGTATCAATGTACAGCTTCTTGAGGTGTCATTTGATGATATATGTATGGTGGATTATGTTATACTGATATATTCAGCTAGAGCTGGATTAGATGTTAGAGCTTATGTTTGATGAGCATAGTTGATTTGATTGAATGGTTTTCGATTATTGTTTGAAAAGAGTGTGTGAAAATCTGTGTATTTTATCTTGCAACTTATATTGTTAAAGCAAGAGAGGTCTGAGAAAGGGGGATGTTTGAATTGAATTTTTATTCAATGTTTGATAATGTGATTACTATTTTCTCGTAATTGTTTTGCTGTTAATGTTGTGTCCATTGAAAGATCGAAGTTCTTAATATCTAATTTTCCAAAAAAAATGATCATTCAGAGGTGAGAAAGAAGGTTTATGTTCCTAGGGTGGAGGACAAGAATAGTTTCATGCGGATGCTGAACATATCTAGGATGGATGATTTGATTGCAAACTCAATGGACATATTGGAACCCGCACCTTGTGATGCTGAGGGAAATGAACGCGAAGATGGTAATCTTTTGCTGTGAAATTCTTCATTTTTCTTATTACATGATTGACCAAATGCTGTGATTATTTTGAAAAATACGTATAGAATGTAATAACTATCTTTCATCTGTATGTTCTTCTAGAAAGGGAGTGTAGCACCAATTTCTAAATACTGCAATAGCTGCTATTTTCTTGTTATATTTCCAATGATATGTTTGGTCTATAGAAAGGGTAATACCAAATGCTTTGCTCATCTATCCTTTTCCTCGTCCTCTTTCTTTTCTTGCCAAAATCAGATCCAAATGTAGCATGAGATGTTTTATTTTAGGGGTTGATGGTGTTGAGATGTTAGCTCCTTGTTGAAAAGAGCTACCTTTTGAAAGCATTGCCTGGTGAACCTTTCTAATTGGTTAATTTTAGCCTGTGCAAAACATGCCTTTTCGTATATGTACATGAACAGTATATGCTAGTCAAAGGGGATATGTATATGAAATTATTTTAGCTTTATGTTTTTCTTGCAACAATTTAATGAGAGGTTATTTGTACTTATTAATGCTGTCCATATCTAATTATGTCTAAATATCTCTATGCAGTCATGTTTGCTGATGAACCTGTTGACTTATTCCTTTTACCTGGTACAAATTCGGCTTGGCTTCATACTCCAACATTCAACAATAAATCCTTTTCAGTTATGATACTGTATTTCATATATTGTCTTATTGCTACAGGACTTGCTTTTGACAAATCTGGTCGGCGTTTGGGCCGTGGAGGAGGGTAAGTCACAGATTCTTGATCTTAGTATTGTCATAATTTCATTATTAGGATGGATATCAGTAATCTTGTCACTTCTGGTTGCTGGGTTTAAAGTGCTTTAAATGTTCTCTTTTTTCTCTATTCGAATTTTCCTTTGGAAACATATTTTCCAATTTCCTGCAAGAGTAGTGCAGGCCATAAGTAATGAGAAAACAGAGTGAAATGACTACAATAAGAGTTGGGGTGAAATTAGGACATACCTTTAAATTGATGCATATCCATTTAGATGTCAAAATACTGTCAAATATGCACTAATAGTCATCATTTTATTTTCCTTTTTAGCATTAGCTATCATTCATTCTGTCTTCTAAAATGCTTAATGATTCTCATTGAACTTTGTTTCTTCTATTGCTATAATAAATCAACTTAAGCTATTATGACACCTTACTCACAAAATATGAAGACCTTGCAAAGGAGCGCAAGTGGAAGAAACCTTTATTTGGTACGTATGTTAAACTCTATTCATTACACTAGGACATGTTCTAAGCACAGTGCACCCCATTGACATGTTTGGTTTCATGTATAGTTGCTCTTTCATATTCGGTGCAAATATTGGAAGATGGTGTTATACCCATCACTCCAAATGATGTATACATTGATGCTCTCGTCTCACCCTCCGCCATAATCCCCATTACTCCACTAGCCAAGGAGATGTGCCCTTCATGAGAAGGACCGCAACTCAATACTCCCTCCAACTTTAAGCCTAGGTACGTCTTTTTGTAATTAAGGCGTTTTGGTTTGTTTCATTAGTGTAATTTTATGGCAAATGGAGTGAGCAAGTACAAGTAAACTAGACAGAGAACCAGATTCATGGTGTAACCTTTCAACTAAATTAAATTCTATGTACACTGATCATATACATTTACTCAGTTTCTTTCTTTTCATCTAAAACCAGTTCAAACTATTAAAAAAGAAAAAGAAAAAAATCGAAGGCCAATTGTTAACTTTGTTATATCCTCTTAGCTTATATATGACATACAATCATGATTTATACAAATCCCTACTAACATGGCCAAAATGGCTAACAAGATCGACCCATGGTGCTCGATTATCCATTTCTTGATGATTTTCTTGATATTTTTGCTTCCAAGGCCTTCCCATTTTGCTAATCCAGACCCGTTACACGACTTGTGCATTGCAGACTTGAAAAACACAGCATCAATGAATGGTTTCTGTGCAATGCAAAGCAGCCTTCAACGTCACCTGGGACAACTTTTTCTTCGACGGGCTGAGCAAAGAAGAAAGCACAAGCAATCCCTTGAAGAGTTTAGTGACTCAGTGCAATGTGGTTCATTTCCAGATGAATGTGGCCTGGAAAATGTGCTGGTGTTCACTGCCTACTACTATACACATCTCCAAGAATCTCTTCACTTCTAAGTCTTTTTCTGTTCCAATAACATTTTTTTCTACTTAAACGACAAAACTTCGAACTTTAAAACCAATAGAATTAAGATTCTGAATAGGTCAACTAGAAGAATGATGAATCTTTTTGAATTTGAATCCTCTATTGTGCACAAAATATGTACACTGTTTTACAACAAAAGTTGCTACTAATAATTTGTGCTGTAAACACATTACATTAAAGTACGCAATCTATGATGTAAAAATAGAACAATTACTTGTAATATTTGTTGAAAAAAGTCCATAGCATGTACCATGTTAAGAGTTCTTATCGGAATTATTTTGCCTAAAATTAAAATTGATTCAGTGTAAGCTTGTTATTGAAAATTTTTAGCAGCTGCATGGGTGTGAAATTCAGTGAAGAATGATCAAAATCAATATCATTAAACGAATTTTAATGTTTAATGTTTTTTAAGGTAAATTATTTACTAAACACCCAATATGTTATTGTTGAGTGCAAGGACAGTGTTTTGGGTTGTGATTATTGTACTTATTTACACTATAGTTATTATCGTCCCACATAAAAAATTCCTATGGGATACTTAATTAGCAATATTCTAGCAAATTGTACGGTCTCCAACGACAAGCATAATTTGAAAGTGTAGTTGTTCCTAAGAATATCACTAAGAATGTATATTTTCAAAACTTTGTCTGTTCATGGCAATGCTACAAGTACTTCACTGTGTTGTCCTATATATATCTTTCGCATTGATTTTGTCAACATCGAATCTAAATGCTATGCTATTAATTTCGCACTTTTGTATTCCGACAAAAACATATTGAACAAAACAACTGATTTTAATGCTCCAAGACAACCTTGAAACTTCCAATTTTAAGATTCCAAAATTTAGTTTATATAAATAAAAGAGGATATCTACAATTTTTATATTTAAAGCAACACTATATATATGATCGTGAAGTGCATTTCATTCCTATAAATTAATCATCTCTTTGTATTTCTACTTGCCCAAGGCAAACACAAATACTCTCTAGATAGCCACACTTGTGCTCATAAGGAATTGAAATGATGCAAATGCAAGAACAAAAGAAGATGAAGGTGAAGAAAGGGTGGATTGCAGTGCAGGTTGGATTAGGCCTTCTTCCCAATAATGATGTCGAAAATCAAGATTATTGTACGTCGAGGAGATTTGTTATCCCAATCTCGTATTTATACAATCCCCTCTTTCAAAGACTTCTTGATAAAGCTCACGAGGTTTATGGTTATTACAACTCTGGAATCCTTACATTACCTTGTACGCCTCATGATTTTCTCCAAATTCAATGCAAAATCGAAAGGACTAGCAAACCAAATAGCTGTCGGAGCAAACACCATCACTTGCACTCCACCTCATCCAATGTATCTTGTTCATTTCCTTTGTAGGATATAATCATCTTTTATCATTAATTGTCACTTATAAATGTCAATGTTAATATTTAGATTATCAGAATTTATATATGTACGTTCATCTCATGTATTTGGCCTTCTAAACATATTAATAGCTGGAATCAAGTGAATAATGCCAAAGTACTAGAAATATCCAGACTATTATTTTCTCGGAATTAATTTCTTTGATTTAATTCAAACCACTCCGTGGCAACGGTGCCAAAATTGATTGCGCATCGTAACGCGATAAAATTATTTATTTCTTTCCTAACCTAAGCAACTAGTAGTTAGGGCAAGTAAGAGTCGATCATACGAAGAGTGATGATTAACTATGTCACCTGATATGGTCGAACTAAGCGAACCGAATTTTCTTATCTTAATCGGATCAAGTTTATGAGTCGTCGGTGCGAACTGTTTAAAGAAGATGAATAGAAGTTTTCTTTGAATGAGCGAGCTATGCTGTAGCACAATTTAAGCGAACTTTTCCATATTTTGATAAGAGTTCGCAGTTAATGTAGCACAATAGTTCGTAGTTAATATATCAGCGAAGTGCGAACTTATTAGGTTTTGAACCAAGATGACGAACTCATTTCGGATTAGTTAAACGAACTGATTTAAATTCAGGTAACTGCCCATTTCGTGGACCACTCAACCACTTCCCACATTTTTCGGATATCTTCAACTGACACAAATTTCAGGAAGTATATATACTTATGATATTTCTTCTTTCATTTTTTTTATGCACAATTACATTAGAAACACATACATATTATCACTTTTTCTGACTTGAGCGTCGGAGTCCCATCGCCGGGAATCCCTCCCGATGTTTGTTTTGCAGGTATTTTTATCAAAGATATCGGTTTTCCACTTGGGGAAGAAGAGTGTTGGGTCGGAGCAATATCAATTGGCGCCGTCTGTGGGAACAATCTGAGTTGTTAAGACGTTGAGAATACTAAAAGATGGTAAATACTAGAGGATCTCGAAAGAGGTTGGAAGTAGGAGGAACGTCTGGAAGACGAGATGATGGTGAAGATGACCGGAGTTCTGCACCGGTAAATCCTCCCGGTACTGTCATTTTGACGCCAGAGGAACTTTCGAATTTGATAGAGGCTGTTGTTTAGAAAGCTTTAGGTAAACAAAGGGTTGAATCACAACAAGATAATACTGGTGTTCATGTGAGAAGAGAGCAAAAGGACGATAAGTCCCAAACTGATGAGCAAGAGAGCCAGTTTGATCATCCTCGTGGACAGAAACGGGAGCATGACGAGTTGTCAGAGAAAGTGGACAATCTGAAGAGAGAGTTGCGAGAGGTTCAGAGGAACATTCGACGGGTTCTTAGGAGTTCGAGAGGAAATCCCTTCTCTGAAGAGATAATGGAAGACGAACTATCGGCTTCTTTTCAGCCAGTGAATTTTGAGTATGATGGCACTACCGATCCATTGGATCATGTGTGCCGATTTGAGAATACCACCCTTCTGCATCGATATTCAAATGGTATCAAGTGTAGGGTGTTCGCTACTACCCTCACAAAGGCTGTCCAGACATGGTTCAGCCAGTTAAGCGATGGAACAATCCACAATTTCGAGCAATTATCAGATTTGTTCCTGCATCAGTTCGCTAGTGCTAGGAGACAGCGGCGATCTGCCTAGACTTTGTTTGGGGTTAAGCAAAAGGCGGATGAGACGTTGAGGGAATACGTCAAAAAATTTACAGCAACGACTTTGGAAGCTCCCGAGGCTTCAGACGATTTGGTAGTTAATGCCTTTATTCAAGGCTTGAGAGAGGGTGACCTTCATACCTCTCTGGTTAAAAAGACACCCAGGGATTTTGATGATCTACTATAGAGAGCTACTAAATATATCAATTTGGAAGAGGCAGTTCGTATTAAGAAAGGAGAAGGCTCTAGTCAATCGAACAGATCACATGAGCAAGAGTTAGCAAGGAAGAAAGAGATGGGAGAGTCTCGACCGAAGTTCACACCACCACCGTTACGAGATGCTAGGGTGGGTCGGAGATACGACCAATACACCACGTTGACTGTTCCTCCTGGACAGGTATTGATGGAGATCTGGAACCTACCACAGTTGAAATGGCCTGCGACTTGGAGTCCAAATCCAAAAAAACCATTTACCTTTGGAAATGGTAAACTCTGTCGTTTCCACAATGAATATGGGCATGGTACTGATGAATGCCTACATTTGAGGGACGAACTGAAGAGACTGGTTAGGGAGAACAGACTAGCTCGGTATGTTCGCCAAAGCCGACAAGATAATAGAGGACAACGAAATGTTCGGGAGGAACCAGGAAGAGAAAGGAGACAAGAACGACTTGAATTACCTCTGTCCCCGCTACTGCCGCCGCGAAACAGGCCTGAAAGGGAAAAGAGACCCACCATACACATGATCATAGGAGGGCCAACGGATGGAGATTCGAACAGAGCTCGAAAAGCCAGATTGAACTCAGTTCGATAAAAATGAGGTGAAGTTCAAACGATTTTTGACGAGGTGGTGGTAGAATTCAGAGCTCGCGACAGAGTGGAAATTTAGAGTCCGCAGTTCGACGCCATGGTGATCATGGCGGAGATAGGAGGCTTCAATGTTGAGCGAGTATTTGTTGATACAGGCAGTTCAGTGGATATTATGTTCATGGATTGCTTCAGAATGATGAGATCATCAGTTGAGGTAAAATCTGTAGAAACCTCTCTTTATGGTTTTGCAGGGGAAGCTGTGATGGTGTTCGGCAAAGTGCAATTGCTGATGGTTTTAGGAGATGGAGAATGGAGGCAAAATAAGAGGATGACTTTTCTGTTAGTGGACGCACCTTCACAATACAACGTGATCTTAGGATGTCAATATTTGAGTACTTATACGGCGGTCATCTTGCCCGCACATTTGATGATAAAGTTTCCTGTGGAAAATGAGGAATGACGGATAGTAGGAGTGGGAGTAGTTCATGACGATCAACAAACAGCCCGACGTTGCTATGTTGCTGCAGTTCGCCATTCAGAGTCCCGCAAGCGCCGTGCTGAACAGAGAGATGAAGCTGATCGAGAAAGGGACTATAATGGGAAAAAAGGGAAAGAGACGAACACAGTTGAGTTCGAAGAAGGGGAGTTGATGAGTATTGAGTTAATTCCGGAACAACCTGGACATCTAGTTCGTCTTGGCAGTAGCCTATCCGAATAGACTCGAGGTGAGATATTCCCATGGAGACCGGAAGATATGAAGGGCATAGATCCAGATGTAGCAGTTCACAGACTGAATATCAAGCCCGAAGCTCGACCGGTTAAGCAGAAATTGAGACATTTTGGGGAACAGCAAAAGGAGATCATAGAGCAGGAGGTTGAGAAGTTGTTGAAGATAGGGCACATCGAGAAGATTCAATACCCGCAGTGGTTGACAAATGAGGTTTTGGTGCCTAAACCTGGGAATAAGTGGCAGATGTGCATCGATTTCCGGGATCTGAACAAAGCTTGTCCTAAGGATCATTACCCACTCCCCCGGATTGATAAGCTAGTGGATTCAACTGCTGGGTGTGAACTTCTCAGTATGATGGATGCTGCACAAGGATATCATCAGATCTTATTACATCCAGAAGAGAAACCTAACGTTGTCTTTATAACTTCTTCGGGAACATATTGTTATACAGTGACGCCGTTTGGGCTTAAGAATGGAGGAGCTACTTATCAGAGGATGGTGGACAGGATGTTTAAAAACCAGTTAGGTCGGAATATGGAAGCCTATATGGATGATATGCTAGTAAAAAGTACCCAAGAAAACACTCATGCAGCTAATTTGATGGAAACTATGGCAACAATTCGAAGGCATGGAATGAGTTTGAATCCAGCGAAGTGCTCGTTCGGAGTGAAAGCCGGAAAGTTGGGGTATATGGTTACAGAAAGAGGAATAGAAGTAAACCCCATCAAAGTCCGAGCTATACAAGAGATGTCCCCCCTCGAACTATAAAAGATGTACAAATTCTAACTGGTCGTATTGTTGCTTTGAGCAGGTTTATATCGAGACTGGTAGATAGCGGTCTACCTTTCTTCAAAATTTTGAGAAAGGGTGGCCAGTTCGGTTGGAACGAGCAATGTCAAAAGGCATTCGAAGACTTGAAAATTTTCCTTTCTTCACTTCATTTGTTAAAACAACCGATACAAGGAGACACATTGATAGTATATTTAGCTACTGGTAAAGAATCAGTCAGTTCAGTGCTCATTCGGGAAGAAGGTAGGGATCAGTTCCCTGTATATTTTGTCAGTAAGATTCTGCAAGGAGCTGAAACACGCTATACTGAGATTGAAAAAATGGCTTATGCTTTGGTTATCGCGGCCAGGAGATTGCGGCCATATTTTTTGGGTTATGAGATTATAGTACGAACTGATCATACTTTGAGTGTTGTTCTGGGAAAGCCTGATATGTTAGGAAGATTAGTTAAATGGGCTGTTGAATTGGGTCAGTTTGACATCAGGTATGAGACTCGAACAGCTATAAAAGGCCAGACTTTGGCAGATTTTATTCAAGAGACGACCAGAATGCATGAAAAGAAAGAATGGGAATTATTTGTAGGTGGATCTTCATCCCGTCAAGGATCCGGAGCTGGGATAGTGTTAGTCAGTCCAGAGAATGATGAATTGCAGTTTGCTATAAAGTTTATGTTCAAAGCATCTAATAATGAGGCGGAGTATGAAGCTTTTTTGTAGGGTTTAAAGATAGACGAACATATTCTCGCCATATAACAGTCAAGTCGGACTCACAGTTGGTAACTCAGCAGCTTCAAAACCAATGCGAGGTCAAAGATGATCGCATGATTTCTTATGTGGAAAAAATAAAAGATATGGAAAGCAAGTTCAAGAAGCTTCAGATCGAACAGATTCCTCGAAGTGCTAATCAGTAAGCAGATTTCCTCTAAAAAATAGGCAGTTCACTGAAAGACTGTTCGCAACGGAGTATAATGGTTATAGGTGTGGGAAAAGAAAATGAGGTGATAACCATAGACAAGGCAGAGTCCGATTGGAGAACTCCTTTATTGCATTTCATGGAAGGAAAAAGAGAAGGGACAATACAGGGACTTAAAAGGTTGGAAAGGTAAGTTCGATTCTATTATATTTTTAATGGATCTTTTTATAGAAAAATTTTTTTGCCAACAGATGCAAAGTGCCTATCTCAAAAGGAAGGGATTAAGGTTCTGAAAGAAGCTCATGAAGGGGGATGCGCCGAACATGCATGGGCAAGGGCTTTAGCTCGTAAGGTAATATGAGCCGGTTTTTATTGGCCCACAATGAAGAAGGATGCTGAGAAAATAGTTAGAAAGTGTGAGTCTTGTCAAAAACATGGGTGGCGGATTCAAACGCCAGCTACTGATATGTAAACTGTTTATTCGCCCTGTCCTTTTACCAGATGGGGAATTGACATTGTTGGTTCATTTGTTAAAACTAGAGGAAGTAAACAGTTCTTGGTCGTAGCAGTGGATTATTTCACCAAATGGGTTGAAGGTAAACCTTTGGTCAAGATCACTGAGGCTGATATGATCAATTTTGTATGGAGGAATATTTGTTGTAGATTTGGTTTGCCGAGGATTCTGGTGTCAGATAATGGAGCTCAGTTCCGGGGAAAGAAGATCACTGAGTGGTGCAAGGAGATGAAAATTCTGCAAGTATTCACAGCTGTTGTACATCCCCAAGCTAATGGGCAGGTTGAAGTGGTGAATCGGATCATATTGGATGGACTCAAAAAGCGGCTTGAATCTGAGAAGTCGAATTGGGTAGATGAACTGCCATCAGTGTTATGGGCTTATCGAACAACATCTAGGTCGACAACGGGAGAGAGCCCTTTCAGTCTGGCATTCGGAATGGAAGTTGTAGTCCCGACAGAAATTCAAGAAGAAGCTTTAAGGATTACCAGTTTCGAACCCCAAGAGAATGAGGAGTTAGTCAAAACTGATATGATGTTTTTAGATGAAGTGAGAGACGAGGCCAGAGTTCGTCATGAACTTTACAAAAGGCGCATTCAAGCAGCATTCCACAAAAAAGTTCGAAAGAGGGAGTTTCAAGTAGGAGATATGGTGTTGAGGCAGTCAGATGCCTTAGTTGAAATTGGTAAGTTGGATGTTATTTGGGAAGGACCATATGTTATTTCAAAGATTCTTCCATGAGGATCATACGAGCTGAAAAATGAAGATGGGAAGATGTTGCCTCGACCATGGCATGTGTCATTTGAAGAAATTTTATACTTAAAGTGTTGCATTTCTGTATGTTGCTTATCACATTTTTCCCTTAGCTTAATAAAATGAGAAGTACTTACTCTCCGTAGACGTAGGCTAACTTAGCCGAACCACGTTAAATGACTGTGTCTTTTCCTTTCTGTTCGATTTCATATGATGGTTATTCCATTTGATGATTAAGCGAACCGAAACATTCCCTCGGAATGTCCTGATTAAGCGAGTTGAAGTATTCCCTTGGAATACCCCCCCAATCAAACAAATTGAAGTATTCCCTCGGAATACCTTATTAGGTGAACTAAAACATTTTATTGAGATGATATGATTAAGTGAATGCATATATTCTCTCAAGATACTTTGATTAAGCAGAATGAGGTTTTTAGTGTTTTGATTAAGTAAACATTGGTTTTATTTGTTTCTGCCAAGGAGTTTTCATTGAATCAAGTTATTTATTCTCTTTACAAAAAATATTATCTCTGACATACTTCTGCAGTATAATGGCGAACTTATGGGGGTAACAAAGTTGTGAATATACTTTAGGAGTTGAAGACAGGTAAATAAGTAGCAAAAAGGACAAAAGTTGACTTCGATCCATACGAACAAAAGTTGTTCACAAAGAAAAATAAAAGTTGTTTATAAAGAAAATGCAAGGAAAATCTACTAAAGATGATCAGGAAAATGAGCTGAATCAGAGGCCAGATTGTTGGTTGAGGGTGGTAGCGGAGGATCGAACATATCTTCTGGCAAGTCCACAGCTGAGTTCGGGCCTGGTTCTTTTGATGCATGAGGGAATGATCTCGTACTGGGGATATTAAGAGCTCTATCGGAAAGATTTTCTTTAAGTGCTTGCTCTAAACAACCTGCCCACCAATGAGCATCAACATCCTCATTTGGATCCCCATGCCAACCAGGAGGAATAGGGAATGTTTGCTGCAGTTTTTCGCCCAGCGAATCGACATCGAACTGAAAAGTTTGCCCCACTTTCTCTTGGCAAAGTCTAATTCCCTCTCGGAAGTAAGCTTCCACCATAGGAGCAGCTTTGGAAAGGAAGAGAACAGAATTCCAGAGACGGAACATGAGTCATATAAGCAGAACTTCGAGCAAAATGGTGAAAGCCTTCATTCCACATGGTTTTACAGAACTCAACTCGGGTGCGCTTCTCTAGCTCCAACTCCTCTTTTAGTTTTTTGTTCTTAGCCTCCAGTGCCATATAAGTAGACTGTTTCTCCATGGCAAATTTTTCCTTAGCCATAAGCAATTCTTCTTTCTTGGCCACCTCTGAATGAGCAAGTGCTAGTTCGATGTCTCGTTCTTCCAATCGAGCTGACAGATTTTCGGCTTTGCCGACATTTATCGTTAAGTCGCTCTTTAAGGTTTTCTTTTCCTCCAACACCTCCCTTAGTTGATCATGCTTCTGCCGGACTTGATCTCGTCGACGGAGGGCCCTTTTACCCAAACTTTCAAGAAATTTCCTTAACTTCACCGCATGAGTCAAATTCAGCCTCAGCTCTCTTTCTTCAGCATCCTTCTCCACCTCAGCAGTTTTCTCACTCAGAGTAACCATCTCTCCCGGAGCTTCCGAACTAACATTGGGCTCTTCATCAATCTTTTGTTTCTTTGAAGCTCTATGCGAGTTAGAAGACCCTTTTTTTCTTTCTGCGTAAAGAAAATGACACTTCAGGTGCTTCCTCATCAATCTCTTCAGTCAGATCAACAGGATCGGAAGCATGAGTAGCAGGCAGAGATGAATGGGTTTGAGCATCAGTGATAGCCAAAGGAGATGCAGATATGACCGGATCCGAACTAACAAGAAGACTTCCCCCCTTTGATTGAACTATGCTTTCTGTCGAACCGGGGGTTTTAGAGGTTAGTTCGGTGAGGCGTTTTTCCTCTGCCTACTTGAAAGCTGTGGCCAATTCGGCATTTACTGCTCATTCAGAAGGAGAGAAGACAGTTCATTCTGCAGCAGGGGTTTTCGGGATGAATTTGAAAAATTTGTTCATCATGTTGTCTGTAACAGAAATAGATTTGAGTAAGATATTCATCAGCAAAATAAAACAGAAACGAGGAAAATGACAGAAGCTAAAAAATAACCTAGGTTGAATCTGGAGGGAACTTGACTGTTCGGATAGAACCCCCAGAATGACAACGACTCACAGGAACTCATTTTCACTATATCAAACCACCCCCAACGGAAGATCCTATCTAGGACGGCGATCTCAAAATCCCATTCGGGGATAGGATCAATTCGGTTTGAAGTTTGGGCCCAAGGAAGTGAGCGGAAGGGTTGGTTCGCTGGTGCACGGATAAAAACATAGTATTTCTCCCAGGAATTGACTTTATCGTCCTCAGAAGATAAAAATTGAGCTTGTTTCCCACCGCTGCGGGGGCTCAGATAAAAACGAAAAAGGTTGGTGTGTTTGAGGACAAAACAAGATCGGAGCCGCTCAGAAGTGGGTTCGACCCCCATCCATTTACACACCATATAAAAAGACACTATGTAACTAATGGAGCTCGGATGAAGTTGGTTCGGACATATTCCAAAAGCCGAACCAACCTCCAGGAAAAAGGGGTGGATAGGAGGAAATAAACTTAAGGTGACATGTTTTAAGAACCATGTCTGATGACCAGTCGGAGCTCGGTGTGGCCGATCGTCCGAACTCGGAATTACTATGGAATAACCCCCATCATGAATGAGCTCAAAAGAATTGTATGAGTTGGAGTGGCTTTTGTAGAAAAAAAATGGTATCCACAGTTTTCTTGCGAGATCTTTTAGGGAGATCGAAGGGGTTCGAGCGGCTAGATGAAGAAGGTTTAGGGTTTCCAGGTTCAGAATGAGAACAAAGAAGAAATTGTTCGAAACCTTCCTCTGATTCGTCCTCGTCTCTCAGATGGGTTAGGGAGTTGGGATAAGCCATTGAAATGAAAAACAAAGAGAGAAGGAAAATAGTACCTGGAATAAATTGGAGAATTCTAGAAATTGCAGAAGAAAAACCCTTGTTTATATGTGAATATCCAGTGATTTGGCAGAAGGAATTTATGAGAGGACAAGAGGGTATAAATAAGAGGAAGACGATGTTTGGAGGAGGACAACGTTTGGTTTTGGGGGGAAAAGTTGAAAAGTCGGGCGTTTCTGACCCTTGGATGTGAAGGGATCGAACGGCGAAAGATGAAAGGGCGTTCAATGGGAAGGGTGCCGATTGACACGTGTCGTACATAAATGATTGAAGGGACATGTTGGTTCTAGAACGATCATTTGATGTTCGGCATAAGTGATGCGGGACTAGTGCATGTAAACATGCACTTTGAAGGGGGGAGTACTTGATATGGTTGAACTAAGCGAACCAGATTTTCTTATCTAAATCGGATCAAGTTTATGAGTCGTCGGTGCGAACAGTTTAAAGAAGATGAATAAAAGTTTTCTTTGAATGAGCGAGCTATATTGTAGCACAATTTAAGCTAACTTTTCCATATTTTGATAAGAGTTCGCAGTTAATGTAGCAGAAGAGTTCGTAGTTAATATATCAGCGAAGTGCGAACTTATTAGGTTTTGAACCAAGATGACGAACTCATTTCGGATTAGTTAAACGAACTAATTTAAATTCAGGTAACTGCCCATTTCGTGGACCACTAAACCACTTCCCACATTTTTCGGATATCTTCAACTGACACAAATTTCAGGAAGTATATATACTTATGATATTCCTTCTTTCATTTTTTACGCACAATTACATTAGAAACACATACATATTATCTCTTTTTCTGACTTGAGCGTCGGAGTCTCATCGTCGGGAATCCCTCCCGATGTTTGTTTTACAGGTATTTTTATCAAAGATATCGGTTTTGCACTTGGGGAAGAAGAGTGTTGGGTCGGAGCAATATCATCACCTATGTTCAATTTACTCAAATAACAAATTATGGGGGGATTTTGAGATTGATTAACTATTACTAAATTAAATGAAATAAACCTAGCAAGCAAAATAGACAAAGATTCAATGTATGCAAATATTCCAGTTAACAGTTCAATTATCCCAAGATATCAATTATTTCCTAATGAATGTATTACCCATATCTCAGATTAGAGTGACACTCTTGTGCACAAGGTGCACAAATCCAGATCTGTGCACAACAAATACTGTTATATTATATGAGTAATACTGTTAAAACTATATATAAGATAACAGTGTCACTCATATAATATAACATTATTACTTCATATAATATAATAGTATTGTTGTGCACAAATTTGGATATGTGCATCTTGTGCACAAAAGTTTTTGCCTTCAGATTATCATGGAATTATCACCCCTAATCTAACAACAAGCTCTGTTAAACCGAATCGTCTCTTAAGATTAATTAAATTAGGATAAGATCTCTAATTAATCTTATTTAATTGAATAATCTAGAATAAGTTCTCTAAATTTAATTCATCAAATGCATTAATCACCAAGACGATAGGATGAACTAGACTCCAAATACACAAGCTCGATTCGATAATCTAGGATTATGCTACCCTAAAAATGCACGATCTCTAGTTTACCACTTATGAAAATTAAACCACAACGATTAGGATTCATGATTTAAGATTCTAGCAATCAATTATCAACACTTAATCTAGGTGGACAATCCAAATCAAGCAATAATAATTGAAAACATTATGCACAGATAACATAATCAATTTCAATCAAATATCGAGAGAGAAATACGGGATTAATTAGAAAATAAATAGATATACGAGTTCAAACATCCCTGCTAACCGAAATTGAGAAATTAGCCGAATTTCTTTGAAATTGAATCCACCAAAGTAATTGAGAACTCCATCCAAAATAATTTAAGAAAAATAAAATAAATCTTTCTCTCTCTAAAACAATCTAAATTCATCACGTGAACTCCTCCCAAATTGACAACCAAATCTCTCCATAAATAGGCATGAACAGTGTCTTGGAGATTAAGTCTCTCAAGTCATGGGTCATGACCTCTTTCTTTAAATTCTTGGCCCAAATCCCTTTCTTCATTCACCATGAGCCCAAATCTTTCCATTATTTCATAATACTCTATAAATCCCTAAAATCAACAAGAAAATAATATATAAAGTATTTGAAGACTCAAATCACGTATATGTAGGAAAATAGTGCATTCAATCAAATAAACGATCATAAAATCTCACATTAAACACCACTAATTTGCACATATTTTCCTCGTATCAATAGTACCACAAAATTATATACTTTTATTTTTGTTAAGCCAAAAAAAAAATCGTTTTGGCTGTTATTTGGAATTTTAAATATGTACATCTTAGTATGATTTATAAAATAACTAAGAATACTAGCTATATAATAATATAAAATTTTCAAAACAATTTTCATTCATCCAATCACGCCATACGTCAAATACTATAAATCCCGAATATAGGGTTTAGGTGGTTGTTATTATTATTATTTTTTAAATTTAATAAATGTCAATTATCAGACCAAGAAATGCACAAAATCAACTCTTATGCAAAACAAGAACCCTAATTTTGCATGAAAAGAACAAATGAACAGAACACTAGAATCGCGATCAACACTCGACGATTTTAAAGTGGTTCGGCTTACACTATACCTACATCCACCGGAGAACTCTTTCACTAATCAATCGAATCGAATTACAGCAGTTTACAAGAGAATCAAAGAGAAACAAGAAACACTAGAAACCCTAGCTATCGCGCTAACTTCTCGACTGACTCACTCTCTGTATACAGCTTATTATGAAAACTATCAACTAACGAAATGATCTCCTCTTTATATAGAATCCGCAGCAACTGATCTCACTTCAAACCATTGAGAATCGAATGAGAAATCGCCCCCGCAAAACTGAACTGCAAAACCGTTCAACAAATACACAGAAAAAGAATAACCACATTACCTAACTTGAAAGTGTGATTTCATATTACGTTTTTATAAGTGAGCCACACGACTTTCTTAATACTTGGGCAAAACTCAATTTTCTCATTTTCTTCATTTCTTCATGCATATGGCTGAGATATGGCTGTAGCTTGCATGCTATACTCCACAATAAATTAAAGAAAGAAAGTGATTTTTAATTTTAAATGTTTCGATCATTTCTTTAATCTTGGCCATTTTGACTATTCCGACATCATCTTGCTCGTTTTTGACTTTGTCTAGGAATTTTAATTTCTACTCCTACAATCAAATTTCTTCTTGATTTTACTCCGATAATTTTGGATATATTTTATATTTTCATGTCAACCATCTTTCTTCCACCAATATTTTACTCTATCTAGCTACACTTTTTTTTTTAATTCTTTCTAAAGGTACTTATATGCAAATGCAAGAGCAAAAGAAAATGAAGGTAAAGAAAGGATGGATTGCAGTGCAAGTTGGGTTATGCCATACCAATTGTAATCATGAAAATCAAGATTATTGCACATTTCGAAGATTTGTTATCCCAATCTCGTATTTATACAATCCCCTCTTTCAAAGGCTTCTTGATGAAGCTCACGAGGTGTATGGTTATCACAACGATGGAGTCCTTACATTACCTTGTACAATTGATGACTTTCTTCAAATTCAGTGCCAAATCGAAAGGAATATCACTGGAAAACATAATGGTTGTCGGAAACATGACCAGAAGTTGCATTCTAGGTCGTCGATGGTATCAGATATATCTACCTCATCATCGTACGTTCCATTCTTTTGTAGGAAATAATGATCGTTTGTAATTGTTACTCATGATTAATGTCAATGTTAATATTTTGATCATCCGAATTAGTTTTATCTGCACATACAACTTCTTATTTTGGCTTTAACGCATGTCTTCCAATAGGATGTTTAAAACCTTGAATACTCTTTAAAAGTTTTTGATAAATATTTTTACAAATATCTTTATCTTAATTTAAATATGATAATTGGGAATTAAGAAGAATTTATCTTGTTTAAGTTGTTATGAAGCGCTTTAAATTTAAAATTTTTATTTACAAAATCATTGTTCCTAATATCTTAAAAAACTTCCATCATCTTTTCTTTTTTCCTTTTTTTTTTCCTGCAAAATACTTCAATAACTTACTATAAATATAAGACATAACAAATTAAATATATTATAACATTTAAAAGTATACATTAGTAAAATGCTTAGTTGCCAATTAAATTATGATCTTTACATTAATTACAATTAGTCAAACCTTTTGATATTAGCAAAATTAAAATGATTTTAGATGTTTTTTCGCAATTTGAATTATTGGGTATATTTCAACAACAATAACTATCAAAAAATAATAACTATCAAAAAATATTAACAGTAAATGTCCCACCCACATTTCTAATATAGCTAGATTTGTAATAAATTTTGGATTAAATACATGAAATCCTCCTCTCATATGGAAAATCTGCGTCGCTCCCCTCGTGTTTTCAAAATGACAAGGATAACACGTGGGTTATCAAAAATGACAAGGAGATGGACGGCTGTGTGCAGAGGGCAGAATGGTGGAGGTGGCGAAGATTTTCATTTTTTTTTATTTCTATTTATTTATAATTTTTCGGATTTAATCTTAAACTGGAGGTAAATTTCAGATTTTTATAAAATTTTCATCAGATTTATGTATCAGATTTTCATCAGATTTATACATCAGATTTTATTTAAAATTAAGGTTGTAAAATATTCAAAAAATATATACATAAATAGTAATAATATAAATAATTAAATTAAATAAAGTAGAAATTTTTGAGTAAAAGAGGGATTCTATTAAATAAAGTAAAATTCTAAAAATTGAAAAAAAAAAAAAGAGAATAAATAAAATAGTATTAAATTACAAATTTTATTGAGAAAAGGAGCATGGTGCAATTTATAGACAAAAGGTAAGGATAAAATAGTCATTTAACACTTAAAAATTGGTCAAAAACCAACAAATTTCGCACTGTAGGTGCGTGCACTGCACTCCTGTTAACTTTCACAATTTAGGGGAAAACACGTTGACTTTTTTATAACCCACGTGTTATCTTTGCCATTTTGAAAATACGAAGGAGAGCGACACAAATTTTCCATATCATAGGGGTGTTTGGTGCATTAAACCCAATAAATTTTCATATTAAAAGACCTGTAAGTGAGTGTGATTTTTTTTTTAAACATAATAACATAAATAGTTTTTCTTGTGCATGAAAACCCGATAAGACTATAACACGTTTCGTATCATGTACCATAAAGTCAAATCACACGGTCCACACACTTATATATTTACATATTTATTTACTAAACACCCAATATGTTACCAATTCTTAATTAACTTTGTGTTGATCACTGCAAGGACAGTTTTTTGGGTTGTGATTATTGTACTTATTTACACTATAGTTATTATCGTCCCACATAAAAAATTCCTATGGGATACTTAATTAGCATTCTAGCAAATTGTACGGTCTCTAACGAGAAGCATAATTTGAAAGTGTAGTTGTTCCTAAGAATGTATATTATCAAAACTTTGTCTGTTCATGGCAATGCTACAAGTACTCCACTGTGTTTTCCTATATATATCTTTCGCATTGATTTTGTCAACATCGAATCTAAATGCTATGCTATTAATTTCGCACTTTTGTATTCCGACAAAAACATATTGAACAAAACAACTGATTTTAATGCTCCAAGACAACCTTGAAACTTCCAATTTTAAGATTCCAAAATTTAGTTTATATAAATAAAAGAGGATATCTACAATTTTTATATTTAAAGCAACACTATATATATGATCGTGAAGTGCATTTCATTCCTATAAATTAATCATCTCTTTGTATTTCTACTTGCCCAAGGCAAACACAAATACTCTCTAGATAGCCACACTTGTGCTCATAAGGAATTGAAATGATGCAAATGCAAGAACAAAAGAAGATGAAGGTGAAGAAAGGGTGGATTGCAGTGCAGGTTGGATTAGGCCTTCTTCCCAATAATGATGTCGAAAATCAAGATTATTGTACGTCGAGGAGATTTGTTATCCCAATCTCGTATTTATACAATCCCCTCTTTCAAAGACTTCTTGATAAAGCTCACGAGGTTTATGGTTATTACAACTCTGGAATCCTTACATTACCTTGTACGCCTCATGATTTTCTCCAAATTCAATGCAAAATCGAAAGGACTAGCAAACCAAATAGCTGTCGGAGCAAACACCATCACTTGCACTCCACCTCATCCAAAGTTTCATGTTCGGTTTTGAATTAGAGACGTTCAAAGCACTGAATTGACGTCGACTATAACCCCTAGCCTTCCAAGCTAACGATGCGGGTTCGATTCCCGCTACCCGCTTATTTCCTTTTTTCTAACTATTCTATTAGAATTCTATTCTAGAATATAGATAATATATTCTAATTACGATTAGTGACTCATTGAATATACAATTCCAAAAATCATCTCACATAAAATCTGATTTTGTTGTTTTCAATTCAAGAAAAATAAAATACGAAAAAATCGGAATGAACAGCGTCCATTGTCTAATGGATAGGACAGAGGTCTTCTAAACCTTTGGTATAGGTTCAAATCCTATTGGACGCAATTTTTTTCCATCTATTTTTGATTTCAAAAGACTTTTTGCATAATTTGAATCCGAGACACTTGATTCCTTTTTGAAAATAAAAGTGAACAATTTCTTTATGCTTGTTCCTGAAGTAGAAACCGGTCCATTTGTTCCTGAATAGCTTCTTTCAAAAGGGCTTCTGCTTCTTCAGTAAATGTCTTAGTAGAAGATATGATTTCTTGAAACTGAGGTTTATTAGTTTTTAAGTAAGTACGTAATTATAATCATCTTTTATCATTAATTGTCACTTATAAATGTCAATGTTAATATTTAGATTATCAGAATTTATATATGTACGTTCATCTCATGTATTTGGCCTTCTAAACATATTAATAGCTGGAATCAAGTGAATAATGCCAAAGTACTAGAAATATCCAGACTATTATTTTCTCGGAATTAATTTCTTTGATTTAATTCGTTAGAGTGAATCATTTACCCGTTCCCCTGCTATAGTACCACAAAATTATATACTTTTATTTTGGTTAAGCCAAGAAATAATAATAATAATCGTTTTGTCTGTTATTTGGAATTTTAAATATGTACATCTTAGTATGATTTATAAAATAACTAAGAATACTAGCTATATAATAATATAAAATTTTCAAAACAATTTTCATTCATCCAATCATGCCATACGTCAAATACTATAGATTCCGAATATAGGGTTTTGGTGGTTGTTATTATTATTATTTTTTAAATATAATAAATTAATGAAAGAAAGTGATTTTTAATTTTAAATGTTTCGATCATTTCGTTAATCTTGGCCATTTTGACTATTCCGACATCATCTTGCTCGTTTTAGGGCGGAATGACTGTCTAGGAATTTTAATTTCTTCTCCTACAATCAAATTTCTTCTTGATTTTACTCCGATAATTTTGGATATATTTTATATTTCCATGCGAACCATCTTTCTTCCAATTTAAAACACATATTATCTAGTAACACTCGTTCATACTTGAAAAAATTCTTAGTCTTTGGTATCAACGTAAAACATACTATCTACTTCCTCGACCAAATATTCTGATTCTTTGCCACCAAATACATTTTGTCTGCACTTAGTAAACACTTCATAAATGATGCCCCCATTAAACAAAAAAACAAAAATGACAATTAATAATTTACGAGGAAAAACAAAGCTTAGAAGGCATCATTAGATGAACTAGTTCCAAATTTGTATGTACTTGCATATTCCACCTCCAAAACAACGTCATTATCAAGTTTCCTAACCTTATAAATATTCCCCTTACATGTCCTAAATACATCATCATCGTCAGAAAGAGAGCAACCATAAGAAAGAAAATATCTAACTAAATCTTCAAATCTCAGAAAAAATAATAATAGTACAAAAATGCAAGGTGGGAAGAAGATGAAGGTGAAGAAAGGGTGTGTGGCAGTGAAAGTAGGGTTAGCAGAGAGTGATCAAATTCAAGTTTATAAAGCATTTCAAAGATTTTCGATCCCGATTTCGTACCTATACAATCCCATCTTTCAAAGAGGCTTCTTCATAAAGGCACCTGGCCCTAAAATAATGTTTGTTTTAAGAGTATCAAATTGTTAGTAAAATAAAATTTGATACAATCCCATTTTGCTTTCTAAAATAATGTTTGTTTTATTTTCACATTTTGTAAACATTATATTGTAATTTCTGTTGATAGATCCTGCAAAGTATATTTCCGTTGCTTAAGGTTTCAAACTCTTTGAATCGGTTGTATCTGATGTTTCATATCTACAGCTTCTTATCGTCTCTTATCTCCTTCTAATTTATATCATGCACGTCTCTTTCCCCTTCTTCTTGCACGCCCACTAAGAAAAACTTTGATATATTTTAAGTACGAAAAACGGGGCGTGACACTAAATTAAATTTAAAGCACTTTATAACAGTAATATTTTATTTCATTAATAAGATGAAGTCTCCTTGCTTTGGGAAAAGTATCTTATAAGCTTCCAATGATCATATTCTAAACTAAAATAAGATATTAAAAAAAAAATTTATCAAACACTTTTAAAAAGCTAATAAGGTTTTTAACATCTAATTATTCAAAGAATTTATAATCTCACACACAAACACAACATGTGTTAAAGTTAACATTGACATTAATCATGAGTAACAATTACAAAAGATCATTATTTCCTACAAAAGAATGGAATTAGATGATGAGGTAGATATATTCGATAACCTAGAGTGCAACTTTTGGTGTTTCCGACAACCATTATGCTTCCCAGTGATATTCCTTTTGATTTGGCACTGAATTTGAAGAAAATGGTCAATTGTACAAGGTAATGTAAGGAGTCCAGAGTTGTGATAACCATACACCTCGTGAGCTTCATCAAGAAGCCTTTGAAAGAGGGGATTATATAAATATGAGATTGGGATCAAAAATCTTTGAAATGTACAATAATCATGATTTTCATCATCATTATTATGAACTTGCACTGCAATCCACCCCTTCTTCACCTTCATCATCTTTTGCTCTTGCATTTGCATCGTCAAAAAGGTGTTTGAATGAGCACAAGTGTAGCTAGATAGAGAGTATGTGTGTTTGCTTTAGGCAAGTAGAAATACATAGAGACGATTTATTTATAGGATTCAAAAGTACTTCATGATATAGAGTTATGCTTTGGAAGTGTCGTGATTAGATATCAAGATTCAAGTACAGATGCAACCTAAGAGACATTTCCTCTTTTTTTTAACCAACTAAAATTTGGAATCTTAAAATTTGAAATTTCATTGTTGTTATGAATGTATTTGTGCTGTTTTGGCCTATGTTAATTGTCACAATAGAAAACTGCACAATTTATTGCATAGTATTTATATTCGATTTTTAAAAATCCTATGACAATGAGATACCAAAATCACTATCCACTTACTTACAAAAGTTAAGATCTTATACATTCTTATAGTAATCATAGATATATACAACTAGAGATTCAAGTGACATTTTTCGACAGACAATAAAAAAAAAAAAAAAATTGTACCTTATTAGAATATATTCTAAGTATGGCAAAACAAATTATGGATATTGTGGAACGATAACAACTATACTATTTGTACAATGGTGACAAGAAAAAAAAACACCTGGAAAAGAGACGTCCTTATTAAGAATATATTGATTTTGATCAAGCTAGTTAAATTTTCTTCAATCAAGATTTAAAGAGTGTTTTAGCACATGCCTTTTACAACACTGGATACAAAAACGCTCTTTTTAGTGGGAAGGACAACGACTTTTTTTGTTGTAGTGAATCAAGGAAATTTAAATTTCATTAATTTCTTATGAGATGCAACCCACAAACCACAACTCACAATTCACATGAGTTTGTTAATATAAGTTTGGTTCGTAAGTAGTGAGGTTGCATCGACCCATGGATTTATATCCACGACTGTATCATATGATTTTTTGTGTTTAAATTTTAGGCAAAAATATATAAAATAAAAATAAACATTGAAGAAATCTACAATTTTAGTGAGGTTAGCTTAAATGATATTTTATGAAATTTAAACACCGAGTAGATTTAAACATATATATTGATTGTTGTATAATTTGTCATGAAACTTGTAGTGTTAGTAAATTGGTTGTTGTTGATATTTTAGAATATAACATGTAATTAATGTTTGTAAATTGATTAACTATAAAAAAAAAATATAATGTGGATTGTCGACGCATATTCGTTGGAGATATGGTATTTTCAAAAACATTATCGATAGATTATCGCCGAAATTTCGTCTTAGAGAGTGCCGAATTTTTTTTGCAGGCAAATATAATTTTCCAACGACAATCGACAGTAATTTACATACATTACTTTTCATCGGTTATAAATTGATCCAAAACGATGTCGTTTCGTGTTGCTTTGAGAAGTTCGTTAAAACGTCATTTTGGACATTGTATTCGTCGGTAAAATAAAAAACCCTAATTTGTAGCTAAATCCTAAATTATAGGGCTTAGTTATTTTTTTAAAACCTTTTACTTTGATTTTTTTTTTTTTCAAATAATCTAAAATTAATGATTAATCAAATTATCTAAAAAAAAATTTTCAGACAACTATCAAATTAATGATCATAGAAGTATAATTAATTTGATATATTATATGTTAAAAACAAATTTAAAATGAACCAGTTATAGGTAATTTTAAATTATGAAAGAAATAAATTAATACCTTAATAATACTAACCAGGGATGAAAAAGTAGTGATTTTTAATTTGCTGATTTCTCAACAAAATTTTGGTAAAATCACAATCTCGATATTGAAACATGTTGTAATGAAATTTCATTAGAATATTGGTAAAATATCAATAAATACGGTATTAAAATTTTATGTGAATATATATATATATATATATATATATATATATATATATATTAAGATTATTTATAATATTCTCTAAAATACCACGTCCAATTTTCCATCTTTTACAAAGTTTCTATCATTTTTCTAAATTTTACCGATATTTTCATTGATATTTTTGTACAAATAAGTACCGTTATATCTATCGTTAAAAAAAAAAAAAATTCTTCATTACTATTAACCACCCCCATCCCAATCCCCACACGAACCAAATTCATCAGTAGTAGACAAACCTTTGATTTTATTTTTCCTTTTTTTTTTCTTGACATTCTTTTTGCAGGAAAATTATTGGAAATTGGTTTGATATAAGTGGTGGTGACACCACTTTAACCAATATTGAAGTGACTATGAAATATTCCTTTCAAGGAATAGATTTCAAAAGATTAATCTACGTTTAGAGTAAATAATTGAAGCATATTGAGTCACTCAAGACCAACTTTTGTAGAGTGAGAAATTAATGTTTAAAGATGACCACTTGAAAAATGGGAATCTAAAGGTCTTGAGTGCGGGAAAAGAGTTTAAGTATCTTGTATCGGAAGCTTGACCTTTTAAATGCAAGTATAAATGATATCATGTGTAAAGACTTAGTAATTAATATACTCTTGGAGTGATTGGCTTATAAACACATATGCGCACTCGAATTAACTCGACTTGGCATGACCCGACCTTGCCCCGATCCCAACCTCGGCTTTAGTAATTGGACTGTGGGCGGACTGGGTTTTGTCCAAATGCGCTTTATTGTTTTGGAGCATGGTTGGGTGTTACTGCAACCCAACTTCAACGGGGCGTGCAACGACAGGAGCGCACAACAAGTGGTCTGTTGGTTTTTCAGTTATAAGTCGTTTAGGGTTTAGGGTTTAGGGTTTAGGGTGTTGGATATATATATATAGGAGCCGTCATGCATTGTTTTGACATACAAAATGAAAATCTGCATACACTTTTCTTTTGCATCCAAAGCTCAGCTCTTAAAACACTGAAGTTTGCCTAAGCTCTCGAGAATTGTGGTACTACCTTCTCAAAAGACGTAGTCGTTATATCTTTGGAAGACGATACAAACAATCCAGTGAACACTATCCTGGACGTATCTCGTCTTAAGGAAATAGAGTTTTCCTCGACTCGATTTACTACATTGTAATAGACTAGGCTTGTTTATAAGTTATGTTTCTGGTTTGTTTGTTTTCTTTTGTTCCTCAAGTTTTGCCCATTGTTGGCCTCGTATCCAACAAAAATTCCACCTTTTAATTGTTGATCTGATCCTCAAATATATATATATATATATATATATATATATATACTAATTGAGTGTATATATATACTAATTGAGAACACGTGTGTTGCACGTGGAGAGACAAACTCGTGAGAACCATATTTTGGTTGATTTTGTGGGTTTTTTTCCCTTCACTTGTTTTTTAATTTTTTTTTGAAGTATGTTTAAATTACTTAACATTTGATTATTATAAGTTAATGTCTTTTGAGTTTAATAAAGGTATCATCACAATAATAATTTATTAAAAAAAAATATTCGATTAAAAAATTCTAGTACCACTATTCCTAATAAAAAAAGAATAATAAATCTAAAACAAAAGATTATAATTCTAATTTGACCACTAACTATATCTTTTCTTGTTTGATCTTATTTTCCATCCTAGTCTTCTTTCTTCGTGATTTGATTAATAAATCTTTTATTGTATGATCCTCCTCACTGCTGGATACGTGGATGCATTCCTTATTTTTGGTCTTTCTAATTCTTCGTTTTTTCTTGTTTTCATCATCTGTTGTGGTGATCGCTGTTACTGTTGTTGTCGTGGTTGTATTGTTTAATTTATCATCTCTTATCTCCATGGGTTCCAGCTTTTCTATTGCTTCAGCTACTGCACTCAATCTTCCTCCTTCAACTTTCGTATTGTAGTTTAGGATAATTAGAAAACGGACCTCACTTGCTCATTGTAAGATCAACCGTCTGTAGTATTCAGATGTGCTTTGACCCTACATATGATTTTTTGTTAAAAAGAACAAGAAAAATAGATTTTAGCAATGTATATAAAAATTCTTAGACATGCATTGATTTATAATTGTACAATGGATAGTTTTATATTGATTTTGAGTTCTGTTGTCTCACCAAAATATATAAATTTGGATTGTATTATAAAATCATAATTGATATTGATGTTGGCCCTTTCACATAATTCAAGAGTAATCGAAGATAATATCTTTCTCTTTCTGTGTGATTTGTTGCATTAATACGTCCAATCACCTCTCTTTTTTTCCTTTCTCTCCAACATTTGTTTTTCTATCCCACACATAATGCTCTGGAAATTCTTTGTACAGATACTGTTTAGCTTTTTCGCATTGAGCGCATGTAGAAAATATTATGTGAGCGTCATCTTGGAAGTATAATCATCCACTAATAATTTTTCCAAATTTTGATTATTCCAATATGTGACAGAATGTTTATTTGGCAGATCAAGTTGTAAGTTGAAAACTATAGGGTATATCTCATTTAAATTAAATTAAAAAATTCTCCATAATGCCTCATGAGCCAACACCCATCTTGCATCTTGGAATTGTTTGATTTCATCGATCATATTATCACCATCATTGTGGGTTAGATTAACTACCACTCTATCATGACCTTTGTAAATATACTTGTAAAGATACTTCACAGCCGTCACCCTCGAGCATATCTCAACATTGATGTGATAGTTATATCTGGATAACAAATATAGATTATAAGAAACCACCCATTGATTTCAATCACTATAAGAAATTCACTATTTAACAACGGTTTTTACCCGTTGTCTTTCCCATATTTTGAGTGTTGTCGTATCCAGCGTTGCAAAAAAAAATTCGCTAATAGACAACGCACTAAAAGCGTTGTCTTTTTCAGATACGACAATGTTGTTGCACGAAAGCGTTGTCTTTTTTTTTAATTAAATATTCATTAATTCAGCATTGTGAACTTCAACAACCATCCCATTTTTTCATTTTCCGTATATTGGATAACTATCATTACCTTGTATGGTGTTTTCACAAAAAGGTTTTGGATAATAAGATTTACACTTACCTACAGATTAGAGTGGAAATGAATCACTAAAAGTCGGTGAAATATAAACAAAATAAAGACAGAGAATGACTTAAAAATTTATAACATTAGCATTTGATTACTAATGAATTCTAATATAATTTGATACGAATATTTTACTAAGTTTCTAATTTTTATGGATAACGATATTTGCACTTACCTTTCTCTATACATGAATTTTTTGGATTTTTTTCACCACACGGTCCATGTAACATGTATTTCTTCACCTATTCATATATACGAGGATTATTTTCTTCATTAGGAATTTCAGCACATACAAACTTATCAAATTGGTCAGCTGTATGAATTTTATATTCGCACTTTAGAATTATAAGTAGATGAGCATGTGGTAGTCCCTTTTCTGAAATTCGACCACATGAACATGTGTAGCAACTTTTCTGAATATTTGTTGCTTAAATAATTGATCTTTCAAGTCATGTAATTTTGCTTGGGAAACTCTCACAACTAAATCTGGACGATCTTGAGCTTTTTGACCTTCATACAGATTTTCTTGTATTTCTTTCCAATCATGATTGCAAGTAATGGTGATAAATAGATCTGGTTTTCCATATCTTTGGACTAACACCAATGCATCAAGATATCTCCTTCGTATATCCCTTGGGCCACCAATAAATGATGCAGGAAGAAAAATTCTCGATTAAACTTCACTACCACGAAATTCACCTCTAAAAACACTATCCATGATCCCTTGGTAGAATTCAGTTCTCAAATTTGCTTGGTTCAAATGGAAAAATTGTAATCTTGTTGTCTCCAATTTTATATAACTGTCAACTGCATATTGTTGTAACAATTTTCCCGCATATAATAGAGTAAAGTGTCTTAGATCTCTAATTTGTAACTTATAACAATTGTATTTTCTGCAAGAGAATCCTTTTACATTTTCTACAACTGATTATGAGAAGCAATGGTTGGAATGATTAGAATGAACATAAACTCTTTGATCAGATTTTTTAGGAATATGTATGTTGTAGTATATACCTTCTTGCTCTTGGGAGATAATTTCCTCTGGAGTAGACCTTGTTGTAAGTCTAGAAGCATTTAGGACATTTGGTACATTTGCTGCAATTGTATATGTATTAAAAAATCCAATAAAATTAAATTTTGAAAAAAGTTAATTATTTCATAAAATATATATGTTCTTAAAATATATTATAACATAAATATGTACCTTTTTCCTTATGAATATATGGATTTTCCTCTAGTATTTCAATGAGCTTCCGTTCAATTCGTTCTGATACATGTGAATTAAGGCACATTCTATTTGTAGTTTCATTTTCAGTATCAAAAAAATATAACTGAAAATTAGCTGGTTTGTTTCCATTAAGACTCAAAATTGGGAGATTGTGATAAATCATTCATTGTACTCGAAAAGTGAAAATTCCTCGTCATGCTGAAGCAAACTCTTTATCCAATTTCACTCCAAATGAAGTGGATGAGAACATGGAATTGTATGAATGTATATTTTTCTGAAAATAAACAGATTCTTCCGATTGAGAAGTGTATAGTTCGTACAATTTCTCTGGAACTTTTGAAGCCGCAAGTTTAACTTTTCCATTATCACAACAAAACCTGGGAGACTCATACTCAAATCTTGTTGCTCCACAATGAATGCAACTTGGCATTATTTTTAGTTTATGTTCCCCTGATATTAAAATTCACAATTAGATAAATATATTAATATATAATTTTCAATTTTATATGAAAAATGTACATCAATACAAAGTTTAAAAAATATTAAAAAAATATACCTTCAGAGTTACTTAGATTTGCTTGAACTTATAAATTACATGTTGCTTGTCTTTTTTCATGATTTTGCAAAACATGTTCTACATAGCTTTTTTTCTTAGCATCATTAAGATTTGCATATCTTCTCTTTTGTCCAGCAAGTTTCCTTTGACGACATATATATCTGGCATCGACCATTCAAACACACAATCATTCAAAAAAATTTTAAATCCAAGAAGGTTAAATAATAATAAATGAAGATAAAATAAAAATATAAACAAATTTAATTCTTAGAACCAGTTAGCCAAATTTTGAGCTTATAAGCCCTTTTTCTTAATTGAGCCTAATGAATTAGCCATTTTATATTCTTATACATTGTCTTACCTTGTTTGTAATTGTGAATGGATAGTAAAAGAGGTTGTGAAGGTGAAAATCAAGAGGAAGGAGAATGAGAAAGGAAATATGTATCCTAGTCATGAAAAAAAATGGTGATGAAAGCTTCGGAAAAAAAAGAGAGATTCGAGAAAAAAAAAGACCAAATGAAAAATAAAATCATCAATACTTGTGTGGAAAAAAAAAGATATTATGTTTTTTATCATGAGTTGTGCCTTTTCTGGAACTCATTTAAGTTGTGCTTAATATGATATCTTGTGTTGGTCCCAAGTGGTCAGAGGTTCAAAGGGGGGGTGAATAAACATCTATCGATTTTACAAACTTTTCTATGAACAGGTTCTTGATTCTATAGAGAAACAATAACCTAACTCGAGTCAGCAACCTAGTACAATGCTGATCAGGTTCCTGTCTCGGAATCACAGTATGCAGCAGAATAAACAAAGATAGAATACTTTTGGAAAACACATTTTCTTTTCAGAGTATGGTTTTAGCAAAGTCTTTTCTCAAGATGCTTGTGATGTATGCGACAAGATAGATGTGCAGTAATTAAAGTGCAGCATACACTCAAAGCATATAAACACATTTTGCTTATAGTGGTTCGAAAGTAGTGTAATCCTTCTACGTCCACTCTACTCCTTCACTAAGGAGGAACTTCGTTAGACCAGTTTGATTTACAAGTCTCAACTTTACAAACCTCTTCCTAACAAGTTTGCCTACAGAATCCCAGATTCCTAGGCCACAACCCACACAGGGCAAATAGCCTACACAAGACTACAAAACTTAGCAAGGATCATATCCTATCAACTAAGTACACCAAACTTAAAACAACCTACCACACAGAAAATGGTTAAAAGTATATTGGCTTCTTCAACTATGTTGTTGAAGTCAGTCTTGAACTTTGATAGTTCGAACGCTTAATTAGTAGACTGGCTTCGAAGGTTGAGTGACTGGGCAAATGAAAGCTTAGAATTAGCTTTGGAGTATTTCTGATTTTCCACTCGGCTATGCTCAACAACTTCTTCAGTCAGCTCCACCTTCTATTTATAGGTCTTGAGAATTTATCCGATGGAGGAAAGTGTCCGTTGAAGGAAGACACTTCTCCATTTGAATGTGAACTCCAATCTCTCAAGATCTTCTTTGTGGTTGCATTAAATATTTCTGACATGTGCATTTAATGCGCCCACCATCTTTGACTTTCATGCAACGGTTAGTTAATCTAGTTGCCAGATAGCTTTGTTCCCGTTGGATTTGCGTGGTCTTCTCCGTACTGCATGGATAGGAGTAGCACTTATCTTTCTGCAAAAGATCTGTTGGCTACTTTCTATTTTTTCTGTAGATAGTTGTAGCTCTTCTTTGTTTGCTAACTCAGGATGCGGTTCTATGCTGTTTTTTGTTCCACGCCAGGATCCTGTTTCAGAACAGCTTCCTGTTCTCGAAACCTGCAGTCAGCTTCCTGTCCTGTGTCTGCTTTCTGATCTGTACCAGCTTCCTGTTACTTGGCAGCTTCCTGTTCCACCATTCTGTTTGCTGCTTTATTCAGCTTTCTGCTACAGCAGCTTACCGCTTCTTCCATACTGCTTCTTGTTTCAGAACAGCTCCCTGTTCCTGAAACCTTTAGTCAGCTTCCTGACTTGCTGGCTCCTCCAGCTTGCTGCTCTTAGAAGATAACTTCTTGTTTCTTCTAAGGTTGGAAAACCATTACATGATCTTATCTTTTCTTCTGACCATGTAATACGTGGAAACTTACTTATAACAAACTGTATTGTCTTATTATGCAACCTGTTCTGTCTTATTAAGATAACTATTGAAATATCCCAACAATTTCCCTTTTTATCTTGGTGATGACAGAACATAATAAGAACAAGAGTCATTAAAGAAAAATTCTCTTTTAAATGAAAATAAATAATTGTATAAGTACAATTTCATTTGAGTACAAAACTTAGTAAGCTATTCCTACTCCATCTAGCTATACTTCTTTGTCTAGTTTCTTCAGTTTGCTGCTTCCACGTTTTTCCACCAGGGAGTTCTTCTTCTCTCTCTCTACCATATGTGATCTCATGCCTTTTTCTTAGTATGTTTTCATCAGCAAGCTGCATCTTTCAATCAAATCTTCTTGGATGATCAGCTTGCTGCTCCGATGTTGCTTCAGATGATAGGTGACTCCTGATTGCCATTATTAACTGCTTCCCCCTTGCAATAAGGTTTCAACAGTGACTCTTGACTTGTAACTCTCTTCCCCATTTCTGTCATCATTCTCAAGCTTACTGCTCAGGGGTGGAGTTACAATGCCAAAGTTGACCATCAGGTTTCTCTTGTTCATCGATTAATGCTCAACACCAAGAAGCAGTAACCTGTTCGTACTTCCTTCTGAGCATCCTCCTTCTTATTCCTACCCAAGGGAATAAACTGCTCAGCCTCAGTACGAGACAAGAGATCAGGAAACTGATCGGTGGATGATCAGTTACCTGTACAGCTTCATCAATGTCCAGGCACGTTTACCTTGGATCTTTGACTGCTGGTCTAGTTTGTAATTTTGTCTTTTACTTTACCCAGAACCCAGCTCGAACAGGTAGCTTTCACCCTTTAGCTTATTTGGGTTTCAGCTCCATGAATGGCAGCAGATGCTGTCAAAGTCCGAAGAGAGGCCTCATGAAATAATAACTTCTATCTCGTAATGTGAGAGTGGAAGCTTTCTCATGATCCTCTGTACCTCATCTTTCCTATTGAGATGAAGTCGGCCCTGTGTCAATGTTGAATGGAGGATGGATGTCTGCTCATTTCTGATAACGTCTATTCTGTAGAGGCCCGTCTTCTCTTCTAAAGACCTTCTCTGTTTCTTGGCAAGCAGAGCCTCTACACTTTATTCTTCTGAAGACCTTCTCCGCTTCTAGGTCAACAGAGAATTTTCTTCATCATCGTCTTCATTTTCATCTTCTTCTCTGCATTCTTGGGTCTCCATCTTCTTCTTTATGATAGTCAATGCGACTCACATGGGAATCTGTTGCTTGTCGAGAATTTTAGTGAGTAGTGAATGTGTAAAAGGATGGTGAGGAGTCGAGTATATATAGGCGGATGAGCGGTTTCTTTGATCGACGGTTGGTTCTAAAAATGTGGAGGGACCTTTTTGTAAAATGGTACTGCCACTTGTCGGTTTTTCTCGAATAGATTTTCATAACCATCTTTTAATCTTCTGAAAAGGTAGATCTCACATTTTTGTTGATTTGATGGTCAGCCTCCTATCTAGATCTTCTGTGTATACCTAGATCATAGATACCCATCACTTCTTCTGTAGAGAGCATGCTGATTCCTCTTGAATCAATATCATTTGTTGAGAGCATGTTGATTTCATGTTAAGCTTTCTCTCTCCTGTGATAGAGCTTCTCTTCTATATCCTCCGCAGGAGCTGTCTTAACAGCATCCGTGCCCGAGGTCTTCGATTGATATACCACGTGTTGATGATATCATACCACTTGTTGGTACCTCTTAGTTGGTTAGAAACCTCTTGATGATCCTGTCAGTCTTCTGATATTATGGGTTGTACTTCCTCCCGTGATGTCTTTCTCTTGATACTTCTCCAGATATCTGGTAACACTTGAGTCGGTATTCCTGGATGAATTCTTGCAGAAACCTGTGTCCTGAAATTGAATACTGTTAAAGAGAAATCTGTTTTATCAAGCATGTAGTATCCTGTTTCTGGGTAAAAAGATAATATACAATCTTTTAAAGCCTGTACTAGTTCCCCCTTACTTAAGGAACTCTTAATTTCTCTTACTCATTAGTCCAAGTTCCTGGACTATTTGAATCCTGAGTGTGTCGTCTGAGTCAGTCAATATACGTATTTCAGGATTCTTCCAAAGAAGCTTGGTTTCACGAGTACATCCTTTATTTTTCTTAGGAGTCTGATATCCCTCAGTAATCTTAGCAAACCGTTTAAGTACCATACTTTCTCTTCTTGATCTTTCAGCTACTATAAAAAGGTGTAGCTTTTAATCATCTTAGTTACATCCTTAGTTGCTTCATTAGTAACTTCAACTACTATAAAAGGTGTAGTTGTAGTTACTTCAGCAATCTTCTTCGTTCTTTTTGTTTGAAAGAATGTCTGCTTAGCGGTCTGAAATGGCTTACTGGTCTGTTTGAATTCTTGAGCACTTCCTATCTGAGCTAGTTGATGCTTTTGTTAAACCTTGAGTGCTATAAGAGACAATATTCCCCCTAGACTTGTTGGTCCTCAGCATCCACTTTGTTGTTACAAATCAAGGTGGTCTTAGAAGCTTGAGACTAGCTTACTGTTTTCTTTAGTTTAGAATCGAGGGCTCAGCTTTCATACTCAAAGAATATCCAGAGTGATATGAGATACTAGGATTATAAGAAGTGTATGCTTATGCTAAAACAATGATTTTGGTCTCATGAAAAAGAAAAACGGTGTTTATCCAAATGCAAAATGGGTGGATCTAGGTAGGTAGCTAGATACGATGGTTGTTAACCCAACTTGCTCTGATACCACTTGTTGGTCCCAAGTGGTCAGAGGTTCAAAGGGGGGTGAATGAACATCTATCGATTTTACAAACTTTTTCAAACTTATCTATGAACAGGTTCTTGATTCTATAGAGAAACAATAACCTAACTCAAGTCAGTAACCTAGCACAATGCTGATCAGGTTCCTGTCTCGGAATCACAGTATGCAGCGGAATAAACAAAGATAGAATACTTTTGGAAAACACATTTTCTTTTCAGAGTATGGTTTTAGCAAAGTCTTTTCTCAAGATGCTTGTGATGTATGCGACAAGATAGATGTGCAGTAATTAAAGTGCAGCATACACTCAAAGCTTGTAAACACATTTTTCTTATAGTGGTTCGAAGGTAGTGTAATCCTTCTACGTCCACTCTACTCATTCACTGAGGAGGCACTTTGTTAGGTCAGTTTGATTTACAAGTCTCAACTTTACAAACCTCTTCCTAACAAGTTTGCCTACAGAATCCCAGATTCCTAGGCCACAACCCACATAGGGTACAAATCCCACACAGAGCAAATAGTCTACACAAGACTACAAAACTTAGCAAGGATCAAATCCTATCAACTAAGTACACCAAACTTAAAACAACCTAGCACACAGAAAATGGTTAAAAGTATATTGGCTTCTTCAACTGTGTTGTTGAAGTCAGTCTTGAACTTTGATAGTTCGAACGCTTGATTAGTAGACTGGCTTCGAAGGTTGAGTGACTGGGCAAATGAAAGCTTAGAATTAGCTTTGGAGTATTTCTGATTTTCCACTCGGCTATGCTCAACAACTTCTTCAGTCAGCTCCACCTTCTATTTATAGGTCTTGAGAATTTATCCAATGGAGGAAAGTGTCCGTTGAATGAAGACACTTCTCCATTTGAATGTGAACTCCAATCTCTCAAGATCTTCTTTGTGGTTGCATTAAATGTTTCTGACATGTGCATTTAATGCGTCCACCATCTTTGACTTTCATGCAACGGTTAGTTAATCTAGTTGCCAGATAGCTTTGTTCCCGTTGGATTTGCGTGGTCTTCTCCGTACTGCATGGATAGGAGTAGCACTTATCTTTCTGCAAAAGATCTGTTGGCTACTTTTTATTTTTTCTGTAGATAGTTGTAGCTCTTCTTTGTTTGCTAACTCAGGATGCGGTTCTATGCTGCTTTTTGTTCCACGTCAGGATCCTGTTTCAGAACAGTTTCCTGTTCTCGAAACCTGCAGTCAGCTTCCTATCCTGCGTCTGTTTTCTGATCTATACCAGCTTCCTGTTACTTGGCAGCTTCCTGTTCCACCATTCTGTTTGCTGCTTTATTCAGCTTTCTGCTACAGCAGCTTACCGCTTCTTCCATACTGCTTCCTGTTTCAGAACAGCTCCCTGTTCCTGAAACCTTTAGTCAGCTTCCTGACTTGCTGGCTCCTCCAGCTTGCTACTCTTAGAAGATAACTTCCTGTTTCTTCTAAGGTTGGTTTTCCTTATAATTTGGAAAACCATTACATGATCTTATCTTTTCTTCTGACCATGTAATACGTGGAAACTTACTTATAACAAACTGTATTGTCTTATTATGCAACATGTTATGTCTTATCAAGATAACTACTGAAATATCCCAACATCTTGAAACTCATATTTTGGAAGAAGTGAATTTGTGATGAAAAAAAGGGGTTGAGGGTGATGGAAGGATGAATTCGATTGAAGAGTAGAAGAGTTGTTTGAGTGAATTGATGATTGGATTGGTTATAATGGGTGACGATTAATTTTTTTTTCTAGTCCAAGTATTAGTCACTTTGCCAAAATAATTCCTACCTTAACCAAAAAGCTTACATTACAACCAAAGATAACATCCTATTTGATTCTTGTTTTAAAGCACCCATCAAAGTTGTGGAGAGGTTAGACGATTTGCAAGCCTATGGTAGGGTGCATGCTTTGCTTTGACTTGAGCTTATTTTCCCTAAACACTTGAGTGATGAGTGATACACTTACGTTGTGAGTATTCACTTATTATTTGGAGCATTGATTCGAAAGTAATTGGCATGAATCTCCTATGTCTTCCAAAATTATATGATGCATGCTTATTTGTTTTTGAAAAAATGCATAATGCTAAAAGCAAAATGATCATCATTCCGCCTCATGCATGAGTTTTCTTTTTTCATTGTTCGGGGACAAACAATAGTTTAAGTTTGGGGGGTTTGATAATTAACTTGCATTATTTGATGCATTTCGGGGCTTGATTTCACATCATTTTGTGTTACAAATCACGCATTCGTGATATTTTAGATAGATTTTAATATTTTTTTAAGATTTCACGTATTTGCTTGAATTTCAAGGAATTTGATAGATTTTAGCACAAAGTTGGCTCAATCGATTGAAAAGTCAAGTTGGAGTCGAGATCCAAAGTCGAAAACGTACAGTTTTGGGAGAAAAATGATATTTCGAACTCTAGAAGTCCAAATTAGATGATTCTTATCTTGTTGGAAAGCTAAGAAGACTTTAGACAACTTTCATGTTCAACATTTTTCCTAATTATGCCTCCAAGAGATCAGAAAATTGCAAGAAGGTGGAAGTTGTGCAAATCGTCCAGCTTTTCGTCTTGACAGGGTTGGAGTATTTTGGGCATAACTTGGTGTAGAAAATTGATATTGGGATGAAATTAGTGGCATTGGATATTAAATTTCAAGGGCTACAACGTTTATAAAGACATAAAAGACCAATTCCACCCACCAAAGTCCCAAAACGTGTCTGAAAGTCGAGATCTGTGTCCACCCGGACCAACCCGGGTTGGAAGTGGTCAGGTCGCGAGTATCCTACTCGAATTGGACATTTTTTTAACTAGGACTCTTATCCAAATCCTATTTTTGATTTTAAATTTTTCATGTCAATGCATGAAGCAGACAGTTGTCTCTCTTTGTACAGAATTTGTCAACATGGAATTAATCTAAATACTTTGTAATTAATTTTGCACTTTTTCGTATTGTATCAAGTATGAGACAAATTACCACACTTGAAGAATATTGAGAGTTACTCATAAACATACTTTCAAACAACTAAGAAACTCTTAGTTATAAGATTCAAAAATTTCAAACAGACAAGGAAGTGTATAATCCCGGAGCAATGAACATAATTTAGGCAACAAAATGAATTAAACCTTCTTACACCCCAATTGATGCAATTAATAACATTTTGTTCACCTAATTAAAAGTCACGTCATCATATTTTAGGATGGAAAATGAGGGAAAAAAGACAAAAAAGATAAAGAAATAAAAAATCATGATGCAAGGAAATAAATATATAAAATTATAAATAGGAGAAAAGAAGCTTTTAGCGTACATATATTGTCAATGCACTTCTGATTAGAAGAGATGACAGTTTATCCGTCCAAATCTTAATAGGCGAATATAAGCCGTTTTAAACGAGATTGAGACAGGTTTGAGAATAAGAAAAAAGTCTCATTAGGGTTTGGTAGGGTTGGGTTTATACCCTCGGATACCTGCTACTCGTATTTGTTTATAGAGTATATGTAGAAATTTGTGGTTCGTACCGTTTTTCTGCACAAACTTTATTCGTTGATTTTCCAGTACTATTTTTTATGATTAATATTTGTATTAGTGAATTCTCTGGTGTTTGTTATGTATTTTTTAAGAATTCTTGATTGTATTCTATTTTATAGATTGTTGTTTGGTTTCATATAGTTTCAAAATGGGAAGTGGATCCATTTAAAATCCCGTTTAAATTCATATAAAAACACGTTGATATGTAGTAAACAAATATTGGATGGGTCTAATAATATCATGTGGGTCACTTTAATTGGATCAGGACGGGATTTGAGTAATATAAGTAAATATTAAATGAAAATTGAACGTTTACATATATTATAATATTTAAACAAAAACTTGCGTGAGACGTATTCTTTTTATCCACTAATCAAACCCATTTCCACTATCTTATATGTAAATTGTGAAATGTGGGTTGTGGATTGACGCGTTTCACATAATATGATTCGTGAGACGATCTCAGATAAGAGTAACTATAATATTTATAGGGTTAGGATATGTTTACTGACAGGTAGCCTAATCAATTAAAACACATATTGTTGGGATTTCAGTATTTAGATTTTGATGAGACAAACCAAGAATGTAATAGGAAGTTTAAGTACCCCATTTTTCACAATGTTTAAGTGAAAACATAGACTAGAATTGAATTTTGTTGTAGAAACTGAAAGATAGAAGTACACATGCATACAATGTTGCATCGAAGATTTCAGAACGAAGCTGCTGCAAGAAACCGTTACAGCAATACTGCAAGAAGGCAGTTGTAGCATTGCAGCAAAGTAAGAAAGACCGGCATGCATCAATACTGCAAGAAAAAGTTGCAAGAATACTGCTAGAAAGAAGATACAACAGTACTGTACGTAAATACTACAAGAAGGTCTAAGTTACAACAGCGCTGTAAAGAACAAACAGCTGCAAGCAGACCTAGGATACAGCGCGAAGCCTTCTACTCAACTGAAGAAGTATCCTGCAATCTGAGGAAGGATAAATGCAGTACGAGGAACGAAGATTCAAGCAAGAATAAATAGAGTCGTTCCAGAGAAGATCAAAGTTGCAGACACGGAGCCAATGCCAAGACGCCACGTGGACTGACGCGCTACAGAAAGCTGCGAGCCGCAACCATCGCATTAAATGCTCCAGAAAGAAAAGTCAAGTCGCATTAAATGCAAGCCATGCCTTTGATCAAGTACACTTTAATTCAAAATGAGAGATATCTCCTTCAACGGATATCTTCTCTACAAGTATAAATAGAAGGAGTGGCTGATTGAAGAAATTGCTGGACAAACTCAAGAGGAAACTCACATATCATCCAAAGCTTTTCAACCTTTCACATGTTCAGCCACTCAACCTTCCAGGAGCAGTCTACAACAACAAATGAGCTCTCAGAGATCAAGACTGCTTCTCAACAACTGAAGATTTATTTTCTTTTTAACCTTGTTGCTGTGTGCTTAGGTTGTTTTAGGTGTCGAACAGTTGATATGAGAGATCCTTGCTATTTGTATAGTTGTCTAAGTGTTAGACAACTTCCCTGTGTGGGAGTGTGAAACCCTGTGTGGGTTTGCCTTTAGAGTTTGCAGTTGCTGTGTGAACGCTGGACTCTAGTAGGTGTTTAGCTTTGTAAGTTGATAGATTGTTAAGGGTGTCTTGTAAATCAATCTTGCTTAACAAAGTTCTTGCTCGAGGTAGCAGTAGAGTGGACGTAGAAGGGTTACACCACATTCGAACCACTATAAGCCATAAGTGTTTTATTGCTTTCTTATCTGCACTTTATCATTCATATCTATCTCTGTTATAAAGCATAAAACGTTTTGAAAAAGATCATATTTGAGAAAACCAGCCTTGTGTCTTAAAACCGTTTATTTCCGCTGCGTATAAAACTCTAAGTTACAGCGTGCAGCACTGCATCCTAGTGCTGTAAGCAGTAACTGACTGGCGCTGCAAGTTCAAGTAACTTGCAGAACAGTAAGTTTTAAACAGATTTTCAAAATCGACCAAGGTTCATTCACCCCCCTCTGAACCCCGGACACCACTTGGGACCAACACATATTATCTAGTAACACTCGTTCATACATGAAAATATTCTTAGTCTTTGGTATCAACGAAAGTTCGACAGTCTACTTCTTCGACCAAATATTCTAATTCTTTGCCACCAAATACATTTTGTCTGCACTTAGTAAACACTTCATAAATGATGCCCCCATTAAACAAAGAAACAAAAATGACAATTAATAATTTACGAGGAAAAAAAAAGCTTAGAAAGTATAATTAGATGAACTAGTTCCAAATTTGTATGTACTTGCATATTCCACCTCCAAAACAACGTCATTATCAAGTTTCCTAACCTTATAAATATTCCCCTTACATGTCCTAAATACATCATCATCGTCAGAAAGACAGCAACCATAAGAAAGAAAATATCTAACTAAAACTTCAAATCTCAGAAAAAAAAATAATAGTACAAAAATGCAAGGTGGGAAGAAGATGAAGGTGAAGAAAGGGTGTGTGGCAGTGAAAGTAGGGTTAGCAGAGAGTGATCAAAGTCAAGATTATAATGCATTTCAAAGATTTTCGATCCCGATTTCGTACCTATTAACACCACGCAAGTGCACGTATCGTGACAAGTAATATAGTGGACTGAAAAGTCCGGATATCGAACCCACAGGGAAAATAATAACTATTTATTCTTCAGTACTAAATTCCTACAACTTATGATCATATCCAACAAATCCAATTTTGAAAGTTGTTTGTTATAACCACTAAAACTAAACTATGAAAAACAAGAAAATAGTGAACACAATTATGCAAAGAAGAATTAAACAAAGATTTATCAAACTAAACAAACCTAGGATTTTATCTCCCCCGACGTGTTTTAACTCCCCCTTACTCTTTTCTCATGCAGATTCAATTCTCGATTCCTAACCTGAAATGCTAATATAATCATACCTCGTTTCCACTTGATGCGTGAATCTAATGCTATGAACAATTTACTGTATTCCTACTGTAAGTGATTAAACTCTTAATCAAAGTCACAAACACACCAAAATGATTCAATCACAGCCTCTTGATTGTAGAAGATGAACTCAGAAAATGAACTCAAGAACAAGAAATCGAAAATGAAGAGAAAAATGATCAACACTCAGAGATTTTACGTGTTCGACTCTTAAGCACTTGAGTCTATATCCACGGCAGAGAACACAATCAATTTATTCAGAAAAACAGTGAAGAATTAAAAGCTTTTTCAATCGCGCAGATTAGGATTTCTTTCCATGAATGGTGAAGAACCCTAATTCTCTATCTCATGATTCTCACAACGAAACTCTATATAACTAAAGTGAAATGTGCATGCTTATATAGAGATCAATGACCCTATGCTAATTGAGCCAGATCATAGCTGAAACTTCACAACACTAGCCGATTAGAAACTACCCTGCACAAAAACCCTAAACTGACCCTAGGATCTGTTTTTCATGCATAACTGAATTCTGATCAATTAACCGCTCCAATCTTGTTATTCTAGCTCCAGCTACTCCTCAACTGATCCAGGGTTTGATTTCCATGTCAGCATTTTGATTTTTTCATTTAACTTCATTTTTTCACTTCTCCACAAAAAATCTGAATGCTTGCTTTGTGTTTCCTGCAAAATGCAACACTTAAACAGACTTGGGATTAGATGAAATACATTGTAAAACATTAACTAAACGCATACAATGTAAAAGCTTTGAACTCCCTACTGATTTGGTTAACATATCTGATGGATTATCAGATGTATCAACCTTCATTACTTTGATCAATCCTTTTTTCCACAATATCTCTTACAAAGTGCATCTTAACATCAATGTGTTTGCTCATCTCATGAGAGACTTGATGTTTTACTAGATGTATAGCACTTTGATTATCACAAAATACCTGTACTTTCTTCTGTAATATGCCAAATTCTGACAAAATACCTTTTAACCACATTGCTTCTTTAATTGCTTCTGTCATAGCCATATATTCTGCCTCAGTTGTTGATAGTGCAACTATCGATTGTTGAAACACACCTCTAGCTTATTGCAGTACCAAACAAAGTGAAAATATAACCTGTAAGAGACTTCCTACTGTCTTTATTTCCAACAAAATTAGAGTCCACAAAACCAAGCAATGGTTCTGCATTTCCAGTGTGATCTTGCTTCTGAAATATTAAACCTTTATCCACTAATCCCACCAGATATCTGAGCAACCATTTTAGAGCTTCCCAGTGTAGTTTTCCAGGATTTGTCATGAATCGACTAACTTGACTCATGCCATATGCAAGATCAGGTCTGCTACAGACCATTGCATATATCAAACTTCATACACCACTTGCATAAGGAACACCTTCCATGTTCTTTCTTTCTTCTGAAGTTGTTGGACTTTGGCTGCTAGATAAACTGTTGTTTTACCCCAAAGGTGTCACTGATGCCTTTGCTTGATGCATAAAGAACCTTTTTAACACCTTCCTTATATAATCAGTTTGATCAAGTGATAATAATCCAGTGCTTCTATCCCTTCTTATATCCATTCCAAGAATCCTTCTTGCTTCTCCTAAATCTTTCATCTCAAACTGAGATTTCAACTTGTTTTTCACATTTGTTACCTGTTGTTTACTCTTGCTTGCTATTAGCATATCATCCACATAGATTAGAAGGTAAGTGTGGATTAGATTCCCTTCTTTTCCAAAATAGACACAATTATCATAAGAGCACATTTCCATTCCTATGCTTAAAACATAGTCATTGAATCTCTTATACCACTGCCTTGGGCTTTGCTTCAAACCATACAAGGATTTTTGTAGCTTGCAGACCTTATTTTCATTTCCTAGAAGTATGAAGCCCTCAGGTTGCTTCATATATATTGTCTCTTCCAAATATCCATGTAAAAAGGCTGTTTTGACATCCATTTGTTCAAGTTCCATATCTCATTGAGTCACTAAAGCTAGCATTAGTCTGATAGAGCACTGTTTTACAATGGGTGAGAAGATCTCATTGAAATCCACTCCTTCCTTTTGAGTAAAACCCCTTGCAACTAACCTGGCTTTATACCTTATCTGCTCAGACCCTGCAACTTCAAATTTCTTCTTATAAATCCACTTGCTCCCTATAATCCTTTTGCCATCAGGTTTGTCTACCAAGGTCCAAGTATGATTCTTTTCCAATGATATGAGCTCTTCATTCATTGCCTCAATCCACTTATCATTTTCCTTAGAGATCATAGCCGATTTGAAGTCATGTGGCTCCTCATAGTTGATGTCTTGAGCAACTGTTAAAGCATATGATACAAGATCTGCTTGTCCAAATCTTGATGGTGGGTGAATTCTTCTTATTTCCCTGTCTCTAGCTAAGCTGTAGCTTCTTAAATCCCTCTGACTTTGATCTTCTATCTCAGTTATATCCTCATCACCTTGAGTTTCAATTACTGGATCTTCTTGTCCATCAATTCCTGTTGCTGTTTTTGTGGCATATTCCATATCCCCAACTGATTGATCCACCTCAAGAGGAATACCATCATTGATTTCAGTATTACTTCCAGTTGGATTTACTTGATATCCCATTTCCTTCTCATTGAACACCGCATCTCTACTAATAAAGCATTTTTGGTATCCAGATTCCAAACACCACAGTTTATATCCTTTGGTTTCCACTGGATAACCTATGAATATACACTTAATTGCTCTTGGTTCTAGCTTATCTTGTTTTATATGTGCATATGCTAAGCAACCAAAAACTTTAAGATGTGAATAGATAGATGGACTTCCATACCAGATTTCATTAGGTGATTTAAAATCAATAGAAGAAGAAGGTGATTTATTTACCAAATAGGCTGCTGTTGTAACAGTCTCTCCCGAAATTTTTTTTTGGAAAATTTGCATCTAGTAGCATGCATCTGACTCTTTCATGGAGAGTCATATTCATCTTCTCTGCTACTCCATTTTGTTGGGGATTGTTTGCTACTATTTTATGCATTGTAATTCCCTTGCTCTTGCAATATTCCTAAAATTCAGAAGACAAGAACTCCAAACCATTATCAGTTCTAAGATGTTTTAGGGTGCTACCTGTTTTGTTTTCAATTTGAATGAGCCAATCTTTGAATAATTTGAAAGCTTCACTCTTGTGCTTCAAAGTGTACACCCATACTTTTCTGGAGTGATCATCTATGAAGGTGATAAAGTATCTTGCTCCACCATGAGTTGATGATCTAGATGGCCCCCAAATATCTAAGTGTACATACTCTAAAGGCTTTGTTGAGTTATGCTTTCTAGTTCCATATGGCAGCTTTTTTACCTTCCCCATTATACATTTTTTATAGAACTTTGGCTTTGTTGTTGTGTTTTCTCCCAGTAGCCTTCTTTTGGATAGCTCTTGCAATCCTTTGTCTCCAATATTGCCCAGCCTCTTGTGCCAGAGTTCAGTCTCATCTTCACTCATTACTGCAGCAAGTTCTCTCTCCAATGTTGATACAAGTAGAATGTATAAGCCATTATTCTTCTTTCCTTTCAGAATTATTCTTTCATTCTTCAAGACCTGATTCATTAATTCCTTGCTTGGTTCTAATTCATAACCTGCAAAATTCAAATATCCCAGTGAGATAAGATTTCTTTTAAGTTCAGGAATATACCTTACCTCTGAGAGTTTCTTGATGTTGTCATCTTGTAGTTTCAGAGTAATGGTGCCTACTCCTTTCACTCTACAAGCTTGATCATTTACTAGAAGTACTGAACCTCCATTTTCTTCTTTGAAATCTTGAAACCACTGTTTAATTGGACACAGATGAAAGCTGCATCCAGAATCTAGAACCCACTCAGTTGATAATTTTGAAGAAACAATGCATAACATCTCTGTTTGATCATAATTGGTCTCAGCTACTGCAGCTTCTAGAGCTTTAACTTGAGGTTTTTGCTTGTTATTTTCAGGGCAATTTTTCTTCAAATGTCCCACTTTGTGGCATAAGAAGCACTTCCTGGTTTCAGTCCGATTGGAGCTTGATTTTCCATCAGAATTTACCCCATTTTGATTCTTCTTCTTCTCTGTATTTTTCTTGAAATTTATTTCCTTAATACTCAAGCCCTCTCCCAATATTTGTTGTTTCTGAGTTGAGTTGATGGAGAGAATCTTCGATTTTATGGCATTGAGTACTTGATCCATCTTAAGAGTTTTTGTACTTCCATAGATGAGAGCATCTTTGAAGGAATCTAGAGATTTAGGCAAAAAGTTTAGTAGAATCAGAGCCTTATTCTCATCCTCCATCTCCTCATCTATATTTGCAAGATCATCCAAGATCTTGTTAAACTCATCCAACTTCTCAGTCATTTGCTTCTCATCTTGAATTTTGAAGTTTAATAACTTTTGCTTCAAGAACAATCGATTGGCCAAGGACTTTGTCAGATATAACTCATCCAATTTAGCCAAAATACCTGATGCAGTTTTCTCCTTGCAGACCTCACGCAGTGCCTTATCATCTAGGCATAGGATGATCATGCTTCTTGTCTTTCAATTTATTTCAGTCTTATTTTCATCAGTCTTTCCATCTGATGAAGATGGTGATGAATTATCTTCAAGAGCCGCTTCCTTATTGTTCTGAATTAGTAATGCCTCCATGTGAACCTTCCACAATCCATAGTCACATTTTCTATTGAACTTGCCAACCTCCATCTTCATTGAAGCCATCGTTCAACTCGGTTCCCACAGACGGCGCCTATTGTAAGTGATTAAACTCTTAATCAAGGTCACAAACACACCAAAATGAATCAATCACAACCTCTTGATTGTAGAAGATGAACTCAGAAAATGAACTAAAGAACAAGAAATCAAAAATGAAGAGAAAAACGATCAACACTTAGATATTTTACATGGTTCGACTCTTAAGCACTTGAGTCTACATCCACGGTAGAGAACACAATCAATTTATTCAGAAAAACAATGAAGAATTACAAGCTTTTTCAATCGCACAGATTAGGGTTTCTTTGCATGAATGGTGAAGAACTGTTGGGATATTTCTGGAGTTATCTTGATAAGACAGAACATGTTGCATAATAAGATAATATAGTTTGTTGAAGTGAGTTTCCACGTATTACATGATCAGAAGAAAAGATCATAATGGTTTTCCAACTTATAAGGAAAACCAACTTTAGAAGAAACAGAAAGTTATCTTCTAAGAGCAGCAAGCTGGAGGAGCCAGCAAGTCAGGAAGCTGACTAAAGGTTTCAGCAACAGAAAACTATTCTGAAACAGGAAGCAGCATGGAAGAAGCAACAAGCCGCTATAGCAAAAAAACTGAATGAAACAGAGAACAGGATGCTGGAACAGGAAGTTGACGCTGAAACAGGAAGCTGACTGAAAGTCTCAGAAACATAAAGCTTTTCTGAAACAGAATTCTGGCACGGAACAAAAGGCAGCATAGAACTGCATCCTGAGCAAAGCAAGCAAGGAAGAGCTACAGAGAAAGTAGGAAGTAGCCAACGGATCTCTTGCAGAAAAGATAAGTGATACTCCTATCCATGTAGCATCCAGAAGAACATGCAACTTAAACGGGAAGAAAGCTATCTGGCAACCAGACTAGCTAACGGTTGCATAAAAGACAAAGATAGTGGGCGCATTAAATGCACATGTCAGAAACAACTCAAAAACATTTAATGCGAACACAAAGAAGATCTTGGAGATCAAAACTTCAATTCAAATGGAGAAGTGTTCCTCTTCAACAGATACTTCCCCAACGGATATATTCTCAAGATCTATAAATAGAAGGTGGAGGTGACTAAAGAAGTTGCTGAGCATAGCCGAGTGGAAAATCAGAAACACTCCAAAGCTTATTCTAAGCTTTCCTTTGCCCAGTCACTAAACCTTCGAAGTCAGTTTACTCAAGCATTTGAGCTATCAAGTTCAAGACTGTCTTCACCGCAACAGTTGAAGAATCTTTTATTCTTTAACCATTTGTGTTGTGTGCGCTAGGTTGTTTTAAGTTAGGTGTAACTTAGTTGATAGGATTTGATCCTTGCTAATGTTAGTAGTATTGTGTAGGTTATTTACCCTGTGTGGGATTAGTATCCTGTGTGGGTTGAGACCTAGGAATCTGGGATTCTGTAGGTATAGCTTGTTAGGAAGAGGTTTGTAAAGTCGAGGCTTGTAAATTGAACTGACCTAACAAAGTTCCTCCTCGATGAAAGAGTAGAGTGGACGTAGAAGGATTACACCACCTTCGAATCACTATAAGTAAAATGTGTTTATATGCTTTGATTGTATGCTGCACTTTAAATACTGCATATCTATATTGTTGCATACATCATAAGCATCCTGAGAAAAGACTTTGCTAAAATCATCCTTGAAAAGAAAATGTGTTTTCCAAAAGAACTCTATCAAGTTTATTCCACTGCATACTGTGATTCCAAGACAGGAACCTGATCAGCATTGTGCTAGGTTATTGACTCGAGTCAAGTTGTTGTTTCTCTTTAGAATTAAGAACTTGTTCATAAGAAAAAGTTTTGAAAAGTTCAAAAATCGACAGAGGTTCATTCACCCCCCCTTTGAACCTCTGACCACTTGGGACCAACAAGAACCATAATTCTCTATCTCACGATTCTCATGACGAAACTCTATATAACTAAAGTGAAATGTGCATGCTTATATAGAGATCAATAACCCTATGCTAAGTGAGCCAGGTCATAGCTAAAACTTCACAACACTAGCCGATTAGAAACTACCCTGCACAAAAACCCTAAACTGACCCTAGGATATGTTTTTCATGCATAACTGACTTCTGATCAATTAACCGTTCCAATCTTGTTATTCCAGCTCCAGCTACTCCTCAACTGATCCAGGGTTTGATTTCCATATCAGCATTTTGATTTTTTCATTTAACTTCATTTTTTCACCTACGCAATTAAATTCATAACAAAGCATTAAGCATAAATCCCAAATAAGGCTTCCTAAGATGAAATCTATACTCCTACGATTTCACATGCAATTAAACATTATCCCGTTCAATTAACTCGAAGGATCTTCTACCACAATTCTAATCATCAAACCAATTTTCTGATACAAATTCGACAATAATATAAAGATACACAAATTGGCCAGATTCATGCACGTAATCAACAACAAGTAGAAGAAAGAATCGTAAATTAAACTTGCATTAGAATCGAAATAAGGGGTTCATAATTCAACACATAGGGTTTGAATAAAACCCTAGAAAGGAAAACTCTAGCTACTCATTGTCATAAAAACAAAGAAGTTCATAAAGAAACGAAGGAAAAACTATGCTTCAAGTGTTACCGATCTTCTCTCTTTCGCTTGATCGTCTTGCTTCTCTCGTGGGGTAAAAGTTTTGTTTCTCTAGGTCTTGACATGGTCTCTATAGACACCAAGAGAAAAAGGAGTCCTAAATTCGTTGGAAGCCCAAAAATCGCACCTTTTTAACAAACTGCGAGGCGAGTACCGCGGTACTAAGATGTGGGTACCGCGGTACTGAGACAACGTGTTGAATCCTCTAGAAGTCAATACCGCGGTACTAAGATGCATAACCCAGCGTTTTGGTTCTCCACTTCGGGTACCGCGGTACTGGATATGGATACTGCGGTACTGACCCTTCTTTACCCGTTTTCTTCCTTTTTTCGCACGCGTTGTCTCTGTGACGCCGTTTTCTCCTCTTGTACCTATATCAACCAATATTTTGTAGTTATGATTCATTTTTGACCAAGATAGCACAATAAACGTGCTTACGACCATGTATATTGAGTGTATTTTACACACTCAACACCTATACAATCCCATCTTTGAAAGGCTTCTTCATAAAGGCACTTGGCCCTCTAATGCTGCCATGCTCTGTTGAGGATTTTCTTCGTCTTCAATTGCAGATGCAAAATATTACTTCGAACAGTTGATTCATGCATGTATACTTGTTGTTGTATCTCTTTTTCTTTATTATTTTAGATAGAGTTTCTTGCCATTCACTCCATGGATCAAGGGATGTAAATATTTTATTTTTATACATACACTTCTTTTTCTGAAACATCTCAGTTTTTCTTTCTCATGGTTACACTTAAATCCTATATGTACATGGCAATTTGATCTACTCACAGAACTGCCGAGGAAATGCAAATTTTAACGTGTAATTTTGGAGTGTGGTAAATTTGGTTTAGTCATTCAGCTCCACATTTTTTAATTTTTTGTCAAATTTAAGATGGATTTGTAACTGTTTTTGCCCAAACTGAAAATTTAAATAAATTTTAAAATGCCGTATTCAAGATTGCAATTGTGTTCAATCACATGCTCTACACAACAATGCATGTTTTGGAAAATTGGGAAAATTAAGACAAAAATTGAAAAAAAAAAATATCGGGTAAATTATAAAAATCAAGCCAAACTAGAACCCTTTTTGCTCTAAGGTATCCAAATTTTGAAATTTTACTGTAAACATTGGCAACCTTAGCGGATAGTGCAAATATATAGGCCCACCAAATGTTGCCGGCGGTGGAATATTCCTCCGGACATACTTATTCTTGTAGGTATTTTTTGCCTTTTAAATGAGTTTGGGATGAACAATTATAATTCTAGAAACTTGGGGTGGAGACTGTGATTTTGCAAAATTAGTAGAAATTGCAAATAAGTCTTTATGATATTTTGAATTCTCAAAATCATGTTCTTTATTTCGAAAATAAACGAGAGAAATTGAGTCATCAAAAGATAACGAAAATAACAAAAGTTCACAAAAAATTGATGCTCAAAACATTAGAATTAAAAACCCTAAAATAATTTATGAAAATACAAGTACATAGAATGGTTCAAGAAAAGGGGTTTGATTTGCATTTTCATTCCATTTTTGTTCAATTTAAGCTTAAATGGAGTGAGAACTAAACAATTTAGTTAGAGCTTTAGTTGGGCTTGCGGAGACAATTATTTTGACATATATTTTGTGCATTTTGGTTAAAATTTGGAGGAAATCCGATTTTGAGCTTGAGGGGCAACCATGAAGTTTTCCAGTGACTATGGTGGCGGTTCTTTGACGGTATTAGTGTGTTTTGACCATGTTTTTTTTTTTTTCTAAAAAACGAAAGAAAAATAATGTCCAGTTGAATTTGACCCAAAACATGGGGATTGAGGCGAAAATTGGAGTTTTGGAGGATTTTTCGATAGAGGTGGTGCAGTGGCCGACGGTGAGCTGATTGTTGGAGGAGAAAAATGCATAAAATATAAATGAAAAATTAACTAATTGAGTAAAATACAGAAACCATCAAGAATAAGCATCTCAGGGAGAATGTTCCACCATGGCGGCCTATCAGTACTATTCGTAAAGATTGATGGTTGTACAATAAAGTTCCAAACTTCGGATACTTTAGTGCAAAAATAATCATAGTTTCGCATGAGTTTTGTAATTTAATCAAAATTACAAAAAAAAAAAAAAAAAAAAGGAATGCAGGACTATATCATAATTTCAAAAGGAATTGGACTAATTTTTCTACAACTCATAATTACATAACCAAATTTACATTTTCCTCCCAGATTGCAGATCCATTTGATACATGTTACGTTCTTGGAAAAAATGTTAGTCTAAGACACATTAAGTTAGACGTGCATCAGGTTACATTTTGTTTTAAATGCCAACTGCTAAGTTCTTTGTGTTTTTCTTTTCAGCTTCAAATCCATCCACTTAGAAAATCAACTCATCAATAATACTGGTCCAAAATAAATTAACCAAAATTGAATGCAGAGTCACCAACTAAATTAACCATAGTAGCTAGGTCAATGTCTTAAGTCTCAGGAATTTGAATACTTAAATGACAAAAATCAGAACTCTGAAATCACGAGAACTAAAATTCTGAATAGGTCAACTTAAAGAATGAAAGAACATTTTAATTTGCCTAAAATTTAAATATTACAAAAAATCATATGATACAGTCTTGGATATAAACCCATGGGTCGACGCAGCCTCACTTCCCACAAACCAAACTCATATTCACATCAATTGCTGAGTTTTGGCTTGTGGGTTGCATCTCACAAGAAATTAATGAAATTTAAGTTTTCTTCGGTTTAAATCTTGATTAGTGAACTTTTTCTAGCATGATCAAAAGCACTATACTCTTACGCACATTTCTTACAAATACTATATATAGATGTTATCGTTCCACAATATCCACAAATTGTTTTGCTATATTTGGAATATATTCTAATAAGGTACAATCTTTTTTTTTCTTGTTTGTGTCGAAAAATGTCACTTGAATTTCTAGTTATTTTTATGATTACTATAAGAATGTATATAATCTTAACTTTTGTATGATCATGACAATGCGTGAAGTCGACAGTGATTTTGGTATCTCATTTGCATAGGATTTTTAAAAATCGAATCTAAATACAATGCAATAAATAATGCATTTTACTACTCTGCCAATTAACATTGGCCAAAGCAACAAAAATGATCAGCTTAATTTACACATAGGCCTACATTCAAAACAACCTTGAAATATCCAATTCAAGATTCCAAATTTTAGTTGGTTAAAAAAGAGGAAAGGTTACTTAGATGGCATAATTTACTTCGAATTTTCATATTTAATAACGACAGTTACAAAACATAACACTATATATATCATGAAGTAGTTTTCCATCCTATAAATCATCTATTTGTACTTCTACTTTCCTAAAGCAAACACACATACTCTCTATCTAGCTACACTTTTCTTTTTTTAATTCTTTCAAAAGGTACTTATATGCAAATGCAAGAGCAAAAGAAAATGAAGGTAAAGAAAGGATGGATTGCAGTGCAAGTTGGGTTATGCCATACCAATTGTAATCATGAAAATCAAGATTATTGCACATTTCGAAGATTTGTTATCCCAATCTCGTATTTATACAATCCCCTCTTTCAAAGGCTTCTTGATGAAGCTCACGAGGTGTATGGTTATCACAACGATGGAGTCCTTACATTACCTTGTACAATTGATGACTTTCTTCAAATTCAGTGCCAAATCGAAAGGAATATCACTGGAAAACATAATGGTTGTCGGAAACATGACCAGAAGTTGCATTCTAGGTCGTCGATGGTATCAGATATATCTACCTCATCATCGTACGTTCCATTCTTTTGTAGGAAATAATGATCGTTTGTAATTGTTACTCATGATTAATGTCAATGTTAATATTTTGATCATCCGAATTAGTTTTATCTGCACATACAACTTCTTATTTTGGCTTTAACGCATGTCTTCCAATAGGATGTTTAAAACCTTGAATACTCTTTAAAAGTTTTTGATAAATATTTTTACAAATATCTTTATCTTAATTTAAATATGATAATTGGGAATTAAGAAGAATTTATCTTGTTTAAGTTGTTATGAAGCGCTTTAAATTTAAAATTTTTATTTACAAAATCATTGTTCCTAATATCTTAAAAAACTTCCATCATCTTTTCTTTTTTCCTTTTTTTTTCCTGCAAAATACTTCAATAACTTACTATAAATATAAGACATAACAAATTAAATATATCATAACATTTAAAAGTATACATTAGTAAAATGCTTAGTTGCCAATTAAATTATGATCTTTACATTAATTACAATTAGTCAAACCTTTTGATATTAGCAAAATTAAAATGATTTTATATGTTTTTCGCAATTCGAATTATTGGGTATATTTCAACAACAATCACTGTCAAAAAATATTAACAGTAAATGTCACACCCACATTTCTAATATAGCTAGATTTGTAATAAATTTTGGGTTAAATGCATGAAACCCCCCTCTCATATGGAAAATCTGTGTCGCTCCCCCTCGTGTTTTCAAAATGACAAGGATAACATGTGGGTTATCAAAAATACGACATACGCTCCATTTTTTCGAATTGGATTTAACATCGTTATATTTTGTCTTGAATTTCCTGTTATACCCTTAAAATAGAATTAAAATTTAATTAAAAAAAGAAAAGAATTCTTATAAAAATAGAATTAAAATTAGAGAGGAGCGCAGATTGCAGATCGCGAAGAGAAGGTAAGGAGTTGTTCTTCCATTTCTTTCTTCTTCTTATCTGAATGGTGATTGATTAGATGAAAAACAAGCAGATTTCATATATTTTTATTAGCTGTAGATCGTGTTCGCCTGAATTTCTTCTCGAATCTCTTAAATTTTGAAAAAAAGAACTCAAAAATTGGAGAACTCAAATCGAATGGAAATCACAAATAAATATGTTATAAGAAAGCTAATATCATGGGGATTGAAACCCTTAAATCAATTTGTGATATTGTAAGTTCAAATGAGAACTCAAAAAAATAAGGTTTGCTTTGAAATTTTGAACGTATTTCGATCAATTTGTTACAAAATTGATTGGTTTTTTGAAATTGATATGAGGCTATGTTTGGGCTTGAGTAGATGATCATTTTGGTATGAATTTCACATATTTTGGTTGAAAAATGAAAAATCAAATTGGTCGGGGTTACGTTGGTCGAAGATGCGAAGATGAGAGAGTTGAAAGGGGAGATGATTCTTGCCGGAGGTCGGGAATGTAGGGAGTACGGCTGGCGGAGGTCGCATGGTGACTATCCTTCACGGTGTTGTGTGCGGCGGCTCGATGGTGGAGGTGGGCGACTGTGTGTAGAGGGCAGGATGGTGGAGGTGGCGAAGATTTCATTTTTTTTATTTCTATTTATTTCTAATTTTCACATTTAATCTTATACTGGAGGTAAATTTCAGATTTTTATAAAATTTTCATCAGATTTTTATATCATATCAGATTTTCATATCAGATTTATATATCATATTTTCATCAGATTTTTTCATCAAATTTTTATTTCATATCAGATTTTATAAAATTTTCATCAAATATTATTTAAAATTAAGGTTGTAAAATATTCAAAAAATATATACATAAATAGTAATAATAGAAATAATTAAATTAAGTAAAGTAGAAATTTTGGAGTAAAAGAGGGATTCTATTAAATAAAGTAAAATTCCAAAAATTGAAAAAAAAATAGAATAAATAAATTAGTATTAAATTACAAATTTTATTGTGAAAATGGGGCATGGTGCAATTTATAGATAAAAGATAAGGATATAAATAATCATTTAACACTTAAAAATTGGTCAAAAACCAACAAACTACAGGCGCATGCACTGCACTCTTGTTAACTTTCACGATTTAGGGGAAAACACACCGACTTTTTTATAACCCACGTGTTATCCTTGCCATTTTAAAAATATAAGGGAGAGCGACGTAGATTTTCCATATCACAGGGGTTTGGTGCATCTTGTTCATCCAATGTATCTTGTTCATTTCGTTTGTAGGATATAATCATCTTTTATCATTAATTGTGACTTATAAATGTCAATGTTAATATTTAGATTATCAGAATTTATATATGTACGTTCATCTCATATATTTGGCCTTCTAAACATATTAATAGCTGGAATCAAGTGAATAATGCCAAAGTACTAGAAATAACCGGACTATTATTTTCTCGGAATTAATTTCTTTGATTTAATTCAAACCACTCTGTGGCAACGGTGCCAAAATTTGACCGCGCATCGTAACGCGATAAAATTATTTATTTATTTCCTAACCTAAGCAACTAGTAGTTAGGGCAAGTAAGAGTCGATCATACGAGGAGTGATGATTAACTGTGTCACCTGATATGGTCGAACTAAGCGAACCGGATTTTCTTATGATATGGTCGAACTAAGCGAACCGGATTTTCTTATCTAAATCGGATCAAGTTTATGAGTCGTCGGTGCGAACAGTTTAAAAAAGATGAATAGAAGTTTTCTTTGAATGAGCGAGCTATGCTGTAGCACAATTTAAGCGAACTTTTCCATATTTTGATAAGAGTTCGCAGTCAATGTAGCAGAAGAGTTCGTAGTTAATATATCAGCGAAGTGCGAACTTATTAGGTTTTGAACCAAGATGACTAACTCATTTCGGATTAGTTAAACGAACCGATTTAAATTCAGGTCACTGCCCATTTCGTGGACCACTAAACCACTTCCCACATTTTTCAGATATCTTCAACTGACACAAATTTCAGGAAGTATATATACTTATGATATTTCTTCTTTCATTTTTTTACGCACAATTACATTAGAAACACATACATATTATCACTTTTTCTGACTTGAGCGTCGGAGTCCCATCACCGGGAATCCCTCCCGGTGTTTGTTTTGCAGGTATTTTTATCAAAGATATCGGTTTTCCACTTGGGGAAGAAAAGTGTTGGGTCGGAGCAATATCAATTGGCGCCGTCTGTGGGAACAATCTGAGTTGTTAAGACGTTGAGAATACTAGAAGATGGTGAATACTAGAGGATCTCGAAAGAGGTTGGAAGTAGGAGGAACGTCTGGAAGACGAGATGATGGTGAAGATGACCGGAGTTCTGCACCGGTAAATCCTCCCGGTACTGTCATTTTGACGCCGGAGGAACTTTCGAATTTGATAAAGGCTGTTGTTCAAAAAGCTTTAGGTAAACAAAGGGTTGAATCACAACAAGATAATACTGGTGTTCATGTGACAAGAGAGCAAAAGGACGATAAGTCCCAAACTGATGAGCAAGAGAGCCAGTTTGATCATCCTCGTGGACAGAAACGGGACCATGACGAGTTGTCAGAGAAAGTGGACAATCTAAAGAGAGAGTTGCGAGAGGTTCAGAGGAACATTCGACGGGTTCCTAGGAGTTCGAGAGGAAATCCCTTCTCTGAAGAGATAATGGAAGACGAACTACCGGCTTCTTTTCGGCCGGTGAATTTTGAGTATGATGGCACTACCGATCCATCGGATCATGTGTGCGGATTTGAGAATACCGCCCTTCTGCATCGATATTCAGATGGTATCAAGTGTAGGGTGTTCGCTACTACCCTCACAAAGGCTGCCCAGACATGGTTCAGCCAGTTAAGCGATGGAACAATCCACGATTTCGAGCAATTATCAGATTTGTTCCTGCATCAGTTCGCTAGTGCTAGGAGACAGCGACGATCTGCCCAGACTTTGTTTGGGGTTAAGCAAAAGGCGGATGAGACGTTGAGGGAATACGTCAAAAAATTTACAACAGCGACTTTGGAAACTCCCGAGGCTTCAGACGATTTGGTAGTTAATGCCTTTATTCAAGGCTTGAGAGAGGGTGACCTTCATACCTCTCTGGTTAAAAAGACACCCAGGGATTTTGATGATCTACTACAGAGAGTTACTAAATACATCAATTTGGAAGAGGCAGTTCGTATTAAGAAAGCAGAAGGCTCTAGTCGATCGAACAGATCACATGAGCAAGAGTTAGCAAGGAAGAAAGAGATGAGAGAGTCTCAATCGAAGTTCACACCACCACCGTTACGAGATGCTAGGGTGGGTCGGAGATACGACCAATATACCACGTTGACTGTTCCTTCTGGACAGGTATTGATGGAGATCTGGAACCTACCACAGTTGAAATGGCCTGCGACTTGGAGTCCAAATCCCAAAAAACCATCTACCTTTGGAAATGGTAAACTCTGTCGTTTCCACAATGAATATGGGCATGATACTGATGAATGCCTACATTTGAGGGACGAACTGGAGAGACTGATTAGGGAGAACAGGCTAGCTCGGTATGTTCGCCAAAACCGACAAGATAATAGAGGACAACGAAATGTTCGGGAGGAACCAGGAAGAGAAATGAGACAAGAACGACTTGAATTACCTTTGTCCCCGCAACTGCCGCCGCGAAACAGGCCTGAAAGGGAAGAGAGACCCACCATACACATGATCATAGGAGGGCCAATGGATGGAGATTCGAACAGAGCTCGAAAAGCCAGATTGAACTCAGTTCGACAAAACTGAAGTGAAGTTCAAACGATTTTTGACGAGGTGGTGGTAGAATTCGGAGCTTGCGACAGAGTGGAAATTTACAGTCCGCAGTTCGACACCATGGTGATCGTGGTGGAGATAGGAGGCTTCAATGTTGAACGAGTATTTGTTGATATAGGCAATTCAGTGGATATTATGTTCATGGATTGCTTCAGAAAGATGAGATCATCAGTTGAGATAAAATCTGTAGAAACCTCTCTTTATGGTTTTGTAGGGGAAGCTGTGATGGTGTTCGGCAAAGTGCAATTGCTGATGGTTTTAGGAGATGGAGAATGGAGGCAAAATAAGACGATGAATTTTCTGTTAGTGGACGCACCTTCACAATACAACGTGATCTTAGGATGTCCATATTTGAGTACTTATGCGGCGGTCATCTCGCCCGCACATTTGATGATGAAGTTTCCTGTGGAAAATGAGGAATGACGGATAGTAGGAGTGGGAGTAGTTCATGACGATCAACAAACAGCCCGACGTTGTTATGTTGCTGCAGTTCGCCATTCAGAGTCCCGCAAGCGCCGTGCTGAACAGAGAGATGAAGTTGATCGAGAAAGGGACTATAATGGGAAAAAAGGGAAAGAGACGAACACAGTTGAGTTCGAAGAAGGGGAGTTGATGAGTATTGAGTTAATTCCGGAACAACCTAGACATCTAGTTCGTCTTGGCAGTAGCCTATCCGAACAGACTCGAGGCGAGATATTCACATGGAGACCAGAAGATATGAAGGGCATAGATCCAGATGTAGCAGTTCACAGACTGAATATCAAGCCCGAAGCTCGATCGGTTAAGCAGAAATTGAGACATTTTGGGGAACAGAAAAAGGAGATCATAGAGCAGGAGGTTGAGAAGTTGTTGAAGATAGGGCACATCGAGAAGATTCAATACCCGCAGTGGTTGGCAAATGTGGTTTTGGTGCATAAACCTGGGAATAAGTGGCGGATGTGCATCGATTTCCGGGATCTGAACAAAGCCTGTCCTAAGGATCATTACCCACTCCCCCGGATTGATAAGCTAGTGGATTCAACTGCTGGGTGCGAACTTCTCAGTATGATGGATGCTGCACAGGGATATCATCAGATCTTATTACATCCAGAAGAGAAACCTAACGTTGCCTTTATAACTTCTTCGGGAACATATTGTTATACAGTGACGCCGTTTGGGCTTAAGAATGGAGGAGCTACTTATCAGAGGATGGTGGACAGGATGTTCAAAAACCAGTTAGGTTGGAATATGGAAGCCTATGTGGATGATATGTTAGTAAAAAATACCTAAGAAAACACTCATGCAGCTGATTTGATAGAAACTATGGCAACAATTCGAAGGCATGGAATGCGTTTGAATCCAGCGAAGTGCTCGTTCGGAGTGAAAACCGGAAAGTTGGGGTATATGGTTACAGAAAGAGGAATAGAAGTAAACCCCATCAAAGTCCGAGCTATACAAGAGATGTCCCCCCTCGAACTATAAAAGAGGTACAAATTCTAACTGGTCGTATTGTTGCTTTGAGTAGGTTTATATCGAGACTGGCAAATAGAGGTCTACCTTTCTTCAAAATTTTAAGAAAGGGTGGCCAGTTCGGTTGGAACGAGCAATGTCAAAAGGCATTTGAAGACTTGAAATTTTTCCTTTCTTCACTTCATTTGTTAAAACAACCGATACAAGGAGACACATTGATAGTATATTTAGCTACTGGTAAAGAATCAGTCAGTTCGGTGCTCATTTGGGAAGAAGGTAGGGATCAGTTCCCTGTATATTTTGTCAGTAAGATTCTGCAAAGAGGTGAAACACGCTATACTGAGATTGAAAAAATGGCTTATGCTTTGGTTATCGCGGCCAGGAGATTGCGGCCATATTTTTTGGGTTATGAGATTACAGTACGAACTGATCATCCTTTGAGTGTTGTTCTAGGAAAGCCTGATATGTCAGGAAGATTAGTTAAATGGGCTGTTGAATTGGGTCAGTTTGACATCAGGTATGAGCCTCGAACAACTGTTAAAGGCCAGACTTTGGCAGATTTTATTCAAGAGATGACCAGAATGCATGAGAAGAAAGAATGGGAATTATTTGTAGATGGATCTTCATCCCGTCAAGGATCCGGAGATGGGATAGTGTTAGTCAATCCAGAGAAAGATGAATTACAGTTTGCTATAAAGTTTCTGTTCAAAGTATCTAATAATGAGACGGAGTATGAAGCTTTTTTACAGGGTTTAAAGATAGACGAACAGATAGGAGCTCGCCATATAACAGTCAAGTCGGACTCACAGTTGGTAACTCAGCAGCTTCAAAACCAATGCGAGGTCAAAGAAGATCGCATGATTTCTTATGTGGAAAAAATAAAAGATATGGAAAGCAAGTTCGAGAAGCTTCAGATCGAACAGATTCCTCGAAGTGCTAATCAGAAAGTAGATTTCCTCTCAAAAATAGGCAGTTCGCTGAAAGACTGTTCGCAATGGAGTATAACGGTTATGGGTGTGGGAAAAGAAAATGAGGTGATAACCATAGGCAAGGCAGAGTCCGATTGGAGAACTCCTTTATTGCATTTCATGGAAGGAAAAAGAGAAGGGACAATACAGGGACTTAAAAGGTTGGAAAGGTAAGTTCGATTCTATTATATTTTTAATGGATCTTTGTATAGAAAAACTTTTTTGCCAACAGATGCAAAGTGCCTATCTCAAGAGGAAGGGATTAAGGTTCTGAAAGAAGCTCATAAAGGGGGATGCGCCGAACATGCATGGGCAAGGGCTTTAGCTCGTAAGGTAATACGAGCCGGTTTTTATTGGCCCACAATGAAGAAGGATGCTGAGAAAATAGTTAGAAAGTGTGAGTCTTGTTAAAAACATGGGTGGTGGATTCATACGCCAGCTACTGATATGTTAACTGTTTATTCGTCTCGTCCTTTTACCAGATGGGGAATTAACATTGTTGGTCCATTTGTTAAAACTAGAGGAAGTAAACAGTTCTTGGTCGTAGCAGTGGATTATTTCACCAAATGGGTTGAAGCTGAATCTTTGGTCAAGATCACTGAGGCTGATATGATCAATTTTGTATGGAGGAATATTTGTTGTAGATTTGGTTTGCCGAGGATTCTGGTGTCAGATAATGGAGCTCAGTTCCGGGGAAAGAAGATCACCGAGTGGTGCAATGAGATGGAAATTCTGCAAGTATTCACAGCTGTTGCACATCCCCAAGCTAATGGGCAGGTCGAAGTGGTGAATCGGATCATATTGGTTGGACTCAAAAAACGGCTTGAATCTGAGAAGTCGAATTGGGTAGATGAACTGCCATCAGTGTTATGGGCTTATCGAACAACATCTAGGTCGACAACGGGAGAGGGCCCTTTCAGTCTGGCATTCGGAATGGAAGCTGTAGTCCCGACAGAAATTCAAGGAGAAGCTTTAAGGATTACCAGTTTCGAACCCCAGGAGAATGAGGAGTTAGTCAAAACTGATATGATGTTTTTAGATGAAGTGAGAGACGAGGCCAGAGTTCATCATGAACTTTACAAAAGGCGCATTCAAGCAGCATTCCACAAAAAAGTTCGAAAGAGGGAGTTTCAAGTAGGAGATATGGTGTTGAGGTAGTCAGATGCCTTAGTTGAAATTGGTATGTTGGATGCTATTTGGGAAGGACCATATGTTATTTCAAAGATTCTTCCATGAGGATCATACGAGCTGAAAAATGAAGATGGGAAGATGTTGCCTCGACCATGGCATGTGAGTCATTTGAAGAAATTTTATACTTAAAGTGTTGCATTCCTGTATGTTGCTTATCACTTTTTTCCCTTAGCTTAATAAAATGAGAAGTACTTACTCTCCGTGGACGTAGGCTAACTTAGCCGAACCACGTTAAATGGCTGTGTCTTTTCCTTTCTGTTCGATTTCATATGATGGTTATTCCATTTGATGATTAAGCGAATCGAAACATTCCCTCGGAATGTCCTGATTAAGCGAACCGAAACATTCCCTCGGAATGTCCTGATTAAGCGAGTTGAAGTATTCCCTTGGAATACCCCCCAATCAGACAAATTGAAGTATTCCCTCGGAATACCTTATTAGGTGAACTAAAACATTTTATTGAGATGATATGATTAAGTGAATGCATATATTCTCTCAAGATACTTTGATTAAGCAGAATGAGGTTTTTAGTGTTTTGATTAAGTAAACATTGGTTTTATTTGTTTCTGCCAAGGAGTTTTCATTGAATCAAGTTATTTATTCTCTTTACAAAAAATATTATCTCTGACATACTTCTGCAGTATAATGGCGAACTTATGGGGGTAACAAAGTTGTGAATATACTTAAGGAGTTGAAGACAGGTAAATAAGTAGCAAAAAGGACAAAAGTTGACTTCGATCCATACGAACAAAAGTTGTTTACATAGAAAAATAAAAGTTGTTTATAAAGAAAATGCAAGGAAAATCTACTAAAGATGATCAGGAGAAGGAGCTGAATCAAAGGCCAGATTGTTGGTTGAGGGTGGTAGCGGAGGATCGAACATATCTTCTGGCAAGTCCACAGCTGAGTTCGGGCCTGGTTCTTCTGATGCATGAGGGAATGAGCTCGTACTGGGGATATTAAGAGCTCTATCGGAAAGATTTTCTTTAAGTGCTTGCTCTAAACAACCTGCCCACCAATGAGCATCAACATCCTCATTCGGATCCCCATGCCAACCAGGAGGAATAGGGAATGTTTGCTGCAGTTTTTCGCCCAGCGAATCGACATCGAACTGAAGTAAGCTTTCGCCATAGGAGCAGCTTTGGAAAGGAAGAGAATAGAATTCCAGAGACGGAACATGAGTCTTACTCGGAAACTCTCCATTATTAAATCCATCTCCGAACTCCGAGCAAAATGGTGAAAGCCTTCATTCCACATGGTTTTACCGAACTCAACTCGGGTGCGCTTCTCTAGCTCCAACTCCTCTTTCAGTTTTTTGTTCTTAGCCTCCAGTGCCATATAAGCAGACTGTTTCTCCATGGCAAATTTTTCCTTAGCCACCAGCAATTCTTCTTTCTTGGCCACCTCTGAACGAGCAAGTGCTAGTTCGATGTCTCGTTCTTCCAATCGAGCTGACAGATTTTCGGCTTTACCGACATTTATCGTTAAGTCGCTCTCTAGGGTTTTCTTTTCCTCCAATACCTCCCTCAGTTGATCATGCTTCTGCCGGACTTGATCTCGTCGACGGAGGGCCCTTTTACCCAAACTTTCAAGAAATTTCCTTAACTTCGCCGCACGAGTCAAATTCAGCCTCAGCTCTCTTTCTTCAGCATCCTTCTCAATAGTTTTCTCACTCAGAGTAACCATCTCTCCCAGAGCTTCGAACTAACCCTGGGCTCTTCATCAATCTTTTGTTTCTTTGAAGCTCTATGCGAGTTAGAATACCATTTTTTCTTTCTGCGTAAAGAAGATGACACTTCAGGTGCTTCCTCATCAATCTCTTCAGTCAGATCAATGGGATCGGAAGCATGAGTAGCAGGCAGAGATGAATGGGTTTGAGCATCAGTGATAGCCAAAGGAGATGCAGATATGACCGGATCCGAACTAACAAGAAGACTTCCCCCCTCTGATTGAACTATGCTTTCTGTCGAACCGGGGGTTTTAGAGGTTAGTTCGGTGAGGCGTTTTTCCTCTACCTGCTTGAAAGTTGTGGCCAGTCCGGCATTTACTGCTCCTTCAGAAGGAGAGAAGACAGTTCGTTCCGCAGCAGGGGTCTTCGGGGTGAATTTGAAAAATTTGTTCATCATGTTGTCTGTAACATAAATAGATTTGAGTAAGATATTCATCAGCAAAATAAAACAGAAATGAGGAAAATGACAGAAGCTAAAAAACAACCTAGGTTGAATCTGGAGGGAACTTGACTGTTCGGATAGAACCCTCAGAATGACAACAGCGACTCACAGGAACTCATTTGCACTATATCAAACCACCCCCAACGGAAGATCCTATCCAGGGCGGCGATCGCAAAATCCCATTCGAGGACAAGATCAGTTCGGTTCGAAGTTTGGGCCCAAGGAAGTGAGCGGAAGGGTTGGTTCGCTGGTGCACGGATAAAAACATAGTATTTCTCCCAAGAATTGACTTTATCGTCCTCAAAAGATAAAAATTGAGCTTGTTTCCCACCGCTGCGGGGGCTCAGATAAAAACGAAAAGGGTTGGTGTGTTTGAGGACAAAACAAGATCGGAGCCGCTCAGAAGTGGGTTCGACCCCCATCCATTTACACACCATATAAAAAGACATTATGTAACTAATGGAGTTCGGATGAAGTTGGTTCGGACATATTCCAAAAGCCGAACCAACCTCCAGGAAAAAGGGTGGATAGGAGGAACTAAACCTAAGGTGACATGTTTTAAGAACCATGTCTGATGACCAGTCGGAGCTCGGTGTGGCTGATCATCCGAACTCGGAATTACTATGGAATAACCCCCATCATGAATGAGCTCAAAAGAATTGTTTGAGTTGGAGTGGCTTTTGTAGAAGAAAAAACGGTATCCACAGTTTTCTTGCGAGATCTTTTAGGGAGATCGGAGGGGTTCGAGCGGCTAGATGAAAAAGGTTTAGGGTTTCCAGGTTCAGAATGAAAACAAAGAAGAAATTGTTCGAAACCTTCCTCTGATTCGTCCTCGTCTCTCAGATGGGTTAGGGAGTTGGGAGAAGCCATTGAAATGAAAAACAAAGAGAGAAGGAAGATAGTACCTGGAAGAAATTGGAGAATCCTAGAAATTGCAAAAGAAAAACCCTTGTTTATATGTGAATATCCAGTGATTTGGCAGAAGGAATTTATGAGAGGACAAGAGGGTATAAATAAGAGGAAGACGACATTTGGAGGAGGACGACATTTGGTTTTGGGGGGAAAAGTTGAAAAGTCGGGCGTTTCTGACCTTTGGATGTGAAGGGATCGAACGACAAAAGATGAAAGGGCGTTCAATGGGAAGGGTGCCGATTGACACGTGTCATACAGAAATGATTGAAGGGACATGTTGCTTCTAGAAGGATCATTTGATGTTCGGCATAAGTGATGCGGACCAGTGCATATAAACATGCACTTTGAAGGGGGGAGTACTTGATATGGTCGAACTAAGCGAACCGGATTTTCTTATCTAAATCGGATCAAGTTTATGAGTCGTCGGTGTGAACAGTTTAAAGAAGATGAATAGAAGTTTTCTTTGAATGAGCGAGCTATGTTGTAGCACAATTTAAGCGAACTTTTCCATATTTTGATAAGAGTTCGCAGTTAATGTAGCAGAAGAGTTCGTAGTTAATATATCAGCGAAGTGCGAACTTATTAGGTTTTGAACCAAGATGACGAACTCATTTCGGATTAGTTAAACGAACTAATTTAAATTCAGGTAACTGCCCATTTCGTGGACCACTAAACCACTTCCCACATTTTTCGGATATCTTCAACTGACACAAATTTCAGGAAGTATATATACTTATGATATTCCTTCTTTCATTTTTTACGCACAATTACATTAGAAACACATACATATTATCTCTTTTTTTGACTTGAGCGTCGGAGTCTCATCGTCGGGAATCCCTCTCGGTGTTTGTTTTGCAGGTATTTTTATCAAAGATATCGGTTTTCCACTTGGGGAAGAAGAGTGTTGGGTCGGAGCAATATCATCACCTATGTTCAATTCACTCAAATAACAAATTATGGGGGGATTTTGAGATTGATTAACTGTTACTAAATTAAATGAAATAAACCTAGCAAGAAAAATAGACAAAGATTCAATGTATGCAAATATTCTAGTTAACAGTTCAATTATCCCAAGATATCAATTATTTCCTAATTAATGTATTACCCATCTCTCAGATTAGAGTGACACTCTTGTGCACAAGGTGTACAAATCCAGATCTGTGCACAACAAATACTGTTATATTATATGAAGTAATACTGTTATATTATATGAGTAATACTGTTAAAACTATATATAAGATAACAGTATCACTCATATAATATAACAGTATTACTTCATATAATATAATAGTATTGTTGTGCACAGATTTGGATCTGTGCATCTTGTGCACAAAAGTTTTTGCCCTCAGATTATCATGGAATTATCACCCTTAATCTAACAACAAGCTCTGTTAAACCGAATCGTCTCTTAAGATTAATTAAATTAGGATAAGATCTCTAATTAATCTTATTTAATTGAATAATCCAGAATAAGTTCTCTAGATTTAATTCATCAAATGCATTAATCACCAAGATGATAGGATGAACTAGACTCCAAATACACAAGCTCGATTCGATAATTTAGGATTATGCTACCCTAGAAATGCACGATCTCTAGTTTACCACTTATGAAAATTAAACCACAATGATTAGGATTCATGATTTAAGATTCTAGCAATCAATTATCAGCATTTAATCTAGGTGGTCAATCCAAATCAAGCAATAATAATTGAAAACATTATGCACAGATAACATAATCAATTTCAATCAAATATCAAGAGATAAATACGGGATTAATTAGAAAATAAATAGATATACGGGTTCAAACATCCCTGCTAACCGAAATTGAGAAATTAGCTGAATATCTTCGAAATTGAATCCACCAAAGTAATTGAGAACTCCATCCAAAATAATTTAAGAAAAATAAAATAAATCTTTCTCTCTCTAAAACAATCTAAATTCATCACGTGAACTCCTCCCAAATTGACAACCAAATCTCTCCATAAATAGGCATGAACAGTGCCTTGGAGATTAAGTCTCTCAAGTCATGGGCCATGACCTCTTTCTTTAAATTCTTGGCCCAAATCCCTTTCTTCATTCACCATGAGCCCAAATCTTTCCATTACTCCAGAATACTCTATAAATTTCTAAAATCAACAAGAAAATAACATATAAAGTATTTGAAGACTCAAATCACGTATATGTAGGAAAATAGTGCATTCAATCAAATAAACGATCATAAAATCTGACATTAAACACCATTAATTTGCACATATTTTCCTCGTATCAATAGTACCACAAAATTATATACTTTTATTTTGGTTAAGCCAAAAAAAAAATCGTTTTGGCTGTTATTTGGAATTTTAAATATGTACATCTTAGTATGATTTATAAAATAACTAAGAATACTAGCTATATAATAATATAAAATTTTCAAAACAATTTTCATTCATCCAATCACGCCATACGTCAAATACTATAAATCCCGAATATAGGGTTTAGATGGTTGTTATTATTATTATTTTTTAAATTTAATAAATGTCAATTACCAGACCAAGAAATGCACCAAATCAACTCTTATGCAAAACAAGAACCCTAATTTTGCATGAAAAGAACAAATGAACACAACACAAGAATCGCGATCAACACTCGACGATTTTAAAGTGGTTCGGCTTACACTATACCTACATCCACCGGAGAACTCTTTCACTAATCAATCGAATCGAATTACAGCAGTTTACAAGAGAATCAAAGAGAAACAAGAAACACTAGAAACCCTAGCTATCGCACTAACTTCTCGACTGACTCACTCTCTGTATACAACTTATTATGAAAAACTATCAACTAACGAAATGATCTCCTCTTTATATAGAATCCGCAGCAACTGATCTCACTTCAAACCGTTGAGAATCGAATGAGAAATCGCCCCCACAAAACTGAACTGCAAAACCGTTCAACAAATACAAAGAAAAAGAATAACCATATTACCTAACTTGAAAGTGTGATTTCATATTACGTTTTTATAAGTGAGCCACACGACTTTCTTAATACTTGGGCAAAACTCAATTTTCTCATTTTCTTCATTTCTTCATGCATATGGCTGAGATATGGCTGTAGCTTGCATGCTATACTCCACAATAAATTAAAGAAAGAAAGTGATTTTTAATTTTAAATGTTTCGATCATTTCTTTAATCTTGGCCATTTTGACTATTCCGACATCATCTTGCTCGTTTTTGACTTTGTCTAGGAATTTTAATTTCTACTCCTACAATCAAATTTCTTCTTGATTTTACTCCGATAATTTTGGATATATTTTATATTTTCATGTCAACCATCTTTCTTCCACCAATATTTTACTCTATCTAGCTACACTTTTTTTTTTAATTCTTTCTAAAGGTACTTATATGCAAATGCAAGAGCAAAAGAAAATGAAGGTAAAGAAAGGATGGATTGCAGTGCAAGTTGGGTTATGCCATACCAATTGTAATCATGAAAATCAAGATTATTGCACATTTCGAAGATTTGTTATCCCAATCTCGTATTTATACAATCCCCTCTTTCAAAGGCTTCTTGATGAAGCTCACGAGGTGTATGGTTATCACAACGATGGAGTCCTTACATTACCTTGTACAATTGATGACTTTCTTCAAATTCAGTGCCAAATCGAAAGGAATATCACTGGAAAACATAATGGTTGTCGGAAACATGACCAGAAGTTGCATTCTAGGTCGTCGATGGTATCAGATATATCTACCTCATCATCGTACGTTCCATTCTTTTGTAGGAAATAATGATCGTTTGTAATTGTTACTCATGATTAATGTCAATGTTAATATTTTGATCATCCGAATTAGTTTTATCTGCACATACAACTTCTTATTTTGGCTTTAACGCATGTCTTCCAATAGGATGTTTAAAACCTTGAATACTCTTTAAAAGTTTTTGATAAATATTTTTACAAATATCTTTATCTTAATTTAAATATGATAATTGGGAATTAAGAAGAATTTATCTTGTTTAAGTTGTTATGAAGCGCTTTAAATTTAAAATTTTTATTTACAAAATCATTGTTCCTAATATCTTAAAAAACTTCCATCATCTTTTCTTTTTTCCTTTTTTTTTCCTGCAAAATACTTCAATAACTTACTATAAATATAAGACATAACAAATTAAATATATTATAACATTTAAAAGTATACATTAGTAAAATGCTTAGTTGCCAATTAAATTATGATCTTTACATTAATTACAATTAGTCAAACCTTTTGATATTAGCAAAATTAAAATGATTTTAGATGTTTTTTCGCAATTCGAATTATTGGGTATATTTCAACAACAATCACTATCAAAAAATATTAACAGTAAATGTCACACCCACATTTCTAATATAGCTAGATTTGTAATAAATTTTGGGTTAAATGCATGAAACCCCCCTCTCATATGGAAAATCTGCGTCGCTCCCCCTCGTGTTTTCAAAATGACAAGGATAACATGTGGGTTATTAAAAAATACGACATACGCTCCATTTTTTCGAATTGTATTTAACATCGTTATATTTTGTCTTAAAATGAAAATATGTAATAATATTAATTTTTTTTTAGTTAAATTAAATTTGAAAAGTTTAATTATTTTATGATGTTATCTTACATTATCTTATGTTAATTAGTCATTAATCTTCCAATTATATATATTTTTAACCTTTTAAAATATATTAAAAATACAAATAATAAAAATTAACAAAAATTTGTAATAATATTAATTGTTTTTTAATTAAATTAAATTTGAAAATTGTAAGTATTTCATGATGTTATCTGATATTATCTTATGTTAATTAGTCATTAATCTGCCATATATATGTATATATATATATATATATTGTTAACCTTTTAAAATATATTTAAAATACAAAAAGTATATGATAATAGAAAATTAAAAAATATCAAAAATTGAAATAAAAGAAATGCAAGTAGAATATTATTACATAATGCACTAGTGGTTTGAGGACCACTTTGGCACCCGGATTCGATTCCTAAACAACGCGCAATATTGACTATAATGATGTCATCACTGATGTCAGCCACACTATGATGATGTGTCATGATGACGTCGGCATCCTATTTAAATAGTTAATTTAAAAAAAGACAACACTTTTGTGCAACGGTTTAAAAGCGTTGTTGTATCTAGAGAGACAACGCTTTTAAACCGTTGTTAAATAGCGATTTTTTTTTTGCAACGCTGGATATGACAACGCTAAAAAACTAGATTTAACAACGGGAAAAAACCGTTGTTAAATCCCGAAATTCTTGTAGTGTTAGGACTCGAGTTGGAGAGGAAAGCAAAGTAGGGTACTTGTTGCTTGCCTGCCGCCGACCCACCGCTGGCCTGCCGCCGACCTGTAATAGTCTATGCATGCGCTTGGTACTCACTTTCACTTTCACCTTGTTTGTGTTGCAGGATTCACTTTCACCTTTTATTTATTGTTTTTATTGATATTTGATTTTATGAACAATTAATGTGCATTATTTTGTTAAAAAAAAAAAAAGGTGGGGCGGGGATTCCGCGGGGGATCTCCACGGGGGACAGGGATCCCCACGGGGTGGGGACGGGGACAATTTTTTCCCCGTTTCGCGGGGCGGGGAATCCCCGCGAACGCGGGGACGGGGATGGGGATTGCTCCCCCGACCCCGCCCCGCTCCGTTGCCATTCCTACACACGGTCCACACCCACTTATATATTTACATATTTATTTACTAAACACCCAATATGTACGATCCTCTTTTGTCTCTAACGAGAAGCATAATTTGAAAGTGTAGTTGTTCCTAAGAATATCACTAAGAATGTATATTATCAAAACTTTGTCTGTTCATGGCAATGCTACAAGTACTCCACTGTGTTTTCCTATATATATCTTTCGCATTGATTTTGTCAACATCGAATCTAAATGCTATGCTATTAATTTCGCACTTTTGTATTCCGACAAAAACATATTGAACAAAACAACTGATTTTAATGCTCCAAGACAACCTTGAAACTTCCAATTTTAAGATTCCAAAATTTAGTTTATATAAATAAAAGAGGATATCTACAATTTTTATATTTAAAGCAACACTATATATATGATCGTGAAGTGCATTTCATTCCTATAAATTAATCATCTCTTTGTATTTCTACTTGCCCAAGGCAAACACAAATACTCTCTAGATAGCCACACTTGTGCTCATAAGGAATTGAAATGATGCAAATGCAAGAACAAAAGAAGATGAAGGTGAAGAAAGGGTGGATTGCAGTGCAGGTTGGATTAGGCCTTCTTCCCAATAATGATGTCGAAAATCAAGATTATTGTACGTCGAGGAGATTTGTTATCCCAATCTCGTATTTATACAATCCCCTCTTTCAAAGACTTCTTGATAAAGCTCACGAGGTTTATGGTTATTACAACTCTGGAATCCTTACATTACCTTGTACGCCTCATGATTTTCTCCAAATTCAATGCAAAATCGAAAGGACTAGCAAACCAAATAGCTGTCGGAGCAAACACCATCACTTGCACTCCACCTCATCCAATGTATCTTGTTCATTTCCTTTGTAGGATATAATCATCTTTTATCATTAATTGTCACTTATAAATGTCAATGTTAATATTTAGATTATCAGAATTTATATATGTACGTTCATCTCATATATTTGGCCTTCTAAACATATTAATAGCTGGAATCAAGTGAATAATGCCAAAGTACTAGAAATAACCGGACTATTATTTTCTCGGAATTAATTTCTTTGATTTAATTCGTTAGAGTGAATCATTTACCCGTTCCCCTGCTATAGTACCACAAAATTATATACTTTTATTTTGGTTAAGCCAAGAAATAATAATAATAATCGTTTTGTCTGTTATTTGGAATTTTAAATATGTACATCTTAGTATGATTTATAAAATAACTAAGAATACTAGCTATATAATAATATAAAATGTCACGCCCCAAAATCTTTCGGTCAAAATATCAGAGTTTTTCTTGCGGGCGTGAAGAAAGAAGGGGGAAAAGGCATGCATAAAATAAAATAGAAATCTTTGGGAAAGAAGAACAGACGATTTTATACATACAAATCCTCGGCGTCTAGCCGAAATAAAACCATTTTACATAGCAGCGGAAAAATATCAAGATCCTTTACAAAAAAGAAGAGCTGTTTAATTTTACAATCGAGCAACATATCTTTAAAAAGGTAAAACCGGAAGATGGACTCAGTTGATAGGGTACCCCTCTCTCTACGCGTCAAGATTCTCTTCTTCTCCTGTAGTGTGAGTACAGGTGGGGGGTGAGTGCGTTGAATACACTCGTGGAATTAATCACCAAGTTTTTAACATTATTAAGCAGATACACAGATCCAACATATATAATAGTTCAGCAATGAGACACATCACATATAATGCATTGTACATAAAATACGAACACATAACTCTAAGAGTACTCATCTAACATATGGTGCTTTTATGGGCCACCAGTCCATTGGTGCTTTTTACGGGCCACCAGTCCATCCAGAACGAGATCATAGACCTCCGTTCCGTTGGTGCTTTTTACGGGCCACCAGTCCATCCAGAACGAGATCATAGACCTCCGTTCCGTTGGTGCTTTTTACGGGCCACCAGTCCATCCCAGAACGAGATCATGGACCTCCGTTCTGCTAGTGCTTTTTACGGGCCACCAGTCCATCCCTAACGTATGGTGCTTTTATGGGCCACCAGTCCATCTTAACATATGGTGGTTTTATGGGACACCAGTCCATCTTAACATGATTTTGGACTTCCGTCCACATATATCATATTCATAATGTATGCATGTACATAGTAATCATAGCAAATAATCACAGCACGTAGAGTTCAACAGTTCATATATCAAATATGGAAAACATTAAACAAATAGAGTTATTAGGGTTCAGAAGTTACCCCCACCTTATTCGGTGGTTACCACGTGAGTAGCTAGAACCGAAAGTCTGATAACCCAACACCTCAAAGCTTAGCCCAACAAGTAGCCTACACATTTACGGTGTTTCTTAGGTCTTAAATACAGTATAATTAAAGCTGTAAAGGGTCCCGGCGGAAAAACGTTTGTTAATGATACGACGGATCGAAAATACGGCATCACGTGCGCCGGAGCACGCGAGCACCCGACGTCGGGTGAAAAAGAACCCGACGGCTCGCGCATCACCCGGCAGCTGCCGAGTTTCCTCAGCCACCCGGTCCTCGTCGCCGCGCGCGCTAGACCCCCGGCACGCGCGCCCGCACAGCGTGCGCACCCGGCTCCCGACCCGACGCACACCCCGACGCACACCCTGACGCGCACACCCGGCATCCGACCCGACACACACCCCGGCCCGACGCACACCCCGACGCGCACCCCGACACCCGACCCGACACACACCCCGACGCACACCTCGACACCCGACCCGACGCGCACCACCACCAGCTCCACTGCTGGCCAGCGGCGACGACGGCGGCGACGGAAAATAAAGACGTAAAGAAAAAGAAAAGAAAGAGAACTTACGTGTTCGCGTCGCGAGCGTCGCTCGGGTCGTTGACTTTGAAAACGTATAAGTTTTGAAAATTATGAGCCCCTATTTATAGATTTTGGAAATTACCTTTTTACCGTTGAAAAATTACCATTTACCAAAAATATCTTAATTTACCTTTCATTAAAATATTATTTTTATTTTTACCTTTTATCAAAATTTTACCCTTTCCTTCGTCTGTTGAGCTACGGGTCTCCGATTGACCTCTAGTTTGTTTCTATTTTCTCGTATTTCCGATACGAATCTCTTGGTAAAATTGTATTCTAGGTTCCATGTCACGAAAAATATACCCATCTAAAACTAAAACCGGCGTTAACCAAGTATCTGAAACGCACGTACTAAATTAAACAGTCCAAACATACGCACATAATTATTAAGTCAGGGTTCAAATATTTAATTATTCAATTATGCTCATTTTGATCCGGGGTGCTACATAAAATTTTCAAAACAATTTTCATTCATCCAATCATGCCATACGTCAGATACTATAGATTCCGAATATAGGGTTTTGGTGGTTGTTATTATTATTATTTTTTAAATATAATAAATTAAAGAAAGAAAGTGATTTTTAATTTTAAATGTTTCGATCATTTCGTTAATCTTGGCAATTTTGACTATTCCGACATCATCTTGCTCGTTTTAGGGCGGAATGACTGTCTAGGAATTTTAATTTCTTTTCCTACAATCAAATTTCTTCTTGATTTTACTCCGATAATTTTGGATATATTTTATATTTCCATGCGAACCATCTTTCTTCCAATTTAAAACACATATTATCTAGTAATACTCGTTCATACTTGAAAAAATTCTTAGTCTTTGGTATCAACGAAAGTCCGACAATCTACTTCCTCGACCAAATATTCTGATTCTTTGCCACCAAATACATTTTGTCTGCACTTAGTAAACACTTCATAAATGATGCCCCCATTAAACAAAGAAACAAAAATGACAATTAATAATTTACGAGGAAAAACAAAGCTTAGAAGGCATCATTAGATGAACTAGTTCCAAATTTGTATGTACTTGCATATTCCACCTCCAAAACAACGTCATTATCAAGTTTCCTAAGCTTATAAATATTTCCCTTACATGTCCTAAATACATCATCATCGTCAGAAAGAAAGCAACCATAAGAAAGAAAATATCTAACTAAATCTTCAAATCTCAGAAGAAAAAAAATAATAGTACAAAAATGCAAGGTGGGAAGAAGATGAAGGTGAAGAAAGGTGTGTGGCAGTGAAAGTAGGGTTAGCAGAGAGTGATCAAATTCAAGATTATAAAGCATTTCAAAGATTTTCGATCCCAATTTCGTACCTATACAATCCCATCTTTCAAAGGCTTCTTCATAAAGGCACCTGGCCCTAAAATAATGTTTGTTTTAAGAGTATCAAATTGTTAGTAAAATAAAATTTGATACAATCCCATTTTACTTTCTAAAATAATGTTTGTTTTATTTTCACGTTTTGTAAAAATTATATTGTAATTTCTGTTGATAGATCCTGTAAAGTATATTTCCACTGCTTAAGGTTTCAAACTCTTTGAATCGGTTGTATCCGATGTTTCATATGTACAACTTCTTATCGTCTTTTATCTCCTTCTAATTTATATCATGCACGTCTCTTTCCCCTTCTTCTTGCACGCCCACTAAGAAAAACTTTGATATATTTTAAGTACGAAAAACGGGGCGTGACACTAATCATCTAAACTTACACTTTATATATATATATATATATATATATATATATATACACACACGTCACATAATTATTATAATATAAAAATATTATGCAAATTGTATGTTGTATATATATGCGTTTAGGTTTTGATTAATCATTAATTTTAGATTATCTGAAAAAAAAAATCAAAGTAAAAGGTTTTAAAAAAATAACTAAGCCCTATAATTTAGGGTTTAGCTACAGATTAGGGTTTTTTATGTTATCGACGAATACATTGTCCAAAATGACGTTTTAACGAACTTCTCAAAGCAACACGAAACGACATCGTTTTGGATCAATTTATAACCGATGAAAAGTAATGTATGTAAATTACTGTCAATTGTCGTTGGAAAATTATATTTGCCTGCAAAAAAAATTCGGCACTCTATAAGACGAAATTTCGGCGATAATCTATCGATAATGTTTTTGAAAATACCATATCTCCAACGAATATGCGTCGACAATCCACATTATATTTTTTTTTTATAGTTAATCAATTTACAAACATTAATTACATGTTATATTCTAAAATATCAACAACAACCAATTTACTAACACTACAAGTTTCATGACAAATTATACAACAATCAATATATATGTTTAAATCTACTCGGTGTTTAAATTTCATAAAATATCATTTAAGCTAACCTCACTAAAATTGTAGATTTCTTCAATGTTTATTTTTATTTTATATATTTTTGCCTAAAATTTAAACACAAAAAATCATATGATACAGTCGTGGATATAAATCCATGGGTCGATGCAACCTCACTACTTACGAACCAAACTTATATTAACAAACTCATGTGAATTGTGAGTTGTGGTTTGTGGGTTGCATCTCATAAGAAATTAATGAAATTTAAATTTCCTTGATTCACTACAACAAAAAAAGTCGTTGTCCTTCCCACTAAAAAGAGCGTTTTTGTATCCAGTGTTGTAAAAGGCATGTGCTAAAACACTCTTTAAATCTTGATTAAAGAAAATTTAACTAGCTTGATCAAAATCAATATATTCTTAATAAGGACGTCTCTTTTCCAGGTGTTTTTTTTTCTTGTCACCATTGTACAAATAGTATAGTTGTTATCGTTCCACAATATCCATAATTTGTTTTGCCATACTTAGAATATATTCTAATAAGGTACAATTTTTTTTTTTTTTTTATTGTCTGTCGAAAAATGTCACTTGAATCTCTAGTTGTATATATCTATGATTACTATAAGAATGTATAAGATCTTAACTTTTGTAAGTAAGTGGATAGTGATTTTGGTATCTCATTGTCATAGGATTTTTAAAAATCGAATATAAATACTATGCAATAAATTGTGCAGTTTTCTATTGTGACAATTAACATAGGCCAAAACAGCACAAATACATTCATAACAACAATGAAATTTCAAATTTTAAGATTCCAAATTTTAGTTGGTTAAAAAAAAGAGGAAATGTCTCTTAGGTTGCATCTGTACTTGAATCTTGATATCTAATCACGACACTTCCAAAGCATAACTCTATATCATGAAGTACTTTTGAATCCTATAAATAAATCGTCTCTATGTATTTCTACTTGCCTAAAGCAAACACACATACTCTCTATCTAGCTACACTTGTGCTCATTCAAACACCTTTTTGACGATGCAAATGCAAGAGCAAAAGATGATGAAGGTGAAGAAGGGGTGGATTGCAGTGCAAGTTCATAATAATGATGATGAAAATCATGATTATTGTACATTTCAAAGATTTTTGATCCCAATCTCATATTTATATAATCCCCTCTTTCAAAGGCTTCTTGATGAAGCTCACGAGGTGTATGGTTATCACAACTCTGGACTCCTTACATTACCTTGTACAATTGACCATTTTCTTCAAATTCAGTGCCAAATCAAAAGGAATATCACTGGGAAGCATAATGGTTGTCGGAAACACCAAAAGTTGCACTCTAGGTTATCGAATATATCTACCTCATCATCTAATTCCATTCTTTTGTAGGAAATAATGATCTTTTGTAATTGTTACTCATGATTAATGTCAATGTTAACTTTAACACATGTTGTGTTTGTGTGTGAGATTATAAATTCTTTGAATAATTAGATGTTAAAAACCTTATTAGCTTTTTAAAAGTGTTTGATAAATTTTTTTTTTAATATCTTATTTTAGTTTAGAATATGATCATTGGAAGCTTATAAGATACTTTTCCCAAAGCAAGGAGACTTCATCTTATTAATGAAATAAAATATTACTGTTATAAAGTGCTTTAAATTTAATTTAGTGTCACGCCCCGTTTTTCGTACTTAAAATATATCAAAGTTTTTCTTAGTGGGCGTGCAAGAAGAAGGGGAAAGAGACGTGCATGATATAAATTAGAAGGAGATAAGAGACGATAAGAAGCTGTAGATATGAAACATCAGATACAACCGATTCAAAGAGTTTGAAACCTTAAGCAACGGAAATATACTTTGCAGGATCTATCAACAGAAATTACAATATAATGTTTACAAAATGTGAAAATAAAACAAACATTATTTTAGAAAGCAAAATGGGATTGTATCAAATTTTATTTTACTAACAATTTGATACTCTTAAAACAAACATTATTTTAGGGCCAGGTGCCTTTATGAAGAAGCCTCTTTGAAAGATGGGATTGTATAGGTACGAAATCGGGATCGAAAATCTTTGAAATGCTTTATAAACTTGAATTTGATCACTCTCTGCTAACCCTACTTTCACTGCCACACACCCTTTCTTCACCTTCATCTTCTTCCCACCTTGCATTTTTGTACTATTATTTTTTTTTTCTGAGATTTGAATATTTAGTTAGATATTTTCTTTCTTATGGTTGCTTTCTTTCTGACGATGATGATGTATTTAGGACATGTAAGGGAAATATTTATAAGGTTAGGAAACTTGATAATGACGTTGTTTCGGAGGTGGAATATGCAAGTACATACAAATTTGGAACTAGTTCATCTAATGATGTCTTCTAAGCTTTGTTTTTCCTCGTAAATTATTAATTGTCATTTTTGTTTCTTTGTTTAATGGGGGCATCATTTATGAAGTGTTTACTAAGTGCAGACAAAATGTATTTGGTGGCAAAGAATCAGAATATTTGGTCGAGGAAGTAGATAATATGTTTTACGTTGATACCAAAGACTAAGAATATTTTCAAGTATGAACGAGTGTTACTAGATAATATGTGTTTTAAATTGGAAGAAAGATGGTTCGCATAGAAATATAAAATATATCCAAACTTATCGGAGTAAAATCAAGTACTCTAACGAATTAAATCAAAGAAATTAATTCCGAGAAAATAATAGTCTGGTTATTTCTAGTACTTTGGCATTATTCACTTGATTCCAGCTATTAATATGTTTAGAAGGCCAAATATATGAGATGAACGTACATATATAAATTCTGATAATCTAAATATTAACATTGACATTTATAAGTGACAATTAATGATAACTATATTGCACCATGCCCCTTTTCTCAATAAAATTTGTAATTTAATACTATTTTATTTATTCTTTTTTTTTTTTTCAATTTTTAGAATTTTACTTTATTTAATAGAATCCCTCTTTTACTCCAAAATTTCTCCTTATTTAATTTAATTATTTATATTATTACTATTTATGTATATGTTTTTTGAATATTTTACAACCTTAATTTTAAATGAAATTTGATGTAAAAATCTGATATATAAATCTGATATGAAATAAAAATCTGATGAAAATTTTATAAAAATCTGAAATAAAAATCTGAAATTTACCTCCAGTATAAGATTAAATCTGAAAAATTAGAAATAAATTGAAATAAAAAAAAATGAAAATCTTCGCCACCTCCACCATTCTGCCCTCTGCACACAGCCGTCCATCTCCACCATCGGGCCGCCACACACATCACCCTGAAGGATAGTCACCGTGCGACCTCCGCCAGCTGTATTCCCTACATTCCCGACCTTCGGCGAGAATCGTCTCCCCTCTCCACTCTCTTATCTTCGCATCTCTGACCAACGTAACCCTGACCAATTCGATTTTTCATTTTTCAACCAAAATATGTGAAATTCATATCAAAATGATCATCTACTCAAGCCCAAACATAACCCCATATCAATTTCAAAATAACCAATCGATTTTGTGACAAATTGATCGAAATATGTTCAAAATTTCAAAGCAAACCCTATTTTTTTGAGTTCTCATTTGAACTTACAATATCACAAATTGATTTAGGGGTTTCAATCCCCATGATATTAGATTTCTTCTAACATTTTTATTTGTGATTTCCATTCGATTTCAGTTCTCCAATTTTTGAGTTTTTTTTTTTAAATTTAATAGATTCGAGAAGAAATTCAGGCGAAAACAATCTACAACTATTAAAAATATAAGAAATCTGCTTGTTTTTCATCTAATCAATCACCATTCAGATAAGAAGAAAAAAAAAATGGAAGAACAACTCCTTACCTGCTTTTCGCGATCTGCAATCTGCGCTCCTCTCTAATTTTAGTTCTTTTTTTTATAAGAATTCTTTTCTTTTTTTAATTAAATTTTAATTATATTTTAAGGGTATAACAGGAAATTCAAGACAAAATATAACGACGTTAAATTCAATTCGAAAAAATGGAGCGTATGTCGTATTTTTGATAACTCACATATTATCCCTGCCATTTTGAAAACATGAGGGGGAGCGACATAAATTTTCCATATCAGAGTGGGGTTTCATGCATTTAACCCAAAATTTATTACAAGTCTACCTATATTAGAAATGTGGGTGTGACATTTACTGTTAATATTTTTTGATAGTGATTGTTGTTGAAATATACCCAATAATTCGAATTGCGAAAAAACATCTAAAATCATTTCAATGTTGCTAATATCAAAAGGTTTGACTAATTGTAATTAATGTAAAGATCATAATTTAATTGGCAACTAAGCATTTTACTAATGTATACTTTTAAATGTTATGATATATTTAATTTGTTATGTCTTATATTTATAGTAAGTTATTGAAGTATTTTGCAGGAAAAAAAAAAAGGAAAAAAGAAAAGATGATGGAAGTAGGAACAATGATTTTGTAAATAAAAATTTTAAATTTAAAACGCTTCATAACAACTTAAACAAGATAAATTCTTCTTAATTCCCAAATCATATTAAAATTAAGATAAAGATATTTGTAAAAATATTTATGAAAAACTTTTAAAGAGTATTCAAGGTTTTAAACATCCTATTCGAAGACATGCGTTAAAGCCAAAATAAGAAGTTGTATGTGCAGATAAAACTAATTCGGATGATCAAAATATTAACATTGACATTAATCATGAGTAACAATTACAAACGCTCATTATTTCCTACAAAAGAAAGGAACGTACGATGATGAGGTAGATATATTTGATACCATCGACGACCTAGAATGCAACTTCTGGTCATGTTTCCGACAACCATTATGTTTTCCAGTGATATTCCTTTCGATTTGGCACTGAATTTGAAGAAAGTCATCAATTGTACAAGGAAATGTAAGGACTCCATCGTTGTGATAACCATACACCTCGTGAGCTTCATCAAGAAGCCTTTGAAAGAGGGGATTGTATAAATACGAGATTGGGATAACAAATCTTCGAAATGTGCAATAATCTTGATTTTCATGATTATAATTGGTATGGCATAACCCAACTTGCACTGCAATCAATCCTTTCTTTACCTTCATATTCTTTTGCTCTTGCATTTGCATCATCAATTGCTTATAAGTACCTTTTGAAAGAATAAAAAAAAAAAAGAAGGTGTTTGTATGAGCACAAGTGTAGCTAGATAGAGAATATGTGTGTTTGCTTTAGGAAAGTAGAAGTACAAAGAGATGATTTATAGGATGGAAAACTACTTCATGATATATATAGTGTTATGTTTTGTAACTGTCGTTATTAAATATGAAAATTCGAAGTAAATTATGCCATCTAAGTAACCTTTCCTCTTTTTTAACCAACTAAAATTTGGAATCTTGAATTGGATATTTCAAGGTTGTTTTGAATGTAGGCCTATGTGTAAATTAAGCTGATCATTTTTGTTGCTTTGGCCAATGTTAATTTGCAGAGTAGAAAAATGCATTATTTATTGCATTGTATTTAGATTCGATTTTTAAAAATCCTATGCAAATGAGATACCAAAATCACTGTCGACTTCACGCATTGTCATGATCATACAAAAGTTAAGATTATATACATTCTTATAGTAATCATAAAAATAACTAGAAATTCAAGTGACATTTTTCGACACAGACAAGAAAAAAAAGATTGTACCTTATTGGAATATATTCCAAGTATAGCAAAACAATTTGTGGATATTGTGGAAAGATAACATCTATATATAGTATTTGTAAGTACAATAGTCATAAGAAAAAAAAATTGGAAAAAGAAATGTGCGTAAGAGTATAGTGCTTTTGATCATGCTAGAAAAAAGTTCACTAATCAAGATTTAAACCGAATAAAACTTAAATTTCTTTAATTTCTTGTGAGATGCAACCCACAAGCCAATACTCGCAATTGATATGAGTATGAGTTTGGTTTGTGGGATGTGAGGCTACGTCGATCCAAGGATTTATATCCGAGACTGTATCATATGATTTTTTGTAATGTTTAAATTTTAGGCAAATTAAAATGTTCTTTCATTCTTTAAGTTGACCTATTCAGAATTTTAGTTCTCGTGATTTCAGAGTTCTGATTTTTGTCATTTAAGTATACAAATTCCTGAGACTTAAGACATTGACCTACTATGGTTAATTTAGTTGGTGACTCTGCATTCAATTTTGGTTAATTTTATTTTGGACCAGTATACTAATCCCACACAGGGTAAATAGCCTACACCATACTACTAAAATTAGCAATGATCAAATCCTATCAACTAAGTTACACCTAACTTAAAACAACCAGCGCACACAGCACAAATGGTTAAAGAATAAAAGGTTCTTGAACTGTTGCGGTGAAGACAGTCTTGAACTTGATAGCTCGAATGCTTGAGTAAATTGACTTCGAAGGTTGAGTGACTTGGCAAATGAAAGCTTAGAATAAACTTTGGAGTATTTCTGATTTTCCACTCGGCTATGCTCAGCAATTTCTTCAGTCAGCTCCACCTTCTATTTATAGATCTTGAGAATATATCCGTTGGGGAAGTATCCGTTGAAGAGGAACACTTCTTCATTTGAATTGAAGCTTTGATCTCCAAGATCTTCTTTGTGTTCGCATTAAATGCTTTTATGCAACCGTTAGCTAGTCTGGTTACCAGATAGCTTTCTTCCCGTTTAAGTTGCATGGTCTTTTTCATGCTGCATGGATAGGAGTAGTACTTATCTTTTCTGCAAGAGATCCGTTGGCTACTTCCTACTTTCTCTGTAGATTGTTGTAGCTCTTCCTTGCTTGCTTTGCTCAAGATGCGGTTCTATGCTGCCTTTTGTTCCGTGCCAGAATTCTGTTTCAGAAAAGCTTTCTATTTTTTAGACTTTCAGTCAGCTTCCTGTTCCAGCGTCAACTTCCTGTTCCAGCATCCTGTTCTCTGTTTCATTCAGTTTTTCTGCTATAGCGGCTTGTTGCTTCTTCCATGCTGCTTCCTGTTTCAGAATAGTTTTCTGTTGCTGAAACCTTTAGTCAGCTTCCTGACTTGCTGGCTCCTCCAGCTTGCTGCTCTTAGAAGATAACTTTCTGTTTCTTCTAAAGTTGGTTTTCCTTATAAGTTGGAAAACCATTACATGATCTTATCTTTTCTTCTGATCATGTAATACGTGGAAACTCACTTCAACAAACTATATTATCTTATTATGCAACATGTTCTGTCTTATCAAGATAACTCCAGAAATATCCCAACAGTTCTTCACCATTCATGCAAAGAAACCCTAATCTGTGCGATTGAAAAAGCTTGTAATTCTTCATTGTTTTTCTGAATAAATTGATTGTGTTCTCTACCGTGGATGTAGACTCAAGTGCTTAAGAGTCGAACCATGTAAAATATCTAAGTGTTGATCGTTTTTCTCTTCATTTTTGATTTCTTGTTCTTGAGTTCATTTTCTGAGTTCATCTTCTACAATCAAGAGGTTGTGATTGATTCATTTTGGTGTGTTTGTGACCTTGATTAAGAGTTTAATCACTTACAATTGGCGTCATCTGTGGGAACCGAGTTGAACGATGGCTTCAATGAAGATGGAGGTTGGCAAGTTCAATAAAAAAGGTGACTATGGATTGTGGAAGGTTCACATGGAGGCATTACTAATTCAGAACAATCTGGAAGTGGCTCTTGAAGATGATTCATCACCATCTTCATCAGATGGAAAGACTGATGAAAAGAAGGCTGAAATAAACCGAAAGGCAAGAAGCATGATCATCCTATGCCTAACTGATAAGGCACTACATGAGGTCTGCAAGGAGAAAACTGCATCAAGTATTTTGGCTAAATTGGATGAGTTATATCTGACAAAGTCCTTGGCCAATCGAATGTTCTTGAAGCAAAAGTTATTAAACTTCAAAATTCAAGATGAGAAACAAATGACTGAGAAGTTGGATGAGTTTAACAAGATCTTGGATGATCTTGCAAATATAGTTTAGGAGATGGAGGATGAGAATAAGGCTCTGATTCTACTAAACTCTTTGCCTAAATCTCTAGATTCCTTCAAAGATGCTCTCATCTATGGAAGTACAAAACCTCTTAAGATGGATCAAGTACTCAATGCCATAAAATCGAAGATTCTCTCTATCAACTCAACTCAGAAACAACAAATATTGGGAGAGGGCTTGAGTATTAAGGAAATAAATTTCAAGAAAAATACAGAGAAGAAGAAGAATCAAAATGGGGTAAATTCTGATGGAAAATCATGCTCCAATCAGACTGAAACCAGGAAGTGCTTCTCTTGCCACAAAGTGGGACATTGGAAGAAAAATTGCCCTGAAAATAACAAGCAAAAACCTCAAGTTAAAGCTCCAGAAGCTGCAGTAGCTGACCAATTATGATCAAGCAGAGATGTTATGCATTGTTTTTTCAAAATTATCAACTGAGTGGGTTCTAGATTCTGGATGCAGCTTTCATATGTGTCCAATTAAACAGTGGTTTCAAGATTTCAAAGAAGAAGATGGAGGTTTAGTACTTCTAGTAAATGATCAAGCTTATAGAGTGAAAGGAGTAGGCACCATTACTCTGAAACTACAAGATGGCAACATCAAGAAACTCCCAGAGGTAAGGTATATTCCTGAACTTAAAAGAAATCTTATCTCACTGGGATATTTGAATTTTACAGGTTATGAATTAGAACCAAGCAAGGAATGAATCAGGTCTTGAAGAATGAAAGAATAATTCTGAAAGGAAAGAAGAATAATGGCTTATACATTCTACTTGTATCAACATTGGAGGGAGAACTTGCTGCAGTAATGAGTGAAGATGAGACTGATCTCTGGCACAAGAGGCTGGGCCATATTGGAGACAAAGGATTGCAAGAGCTATCCAAAAGAAGGCTACTGGGAGAAAACACAACAACAAAGCCAAAGTTCTGTGAAAAATGTATAATGGGGAAGGCAAAGAAGCTGCCATATGGAACTAGAAAGCATAACTCAACAAAGCCTTTAGAGTATGTACACTCAGATATTTGGGGGCCATCTAGATCATCAACTCATGGTGGATCAAGATACTTTATCACCTTCATAGATGATCACTCCAGAAAAGTGTGGGTGTACACTTTGAAGCACAAGAGTGAAGCTTTCAAAGTATTCAAAGATTGGCTCATTCAAATTGAAAACAAAACAGGTAGCACCCTAAAACATCTTAGAACTGATAATGGTTTGGAGTTCTTGTCTTCTGAATTTCAGGAATATTGCAAGAGCAAGGGAATTACAATGCATAAAATAGTAGCAAACAATCCCCAACAAAATGGAGTAGCAGAGAGGATGAATAGGACTCTCCTTGAAAGAGTCAGATGCATGCTACTAGATGCAAATTTTCCAAAAAAAATTTTGGGAGAGACTGTTACAACAGCAGCCTATTTGGTAAATAAATCACCTTCTTCTTCTATTGATTTTAAATCACCTGATAAAATCTGGTATGGAAGTCCATCTAGCTATTCACATCTTAAAGTTTTTGGTTGCTTAGCATATGCACATATAAAACAAGATAAGCTAGAACCAAGAGCAATTAAGTGTATATTCATAGGTTATCCAGTGGGAACCAAAGGATATAAATTGTGGTGTTTGGAATCTGGATACCAAAAATGCTTTATAAGTAGAGATGTGGTGTTCAATGAGAAGGAAATGGGATATCAAGTAAATCCAACTGGAAATAACACTGAAATCAATGATGGTATTCCTCTTGAGGTGGAGCAATCAGTTGGGGATATGGAATATGCCACAGAAACAGCAACGAGAATTGATAGACAAGAAGATCCAATAATTGAAACTCAAGGTGATGAGGAAATCCAAGGGCTAACTATACCCCACTTCTCCCCACTCAAAGACCGGGAAATCCATGTGCTAGATGTGGAGAACAGGGACACATTGCGTTAAACTGTCAGAAGATTGGAAATTTAGTAGCTGCAACACCGAGGCTGAGGCGAGGGGGAATTCGGAAATGCTACAGATGTGGAGAACCGGGACACATCGCAGTAAACTGCCAGAAGGTTGGAAACTCAGAGGCAGCTAAGAGATAGATTATGGATGATGAACAGTTAGTATTATATGTGTAGATAGATGTGTAGTGGATTTTACCTTGTAGTAGTGAACAAGATCATTTTGTATAATGTACGAGCGACCCATCTTTTGCTCATGCGTATAAGATACCAGTTCGACTTTTGCTAATCAATGGAATCTACGTTTTCTCCTCTCCTCGCATTTCGTGTTTAATTTCTTTACCTATAGTGTTGATATGACGACGGATCTGTTGAAGTATGAAGACGGTAGGATAGTCGCTAAAACCCTAGAGGTTAGCATCCCGTCAGGGAAGACAGTGAAAACAAAACACTTATACCGTCACCTGAAGATTGCTTTTGAGGATAAGATCCTTCTAGTTGATCTCCACGCATTGGAGATAAAGGATTTTGACATAATCTCAAGGATGGACTGGCTAGAGCCCAATCACGCGGTAATCAAGTATCGTGCAAGAGACATCGTCTTGCAAGCATCGGGAGAACCGGAGTTCAAGGTCCATGGAACACGAGTTAAAGGCAACTCAAGGATTATACCGGCCATGAAGGCAACCGAGATGCTTAGCAAAAGAAATTGCGAATCTTGGTTGGTCAACATAGTGAACCCCGAGAAATGATCGACTTCTGCTGAGAAGGTGCCGGTGATAAAGGAATTCATGGACTTGATGATTATTACAACAATCGGAACTATGAGTTGAAGAATGAGAAGAATGAGAAACAGAAATGTGGATCGGTCAGGAAGGATCAAGAAAGAATTGGAAAAGCTCAAAACTGGCGAAGGTTCTGAACATTGAGCTTAGCTAAATAATCAAGGAACTTGCAAGCCGAGTTATTTCCTTGACGAGAAATGGAAAGAACGACGCGACACGGGAATAGGAGGACGAGATTTTGAGAAAGTACCCCGACATACCGTTCCTAGGTATACATTTGTTTATCTTTCTAAGTACGCGCTCAATTTCGAGGACGAAATTATTTTAAGGGGTAAGGGATGTAGCACCCCGGGTCAAAATGAGCATAATTGAATAATTAAATATTTGAACCCCGACTTAATAATTATGTGCGTATGTTTTGACTGTTTAATTTAGTACGTGCGTTTCAGATACTTGGTTAACGCCGGTTTTAGTTTTAGATGGGTATATTTTTCGTGACATGGAACCTAGAATACGATTTTACCAAGAGATTCGTATCGAAAATACGAGAAAACAGAAACAAACTAGAGGTTAATCGGAGACCCGTAGTTCAACTGACGAAGGAAATGGTAAAATTTTGATAAAAGGTAAAAATAAAAATAATATTTTAATGAAAGGTAAATTAAGATATTTTTGGTAAATGGTAACTTTTCAACGGTAAAAAGGTAATTCCAAAAATCTATAAATAGGAGCCCACAATTTTCAAAACTTATACGTTTTCAAAGCCGACGACCCGAGCGACGCTCGCGACGCGAACACGTAAGTTCTCTTTCTTTTCTTTTCCTTTACGTTTTTATTTTCCGTCGCCGGAAAAGTCGCCGGAGCCGCCGCCGCCGGTGGTGGTGGCTGGTGCTGCTGGGCGTGCCGGGTGCGCATGCCGGACGCCGAGTGTGCACGCCGGGAGGCGCCAGGCAACGGGCAACGGGGGTTGCAAGCGCGCGACGGGCGCGCGGGCGACGGGAGCAGCAAGCGCGCGACGGGCGCGCGGGCGCGGGCGTCGGGGATGCAGCGCGCACGGGCGACGGGAGCAGCAAGCGCACGACGAGCGCGCGGGCGCGCGGGCGCGGGTGCCGGGGAATCAGTGCACGCGCGGGCGCGAGCGACGGGGATCCTGTGCGCGCGCCGGGTGCCGTCGTGCACGCCGAGCGCGCACCGTCGAGTATTTTCACACGTTGAACCGAGTCTTTGTGTACATCGGGTCGACCGGGAGTCGGGGCCCGGTCAAAGTCAACCATTTGATTGAAATTACCAAAATACCCTTCGATATTAAAACGCTCCGTTCGAGCTCGTTTCAACTCCGATCGAGCTCATTCTTTTTCCGTAGCGACCCTAATCCTTTCCTCTATCATATCAGTTGCTGAACTGATCTTTTCTCCCTTGTCTCATCGACCTCAATCTCTTGATATATCGATCCGTCTCGTCTCGTCTCGTCTCTATCGAACGATTCTTCTCTACGGCTATCTTTATACATTTTAAATATAAGTTTTAAGCATATTAATGATGTAAGAAATATTGTAAATTTGTGTAGGCCATCCATTGGGTTGGTATCAGTTGGAGTGGGAATCAAGATACCAAGTCTTTGATACTAGCGACTCACGTGGTAACCACCGAACAAGGTGGGGGTAAACTCTAAACCCTAATAACTCTATGAAATGTGAAGTCATATGTTTTGAGATAAATGTGGAAATTATATGATGTGTGTGGGGGTAAACTCTAAACCCTAATAACTCTATGAAATGTGAAGTCATATGTTTTGAGATAAATGTGGAAATTATATGATGTGTGTGGGGGTAACTTCTAAACCTTAATGACTCTATGTCTTCTGTACTTAACGCATGATGATGATAACGAACATATGCATGTAAACTGGATGTTATTAGAATTCTATTGATCGTTATGAATTGGTTGAAGCTTATGTGCCTTGGGTTTTGTGATGTGTTTGTATTCTGTGTTTATTTTACGATAGTGTGGTAGGGTTGGGCTCAGTGTCCAGTGGGCTCAATGTCCATTGGGCTGCGTGTCCATTAGTGAGTCGTCGGGGTGTCCTTTGGGCTTCGTGTCCATTGGGCTGCGTGTCTAGTTTTGAGTCGACAGAGTGTCCTTTGGGCTTCGTGTCCATTGGGCTGCGAGTCTTTTTGTGAGTCATGGGTTGTGTGTCCGTTTATAAATCGAGTTATGTGTTTTGTATAATATGTGATGTGTTTAATTGCTGATTTGTTATATCTGTTTGATACGTGATCGGCTTAATAAACATTAAAACATGGAAAGTATCTCCACGAGTGTATTCAACGCACTCACCCCCCACCTGTACTCACACTACAGAAGAAGAAGAGAATCTTGACGCGTAGAGAGAGGGATGCCCTATCAGCTGAGTCCATCTTCCGATTTTACCATTTTTAAGGATATGTTGCTCGGTTGTAAAAGAAAATTGTATTTCTCCATCTTTGTAAAAGATCCTGATGTTTTTCCACTGCTATGTAAAATGGTTTTATTTCGGCTAGACGCCGAGGATTTGTATACATAAAATCGTATGTTCTCTTTCCCAAAGATTTCTATTTTATTTCATGCACGTCTTTTTTTTCCCATTCTTTCTTCACGCCCGCAAGTAAAACTCTGATATTTTTGACTAAAAGATTTTGGGGCGTGACATGAAGAGCTCATATCATTGGAAAAGAATCATACTTGGACCTTGGTAGACAAACCTGATGGCAAAAGGATTGTAGGGAACAAGTGGATTTTTAAGAAGAAATTTGAAGTTGCAGGGTCTGAGCAGATAAGGTATAAAGCCAGGTTAGTTGCAAGGGGTTTTACTCAAAAGGAAGGAGTGGATTTCAATGAGATCTTCTCACCCATTGTAAAACACTGCTCTATCAGACTAATGCTAGCTTTAATGACTCAATGGGATATGGAACTTGAACAAATGGATGTCAAAACAACCTTTTTACATGGATATTTGGAAGAGACAATATATATGAAGCAACCTGACGGCTTCATACTTCTAGGAAATGAAAATAAGGTCTGCAAGCTACAAAAATTCTTGTATGGTTTGAAGCAAAGCCCAAGGCAGTGGTATAAGAGATTCAAAGACTATGTTTTAAGCATAGGAATGGAAAGGTGCTCTTATGATAATTGTGTCTATTTTGGAAAACAAGGGAATCTAATCCACACTTACCTTCTAATCTATGTGGATGATATGCTAATAGCAAGCAAGAGTTAACAACAAGTAACAAATCTGAAAAACAAGTTGAAATCTCAGTTTGAGATGAAAGATTTGGGAGAAGCAAGAAGGATTCTTGGAATGGATATAAGAAGGGATAGAAGCACTGGATTATTATCACTTGATCAAACTGATTATATAATGAAGGTGTTAAAAAGGTTCTTTATGCATCAAGCAAAGGCATCAGTGACACCTTTCGGGCAAAACAACAGTTTATCTAGTAGCCAAAGTCCAACAACTTTAGAAGAAAGAAAGAACATGGAAGGTGTTCCTTATGCAAGTGGTGTAGGAAGTTTGATATATGCAATGGTCTATAGCAAACCTGATCTTGCATATGGCATGAGTCAAGTTAGTCGATTCATGGCAAATCCTGGAAAACTACACTGGGAAGCTCTAAAATGGTTGCTCAGATATCTAGTGGGATTAGTGGATAAAGGTTTAATATTTCAGAAGCAAGATCACACTGGAAATGCAGAACCATTGCTTGGTTTTGTGGACTCTAATTTTGTTGGAAATAAAGACAGTAGGAAGTCTCTTACATGTTATATTTTCACTTTGTTTGGTACTGCAATAAGCTAGAGGTGTGTTCAACAATCGATAGTTGCACTATCAACAACTGAGACAAAATATATGGCTATGACAGAAGCAATTAAAGAAGCAATGTGGTTAAAAGGTATTTTGTCAGAATTTGGCATATTACAGAAGAAAGTACAGGTATTTTGTGATAATCAAAGTGCTATACATCTAGTAAAACATCAAGTCTCTCATGAGATGAGCAAACACATTGATGTTAAGATGCACTTTGTAAGAGATATTGTGGAAAAAAGGATTGATCAAAGTAATGAAGGTTGATACATCTGATAATCCATCAGATATGTTAACCAAATCAGTAGGGAGTTCAAAGCTTTTACATTGTATGCGTTTAGTTAATGTTTTACAATGTATTTCATCTAATCCCAAGTCTGTTTAAGTGTTGCATTTTGCAGGAAACACAAAGCAAGCATTCAGATTTTTTGTGGAGAAGTGAAAAAATGAAGTTAAATGAAAAAATCAAAATGCTGACATGGAAATCAAACCCTGGATCAGTTGAGGAGTAGCTGGAGCTAGAATAACAAGATTGGAGCGGTTAATTGATTAGAATTCAGTTATGCATGAAAAACAGATCCTAGGGTCAGTTTAGGGTTTTTGTGCAGGGTAGTTTCTAATCGGCTAGTGTTGTGAAGTTTCAGCTATAATCTGGCTCAATTAGCATAGGGTTATTGATCTCTATATAAGCATGCACATTTCACTTTAGTTATATAGTGTTTCGTTGTGAGAATCGTGAGATAGAGAATTAGGGTTCTTCATCATTCATGGAAAGAAACCCTAATCTGCGCGATTGAAAAAGCTTGTAATTCTTCACTGTTTTTCTGAATAAATTGATTGTGTTCTCTGCCGTGGATGTAGACTCAAATGCTTAAGAGTCAAACATGTAAAATCTCTGAGTGTTGATCGTTTTTCTCTTCATTTTCGATTTCTTGTTCTTGAGTTCATTTTCTAAGTTCATCTTCTGCAATCAACAGGCTGTGATTGATTCATTTTGGTGTGTTTGTGACCTTGATTAAGAGTTTAATCACTTACAGTAGGAATACAATAAATTGTTCATAGTATTAGATTCATGCATCACGTGGAAACGAGGTATGATTATATTAGCATCTCAGGTTAGGAATCGAGAATTGAATCTTGCATGAGAAAAGAGTAAGGGGGAGTTAAAACACGTAGGGGGAGATAAAATCCTAGGTTTGTTTAGTTTGATAAATCTTTGTTTAATTCTTCTTTGTATAATTGTGTTCACCATTTCCTTATTTTTCGTAGTTTAGTTTTAGTGGTTATAACAAACAACTTTCAAAATTGGATTCGTTGGATATGATCATATGTTGTAGGAATTTAGTACTTAAGAATAAATAGTTATTATTTTCCCTGTGGGTTCGATATCCGGACTTTTAAGTCCACTATATTACTAGTCACGATACGTGCACTTGCGTGGTATTAATAGGTACGAAATCGGGATCGAAAATCTTTGAAATGCTTTATAATCTTGACTTTGATCACTCTCTGCTAACCCTACTTTCACTGCCACACACCCTTTCTTCACCTTCATCTTCTTCCCACCTTGCATTTTTGTACTATTATTTTTTTTCTGAGATTTGAAGTTTTAGTTAGATATTTTCTTTCTTATGGTTGTTGTCTTTCTGACGATGATGATGTATTTAGGACATGTAAGGGGAATATTTATAAGGTTAGGAAACTTGATAATGACGTTATTTTGGAGGTGGAATATGCAAGTACATACAAATTTGGAACTAGTTCATCTAATTATACTTTCTAAGCTTTGTTTTTCCTCGTAAATTATTAATTGTCATTTTTGTTTCTTTGTTTAATGGGGGCATCATTTATGAAGTGTTTACTAAGTACAGACAAAATGTATTTGGTGGCAAAGAATCAGAATATTTGGTCGAGGAAGTAGATCGTCGGACTTTCGTTGATACTAAAGACTAAGAATATTTTCATGTATGAACGAGTGTTACCAGATAATATGTGTTGGTCCCAAGTGGTGTCCGAGGTTCAGAGGGGGGTGAATGAACCTTGGTCGATTTTGAAAATCTGTTTAAAACTTATTGTTCTGCAAGTTACTTGAACTTGCAGCACCAATCAGTTACTGCTTATAACACTAGGATGCAGTGCTGCACGTTGTAACTTAGAGTTTTATACGCAGCGGAAATAAACGGTTTTAAGATACAAGGCTGGTTTTCTCAAATATGATCTTTTTCAAAACGTTTTATGCTTTATAACAGAGATAGATATGAACGATAAAGCGCAGATATGAAAGCAATAAAACACTTATGGCTTATAGTGGTTCGAATGTGGTGTAACCCTTTTACGTCCACTCTACTGCTACCTCGAGTAGGAACTTTGTTAAGCAAGATTGATTTACAGGACACCCTTAACAATCTATCAACTTACAAAGCTAAACACCTACTAGAGTCCAGCGTTCACACAACAACTGCAAACTCTAAAGGCAAACCCACATAGGGTTTCACACTCTCACACAGGGAAGTTGCCTAACACTTAGACAACTATACAAACAGCAAGGATCTCTCCTATCAACTGTTCGACACCTAAAACAACCTAAGCACACAGCAACAAGGTTAAAAAGAAAATAAATCTTCAGTTGTTGAGAAGCAGTCTTGATCTCTGAGAGCTCATTTGTTGTTGTAAACTGCTCCTAGAAGGTTGAGTGGCTGAACATGTGAAAGGTTGAAAAGCTTTGGATGATATGTGAGTTTCCTCTTGAGTTTTGTCCAACAATTTCTTCAATCAGCCACTCCTTCTATTTATACTTGTAGAGAAGATATCCGTTGAAGGAGATATCTCTCATTTTGAATTAAAGTGTACTTGATCAAAGACATGGCTTGCATTTAATGCGACTTGACTTTTCTTTCTGGAGCATTTAATGTGATGGTTGCGGCTCGCAGCTTTCTGCAGCGCGTCAGTCCATGTGGCGTCTTGGCATTGGCTCTGTGTCTGCAACTTTGATCTTATCTGGAACGACTCTATTTATTCTTGCTTGAATTTTCGCTCCTCGTACTGCATTTATCCTTCCTCAGATTGCAGGATACTTCTTCAGTTGAGTAGAAGGCTTCACGTTGTATCCTAGGTCTGCTTGCAGCTGTTTGTTCTTTACAGCGCTGCTGTAACTTAGACCTTCTTGCAGTATTTTCGTACAGTACTGCTATATCTTCTTTCTAGCAGTATTCTTGTAACTTTTTCTTGCAGTATTGATGCATGCCGTTCTTTCTTACTTTGCTGCAATGCAGCAACTGTCTTCTTGCAGTATTGCTGTAACGGTTTCTTGCAGCAGCTTCGTTCTGAAATCTTCGATGCAACATTGTATGCATGTGTACTTCCATCTTTCAGTTTCTACAACAAGATTCAATTCTAGTCTATGTTTTCACTTAAACATTGTGAAAAATGGGGTACTTAAACTTCCTATTACATTCTTGGTTTGTCTCATCAAAATCTAAACACTGAAATCCCAACAATATGTGTTTTAATTGATTAGGCTACCTATCAGTAAACATATCCTAACCCTATAAATATTATAGTTACTCTTATCTGAGATTGTCTCACGAATCATATTATGTGAAAAGCGTCAATCCACAACCCACATTTCACAATTTACATATAAGATAGTGGAAATGGGTTTGATTAGTGGATAAAAAGAATACGTCTCACGCAAGTTTTTATTTAAATATTATAATATATGTAAACGTTCAATTTTCATTTAATATTTACTTATATTACTCAAACCCCATCCTGATCCAACTAAAGTGACCCACATGATATTATTATATCCATCCAATATCTATTTACTACATATCAACGTGTTTTTATATGAATTTAAACGGGATTTTAAATGGATTCACTGCCCATTTTGAAACTATATGAAACCAAACAACAATCTATAAAATAGAATACAATCAAGAATTCTTAAAAAAATACATAACAAACACCAAAGAATTCACTAATACAAATATTAATCATAAAAAATAGTACTGGAAAATCAACGAAAAAAGTTTGTGCAGAAAAACGGTACGAACCACAAATTTCTACATATACTCTATAAACAAATACGAGTAGCAAGTATCCGAGGGTATAAACCCAACCCTACCAAACCCTAATGAGACTTTTTTCTTATTCTCAAACCTGTCTCAATCTCGTTTAAAACGACTTATATTCGCATATTAAGATTTGGACGGATAAACTGTCATATCTTCTAATCAGAAGTGCATTGACAATATATGTACGCTAAAAGCTTCTTTTCTCCTATTTATAATTTTATATATTTATTTCCTTGCATCATGATTTTTTATTTCTTTATCTTTTTTGTCTTTTTTACCTCATTTTCCATCCTAAAATATGATGACGTGACTTTTAATTAGGTGAACAAAATGTTATTAATTGCATCAATTGGGGTGTAAGAAGGGTTAATTCATTTTGTTGCCTAAATTATGTTCATTTTAAGATGTTCATTGCTCTGGGATTATACACTTCCTTGTCTGTTTGAAATTTTTGAATCTTATAACTAAGAGTTTCTTAGTTGTTTGAAAGTATGTTTATGAGTAACTCTCAATATTCTTCAAGTGTGGTAATTTGTCTCATACTTGATACAATACGAAAAAGTGCAAAATTAATTACAAAGTATTTAGATTAATTCCATGTTGACAAATTCTATACAAAGAGAGACAACTGTCTGCTTCATGCATTGACATGAAAAGGTTAAAATCAAAAATAGGATTTGGATAAGAGTCCTAGTTAAAAAAATGTCCAATTCGAGTAGGATACTCGCGACCTGACCACTTCCAACCCGGCCGGGTTGGTCCAGGTGGACACAGATCTCGACTTTCAGACACGTTTTGGGACTTTGGTGGGTGGAATTGGTCTTTTATGTCTTTATAAAAGTTGTAGCCCTTGAAATTTACTATCCAATGCCACTAATTTCATCCCAATATCAATTTTCTATACCAAGTTATGCCCAAAATACTCCAACCCTGTCAAGACGAAAAGCTGGACGATTTGCACAACTTCCACCTTCTTGCAATTTTCTGATTTCTTGGAGGCATAATTAGGAAAAATGTTGAACATGAAAGTTTTCTAAAGTCTTCTTAGCTTTCCAACAAGATAAGAATCATCTAATTTGGACTTCTAGAGTTCGAGATATCATTTTTCTCCCAAAACTGTACGTTTTCGACTTTGGATCTCGACTCCAACTTGGCTTTTCAATCGATTGAGCCAACTTTGTGCTAAAATCTATCAAATTCCTTGAAATTCAAGCAAATACATGAAATCTTAAAAAAAATAATAAAATCTATCTAAAATATCACGAATGCGTGATTTGTAACACAAAATGATGTGAAATCAAGCCCCGAAATGCATCAAATAATGCAAGTTAATTATCAAACCCCCCAAACTTAAACTATTGTTTGTCCCCGAACAATGAAAAGAAGAAAACTCATGCATGGGGCGGAATGATGATCATTTTTCTTTTAGCATTATGCACTTTTTCAAAAACAAATAAGCATGCATCATATAATTTTGGAACACATAGGAGATTCATGCCAATTACTTTCGAATCAATGCTCCAAATAATAAGTGAATACTCACAACGTAAGTGTATCACTCATCACTCAAGTGTTTAGGGAAAATAAGCTCAAGTCAAAGCAAAGCATGCACCCTACCATAGGCTTGCAAATCGTCTAACCTCTCCACAACTTTGATCGGTGCTTTAAAACAAGAATCAAATAGGACGTTATCTTTGGTTGTAATGTAAGCTTTTTGGTTAAGGTAGGAATTATTTTGGCAAAGTGAATAATACTTGGACTAGAAAAAAAAATTAATCGTCACCCATTATAACCAATCCAATCCTCAATTCACTCAAACAACTCTTCTACTCTTCAATCGAATTCATCCTTCCATCACCCTCAACCCCTTTCTTTCATCACAAATTCACTTCTTCCAAAATATGAGTTTCAAGATGTTGGGATATTTCAGTAGTTATCTTGATAAGACAGAACATGTTGCATAATAAGACAATACAGTTTGTTGTAAGTAAGTTTCCACATATTACATGGTCAGAAGAAAAGATAAGATCATGTAATGGTTTTCCAAATTATAAGGAAAACCAACCTTAGAAGAAACAGGAAGTTATCTTCTAAGAGCAGCAAGCTGGAAGAGCCAGCAAGTCAGGAAGCTGATTAAAGGTTTCAGGAACAGGGAGCTGTTCTGAAACAGGAAGCAGTATGGAAGAAACGGTAAGCTGCTATAGCAGAAAGCTGAATAAAGCAGCAAACAGGATGGTGGAACAGGAAGCTGGCACAGATCAGAAAGCAGACGCAGGACAAGAAGCTGACTGCAGGTTTCGAGAACAGGAAGCTGTTCTGAAACAGGATCCTGGCATGGAACAGAAAGCAGCATAGAACTGTATCCTGAGTTAGCAAACAAAGAAGAGCTACAACTATCTACAGAGAAAATATAAAGTAGCCAACGGATGCAGTACGGAGAAGACCATGCAACTCCAACGGGAACAAAGCTATCTGGCAACTAGATTAGCTAACCGTTGCATGAAAGTCAAAGATGGTGGGCGCATTAAATGCACATGTCAGAAACATTTGATGCAACCACAAAGAAGATCTTGAGAGATTGGAGTTCACATTCAAATGGAGAAGTGTCTTCCTTCAACGGACACTTTCCTCCTACGGATAAATTCTCAAGACCTATAAATAGAAGGTGGAGTTGACTGAAGAAGTTGTTGAGCATAACCGAGTGGAAAATCAGAAATACTCCAAAGCTAATTCTAAGTTTTCATTTGCCCAGTCACTCAACCTTCGAATCCAGTCTACTAATCAAGCGTTCGAGCTATCAAAGTTCAAGACAGACTTCAACAACACAGTTGAAGAAGCTAATATACTTTTAACCATTTTCTGTGTGCTAGGTTGTTTTAAGTTTGGTGTACTTAGTTGATAGGATTTGATCCTTGCTAAGTTTTGTAGTCTTGTGTAGGCTATTTGCCCTGTGTGGGATTTGTACCCTGTGTGGGTTGTGGCCTAGGAATCTGGGATTCTGTAGGCAAACTTGTTAGGAAGAGGTTTGTAAAGTTGAGACTTGTAAATCAAATTGGCCTAACGAAGTTCCTCCTCAGTGAAGGAGTAGAGTGGACGTAGAAGGATTACACCAACTTCGAACCACTATAAGCAAAATGTGTTTATATGCTTTGAGTGTATGCTGCACTTTAATTACTACACATCTATCTTGTCGCATACATCACAAGCATCTTAAGAAAAGACTTTGCTAAAACCATACTCTGAAAAGAAAATGTGTTTTCCAAAAGTATTCTATCTTTATTTATTCCGCTGCATACTGTGATTCCGAGACAGGAACCTGCTCAGCATTGTGCTAGGTTACTGACTCGAGTTAGGTTATTGTTTCTCTATAGAATCAAGAACCTGTTCATAGAAAAGTTTGAAAAAGTTTGTAAAATCGATAGATGTTCATTCACCCCCTTTTGAACCTCTGACCACTTGGGACCAACACAAGATATCATATTAAGCACAACTTAAATGAGTTCCAGAAAAAGCACAACTCATGATAAAAAAAAATAATAAATTTCTACTATTACAATCATCCAATCAATACCATTACATCAACTCATAATATAATATTACATAATAACATTTTTTCCAGCATTGATTTGACATCTACAGTGCTAATCCTACCCTACAAAATCTCTAAACAAACACAGATTTGAACTATTCACCTTTATTTCAAAAACCCAGGATTTCAAAGTCGAATTTCCCCAATCCTATACAACACCAATCCAAACATCATATTAGGGTTTAGGGTGTTGGAGATCTATATATAGGAGCCTTCATGCATTGTTTCGACATATGAAATGAAAATCTGCATACTCTTTTCTTTTGCATCCAAAGCTTAGCTCTTAAAACACTAAAGTTTGCCTAAGCTCTCGAGAATTGTGGTACTGCCTTCTCAAGAGACATAGTCGTTATATCTTTAGAAGACGATACAAACAATCCAGTGAACACTATCCTGTACGTATCTCGTCTTAAGAAAATAGGATTTTTCTCGACTCGATTTACTGCATTGTAATAGACTAGGCTTGTTTATAAGTTATGTTTCTGGTTTGTTTGTTTTCTTTTGTTCCTCAAGTTCAGCCCATTATTGGCCTGGTATCCAACAAAAATTCCAACCTTTTAATTGTTGATCTGATCCTCAAATATATATATATATTGAGAACACGTGCGTTGCACGTGGAGAGACAAACTCGTGAGAACCATTTTTTGGTTGATTTTGTGGGTTTTTTTCCCTTCACTTGTTTTTTAATATTTTTTTTGAAGTATGTTTAAATTACTTAACATTTGATTATTATAAGTTAATTTCAGTTTAATATAGGTATCATAACAATAATAATTTATTAAAAAAATATTATTCGATTAAAAAATTCTAGTACCACTATTCCTAATAAAAAAGAATAATAAATCAAAAACAAAAGATTATAATTCTAATTTGACCACTAACTATATCTTTTCTTGTTTGATCTTGTTTTCCGTCCTAGTCTTCTTTCTTCGTGATTTGATTAATAAATCTTTTATTGTATGATCCTCCTCACTGCTGGATACGTGGATGCATTCCTTATTTTTGGTCTTTCTAATTCTTCGTTTTTTCTTGTTTTCATCATCTGTTGTGGTGATCACTGTTACTGTTGTTGTCGTGGTTGTATTGTTTAATTTATCATCTCTTATCTCCATGGGTTCCAGCTTTTCTATTGCTTCAGCTACTGCACTCAATCTTCCTCCTTCAACTTTCGTATTGTAGTTTAGGATAATTAGAAAACAGACCTCACTTGCTCATTGTATTCAGATGTGCTTTGACCCTACATATGATTTTTTGTTAAAAAGAACAAGAAAAATAGATTTTAGCAATGTATATAAAAATTCTTAGACATGTATTGATTTATAATTGTACAATGGATAGTTTTATATTGATTTTGAGTTCCGTTGTCTCACCAAAATATATAAATTTGGATTGTATTATAAAATCATAATTGATATTGATGTTGGCCCTTTCACATGATTCAAGAGTAATCGAAGATAGTATCTTTCTCCTTCTGTGTGATTTGTTGCATTAATACGTCCAATCACCTCTTCTTTTTTTTCCTTTCTCTCCAACATTTGTTTTGTCTATCCCACACATAATGCTCTGGAAACTCTTTGTACAGATACTGTTTAGCTTTTTCGCATTGAGCGCATGTAGAAAATATTATGTGAGCGTCGTCTTGGAAGTATAATCATCCACAAATAATTTTTCCAAATTTTGATTATTCCAATATGTGACAGAATGTTTATTTGGCAGATCAAGTTGTAAGTTGAAAACTGCAGGGTATATCTCATTTAAATTAAATTCAAAAATTCTCCATAATGCATCATGAGCCGACACCCATCTTGCATCTTGGAATTGTTTGATTTCATCGATCACATTATCACCATCATTTTAGGTTAGATTAACTGCCACTCTATCATGACCTTTGTAAATATACTTGTAAAGGTACTTCACAACCATCACCCTCAAACATATCTCAACATTGATGTGATAGTTATATCTGGATAACAAATATAGATTATAAGAAACCACCCATTGATTTCAATTCAGCATTGCGAACTTCAACAACCATCCCATATTTTCGTCTTCCGTAGATTGGATAACTATCATTACCTTGTATGGTGTTTTCACAAAAAGGTCTTGGATAATGAGATTTACACTTACCTACAGATTAGAGTGGAAATGAATCACTAAAAGTTGGTGAAATATAAAGAAAATAAAGACAGAGAATGACTTAAAAATTTATAACATTAGTATTTGATTACTAATGAATTCTAATATAATTTGATACAAATATTTTAATGAGTTTCAAATTTTTATGGATAATGACATTTGCACTTACATTTCTCTATACATGAATTTTTCGGATTTTTTTCGCCACATGGTCCATGTAACATGTGTTTCTTCACCAATTCATATATCCGAGGATTATTTTCTTCTTTAGAAATTTTAGCACATACAAACTTATCAAACTGGTCAGTTGTATGAATTTTATATTCACCCTTTAGAATTATAAGTAGATGAGCATGTGATAGTCCCCTTTTCTGAAATTCGACCACATGAACATGTGTAGCAACTTTTCCAAATATTTGTTTCTTAAATAATTGATCTTTCAAGTCATGCAAATTTACTCGGAAAGCTCTCAAAACTAAATCTGGACGATCTTGAGCTTTTTGACCTTCATACAGATTTTCTTGTATTTCTTTCCAATCAGGATTGCAAGTAATGGTGATAAATAGATATGGTTTTCCATATCTTTGGACTAACGCCAATGCATCAAGATATCTCCTTCGTATATCCCTTGGGCCACCAATAAATGATGCAGGAAGAATAATTCTCGATCAAACTTCACTACCACGAAATTCACCTCTAAAACACTATCCATGATCCCTTGGTAGGATTCAAATCTCAAATTTGCTTGGTTCAAATAGAAAAATTGTAATCTTGTTGTCTCCAATTATATATAACTGTCAACTGCATATTGTTGTAACAATCTTCCCGCAAATAATAGAGTTGAGTGTCTTAGATCTCTAATTTGTAACTTATAACAACTGTATTCTCTGCAAGAGACTCTTTTTGCATTTTCTACAACTGATTATGAGAAACAATGGTTGGAATGATTAGAATGAACATAAACTCTTTGATCAGATTTTTTAGGAATACGTATGTTGTAGTACATACCTTCTTGCTCTTGGGAGATAATTTCCTCTGGAGTAGACCTTGTTGTAAGTGTAGAAGCATTTAGGACATTTGGTACATTTGCTGCAATTGTATATGTATTAAAAAATCCAATAAAATTAAATTTTGAAAAAAGTTAATTATTTCATAAAATATATATGTTTGACCGCGCGTCGCAACGCGGCAAAATTAATTAAATTTCTTTCCTAACCTAACCAACTAGTAGCTAGGGCAAGTCAGAGTCGATCCCACGAGGAGTGAAGAATAAACTATGCCACCTATGTTCAATTCAAGAGACAGAAAAGGTGGGGGGGGTTGAGATTGATAAACTATCACTAAATTAAATAAAGTAAACCTAGAAAGCAAATCAAATAAGAGATCAATGAATGCAAATGTTCCAGTTAACAGTTCAGTTATCCCCCAATTTCAATTATGTCTTAATCAATGTAACACCCTCTCTCAGATTATCATGAAATTATCACCCCTAATCTAACAACAAGCTCTGTTAAACCGAATCGTCTCTTAAGATTAGTTAAATTAGGATAAGATCACTAATTAACCCTATTCAATTGAATAACCTAGAACAAGCTCTCTAGATTTAATTCATCAAATGCATTAATCACCAAGACGATAGGATGAACTAGACTCCAAATACACAAGCTCGATTCGATAATCTAGGATTATGCTACCCTAGAGATGCACGACCTCTAGTTTACCACTTAAGAAAATTAAATCACAACAATTAGGATTCATAATCTAAAATTCTAGCAATCAATTATCAAACACTTAATCTAGGTGATCAGGCTAAATCAAGCATCAACAATTGAAAACATTCTGCACAGATAACATAATCAATTTCATTCAAACATCGAGAAGGTAATACGAAATTAATTAGAACATAATAAATACTCGGGTTCAAACATCCCTGCTAACCGGAATTGAAAGATTAACTGAACATCCTTGAAATTGAATCCATCCAAGCAATCAAGAACTCCATCAAAACTAATCTAGGAAAACAAAATAAAATCTTTCTCTCTCCCCCAAACTCTCCTAATCTCTCTCCTACTCTACGTGAACCCCTCCACTCAGAAAAGGAGTTGTAATGTATTTGTAGCCTTTGTTTTCCTTTGCTGGCGTGTGTCTTGAGGGAAAAGTTAGGGCAAGTCATGGGCCATGGCCTCTTCTCTCTTCCTAATTAATTAGGCCCAAGCCTTTTCTTTATTCTTCAAGTAAAGCCCACTTATTTCCTTCAAATTCCTTTTGCCTCTAAAATCCTCCAAATCTCCTAAAATAATCAAGAAAATAATATTTGAAGTATTTGGAGACACAAATCACGTATAGGTACGAAAACGGTACATTCAATTATCTAAAAGATTATAAAATCACAAATATATCCATAATAAAATGCACCTATATTCTACCTATCAATGTTCTTGAAATATATTATAATATAAATATGTACCTTTATCCTTATGAATATTTTCGTGCCATCTTGTTTCACTTCTTGGAAATAGAAGAGGGTATTGTAAATGGTCATAACATCCAAAATAATGCATTATTCTATATTGGTCTATGGAATGAGCACTAACAATAATATCTCGTTCAAACCCTACATTATCATTATTTCCCTCAATTCAAACAACTGCAACTTGATCTGCTGTCGGAGCATTATAAACTCGTTGATCTAATCTCACATCTTTTGTGATACAAAGTTGCACATCATCTAGAGAAGAATACTCTGTTAGTCTTCTAATGATTTTGGCATATGGATTTTCCTCTAATATTTCAGTGAGCTTCCGTTCAATTCCTTCTGATACATGTGAATTAAGGCACATTCTATTTGTAGTTTCATTTTCAGTATAAAAAAATATAACTAAAAATTAGCTGGTTTGTTTCCATTAAGACTCAAAATTGGGAGATTGTGATAAATCATTCCTTGTACTCGAAAAGTGAAAATCCTCATCGTGTTGAAGCAAGCTCTTTATCTAATTTCACTCCAAATGAAGTGAATGAGAATATGGAATTGTATGAACGTATATTTTTTTGAAAATCAATAGATTCTTCCGATTGAGAAGTGTATAGTTCGTACAATTTCTATGGAACTTTTGAAGCCGCAAGTTTAACTTTTCCATTATCACAACAAAACGTGGGAGGTTCATACTCAAATCTTGTTGCTCCACAATGAATGCAACTTGGCATTGTTTTTAGTTTATGTTCCCCTGACATTAAAATTCATAATTAGATAAATATATTAATATATAATTTTCAATTTTATCTGAAAAATGTACTTCAATACAAAGTTTAAAGAATATTAAAAAAAGATACCTTCAGAGTTACTTAAATTCACTTGAACTTGTAAATTACATGTTGCTTGTCTCTTTTCATGATTTTGCAAAACATGTTCTACATAGTTTTTTTTCTTAGCATCATTAAGATTTGCATATCTTCTCTTTTGTCCAGCAAGTTTCCTTTGACGACATATATATCTGGCGTCGACTGTTCAAACATACAATCATTCAAAAAAATTTAAATCCAACAAGGTTAAATAATAATAAATGAAGATAAAATAAAAATATAAACAAATTTAATTCTAATAAAGAATGATTAGATCTTACGAATGTCCACCAATTTTAAGATCAGTATCAATTCCACTCGTCTCAGACATTACCACTTTTCTTTAACTATATTTCAAAAAAAAAAGGAGTTACTAAAAAATTTTAGAAATAAGTTTTCGTTATGTTTATAAATCTTTTTTTAAAATTTGTCATCATACTATAAATTAAAATTATTGGATTTAGTTGAAAATTTTAAGATTTGATAAATCTATTTGTACAATTAATTAAGTTCGTAAAAATTATTATTGTCATAAATAAACGTATTAAAAAAAATTTACAAGTAGAGTTGAAATATTAGCAAAAAGAATTGGGATTTTGTATCATATGCTATATTAGATTGAATTGAAGGAATTGAGTAGCTTATTGTTGTGCATGTTCTCCTTTTACGACATAAAAATAAGTTTAGTTTATGGTTATTGAGCACTGTTTTTCCCTTGGAATAGATGTACAGAAAAATTGGGGAAAATGTGGAAACTTTTGATTCATTGGTGAATTGTTGGTTGGGACGGTATTTGTTTAAGACCTGTAAATTATGCAAGAGAATTTGAAAGACTACATAAATCATATTATGCTATCTTGAACAATGATTACAGGGAAAGAAGTTCAGACCTCGAAAATAAAAAATATACAAAGATTATAATATTAATAAAAAAATAATCAAGGAATAATGACAGATTTCATCATTTATTGACTATGCAACAATATTCTTTAACAAAAAAAGAATATGAAAGGAACTAATTAAAACCCCCCAATATATGAAAATTAGGAGACAATTTTTTTAATATCACTTTCTGTAACCGATAAGAATTCCCCATGTCTTCGATTTCATATATAAACTAAATCTTTTTTTTTTTTGCATTTAATAATTCATTATATCTTCCAATTCAATATTTCAATTCTCAACTAAATCCTTTCAATTATTGATATCACCTTCATATTAAATCAAATTAAATTAAATTTGTCATTGAATTTTAAAGAATTGGATGTATATTAATTTTCGTATAAATTAATATTATTCAAAAATATGCTTATAATATATCATTGAAAAGCTCTTAAAATATATATTAATATAAGACTAATTTTAGTTTAAGATTTAAAATGTTCAAGATTACAAAAGAAAAATAATCAAAACATATAATTTTTTTAAGAAGAATTTGAAATATAAAGGACTCTTATTTTTTATAATCAAATAAAAAATAAAATAAATATTAAATTACGTAACTATCCTTAATAAAGAGTTTTCTTTCATTATGACTCTAATTTAATTTGATTTGATTTAATTATGTAGGAGGGTTAAAATTGACATTATGAAAAATGGACGAAACATTCATACTTTTATATATATATATATATATATATATATATATCTATTACCTATATAAAAGTATGGATGTTTCTTACAAAATATGGATTGCCGAATATATCCCTATCAAAGATTATTATTTAAGGTTATAATAGTAATTTAAATTTTCATATTTAAATAATTTTATATTAGAATCCTAGCTAATTCAAAATCTTATAGAATTCTATTATAATTAGAACTCTAATATAAAAGTGTTATATATAAAGTAATTGTATTATTATTTCTTTCCTTAATTTGAATTGATCTACTATGTAATACTATTTGATTTATAGATAGAAACTATATTTTATTTGTCATATAAATTAACAAATAAGTTTCAACTAATTTTAATAAATGTTTAATAATAATATTTGTGGTTTGACAACTAAATTATCGATTTAATGAAAAAAGAATCAATATATGTCAGCTTAATTGCCTAGAGCCGTTTTCGCATCACTAAAGCATAATATTATTCATAGCAGTCATACCCTTTCTTTTCTTCAAATCCATATCCATTTTTTTTACTAAAATTTTGATGCTTCTTGCATTCACCAAAGTAATCAAAACCTAATACATATAAACTAATTATCTAATAACTCATCACCAAAGTAAAATTGTGATGTAATAATTGAAGCCTCTAATAAGTCATCACCAAACTAAAATTGTGATGTAATAATTGAAGCCTATATTTTAAGACATTTTATTCTTGATTTTAATAAGTGTTTAATAATAGTATTTTTCAATTTTTGTGATGTCAATAAAATAGAAGAATATGATCATCATCAGTACTACAAGACTTTTATTGTTTTTTTGTTAAAATTTTTTTTACTACATTCTAATTAATGTTTTCGATTGACAGTTTAGTTAAATAAAATCAACTTATAAACATAGATATATGAGTACGTGCGCACAACATTCCTCACAGGATAAGGAAAAGTATAATATTCCTCAAAGGATAAGGAATATATTAATTAGTTTCCTATCCATAATCAAATTATATTAATTTGTTTATGAGTAGTGTTTGTGTGCACCAAGTGCATGGATCATGATCCATGCAACTGAGCACGCGGGTTGGATCGGGTCGGGTCTGGCCTAGATCTGCGTCCAGGGTTTTTATTTTTATTTTTAAATTTATGACATAACCTTTATGTTTACCGAATATAACATTTATGTTTGGCGAGTATAATCTTTATGTACAAATATCATAACTTTTAAGTAAAATTACTTAAACTTTTTTCAGTATAAAAAACATAATTAAAAGTTATGTAACATTTATGTTAATCGAGTATAACTTTTATTTTATATTAGTATAACCTTTACATACATATATCATAACCTTTAAGTGATATTACTTATATTTTTTTCACTATAAAAATTCATATAGTATGGTTTAACCTTTATGTTATAATAATTTAACATTTATGTTATATTAGTATAACTCTTATGTACAAATATCATAACATTTATGTACTTAAAGAATAATATAAGGTTATATTATTATAACGAAAAAGTTAAATTATTATGCATAAAAGTTATATTATTACAACATAAAGGTTTTAAAAGGTTTTGAAAAATATTATAAGTCCGTCGTACAGTGCAAAAGGTTATGTGAACATAACTAAAAGGTTAGGTTCGTCAAACTAAAATGTTAGACCAAATAACTGCGAAATTAGGATTTGAGCTAGCACGTATTAAATTTATTCAAATAAATACATGCATTATGAATTATTTAAAATATTTTTTTTGGTTTTAGGACAACAAAATGAGACAACCAGTTAGAATGCCGAAGAAAATTGATAGGAAGATGGAATAAATGTAATTGAATCATAAATGTTTTTCTAGATAATCAGCAGAAGGTTTAGATTATCATAATGTTTTGTCAAGTTTCAAGCTTTGAGAGAAACATATTTTACCGATTTTCTTTGTAAAAATTTTTGTAGTACTTTCTAGTTTCTCCTATCCTATAATAATAGGATGGAAGGATAACAATTTTTTTCCCACCAGGTTCAATTTTTGACTTTGCTATTTCTACATTTTTCAATTTATTTTTGTTTTTCTCGACATTTACTTTTATCTGACAATTAATATTTAGTTATCAAGTGAAATTCAAATCATCAAAATTATGTGCATGTATAATGACAGAAGTATATTAACAGCTCTAAGAAATATTTCATCGAACAACTGGTGACCCATTTCATTTGAAACATCAAATATCATATAATTAGTAATAATATGATCAGTTTAATTCGTAACATGATCATTAGCTTTTCAAAGGTCGAAGAACCAATAAAGAAAAAAAAATCATGGGATATAAACAAAATTATGGGGACGTATAATCACAGAAGTTTATTAAAAATTCTAAGAAGCATTTCATCGAACAACTAATGACCTATTTCGTTAGAAGCATGAAATACCATTTAATTCTTTGTAACATGATAAGTTTAATTCATAGTAACATGACCATTAGCTTCTCAAATGCCCAACAACCAATAAACAAAAAAAAGGATGGATAATTGATAATTATCCAAATTAAACCATTGAACTAGAAACTAAATTCAACACGCAATGGTTCTTTATTTATTTATTTTTTTAGAGATTTTATTTTATGTATTTTATTTTTCAAATATAATTTCTTTTAGTGTGATCTATTGGTCATGTGGCAATATTAAAAAAATGAAATCTATTTCACTGGTGTTGTACCTAAATTCCATTAATTTCAATAATATCTTGTGTTAGTATGAGTTTCATGTATTGTTTAATCATCTTATCACAAGATAAAAGATAAGAGTTGGCGAAGGAAGCATCTATGCTCATAAGACTTTTGCAGATTGGACAAAAGGCATATTCCTTGTTATTAAAAGTTTTAAGAGTTGGACATGAAATATGTTGTGGAACAAACAATCACATAAAGATCCAAAATTTGATAATGATGGATGAGGATGTAAATAATATATATATATATATATATATATTATAGGTTTTTTTAAATAATTTTTTTTATTCATAGCATGTTTAGCCCTGAAACTCGATGGAATTAGAGTTAATTGGTTAATTAACAATATATGATAGGTCTTTTAAAATAAAGTTAATCTTTAAAATTATGAGTTAAAGTTGAGATATTTATTTGCAGGGGGTTCAAATTAGAGTGATCATCTTCAACGAAGACATCCAAAATATCGGAAAGGAGTTCACAAGAAACAAGACCTATTTGATAAATAATGCAATGGTAAAAAAACATCAATACAAACTATGCATCCTCACATCCTGAAAAGGAATTGGTCTTAAAAAATTTCACCAATGTGGAGGAAGTGGTGAACACCATTGACGATAACAACAATATCAATGACTATGTGGATTAGAAAGACTTACGTAGTAAACATGAGGACTGGAAATCATTTGGTACGTACAATTATTATTATTATTATTATTTGTGCACTATGATTTATAAAAAAATTCCATTAATTTAAAATTATATTTTGTAGATATTTGGGTACATTGATTTATAAAAAAATTCCATTAAATTGAAATTATATTTTGCAGATACATGTGGAATACTGATAAGGGTCAAGGAAAGCATAAACATTACCAATTCAAAAGGAGAATCAAAATGTGTAAGGGAAGTTACGATCACAAATGAAGAGTAAGTCATTTATGTTATATAAAATACAATGGAAAAAAATATAATTACCAAAGTTGTGTACTAATTACCATAGAATCGAGAAGCTATTACTTGAACCAACAAATCAATATATAATTGGCCTTCAAAAAGATTGTGCTCCACATTTGGGTTGGACATGGATATCAAGTACTCGCCTTTATAGTATGGAAAAGACTCTCACTTGGGAAGGGAACACTAGGGCTACTATTCTTATTTATCTTTTTTTTTTCTTCATTTTGAATAATTATCTTGGCCTTGGAGGGTTCATTAAGAAACTTTTTTTTTCATTAGAAAATAATAATAATATACAGCAATTTATAAAATATCAACATGTTGAATATTTTCTTTTCATGACATAATAACTTAATACTAAGGATCTGAAAGAAGTTGAAGTTGTATGTCAAAGTATCAGAATCCAGTAGTCAGGTTTCACATTTACTTTATTTTATTTTGATGCTCAGAGTTGTGTTTTTTTTTAAGTATTTGTTTATTTATATTTTATTAATTCACTTCTGAAATGAAGGAAGATATCAATTCTTTAAGAAAAAGAACCAAAAGCTGGCAAGTGCTACTCCTATCTGATTTATGTTTTTAATTTGTAAACACCATTCTATAAAAGTTTCTCTTTGGGAAGACATGACATTGAATAAAGGAAGAGAATTGCAGCAAATTGTTGATAAAAAAAAAACCAGTGATTATTATCACGAAGGTCACAACAAAAGAATTCAAAGGTAAAATAAAAACACAACTATAAAGTTTGAAAGGAACATACATGCAATTCACATATATAGTGTTTTGAAATAAATCTTGATTTTATTATTACAAATTTGGCTTAGGTGAGATCCAGCTGCAAAGCACATCAATTTCAATTGTATAAATAAGCCCAAGGTCGACATTTGAAGAACTTGCAAAACTCAATAAATTGTATGACAAAAAAAATTAATTTATGAGTTCAACTATAAAATCTTAATAAACTAACAATAACAAAATAAAATATTTACATGGGTCACATACCATTCATGATCCACTGAAAATATGCAAACAAAGAATGACACAAAGAATGAGAATAGGAAGAGAAGTAACTCTTGAAGATCTCATTATGAGAAAAAATAATTTGTCGAAGGTACACTAAATTTGAAACATAAATATACGCATAATATTAATTGATAATTAAATAAGAGTATAGTAAAAAATGATAGAAAAATATGGGATTTAGGTGTTTCAATTTAGGGAGGCTTTAGTTAGTGGTCTTTCATTTTCAATCCACTACTACTCTGTGGAATTGCTTATCAATCTTGCCCCTTCGATTTTCTTTGCCTCTGTTTTCTTTTCTTTTTTATTTAATATTAATATTAACAAAAAAGTTTTCTCACTATAGATTTTGTGATCTCTGTATTGATGGGTTCGTGATTTCTTATCTGTAATTATTAAGTCTCTATTATTTCAATTAATTACCTCATTAGAATAAGTCGGTGGATAAAGCAATCAAATACAACTAGATTAGACATTTTGGTCTGCATAAATTTCTCTCTTTGCAGCCCATGACTAGCTGTAGCACAACTAGAGCCCCTAGGTCTTCTTCCAATCGAGCCCTGATCTATGTCACAAAATATATTGTCTTTATTGGCTGATCAATTTAATAAATTTCATCAATATCTCTTACAAATGCAAGATGCATATTATTATTTCACTTAAATTGTGTATAAGGTGGAGAACGAAACAAAGATATGGTACACGACGTGTAAAAAATGCACAACATCAGCACCTAAACATGATGGAAATACATGTGAAAAGTTTCAAGATGATCCAATTCAAACAATGCCGAGGTTAAAGTTCCAAATAATAATTCACAAAAAATGATCAATTACATGCAACAAAACTTATATAAGTTTATTGATTGCAGATACATAATTAAACTAACAGTAAAACAAGGACATCTTGTAGCAACAATAACGATGTTTAGTGACACGGCGTCAGTTTATGTCGGATGTTCAGTACAAGACTACATGAACTCTATTGAGAAGGTATCAAAATTTCTTTAATGCAAATGAATTTAAAAACAAATAATAAATGTAACCAAAAAAATAAAAATAAAACAAATGCAGGGTCAACCCATTAGTTCATTCGGCTTACAAGGAATAAGTGAGATCCATTTTCTAATTGCGTTGAACTACAGTACAAAAATAGAAGATGGAATATTGAATGCAATAGTTGAGGCCATAGATACGTGAAGATAAAAGAAGAGAAAATAAATAATACCCACTAACAGAGACTACAACAATCGAAGATCAATCAAAGAAAAAAAGAAGGATTAAAAGTAAGAAAAATGAAGAATGCATTCACATATCTAGCGATGAGGATGTGAATAGTACACGTAAAGCTTTATTAGACAAATCTTGAAAAAGAAGAGTAAAAGTATGACACAAAGGAAGATCAAAAAAGAAAAGATATAATTATAAATTAATGTTTTATTATCTTTCATTTCCAAATTTTTTGTTTTTTAGATTAGTTGTTTTTTTTTTCAAATTTATATAATATTAAACTTTTTTTAAAAAAAATTGCAGCATCAATATCATATTTCTATGTTTTATTGCATTTTCTTAATGTCTTCATAGAAAAAAGATTATAACATATTATGTAACTATATTCTATTCCTTTTCTTAAACAATAACAACAAAATCCGTCATTCACGTGCAACGCACGTGCTCTTTACTAGTGTGTGTATATATATATAATCCTATCCTAGATAAAGAAGGAAATAATTAGTTAACGCACTTTAATTACTTTAGCTATTCTTTAATCTCAGTGGTGAAATCATGGTATATACTTTTAATTGAATCATTGAATGGCTACAAATTTAGGTCTTCACACTTGGAAGATGCTCCACAATCTATGCAAGTTAGCTGATTATTCTAGAAATCATTGATCATTACAAAGTAAATTAATTAAAAAAGAGAATTAATACTAATTAGTTGTCCACCATCAAAGCAAGTGTTTCTATGAAGCTTTAAAGCTATAAATATTCCCAATATTTTTCACTAGATCACCAAAGCTAAAAGGAAAACATTTTTCAATGTTTTCTCCAAACATGAAGATGCAATATGGAAAGAAGAAGAAGAAGGTAAAGAAAGGGTGGGTGGCAGTGCAGGTGGGATTATCTAATGATGATCAAAATGAAGCTGATTATTGCAATTAATTCGTTTCAAAGATTTTCAATCCCAATTTCGTACCTATATAATCCCATATTTCAAAGCCTTCTTCATAAAGCTTCGGAATTGTATGGATATCAAACCAATGGTCCCCTTTTCAGTGTCTAGTGAAGATGACACGAAAAACCGATTAAGTAGATGTCATATTAATTATTGAAAGAGCACATTAGTAGTTATTGAGTCAACAACATTAATTAATGACCAGATTTACGCAAATTGAAAAGTTAGTGTAGTATTTTTGCACATCGTTCGTAAACCTAAAAGGACCAAAAAGGAACAAGATCATATTAATTAAGATGATCAAGTCTGCAGTTTTCCCTAAATTCTTTTTTGCAGTATGATCGTATACATGATACTCTGAATTGATTCATGTATCATGATAATCTTGTGGTTGTATCATGATGCTTAATTTGATTCATGGATCAATTCAGAGTATATATATGATCATATATTTGTTTCTAATTTTGATTCTCTATGTCTAATATACAAATGTTATTATTAAGATACAAAAAAATGTATGAAAGTTATAAATAATTGTGTATTTATTCACAAACTTAGACAATATAATTAAAAATTGTTGTGCTAATATATAACGTCATTAATATCTCAATTGTTTAATTAAATGTAAAAGGCAACGACTAAAAACCATTATATCAATTGTTACCTTAAATCATGAGATAACATACATTTTTCGTTATCTTAAATCATTAAATGACATGACTTGAAAACCATTATGAAACCATTGTCTTTTTTTAATTCAAATTGTAAAGTATAAACACCATCTTAAAAAGTAAAGCATTATTTGTCTCTTTTAATGATCCAATTTCAGCACTACATCTGATTAATTTAGAAATAACAATATTAACCCCTTAAAGTTGCTATCATCTAAATCGTGAAATATATCTTAATGATCTGATTTAAGGTTGGGTCTATTAGTATCTATCATCTTAAAAAAAAAAAGTAAAACAATATCTTGACAATGATTCAATGAATATGACTGTTGTTATAGTAGAGAGAGAAAGTGAAATTTGAATTCAAAATCCAAATTAATTGGCTAAATTCTGAGGTTAATTAACACCAAAATTATATGAACACCTTTACCATGAGAATGACTAAATAACCCTTTATAGCTGGTTAGATTATTCAGCATTTATGGGCCTTGTCATTAGTGAAAAATGCTAACAACATTAATAGCAAGTATTCTTCCTAGGAAAACTGGTTCAATAATCTCAAGACCTTTTGGATTCACATGTCGAAACCCACAAGGAAATTTCTACACTTTGTGGAAACTGTACGACTCATCGAATCTAGCTATCAAAATCAAGATACACCCACATAGATATATACCATTGAGTCAAAGGGATGGATATGTTCAATGTACAACTTCGACAAAGCTATTTCATTAAAATAAAATAAAATAAAATACCTTGAATTTCAAGAATCCAATTGAGAATTGTGACGACAAGAAAGAGGGCCCACGCATCTTCTGTTGATCTAAGATGTCTGTACGCATTAGGTGGTTTATGCTACCAAACTAGGACTTTTTGACAAGACAATAAGTTCTTAGTACTGCCCAAATTTAACAAAGAGAAAAAAATAATAAAAAAAAAACAATGTTGGTTATGCTATATTGTTACAAAGTGTTGCGTATCATTTTATATACCTATTAAGTGTTGTATTTTTTATATAGTGAAATTAATATCAATAGATACGCAATGTGGGATGTGGAATTAATTAATGTATTTTCATAGTCCCCACATTTCAATACAAAAATGTCTTAGACGAAGTAGCTAAATTTGTGTTTTAGTTTATCACTCACCAAAATTTTATTTTAAAAAGTTTAACATGCTATCTCACTTCAACGTAGATTAATTATGTAATGTTAAATTCCTTCACAATTAAACGTATAGTCATCGAAAATTTGGTAACTAGAGTCAACTTCCAATAAAGAAAAAACGAATTGTCTTAGTACACCTCCACACCCAAATAATAATAATTAAAATAAATAAGTAAATGAAAAAAAATTTAAAAACAGAGGATCAAGCAAATGATGATGCATATGCAAGGGAAAAAAAATTATATGATGCTTATTTTAGTGAAGCAATCACATCATAAATTATAAAAGTTCCAAGATTCCTTTAGCAATGATATTTTGACTGATTCCTTCCAATTGAATTATATATAATTTGTAATGGAATTGAAAGGCTAATTAATCATGAGAGTGGACAAACTTTAATTTTTGGCATCTTCCCCAAGTCTGAGGATTCTTGTCACTAAGAATTTTCTTGTAATTTAATAATCTCACCCCACATAGAGAGATGCGAATTTCACCTATTCTTAATTTAATCACAGTCAAGAAACCACAATTTTTAATTGAATGGCAGCAACACTTAGAAAAGATTCTCAATAAACTATGTAGCCATTGTTCTAGGAACCATTGATCAATACAAAGCAAATAAAAAATTATACAAAAAGACAAAAAAATACGTGGCCAACCATCTCAATAAATACTTGCAATGTGTTAGTAGTAGATGTTGCAGCACACTTAAGAGCAAAGAAACAAAAAATAGCAACAATGTTTATTCAGAAGATGAAGATGCAAAGTGGGAAGAAGATGAAGGTGAAGAAAGGGTGGGTGGCAGTGCACGTGGGATTAGCAAATGATGATCAAAATAATGAACATTATTCTGCAATATTTCACAGATTTGTGATCCCCATTTCGTACCTATACAATCCCCTCTTTCAAAAGCTTCTAAACAAAGCTTCAGAGATCTATGGCTACCAAAGCACTGGCCCTCTAATACTGCCATGCTCAGTCGACGATTTTCTTCGTCTTCGATGGCGGATAGAAAACGTTAACAGTTCATGCTAGCAATCATGTACTTGGCAATGGTAGAGAGACTTTTTTTTTCCTTCTTTTCTCAGATGTTTTTGGAGTGTATATATTGATTCCATGCATGTTTTTTCAGAACCCTTAAATATAACCTTATGTTGAAGACGATAATTATTTCTTTAGTGACTACTTAATTTCATTTTTATTTAGTATTTTTTTGGAAATACTAAACACCCTTACTAATACAATCACAAATGTTTATATGCTTCAAAAATTTTCCAAATCGTTCAAAATTTTCAACAGAAATGAACTCTTTTCATTTAATTTCTCCAGCATTATCAGTTGTCGAGGAAAAAGGTAAGATTTGCACATCGCACTTTCTGCACTAGTGTTTTAATTAAATTTTTATTTAGGTTTTAGAATCTGCCAAAATCTATTGTAGATCTAAATCTGTCATTCATGTATTTCCAACTTCCTAAGTCGTCTCTATTTATAACCCTAAATGTCTCGATGCTACACAATTTTATGAGATTAATTATTTCAGTCTTGAGTCTCTCTAAGCTAATTGATTTGCGAGACAAATGTAGTCTCGATGCTCAACTTAGAGATCTTTGATACTTAACTTATCTCAATACAAATTGGGTAAAATATTAGGAAAAAACTGGTCTCGATGCTCATTTGCATCAAGACCAATGATTGGACAAAACTTGTCGTGATGGTAATTATTTAGAAAATAAACTTGTCTCGATGTTCATTTAGCATCGAGGCCAGTGACTAGACAAAACTTTATCTCAATGGTTATTATTTAGATAAAATTTGTCTCGATGTTCAATTAGCATCGAGACCAGTGATTAGCCAAAATTTTGTCTCTATGGCATTATTTAGACAAAACTTGTATTGATGTTCATTTAGTATTGAGACAATATGATTAGGCAAAACTTTGTCTCGGTGATATTAATTAGTATCAAGGCTAGCACTTAGGAAAAACTTGTCTTAATGCTAATTAACATCGAGACCAATGAGTAGACAAAATTTCGTCTCGATGATAATTAACCTATGGATAAAACTTGTCTCGGTGTTCACTTAGCATCGAAACCAATGATTAGGTGAAATTAGCCACAATGATATTAATATCGAAACCAATGATTAAACAAAAAAATTCTCGATGCTTACAACTCGATATAAGTTTGTTAGGCTAAACTAGTCTTGATCATTAGTAGCTTGTCCCAATTGTTGATTTGTTTTTTCTTTTTCCTTGTTTATAAATTATCCGAAGATCGATCATTAACTTTTGAAAAATTAGTTTCTATTTCCTACATAAGTATTTTAAATTTTTTTTTTTTAAATCCCAAGATCATCAATAGTCTTAGTAACTATTTTCTTTTTTCCAGATGGGGACAATAAAATTTTCCTTGTTCACATTGGATTCTGGGATGGATCCGTATATATAAATGGCCGAGTTGAGATGACATTTACGTCATTGCATAAAATAACTTTTGAGGAGTTTTTTGATGTTATTCATGACATTGTCAAAATTGATCATAACTTTGTAACTATGAGGTGCATTGTTTGATACCTACTGAAGATGTGAGAATCAAATGGTGGATCCAAAATTTCAAAAATGGGTGTACGAATAATTGATAGTAGAAATTTTTTTGCATAAATATGTTGTTTAATATTTAAAAAACTATATAACAAAATATACAAACAAATGAAATATTACAAAAAAAAAAACATCAAATAAAAGTTATAATTACAAGTTATAATCTACATTATTTGGAAGTGTGGAAGAGATCTACAATATTATCAGGAATTTTTAAGAACAATAATCATTCTTAATGAAAGTGATCAAGCAATCATTTAATAATTGACTACTCATACTATTCCGCAATGTACTTATTTAAGAGCTTCATTATCTTTCGGTGAAAAACAAGAAATTCACTTAAAAAAATATTTCGTAAACATAAACCGCCAAAGATCATATTATTCCATTGTCTTTGTTTATTTGATTGAGTGTATTATAACTCTTTCTAATTGAACTGGTAGTAAATAATAGGGATTTTGCCGATCTAGTCCTGAAAGATAAGTTAACTATTAATACGATGTATGAAAGATAAATCTTATCAATTCAAGGTTTGAAAGATTGATATATATCAAATTAAGATTCCAAAATGAAACGTCATTAATATGACATTATCTCATTTTCTTCCCTTAACTGACGTGCCTGTCAAATCATGTTTATGTGTCAATTGAAAAATTAAAATTAAAATTAGAATGTAAAATTTAAATTGTTATTTTATTAGTTATGATATTTGATAAAATATTCAATTGAATACAAAATTTATTGGGTTTTTAGATACTTTCAATATATAATCTACTTTAATTACTAGATACATGTAAGAAATATTAATAAAATACAATATTATCAGTATATTACACTTGTAAAGATATAAATATTATCGTGCATATATTTGTTTGATATATATTATTGAACAAAAATCAATATAACAAAAATATCAATATTATATTGGATACGAAAAAAATTTGATATTGATCATAGACTACTGATATATATCCTTTGTCAAAAAGCAATATCCCAAAGTGCTAGATATTAGTGGACTATCCATATATATTAGTGGACAAAAATCAGAAATTTGATTTTTGTAATATAATAATAAAAAAAAGGGATAAAAAACAATAAATGTTGTATTTAATTGGATATTTTATCAAATAACATAATTAATAAAATAATAATTTAAAGTTTTATACTCTAATTTTAATTTTAATTTTTTAATTGACACATCAGCATGATTTGGTAAACCATCAGGTAGGAGAGGAGAATGAGATAACGCCTAACAAGAAATGTTACGTTTCATTTTGGAATTTTAATTTCATAGTTTTCAATCTTTCAAGTCTTGAATTGATAAGATTTATCTTTCATACCCCCACATTAATAGTTAACTTATCTTTCAAGACCTAGATAGATAAAATTTCTAATAATAAGATTACAGTAATTAAAAAAAAAAAAACTCCAATTGTACGTATAACAAATCCACAACTACAATGGCAATTTAGAATGCATTGCTTCCTTTCTGCAACCTTGATTCAGTGCAGTAATGCAGCCTTCTGTTACTTTGTTAATTAGATTAAGAAGAGGTAAATTATATATTTAAAATTAGGAGTACAGTTGTACCCCCATGTACCTTAATTGAATCTGCCCGTGGTGGGGAGGTTTTATTTAAAATAAGGTCAAATCACTTACAAGTTTTATGGTACCAATTCTACTATGGGAGTCAAACATTCAAGCAACCCGAACATCAGCTAAAAATAATAGTTTTGTTTATTTAATGGCCTCTCAAGAAATTTTTGGTGGTGTGCCAAGTGCACTATGAATAATGGTGTATTTTCTTTTATTATTTTCCTTTGTATTCTTCTTGTGTTGTGTTTGTGAAATAAATTATTCTCTCTCCAAAACCTTATATGGTATCAAGCCCCTGTCTCTCTATCTCACTTGTCCATGGACAGCCACCGATTGTTGCAACCCAGACGCAATCAAACTCACCCCTCAGAACTACTCGTCGTGGCGTTTTTTATTTCAAACCGAGCCGAACCCTCACTATGCTCATTGGCTTTATTGTCAAGATCAAATCTACAACTCTACATACAAAACATCATTTTTGTTGGAAATTATATGAAATTCCAGCATGTTTGGCCCGACTTTGGACATTAATTGCGAGCGGGTCCCGTACCCGATTGTGGAAATGTAAAATTGGAATGTGTTCTCCTCCATGAGAGGTTCGTGGCGATATGTGGTATGCCCAAATCGGACATTGGGTGAATGAGAAATTGAGTCTCAAAGTCGCATGATTGAATCCTAATTTATGGAGAAAGATTGGTTGTCCCACATCGGAAAACCAATCATGATTTCTCCATTATATAATGAATTTCCCTTTTGTAAGGGATATGAAGTATTGGCTAGGAGGCTCTCTCTACGCGCGGGGGGTGCAAATCAAATTCCGATTGAACTTTGGACCATGCGACTCGTGTGCACGCACGAATGTCGGACCGAGGGGCTGCGGGCCCGGGTTCGTTGCCACATGTAACCGCCGTGACCTTCCAAATTCTTGTAACCTCCAAGGCTTTCCACATTCATAACCTCCAATCCATGATGGTGTGCACTAATAGCAACTTTTGGCATGGGCTTGAGGAGGGCCTATAAATAGTCTTGCTCCACATGAGGAAAGACACACCTTCAAACACTTTTGCTCTCGAAATTTCCACCGTTGCTTCCTCTGTTTTGGCTTCGGTTATTCTGCAATTTTGCTTCGTTTTTGATACCAATCGGGCTCTATTCCAGTTCGTCGAGACAGCAGGTTTGTGCTTAACTTGGCTGTGGTTTTTAACCGTTGTATCCTGGGAAACGAACGTCCATAGAGTACTCAAGCACCGAGAGAGTCGGACGAATCTGTTTTAAGGAAACTGTGCATGCACGGGCCTCGATCTTACGTTTTTCCAGATTCCGGTACCAAGTGTTGCCGAAGGTGTTGCCCAACATTTCCGACAACATTTTCCAGATTTCACCCCAACAGTCTTAAAACAGATTCCTTTACTTTCTGGAAATGGCGACCAATCCTCCTGCCCCTGCTCAGGTTCCCCCAACTGGTGCTAACCCTGCTGGACCTACTGCCCCTCCAAACGGACCTCCTGCTCCGGTCAATCTCCCCATCAATCACCTTGATAAGCCGGAGAAATTCAATGGTTTGAACTTCAAGCGTTGGCAATCTAAGATGCTGTTTTATTTGACAACGTTGAACCTTGCTAGGTTCTTGACGAAAGATGCTCCGGTTCTTGGTGAGAATGCGGATGCACAAGCTGTTAATGCTTTGGATGCATGGAATCACGCCGACTTCTTGTGTCGGAATTACGTGATGAACAGCCTAGCCGATGGACTGTACAACGTGTATAGTACGTTGAAAACGGCTAAGGAACTGTGGGAATCTTTGGAAAAGAAGTATAAGTCTGAAGATGCCGGTGCCAAGAAATTTATAGTTGGCCGGTTTCTTGACTTCAAGATGGTTGATTCTAAGACCATGATAAGTCAAGTGCAAGAGTTGCAAGTTATATTGCATGAGATCCATTCCGAGGGGATGACGTTAAGTGAAACATTCCAAGTGGCTGCAATAATCGAGAAGTTGCCACCGGGTTGGAAAGACTTCAAGAACTACTTGAAGCATAAATGTAAAGAAATGAATGTTGAAGAGTTGATCGTGCGTCTTCGTATTGAAGAAGACAATCGTGTCTTTGAAAAAAGGTTGAGCAGCCCGGATGTGGCGAAGGCTAATGTGGTCGAGCATGGCTCGAGAAAGAAGAAGAATTCCGGTCTTGATAGCAAAGGGATGCTAGGGCCGAAGAAAGAGAATTTCAAGAGGAAGTTTTCTGGCAATTGTTTCAATTGTGACAAGCCGGGTCACAAGGCGGCTGAATGTCGAAAGCCGAAGAAGAAAAAAGAATCCAACATGGTTGATAACATCACCAAATATGTTGATGACATGCACTTAGCTGCTGTCATTTCTGAAGTTAACTTAGTGAACTCCAATCCGCTTGAGTGGTGGATTGATACTGGAGCTACTTGTCATGTTTGCTCCAGCAAGGAGTTGTTCAGCAAGCTTGAGGAGTTTGGGTCCGAAGATAAGCTGTTTATGAGAAATTCGGCCACGTCTGATGTGAAATGCAAAGGAAATGTGGTGTTGAAGATGACATCTGGGAAGGAGTTAACGCTTCACAATGTCTTGTACGTGCCGGAAGTTCGCAAGAATTTGGTGTCCGGTTCGCTTCTAATCAAGCACGGTTTTCGTATTGTTTTTGAGTCTGATAAGGTCATTTTGACCAAGAATGGAATGTTTGTAGGGAAGGGTTATATTGTTGATGGGTTGTTTAAGCTCAATGTAATGGTTGTTAAACCAAAAATTGTTATGAATAAAATTGGTACCTCTTCCGCTTATATGCTTGAGTCTTCGTTTATTTAGCACGGTAGACTTGGACATGTCAATTATGATAGCCTGCGCAGGTTAATGAATTTGAAAAGCATACCTACATTCCAAATCAACTCTAAACTTAAGTGCGAAACTTGTGTTAAAGCGAAATTAACTAGATCATCGTTTCATACTATTGAAAGAAATAGTGAACCACTAAGTTTAATTCACTCGGACGTGTGTGACTTAAAATCGGTGCAAACACGTAGTGGAAATAAATATTTCATCACCTTTGTAGATGATTGCACTAAGTTTTGTTATGTCTATCTTCTAAAAAGTAAAGATGAGGCAATAGAGAAGTTTATTCTCTACAAAAATGAGGTGGAAAATCAACTAAGTACAAAAGTTAAAGTGCTTCGAAGTGATAGAGGTGGTGAATATGTATCACCTTTTGCCGACTTCTGTGCTCAGCACAGAATTAGGCATGAGACAACGGCACCTTATTCACCTCAACAAAATGGCGTTGTAGAGCGTAAAAATCGAACTCTCAATGAGATGATGAACACCATGCTGCTAAGTTCGGGTTTGCCTCCGAACATGTGGGGGGAAGCTGTGCTGTCAGCTAATTACCTTTTAAATAAAGTACCCCGAAAGAAGTTAGACAAAAGTCCATACGAATTGTGGCATGGAAGGACACCTTCCTTTAAATACTTAAGGGTGTGGGGGTGTCTTGCAAAGGTAGCTGTACCTCTTCCCAAACAAGTGAAAATCGGTCCTAAAACTGTTGACTGTGTATTTATTGGATATGCACACAACAGTAGCGTCTATCGGTTTCTTGTGCATGAATCTCAGATAAATGACATACACAAGAACACGATAATCGAATCACGAAACGCTTCGTTTTTCGAACACATCTTTCCACACAAAACGAAAATGGATGATGTATCCGTTAGTAGGGATGTGGAACCTATGGGAAAGGAACCAAGTGAAGATATAACGAGGTTGAGCTAAGACGTAGTAAAAGGGCTAGAGTTGAAAAATCATTTGGTGATGATTTCCTTACCTACATGCTCGAAAGTGAACCTCAAAGTTACTCAGAGGCTGTGAGTTCCTCTGAAGGACCTCTTTGGAAAGAGGCAATTAAAAGTGAAGTTGATTCAATCCTGTAAAATCACACTTGGGAATTAGTGGATCTTTCTCCGGGGAGTAAACCACTAGGATACAAGTGGATCTTCAAAAGGAAAATGAAGGCAGATGGTACTATCGATAAGTACAAGGCAAGACTTGTGATAAAAGGTTTTAGACAAAAACAAGACCTTGACTACTTTGATACATATTCTCCTGTGACGAGAATAACATCCATTAGAATGGTGTTAGCCATCACAGCTTTAAGGAATCTTGAAGTGCATCAAATGGATGTCAAGACTGTGTTCTTGAATGGAGATCTCGAAGAAGAGATTTATATGGAGCAACCTGAAGGTTTTATAGCACCTGGATATGAAAATAAGGTGTGCAAGTTAGTAAAGTCTTTGTATGGCTTGAAACAAGCACCAAAACAATGGCATGAAAAATTTGACAATGCCATGTTGAGTAATGGATTTAAAATCAATGAATGCGATAAGTGTGTTTATGTGAAGAACACTGAAAATGGTTACGTCATTCTATGTCTTTACGTAGATGACATGCTCATCGTTGGTAGCAACGATAAGATGATCAAGTCCACTAAAGATATGTTGAATGCGAAATTTGACATGAAAGATATGGGTTTGGCCGACGTGATCCTTGGAATTAAAATCCATAGATCGCCTGAGGGACTTGTGTTAAGTCAAACACATTATGTTGAAAAAATTCTTGAGAAATTTAACAAGGATGATTCAACATATGCCAGGACCCCGATAGATCCTAGCCAACATTTATCGAAAAATCGAAGAGACGGTGTGTCTAAAATTGAATACTTGATGAGTTGTACACGGCCTGACATTGCTTACGCTGTCAGCAGACTTAGTAGATATACGAGCAATCCGGGTGCTGAGCACTGGAAAGCTATCGTGAGAGTACTAAGGTACTTAAGGTACACTCGTGAGTATGGCCTGCACTATTCCAATTATCCAGCTGTAGTTGAAGGATACAGTGATGCGAACTGGATATCGGATGTAAAGGACTCTAAGTCCACTAGTGGGTATGTGTTCACACTAGGAGGTGCAGCCGTTTGGTGGAAATCTTCTAAACAAACGGTAATTGCTAGATCCACTATGGAATCTGAGTTTATAGCTCTAAATAAGTGTGGAGAAGAAGCAGAATGGCTTCGTCACTTTGTAGAAGATATTCCAATGTGGCCTAAACATGTGCCTGCAATTAGTATACATTGCGATAGCCAATCGGCTATTGGGAGAGCACAAAGCCACATGTATAATGGTAAGTCTAGACACATTCGTCGAAGACATAATACCATTAGACAACTACTCTCTACTGGAGTCATCTCGATTGATTACGTAAAATCGAAAGACAACTTGGCAGATCCGTTAACCAAAGGGTTAAATAGAGAGTTGGTTGCAAGTTCGTCGAGAGGGATGGGGCTAAAGCCTTATGAAAAATGAGTTGAGACAAAGGAAAACCCAACCTAGTTGACTGGAGATCCCAAAATCTAGGTTCAAAGGGACAACCGACTTGTTAAAACTCGAACGATCACTATGGGGGATATATTTTTTTATATCTCAAAACCCATCCTGATTTGAGAAACAGTGATTTAGTGGGTTTTTAGGGTAAGCTTAAAGCTTTTAATGATTCTGTCATGGATGAAGAATCACCTATGTGAGAAAGAAGTGGGGCCGCTTCAAAGGGAATCGTTGAAAGGCTCGATTCTTAGCAATTCTCGCAGAACCAGGACGATGTTCATGGCCAAAACGAACATAACCATGAGAACTGGATAGTGTTAGGGAAAGTCTTGTGTGAGGCACATCATCGTTTACACCAATGGCCGATTAGTTCAAGGACATCGCGTCTACTAATTAGCTAGTAAAGTAAATGTGTTTTCACAAGGGAAGGTTCAAAGGGTAACCTACCTATCCTATGCAAGACTCGACTGTTGATTGGTATATTTTCTTCTTTGTGTCAATTTTCATTCATGTGGGGATTGTTGGAAATTATATGAAATTCCAGCATGTTTGGCCTGACTTTGGGCATTAATTGCGAGCGGGTCCCGTATTCGATTGTGGAAATGTAAAATTGGAATGTGTTCTCCTCCATGAGAGGTTCGTGGCGATATGTGGTATGCCCAAATCGGACATTGGGTGAATGAGAAATTGAGTCTCAAAGTCGCATGATTGAATCCTAGTTTATGGAGAAAGATTGGTTGTCCCACATCGGAAAACCAAGCATGATTTCTCCATTATATAATGAATTTCCCTTTTGTAAGGGATAAGAAGTATTGGCTAGGAGGCTCTCTCTATACGCGCGCGCGGGGGGGTGCAAATCAAATTCCGATTGAACTTCGGACCATGCGACTCGTGTGCATGAATGTCGGACCGAGGGGCTGCAGGCCCGGGTTCGTCCTTTTTGCCACATGTAACCGCCGTGACCTTCCAAATTCTTGTAACCTCCAAAGCTTTCCACATTCATAACCTCCAAGCCATGATGGTGTGCACTAATAGCAACTTTTGGCCGTGACCTTCCAAATTCTTCTAACCTCCAAGGCTTTCCACATTCATAACCTCCAAGCCATGATGATGTGCACTAATAACAACTTTTGGCATGGGCTTGAGGAGGGCCTATAAATAGCCTTGCTCCACATGAGGAAAGACACACCTTCAAACACTTTTGCTCTCGAAATTTCCACCTTTGCTTCCTCTGTTTTGGCTTCGGTTATTCTGCAATTTTGCTTCATTTTTGATACCAATCGGGCTCTATTCCAGTTCGCCGAGACAGCAGGTTTGTGCTTAACTTGGCTGTGGTTTTTAACCGTTGTATCCTGGGAAACGGACGTCCATAGAGTACTCAAGCACCGAGAGAGTCGGACGAATCTGTTTTAAGGAAACCGTGCGTGCACGGGCCTCGGTCTTACGTTTTTCCAGATTCCAGTACCAAGTGTTGCCGAAGGTGTTGCCCAACATTTCCGACAACATTTTCCAGATTTCACCCCAACAATTTTTGTCTACAACTGGAAAGTGGCTTACAGAAACCATTCTTGTTAAAGTTTCATTTTTTTCTGATAAAATCTCGATTTTCTGAATATTTTCATGTTTTTAATTACTTGACATTTCAAACTCTTGTTGGAATCTTCTTACAGAGTTTGATGAATGCTCATGAAAGAGCTATGTATGTATGTCAATCTTAAGATGAATTAGTGTAAATTCTGTTTACACATTTTATCGAGTCACTGTTTGATCAACGTTTACATCAATGTTCTATGGGCCATTTCTTGTGTCCTGTGAGGTATGTACCAGGTGAACCTATTCTAACATATATAGGAAATATAGAATAATTTTAGAAAATATTATTTTAATAATTCATTGTTGAATAAAGACTTTAAATTTTTGAAAAGGGAAAAACAAATTGATTATATACTTGAAATATGCTGGTGAACCTATTTAAAAAGTTTCAAGGTTAAAACTTCATGTGTAATTTAAAAAAATATATATATATTGTACTGACGACTTATGTTAATTGTTAGGTGTAATTCCAAGTAAAATAATATTATCAATATATATTATGAAATGAGTAGTGTTGTATAGGATCGATACAACCCAAAGTAAATTGATGTTTTTAGAAGTCCAACCAGGGTATATAATCGAATATCAGTATGTAAATGAATTAACTGAGACTTTATTTAAGCATCAATTCAAAAGTAATATTTTAGTTTGTGCAAGGCTAACTGACTGGCCCAATTTTTTTTCTTTTAACCCATCTCAAATTTTCAAGCTCATAGAATCTATGAATATCCAATTCCTTTTGATTAATCGATTTGATTATTTTAATGATTTTTCTCCTAAATGGAATCAAAATTTTGAAAATCAAATCAAATATTCGATTTTAATTGAATAATGCACCATTTACTGTTAACTTTAAAAAAAAAAAAAAAAAGGAGAATTAGTTTTGAATAAAAAGACGATAAATAAAAAGAAAAAGTCAAATATGAAATATTTAGCTCCTCCCCCGTCGACAAAAACTCAGTTACTGAAAAATGCCCAATTAATCATCTCCATATTGAAGCTTCTTCGCTATCAGCACACACAAAATTGAGCAATCCAATTCTGGAAAACCCCCGAAATCCGTTTATTTGTTAATGGTGCCGTGTAATTTTGTTTTTTGATACGGAAAAACAGAGAATACCACAAGAAAAGAAGAAAACAGTAAAATGGATAAATTCTTGGAATTTGGCAGAAAAGCTATGTTCTATGTTAGGGTTTTATCAGGTTACGAAGAGCGCAGAATCAGATCTTACAGAATACAGCTCCAGCAACGCCTTCAACAGATTTGTACTTATCTTGTTTTTTTTTTTTTTTTTGAATATATATAAAAACTAATGGTGTATATATGCAGTCAATTGTTGGTGGTTTTCTGTATTTTTTATTTAATCATAGTGGAGTTTATTGTTTATTTATTTGTTTCCGGAATTGAGATCGGATTCACGAGTGTGCAATTTGTTGAAGGTAATTTAATAGCATTGTTTTCATTTGGGGCGATGAACAAGTGATTTTAGGTATTATAAGATCGAAAATGCTTAGTTATGTCTGTATCTTTTATTTCTCAGAGAGAGAGAGAGAGAGAGAGAGGGAGGGAGGGAACAAGTTTGTGGGGTTTAAGTAGATGTAGAATAAGTAATGAATGAATTCGTATAGAATTCATGTAATAGGTGTTAGTATACTTAAGGGGTGTTTTCAAAAAATTCTGACAGCTTTTAATTAGTTATTTAAGCTGAAAAAGCAAGGGGCAGACTGCTCTTGACAGTTTAAATAAGCTGTCAGAATTTTTTGAAAACACCCCCTTACAATTGAGCTATGACATGTTTTAGGATATCATATGTAGTAACCATGCTATACAAAAATGGATACCGAGATACCATCACTTCACTGTGAAAACGCAAACTCTTAATTTGGTTTTACTGCAGACTTGGGGGCTTAATGTATCCACTAGTGTAATGCTATTAGTTGGTTGAGTCGGAATTGAAATTATCCATTTATATCTTCGGAAATGACCATTTTCTAGTGAGTTTATTGTGTTAATACTTGTAACTGTATTTATATCTTGAATGTTGTGCTTGTTTGGAATATGTTTGTTCTTTGTGAGAAGAGAGTTGATGAAGCGTACCTTTTAGCCAATGTAAGGAATATGAAACACAAGAACTGGGTTGAAGTAGGAATCATGAGATGTTTATACATGTTACATACATCTATTTGAAAGAGTGTTCATGCTCTATATAATGTTTAAATCTTTCTACTTATTTCATCATTCCTTTCATTTGACAAGGCACAAGCAAGGAAAGCAGCTCTTAATAAGGTCCCTGAACAAATTATTATATCAGAGGTGCAGAAGATGGTTGAGGATATGCAAGCTTTGAATAAGAAGTTAGAGGAAACAGTAAGCTTCTCTGCTCTTTAGTTTTAGTGCATCACTTTTACTTTATGCAAACTGTGAATATTCAATGATGTTAATGAGCAAATTTTATGATATCACACTTGTATAGGCTTATGTTGCACTTTCTCCAACTCGTTTACATATGTGCAACTTGTAAATTGAGAGTTGTTTAAATTCTTGAGATACATACTCACACCTATTGGCGAACAAATACATCCAAATTCTCTTCTTTGTCCATTCATTAGATAAAAAGTCATCTCCTTCGACTATTTGTCTTTTCCCCTTCATGTCTTTGGTGGTTCTGCTTTCTGCCCATTCGATCCATGATTAACAACTGCTGGGTTAAAGATGTCTGGTGCTCCTACAGGAGAGTATCGTATATTCAGCAGAGTAACCATGAATTGTACATAATATTGTATTTGGAGGCATAAACTATGAACATCTATAAACCAAATAGAGAATCTGATGCAAGATTTGTTGGCCACCTACCCAACTAAATTTCATTTTCTACAACAAACCATAAGATTCCTTATTAGGATTAATGTGAGTAAAGAAATTTGGTATTTGTACCCTGCCAAGGAAGAGTCTGTGCTTTAGTGTTTTCTTTTTGCAGATTTGATTACATAAATATGTAGTTTCTCTTCACCTGCTTATATGAGCTGGATAAAGTTTCCTAGTCTATGCACGTGCATTGATGAATTTCACCATTGCATTTTTTGTCCAATTGGAACACCATCTTGCATCTAAACTGAATTAGATTCTCTATGTAGGTAGTCTTTTAAGCAGTTAAATATTCATTGCTACGTACAATAACAAGTTTTTATGCGCCTTTGGTTAGCATTTAAGAAATTGTGACTATGTTGTCCTCTAGAATATTGTTGGTTGTCTTTCTATTTTCTCATCCATTCTATGCTTGGTTATTCCTTGGAGGGGTGTTTAATCTGGGAAATTTTTCACGCTTCCTAATTCAGAATAATATGAATGAGCTTGTGTGTATCAATTTTTTTCTCCACCATCCATTTTCTTGTTTTATCAATGAGTTGAACATTAAACCACAGGAGACGGCCATTGAGGAATACTTCAAGCCAATCGACAAGGAAGCAGAAATGATAATGAAAGCACAGCTTGAAGGAGAAGAGAAGACGATGAGAGAGATGATGGCAACAATGCAAAGACAAGCTTTACTTGAGAAAGCTGAAGCAGAAAGGCATGCAAATGAACAAAATGCTAAAACAGATGAACACGTTCGGGAACCAGAACGGCAGATAAGAAGAGTGCACGAATGGGATAAACCCTCCATGTCCTCCTTTCTAAACAAGTTTTGCAATTGATTATACGGCCATGCCTGTTGATCCTGATTCTCCAAGGCTTAGTTAGATTTGGTAATACAGTGTTGGATACTGAGTGGGGATTTTGCTTTAAGCAACTTAGATTCTAGTGTATGTTAAATTAAATTTACTGGCCAATCTTTCTCACTTTCGATCTTAAAATATAAATTTAGTAGAGCTAAATTTTTATCAAATTCCAGATTTATTTGCGTAAAACTCAGGATTTACAGTTTCCGTTTGTATTTCAATGTCGTGACATTTCCCCAGGCGTGTCAAGCACTGATTTGTTAAGACAGAATTTTCAAGTTGACTATATACAATTCTAAATCATACATGATTCGTGTTTGTCTGGATTAACTATGTAATAAGTTGGACATATTGCTCTGGACACAAGTAATATAAACAAATCGTTTATAAAACATTACTAAATCTGAATAATTAAACGAATTTAGGTGTAAACAAATTTGGGTGTAAAGTGTAATATCTGAACCGAACCCGACAAATGATTTCGACATAAAATGTGCAGTACGCCAACACGACACGACCCATGAATCCAAAACACAACCTAACTGCCACCCCTAGAAACAAGGATCACCCCATCTATTGGAATTTCACAACTCCATAGTCCATAGAAACTAAATCTTAAACAGGCTTCCATTATTGTAATTCAAATCATTTATAGCTTTTATAGGAGTAGGAGAGCACAAAAATTGGCTACAAATAGCAACTACATAGCTAAGGGGTTAACATACCTCTACTTATACAGGAACACCAGCCAAGCTAGATATGTTTAGAGAGCTAGATTAAAGCCAAACCCCATCTCCGGGACATTGAAAGAAAAAAGATATGATAAAGGGACAAATATGAGAGAGTTAATAGGGACATGAGAGAAAGATCGACCAGCATGAGACCACCTTCAATAATCTGGAAGTAAAATTTTAACTGTTTTGTTGAGCTTTCGGTTGCTGAACACTTTCAAGACATTCTTTGGCTCTATGAACCTTCGATTGGAGATAGAAGGTCCCACTCTTAGCATTTCGTTCAAACAAGGTATCGTACTTCTGAAAAGACAAGGAGAAAGGTGAGTTGATGAAACGACTCTTGGAATAAGTAAGTGAACAGAGGACGAACTTTCTTGACCAACTGTAATATAAACAAGATGACAAACCTTCAAAACCTCCTCCCATGGTGCATTCTCAGCAACACCAAGGATATTCCTTGCCTCTGCCTCGGTCATCATTTTACTACCTCTTTTAATGTTTTGTACTGCTTCTTGAGCGACACCATTTTTTGAGGCATCTATAAATGTATCAAGAAATGAGAAGTTACTTTCAGAAGTAAAGCTTTAAGGTCAATGCATTGGCTTCTAACCCAGAAGAAAACAGAGAACTCTATGTGGGGAAAATAGTGGGTGTTACTAAATAACCCACATGACGTTTTACATGTGGCACATCTAGAAAAAAATGGCATAACTATCTGATGACTTCAATTACTTTAATGAATGTGTACTAATTTTGATACTATTCAATTACTGGGATTTTGAACTAAGAGTGAGGATTAATCCAGAGCCACCATTTGACAATGACATTTCACAGGCTAAAGACACATGTTAAATCATGATCCAAAGGAAAATCTTACTCAGGAATTGAATCACAATCACAACACAAAGGAAAACTTACTTGCAAGTGCCTGACGATATGCTTGAACAAATGCTCTTGCCATTACTCCAGAGCCCATAATAATCAAGTTAGCAAGAATTCTTGCAGCCTACAACAATAAGTCACAACAATTATAAATTTACAATGAACATATCAGTCCAATTATTTTTCCAAGTCCAAATGGTGGTAGGTCTGTGGAAGTCAACCTACTATGCATCATGATTTTTCACATCAGATATTTGTACAAAAGATCAAATATCTGTCATCAGACCCCACAGCTAAAAGAAATGGGTCTAGGTGGTGATGATGATATATAGGGGGGGGGGGGCAAAGTTTAGTCATAGGCTCATAGGTTTAATAAAACAAGAGTTCAACTATAACTGTCATGCTTTGCAAATATCCTGTAGGGTAGCCTTAGGAACCTCCAAGGTAAGTCGTAATTTAAATTTTCAGGTAACTGAAATCTGAAGAGAGGTTCTAGAAATTAATGCACATACCTACAAGCCTATGCAATCCAATTGAAAATTTGAGAAATTAAACATCAGAAAGACTTTCGGATCAAATGTGAGGAAATACATTGCAGAGTCCAAAAGAGTTCATTATCTTGATTTTTAGTTACAGATTTAGAATAACATGTTCACAAAATTTCCACTACTCCCAAACGAAAAAATAATAAAGAATTTCTATCTTGGTCAAGCAGCAACCAGAAACTGAAATGACGAGCCATATCTATCCTTGAAAAACTTCTTACAGCATGTTCAAAATATGTGTTAAAGCAGATATCTGACTTATTCCCACACTTGTTAGGGGGCTATGAATCATGTGATCTGCATTCATGAAGGAGTGCATGGCAAGTGCTATCCTTAACATGCTAACATGGTACAAGAAAGAAATCTACTTGATTGGCCAATTCCTCAAGCGCGGTGAATATAACACACACTCCTTTTAGCCCATCAATTAAGATTTATATACAAGGATTCATATCCAGCCTGTCTTAAGGTCAAGTAAAGAAAAAATCCTCTCATCAACTATTTGTAAATGTAAATATGAGCTTATAGCATTCTAAGAAATTTGAGAACAAGCTGCACATGAATCCAATTATGACGGGCCTGAAATTAGATTTAGAATAGGGCTAGGAGTGTACCATATCTATGGAGGCGAAATAAGATCACCAGTTGATATTTGAACTCCAAATAATCTACACCAAAACAGGGAGCAGGTGAGATCATATAATCGCATTGAAGTAACAGAAACAGAAAAGCAAGTATGAATGTGATGTATTCATAACTAATATAAAATCTAATTCAGTAGCTCGTTTATAGTTAAGGAAATTCGGAAACCAAGTTTATTGTTACCATGAATAGGAGATAATTATTAGCAAACAACTCAACTATTCATAACCTCTTTCTCTAGCTTTGATTGTAGCATGTTATCACACAAAACATGAAATCTTCGATGCTCCACAAAAACACAATTTTTTTGTTGGAATCATAACTCTACAACACTATGACAAACAAAAGCTCCAAAAAGAGAAATAGATACATCATCATACAGAAAGAAACTATGAACAGAGAATGCTATAATGAGACTCTCGACACCTAACTTTTTCGCGAATAGTTCAAGTTCGGCTCGAACAAAGTTCGATAACAAGCTAAACGAACTCAATTCGAGTTCGGCTCAATAAAAGTTCGTCAAAAGTTCGAAATGGGGGCTCGAATACAGGCTCGTCAAAAGTTCGAAATGGGCTCAAATACAGGCTTGTCAAAAGTTCGAAATGGGCTTGTGTATTCAAAGTTGAGTTTGGCTTGACAAAAGTTCATTGGAAGTTCGAATTGAACTCGAATACAGACTCTCAGAGGCCACATTCATGCCAATCAAGCTGAGATATATCACATGGTGACAATCTGATCACAGAATTATACAAACCAAAATCAAAGAATATCACTACTCATGAGACTTTTTCAGGAAAAACAACAACGCACAAGTTATATAAATTTGACCATCTGATACACAAATTACTCATCAGAATCATACCTAAATCTCTCAACAGAAGCAAAATCAGATAATAAAGGTCCTAAATCATATAAAATTGCATTCGCCTAAATTGCATAAGATATTTGCAGTAAAATTTGAAATCATTAAATTAGGGCACTGAATCGTCAATTGACAAGACTGTTCTGAGAGAGAGAGAGAGAGAGAGGTATTAGCGGCGAACCTGCGGCGGCGGCGATGAGCTCGAATTGATTTCGAACGAGGAGAAGTTGTAAACTTGTAATCGCGTTCTACTTCTCTGTGTTTCCACAGGGGTAGAACTGTCAATTCGGTATATATGCGAAATAAATAAATATATATATATATATAAATAAATATATATATATATATATAAATATATAACAATTACCTCTAACAATAGAAATGCCAAAAATTTGGCGTCTATTTTCATTTCCTAATAATATAAATTTCATCAAATTTTATATTTTATTTTTTTGGAATATTAATTAAGTTTATTGTAAATTTCTAAAAATATTACTTTTGTGTGATAAATATATATGGTATATAATAATCTAACTTTACTGACAAATATTTTCAATGATATATATGGCAAGAATTATTAATTGATGTGTATAATAAAAAAAAATATATGTATCAATTAAATATCGTGTCTTTTGAACTATTTTTTTTCGAATACACATATAAGTTCATTATGATTTTTTTTTCAAATCAATTAGTTATTCAATAATTAATTGAGTAATATGATATCAAATAATTATTTATGTTACAACTAATTTTGAATTAAAACTATATAAACTAATGAATTTGTTTGAAATCTAAAATATCTAAATTGTAAATTTTTAACTTAAAACAATATTTGCAAAACGTAATACTAATTTAGTAATTTACAAGCTATCTTTTTCAAAATCAATATTATTGATCATAATATAATAATTATATAATTAATATATACATATATATACACACACATAATTGATTTGAAAAACAAACCATAATGAACTTATATGTGTATTCGAAAAAATAGTTCAAAAGGCAAGATATTTAATTGATACGTATAGTTTTTTTTTATTATATACATTCAATTAATATTTCTCGCTATATATATCATTGAAAATATTTGTCAGCAAAGTTAGATTATTATATACCATATATATTTATTACACAAAAGTAATATTTTTAGAAATTTACAATAAACTCAACTAATATCAGAAAAAAATAAAATATAAAATTTGATGAAATTCCTATTATTAAAAAATGAAAATAGGTGGGAAATTTTTGACATTTCTATTGTTAAGGATAATTGTTATGATATATATATATATATATATATATATATATATATATATATATATATATATATATATCATTTCTCCTATATATTTCTTTGCGTTTCAATCATCAATGGATGAAATCTGGAAAGAGGAGGAAAAAGTTGAATTGACAGTTCTACCCCTGTGGAAACACCGAGAAGCCTGAGGGTTGTAATAGAGTACAAGGACAAAGAGAAGTAGAACCTGGAACGCGATTACAACTCCTACTCGTTCGAAATCAATTGGAGCTTATCGCCGCCGCCGCAGGTTCGCCGCTAATACCTCTCTCTCTCTCTCTCTCAGTCTCAGAACAGTCTTGTTAATTGACGATTCAGTGCCTTAATTTAATGATTTCAATTTTACTGCAAAGATCTTATGCAATTTAGGCGAATGCAATTTTATATGATTTAGGACCTTTATTATCTGATTTTGCTTCTATTGAGAGATTTAGGTATGATTCTGATGAGTAATCGACTACCATATACAATGATCGCTTACTGTGTGTATCTTTGAATTTTGGATACTATATTTGGTGTATCAGTGCCTTCCTTGAGCAGTATGATTTAGGATTGCTATTGTTAAATCACAATACACCAGATACAGTTAGTTGCATTATTAGGACACTAATGAATGAATAGAAAACATCAGTGGCAATTCTAGGAATAAAGTTTAGGAAAACAATGAACAAACTGGCAGGAAGGTGGTTACTATATCCTTCATAGAAAGACACACTCCTAATAACATGTACCAAACCAAGAACCTAGAGTGTGGGTTAACAGAACATGAGAGCATTAGTGCTAAACAGCTTTCAAACTCGAGCTCGAACTCTAATTTTTTCAAGCCGAACTCAAGCTTGAACTATCGAGCCTGTATTCGAGCTCAATTCAAACTTCCAACGAACTTTTGTCGAGCCGAACTCAACTTTGAATAAACGAGCTTGTATTCGAGCCCATTTCGAACTTTTGACGAACTTTTATCGAGCCGAACTCGAGCTAAGTTCGTTTAGCTTGTAATCGAACTTTGTTCGAGTCGAACTCGAACAAATATCGAACTCAAAAATTTTGATGTCGAGCAGAGCTCGAACTCCATTTTTAAAGTTCGTAACGAACTCGAGCCGAACTTGAACAAATATCGAACTCAAAATTTTGATGTCGAGCCGAGCTCGAACTCCATTTTTAAAGTTCGTAACGAACTCGAGCCGAACTCGAGCCCAGTGATATTCGGCTTGGTTCGGCTCGTTTACATCCCTACAAAGCATAGAGAACAATGAATCATGTGGATACTTTAAAATTGTTCTTTTGGTCCTTTATGTTGGCCTTATTTCCATTTCAATCCTTGGAAAACTTGTTTTTGACATTACAAATTAGAATTTTCTGACTTCTACCTTGAAAACTAGGGTCGTAAACGAATAAAACGTGCAATAAACTATCTGTGATGGTCTGTTTGAGTGTTTGTTTATATTCGTTTGTAGTTTTAACAAACTTAAATGAATAAGAAAATTTATTTGATTATGTTGGTGGTCATGTTCCTTTAGTGTTTGTTTAATATTCATTTATTATTCATTCATTATTTATTAGCTAAACATTTATATAGTTAATTATTCAATATTCATTTATGCTAATTTTGGTTTTAATGTCTATTAATACAACTCATTTATATTTAAATTTATTATATTATTCATTTATTTCAATTGAGTGTTCCTGAACATATATTTTTAAGTTTTGGATGAACTTTTCCAATTTCGTCATTATAAAAAAACAACAAACATGTTCAGGAACCGTTCGTTAATGTTCGTGGACATGCTTAATTATTAAATAAACGAACACAAACACTATTTTAAGATAAACAAATGAACATAAACAACTCTCGTTCGTTCGAGTTCATTTTGTTTCACCGCTATTGAAAATTGAGACAATGTTTACGACTTTACGATAATTTTTATTTTATTAACAAACATTTTAATCTAATCACTTATTACATAATTATTACCTTTTAAACTTTGTTTGAACTTTTCGTATGGCCCATTCTTTTCCTTTTTGTCTTGTGGCTTATTTATTTCTTCAGTCCATTTAAGTTTCTTTTGCGGTATCTCTTCATTCACTCTCCAGAAAAATCCTCCGCCGTCTTCCACCGTTTATCATGGCTACCGATAATTTCTAATTTTTCGAAAATGGAGTTAGCTTCTGCTTCTCTGAACTCATACTACGTCGTTTCACAGATAAGACCCCCTTCCACAGCTTCCAGAAGCTTCTCTCCATCTCCTCCTATTGTCAGGGCTACTGTTACAAGGATTTCATCACCTATTTGGCTTTGTAAACCTGCAGGTATACGAATTCCAGTTCAATCTTCGTTGTTAAATTTTTATGTTTATTTAGTATGAATTTGTTGGAATTTTAGTCTAGAGATCTTTTCCCCCCTTTTTCTTTCTTTTGATTGAAAATGGTGCAGTTGAGCTTTTTTGTTTGCTTTTGAGAAGTTTTAGTGGAATGAATATTAGGCTTTGCAAGTTATGGAGAAAACTGGTTATCAATGTTGTTGATTAGTGAGGTTTAATAGAGTTGTTTGTTTTTCATGGCATACTCAAGTATGATTTAACATAAAATGCAATCAAAATATACTGTTTTTTATATGCATATTATCAGGCTGAGTGATTTTAAGTCGATGTTTCTAATTTCATCCAATAAGGAGTAACTGCGTCTTGGAAATAAACATTCTTAGTTATGGAAGACGGCGGCGGCGGATAGGGCCGCTTGAATCCCCCGCCACCTCCGAAGCGTCTCAAAACGGGTCAGACCCGTATGCCCATTTTGCTCCACTCGGATGCTCCAATACCTGGAAGTTACGTCTCTAAGAGACAAAGAGCTGCCCTTTCTGCAACGAATCAAACCCCAATCAGCCTCAACCCTAATTATACTGTCGATTCGTCAGGTTCGTGTGATTAATCTTTCTACGAATTAAATTAATTTCAATTTTTTGTCAGGTTCTGTGTTGATCATGTTTCTCTGTGATTAATCGGGCTGATAGCAAGCTATTTTGCATGGTGATAGGAAGCATTTCAGATAGAGATTTACCGCATGGTATTTTGACAACGTTAAGGCGTTATATGAAGGGCAGTGTGGCATCGAACAAGCTAACACCTCAATCACTCTCTGCTGCAATGGTTGGCCATACAAAGCCTGTTAATTCAGTGCAATGGTCTCCAACTCACGGTAATTTGATTATGTATTCTGTAAATTTTACTTGGGAATTGAAGATCTTCCGTTTCTCGCAAGTGATTAGTTCAAGGAATTGATGATACTTAGCACAAATCATATTGTAGCTGTATCTCGTATTGTGCTTGCATTTGTTCTTGGAAATGCACGACTTAATGCAACTGTATCTTGAAGTTGAAAGTATGATCTCTCTTCAGTTTGTAGTGATTTTTTTCTTACGACTCCTTTGGCGTAATGAATTCGAGATAGATCTGTTGATTGAATAAAGTGCTTCAGAGAAAAAAATATTTTATGGTGACTAAATGAAGATGCATATTTGATATATAATCGGTTCCGAATTTAGGGAGCTATGGAAGTTGTGGAGATCTTTAGACTATGTTTTAATTGAGGAGCAATTCACAAGCTAGAATCTTCTTCTGGATTGATCGTACTGCGGCTGACATGTTGTTTCAATGTATAAGTTTTTTTAATGGAGGTTCATTTGTTTTTACCTTCATGAGAGATTGTTGTATCTAGTGTCATCGTTTCTTCTCTACTCATCCGTTTGACCAGTTGGAAAGACTCGATCATATTTATCAATCTATGGATTTCTGATTTGTTCTATGAAATTAGTTTGCAGCTCATCTTCTTGCATCTACGGGAATGGATCATACCGTTTGCATATGGAATGTATGGAGTGGAAGCCAGAAACGAGCACGTGTATTTGACTGTCACAATGCGGCTGTGAAAGATGTGAAATGGTCTCAGCAGGGATTATCTGTGCTCTCTTGTGGTTATGATTGCACGTCAAGATTGGTCGATGTTGAAAAAGCAACAGAGACTCATGTTTTCAAGGAGGATCAAGTAGTAGAAGTCGTAAAATTCTGTCCAAAGAACTACAATCTTTTCATCTCCGGTGGATCAAAAGGCCACCTTAAACTATGGGATATTAGAACTGGCAACGTGGTCCATGAATATGTAAGAAATCTCGGGCCAATTCTTGATGTGGAGTTCACAGTTGATGGCAAGCAGTTAATTACCTCAAGCGACGTGTCCAAAAGCAACCTCAGTGAAAACTCAATCATTGTTTGGGACGTTTCACGCCAAGTTCCATTGTCGAATCAGGTAAATTCTCGTGTCCTTTCATTCATTATGTTGGCTCATACTTAATGATCAGCACGTTCTAACATAGCATAATGCATTGGAATAATACCATGTTTAATAACCCTGAGTTATCACCATGTTCTAGGTTTATACAGAAGCCTACACATGCCCTTGTATCAGAAGCCATCCATTCGAGCCATACTTTATAGCCCAATCCAACGGAAACTATATTGCTATATTCTCAACGAGACCCCCTTTTAAACTCGACAAGTACAAGAGGTATGAAAGTCACGGCGTCTCAGGTTTCCCTATCAAGTGCAACTTCAGTTTGGATGGAAGTACGGTAGTCTCTGGATCGTCTGATGGATGTCTCTACTTTTACAACTCTAAAACGTCGAAACTTGTTACCAAGATTAAAGCATACAAGCAATCATGTATAGATGTAGTATTTCATCCTACTGTGCCCAATGTAGTTGCTAGTTGTAGTTGGAGTGGTGAAGTCTCCGTTTTCGATAAAAACTCAGTTATGAATTGATCTCGTGTGTGTTGTATTGAGTCTCAGTTTTGAGCTAGTATCATTTATCAAGCTATTTTCCCTTGTAGCACTTGTTCATGTTTTACTTCAAGTATTTTTATGGACTTTTGCTGATTTATTTGCTGCCTTTTTCTAGCTTATTTTGTAAAGCATAAATACATTTGGTAGATCGATAGATCGAAATATTTGCAATCTGTAAACCAAACCTTCAAAAAAAAAAAAAACAAAAAACAGAGAGAGAGAGAGAAAAACAAACTGAAATAAATGTGTTTAATCTTCTATCGCATAAATATTTGTAAAGACCATCTTTTACTTGTTTTCTTCTGGCCCATTTATCTCTTCAGCCAATTTTTTGTATTACATAAAATGTCTGCTGCTTTCTGTAAAATAAAGAGTTATTTTTATAATTTTAAACAAAGTAAGTACTACATCTAAAGCGAAAATAATTTGATCGACTATAATTATAATAAAATTTCCCTCATTTCAATGACCATTATTTATTTTCACGAGCCTAAAATAAAAAATTCGATCTTCCTATCCCAAACAGGCTTTAAATGTATAAGCCCTAATTGCAATGCAATTAACCAATTTTCGATACTATCCCCAATTTTGTTACTCGAAAAGAAAAATGATCGCCTTCGCCTGTGCAGCAAAATTGTTGAAGAATTTGAATCTTCAGAATACTACTTTTCTTCAGATTCCAGAATGTTCGAACCTCTTGCTGCAGTCAGCTTCTGAGTCTATGAAATTGCAGAGACTCACTGAGTCTGATTCTGGTGAATTGTTTTAATTTTGCCACTGTTCGGCGGCCGATACTAGCCGAACAGTTCGATGTATGTTCGACTATATATTGAAAATTGCAATTACTGTTCGACTTATACACGAACATACATCGAACTGTTCGGGTAGTATCGGCCGAACAGTAGCAAAATTGTAATGTGTCGGCTTTCGTTTTTTCTTAAAGTAACTACTCACGCAAAAGTATTGTACTAATTTTACTGAAATGGGTCGAACAACCAAAATGCAATGTGTCGACGATCATTTTACATAGGGTGTTCGAGTAACAACTTACGTCTTGTTTGCATTTACTAGTCAAATTTACTTCAAGAAAAGATAAAACTAAAATAACTGAAATTGAACAAAAATGAAGCAAACTAGAATCAAAGTTAGGCAAATATAGTAAAAAACATAAGCAATCAATGTTTACAATTGTTTTTCAAATAGTTTCACATGTCAAACAGGTATCGAGAAATCAGGGAACCCAAACTATCCTCTTCAACCCCGGCGAGATCTACTAGATGATGCCCGTCTAGATGACTCAGGTGGATCATTGTTCTCAATCTTCAATGCATGATAAGCCCTACTAAAGCTGGGACCACGATCGATGTATCGTGTCCATCCTGGTCTAGTAGCCACTATTGATACGCCGGCGGCACCAAATAACCCAACGCATTTCCAATCATATCTCACGGTTACGGCCCCCGAGGTTGAGTAGAATGAACATGATGCTCGGACACGTTCTTTGGGTTCTGGATTATAGGATGTTAGACGTTCACGAACCACAGAGCACTCCCAATCCGGACAGGCACGTCTCCCATTCTTGCGAGAGTACATGGTTCCTCCAGACTCGAAAATAGGCTTCGAAGGTATCTCACGTAACCTTGTACTTGGCGCCCGTGTTTCCCCGTCAGGCGATCATTGGAACAAGTAGCTCATCAGGGACCCTTTGAACAAACTCAAATTGTCGAAGCACACGATCCGGATGATACGGCTCCACTATCTCGAAGGCTCATATGTACCCTTGATAAAAAGTGACTTCATCCAATGGATGGTGATCCGAATGTCACTATAAGGCATCCAATTAACCTACACATACCAAAAATATCATAAAAGATCTACTATTCGTAAGTCAACAAAAAATCTTAATTTCAAACAATTAACTACTCACGTTGGTAGGTGACATTGTGTCTAATATTTCTCGAGTAGCCAACAATCGATCAATAGTTCCATTGTCATGGGATCGTTGAATCCATTTTCTTGCTAGGGGCTCATTCCGTCGATAATTGACATTGTGTGTTGACCTAAAAACTGGAAAATATTCGTATTTCTAAGCCTGACATAATTGAGGAAAAAATAGTTGTATATCACAAGTTTGTGAGCTTGTCCTTAATAATTTATTTATTTACGTTAGAATTTCCATTTTTTACCATATTTTTAAAAAAATTAAGTTATTTTATAAATAATATTCAAGTATCGAGTCGAGTCGAGGAAAGCTCGATCTTATTGAATTATCTATTGAATTAGTTCTGAGTTTTGAATTTGAGCGCTTGATAGTGCTTTGATTTAACTTGACTCGCTTTCAACCCTAAGCTATAGGTATAATATTTATACTATATAGCATTTATATGTATCATTGAAGATCATATATACTAGAAGATCAATAACGGTTATACTATATATGACACTTATAATATAATCAAATTTTCTATATATAAAAAACACTCATATTTTACAAATTTTAGATTTTTTTTCATTAACAAGTTATTTAATTTGTTCCACATGTTCTACCTTTAAACAAACTAGTATTTTTTTCCTGTGCGTTACACAAATTGATATATTTTAGTTATATATATATATATATATATAAATATATAAAGTCATTTAACATACTCGCTTTACATACTTATAATAATTTAATTGTTATCTAAAAATCATTGTAAATTAACTTACGATTTGTGAGTTATTTTAAGTAGTGGCTTAGAATTACTACAAGAAGCATTATCTAATGAAACTACGTCCAACTGAATGTCCTAAACCACAACCATCTCCATAAGTAAAGCGAAGTGGACGCCCTCTACTAGAAGAACTTCCCATCATTGTACTATGACACAATATATAACACATTGAATGAGTTGTGCATCAATGAAGACATTAATTATCTAATTTAATTTGAAAAAAACAAACACCATTACACTAATAATGCAAAATACAAGAAAATACCAGTCACATAATATATTTGTGTGCTACAATGGTTCATTCACGTAGATAACTTGTATAAGTATTCATAAATCAACCAGTTCGATTCTACAGTAGAAAGTTCAAATATTTTAGGTTTAATCTAAATATTTCATGAATTAATGAATCTCAATCTATCTAACAATCAAATAGAAAAAACCAAGAAGGATACATCAAAAACATAAATAAATTATTGAATACATCTTAATATCCTAAAACATTTTATTTCTAAATATAAACTCTTAAAATTACTAGTGAGAAGTGGGCAAATAGCTACTATTAGAACAAAACAATAACTAGAAAGGAAAGAAAAAACACATGCAATGTTGTTGAGTTCCTTTGTGATGGATATGAAAAGACAATAATTTATTGGGTGGGATTAAAGACACCCCACAATGTTCTAAGGGCACCCATGATCTAAAGGCACCCCATAGTGTATTGATTGGGTGGAACTAAAGGCACCCCACAATGTTCTAAGGGCACCCCATCAATGCACTATGAGATGCCCTTAGAATATTGTGGGGTGCCTTTAGTCCCACCCTAACTTATTTTTCCTTTTCTTTCTTCTAACTAGACGAAATTTTTTTGGATCAATAAAGTGGGTTCTTAAACTTCTGGCAGTCGCGCACTATGTGCCCAGGTTCTCTACACCTATAGCAGTTTCGAGTTCCTTGCTTCGGCGCTACAGCTATCGGGTTTCTGAACTTCTGACAGTTACTCGTTATGTATCCCGGATTTCCACACCTGTAGCAATTTTGGGTTCCATGGAGACAGGGTCCCACATGCGACTTTCCACACTTGGAACATGAGTTTCTTGTCTGGGAGTAGGATGAAGTGGAACATTGTTAGCCCGTGGGGACTTGTGCTGGTCGAAGTCTTGACTAGGACCGGTCCATTTTCTCTTTCATGTCACTACTTCCACTCTCTTAGGTGGCGCCACATCCAAGCGGTGATGAGAAGCGATCTCTTGAGCTCTCTTAACAACCGTGGCATAAGACATTGCACCCTGGCCAGCCAGAATAGAGCTGATCTCCAAACGAAGACCTATCTCAAAGCATCTGGCCTTCTTGACATTCGTGTCTACCGGATGGGGCGCATACCTACTTAGTCGGTTGAATCTTTTCTCGTACTCTTCTACGAAAGTGGTTTCTTGATGAATTTGTATGAAATCTGCTTCTTTTTTGTCACGGTACGACTGAGGTAGGAAATCCTGTCTAACCACCTCTTTGAAGACTCTCCAAGACATAACACTCCTATGTTCTGGTGACATAATCATTTCGTATGACTTCCACCAGTAGTTGGCTCCTTCGGTGAGTTGTAACACGACACAGGAGATCTTCTGCTCTTCTATGCATGCCAAATGTCCAAAGAGTCGATCCAACGTCCTTAGCCACTCTTCAGCTTCGATCGGTTCTCCTGTTCCGTTGAAAGTCGGTGGATTGAAACATCGAAACTGCTCAATTATTAAATTCGCATTGTTCCTCGACAACAGTGGCGGCGCAGCTTGAGTGATCTCGAATGCAGAGCCAATTCTCTCTATACAAATACCAAGTTTCCCCTCACGGCATCCATATCATGTTCAGGCAGATTCTCCATTGTCGGTTGGTCTCTATGCGATCGACCTCGTGGCATATCGTTCTAAGGACGACATACGAAAAACTAACCCTTATAATCTATCCCACGTAACTCAACAATATATATAACAATAGATAAACAAATAGCAGGTTGCATGACACCGATTAACATTATTCCATGAATCAATTATAATCTCAATAGATTTCTCTGTCATTCATTTTTATTAACATAGCATAATATTGTCATGTAGGATAGCATATGCCCAACTTGCATATACTAACCACAAAAGTACATCATGAGTAAAACATCATGAAGCACATCAGTGACAACCACACATGGTCTTCATAGACCTCAAGTATTAGATGTAACTTTGTGTATCACACCCACGAGCTCACTCTATTGTAAACAAGGGTTCATGGTAGTCTCAACTTTCTGTCACCACATTAACTCTTGCGAACGCCCATTCTCGCACACGAGCTCACGCTGCTGCAGTTAGCAGCTTTATGGCGGTGGCTCAGAGTAGTGTGTCGATTGTAGTGACATCAAGAGGCAACAAGACATCATTCACCATTTTATTAAATTCGATGATTAGAGAGAAAAACGTATAGAGAAAAATGAGTTTAAGCAAGTCCAAAAACGGTAGAACGTTGCTCTGATACCATACTATCACCCCCTGTTTTCTTACTTAAAAATATCAGAGTTTTCCTTGCGGGCGTGCAAGAAGAAAGAGATAAGACGTTTACTTTAAAGAAGAAGGAGATAAGAGACGATCAGAAACATTACATATGAAACTTCGAATATAACCGAAACTTACAGTTTAAAACTTCAAGCAGCGGAAATAAACTTTTACAGGAACCATCATCAGAAAAGGACGACATATTTTTTTACAAAACGTGAAATTAAATAAAACATTGTTCCAACATTAAATTTAAGAAAGCAAAATGAGGAAATTTGATAGGACACCACTCTCTCTATACCTCTTGATTCTCGTCACTTTCTGTAATGTGAATACACATGGGGGTTTGAATACACTCGTGGGATAAAATCTGTATCTTAACAAATTATGACAGTTAAACAATACGAATATGCATAAGTTTATTAATTAGTTACGTAAATCAAACATATATTAGCTCGGCAATCAAACACGACACGTAAAATGCATAGCACATAACTCATAACTCTTCTTTAGGTGCGGGTATTTCCCGTCTTACCCTACAAACAGTCTTAAATACCGCTGGTGCATTTCCAAGACCACCAAACCTATGATAGTAGAAGGGGAGGGAGACAATTTTTTACGGACCATAAGTCCCTCCGAGAGATGTATGTGGACCTTATTCCTTTCACAGTATAAAGTATGACACATTATTCACAGCATTTAGTATTTCGCAATTCATATATCAAATAGGGAAAACAGTAAACACGTAAAGATTTAGAAATTACCCCCACCTTATTCGGTGGTAACCATGTGAGTTGTCAAGTATCAAGACTAAAATGTACAATCCGATTGATAGCCTACAAAAGTAACGAGGTTTCTTAGATCCTTAATACATTAATTATGTATATATAAAGATATAAACTATCTTGGAGAAGAAACGATGGGAAAAAACAAGACGGAATGAAAGATCTAAAGATCAAGGATGAAGAAACGAGTGTCGAAGGTTAAACCAATGATCTGAAGATGAAGAGGGAAAGATTAGGGTTGCAACGGAAAAAGAACGGGATTAATCGGAGTTAAAACGAGCTAAAACGGAGCGTTTTAAGGTATAAGGGCATTTTCGTAATTTTTTAAAATGAGTTGACTTTAACCGGGACTCCCGACTCCCGACCGATGACATCCCATCGCCGGTGACACAACGCACACACATGATGCAGACTGACGTACAAAAACGATCGTCGGCGCGCACACAACGCGCCCTTGACTCGCCCGCACGACGGCACCACCCAACGCCGTCTCCCTCGACTCGCCGGCGCCATTAGCGCCGGCCACCACCACCACCACGGCGGCGCCGCCCACAACAGCCCCAAACCAGAAACACACACATACACATGCATACACACACCTTGCACCACCACTTTCCACCACCAGTTTCAGCCCCGACGCCGTCGCCCACGGCGGCGCCACCACCCCAGCCGACATCCCTACACCCTGGGAAGGTCAGCCACTGTTCCGACCATGGAGGAGAGAGGGATAGAGAGAGAAAAACAGAGGAGAGAGAAAGGGTGGCTAGAAAAGAGGATAGGGTTTTTCTGACGATGTTTTGTCGTTTTCCGGCGAAAGAGATATTGGAATGGAAATCCAAGACCTGTTCTAAAACCATCTCGGTGAGATCTACAAGTTGTGCAAAAATCGGCTGAAATCGAGAAAAATTTTCCAGCACTGGCGGCGGCACGACGGCGCGGCCAGAAAAAGAGAAGAGAGAGAAGAGAGATCCTTACTTTTTCTCGATTTTTTCCTCATTCGAAAATAATGATTTTACGACTCGTTTCGCGTTATATATACTCGTTTTTGAAAAAAATCTTACTATTCATCGAAATATCTTACTTTCACTATTCACCAAAATATCTTGGATTTACTATTCACCAAAATATTTTGTATTATACTATTCATTAAAATATCTTTACTTTTTTATCTTTCGTATACGTCGTATTCTTCATATTCACCGTTTTCATCGTCATTTGAGCTACGAGTCTCCAATTGACCTCAAATTCATTTCTATCTTCTCGATTTTCAAATACGAATCTTATGATAAAATTATAATCTATGTTTCTTGATTAAATTATACCATCATTTAATTAAACATGCATTTATCGTTTTTCGAAAACGCATATAATTAAATTAAACAATTAAAAGTTAACGCACATAATAAAATTAATCGATTAAGGTTTTAAATATTTAATTAATCAATTATGCATTGTTTTTATCCTAGGTGCTACATGCCTTCTTCTCATTTGCAACATCTGCTGCCCCGACGCCGCCTCCACCCAAGCCCCGCTCCACCGCCATTTTTAGCACCACTGGTTATCTCCTTCACACAGCAGCGCCGCCCTCGCTCGACCATTCACAACTAAAATCTGTTCTGAAATTCAAAATCATTAAACCCTTTTCCTCGAATTGCTCCATTTTAAAAAAATAATTAACAAATTCAGAAACAAATTCCGATCAGAAAATATTCTTCTTCTTCGTTGGGATCGGCGGCGGAGGATGAAGATGGAATGGGGAATCGGTGGCGGATCTGGTGGAGTATGAGAAAATGCTGAAGCTCTTCTTCATGCCGGTGTAGCGGTGGTTGGGAAATGAGCCGATCATGAGGTAAAGATTGATCCAAGAGGGCGAGGTGGCCGCTGGTGAACGATGGCGGTGCCACTGCCATTTTTTTAGGAGAGGGGTATTGAAAAAAAGAAGAAAGAATAATAGAGATGTAGAGGGAGAGAGAGAGGGATTGGTTGTTGGAGTTGAGAGAAGAGAGAGAATGAAAGTTGCGGAAGGGAGAAGAAAAGAAAGAAAGAAGAAAAAAAAGCTTAGGAAAAAGGGAGATAGAAGAGAAAAAGAAAAACAAATGGCGTCACTTTATTTTCTGAATTACATTAAGGGCATAATGGGGCATTAAGGATAAAATTTAACACCGTTAAGTCCAGTTCTAAAAAGTGTCGACTTTTTGATAACCCACGTGTTAACGGTGCCATTTTGAAAATACGGGGGGAGGGAGCGATGTAGAATTTCCATATCGGGGGGGTTTGGTGCATTAAACCAAATTACTAAAACATGCTCAATTACCGGCCGAATAACCAAACAAGCAATCAACTCATAAACACACATATAGGATAAACGATCATGAACTTTGAATTGCAATTAAAGATCCATCTAGATTTAAATCAAATTACTAACAAGCCCTAAAAATCCTAGAAAATTAGTTAGACATGAGGATAAACAAACTCATAGACAAGATTGGAAATATCATATCTACTAATATCTAACAAAAGAAGAAAAGATTAAAAACTCTATTAGATGATGATCTCGCAATTCTTTGATCTTTTGAATTCTTCTTCAAATCCTCTCAATGCTTCTCAGACTATCATGTTTTTCTCCATGAATCTCTCTCCTTAATTTCTCTCCTTCATGTTGAGTATTTATATTGTGTTGGGAATCTTCCAAGTGAAGTAAGAGGTGAAAACACTCCAAGAAAACCAAAACTCTACGAATTCTTGTTCACCCGGGCACGGTCGTGCTGTACGGCACGGTCGACCGTGCCCTGCCAAAAGGTTACTATCATTTTCACGGAGTTGATCGTGCTGTGGGGCACGGTCGTGCCCCACCATCGAGCATTCTCTGTATAATGGTGCACGGTCGTGCTGCATGGCACAACCAGACCGTGCGCCACCAACTCTTCCACGCGATCTCGTATTTCAACTTCTATTCTTCCTCGTTTCTCTATGATTCCTTCCTTGGTCATCAATTACACTTGAAACTTGGATTTTTTCTCATCAAAATCATGAAACTAAGCACAAACCCGTCAAATGCAACTTATACAATATAATATCAGAAATCACCATAAAAGCGTATCTAAACATATTCAAATGAATACATAAACATACGCAAAAATATGTGAAAAATGACACTTATCAACTATGAAAAGAAAAACAAAAGGCAAGACAAAAGTCACATTGCAAGATAAAAAAGTTGAAGGATACGAGTAATGTCTGAGAGAGTTCTCTGAGTATTCGGGGAATAAACAAGAAGTTATCGAATTACAAAAACAATAGAATTTGCTCAAAGAGTGTGAACTACAGTTGAGGGAGTTTGATTTTGTCTCAGGATACCTCAAGTATGACTCCCGTGCAACGAGTGATGTATGAACATATTTGTGATAATATTAGAGCAAGTACACTTAATTGTTGCTCTTGAAATATTTTTTGCTTATTTAGTTTGGTGTAATTTATTTTTTATATAGTGAGCTTTTAAGTAAGTTATTTAATTTTGTCTTCTTAAATCTATGTCTTCTTTTGCATTTATATTACATACAATCTCTTTGAAGTATAAGTTCAAATTCTTTGTGATAAACAATTATATACTTGTATCTAAAAAATACCATGACAATGGTTAAATAATTGTGAAACAAAAATCTCAAGATTCACATTTTTTTATGATAAACAACTATATGCTTATGTCAAAAAAATGAGCTGACAATGACCAGATGTTACAGGAACACATATCACAAGATTCTCAGTGACAAATAGTAGAATGTTTGTGTGCAAAAAATTAATTAGCAATGACTAGATGTTACAGGAACACATATGTTAAGAATAAGATTTTCAATGATAAACAATTGTATGATAATGAAGTTATAATGACTAGATGTTACAAGAACACATATCTCAAGAGTAATATTCTCAGTGATAAACAGTAGTATATTTGTGCCAAAAAATGAACTAGCAAACTTTAAATCTCGTAAAGTATCCTTACCAATCTTTAAATCTTGTAAAATGGACCGATGGTCCCATATGATGAAATTATTACTAACAATGAGTTATTTTCATTAGACTAGTCCATAAAACATTGTCTTTTACCCATCTTGAAAAATGTGCCTAGGATATGTCTTGTAAATTATCAAGTTTGAGAAGATATAATTTTCACAAATATATATAGTTGTCTTAGATTCTTTTATTTTTCACATCACACTTGTGAAACAAAAACATCAATTAGAGTTTTCATCAATCACACTAAAATATCTTATTCTCAAAATTTCTCTAACTCTAGCACAGACGATGAGTCCGATTATCAACCAAGTTTGCTAGGTGAACAAATGATATGAGGCTTCTTAAATTTATGGAAGACGACATCAACAACAACGTGAGAAGAAGATTTATCGAAAGAAATCATGAAGAGGGGTATGATAGACTTTTCCATGATTATTTCTCTCCAAATCCGATGTATTCCGACCACGTGTTCCAATGATGATTTCAGATGCAAATGGATGAATTCCTAAGCATAGTTAACAGATTGGAGAACCACTCACCATACTTTCAATAAATACCTGACGTACTAAGAAGACAAGATATGTCCCCCTTACATAAATGCACTGCTATAATTCGTTAGTTGGCTTATGGAGTCCCTACCGACAACCTTGATGAGTACCTGCATATGGTGAATTCAACTGCTATAAAGTGTTTTCAAATTTTGTGAGAATGTGGTTGAAGTATTTGGTGATCAATATTTGAGAAGACCAAATTACAATGATGTTCAACGTGTTGTACAATTTCACGAGTCAAGACATGATTTCCCTGATATGTTGGGTAGTCTTGATTGCATATACTGGAGTGTAAAAATTGTCCAGTTGCTTGGAAATGCCAATTTATCAAAGGTCATGGGTCACCTACAATAGTACTTGAAGCAGTTGTTAAGTGTGTGAAATACACTTAATATTCACGGTCGTAAGTGTGTTTATCGTACTATATTGGTCATAAATTAATCATAACTATGAGATATTGGTTGTTATAGGTACAAGAGGTGAAAACGGCGTAAAAGAGACAAAACGTGTGAAAAATGGAAGAAATAAGGTCAATACCGCGGTATCCGTACTGAGTACCGCGGTACCCGAAATGAAGTTTCAAAGCTGGAGTTCTGCACCTCAGTACCGCGGTACCCATATCTCGGTACCGTGGTACCCAACTCCAGGAAGTTCAACACGTTGTCTCAATACTGCAGTACCCACATCTCAGTACCGCGGTATCCGTTGCGCAGTTTGTTAGAAAAATGCGATTTTCATGCTTCCAATGAGTTGAGGACTCCTTCTCCTATTGGTGTCTATCAAAACCATATCAAAGACCTAGAAAAATACAATCTTGGAACCCAAGCGAAAGCAAGAAGAGAGAAGCAAGACGATCAAATGAAGAAGGGAAGATCGGCATCAATTTCAGAGTTTATTTCCCTTCGTTATTTTTATGAATTCTTTTGTTGATCAAACAATGAGTAGCTAGAATCTTTCCTTTCTAGGGTTTTATCCGAATCTTATGTGTGATTTATGAACCCTTTATTTCGATTCTAATGCAAGTTTGATTTTACGATTCCTTCTTGTTCTTGTTCTTGATCAAGTGCATGAATTTGGCCAATTTGTGTATCTTTATATTATTGTCGAATCTAAATCGGAAGATTGGTTTGATAATTAGAATTGTGGTAGAAGATCCTTCGAGTTAATTGAATAGGATAATGTTTAATTGCATGTGAAATCGTAGGAATATAGATTTCGCCTTAGGAAGCCATATTTGAGATTTATGCTTAATGCTTTGTTATGAATTTAATTGCGTAGGAATACAGTAAATTATTCATAACCTTAGATTCATGCATCACGTGGAAACGAGGTATGATTATATTAGCATTTCAGGTTAGAAATCGGGAATTGAATCTTGCATGAGAAGAGAATAAAGGGGGATTAAAAACACATAGGGGGAGATAAAATCCTAGGTTTGTTTATTTTGATAAATCTTAGTTTAATTCTTCTTGCTTAATTGCATTCACTATTTTATTACTTTTCGTAGTTTAAGCCAACCAACTCTTAGTTTAAATTTGCTGGATAGGATCATAAGTTGTAAAAATCTGGTACTTAGGATAGATAGTTATTATTTTCCCTGTGGGTTCGATATCCGGACTTTTTAGTTCACTATATTACTTGTCACGATACGTGCACTTGCGTAGTGTTAGTTTTCGCATAACAGCAGTCGCATCCCAAGACTTATAGATATGACATGCATTTTTTTAGGGCTGTAGGTTTTCATAATGACATCAATGTTCTGAACGAGTCCACTTTGTTTAATCATGTTATGCTGCGAAAGCATTGAATATTTATTATACTGTGAACGATACACAACATAATCATGGATACTATCAAACAGATGATATATATCTGGAATGGTCTACTTTCGTAAAGGTTTTTTCATGTCTACATGATCCAAAGAGACAATTGTTTAAGAAAAGACAAGCTGCAAGAAAAGATTTTGAACGAGCATTTGAGTTGAGGGGCAATAGGCAATTGTCAGGGGTTCCACTCATTTTTTGTATTAAAAAATTTTGAAGACAATAATGTTAACTTGCATTATGTTGCATAACATGATAGTCGAAAATGAAGAAGAAATGGTTTTGCATTGGAATAACGATGAAAGTAATGATCCTGCACAAGTAACACATGATACTACACGAAATTTTCAAGAATATGTTCAGACTAACTCTGCACTTCAATCCAACCAAGTTCATCACCAACTTCGTGCCAATTTAGTTGAGCATATTTGGACGCTATCTAATAACTTTGAACAGTAATGTTTTATCTGTTTAGCTTCTTAAATTTATTATTGCATTTTTGATTAACTGTACTATCTCTTTAAATTTATGAAAATTTGTCATAAAATTGTATTGTTTTGAATTTAAGTCCAAAAAAAACTTCCAAATTTTGGTAAAAGAAAAACAAGCCATAATATTACAAAATTTAATATAATATATCGAATATATCGAATTTTTGAAAATCAAATTCTAATATATTCATATTAATGAAAAATTAATATTAGATTATATTATTCAAAAAATTAGTTTTGTTTTACAATTATTTTTGTGTTCCAAAAATTTTCTAATAATCAAATAATTGAAATATGTATTTATTTAATGAAAGATGGAAAAAAAGAGGGTAAATGATGGCGGGACCCAAAAAGGTAGGATATAACCAAGGTGATGGATGTAGGAGTTAAGAATGATTAATTACAGTTAATAGAATAGTTATAAAAAGTGGAAATTATGGGTTATAATCCATCTTGCAATGTGTACATGCTCTAATAGCTCCCTTGGCCTTGTGGTCAATACAAATCTTTCGAGGTAAGTCCAGCCTTGAGCTGAGAAAAACAAGATGGTATTAAACTTGATCTACCAAAATAATTATGATATTCTCATGCATTATGACAAGATGGTATTAAACTTGACCTAATCAACAATTGAATCAAACAAATATTACATTCATTCAAAATCAAGAGCCATGTTTCAAAAGTTCAAACTAGTTTTTAACTGAAATTTTTATAAATATCTTTATAACAATTTGTAATAGTTCTAATAAACTTTAGATGAAATGATAAATGAATGGTAGATGGGATGTTAGTTGATTTAGTAATATAGTTTAATTCAATTAACTAATTAAAATAGAAAGAAAATTGTCCTTTTGAGAAGATCGACTCTCTATTTATTTATTTATTCTTTTGGAACAAAGGGAAAGTACTTGCTATAATATTTTAGAACTCAGTAGAAAATCAACTTAATTTGACCAATGACGTTGTAGGTTTGATGGTAATAATTTACAACGAATTTGTAAGAGTGGTTGTTAAACTCATAACGTACATGCTAATATGCTATAACGTATACACATATATTTATAAATATTTAGAGGAAAGGTTGCTATCTCATCAGCTTTTCATTTATTATTACATGGACTACAATTTGACTACAGCTTTTAGTGCGTGAGTTTATGCACTCATTTATTGTTTTGGTCCAAACCTTTTTTATATTCATTTTCCTACTTAACTTCCATCAGTTGCAATCTTAACTTAGTTTCATCTTCTTCTTTTTTTAATTCATATTTGCTATTTCTAATCATTTACATGTTTAGGAATAAGACATTATACATTGAGTTTAGTTCCCCGACCCCTATTTGTATCTCTTAGACCTCGTTTGTTTCATGAATTTGGTTGGGTTTAGGCATTTTATCCAACCAAAATCATGTTTTGTTCATGTGTTTCAAACCTAATTATAATTTTGGGTACGGTTTGGGATGTTGGGTTAAGTGAGTTTGTTGGTGTGTTTATAAACCCATCAAATATGATGGGTTAATAAACCAGAGAATAAGCCAACAACAATATTTCGTAACCTCCCTAAAGTGGCCTCAATAATCCATTCGAAATTCCTATAATACCTCCACAATAATCCATAATTTCAATTAGGCAATTATATATATATATATATATATATATATATATATATATATATATGATATAAAAGTATATCATATATACACGATATTGTTATGACTTAATACACTAAGTATGAACTAACACAAGTTGGCATGTGCATTAACCCTAATCAAGGGGTAATATACCAATATACCATAAAAACTATTTTTTAAACCCTTAAATGCCATCAAATATAATACCATACCCCAAAATACCACTTTTTGGTAAAAATACCAAAATAACCCTAACTACCCATGTGCCACCATATAACTACTTCTTTGTTTTATTTGAAAATATTTAATTATTTTCTCCAAAAATGTTTAATTTATTCGAATCCATGTTTAAGCACTTAAAGATTGATTTTCTTCCGGAATAAGTATATAGGCTGGAATACTTTCCTCGTGCCAATACTGTCTAAACAACAGTGGTCTGGAATGAGTAACAATGCCACGTACAAGTTCCTTTGGAGAATTAAAATTGAAAAGGTTAAAATATCCCTACATATATTTGGTTAAATCCGGACCCCAAAATGGTATCAGAGCCTAGGTTTATTAAGAACTTTTAAGTTATATTTATTATGTTTATGTAATTAACCTTTAGTGAGGAGAATTTCTCGAGAAAATATGGATCTGGACGAATGTCCAAGATGTTTACCATACAGGAGATATCGTCAAATTTTGACAATGTATAACAAGAACATCTACACAAGATGACATATTGGGAAGACCAATATATTGAACGAGAGAACGCAGGAGCCTTCAGGGAAGCCTTAAGGCAATGCAATATACAAGCAACATATCATTTGGATTACCTCGAGGTTAACTAAATGTTATATGCTAGACTGATGAACTTGCAAGAAGCAGCCCATCAGAATCATGGTTCCTAAAGGAGAACCAGAGTGGAACGAGATTCTTCTAGACACATCTAAGATCTCTACAGATCTTAGAGAAATCCAGAAGATGGTGCAGAATTATGGCAACCGCCATAATCATCTACCAACATAGTTCATCAAATCCAGAACCAAATGGAGACGATGGTGAAATATCAGAAGGAAACTCTTGAAATCCTTCATGATATTCAAAAGAGAGTCAAGAATCTGGAGGACAGACCAAGTCTTTCCGGAGGAAGGAAACGTATTGATTTCGAAACAGTTCCCTATTTAAACCAAAAGGGGAAACCGACTAAAGTCATACGACCAATGACCCGAGATGAAAAGCTTATTGATATCATCAAAGGAAAATCCATCATAAATTAAAGAGATGGATATGAATGAATGAATTTGGAAGATCTACAAGAACTTGCCGAGTCCTTTGCAGGACTAGGTATTGTGGATCTAAAGATGAATGCCGGAGATGGTTCAGCTTTGGTTACTTGTGACCAACACCAAAGACCACCTCCATCTGTAGATCCCAACGTTGCAGAAAGCTCAGGTTCAAATCATGTGGATGAACCGATGCCACACGCTGGAGATTTCACAGCAAGAGGAGATCATATTGTTTCAGGAACTCGACAACGTTCCAGAAGGCCAAATCTCATGAATACGCCTTATGGAAAATCACAGTTAGAACCAATACATCCGTATGGGTTGATGCTAAATCTGGATATTCCAGATTTAAAAAATCAAGAAGTCCTTATCGATGAATGGGCATCAGGAATGAGGGTTGTAGCAGGAACCATTGACCTTACAAAAGAAGGATTCATCTTACTCCTAGAGATGAGTCTTGAAGGATCTGCAAAGATCGCGTGGGATATGACAGCACCAGCGATGAGGAACGATGTTACAGCTTGTGAGTCATTAAAAGGGATTGTCGATAATATGGCAAAATTATTCAAAATCCATTTTATCGGCATAGGCTATTTCGAGGGAATAGAAGATGAGAAAAAAAAATATATAAACAAGCCATCTACTGCCTCGAGTTGCACGATATTTGTCATATTGACGAATATATCAAGTTATTCACCGAGTACAGATGGAAGTCCAAGGTGGATGACAAAGAAGCTTCGCAACTTTTCTTTGCGAAGATACCAAGCCCCTGGAGAGAGATGTTCATCAGGGAATACAAGAGTGCAGATGATTTAGACACTGTGGCCAGAAGAATGTCTTTCTTGAAGGCCAAGTTAGCTGAATGGTGCCACCAGACAGTACTCTACAAAAACTACAAGAGACTTCGATGAATCAATAAAACGGTTCCCCTGTGTTGCGAAGATAATGACATCCCAACAGTTGTGGGAGGTCAACCACAGAGGCATAAAAGGAGGAAGATGAGAAGCCATCCATATCGCCGTAGAGGTAGCAACCAAAGAGGAAGGTCTTCATGGAGACCTAAAAGAGTATGGTCAAAACAAAAGGCCCGAAGTTACAAATCATGGCAAAGACCAGCACCAAGCAAGAGTAGAGCCTATTCATCAGGCTCAAACCAAGGAAGTTCCGGTAGAACTATAGGAAGGAGAACTTTCAAGCGAGCTCAAACCAGAGCTAATGAAAGTTTCAAAGACTGTAATTGCTGGACATGCGGAGCAAGAGAGCACATCTCAACGGATTGCCCGGATAACCAAAAGAGAGGTATAAGACAGTTCGAATCAACACCAGAATTCGAAGAAGCTGTCTATTACCAAGATCTAATACAGGTGTATCAATTTGAGGATTTACCCTCAGATGAAAGCATTTATGAAGAGTAGATCTATTCGGATGATGGAAGTGAATCCACATCAGAATCGAAGTGAAGAAGAAATTCTTCAAACAACAAGAGAGGATATGTCAGGTTTCCTCTCTCACAAAACAGTCTCTCATAAAACTCTAATGAGGATTATGAAAAATGATCCAAAGCTTCGGATGTATGATGGTTTTACCATCGGAGCAATGGAGAAGGCAATGGATAAGTTTGGGGTTCGTAACAGAAAATACCAAATTATCCATAAAGTTACTACTGGTGAATTTGCTATTCCAATGGAATTCACAAGTAACTTGATCGAGATGTAGTTGATCCCTTACAAAGAAGTTTAGGAGATCAAAAGCAAAGTCAAAAGAGAAGTTGCAAATACACTCTCATGGATTCACATCGGAGCCATAAGAGTTATTATTAAGGCAACATTCAAATAAGGAATAGATTCGCCACTTAATCTTGCTATTTTTGATAAATGGATCTCACACCTCAACGATTCATACCTTGGAGCGGTTACAGGAAACTTGTGTGTAGGGAAACTGGCATTCAATGTCTATCCTAGAATTGCATACAATTTTGGAGATCGAGACTTCAATAGAGTCTTAACCCTTCATCAAGATTTCAAAAGAGAAGATTTGATGAAAGAAGGGAATAGACCATACTCGATAACCTACAAGATTTCCTATGCTCTCTCGAATACACATCATTCAGATGTATTCTTGAGAAAGGAATTTATCGAAGTCCCAAGAATCTTTGAGGATTTCGCCAGGGTAGTTTTACCAGAACTTATTGAATCTCCAACTATAAAGGAGATCGATATGAAAATACAAGACCAACTTGTCTTCAACAAGAGTCAAAGCCTCAGAATTGAGACAAGAATGATGTATTTCCAACAAGACAGACTGATGAGCAGCAGTCGTTGGGAAGAAAGAAGGCCTAGCACAGTTCGGCGAATTCCAGGTGTATTCAAAACACAAAGAGAGCTGAAATGTCCAAAAGGCTGGAGAGAAGTTGAAGTAATATTCGACATCACTCAAAAGGATAATATATTTTCTTGTGATGTTTTATATTATCTCCAACAACTGATAGTCGGAAGATTTCAAGGAAGCCTAAAGATGGGTGAAATTGAACTGATTATCACAGGTGTTGCAGAGAGAGTCCCAAAACAATTAGTGATGGGTATTGATTTTCTTGAGGATCATAAGCCTTGGGAAAGATTACAAGATGGAATGGAGTTAACAGTGGCTAATAAAAGATACAGAATCAGATGACCACTAGTCCATTCTCCATATATACTTCTATCGGAATGATATATGGTGAGTACAAGGCTGAGTATTTTGCAGCCTATGTTGACTCAGGAGTAGAGATTTGCACTGCAAAGCAAGGGGTCTTTCCTAAAGATTTTGGAGAAGATCTACCAGCCATTGCAGGAAGAGATTTCTCAAAATGGATTCTTATCCTTAATAGAGGAATCAAACAAGCAGAAATCATGATCGGAGGCATTGGCGATACCCCATGGTACAAAGTAAAGACGCCACCAATCTATTTCCATGATACATGAGCAGATGTTTTGCTAGGAAACAATTTCCTATAAACATTCAAGCGATTTACACAAGAAAATGAGACAAGAAGGCTTATTTTCACAACTATATGTGATCATAAGATTATTGTCCAGAGACTGTGGGAAGCATTCTATCGATGAATGCCTATTAATTTTCGCAGCAAGCGTGGTGATGAAGCCAAACTTCGACATCCAAAAATGGCGGATAAAAGAAGATTTGGTGATGCATTATTATCCTTTCGACAATTTGGATCGAAACAAAAAGATACAAAGGGATGGGATAATACTTTGTATTCATTCAGAACACAAAGGGAAGAACGAGTTCCTCCTGAGGCTATTGCAGAATTGTGAAAAGCCATATTGGAGAATCCACAGAGTGATGTTACTATTGAAGAACAAATATCACTCGAGGATTTCAGGAAAAAGATCCAGAGGAATTATAACGAAGATCCTTTGGCATGGTGGAACAAGAACGAGCTCAAAGCATCCTTGAATGTGAAACCAGGAAAGGAACATGAGTTTGTGAGGATGAAACCTATCCTTATGAATCAGACAGATCGTGAGGATATGCAGAAAATACTTAAGGAACATCTGGACCTTAAGTTAATTTCACCAGGAGTTTCTCCATATAGTAGCCCGGGATTCCTTGTGAGGAATCATGGAGAAATCAAAAGAGGTAAACCTGGACTTGTTATTAATTACAAAGGGATTAATAACATTCTGGAGTTTGATGGATATTACATCCCGAGTAGAGAACACTTGGTTAACTGTATCAAAAGTGCCAAGATATTCTCAAAGTTCGATTGCAAGTCTGGATTTTACCAGATTAAGATGGAGGAAGAAAGTAAGAAGTTCACAGTTTTCTCCACACCACAAGGACACTATGTCGGGAATGTGATGTCTATGGGATTGACAAATGCACCCCAGATATATCAGAGAAAGATGGATAATCTATTCAAAGATTATTTCAACTTCATATTCGTATACATCGATGATATTCTCATCGCATCAAAGAGTATGAAGGAGCATCTCAAACATTTGGAGATATTTTCAGATATTTGTCACAAAGAAGGATTAGTGCTTTTTGAAAAGAAGACAATAATTGCTACGAGACAGATTGAATTCCTCAGAATTGAAATCGATGAATCTGGAATCATCCTACAGAGCCACATTGTGGAAAAGATACAGGGATTTCCAGATGATCTCAAAGACAAGAAACAACTTCAAAGTTTTCTTGGAGTTGTCAATTTTGTTTGAATGTTCATTAACAATCTGGCACATCACAGGAAGGTGTTCAGCCCATTACTCAAGAAAGATGCTATATTCAAATAGGAAGATGAACATCGAGAATGAATTAGGCAACTTAAGGAAGTCTGTAGCAAACTTCTGAAACTTGTTATTCCTCAGGATGAGGACGAACTGGTTCTATATACAGATGCCAGTGACTTTTGGTAGGCAGCAATTCTTTTAAAGGCCACACCAATCGGAGAAGTGCCATGCAGATATTGCAGTGGTCTGTTTACAGACGCAGAAGCAATTCGATGGCATATCAACGAGAAAGAATTCTTTACAATTAGAAAGACGTTCAAAAAATGGCATTTATTTCTTCTGGCTAAGAAGTTTACTTTGAAGATTGATAATTCGAGTGTTAAAGCCTTTCTGAAAAATAAAATTGAATCTAAACTAGAAAAGGCTAGAATACTCAGATGGCAAGCTGAATGCCAATATTATGATTATGATATTGTCATTGTGAAATCTCATGAGAATGTTCTTGCAGATTTCTTAACACGAGATGGAAGGACGCATTGCTGACGAGGTCCTTAAACGAGTAAGGCATCTCAGAGAAAACCTGGAGAGCCTAGAACGAGAATTTGGGACGTTATGTCTCAATGCTGAAGTCGCTAGACGACTTCAACGAGTTAATCAGGAATCTGTTTCTGGTTTAATACGAGCATGCCAAAACACTCAGGGACAATTGTTCCAAGCGTTGCATAAGCCACTCCTCCAGGCTGCATCTCCCATTGTGCAAAAAGGAGCGATTAGAGATTAGACTCTAACCCGAAGGCCATGGATTCAAATACCATGCCTACGAGTGTTACGGTGATGCATTCCTTGAGGATGTAAAACCTACAACGAATGTTGAAACTCCGGTGTCACAACCCGAGTTTTCAAGTCAACTCAGCACCTCTGGGGTAAAAGAGGGGGAGTTGAACCTAAGGCCACAGACAGGCAAAACAAAGGTTCAAACTGACGAGTCTAAAGTTTCTCCAATGCAGGTTTACCAGCGACAATGAGAGAAGTTGATCACGAGAAAAGGTATCAACCCAGACAAAACAATGGTTGATATTTCAGGAAAGTACCCAAGAGTGTGGATGAAACCAGGAAGTCATCCCAATGAGGTACAAGAATGGTATAATTTTGGAGTGTCGGCTTCAATCTATACCGTTTCACCAGGATTCCCCGAAATTTCAAAACTACCGAAATGGATTGGGGAAGCCGTTTACGAGACTTGGGCAAATAATCAACATTTGTCCAGAGGCGATATTCTGGAGCTTTATTTTATCAATGCAGCCCCAGAACCAGCGAAGAAAGGCTTCCATAAAGCTTTTCATTTCATCAAGCTAAGGAGACCAGACGGAAATGCCTTAAAAAAAATAAAGGCAGCTTCACCGGAAGAAATTCCTTTACTGGTAGGAGCAATATCTGAAGACGAAACTTCTACAAGGCGAGTATGGGGGCTTTGAGTTTGTCTAATAGAAATGGACAAAGTCAAATATCATTTAAGTTTTTCCAGAATTCAGCAAATGGATCATTCCTACTGAATTCCATGACTGGATCAACGACAGGATTTGCAGAGGAACTTTTTGAGACAAAAATAAGAAACCTCTAGGAAAACAAGGTTCCGGTAAGCAAAGAAACATACCGGAAGTTCTGTAACATGGCGCATGTGGGAAGATGGATTGATAGGATCTGTCAAGCATGCCCAGATCAGAAGGAGCCTGAATTTGGGAAAAGATTCCGACCCAAACCTGACTGACAGAAATCTGGATCTAACAAAGATAAGGGTCCAACACAAAAGTAACGCTATCCCCGGGGACCACGACAACCAAACTTTTAGAGATTCCCCCGATAAAATAAAATGGGATAGGCCACGAGAAAATGACTCTCCAACCAACCTCACATGGTAGGCTGAGTCAAAAGTTAATGATTCCCCGACAGACCTAACATGGGCTGAGTCACGGGGCATTAAGAGAAAGAGCACCAACTAAAGCCGAAAAGGACTCCCCAACTACTTCACATGGGAGCAATAATAGAGTAGACCAGCTGGTGATCAAACAAGATTTGGAATCGGCACTTCAAGTCCAGATTCATGCCTATATATAGCAGGAGTTGAAGGAAGTTGAGGACATCGACCATTCCCCTTAGTTTTCTCTAAATAAAAATCTTTGTAATAGTTTTGAGTGTTCTTAGTTTATGTGTTTCGAGTGTAAGCCCTCATATATGAGAGGCTAAACAAGTATTCTTCTCCCAAAAGGAGATTACATATGTATTAAATAGTTCTTATAAGTTCTTAATAAAATAAAGGCTTTTGCTTTCAACATGTGTTCTTAGTACGGTTAGTTCGTCCCCTGGAAGGAATACTTTGTACATCTGGTGTAGGAAACGAACCAAGGTTGTGCTGTATAGTTGCTGAAGGAGTTAGATAACTTGCAGATCATCTTCCCTGAGGGTTGAAGTTGGACAATGAGGAGTTGTTCGTTAAACGGTCTGGGGCAGTGATTTTCTAGCTGGTGGTTTTGCAAACCATCTCACCCGGTGCTGTTGCGGTCAAAGAAATGTATGAATTCTAGGGGATTAATTAATTTTACGGAAGCATGTTGGGCCTGATATTGATCAAATTATGTTATATTCGGATCTAATTAAATAAATGATGTTGGATTAAAATAATGACTTGGATTTGCATTTAATGTTAAAAGGAGAATTTAATGTGTTTTGGAAGATAGTTAAAAGTCAAAATTCACTATTCATAGTTGATGGTATTTGGGGGTATAGTTTTATAAAAGATGGTATTTGGATGTATGGTGTTATATTTGGTGTTATTTGAATGTGTAAAATATATGTTTTGTGGTATAATGGGCCTTCAACCCCCGAATCAATGTGTGTTGACCCAACTAAACCTGGTCTAATTCAGGAATCACTTTATAAATTTCCAACTACAAATTCTTTGTAGAACTTATTGGTTATATGATTGGGGGTTGAAAATGACTCAAACGGGGAAATTGAGGTAATAATTAGATTATTTCTCCGTAAGAGGAAATTGCCTCGTATTATTTACGGCTTACGACAAACGTTCACAAGATAAAATGACTTACTAATTTAAGGATCGCAAAATAATGAATCTAAAAGTTTTCTACGAAGAAAGTTGATATTTGGAAATTTTTGAGACAAAAATCAAAGAAAAGAGAATTATAATTGCAATATGCAAATTGTAGCAAAGTTAATGCAGAAACGAATGATTTTTCGGTTCATTTTATGGAATATGAAAATGTGTGGTGTCTTATCATTATTAATTGACATCTTTAGGTTAGAAACAATATGATTCACAATGATTCGGATTGGTTGCATCCCATTAATTTGATTCACATTGGTTCAATTCAAACCCACACCCTTTCAGATCTTTTACACCTTCTGGCTAGAAACCCAACATATAGGGTTCTAGTCACAACCGTTCGGATTGATCCCACACTCTTATGCACGACTGATCCGAGCCAAAGATTAGAATCATGTGTCCAAGCCACTGCCATGTCATTGAACCACCGAACCATGTCCTCTAGACACACAAACAACTATGCAATTCATTTTACATGTTTTTTATGTTGTCAACTTCAAGCATTAATTTTCATTTATTCAAAATTGGACCTGAAACAGTAAATACTCTAGAATTATCAACTCGAAACGTAGATTTTAATTTTGCAACTTATTTCAATTTTAATCAAACAAAACATCATATAAAATATTGCTCAAAATTGGTCAACACTAACTTTTCCTAACAAATTTCTAACAAAAATAGTGAAAATAATAAAAGGGAAGTATATATATTTTAAATCCTATTTTAAGTAAGGAAAACCATTGCATTAATAAGATTGATACATCCTCTGTTTCATAATAAGTGTCGTCATGGAGTTTTTTTTTCATAGATTAAGAAACATAAAAATTGGGGCAAATAAACCATTAACTAATCAAGAAATTTAATGTTTAAAATTGAAAAGAAAATCAAATTAATTCCATAAAAAGTATCATATTAAATCCCTAAATTTTAATTAAGAAATATTAATATGGATGATTTGAGAATAAAAATGTATAAAAATCTAAAATGACACTTAATTTGAAACAAAAATTTAGATTTTAGAACAACACTTATTATAAAATGGAGAGAGTATGATATAGATGATGATGATGATGATGATATATATATATATATATATATATATATATATATATATATCATTTAGGCATAACTTAGTCGTTATATATAAAAACTATATAAAAAGAAAAGGTGTCATGAAGGTACGATCGAATCCACATTTATGTCATTCTTCATAAAACAATTGACTCAGTTTTATACTATAGAGTCGAGAGATCCTCTCAATGACTCAATTTATAGTAAAAGCAATTTAGTTTTAAAACTAATAAGCTAATTAAGTAGAGAAAACGGATCGATTAACAATAATAGATGGCAAAATATTGGGTTTGATCGTTCACGGATCTTATAAGAAAGTGGATTAAGTAATATTTTTATGTATATTAAATAATATTTTTCTATATATTAGGTAATACTTTGTATTATAGAATGCATTTTGAGTAGAATGAATTATAAGAAAATATGTGGGATAATTTCAATTTTGGTCATGTAAGGTCTTTTCCATTTGTGGACAATTAAGTATACATTTTCCAATTTTGGTTCTATATGTTTCAACTTTTTTCAATTTCAGTCAAATTTTCCAATTTTAGTCATGTATGTTTCAATTTTTTTCCAATTTCAGTTCAATATTGGTCGGAATTTCCAAAATCCTCGATGTCACATGAGATTTTTCGACAGTCATCCGATCAAAATTGGATTGAAATTGGAAAAATTTGAAACATACAGAATCAAAATTGAAAAACTTGAGTGAAATTGGAAAAAATTGAAACATACATGACCAAATTAGAAAAAAAAAAAATGAAACCTAAAAGACCAAAATTGAAAAGCATATAATTGGTTGTGCAAAAAAGGAAATAGTCTTACATAAAGAACCAAAATTGAAATTAACCCATAATATGTAATACTTTTATATGTATCAGGTAATACTTTTGTGTATATTAGGTAATATTTTTGTATTATAGAATACATGACCCGAATTGAGTCGGGTCACTCAAAAACGTGCAGATCATAGGTTGTCCAGCGCTCTTCTCTCTCATGCAACATATAATACTTTTATGTATATTAGGTAATATTTTTCTATATATCGGGTTATATTTTTGTATTATGTACATAACTACGTAATATAATACATAAATATTACCTGATATATAGAAAAGTGTACATAATATAATACATAAGTATTACCTAATATATAGAAACGTATTACCTAATACACACAAAATATTATATAATTTATTATATCCGACTCGACTTGTCCATCTCACGAAATAAGATCTATCAGACGATCTCACACAAGACCAATACTAGATAGATAAATAGATTTGTTATTCATTTTAAATAGAAAACATTACTCTTACAAAATATAAAAATCAATATGCATTTGATTTAAATAAAAATATTCCCATATGATTAAACTCATTTAATGGGGTGTGGACGAGTAATATTTACTAATAAAAACAATTGTAGCTCGCGAAGGTAACGAACGGTCTGGATTCTATGTACAAATCGTACGGCGGAAGGTACAAAAGCACGTGATGACGATAAATGAATTCTGGAGAAATGGGGTCCACATGGGACATCTCATGACTGGACAAGACCACGTGAGGGGCTAGGCTCAGTGGATATGCAGGTCTACGTGTCATAATAACATTGGATGATGACTCTCATGAAGTGGGACCACATGTTGGGGAGCTAAATCATATGTTAATGATGACCATCATGGTCCATACACATGCCATATAGATGCATAACCAGGAGTTGACAGTTTTTAATTATTTAGGAAAAAAGGTTAAGGAAAAACTAAATACTCCACACCTCATAAGCTAGTACATTTCTATTTTCATACACATTGCAAGAAATTGAAATATTTAGATATTCTTACTATATTATGATTTATTTTTTTAGTTGAAAAATTAATAAATAAAACTGATCAATGTATTTAATATTAAACATATTAATGATAATGGACTATAATGTGTGGAATGGGAATAAATGAAAAGGAAATGCACATAGACTATCTTTGAAGTCATAACAATGCAAATACTTGATCACTATTTTTGGATTTTTAATATTTTCCTTGTACTTCAATTTTGTTTGAATCCAAGTTAACGGTTTTTTTTAATTGAGTTTTGATATATTTAGCGGTTATATATATAAGAACAAAACTTAATGCAAAATAAATTACAAAAAATATCATTTTTTTACCAAATATATATATATATATATATATATATATATAAATAAATGGATCAATTAAAAAAAAGTAAAAAGTTCCAATTGCTGTAAATAAAACCATAAAGACCTGATTTAAAAACTACACCAACCAGACACACACACATTTGCTTATAGGAATGGAAGAGGAATTTGGGCCCATCAAACACCATTTGGTTGACTATAGAATATATATTAGAGAGTTGTATTACAAAGAAATAAAAATTTGAAATTGTTTGCTTGTAGTCCTCCTCGGTACTTAGGATTCTTTCACATTTTCCCCCTTTTCTATTATTTTCTCATATTCTCTCACTTCAAGCTGTGTTATATGTGGAAGAGAGTATCTTGAAGTAAATTCATTCTGGATTCCAATTATTTTTTTCTGAAGAAACAAAGACAAGGCTCATGTCTTCCAATTCTGTTTGTCTATATGTCCATCATATCCACATGTTAATATATTTATTATTGATGTCTCATAGATCAGCAGAATAATCAAGAAAAGGTAATTAAATAAAATGCAATATATAATATAATTTTTTTATTTGGCGACACTCAACTATGTAAATTATTTATGGTTGAATAAGTTACTATGTTCATATTATTTCACTATGATGCCATGTTGTTTTGATGAATACTTTCCGATGTTTACATTAAAACCAAAATATTAGGTGGACTATTGTATAGAAAGAGCAGAAACCGTAAAACATTAAATGAATGGCATGTACATGAATCTGATAAGGATATATATATATATATATATATATATATATATATATATATATTAGTTAGAAGGGGAAATAATTTGAAATATATGGTGAGATTGTGTTGGACTCGATCGCTTTGATTCACATCTCTCGTTAGCATGAGTCGATCAATCCGGTTGAAATTCCGCATAAATATTTATATGAGATTGTTTCATACATACAATTTCGTAAAATTGAGTCTACTTCTCATAATTACTCAAACTTACTCTTAATATTAACCTCTATATTGTGGATATGAGTTCTTAATCTTGAAATTTTACTTTTCTAATGAATTAGATCTATGAGACAGATACTACTATATAATTAATAATTATTGAACCAATTTTACCAAACATGTGACAAGGGATAGTACATTTTGATGTGCCATTATTGAGAATTTAACTTTTAATTAGAGTTTGTGATTCAAAATGCAATTGCAGTGTCATGATTGTTGTTCACCTCCCACAATATATGCAAAGAGAAATCAGCTTTTCCTAATATTAAGCTGACAGATTATGATCTCATTCAAAACGTCGTGTATGAGCTATAGACAGACAAGAATGTGAAAACTTATCAGACTTCATGTTCGATGGTATAAACAGTCAAATTTAATACATATATATATATATATATATATATATATATATATATATATATATATATATATATATTAGATAATCACAGTCCATTTTAGGCAGCTTTTTTGGGGTTTATCAATTTGACCCCCTTATTGTGTACTTGAAAAATAGGACTAAAAAGTAAAGGAAAAGTAAAAACTCTTAAGACCATATGCACGCAAAAACTTGTTAGGGACTTGGAAATGTCAAAAGTATGATAGCTTAAATGGAAATTTTTTTCCCGTATATTATTTTAAACTTAACAGATTGAATCGAAGTGGACTTTAGGATTCAAGATGATAATATAATGGACAAAGTAGGTCTCTAAAGGGTGCTAAAAGATTCAAAGCTTTGTTTGGCTTCATATGAGGTGAAATATAACTACTTACTAGACAATCTGAATATACATGATTTGTTTATAATTCATTTTTAATATAATTTGGTTCCTACTCCTTATTTCAGTTTTAAACTAAGCATCTCCAACAACTTTCATCAGTGCAGATGATGCATTCAAGTTCAAGCAAATTGCACTAAATTTTATACAAATAATTAATCCTTATCATGTATTCATTTAATCTTACTTGTTATGTTCATTGATTTAACTTATTTATTACATACGTTAGTATTATTTAAGATATTTTTTAAAAAGATATTTATTTTCAGTCTGTATTTTTAAATTTAATAAATTTAAAATATGGTTAATTGAATGAAGTTAATGAAAATTTGAAATAACAATGATTTATAATAATCTTTCAATAGAAATATAAGTTACATAATGACAATTTTAAATTTTCTAAAGTGGAATATTCTTCTCACAAATAATCAATTAATATATTTTGGAGTGCAAAATAAGTATGTGTATATATATTTAAATCAAGTAGGTTCATTCTCAATAAATTCGATGTTTGACAGTGGTACTTCCACATTTTTTTCAATTAGAGCATCAAGATCTTGTTCATCATCTATTATCAATATTTATTCATGCTGTCGTGATACCTTGCAAATTGTTTTTACTCAAAATACATGTTGGATTCACTACAATTACAAATCAATTCTAGAGAACCCAAATGCACGTTCCATATCCTTTTTACATGCTTCTTATTTTATTCATTTGTGTATATAATTGAGTTTTTTTAATATAATTAAATCTTAAAATTCCCTCAAAATCCTTTAGAAAATAATATTATTGTCCATATTTATAAAGATAAAAAAATGTACCCAACATGTACCCTTTTTGTGTTGTTTATTCTTTTTAGTTCACTCTATGTCAATCTATTTTCTCTTATTCCATTCGATTTATTTGGTGTTTGATCTGTTTGTTCCGTACAAATTTTGGCATCAAGGGCTGAAAATGAGGTCTTAATCATTCCATCAAGCTCATGGAGGCAGGCCCTTTGATCTTCCTGACCAAACAACACCAGGTCAGGTGTAGTGAACAAAACCTTCCTAGAAGAAATTCGTGAATTGACTGACCAACTCGTACACGAATTAAAGGTTATGGCTTTGAGGTGCGAAATCGAAGGCCAATCAGAAAAGGTCGGCCAGACGAGGCTGGCTAGAATTGCTCAAGGCATCGTGCTCCATTACCGAGCCGACCAGAGCAAAGACAAGCGGAATTGCTCCCCAAGGCGTCGCGATCCATTTCCAAGGTGTTTGGCTCAGTAACCTGGCCAACCATTAAGCCCGAGCTGATTAGGCTAAGGGTAAAAGAGCTTTCGGCGGCAAGGTCCCGAGCCGACTAGGGTATTGTCTAATACACACAAAAGAATTACATACTTTCTTATGTCCTACCCGACCCGCATCGTCTCACGAAATGAGATCTATAAGACGATTTTACGCAAGACTCACTCATAATTAATGGATTAAAAAACTATATAATAGATTCTAATGCAGATCATAACATGAAGTAGATCGCATAGATATATACAATTAAATAACCATATACAAATAATTAAATTGAAAAATCAAATATTGTCCATTATAACCAAGGTTCGATTAACACTAAAAAAATCACGCGGGTTATCGACGAAAAATTCCATCAGTAAACCCGAATATATTTTTGGTCAAAAATTTACCGACAAAATCTTCCGTCGAAAATATCCTCATGAATGGCGTGTTGTTGATGGAAAAAACTTTCCATTGGTATTTTACCGATGGAAATTTCCGTCTGTACATTATGTACCAATGAAATGGTATGTAAGAATGTGGAAAGTCCATGGAAAAAATCCACAAAATTGCCAATCGAATTTGCCGATGGGAATTTCCTACGGAATATTAATTCAATCATTAATTTTATTTATCACATCAAGAGGGGATCAAAAAGACCAAATTTAAACAAAAAAAAAATTGAATATGTGTAAACATCTATATCAATACTATATATATATAGTTTTGTCACTTTCCCTCCTAAAAATGTTTTGTCAAAATATTACAAAGAAAATGAAAAATGCATGACTTTCTTGATTAGCTATCAAATATTATAATAAAAAAACATATAAAATAAAAGTAAATAAAAAACATATTTTTCATAATAAAGAATGCATTAGTACAAAAGAAAGAAAAAAAACATGCATTTTATATGTTGTACAAAATCGAAACTATTAAGTTTTATTTAAATGACTATATATTGTACAAAATTGAAGCTAAAAGTTTGTTAATTATATACATCTACATAATATATTTTATTATAGAAAATTTATTTTTTTATATTGACCCACTTATGGATTTTTTTTTAATCGTTTTTTTTTTAAATTTTAATATAAACTTTGTGATAAAAGAATTTGAAATAAGAAAATTACTACTTTTGAAATTTATGTACTTGAACATTAATGTGTAAAGTTTTATAAAGTTAGAAGTTTATACATAAATATTTTTACATTAGAGGTATGTATTTGTAATTTGTAATGCAAGAAGTATTTCTCTATAAAAGTAAATTAGTATTTAAAAAAAATATATTATTACTATCATTGTTATTAGTATAGATAATAATTTATATATCTATATTTGAACCTTATAAATCAATATATGTTCGAGATTACAACGTAAACTTTTGTTGGGATTACATTATGATCATGTGAAAATTGTAGTTATATTAATGGATTAATTAGATTAGAAATTAATTCAATTACATCTAAATAAACTATAAATTTTACATTTTAAACTATAATTCAATCATCTTTCTGAAGTTTTGTGTCAAATCAATCTTTTATGCTCCTTTTGGAGGCAGGACGATACCCCACCATTTGTGCCACAACTACCAACTTATGCATACAATGGTCCACAATTCAACGTATCCCTTGTCTCATTTGGTCCATTTGGATCTAATATAAGAGGTAATGATGATACATATTCTAGCCCTACATCGTCATATTCATGTTGTCCGATCATTAATCTCAATAATAGCAAAAATGATGATGATGTCAACCACGATGACAACAATGGTGGTGGACAACATGCACACCCAAGAAAATGGTAGAGGAAAACGTGTTCAAACAAAAATTTATTGTGAAATTGGATTACGTTATTGTTAGTATATGAATTTTATTCATATGTTTTAAAACATATTAATAACACTTTGTTGTTTGATTAGAATTTTTGATTTAATCTTTTATTTTGTCTAAAAAAATTATGATTAACTAACTAATTGTTAAGCTAATGAGAGAACGAGAAACAGAGCTGAAGCCACTTGAAGAGAAAATGATTTAAGCTACATGGAAAATTGAGTCGCATAGACTAAGCTTAAATGTCCCATTGTGACAAAAATGACATCTCTTAATATAAAAGTTTTAGTTGAGAGCTTTTTAATTTGGGTGAAGGCTATGGAGGAGATCAACAACTTTCATGTTTATCACTTTTGTCAAATTTCTCTCCAACAAAGTAGAAAATTAAGAGAATACATAAATTGTGTAAAGATGTTATGTTTTTCATCCGAGCTCTAATATTTTGAACATAACTTGCGGTATAAAATAGATATTGAGTTTTGTGGCATTGAAAAATTAACTTAAAAAACTACAACTTTCATGAAGAACACAAAGCCAAATTCAGATGGTAAATGAATCAAAATATATTGAGATTGGAACGGTCTGACTGTAAGAGAACAAAAGACATTGTTGTTTGAGAAACGATCATGTCTCAGGACACAATCCCACTTAGCATTTAACTATTTTTAGAAAAAAAATTAGTGAAGTCGCCAATATAGACAGCAACTTCAAGAAAAAAATTTATAAGAACATGACACTAATTAATGAGTCATGCCATAATCATAACATCATTATAGAAGTTGCAACTCTTGCGACTTTTTGGAAATAAAAAATATGAGTCGCAGATTGCAGTTGCGACTTTACTATCAGAAGTCGTAAATGGTGGTAGCGACTTTTATTAATGGGGTATAGTCGTATGCGATGCCTGCGACTTTTGTATAGTCATGTTGCAATTTTACATATTTTATTTACTCCACACGCAATATTTTATTAATTTATAATTAATTTTAGAATATTCATTTAAATTAGCCCATATATATGTATACATACAGATTTGTCAAATGTATATATACATATTGGCAGATGAAAATTGTAGTAAGTTAATTTTATATTCCAATAATAAACTACTTAATTTCATGCATGCAGTTTGGTTTTTTTGTTGATTTTTTTGTTTTCAACTCGATCATATTTGAAATTGTTCGTACACGTCATTATGCGCCGGTGATGCTATAATGCATACCTTACACCACTGAAAATAAGATATGGTGTGCAAAATTAAAAAACAAAAAATTGTAATAGAAAAAAGGAAAAAAAAATTTGGTCCTCTAAGTTTATCTTATTCGATTTTTCAACTTTTATCTTTCACCTTTTTATTTTTAGTCATTTATGTTTAATCATTACCATTTTTTAGTCCTCTTACTTAACTACAACAGGTAACTTTTATTTTTTTAATTAAAATTAATCTTTAATACTACCTCCGTCCTGCTCAAATTTGCACACTTTCCGTTTTCGTCCGTCCCACTCAAATTTGCACACTCCAAAAATGGCAAATAAAATGTACAAAATTGTCTTTTACTATTCAACATTAATACTAAAAAAAACAGTTTTTTCTTAACCTCCGTGTCCAAAAACAGTTTTTTCTTAACCTCCGTGCCCGTCCCTACGTGCAAATCTGAGCGGGACGGAGGGAGTACCATTTTTTTTATTGAGAGAACACTAAATCGATATTAATAGTAAAACATAAATTATTCTTTATTAATATGTTTAAGTTCGGGATGCCGAAATTATTAATATTAATAATTAATCACAAAACACTAACCCACGTATTGAGATGAAAAATAATTTTTTTTAGTTATTAATATAATTTAGGCATGTTAGGCGAAGAGTACAAATTTGTGATTTAAAAAATATAGTGTTTCTCAACTAAAAAAATGTATGTTCGGGATGACCAAAATATTAATATTAATAATTAATAACAAAACTCTAACACATGTATAAGGATGAAATATAATTTTATTTATTTATTAATATTAATTTAGGCATGTTAGATGAAAAATACAGATTTGTGATTTTAAAAAAAATAGTGTTTTCTCAATAAAAAAAATGGTGTTAAAATTAAATTTAAATAAAAAAATAATAGTTACATGCTATAGCAGGTTAGAGGACTAAAAAATGATATTTCTTAAACATAGAAGACTAAAAATCAAAAAGTGAAAAATGAAAGATGAAAAATCCAATGAGGTAAACTTAGAGGACCAAAAATCTTTTCTTTCCCTAAAAAAATTTAAACATTCTAGTATGTTAACGTAGCTCCCTCAAATCTCAATTTTTCTTAATAGTAAAATAGTATTTTGTAACACAGAAATATCAATAGCCACATATCAAATGACATCCACAATCTCATTCATCCGTTATTATTTGGTTAAATTCTTTAACTATTTCAGGTTTATTTAAAAATTTACCCATGAAATAAACATATCAATCAGATGTCATCCACAATCTCATTCATCCGTTATTATTTGGTTAAATTCTTTAACTGTTTCAGGTTCATTTAAGAATTTACCCATGAAATAAACATATTAGTGCATTTTACTGTCATTTGGAAATTTAAAAAAGCATCTTGTGTTTGTCTACTCAGAAAAATTTAAATTTTGTTCAAATTTTTTTTTTTTTTTTTTTTTTTACATTTGACAAGTTTGAGGTAAATACTATAATTTTGTTAAACTTTAATTTTGAGGCAATTTTTTTACTATAATTTCTTGATTATTATTTTTTTTTAGGTTTGAGTTAAAAAGTTTAATTATCAGTTGTTATATTATATAAATAGTTAGTGGCATAACTTTATTTTTAATGTGATTTTACTAATTGCAACTTTCTAAGACAAATGCTCTTAATTTCATTTTTTTATATTTTTTTAATGTGTTGAATGTCAAAACCTTCTCAAACATATCTATTGAATACCATATATGGTATTCAATGATGGGTTATATTCAATAGATTTTCTAACTATCATTTAGATCTAGAAATCTTATAGAAATGTCTCAACTCTTAAAAAAATTTATAATTTTTTTTAAGGATGCCTAACTTTTTTAGGGTATATCTTTTTTAGAAATTTCTTCTTTTTATAAAGTGATCGAAACATATATGGATTTCCCCAATTGTTTAGGAATAGTCCAATAGTGGACCCCTTTGATGAAATTCCTAACTTCGTCATTGATTAGACACCGTTTCATTCTTGTAAGTATATATTCATGAATCTAATTTTTTAAGAGTATGTCTTGTCTCACCGTGAGACAGTCTCACACAAGACTTTGTCATTTTTTAAAAAGTACTAGCCCACAACTTATCCAAAAAGTAGAGATTGACTTGTAAAAATGAGTTTAAATTGTAAATATAGACTCCACCTCACAGAATTACTGAGAAACGATCCAATATAAAAGTATATTCATCAGAAAAGAAATTTCACACTAGCTATATTAATAATTTCATTTATTAGGAAAATCAAAATTAAATTCTTGCCCTTTATCCAAACTACAAATGGTAGCACCCAATATTATAGAGATCAAACACGAGTAGAACTAGTTGTAGAAGTTTTGGTTAGAGCTAAAAGTAACAAAAAAAAAAGGGTCATTGCGTGTAAAGAAGAAGGATAGATGATAAACAAGATGTTGATGTCTTTTCATGTAAGAGACAAAAAATTAATCGAAAAAGAAGTCCCAAAATTAGGGCATAAATGTAAAAATGCTTAATATAGTAAAAAGGAAAAGACGAGTGAAGGGGGAGCATTGAATTGAATTAAGGGCATGCATTATTTGCCATTGCATTGCAATTGATGAGAGAGAGAGAGAGAGTTGTATAGCAAAGAAAGTAGGTGTAGAGAGGAAGCTAAAAATAATAAGGTAATGATGAAAAATAGTGATGAAAGAATCGCATTTATGAGATTGGAGGGTTCTGTCTCTGAATCACTCTTCTGTTTCTCGTGTAAAGTGCTTTTTTAAAATCTCTCACTTTTTGTCTCGCTCTCTGTGTTTGACTCTCCTCTCTTCTCTTCAACATCTTTTTTTCTTTTTTATTTCATCATTCCATTCTCTTAATTAAATTGAATATTCTATTATATAATTATCTAATGAAGACATTTTTAACAAGAAAAAGGTAATATGAACCATTTTTCACGAGGGAAGGAGTAATGAATATATTACACATATAGATTGACTATATTACAAAACCCACTTTAAGCTGAACTCATTAATAAGCCAATTTAAGCAAAGAAAACCAACCCAAACAAATTAAGATCTACAAGGGTAAAATTGAAAAGAAATACCTAATTTTTAATTTTTTTTGGGGTGGGGGTGGTTTAAAGTAAAAAGGGGTGGAAAAGGTTTGGCAAGTTGACTGGAAAGAAGGGGTAATTTAGAAGAGTGATGAAGTCATAGCTAGCCTAGGAAATGAAAGAAATATATTAGTGTAATTAGGTAAGTTTCAGGTTTTGGAAGACTTTTGTAGGGTAAAATTAGGTTCTTGTTTTTACACTACATAGTAGCCAAAAATAATATTAATTTAAATAATCCCACCAAATAGCGCAGAGAGAGAGAGAGAGAGAGATTAAATTAGGATCAACATCTGAATCATAAGCAAAATTAAGATTTGAGTCAGTTGCTGTTGGTATGTGTGTCTCTCTCTGAGTGCATGTAATGTAAAGACACACATTATTATTATTATTATGGTCTCACCCATGACCCACCCCATCCCAGAACAAAACCCTTGAGTAGAGTAGTATTATATAAAGAGATGAGGAGTGGTACTAGGGTTTTGTCCCAAGAGAGAAAATGAAATGAAAGTGGTATTGAGGGGAATGTTGGCTGGCTCGAGGCTGCTTCTGAGTCTAGTTCTTCTTATGAACCAAGATTCTTCGAAACACTTCGGACCAGGCTTCATTCCCCTCAAAACACATCATAATACCATACACATATGCTTCGTGAGTGTTAAGGTTGAGTGGGATGTTGTCTGGCTCGAGATCATGGAGGCTATTCTTGTCATTTCATCTCTCCAATGTGTCCCGGACCAGGCTTCATTCCTCCCAACCATCATTTGCTACCTCCTTCAACTTCATCTCTACCTTCATCATAATGCCTATATATATATTGCTTGATCTCAGATTTGTCTTGTATCAACTTTCATTTAAAACACATTCATGCTATAATTTAGTAAACTTCCCACTCATTTTTCTAAGTATTTATTGTTATGTAACACAATCATGAACTTATGTGTTTGTTTCAATAAGTTTGTGTGTGTGTGTGTGTGTGTATCATCCATTCTTTTAATTCCTTTGTTCACTAAACTGTACATCTTTTTTAAATTGCTGCAGAAAACTACTAATATATATATATATATATATAGATAATATAATGTTTTTATACAAGTATATATAACCTTCTTTAATTGCAAGCTATATGTATATATCTTAGTTATATATGATCATTTGTTAGATTTCTTGGCCTTTTGAGTACAGACAACAATATACAACATATATATGTGTGTGTGTGTGTGTATATATATATATATATTAACTTTATATGAACATATATATATATTTAACCCTGATGTTTGAGAACAGTAGATTCACAATTATATACACTGGCACACTCAACTCATGAAAATCAGATGCAATATACATTAAATTCAAAAAATGTTTCACAAAAGTGTGAATGGAGATCTGAAAGAATATACAAACAGTGTCGTCTTTTATATCATTACAGCATTATTGTGGGTGGTGTTCCTCTGTACAAGAATCCATATTTAACCTCAGTTAATTCTCTCTTTTTCTGTACTAAAATCTTTGCAAGAAAACTGACATTTCTTCTACTTAAAAGATAGACAAGAGGGTTCTGATGACAGAGAAACATACACATTGGGATTTAAGTTAACTTTTCTTTTTAATAAAATATATATGTTGGAAGATGATGAAGGATGTCAACTTTTAACAAGAAAAGAAAGATGGTTTATTGGAAACTTAGATCATGCATCATTTTCTTTTGCCATTAACAAATATGTTTCTTTCTATATGTGTCTAAATGGAGAGAGAGAGAGAGAGAGAGAGAGAGAGAGAGAGAGATATGAATTGGCTTCCAAGGATAGCAACTGTTCCTTCAACAGTTAGAAAGGCTGAATTAGTTAATGCAATTTCCAAATTTTCATATTCCCACCTCAACAAATAGAAAAAAAAAGGATTAAATAAAAGAAAAATGAAGAAATTGAAAGGGACATCATGGATAGGTTTTGAGAGTTAATTGTGGAGAGAGAGAGAATACTGACATTTTTTTTCTTGGGAAATGAGAGACTGACCAGACTTGCCTCTGCTTCATGCCAAGTCTTGCAACATCACCCTAGCTCTTTTTATTTCCTTTTTCTATTTTTATTTTCTAGTTTTTTTGTGGAATTATATATCAATGTCCATGCTTTTCGTGCAAGGAAAAATTATAAATCACTCTATACTCCACTTATAATCCTAATTAAGTACGTCCATATTCTTTTGAACTATAAAAATATTAAAAGCTTAATAGACATCATATATGTATATTTAAAAATTGAAAAACATAAATATTAAAAAACAGTAAAACAATTTTTATTATTTAAATTCAGAATTTATAACTAGTGAAAATGAATTTCAAAATAAATAATTTCTTGGAAATTTGATATGCATGTAAGTTTTAATAAATTAATTGAATAGAAATTACATACAGATTTATTTAAAAGACCCATATTTTATTGTAATATATCTTTGTTCAGTTCTTTTTAAGAAATCATATCCCAAAACAAAAAATAAAAAATAGTAGAAAGAAAATATCTAAAACATCAATATATCTGTTTGTATGAAAGTTAATAATAAAAATATGTTCATATAATTATTTGCTAATATTATGAACTCAAAAATTAATCAAGTTTTAAGTAGTTATATTATGATTTGAAATAATTTTTTTCTGATCAGAAATATTAATTTTAATCAAGCTAACGGGATAAACATTCAATATATATGCAGTAAAAACTATGAACTAATTGCATTAAAAGGAACACAAAAAAATTTATGAGATGATAGATCCTTCTTATCAACAAACAAACCTTAGTTTCATAAATTTATATGTAAACTTTAAAGTATAGCTTGTGATTGACCCGTATGTAACTAGATTTGTACACTAAAAAAAAAAATTTAATCAGAATAAGTAATTCACATGAGTAAATGACATATTTGTGAGTTCAAAAAACTGTTTACAACGGTAGACAAGAATTCAAGGGTTTAGGTAGGTTTGTCGTTTTCCCTCGTATAATAATCTCTCTCTCTCTCTCTCTCTCTCTCTCTCTCCCTCCAGATAGTATGTATATATATAGATAGATATATAGAAGGGCTTCAAATATTAAATTGTGTGCCTTTACCTTCTTGGAAGCCATAATTAATAGATGGTAGCTAGGGGAACTTAATTGAGGAGATTCCACGAACATGGTGGTCTAGTGCTAATTAAATGGTCACACTATTATTTAGGCTTCACTCTTGATTTTAAGTTATCTAATAATATAGAAGTGAAATCATTTGAACCTTTGAAATTTAAAAATAAAAAAAATTAATCGAGGAGACTAAGGAGCATTCAATTATTTGTGTTTAATCCCCATTTCATGTGGGGGGGTTTTTTTTTTTTAATGTAAATTAATCAACAATCAGCTACTCTATCTTCTATTCTAAAATAAATATTATTTTAATTAATTATTTTTATCTTAATATAAGTGTAATTATAGAATTTCAAGAAATATTAGTTTATATTCTATTAAAATTATCCTCATTTAAAAATTATCCTCATTTACAACTCTCAAATAAAATGACATATAAAAGTGATTTATATAAAAGCTACTTACAATGAATATTGTATTTATATATTGATAGATTAGTCTTTTTATCAATTAGCTTCTTACAAAAATTCTAAAATAATATTAGAAAAAAAAAAAAAAACTAAAAACTAACTTAGCATACACCTAAACAGTTTCATAAACAACTATGATCCAAAGACTACTTCAAAAATTACAAAGTTTCAAAAATAAATTTAAGATTAAAAAAAGAATGGCTTCCAGTTCTTTCATAATTAGTCCTCATGCACTAACTAGTCCAACTCCTCTACTACAAAATCTAACTTGACAGAAAGTTAATATTATTTGCATTAAGTTAATTCTAGACATGTAATTTTGGGAAATTTAATTATTCTGTGCAATATTATTAGATAAATTAAGGTTTGTTGTTTTTGTACATAACAAGATAGTAAATAATTAAATATACAATATTTAAATGGTGTAAATTACACATCTAACAACCTTAAAAAATAAAAATGTTTTTATCTAAAAAAAGTTTTTCACATAATTTAGTAAAAATATTATTTATAAACTTTTTTGTCTAAAATTTAACTATCAGATAAATAAATGTATATTATTATTAATTTCTTTTGAACCAACCAGACTATTGAGACAATTCTACACCAAGTTATACTAATAATTTATTGGACATTTGATCACAATTATATATAATTTGATTACTTTGTTAATTTGTTACCTACTTCTCTAATATATAAAGATATATGTTTTCTTGGTAATGGCCACTGGAATACAGTTAATTACTATTGATTATCTTTAATTCTTAAGAAATTGAAAATTTAAATTATTTGTAGCATTTTAAATTAATAACTTAATTAAATATGTGGGTTTAAGAATTAATTAAATATGTATTATGTAATTATGTCAATATATAAAAAAAAATCAATTCTATAAAATTTATATTTATATATATATATATATATAACTTTTAAAATTAGTTCTTTGATTTGATCAAATTCAATTCGATTCTCAATTCGAATAATTGATAAATCTCCAGAGTCATACCAAATATATAAATGGTTTGGTTTGAGATTTGATTCAATTTTCAGTAATTTTCAAAACTCGTGCACAACTTAGTTCAAGATATACACAATTCTATCAGATTCGATTTCGTGTACTGTCATTCCTAAATATGCATTCACCCTCACACATCCACAAGCTTAAATGGATGGACTTAATATGGTCTATTGAGTATATAAGCATCACAAAGGAATTCATAGAGTATAATTTTTCTTAAAAATTAATTATAATGTTGCCTTCATGGTCGTCGAAAACTTAAATCCACTATAAATTTCCTTTTAGAATTTTAATATTAATAAAATTAAATCCAAATTAGAAACGAGAGCTATTATCTTGAGCCTTATGATAATTTAGGCTATTTTAGAAAGTTATAAACTTGTTAATTTTATACATCATCAAGCCAACCAATTTGGCTGCAGCTATATATATGTTGCATTGCATTAATACTACATTTGTATCAAATAACTCAAATGGAAAAAAGAGTAGACTCTTATATAAAACCATCTCACAAATTTAATTTAATAAGTCAACTCACAATCCACATTTATATTTGTAAATAATTTCACTGAATTACAATGTGAGTTTTGTTTCTGGAAACTCTCAAACTATTTTCACAATAAAGTTGGTTACCTTGAAACGATTCTCTCTAGAGAAACAAGAGATGTTTCAAATTCAAGGGCCAGTACTAAGCACTATAGGTTGACCATTTTTCCTTCATACCATTACATTTGCTTATAACACAATGGAGAATTCAAATTCATTCAACTTTTGCCACCTTCTTGGTTCTTTGGTATTATTCCTATTCTGTATCTATTTTAACTCTGTATCTTCCCAATCACTTGATAGCATATATATTGCCTTTGCAATCTACAAAATTCGAAAGCTGCTGATCCAAAAAATGCAGTTTGTTTATAACTTACGAGATCTAACTTCGATGGCCATGGGAACAATCTGCTTCAACTTTGGTTGTTAAACTTTAAACAATAGTACATTATAGTCACTTGCATCATGCTTTTGAGCGCTTCAAGTATGCAAATACACCGATGCTGGTCAGAGCAACGGCTCCTGCAAATATCCCATAGCGGAGAGAGCCCGTTCCACCCTTCTGCTCAATCACCGTCTCAGAAGAAGATACCTCCCTCGTTTCTTGACTTGAATCATGGTAGTCCAGATGTAGTCTCAAAACCTAGAGAAACATGATTGCGAATAAATAACTGCCTAAAGTTTTCCATATTATGTAAAATATGAAAGTGCAGGGGAAAACAACTATGTTTACCTTCAGTCCCGCTGATCTTGCATGGGTTACAGCACTAATCAGATCACCGTCTGTTGTAAGCAGAACTTTGTCACCTTCGTCATCTTCATACTAAAAGATAGCATGAAAAAAACATTAACAAGATTCCCATTAAAATCAACAACTAGTAATTTACTTCATGTTTATACACCCACCAAGAGTTGAGGGCTATTTTGATCACTCGATGCACCCACACGCTGGATAACAGCAGAAACAAGTTCGGCTAAACTCTCTGTGCCTGATTAGGAAGATAGAGAAAATATAGCATTAGAACAAACTTAACAACGGTTGGATTCTTCATTGAGCTCGATAAAAATCTCGAACAAACACCATTTTCAATAATGAACCACCAGCAGAAATGTTGTTATGGATTGCCAATTAAGTTAAAAGCCTATTGCTCAGCTAAAATATTTGGAAACACCATATTAAAAGGAACCAAATAATACTAAGAAATCCATACAAAGTTGGGATGATGTGGGTGACAAGTCCAAATAAAACTAAGGTTTGTATACAAGCCTCATTCACCAAAATAAAATTGGTGGCTGCAATATAAGCTTTGCTCACCAAAATTAAATCGGTGCACACGCCCTTTATGATCCTTGAGTTTGAAAGAAAATGAATTTCCAACTGGGAAGGAAGACTTAAAATTTTCCGTAGCATCTGTCGACATATATTGGGACATAGACATCTCACTGAATAAAAGAGAAACCAAAAGATTAGTAGACATGCACCCCTATCATCAACGTAGTTCACAAGGAAGTCAACAAAGACCTGTGAGTGTCACAATCATCAGGTGGTTCCAAGTTAAGTGCTGAATCCCAGAACTTTTGCATCACTGTATTCGCAACATCATTAACCGTACCAGAGCTATTTTCAACCTGCAGAGAAAATTAAAAGAAATTAATTCTCTGAAAGCTGAGAATGATATACATTGTTGGCTAGTACTGTATAATTTCTAGTATCATATAGCATTAGTTGTCTCTAGAAGTGCCAGGTTTGAAGAACATCTACCCTGACAAATATCACAGTGAATATAGATTTGATACAGACGAGAATTTTCTAACTTGACTAAAGTGAAGAAAGTAAACATGTTTCCGAAATGGATAATGAATGTCCGTTAACTAGAACCTTACTTTCTGAAAATGAAGCACAATAATTTGAAATTAAGGATTGAAATAATTTCTGAAAACATAATTGAGACTACTTTTCAAGGGGATGATAAAAGAAACAAATATATTTTAGATTTACAACACCAGTTTTCAGAAAATAAACCCAAACAGAGACTTTTTTTTCTTTGGATAAGAAACAGACATTTTATTGATTAGGGGAAATGGGTTTAATCCAACAAAAGAATCCAAAGATAGGTATACCCTCTGTGAACAGATTAATGGGGACAGAAGGCCATATCATTTATGCATACAGTTTAATGAGGACAAATATGTACATTCAGTTTTATAAAGATGTACTTCATCCCAGATTTAGACAATAGAAAGTCATGATAATCCTTCGACTCCTACATGAATAATTTTGCCTCTTAGTTATGAGAGCTTCAGAGCAACAGATGAACTTACTCCATGTAGGTAAGGGAATAGTTTGGATTATCAGATGAGCAAACGGTATTAAGAAGAAACACCACAAAAAAAGATAAGAACCAAATGTGTTTGCACTTGATCTATGCCAATCAAGAGAAAAGAACTTCACCATAGAAATTGCTGCATGAGTTATCTGCAAAACATCTATGCAGGCAACAACAGATCCATCTGCCAAGAAAAGGGGATTAAAAAAAGTCAAAAATCAGAGAGAATGGAAAGGAATGTGTAAGACTAGTACTGACCTTTGTCAACAACAGGGAGATGTAAGAATTTCCCGTCGCGCATTACGTGCAGTGCTTCAAGAATAGTTGTCTCCAGTGTTGCACATTCAGGGCTAGGAGTCATTACCTTGAGAAAAAGTAGTACCATGAAAGAATGGTAAGTTAGAAACATTTTAAACCAAACAATGATTATCAGATGAAACTTAAGGAAACATGTTATAATATCCATGAATATAAAACTTGTTAAGGGGAGATCAAAGTACCATCTCACAATTCAACAGACTAATCCTGAAAAATGAGTCATATGACATAGATTAGGATTATTTGCTTATCATGCAACCATATTCCATACATGTATTCAAAGAGGCAACCAGAAAGATGCCAATCCAGAACTGGGTTTACTTTAAGAACTGAGTTATACAAGTTGTGTGCTATGAATTACACCTAGGTGCAAGAGAAGCCTCATGACACATGTTTTCATGATAGTAGAACACATATCAGGTAAGTCAAGAAATCGGTGCCATATCAAGATAATATGATGCATATAGTTGGACCACTAAAATAAAGAGGCTACAAACCTTCTCCACAAGAGTGACCTCAGGAGAGAGGTTTATGGCCACAACTCGCATGAGTATATCTTTTGAACTGAAAATTTCCAAAAGATAAAACATTAGTAAATCATTTTGAAAAACCACTGTACAATTTAAGAATCTATTCACATACACCTAAACTATATTAAAAGAAGCATAGTTTTCTGATCAAGGATTGTACGTGAGTATCCCCTGAATGTTGTTTCCTGATATAACAAGAACTGAATTCACACGCAATTCCCGCATTCTTTTCGCAGCAACATGAACAGGATCAGAAGGTGATACAATTGCAACCCTGAAGCCATGGCAATATTGCAGCACATTAACATAAACAAATGCAACAAACCCATTGTCTCATAGAAAGAATAACTCTTCGGAAGTACAATTTACCTTGAATTTTCGGAAATGATAGTAGACAAAGAAGGCTTGAACATCCGTTCCCTAAGTGTTTCTATAAGAGCAGATGGTGCTGAAATACAAAAACCAAGTCACATAATCAAAAAAAAAAAATATATATATATATTGTATTCATAATTCATAATTTTATGAACTTATGCGAACGGAAGAAAACTAATAGCAAGAAGCCATTATGAAGTGCCATAAACTCAAATAAACAATGGATAACAGTGTCTACAAGGTCTTTAAAAGCTATTATGACAATCAACTTGACAGCTCAAACTAGGTAACATCTGGGACCTTACGCCTAATCATATAAAGACAGCAATGTAGAGTTGATGAAGTTCCAACCCAAGTACTTTGGAGTTTGGACACATATCATGCCATATAATGTCTTAGCTAGTCATCCAGTATAAAAAATACTGAACCATCATAGAGTAGCTCTCTCTATAAAGTGAAGGCAAGTTGAAAAGTTACCCTTCAAAGTAACAACTTACAAGTTGCTAGCATGCCCATGCTTGGAGTAAAGGGTTCAATGCAAAATAACTATACCATCACATACAGGGCTTCATGGATATAAATTGCAAAAAAATATTCCTTAGAGAGTAAATCCAGTAACAAATTAATATTCCATTATTAGGATATAGGATAGGATTCACAAGAAAGTTAGCCCATGTAAATCAAAACACTTCTCTAACACTGAGGAGGGTAAAGGCTTAGGTTGTTGTCATGTGTTGTTTGTTTTCTTTGAAAATCTACAGCTGATCAATATAAAATCATCTTTTTACAGCAAATACACATTAAAAGGGAATTAGAACTAACCAGAGAAATTGTTGCCAAATTGGCGTTCAACACCTTCAACTGCTGCTGCAATAGCACTTCCCTGCTCTGCAGCCTTCTCCATTCTTGATATGGCATCATAAAGGCATTTTGTGATATCTAAGAGTGCTATAACTTCACCATTCTCGACAACAGGGAGGTGCCTAAATTTGCCTATCAAAGCAGGTAGTTGCAACGTTAAGTACCAAATACATGTAAACAAAAGTTGAGGGTGAAAGAGTAACTAGCTGTGGAAGTTTGTGCTTTCTAAATTCTATGAAGAACAACCTTTTTGAAGTGCAGGTGATTTTAAAAACGGAAGTTCTACAAAAATTATTAAGCCAGACATCAGGAAAGATAGCATAATTAAGTTTCTAAAGTTATTCATTCTTTAAACATTGTTTATACGTTTGCATGCAATTAATATGGAAGTAGCCTAATGCATTATTGCAACTAAAGTTCTAGTTAGCTACCAAATCATACAAGACCTAGGAAACTAAGCATAGGAAACCAACAATATAAGCAAAGAAGCACAGGATAATAACCTTGGACCATCTTCTGCAAAGCATCAATAGCTAGAGAATCTGCATTCACAAAAATTGGGTTTCTTGTCATCACTTTTGAAATTATTGTCTGCTCTGGTCTCAAGTCCTCAGCAATAACCCTGGTCGCTATGTCCTGTGCACAAAAAATAATCAGTAAATTTAAACACAATAACCTTGAAATGATAAAGCTTCATATATTATCTCAATAATTTGAAGGGAAGAAATATGTTCCAAGACATATATCACTGATCGCAGATGCAGCAACACTACATACTAATTATATCCCTCCTCCTAGCCTCCACTAATGAAAACACCATAAATATAAACTACAAACAAAAGAAATAGCAAGGAAACAATATATGTACATATAGAATGTTGGTTAGATGAATACCTTATCAGTGACAATTCCCGAAAGCAAGGCATTAGCATCAGTAAGAAGAACAGCATCAACACGCCTTGCTGCCATCCTTCTACAGGCATCTGAGACAGTGGTGCCCTCAGGAATTGTAAGTGCCTTTGATAACCGAAGTTTCTTCACTGTTCTCTCCCTATATGCATATATAACCATACATGGTCAACTTCAAATTATATTAGTGACCAAGCATAGAGGTATGGAAGTTGATGGCTGTGTATGGAATCTTAAAAGTATACAATCTAATATAATTGATGTGAGAAATACAAAGATACAACATAATCAAGATAACGCGACAACTCTTAAACGCAAATATGCAAGAATATTGAACACTTTAAATACAATTGTAGACAGAACACACATAATCAACATAACAATGTCAAACTATACACAAATGAGATGACTAATTAATTGTACCCTAACGTCCATACATAAATTAATTGTACCCGCACAAAAAAACATTTAATGCTATTTAGAAAACTAAAATTCCCCCTGCCCCCAAGGCAAACATAGTATAAACTTACGGCTCTACATACTTACTTTCCATGCAGTTCTATTAGGAAAATATTACTATACTTCATACCACAATCCATCTTGAAAAGCATTACAAAATGATGTGGCACCTCTCATTCAATAAATTCTCTCTCATCTCATATTAAGTCCTCCAGAAGACTATTACCTCAAATCCATGATCATATATCTTTCAGTCAACTAGTACCTATAATCCTTGAATCCGCTACGTAGTTGCATAAACCAAAGCTGCGATTAATATTTCAACAATTTCAAAGATTTTATCTTTGATCTTCAAGTAGTATATAAGAATATGAGCAGAAACCTTTCTATATTTCACCAGACAATCCATCACATAATAAGTCATCTTCTAGATAACTAATACCTATATTTTTGCATCAACCATGTAGTTGTCTAACCCAATTTATTTGCAACTAATATGCAACCATCTCCAAAGATTTAAACGCTGACCTTCAACTAGCTATATTTTACCATAACCAAAATTAAGTCTTAACCCATAAAATCACGGGGAGGGAAAGAAAAAAAAAAAGAAAACTTACGAGTGGGGAGGGGAGGAGGGCTTGGCGTTGGAGCCATTACTGGCGGAGCCGTTCTCCGACTGAGGCGGCAGCGACTTCTTCACGGCGGAGGGGTTGCGCTTTTGGGCCATACTGTTGCGTCTCTGAGGCGTGGGGCCAAGCAGACCACTCATTTTCCTTTCTATTAGTGATATGAAGGGGTAAGGGTTTTCAAAGTTTCAAAAATGGAGAAATTTTACTGATTCGTGTTATGGCTGAAGGACTGGGGATTGCATATCCCTCTCTCCTTCCCCCCCCCCCCCCCCCCTCTCTCTCTCTCTCTCTCTGACTTCGGTTGAGAATTGAAGAAAGGCTTTTAATGTTAGGTCGATACCGGAAGAAGGCAACCAGAATTTTGTGAAATGACACTTCAACCCCAGATTTCAAAATTTTGGTAAAGCTACTCCCACAATAATTATTTTATTTTATTTATAAATTTGAATTTGTCGTAGTATTTTCCTTTTTTTATTTTTCAATTATATATCAGCGACTTCCTCTTGTTTTAAGCACTAGAATAGGAAAAGGCAAAATTTATGGTTGATGAAAGGGGATTTTGGGAAAATTAAAGTTTAAAATGGAAGCTTTAGGAGGATTTTGAATTGGAGATTTAGCTTTAGAAATGCATGATAAAAAGAAACAGACAATTCAAATAACTTTGAAATTTTCCTTTAGTGCACCCATATCAAGTGTTATTATCATCATTAATAATTAATTAATAATGTTAATATTATAAGTTTTAGTGCTCGTCAAATTATTTTGTATAAGATATGGATTAGAAGGAAGAGGAAAGTATCCATTATACCATGAAAAATATAACTTAATACACTTTATAACATCAAATTTAGTTGTAGGACTCTTTATACCACAAAATATAGTTTATAGGCACTTTCTACCACATTTTTTGTCCAAGTCAATGGAGAATAGTGTTTTGATTTGACAAGTAACTAGCGTTGAATTGATACTTCCATGCATGCAATAAAAATGTCATTGATTAAATATTAATTTATATTTGTCATGCATTGAATTGATTCAAAATGAATTTATTTGTCGTGCATTTAATTTGAATTGAATTTATTTCTCATGCATGCATGCAACTATTACACCTAAATCTTTATTTTTTTGTTCTTAATATTTACTATACAATTTTGTTGTTATTATTTATTGAACAAGCATGCAACTATTACACCCCTTTTTTTGTTTTTTTCGTTCTTAATATTTACTGTGAATTCACATGCATTTTGTACTGTTTTTTCACTTTATACCTTTACATAGAGTTTGAAACTCAGTAACAAATTTTCATACAAAATTCTCTCTAAAAAAATTTCGACATTTTGGCACTTGGAAGATTCGAAAAATTATCATTGAAATAAGAAAGGTATGTTTAATAGCTAAACGAGGATTATTAAAAAATCCGCGTTTAACCCTATTTTTTGAGGGATTAGGTTTAATTTGTTTTAATATAGGCTTGAATTCATGTTTGGAATGGTTAAACGGGTTTAATTTTGCATTTGATAGGGTTAATTTGTTTGAATATGTGCTTGAATTCATGTTTGAAAGGGTTAAACGGGCATCATCGACATTTAGCACTATAAAGTTTGAATTTTGTAGTGTTAAACGTGATTATAGGGAATAATCACGTTTAACACTATAATTATTGTGTTAAACATGATTAAAATGAATAATCACATTTAACACTATAATTATAGTGTTAAACGTGATTATCTTAATTCACGTTTAGGCCGCAGGCACGCTGGGCGCGCGGTCGTGCGCGCGTTTGGACAATGGTGCACGGGCGTGCGCGGTCTTGCGCGCGACTGGACAATGACAATGGCGCACGGGTGAGCGCTGGCAACCGCGTGGTGCGCGCGCCACGAGCTGTTATGCGCGTCGTGTGGGCGCCGGTGAGCTTTTTCGTGTGGAGGTCCGTGTCGTATGTTTTCATCGAGTCGCCGGCGACGAGATGTGACCGATCGGGAGTCGGGGGCACCCCCGTCACCTCATTATATTAAACAACATAATTTAATAATCCCCATTTAATAATTTTAGTAATCCCCTTTTAATAATTTATTAATTATGTTAATTGCGGATTTTTATTTATTTATTAGGTTAATTCATTTTGTTATAGATTTAATTTTATTGAAAAATGATTTATTATTTTTAGAAGGAAAATCCACTATTAATTATTTATTTTGTTGATAAGGAAAATTATTATGTACCTATTGTTTATTTACAATTGTTATAATCTTCATGTGTACATTATTACATATTTATTTATATTAATCACCGGACGATTTCGTGACGAATTATTATCATTTAGTTATAATAACATAACTATGTTACGATGTAAGTATATTAGTTATTGAGAATTATAAGTCATACGAAGATTAGGATTATTTTAACGTTAGTTTATAAGTTAAACGAACTTTAGTTATTGATATTTGATTTATTATTTAAATAATTAATTCTTTTACGAGTTGCAAGCCCAGTTTATTTGTTTTTTTAATTTTACTTGTTATTTATTATGTGTTTCATGATACTCACAATTTTTTTTTTCAGCATCCACAAAAAAATGACTACTGAAGTTATTGTATGGTATGGAGGCTACTGGGAAGGTTTAGAATACACCAACGGTTTTGAAGAGGTCCTTCACCTTCGTGAAATAACTCTATATGATTTAATGTCTTCCATTCATGAAGTTGTGGGTGCGGACATGATGCAGTGAGGATATGTGATTCGCACATTAATTGAATCTGATAAGAGGGTCAGGAAGATAAAAATAAAGAATACAACAGTTTTGCAACGAATATTGAATATGATCGATGACGCTCTCGTGGTATTTGTTTCTCTGGTAAACCTGGGCGTTGGAGCATTCGATGTTGTTGTGTCTACGGAGCCTCAAGATACACCCACTGTAGGTGGATCGTCCTATCCCGAACATCCGGAACAACATCAAACTATGGATGAGCAAAGCCAACGATGTGGTGTAAGTGGTGTACCGTTTTCATCTAGCTATGAGGATCCGAACTCATTTGTGTATACCCACCAACAACAATATTTTTCATATGTTCCCCTTTGACTCCAAGGCGACGAAAGATTTCAAGCAAGATGGGGAATACCATACGTTGAAATTGACAATACTTATTTTGGGACTTCTTCGGGAACGTAGTGGGATCCTTCACCACCAGAGCATGATCGAAATGACTTTGGTGGCAGACTCGACTTGAACAGTTCTCCTACAAGGCTGGTACGAGAAGATTTGCAACCTCGTGAAGAAGTTGCAGAACCGACATCTGGAAGAAGACCAGAACATGACGATGATGATCGTAGTGGTAATCCTGTAGTCTTGATTATTTCATTTCATTCTGAATTATAAAATTGACTGTTGCATTATTTATGATTATATCTATCTGTATGTAGGGTCGGACAATGCAAGAGATGACTTTAAATTAAATACTGATCAGGAGAATGCTTTAGATGTTTAACAACGAATGAAGCATGAGGACTTTTGTAGATACATATTACGACCGGAATTGGAAATCCCCGGTATGTGGGAAATCAAGTTGCCCACTGCCCAACGAACATGAAAGGCTGAGCAAATTACACACATTCTACAAAAAAGGTCCACCTTTTTAAATAAGAAGGAATTACAGAATGTTGTCGGGGTTCACCATCTGGAGAACCAAGTAGAATATCGCATGGACCATTCCGACAAACACAGATGGTTTGTAAGATGTAGGCAACAAGACTGCCCTTTCACACTTCATGCAACTGAGAAGTTTGGGATTTGGAAAATCTCAAAGAGTGTCTTGCAACATAGTTGTTCTATGCATCTGAACCATAGTGTTCTACGTCGAATTCCTTCTACTTTGATCGGTGAGTACTATGCTGACTCACTTTGGAAGGAGAAATCGACTATCAGGCCCAAAGGGATCATTGATGAAATGAAAAGACGACATGGCTTGACCGTCAGTTATAGGTCTGCACTGAAGATAAAACGTCATGCAATGTTCCTCGCTTACGGTGACCCGAAGAAATCATTTTAGAATCTTCCATCTTACTTGCAGGTGTTGAAGGACACTAATCCTGGTACTTATACAGCCTTGGATACCGATTCGAATGGAAAATTCAAGTTCGTATTTTTTGCATTGGTCGTCTCAATTGTGGGCTTTGTAAGATATTCTCGGCCGGTGATTGTGGTGGATGGGTGTCACTTGAAAGGTTTGTATAAAGGTATCGGATTTGTTGTTGTTACCCAAGATGGAAACGATCAAATATTTCCTCTCGCAATTAGTATATGAAACGTCGAGAATGATGAATCTTGGACATGATTTTTGAAAAATATCCATACAGCATTTGGATGCCCAGATCAGCTCCTTATTGTGTTTGATCAACACCTTAGCATCGAAAATGCCATCAAGGAGGCATACCCAGAAGCATCCCAAGGGTTGTGTTGTTTCCATCTTCAACAAAACTTAGCGAGGTACGGAGCACATTTGGTGGGACTTTTCAAGAGGGCGGCCTATTGTTATGATCGTGACGAGTTCGAGCGGTAAGTTATAAATCAATTCAGTTTCAATCATTATGTCGTTAAATTTCTACACATGCACTAGTTGTGGTTGTTAATTTGTACGAAATCTTTTTTTTTCAGGTACATGAACAATCTAAATGCTTTACAACATCAAGGTGCACTGAATTCATTATCTCGAGCAAAGAAGAGCAGATGGTCGCGCATACACTGCCCGATTCGAAGATTTAACTTTATGACATCGAATGTTGCCGAGATATGGAATGCTTGCCTCCTTTGGGTGCGGAGGCTTCCCATTTGTTTGTTTTTGGAGGGGGCTCGACGGATAATGGAAAAATGGTTTTACAAAAGAAGAACGACTGCTGAAGATAGAGAACAAATTCTGATAGAAGTTGTACATGATCGAGTGGTCGAATTTGTAAAGCTTGGCCGACAAATGCGTGTGGATGCCGTTGGACGCCAAAAATTCAAAGTGATGAACCGTTCAAAGATTTTCACAGTTGACCTCAATTCAAATTCTTGCACCTGTTCTGTTTTCTAGATGGACTTGATAGCATGCTCGCATGCATGTGTTGCAATCAAGTTTGTACTTCACCTGAACATATTTCCGTCTTCTCTAAAATTGTTTGAGTTTGACATCACATTACACCAGTAAAAATTTACTAATAATCTTTGCATACAGTGAAGCGAACCGGACAGTGACTGCATACGTGTCTGAGTACTACAAGACGATGACTTTGATGGGAATGTGGGCGGGTGATGTTAACCCTATGCCCGAACCACAGGATTGGATCGTGTCGGATGATGTTCGTGCGGTACTATGTTAGGAGCCTAAAAAACCAAAACAAGCTGGGCGACCCAAAGGTAAACAAATCCCATCAACATATGAGTTTTCAGGCCGAAGAAAGGGGACACAGTCATGTGGTCGTTGCGGCACGTCCGGACATAACATATCCAGATGTACTGAAAACGTCGTGCCCATAAGAGGACATCACGACCGAGATGGACTCGGTGAGAAAATTCTAGCACCAGACGAGCCACAAGTAAGAACGAGAAGATATAAAAATGCAGTTTGTGTCGTTCAGAAGAACATATAAGAAGGAAGTGTCCTCTCTATTGAGACAATCCTGAAGCCGATCAATAGTATTTTAGTTGTATACCCACATATGTATTTGATAGTTCAGAAAAAGAGTAAGGAAATTCTATATCGGTCTTCTTCACGATTTTCATATAATTCGAGATTGATTCTGTAACAATTTTAAACACATAATTCATAGATAATTAGGTTTTGTGTCTGTCTTTACAATTTCGGACTTTTTCCTGATAAACTCGATTTGTTATGATTTTCCGAATGTAGTATGAATCTGAGACTGTTTTGTTGGAAACAATTTGTCCAACACTTTGACGGAGGTTCCTGGTAATTTTAGACGCTGAATTGGGTAAAACTTAAAATAGGAAATTTATAGCTCTATTTCTTAGCTAAATCCTGGAGAAAACTGTGCATGATTTGGATAAGTATTGAGTGAGATTATGTCAAATTACAGAAGTTGGTTATAAATAATGTTAAACATGAATAAGGTACAACTACATGTTAGGAATCTACAGAAGACAACCTTGCTCAATTTGGAGTTGTATAGATCAAATCTAGGGAAAATACTGAACATGGTAAAATATGTCTCATATAATGTGGTCATCGGTGCATCAACATGTAACACCCCATTCTTGAAAATTACTGTAGAATATCAGGGTTTAATATATTTTTCGTTTGGGCGTCCAGATACTCGATAAAAACATGTATTTTCAAAGTAATTTAAAACTTGCAAATAAAGATGAGTCAATTTGAACATTTCTATTTTTATAAAACATAAATCGTACACAGCGGAAGAGAAATATATTTTTCTTTATAATAATACAGCTGAAACTGTACAGCTTCGCAAACTAAGTTTTTTTCCCAAAAAGGTTTTAAGAGCACTTTCTATACAATTAAATAATATAACACCTCTTCAAACCCAGTAAAACTCTTTTGCATTCTTTAGATCATCGGCTACTAGCATCCACCACTTGCACACCACGCTCAATGATTTCTTAAGTTGAAAACATTTTAACATAAAAAGGGGTGAGTGTATGAAGACACTCAGTGGGGTGGGACTTGTGAGCATTTGAAATACAACAGGTAACATAAACATAGAGTTCATCAAGCACATAGTTGCGGGTCTGAGTCGCCTTGGAAAACTTTACGGTTCTGAGCCGCCGTGAAAATATTTTTATCTTGCGGAACTTGCTGCCAAGTACGTCTTGCGGAACTTAGCCGTCATTTTTTACATCTTGCGGAACTTGCCGCCATTTTTACATATAATACACAGTGTGGACTCCCAAGTAGTCCCAATGCAACTCTAGATAGGTTTCCGAAGAATACCTATCAGGGCCCCAAGCCGACCCCATTTGGGTTTTTACACCCCCTTCATATTGGGTTTCCGTAGAATACCCCCTTGTTGGGTTTCCAAAAAGGAATACCCCACTTGGCGTGCAAGCGCATGCGCAGTTAAATTGTCACATAATAGTTCTCACATAACACACAGTGCACATTGGTCACGTTCACGTTGGCCACATAATTCACATAACACATAAATACATAAATCTTTTGACATATGTTGGCTTCCATTGAAAACCCCTTTGATGCGGGAATTACCCCGACTTTTCATCATACGAATCCAGTCGCGTTTGTGTCACTTGAAATCAATAGCTTTCAAAACCATATAATTTACTCAAATACAGTTCACGTAGTGAAAACGTTTCACTTGAAATCGACATTGTTTAATAATAGAATTTAAATCACATAATCACATTGTTTTTCGTAAAGCTGTACAATTTAAATCATAAATAAGATTTTACCCCCCACCTTCTTCGGTGGTAATCCTCGTGAAGCTCGACCCCCCTTTAAATCCTAAGTTCATTCCTTGGAAAAACTACTACGTTTCGAAGAATTAACGGGGTCCTTCGTCTGCGTTTCCTATTGGAAAGAAAATCGGTGTTGTGTATCTTCCTCGTCCGAGCTCCGATTTATGATCCATAAAGCCTGTAATGAAGCTCTCGGTGTGAATATTAACTCCGCGAAATCTCAAGCCCATCCGATATTCGATCGTCCAGAAACTGCCCTTGCAATAGGCTGAACTTCACCATTGCACTGCACTGCCACTCTGTGCCCCGATGCACCTTAGACCCCTCAAACGGACTCGTCTTAAGGTGAAACTTGGTAGGATTGCTCTCAAAACCCTAAAGAACACCCCATACGAACAGTTTTGGAAAACTCCTTCGTTTAGACCTTCTGCTCCTCGACTATTACCGATTCGAGTGCAGATTCGCAGCCCCGACTTCGTAAAATTATTCCTCGGTCGTCCGACCTCGGATGGCCACCAAACTTGGTGGAGATCTTCCCCATACTCCCTAGTATATGCTATAAAAACAGTTTCCCGATCTCATTCCTGAAAGTGCCTGAAACAGCGTGTCGAACGCTGCTACCACCGACTCCGGCGACCCGCGTCGCCGGCGACTCACAACCGACTGACCACCATACTACCACCTATTAAGACAACCCACACAAACTCACATAGCTACTCTACAACTCAACCAAAAGCAACACGAAAGGTGCCCATCGGCCAGCCCCCCGTGCAGACTCAGTGTGCCCCCGGCGCACCCCTAACTAGCAGAGCAGCACCCCCAGCGCTTGGCCAGCGCCCTGCACATCGCGCCTAGCGCCCTGCACATCCGCAGCCCCGTTCCTCCAACCAAACCATCCCGTCAACACAGCCCTCTTCCACTGCCTTTCTACTGCCGCCGGTGACCCTGTCGCCGATGATTCATGCCCCTCACACCTCATACCCGCACCCAAGATCACACTCACATCCACACTTCAAAACATACACACATCAAAAACTCACGCGCACAACAGTAGGGCAGCAGGGTAGCAGCACGTGCACAGCAGGCCAGAGATACACCTAGCAGGACAGGGATAGTGAGAGACTGTGGGAGAGAAAGAATCGAGATAGAAGGAGCTGTGGAGAAGCTGTACTGTTCTTTCCCTTATTTCCCTTTCCTTTCTCTTCTTTCCAGCTTGCAACCAAGGTGAGGAGTCACTTGGTGTGTTGTCCAGCTTTGGTGGTGAGAGAGAGAGTGTGCTAGGTGGCGTGGAAGTGGTGAGGAGAGAGAGAGAGAGATTAAGCCCCTTTTTCTTTATTTATTTATTTCTAGTTAGTATTATTATTATTATTCAAATGTAAATGTTTGGGTGCATGCACGTGTATATACTAATGTTAATCTTATACATTCTTATTTATTTTGATAACTGCTTATCTAGTTTATCTTTCATTCTATTATTATTTTTATTTAAATTTCATTTTCAATTCTTGAGAATTCTTGCTATATTTTATGTAGTCAAATTTTAATTTGGGGTGTTACAAACAACTCTAAAAAAAATCAAGGGATACTGTGTTTCCATCAGTGCTCCATCTGTAAATGTCTAGACTCATGCGTCGCCTAATCCTATCTATACCCTCTTGTAAATAGGGTCTAGGCCACATACGAGTCAGACAACACTCGATGGACATCAAGGAAAATATAGCGCACAAACTATTGCCCTTCTGTATATGACACCTGGCCTTATCAGCTACGACCAATTGATACTCAGGGGGTATAGGAAAAGCGGCATAGCCCTCCTCTTGTCTTCTATCATTCAAGGACGCGTACTCGAATAGGGAAAGGAGAACACGTCTAAGCGGTAGTGTCTGCACCAGACGAGTTCTTTCCTTGTTGTTGTTGTACGTGTGCAACATGCTATCAAACACTACAACACGTCCTCGGCTGAGTTGAATCTCAACGTCGATCTAATGTTGGTTGATGTTTATCACCGTCAGTATCTACACCAAACAAAAGACATAAATGTACTGTAAATCAACTAATTCCAAGCATGTCTGATCAAAATCATTCTAATTTCAACAATAAAAGTTTAATTATACTTACGTTGTCCACGTCTCTCCACCATGGTCTAATGCGTCCCCATCTAGAATTAGTACCTCTAACGTAGGGCACCAACACCTCCAAAGCTGTAGCTGCAAAGTTCTCCATTTTCACACTAATGTTGTTTTTAATGTGTTCTTTTTCATCGACGTGCGCCTCCTCGAAAATTACCTTGCACTTTTCCTATAGAGAACATTACAAGTAATTGTTAATACTATTTTAGCAGATAATATTGTAATAAAAAATGCAATGAAGGATCATTACAAAAAAATGTGTGTCCACTATCAGAATCTTGCCAGCTAACTCGCGATCTCGTCTAACACCGACGAACTTTGCATTTGACTGCAGTATGCTGAGGTATGCATCAATCGGCTACAGCACAAGACCAATTATGAATACACTCACACCGTGTTGGAGGCAGCAACCAATAAGAATATATACAATTACGGATGAACATGAATCCCTCTAATAAGAATACATACGTGATAATGGATGTCCACATCTGAAGCCACAAATGTACTGAAAAATTCAGGACCAACTGAGTAGTCGATCCCCACGTTAAGCCTGGAATATGAACATATAAATTAGAATATCATTCATTAGTACATATTTGTTATTTTGGTGTTCTTGAGAAAGAGGACTAACTGTTCGACATCAGGTCCGGATGACATGTATCTCTCGAACTCCTCGTCATTTGCCTCCCTTCTTGGTCGTCTTTCATCCCTTATGAACGGGCTGAGGACATATTTGCTCGGAGCTCTCAATCGCACATTTCGTATACCGGCACTCGTTCGAGGGATATGGGATGAGGAGCTGGAATATCCTGACCCCCCTGCTATGTCGGCCGGTATGTAGGGTACAAGGGCACCACAGGCCGTAGAAGTCCCCAAATCAAAATGAATTGATGATAAGGGGCCCTGAGGGTCACCAGTGGCAGAGGGGGCAATGGGAGTAACCTCAGGGGGCGCACTCTGATGTGTACCGAAATCCTACTGAAAACCCTGCTCCTGAGGAGGATAGCCGGACTCATAACATGCGGGCCTAGGATAGGTTGGATAATCTCACTCACCAGGTGGGTAGAACTGCTCATGGTACGAGGGCACCTGGTTGTAGTAGTCCGCAATCCCAGACTGGATCATGTTCGGAATCTCCAACTCTAAATGTTCTAACTCCTCCCGTCCTCTATCCTCCACGTGATTGAGCCTGTCATCGACATATGTCCGCATCTCAGAGAACTGGTCCCCAACATAATTTCTAAGCTCCATCAGGCTTGCATTCATTGAATCCAAATGTGTGTTGAACATGTTCTTCAACTCCTCAAACATCATACCAACGCTCTGCTCATCTCCATATCTTGTGTGTGAGGGACCCGATTGGTCGGCGACAGGCTCCTATGGTCCGGGTCGACTGTCTCGACCGCATAGTCCTCGATGCTTGGGGGGCACCATTCATGGCTTCTGACAAGACGACGGTGGACCTCCTCGGACGACCCCGCTTCATCCTAAGAAGCTGAACCCCGTCTGCGAGATCCTAATCGATGTTCTGCAAGTACGGCTATCTTATCTCCTGACGCTCGACCCGAAGATTCTCATAACACTCCAGACCCTGCAGTACAGACAGTTACAATGAAATTCATCAAAAATATGTCTTATTATAAGTACATGTAAAGAATAAGAGACTATGGGTGTAAGTAACCTTGAAATCAACAAACCTCCTGATCTAGCTCCCTAGAGACGTTGTCCAGTGGAATCTTTGTCGACCACCTCAATAGCCTTGGCAACACCTTATGAGACTTCGAAAGACGTCGTCCGGCATATACACCGGTGTATGGAATAACCTCGAAAGCCCATATCTATAAAGTTAAAGACACAATTCATGTTATAAATAAATTGAATTATTCCATCAAAATATAAAACAAAAAAATTGATAGTTAATACTGACCATTACGGCTAACGAGAATCCGTAGAAGTGGTACGTCGGGGGCTTGCTCGCATTTGGCTCTGGCAACTCAGAGGGTAGTTGATTGATTTTGTTCAGAAGGTGAAGATAAGAAATCTTACCTATGGAAAGGCCTCCCATCGCTCCTCGTCCTCCACCAAGTCCTAAACCCAAGGGTCCACTGATGTGGTAAGTGGGTCGACGCCAAGTAAAATGCTGTAGAGGAGGATAATCTTAGCAATCTTCATCGTGTCATCCCAATAGGCTACGAACTCCTCCGCTAAAAATCTCTTAAGAAGAGCCGCCACAGTAATCCTATCCTCACCGTCACATACTTGGTGAAACACACCATCCAAATGTTGCGGTGTCGGCTGAATAGTCGGCCTAAAATCAGAGTCGTCAAACCTTAAACCCGTCACCAGGGCGAACTCCTTTCGTGAGAACCGACATAGACGACGGTCTCCACCAATATAAAACCACACCTTATCCACGGGGGTATGGGGCCCACGCACTTCACGTGACATAAGGATGTGCAGAAAGCTCTTACAACTGTCATGATCGGTCTTCCAGCGCAAGAAATGGCCGAAACAGCTCCTCTCAAAATCAGCCACGCATTCAGTATCAGTCTTCAGTAATATTGCCCTAATATAGCCTAGTACTCTAACACGAGTATACGAGTTAATGTATGATTGCTTTGTTTGAAACTCCTCACGTACCCTAGCGACCTGAAAACAAAAAAAAAAAGTTCATATTAATTACTACATTAATATACAGATTGAAAGTACATATGCTAGAATTAATTTACAAAATAAATAATTAATAGTGGATTTTTCTTCTGAAAATAATAAATTATTTTTAAATAAAATTAAATCTACAACAAAATTAATTAACCCAATAAAAAAAATTCCATAATTAACATAATAAATTATTAAAGGGGGATTACTATTATTAAACGGGGGACGGGGGAGGCGCGCGACGGGCGCGGCGCTCGCGCGACGGGTGATGGGGGAGCGGTGCGCGCGCGCTCGAGGCCTAAACGTGAATCTTGATATTCACGTTTAACACTATAATTATAGTGTTAAACGTGATTATTCCCTATAATTACATTTAACACCACAAATTTTGAATTTTATAGTGTTAAACGTGATTATTCATTTTCATCACGTTTAACACTATAATTAAAGTGTTAAACGAGATTATTCCCTATAATCACGTTTAACACTATAAAATTTGAAATTTATAGTGCTAAACGTCGATGATGCCAGTTTAACCCTTTCAAACATGAATTCAAGTACATATTCAAACATGTTAACCCTATCAAATGCAAAATTAAACTCGTTTAACCATTCCAAACATGAATTCAAGCATATATTAAAACAAATTAAACCTAATCCCTAAATAATTTAGGTTTCAATGGGATTTAAAATCGACGTTTAACCCTCCGTTTGTTCAACTAATACTCAACAAATTCGAAGTATTAAGACAATTTTCAACAAATTCAACCAAATTTCAACAAATTTTCAACAAAATTCAACAAATACGAAGTCTTCATTGCAACAAATTTCTAAAAATTCGAGGGATTAAATCACTAACCTCTCCTTCTTGGTGTGAGATCTTCGTGTTAAACGTGGATTTGCAGCAAAAAATCGAAGAATTAAATGTGGATTTTGGAGTGAATTTTTCAGTTTTTTGTTTGGAAAATTTGGGGAAATTATCGGCGGCAATGTTCGAATTGAAGGGTTTGGGGTGGGGGTGGAGGTGAGAGAAATGTTTTTTTGACTAAGATTCCTTTGACCAAGATGTGATTGGAGGTAGTTATGGGGTAATAAATGTGCTCATCAAAGTCAATCAAAAAATGTGGTATTTTTGGACTTGGTTTTATATTTTATGTTATAAAGTATCCCACTTTTATATTTTATGGTAAAAAAATGTCAATTTTATTTTTGGTAGTATTTTTTGTTATCCTTTATATTTTTTTGTGGTAAATTGGGTTGCTATCCCTAGAAGGAAAGACAAGCATGAGAATCATGCGTGTGCATTACCCACCTATTATGCACACACTGGTGCCGCATGCGCTAGGGATGCATGTGGTGGCGACTAATAGGTGGGGGTTGTGCCGCAACAAAATGATTGCTTGAATTTTTATTTTTTCTTTTCTTTACATATTTTCTGCTTGGATATAAATGAGGGGTTTATTGTTGTGTTTTAAATTCTTGGAACATTTTCAAAATTTTCCCTTTTTCGATTTTTTTTGTTCAATTTCGAATTTTAAGATTTTATTTTAAATGTGGAAATTTTAGTTTTATTTGGTTATTTATTTTCAATTTTAACAAGAAAATTATAATTTTGTTGTTGTTGCATTTTAAATTTTATGTTTAAATTATATATATATATATATATATATATATATATATATAAGATCACTTAAACTATATTATGGTCTTATTATGTAGTATATAAATAATTTTTTGTTTATAAAAATAAATATAATTGTATTACTTAATGTTATCTACTTTACTATCAAATTGAATGTTTTGGTATCAAACAACTCTTATAAAATCTAATATATATTTATTTATGTCGAATATTTTTTAAAAATCGAGTCAATCAAAAAGTTTGTTGATTGAACTGTATATATTTTTTAATCAATCTAAATATTTCTAAATTATTAAAATCATGATTAGTAAATAAATTTTGCTTAATTTTTTTATTAACCTAAACTATATTTTCAATAATTCATCATTTAAAATTATTAGAGAATAATAATTGGTTTCTAATTGATGTAAATATAAAAAAAGATGGGTTGATGGATGGAACTCACATGTAATAATTATTTTAAAATTGATGTAGGTATGTGTTTTAAAAAATAAGGATATGTCATATGGGATCCACAACAATAAGTATTATTAACACGTATTGTTGTGGTCTCATAATATTCCACATTCTCAACACATCATTCTCATTTTATTAACACATACTCACATCTATTTAATGTTAATAATATTACATATGGATCTCATTACACATCTATTCATCTTTTTTTTTTTACATCAACTAACTACATTTACATTTTTTAACAATTTAAAATAATGAATTATTGAAAATATAACTTAGATTTATTTAAAAATAAATTTAAACATATTTTTTTAATTAACGCATGAGTGGAATAATTTAAGAAAATATCAAGATTGATTAAAAATATATATAATTGAACAATCAACATACTTTTGTAATTGAAATTAAATATAAAACCCCAAATGCAAGCTTAAAATCCGAAATCAAAAAAAATATAAAAATAAAAATGAAATTGCAAAATTAAAAAATTAAAAAAAATTAAAAATAAAATAATAAAAGAAGAAAAAAAAAAGGGAAAGTTACATTGCGGTGCGGCCCCAAGTCATTCTTGCTGACATTAGTATGTTATAATACGGTAATCTCTACAACTTTGAGAACATCAATAGTGCAAAAAATATATAATTAATGTTTTTAATTTGTTATTAACATTAATTAATAACATTGTTAAAGGTACTTTTATACCATCAAATTCTCTTTAATTGTTTGACTACATTTAACTATTCAAATTCATATATACATCAATAGACTCACCTTATCAACACTAAAGTCTAAGGGCATCTGCATTAGATAATAGTAATGTAATATTAATATATTAAAAAAGGAAGGAAAATATTGAGTCTCGTCCACCATATAATTACATTAGACACACTCTCTCTTTTCTCTCTCTCCTGAGAATTAGTTGTTGCTACCATATAATTACATTACACACCCTCTCTCCTGAGAACTAGTTGTTGCTGAGAATTGAGAAATATCATGCTCCCTTCAATAATACTATCATAACTTTTATTATTAAAATATTCATTTATATTCTAAAAACGATCCTTATAACAACTACTACAGATGTTCTAATGATTGATATGATGAAATAAAATTAGGTGGCAATAGAATGAATGAAATGATGATGGAAATAAATGGTATAAAAATGTTTATTCCAATGATTGGTATGTATCACAAATGAATATGAAATGAATGAAATAATCATTATGATTATATTTCAAAATTAATAACTACAAATAAAATATTAAATCAATTATTTTGACCAAATTACCGTTCACTATAATTTTATTTTAATATTATTGTTTCATTTATCACAAAAATTTAAATTATTTAGTATATTTAATTAATTAAAAAAATTACAGAAAATTAATCAATACACTAATATTAACGTATATTATATTTAAATATTTTATTCTTAATTTTATTATGAGTTTACTCATTCTTTATTATTTATATATTCTACTAGTAGTTAATTATATTTTATTAATGATAGTTTTTATTAATTATTTTTATATGATTTTATGTTATTAAAATAATATTTTATATTATCTAAAAATAATTTAATTAGTTATAATTTATTTATATTAATATTATATTCATATTATCTTTATGTTTTTAAATTTTTTACATCCATTTATTATTTTTATACTATTTATGTATTTAATTTTATTATTTATTTGATATTTTAATTATTTTTATTTTTATTATTTATATATAATTTAATATTATTACACAATCTTATATAATAATTTAACTTTGGAAAGTTAACTTCTAAAAAAAAATTAAAATAATAATAAAATTGTCGATATTAATAAATATAGTTCACTTCCTTAAAGGTAGGAATACATAATATCATGGGGTAGGAAGGATTGGTGATTCCCACATCCATGATAATAACAAGGGTCCGACTATACACACCCCATCAAAATTAATGAATATAAAATTATTTAGACAAAGACAACCATACCCTTGTGATTTAATTAACACGCTTCTTCTTCCTCACCCTCTTCTTCTTCTTCCTCACTCTCTAACACTATTGCAAACTCCATCTTTTAACTTAGAAATTCATTTTGTCAAAAATATCATGGAACAAGAAAAAAATACTTGGAACGAGCGATATAAATTCTAAAGCTAAGTTTTCAATTTCTTTTAATAGTACCATTGCAAACTCCATCTTTTAACTTAAAAAATAATTTTGAGTCAAAAATAACATGGAACAAGAAAAAAAATACTTGGGTTGAACAATATAAGTTCTAAAGTTTTTTCGAATTCTTTTAGTAGTATGAGTTACGAAAGTTCAAAATTCTTATTCAAACAAATTCATGTAAAACACGATCGGCCAGTATAGGTCGAACTCGTTGCATTCCGTTCGACCTGTACTGGCCGAACAAACAACAAAATGTTCGACCCTTGGTCGAACAGATTGAGTTGTGTTCGACCACAAGTCGAACATGTTGAGTGGTGTTCGACCATAGGTCGAACATGTTGAGTGGTGTTCGACCATAGGTCGAACTTGTAGTAGCCATTTCTCTGAACCAGGGCCGACATAACACGTTCATTAACAAAAAAAATTCATTTTTCAACTTGTTTCCCATGTTTTCCTATGTATTTCATATGAAAACTTCGTACCCATAATTCCTAAACAACTTTCGAACAATCTAACATAACATAGATCAAATTTAACTTAGCATTTTTGTAACACCTCATTTTTTTAAAAACTTGCATAGCATATTTTTTATAAAAAATTTGCATTCTTTATAAAATAATTTATAGCGTATGATCTTTTCAAGTTTAAGACGAATTTTACTTTTAATCAAGAATGTGTGAGCTAATGTTTCTTTAAGTCTAAAAGTCTTGCAGGATAGCTACTCGAGGAGACTGAGTTCGATCGTAATGCACTCGACATGCACGAGTAACGGAACAAACAAAAAAAACAGAGAAGAAGATAAGTTACACATAAAATAATTTTAATAATTAATATAAGAAATGTGACTTATGTGTTTAATTATAGTTAGGTAGATTTTTATTATATAGTTTATGTGCAATGAAGTATGTGACTATTATGATGTGTTAAATTATATATATTTTCAAACATACTTATGTGACTTATGTGATGTGCTAATTTGGACATAATTTCATGCATAATTGTCATGATTAAAATTACTTATGCATGTCATATTAGATAGAGCTACACTCAATCCCCCATGCCCCTATCAAATCCACCACAAGTCTCAATATTACTAATCATCACATATCAAGTTGATATACACTACAAGTTATGATCTATATACATGTATCATTATGTATTATATTAGGAGTGTGTTACATCATTTTTTTGGCTCCTCACATTATAAATGCAACACTACATACCTTTATCCCCCCTCCATTTGAAGTTCTCTCTCTAGCATACTCCACCTTCTCTTTACAAATCCCCTCATCCAAAAAAAAAAAAAAAAAAAAAGAAAGAAAGCTCTCATCTCCACCTTCAAAAGCTTCTGGAAAATCAAGATTGAAGAAAGGAGAAGGAATCACACAAGGCAAGAAGCTAAGTAGAGCTCAAGAACCATAAAGGTATTTTGGCTATTCTTCACCCATCTTCTTCCTTAGGAGCATGATTAAGTTCTAATTTTGAGTTGCATGTAAGATCTAAGTGATATTTCCTACAAATGTGATAAAATTGTTGGATACCTTGTTCTAAGTAGTGGATCTTCAAAAATATGTCATTTTAAGTGTTGATTGTTCAATTGCATGTTGATTTAGTCCTTGCATGTTTGATTATCTTGTCTAAGCTCATTGCATATGTGATAAATTGAGTCAAGATGGTTTATTTGAGGTTGATAGAGTTATAAAAGTCGAATCTACATTTTAATTATGAAAATAGGTAGGTTTAATCAAATTGTGAAAATTTTTAGAAATGGCAGTCCATTTTGTCGATTTTTATAAAAATGTATACTTGGAGTTTTTCAAAACTGTTTCGGTATGTTATAATACATGAAGTTTTGAGTTTATGGTTAAAATTTGGTAATGTTTGGAGTAGTTTATGAATTATTATGATTTTTCAAAGATAGTCCAGTTCGAGTTGGAATTATGCATTTTCAGACCTTAGAAAATTAATTATATAAAATCGGTCCATTATACATTTTCAAAAATGTTTTAATATGTTTAATTATATGATTTTATAAGTGTAAATTATTAATTTCAGAAGGATTTAGTAAGTATACAATTTACGGTGAATTTTATAACACAAACTGGTTTTAGAGCATTTTTGAATAATTTTTTATTATAGTAAATAATTTATTAAAGCTTTTGTGATTTGAATTTATCCCTAATATTTTAGCATGGATAATTAAGGGTTGTTATGTAAATGCATGCTTATTTTCATGAATTTTGGATGATCATTTAAATTATGAAAATTGTTGTGGTAAAGAGTATATTTTCTTCCTACATATTACTAACTTCAAGATCAAAATTTTATCTATGATTTAAGAATACAATTTGACCATATTTTGAAACTGATATTATGTGATTAAATGTGTGCTTACGTGTGAAATGTTAAATAATTTAAGTCTTTAGCATATGAATTATAGTTTTATGAGTTAAGATGTAAAATACATTTATTTTGTTTTATTTCCTTCAAGGTACAATTGATGCTTGTTTGAAAGTATACTTTAAAATTTCTCCTAAATTAATAATTATGTTTTTGTGATATACATATGTTATATGTACGATAAGCATGATAGGTTAGATATGTATGATACAATTGAAATGCAACTTAAAGACTAAGAATTTATGAACGTGCCGAGTGCAGTATGAGCGACCAGATACTTCAGGAGCTATCCCAACTTTCGAATCAACGTCAAAAGTGGGTAACATTTATTTACAATTACATTGATTAGAATAACTTGTATGTTGTGTATGATGAAATGAAATGACACCTTCGGGTGAAGTGCCAAGTTGACGAACCTTGGATGCCCAAGTCTTCGGATCTTGGATGTTTATGCCAGGTCTTCGGACCTTGGAAGATGATGTTTCAGTGTATTGGTTAATCTCTTTAATGTAATAGTTTATAAGCGTTGTCTACTAAGATTTCTCAAATCTTATGTTGCTATATTTAAACGTTTTCAGGACCCCCTTACGACGAAGTGGATGTGTAGCCAGCTGTACGGACCCCTCTCTAGAAACATATATATATTATATGTTTTTAATATATGTTAATATGTATGAAGTTAATATGCTTAATGCCCCTTTTGACACTTTCGATGTTGGCTTAAGTAAACTTTTTAAAAACGTCTTAAAAATATCGAGGTTTTGATTTACAAATGTGGGTAGAACACGAGTTCATTTCTTGCATGCTAAACTTTTCAATTAAAGATAGAACGAAAAGAAAAAAATACTCGTGTTTAGTAAAGTCTTCCGCTGAGTTTATTTACGAAAATCATTCAAAAAGAAAAATTATTATCTCTTTTACAAAATCATTTGAGCATATAAGATTAAGGTAGTGTCTCAATCCTACAAAGATGGGTTGGGGTGCTACAATTTTTGAATTGGAATTCTGGAATGGGGTTGGACAATTAGGGTTTGTGAATTGAGGGTAGAGCAATTAGGGTTTGTGAATTGGGTTGAAGAATTTAATATTTTATTTCTAAAGGGTATAAATGTAATGTGGTGGGGTGTGTTTAGAAAATTTTAAGTTAGAATATATTTATTTGGGATGTGTAAAGTAAGTTGTGAGGTGTTTATAGCCGGGTCGTAATAACAATTCCTAGAGAAATGGTGATTCCCACTTCTAAACTATACCCATTAAAGGAATATGAATAAAGGTAGGAATGATATATCAATTCTCACCTCATTCCATCATACCAATCATGGTTTAGACCTAGAGATAACTAGGTATTAAAATGCTCCCACAATGTTTCTATAAGAACTTTTATATGTACATATGAGCATTTATAATGGATGCAATTTTTTTTTTTTTGTTATAATGACATTCTCTCTTCTCCAATTACCATACACATCATTATTCCACTAACTATAACTCATCTTATTTAACTCCTCCAACTATATCATGAGTTAAACTATTTGGATATCCGCAATCAAAACACATTTTTTGACCAAATATTCTTATATTTATTTTGAGAATTTTAATCATCTAAAATAATTTCATATTTACAATAATGTGAATAAAAGAAATATCAATTTTTAAAATTTTGATTTTTTAAATATATTGTAAAAAAATTCTTTTAAATTTTTTTTTTCATCTTATTTCTACGAATTATTAAAAAAAATTATTTTACATTTGGGAAAATATATAATTGTAAACAATTATAATAAATTTAATGAAGTAGTACATCAAATTGAACAAGAATTTAAAGACAATTAATTGAAATAACTGACTAACACAAATTTTCAGAACAAAATAGATAACAAATTAATGTCTCTCTTCCCGGCGCGACGGCTCCTGGTGCAACGGCCCTTGACCCGCAACAGATAGAGGAGGATTTATTTTTCAGGCTCCAGGATAAAGAAACAGTTGTTTTCTTACGAATTTTTTTAAATAAAAAGTATCGAAATAAAGAAGAAAAGGTTCGGCCTCAATGGGAAAAGAAAATGGAAAGTTGAAAGTACCAGAAATTCCTAGAGGCATACCATCAGAAAAACTTCCTTGCCATGGTTGTATGTCTTTTTTCTTAGGCCCTGACTCACCCTCCGTGGACGAACCTTGCGAAATAGAATCAACTTGAATTCGGGACCGGTGATTCGATTGATGATGAAGAAAGAGAATTCTTGGTGTGTGTCCAAATATGCTCAACTAAGTCCGCAAGGTATTAGTGATGAATTGTGTTCGAACGTAGTTCTGAATTAATATATTTGTATATAATTGGCAAAATCTTGTGTAGCTCCTTGTATTATCATAAATTAAATTATCAAATTACATTAACATAAAATGAAAAAATTACATTAACATAATTAAAATTAAATAAATTTGGTCAAATAGTAATTTCTGTGAGTGTGTTTTTTTTTTTATGCAGAATTGTATTATTTGATATCATGTTTTCATATTTCTTATAGAATGTGAATTTCTATTTTTCAATTGAATTTTTTATTTGGGTTTTCTTCGAATTGAACAGATTTTTCTGAGTCTGAAATGAAGGGGTTTGTAAAAATGCTAGTTTATTATATGGTGATAGTGCTGTGGAATGTTATGGTGAAAGATTATAATTTTCCTTTTAGTTTAATTTTTTGACTAATTCAGACAAGTTTTGGCTATATTTCAGTTGTATGGATTGCTATATACTTGCGTCGAATTTCTGATGTGTTTTTTCTGTTGGTTTTACCAATCTGCTGAATTTTTTCATTTATTAGTTCGGTTAATTTGTATATATACTTCATTGTACAGAGAATAAACTATACTTGTGGTGTAGTGTGATATATTAGTGGTTGAGATTAAATTAAGTAATAAAAATTAACATAACTAAAATTAAATACATTTAAATAACACAATTAACATTAACATAAAATGAAAACTACATTAACATAATTGCAAAATCTTTCTGACATACTGGTCTTGCAATAAGCATTGTAGTATACTATAATTCTTCTCTAAAAGGTATCCCTTTTTTTATCATTGTCGACTATGAGATCTTCACTTATCATGACGGATAAGTATGCTAGCATCTCGTCTTCCTCAACCCTCCATTTCATCAGACATCTACCTTCAATGGTGACACATTCTTGTTCCGAACTTTCCAAATCAATCGAATTTGAATATTGTGATGGTTGTGAAAGATGGTATTTCAAATTGTTGCCAATAATCAGTAAAATTTGAGTTTGATGGATTTTGTGTAGGTGAAGGAAATTGTGAAAATCAAAATTTTAAGGAAATGGTGAATTTTAACCATCAACATTTTCTTCTGAAAATTTTTGGGATAACAAAATTTTGAAGAAATCTCGATTATTTTCGGTCATCTGGAGAAGTGGGTTGAAAAAGATTAAAAAAAATATAGAACCAACAAAAAATTTAGATAATTATAGATGAAAATGATTTTGTAATACGAATAAATGAAAATTGACTTGATGTATTTATAGAAAAAAAAATAGAGCCTTTATTAATTGTTATAATTAGCTTGATTTTTTGCAACAGCTATAAACGACTCTATTTTGACTTGGTACACTTTTATATTTTTTCTGAAATTTAATTAAATATATATTTAAAGTTGAGTTAATAAGAAAAAATGAAAAATAAAAGTATTCATAATTGTTATCCCAAAAATTGGATTAAAAAAAATAATAATAAAGAGGAAGAGAAAACAACTTTTTAGTGCGGGCAAATACAAAATATGCAAGTAGGAAAAAAAATTAGGAAAAAGAAATTGAAAAAAAAATAGGAGAGAAATCAACTTGTACTGAGCTCACATGACTGTTGGGGGCCACCTAAACGCGTTTGTGGGGCGTGTGCAGTGCACGCACCAATCACAAATCTCCTTTTCTAATTGCGTTAACGTTATTATTTAGAGTCGATCTTGCGTGCATTTGGTGTACATACAATTCGGGTTGACCCACTTTTGACCCGAATCCGTGTGTTTTTTAATTTAGTTTTTTTTTTTTGCTTCAAGTTGTTACCTTTATATTGTATTAGTGTGACCTTTATGTTATAAATGTGTGACATTTATGTACAACTATCATGACTTTTATGTACTATAACTTAAAAAAAAAAAAAGATTTTCAACATAATTTATATTAATGTGACATTTATATTATATCATGCCACCTTTATGTACAAATATTCTTACCTTTATGCACTTTTATATATTACATAAATGTCAGAATATTTGTACATAAAGGTGACATAATATAACATAAAGGTCATATTGATATCACATAAAGGTATATAATACAAATTGTGTTGAAAATCTTCATTTTTTTCTCTAAGTTACAGACATAAAGGTCACACATTTATAACATAAAAGTCAAGACAAAAATTTGGAAAAAAAAATAGAAATTCGCAGATCCGGGATCGACCCGAATTGCATGGATCTTAGATTCATGCACCTGGTGCACAAGAGTTTTTGTGTATTATTTATTATTATTTTTGGTTCAGTTGTGCTAACCAACTGACACCTTGGTTAAACTATATTTATCATACTCAACCATACTCATAACCAACTAATAAATAATTCATTTTTTCTCTCCTCCACATACACATTCTATACTACAACTCAATCTCATTTTTTTCATACTTTATCAATAACCACTCACAACCACAACCAACCTTTAATAAATTATTTCTTTTATAATTTAACAATTATATCTATAATTGATTTTTATTATATTTTAAATATTTAAGAAATATATACAATTATTTGATATTAAAAAAATCGTAATTATAATAAAAAAATTACCATACAGTTAAAATAAATTACAACATCCAATAACAAAATTAAAATTACAAGAATTGAAATACAAAAGAAAATAAATAAATCGAGCTACAAATACATGTTAAATTACAACAAAGCAAAAGATGCAAATTACATATTTAATTAATAGTGCCGAGTTTTGCAAGTGCATATATCGAAATCCGCAATTATCTAAATAAAATACATTCGACCAATTATACAATGTCATGTGTCATCATAATCTTAGGATGACTTGGTCATGACCATGGTCATTTGATGACTTGGTCATCAAATTTAATTTCATTTTTTTTTGTCTTCTTGTTATGACTCGGGCATTGTTGCAACCGATAAACATGGTCTTATGCAGCCATCTGGATCAATCCATTGCAATGATTCCTTAGACTACCCACACTCATAACCCTCCTTCAACCCAACCTAAAATAAAATATTAATTTCTCTCTCATCCACCTATTCAATTTACAACTCAAATTAACTTTATTTTTTTTATACCCACATCCACAACCCAACCCAACCTAAAATAATAATTATTATTTTATTATTTATTAATTACATATATTTTATAATCATATTTATTATATTTAAAATGTATAAAAAATACATTAAATAATTTAATATTCTAAATCTATATTGGTGTCTATTTATAGAGAATTAAAAAATACGAATTTTGATATATATATATATATATATATATATATATATATTTTAAATACATATTATCCACAATATTTACAATATACATTTTATCCATATAAAATCTAATTGAACAAATAAAAAAAATGACATGTGTCAAATTTTAATTGGTTAACCCAAATTGAGAAAGATGGTAGATAAGGTTGATATTTCAACCATGTCTTCGCCCAGTTGTCACCATGGATTTTATTTCCATTTTCTTTTTTTTACTTTTTTTGTCTTTTTCCTTATTTAGGTCGACGACCTGGCGCGATGGGGATAGTCTTAGTTATAATTATATAGCTATAACCCAAAAAATTTGGGCATTGTAAATGCTCTAAGATTACTTTCATATTTAGACAACTCTATAAGCAACTATTTGGGCAGGAGTTCCTTTAGCCTCCAGCATGTTGGCTTTAACTAGGAGTTCTTAGTTGTACTTTGTTTGAAAGAGATGCATACCTTGTGCCAAATAAGACACCTTAATACCATGAAAATTATGCAACTAATATCAAGATCTTTGAGAAAATGATTGTTCAACCATTCAATAACCTTGTTGATCTCTTGGTCAATAATTCCAATGATTAAAATGTCAATAATCAATGTATCATTATTGTGTCGAACAATCTTTGCAGATTTTTAAAATGAGGAAGAGTAATTAAATGATCTGGGTAAGATTTTGCGTGGTAGTAAATTAATTATACTTTTTCTTTTTCGATTTCATGTTTGGCAAAATATAGATTAAACTCAAAAACCAATAATCAAACCAAGCTCACCAAGGGAGTTATACATTTAACCAGTGAACCTTATTCCTTAACACAATCCCACAACTTGATCATAAAAACACAAACATTATTGCAAACACAAACATGCTTAATTAATTTCCAAAACACATCCAGCCTAGGCAGCTCCGAACTGGGAGCAGCTGGTATCATGCAGAAGCAGTGAAGAGCTAAACCCGAGCCTCGACGAATCCCCATCAAACTCGAGCAGATGATTCTCCATTTGATACCCTCCTACAACTATTGTGGTTCTTGGTCCTGATAGATTTGGTTGTCCCTCCACAAATGCAAGACACGTTACCTCATTACTAACTCTAACCATCGAGTTCGACCCATAGAATCTCCAGTAAACACTCTTGCTTTGAAGAACAAAATCAATAGTTGGAACCTCAGGCCCTGTCTTGGAGCTGGAAATGGTCTTCGAATCGAAGCAAGCACCAAATGGAGCCACAGATGCCACTCTCTTAATGTTCTTTCTAGCTGCAGCCTTCACAAACTCTTTGATCAAAGGTGTGTAGATTGATTTGTGGAGACTTGTGTACCCCCTCACGGTTCGCATACTCGTGCCTCCGTCTCCGGTTTTCTTGTCAATGGAGAGCAGAGTCTTGTTGAAGATGAGTGTAGTGTCACCAACTTTAATGGACTTGACATTGATGAAATACTGAATCGAGAAGTTGCCTATTTGCTCATTGCCACTGGTGCTCACAGGGTTTCTAATCAGGGGTGTAGTTTGAAGTGATTTGGAGATGTTTTGAAATGGGTTCTTATAACCCACCTCTCCAATGATTAGATTTCCATTAGTACCAGAAGACGAAAGGCAAAGAGCGAATTTTTCGCTAATCTTGAAGGCGGATGCGAGTTGTGCTTGCAGTGAGACTCTGGTCCTGCCCAGGGCGACTATGCCTGCAGTAGGGCTGGCCAGGCCTTCTCGTAAAACGGGGTCCGAAAACTGAAAGGGGAAATTGTTTATCCTGTACTGGACCCCACGTGTCGATGACACGTGCAGTACGTCCTGTCCAAGGCCGCTGTATCCCTGGGTCCCGGTGAAAGGGTTGAGTGCGTAGTCGGAGCACGTGTTGTTGGTGCATCCGGGCACGGGTGGCGATAGGAAGCAGAAGACGCAGCCGACTCCGTTGGCGATCCGGCATTGTTGCGTGCCACATAGGATCGGGCGGTATGAGGTGGCGGCGTTGAAGTAGTCGAGGGAGTTGAACCAGAGGAAATTGCCTCCAAGATCAATCACCACATTGAATGTGGTGCTCTTTGAGCCTATTTGGATGGTGGTGTAATATTGGTTGGTGGCAACATCTTTGCTGATTGGGAAACTGAAGGCTTGGGGTTTTGGAGTGGTTTTAGCATTGGAAAAAGAAGAAAGAACAAATATTGAGAAGAGGAAAATGGAAAGAGTGGAGGAGGCCATTGTGTGAAGAAACTAGTCTAGTGGATGCTTATTATTTATATTAGTATTTTGATGTACTATATTGGATAGATGTGCAAGTGTTGAAATTGAGTTGGAATGAAATGAAGCCAGCAAATCAGCATTATCTTGTACATCTCATACTGTCTGGTTGAAAAGTCAAAGTTGCCAACTCAAATCAATGAGCATTAAAGTCAGAAGTCAAAGCATAAAACCGTCAAATCCATTTTCATTGACATGCCGAACTTTCCTCTCACAAGTCATACAATTATCCAATTTTTGGTGTTTATTTGAATTGTTGATTAATGGTCACAGATGGCTTAGAACCAATAGTTCATTATCTAATGGATCTTTCCGTTCTAATACTTTATCCGAGAATTATCAGTATTTAAATACACCTAACGTTGTTAAAGAGGAGCAAATATGTCATCAATTTTTTTATGAGTGTAAATATACCATAAACGTTTGAATTTGAGAGCAATTTGATCATATTCTTCTTTAATTTCTATGGATGTTTTATTCAAATTCTTTTAGTGCAAATTAATTATTTTTTCTTTATATGTATTATATTATTTGTTAATCATTTGTATTGAAAGCTTCTAAATTAATTTTAAATTTATTAATGAATTTTACTATGGAAATAAATTTGAGAATTAAATTTAATAATAATGACAAAAAATAATTATTTTTTCCCTAAAAATTTAAACACTATTTTTTTTAAAGTTATAAATAATATAGAAATAAAAAAAATGATATTATACATGAAATACAAATAAAATATTTTATTCAAAAATCCAAATAATTTTCCTTTATAAGCATAGAACATATGAGATTTTGATTTTCAAAATTAATAAGTTAAGTATAAAATCCTAAAAATATAATTATTTAAGAAAAAATAAATATAATTTCTTATGAAAATAATATGTTTTTTTTAAAGCATAGTGTTTAATTTTTTAGGGAAAAAATCATATTTGTTTTGTCACTATTATAAAATTTAGATCTATTTAATTCTCAAATCTATTCTCGTAGTAAAATTCATCAATAAATTTAAAATTCATTTAGAAAATTTTAATACAAATGATTAACACATAATATAATACATATAAAGAAAAAATAATTAATTTGCATTAAAAGAATGTGAATAAAATATCCATAGAAATTAAAGAAGAGTGTGATCAAATTGCTCTCAAATTCAAACGTTTAGGATATATTTGCACTCACAAAAAGATTGATGGTATATTTACTCCTCCTAAAAAACGTTAGGTGTATTTTTGCACCTTTGCCCTCTATTTAATTAGTTGATGGATATATAGAGCTTCAAATTTGAATCTAGGATAGGCCGTTTATAATGTGTTTGAGAGAGTTTATAACTCTTTTAACATATCTTATAAAATGTTTTTGAGTTTATAAAATTTTCAAGAGTGTTCGGTGAAATTTTTAAAATAAGATTTTATTTTATCTAAAAAATATAATATTAGTAATTTTTTTTAAGTAATGAAAAATCTCAATTTATTTCTAAAATAAGATTATATTTAGTATAAATTCCTGTAAATTTAATCATTTAATCTACAAAATTGTTATTAAGAGTAACATTTTACATACTTTATCATTTTATTTATTCAAACACTTCAAAGAATTATTGTTAATATAAAATAAAACATTTTATAAAGAATTATTGTTAATATAAAATAAAACATTTTATAAACAAAAAAAAAATTAGGGCTAAATGCAAAAATTAACCTAAAGTGTGACTTTTTTTTCAATTTGCAACCTAAACATTTTTATCCGATTGCAACCTAAAGTGCAAGAGTTTCTAAAAAACAACCTAAACTTTTATATCGGAAACTTTTCCGGCGAAATGCACAACACGTGATTTTCAGAAGGATAAAAAACAAACTCAAGTTTGACAGTTTTTCAATTTGCAACCTGAAGTATGATTTTTTTTATTCAATTTGAAACCTAGACTCTTAAAATGACAAATTTATCCTTGTATAAATCATTTGTTGTGAATTTCGTCGGAAAAATTATCGAAAATTCATTTAGGTTACAATTTGATAAACTCTTAAACTTAGAATTGTAATTGGATAAAAAAAGGTTTAGATTTCAAATTGAAAAATGATTATACTTTAAATTGATTTTAGCATTTAAAAAACATATATATTATAAACTCTAAATTATTATAAGATTTTTTAAATGATGTTAGTCAAACACCCATTGGTTGGGGGGGGGGGGGGGGGCCCTAGTCGAGTCGACATAAATAACAGCAGAATATAAAAAGAGAAAAATAAGTTGCTGAAAACATTAGTTTATAATTTAGTGTGTTTGAGGTGTATTTGTAGTGTGTGGTGCACATATCATGAGGGTGACAAGAAGATAGTGGTACAATGTTGTCCGTTCATGATTATTGTGGCCAACCGAATCCATTTCGGATTTGTCTAAAGAAAATGAAAACTTTATTTATTCTACAGTAAACATTCATAAATTAAGACTTGATTCAGTTATTAACCTCTCTTATATAATAGTTTTTTCCAATCTCGATTCGGAGCAATATAATATATTAGTAATTTTGATAAAATAATAAGATATATATGAAAATTAACCGGATATAATTACATGTTTATATTGATAACATAAATTAATGCGCGCTATGCTAAAATTATTTAACAGTTTATATTAATTATGGCAATTTATTAAAAATTTGACTAATATTGTAAATTTGCTTCTTTTTTAGAATTATATATATCGAATTTGATCACATCTCTAATTTTTCTTATTTTATTTGGAAGTTATGAAGATGATTTTAAATTATAATTAAAAGCAATTAAGTATTGACACTTTGTACATATGGATCTTTGCTTTTGTATTTATGCATTATTCGTCATTAACTTCTTTATATTAGCAAAATATCTCTATATCATATTGATTTTGGTCAAATACAATTTTTTTAAAATAATTTTCCATAGGTTTTTTTTGTTAATAAAATGTAAATTTGAAGATAATTGAACTTGTATTCGATTGACTATGATATCAATTGCTTAATGAATTTAGCTACTTAATCTATATATATATATGAACTCTATAAATTAATAGATTATTAATAAGTTAAAATCTTTTTTATTAGAGTAGCACTCTTTTGCACTTGATGCACACATGCACGCGGGTTGACCCGGATCCAAGCATTTTTACTTTGTTTTTTTTGTCCTGACCTCAATATTATGTTAGTCATACATGTATGTTATATTAGTTATACATTTATGTTATATTAGTCATACTTTTATATCCAGATATCATACCTTTATTTAATACTTTTAACTCTAAAAATATCCTAATTTCGCCACAATTTGTATATGTTTACCTTTATATAATATTACTCATACCTTTATGTGATATTACTTATACCTTTATATCAACATAGCCATACATTTATGTAATATATAAAGGTACAACTAACATAACTAAAAGGTATATCTAACATAACTAAAAAGTATGATTGTTATAACTAAAAAGAATAAAAGGTTAATATGTCTGTCTAAAAAAAATGTTAAGGTGCAACTAACCTTACAAAATGTATGACTGAGATAACTAAAATGTATGACTAACACTATTAAAATGTATAATTAACGTAACATAAATGTTTGACACCTGAAAATATGTTTGGGCGAATTTTTTCCGCGACTTGGTGGCGTGTGCGGGCGCGTATGGACGTGTGATGGGCAGGGTCAACCCGAGGGCACGAATTTAGGATCCGTGCACCAGATGTACAAAAGTTTTTGTCTTTTGATTAATATATTTTTTCTAGCTTCATAGTTATTATTTCAGAGATTTTATTGTACATGGTAATTTCATACCATATAAAGAGAGTTGGTGCTTAATTAGATGAATAATTTAATGTCACAAAAAAAAAAAATGACAATATACTTTGAATTCCTCATATATCAAGTGAATAGTTTTGTACAGATAAGAATAAGAATCAGGATGGTAATTAGTAAATGATGTGATTGTAAATTAATATGGTTTTATTGACATTTTTTTATTAAAAAAATGGATAATCTTCCTGTGGAATTTGAAATCAAGGAATATTGAGAAAGTGTCTTCCCCTCTTATCAAAATTCATGAATTTATTAAGTTATAGATTAAGTTATTAGTTAACTTATAGTGAACTCCCAACTAGATTAGGAAATAGATCTTTTATATATATACTAATATATAGCTATATAGCAAATGAAATGAAAATTGGATTCATGTAATGTGAGAAAGATGTACCATTCCTTAGCCGTGAAAGATATGTGACTATGAAAGAGGGGGATTGATGTGGTATAAGTAAGACGAATATGTAACGTGTTGTACAGACATGTATTAAGGATAATCAACAAACTAATTAATTATTTATAGTATATCCAACGACTTTGTTAGGTGTGTAAATTAGTCAAGACTCAAAACTAATGAAGCAAAAAAACTCTTGTTTAAGTAATTAGGGGTCAAATTTAATCACAAAATTTTGGTGTTGACTTTTTATATATGATTTTATATTATGTTATCTTGGATCTCGTGACTACAAAGAAGTCCTATTCGAAAAACTGAGCCACGAACCAAAAATATATAGTTTTTTTAAGGAAATGTATGATTCCTTATTCATAGGGATGTAAACGAGTCGAACAAAGCCGAAAATCAGCAGACTTGAGTTTGATTCGTTTGTTTTTATTTGAGTTCGAATTCGGCTTGAGTTTGATACGAACCTCAAAAGTGGAGTTCAAGCTCGACTCGAAGAGTTCGATATTTGCTTGAGTTTGGCTCGAACAAAGTTCGATAGCATGTTTAACGAACTCAGCTAGAGTTCGGCTTGATAAAAATTCGTCAAAAGTTCGAATTGAGCTCAAATACAAGCTTGCTAAACATGTAATCAAGCTTGAGTTCGCCTCGTTAAAATTAGAGCTCGAGCTTGAAAGCTCGCTAATACATTAAAATCCTATAAATTTCATAAATTACATTTTCATATCTTATAAAATATATAAATGAACTTAAAACAAACAGTCTCACAAACTATCTAAACAAACTTTAAATGAACATATTCGTAAACTTCTTAAACGAAAAGGTTCACAAACCCATTCGCGAACCATATTAATGAATCCATTCGCGAACAAGATCACAAGCTAGTTTAATGAATTTGTAAGCGAACTTTCGAACTAAATATGTCTAGTTTGAGTTCGGCTCGAAAAGTATTCGAGCTTGAAATTTAGGCTCGAATTCGATTGTTTAGATTAACAAACGATCTCGAACGAATATTTATCGAATCGAGCCACAAATAATTCATAAACGACTCGATTCATTTATATCCCTACTTATTGAAATTTGAAAATTAATTTTTTTTTTCTTTGAGGCACCTTAACTAAGGAAATTTGATTAGAATTTAATTTTATCCTTGAATAAATAAACTGGATGTTTGGCTCCAGACCTCAAAATGGAGAAGTTTGTATATGAATATCGTGTTTAATATCCATGGAAGAAAATGAGTAAAAATTATGTAAAGACTCAATGAAAGCAATAATACATTAAGATACACTCCCTCAATCCAAAAACAAATGTTATTTTAATTAAAAAAAAAATGTCCCAAAAGAAGTGTAATTATAGAATGTCAAAAAACAATTTTCTATATAATTCTATCAAAACTACCTTCATTTACCACCTCTAATTATAAGATATAAATGCACGCTTATGGATATGTACCTATAATAATTGTATTTAAAAATTATATTCCCCTACCCATCACGTACATAACTTTGATTTCTTCTTCTTATTCTTTGATGGAGTTGAGGTAGCCTGGGGTGATCAATTTTGATAATTGTTTTTAAAATATAAATGTAAAATTTTAAAACTAAAATCTATTTCAAAAATCTAACAATAATGTTAAATAACTTAAATCTATAAAATTGTATAACCATGCAATAAATAGTAAGACCATATATATCCAAAAAGTTAAATCTATGAAAAAATAAATCCTTGAAAAATACTAAAACAAAAAATTATGGTCCAAATACTTATTGAATATTTTATTCATTTAATTATTAGTAATCTTTGTTATATTTATGCACTAGTATAGGACCCGTGTAATACACAGAATTTTACCAAAAAAAAAAAAAAAAAAAAGTAAATTTGGTAAAATTAAATAAAATTAAAAATAAAGTAAATTTGGTAAAATTAGAAAATTTTAAATATTATTTATACAGTAAAATTAAATTTATGATTTGTGCAATAAATATCACAACATTAAATATAACGTAATATGATTAAATAATTATCTAATTGTCGAAATATGTTGCATTTGTAGAGGATCATAAATAATTTATTATTTTGAAAATAATATATATTGATATGCCTATTATATCTTCAACTCACCAATCATCATTTTTAGTTTGCTTTTTATTGTTAACATATATAACAACTCTCCCTTTTTATAGTTTAAAAAAATGAAAGTCAAAATTTCACAAATTAATTTTATAGTTTATTTTAAAACATAGATTAAAAAAAGAATAATTCAATTTTTCAATAATTAATAAGTTTAAATGGAACGTTTTGAACAATCATTTTCAATAAACTCATCTTTACTTTAGCATTTGTCTTATTTATTTATTTATACTTTTTCTTCAAAATTTTAAATTTAACTAATTTCAAATATGAAAATAATTTTTATATTAAAGCCTAGCATCTTTATTTAGATAAATATTGTCAACATTTCTAAATTATTTAGTAATTTTTCTTTGTAACATAAAATTTAAAATTATTAATTAATCATATTTAATATCAAAATAATGTGAGCTTGACATGTGGCATAAGTGGTCTTACTTTTATATATATAAAGATTAACTATATTCGTAATTTCCATTCAATTTCATTTTTATTGCATGTTATATCAAATTCATATTTATTTTAAAATTCATAATTTGTTGTTTACATTGGCATATAGAATTATATCAAATTTAAGATGTTGAGTTTCAAAATTGTTTGCATTCAAAAATTCTAATTTTATCAAATACAATTATTTAAAATAACATAATTTTAAAGTTGAAATATCGTCATTTTTATTTATATAGATATTAAAACTAATATATATTTCACATTTAAATGATTTATCATTACATTATGTCATCAACATTAAAAATTATTAGATCTTATATAACAAACCGTGCATCGCACGGGTGTACTACTAGTTGGAAAAAAAAGACACTTAGTTAAAAACACATGATATTTCATTCGACAATTTATAATTATCCCCATATTTATTTATAATTTCAAATAATTATGATTGTATTTTAAATAAAATTATTGTAATTATTGAAATTCGTATACCTTGAATAGAAAATAATACTTCAATAATAAATAACTATTACAATATTATAATAAATAAATTTATGCTACTCTAATATCTCACGTGCAACACACATATCTTTTAGTAGCTATAAGTGTATGTTTTACAGCTATAAGTATGCGTTTATAATTGTGGGAGAAGTGACATATCTCTTGACCTAAAAGTCCATATTGAGAGCTCATTATTTTGTTGGAAAGCTAAGTAGAAGATCTAAAACTTTCATTTTATTACTTTTCTCAACTCGCTCTCTAACAAAGTAGAAAATTAAGAGAATGCGGAAGTTGTGTAAATATGTTCTATTTTTCATCATGATGAGTTCTACTATTTTGGGCATAACTTGTCGTAGAAAATTTCTATTGAGCTAAAATTTATAGCATTGAGAAGCTAACTTAAAGAACTACAACTTTCATGAGAATATGGAACCAAATTCGGACTAATCATGTTGTGACTGTGTCTCAGGATACAACAGTGCGCCAAACACAAGGACTTTTCCAAAAGATGGAGGGTCGAATAGATAGATCTGTCTTACGTAAACCATTATATGACAAAATCTATTAGGAAATTGATGTTTAGATTTTGATGAGACAAAACACAAATGAACTAGGAAAGTAGAGTACCCCATTTTTCACAATGTTTAAAGTGAAACTAGACTAGATTTTGAGTCTATAGTCTAGGATGAAGAATGTCGAAGAGCAAGTAAAGAGGTTGCTGCAAACTGTAAAGAAATAGTTGCTGCAAGCTGCGAAAAAGGATAAGGTTTGTATGATGAAACCAGAATGTTACAACAGACAAGCTGGAAGTACACTTGCTGCAAGCAGACTATATGTTGTAGGGATTGAACGCATCAGACTGAAAATTGAAAAGACAAGTTAATAATCAACATGCAGACATAACAACAACGATGTTCGAGGAAGATTAATATCAATCCAAGGTTTGATTACCTCAATGGATCAAAAACTAGCAGGTAGAGACAAATTGAAGGATGCAGAACAAAAGGCTAATAAACAATTAACACCTGGCCTGACAAACTGTACAAAAGTTGCAACCTAGTATAGCCAGTTTAATGAACATGCAGTATAAGATAAGAAACCTTAAATACAAACCCTAGAAGACATTTAATGCAAGTTTTACACCAAGGAAGAGAATTCAAATGCTAAGGTTTGTGCCTCATTCAACGGGTATAAACTTACACCTATATATAAAGGAAGAGAAGACTAAGACAACTACTGAAACTACAACTCTCTAAGTCACAAGCAAGAAATTTTCAAGTATTCAAAGTATTCTCAAAGCAAACAAGTTTCAGTCACTCAACCTTAAGAAAAAGTCAAGTATCAAAGATTAAGAAATCTCAAAGCTGCTTCCAACATCAGTTGAAAACCCCTTTTTTATATACTTTAACATTTGTGTTGTGTGCTTGATTGTTTCAAATGTCCTTAGTTGATAAAAAAAAATTGTTCCTTGCTGAGTGTATATTGTCAAGAATCTTGGCAATAACCATGTGTGTGTTGTAAGGATCCTGTGTGAGTCTGTCTTTAGAGCTTGTAGCAACCTGTGTGGAATCTAAGCTTTAGTAGATGTTCCTTTGTTGAGTATAGTGTTTGTTAGGGAGTCATGTGATTCAAACAAACTTAAGTTGAGTATAGTGTTTGTTAGGGAGTCATGTGATTCAAACAAACTTAATGGAATTCCTCCTTGAAAAGGAGTAGAGTGGATGTAAAGGGATTACAATATCCTTTGAACCACTATAAGTCCTTGTATGTTCTTTTACATTTCCTGCATTCTATTCTATATTTACCTGTTGCATTATATTTGTCATTCTGCATAAAATATCTTGTGAAAAGTTCATATTTTAAAAGGGTTTTAAAGGACCCTATCTATCACAAAAGTTTATTTCCGTTGCAAGAACTCTGCTAGTTACAGTAAGCAACAATGTTCAATAGCGTTGTAACTAAGCTGCATTCTGTGTTGTAAGCTTTTATAGGTTACAACACTGAAAGTTCAAAAGTTTTTAAAATCATAAAAGGTTCATTCACCCCCTCTGAACATTTGTATCATTTGGGACCAACAAACCCATAAGAGACTAACTCATACATAATATATATGCTTTATTTTTCTTTAATAAATAAATCATTGTTGTTAAGATACCTATATTAAATTAAAATATTTTACTTATAGTAATCAAATGTTAAATTAATTAAAAAATAACTCGATAAAAACTAAAGACCAACAAATGAAGGAAAAAATCAGGGGATCAAATTAATAATTTCAAAAACTAAAAGAAAACAATATAACTAAATGAATTGAGAAAAAAAAAATTAACCTCCTCGTGCAACATAAGTGATTTAATCTAGTATCTAAATGTATCGATTATATACTGAAAATGTATGAGTAAGTTTTATGTGAGACCGTCTCACAGATCATGTTACGTAAGACGGGTCAACCCCACAATCCACACTAATATAAATTAATGAAAATGAGTTAGGATTAGGGTTGTGGGTAAAAAAGATCCGTCTCACGGAAACTATCCGTGAGACTGTCTCACGCAAATTTTTGTGAAAATGTATTACTTATTTTATTGAATTGCATTACTTACATTATTTATGAGGTATTACTTATTATTGAAAGATATTAATTATATACTTAAAATGTATTATTTATATACCTAAAATGTATTACTTGTATAACTAAAGGTACTACTCATTTGATTTAAAGATATTACCCACATAAGTAATTATAATATATTACTTACATAACTAAAATGTATTATATATGTGACAAAAAGGATATTGCTTATTTGACAGAAGGCGGAATAGCAAGTGGGTAGACTAACTTGTGGGGCACGTGAAAATAAGACAAGTCGAATTGCACGGATCTAATAATTGTTTATAAGTTTTTATCAAATAAGTACTCACTTATGAAACCGTCTTATTAATGTTGATCTGTCAGAGGAACCGCATTTAAAAAATTCAAGTATAAATATATTAAATTGGAATGCATCGAGCTCAATCCATCTCACAAAATATGATCCTTAAAATGATGGGTGTGGATAGCCGCACCCCAAGATTTACTAAACACACCTCAATCCTAGTGTTACTGTTCACAACCTCAATCCTAGTGTTACTGTTCACAAGTGAAGTGAACAGTAACACTAGGAATGAGATGTGTTTAGTAATTAGTGGGGTGCGGATAGTCGGGCCCTAAAATGATTCATTTCATCCAAGTCACTACATAGTAGACACATGACTTTTCGATGACGTGTTGTACTACATACGGCTCAAATTTGATCCAAAAATTTAAAGATTAGGGTAACATAATTGACCTAAATAAAACAATATTGGTCACATATATTCATTTCCGAACAAACGTTACAAGACAACATGCAATATTGCCTTATTCTTCATCAGTCCTACAATTTAATCATAAAATCAGAAGTTCAAAGACTACCTGGGAAGCTCTAAACTACCTAGGAAGCTCTAAACTTAGAGCAGCTTGTACCATGCAACATTAGTGAGGAGCTAAACCCCAGCCTCGAAGAACCCAAATCAAACTCAAGCAAATAATTCTCCATTTGATACCCTCCTACTACTATTGAGGTTGTTGGTCCTGCTAGATTTGGTTGTCCCTCCACAAATGCAAGACACATTACATCCTTACCAACTCTAATCATCGAATTCGAGCCATAAAATCTCCAGTAAACACTCTTGCTATGAAGAACCAGATCGATAGTTGGAACCTTGGGCCCTGTCTTGGAGCTAGCAATCATCTTAGAATCGAAGCAGGCCTCAAATGGAGCCACAGATGTCACTCTCTTGATTTTCTTCATTTTAGCAGCTTTAACAAACTCAGTGATCAAAGCTGTGTAGATTGATTTGTGGAGACTAGTGTACGCCCTCACGGTTCGTATACTCGTGCCTCCACCTCCAGTTTTCTTGTCGATGGATAACAGGGTTTTGTTGAAGATGAGTGTAGTATCACCCACTTTAATGGACTTGACATTGATGAAATACTCAACTGAGAAATTGCCTATTACATCATTCCCAGAAGTGCTCACAGGGTTTCTAATCAAGGGTGTTGTTTGAAGTGATTTAGAGATTTCTTGAAATGGCTTCTTATAATTAACCACCTCACCAATGATCAAATTCCCATCATTACCAGAAGAAGGGATGCAAAGAGCAAATCTATGACGAATCTTTAAAGTTGATGCAAGTTGTGCTTGCAGAGAGATCCTAGTCCTACCGAGGCCAAGCAGGCCCACGGTAGGACTAGCTAGGCCTTCACGTAAAACAGGATCTGAGTACTGAAAAGAGAAATATTTCACTTTGTAATGATCACCTCGTGATGAAGACAAATGTAGAACGTCCTGACCAAGGCCGCTATATCCCTGGGTCCCGGTGAAAGGGTTGAAGGCATAGTCTGCGCAGGTGAAGCTGCAGTAATTAACCGGAGGTGAATCGAAGCAGTAGACACAGCCGACTCCATTGGCAATCCTGCAATTTAAAACGTCACATAAGACGGGGCGCCATGAGTAGGCTGCAGAGAAGTAGTCCATGGAGTTGAACCAGAGAAATTTGCCTCCAAGATCAATCACTACATTCAAACTGGTGCTACTGAAACCTATTTGAATGCTTGTGTAATATTGGTTGCTAGTAATATCTTTCTTGATAGGAAAAATGAAGGCTTGGGGTTTTGGAGGGCTCTCAGCTTTTGAAAAAGATGAAGAAATAAACATACAGAAAAGGAAGATTAAAAGAGTGGAAATGGCCATTCTTTCAAGAATTGATGTACCTACTGAATTCACTCTTGTTCATACATGTATATATTACTACTTTGATGTATTATATTTCAATTTATAAACTATGAACTAACTTTGGAGAATGGCAAGCCAGCAAATGAGATGTACTTTAGATCTCATATTGTGTTTGATTGAAGAAAAGTAGGACCAAGAATCTAACTTCAAAATTCTCAACTCAAATCATCCAAGTGGATATAAAAAGCTATGAATTGGTAGATTAAATTTTAAGGATGTTTATAATGTGAAGAAGGAAAAAAAATGATATGGCCATAAATAATAAATGCATCTGGTCAATAGGCATGTATTCAGTTGATCAACTGACTAATACATTGTTTAACACAGCAATGATTTTGATAATCGTGTGATCATTCTTCCATGAAAAAATAGTCAAAATTGTGTAGAACCAATAAATTAATAGGGAAGCAAGCAAAATATTGTATGCTCAATTTAAGACCCTAATCTCTTGATTGAGTTGGGACCTAAACATAATCACACTACTCTGGCATTAACTTTTATTTATGCATTTTATTTTATAATAAAAGACGTGTGAAACAATATGTGAAATTAGAGACCAATTCTTTTTCGTGGAAACCCTCATTTTTAATTAATTATCATAACAAAAGTTCTTTTTGTTGTTTCTTTAAATCAACTCTTCAAAATCTCAAAGCTAGCAAAACTTCTCTAATATGAAAAATATAAATCAAGTCCTCAAAACAGCATATGAAACTTCCGACAAAAAATTTCAGCTTTCGAGCTAGTCTTTTTTGAATGATATTCCTGAATCATAGAACAATATGGATATTATCATTATTTCATTTCAATAGGAGACAAACCAAAAATTTCAATAAAACTATATGTGTATTGTGACTGGCAGCTAGAAAATTCCACATGGATTGATGTTGTTAGCTGTTGGAACAGTAAGCTGACAGAGTTGCAGGATACTGGCTGGGAGCAGTAAACTGGAACAGGATATCTGTTACTGTAGCAGCGCAGAATCAGTTTCTTCCAACGGATAATCGCAAAATTCCAGCAACGGTTTCATCGAATTAGTTGAGGGCTGTTATTCGTGTATAGCTAGTTCTAATATCAGATTACAATTCACTTTGATTAGTTAGATTCAAGCAATTAGGGTTCCAATCTGCGGTTTCTCTCTGTAATCTTCGTTTTCTCTTCAGTTTAGTGAATTGGTCAATCCTATTGGCCCGTGGATGTAGATCACAGTTAAAGTGATCGAACCACGTAAATCTTGCGTGTTCTTCTCGTTTTCTTGCTCGCATTATTGTTTTCTTTCTCATATTCATAGTTAGGGAATTCTGAGTGATCTTGGTGTTGAGTTGGTGAGTTGCTGTCAAATTTCTACATGTATGTTACCACATACTTGTCACACAATAAAATCAAATCACATTCATTATAAATTATATATTAACACCAACTTGAACAAGTAAAGATAAAACACCAAACACATACTATAGCAGAAGGTAAAGACTCAAATGTATGATATTCTACTTTGATATGCAAGAAAATGAGAAACATTCATCATTTAACCACTTGGCTCCAAGCTGAATCAAAACAAACGTTACATAAAAAGTAACAAATTATAAATCAAAATCAGATAACGTACGAACAGATTCACCAAACACAAAGAAAAATAATGGTATTAAGTCAAATTTCACTGACCATAACATCGTCAACAAAGAAAAATCATTTTTCTAATTGCTCTATCCCACCTTATAACCCCTATAAAACATGCCCTAATACTAAACCATGACCTTTTTTTTTCCTTTTTATATTTGATCCTATTAACTTCAACTATCGCTCCAACAAAAAAAAAAAAGGCCAGAGTTGAAATAGTCATAGAGAGTGAAAATAATTGTTGCTTGCCTGTTTAAGCCTCAAACAACTCTTATGTAGCCAGCCCAGCTTCACGTCCGAGCAGGAACTCAATTTTGAATGAGGCGAGTACAAATCTGAGATAACCAGATAATAAAATGATAAGTTAAATTTTATTTACTAATTACTATACATGAAAAAACTTCAATAAAAAGAGGTTTTTTACACCCGAACAAAATCTTACAAGCTCTTGGGCAGGATTCTAAGGGTTATCATTTACACCTATGTGCATCACTGGTATAGAGGGCTAGATGAGCAATTGAGAATCACGTTGGAAGTGAATCACTGAAACAGAGACAAGTAATAACATCTTGCATTTGAGTCATGATGATGATGATGATGAAAGTGATGCTGCTAATTCAGGTGGAATAGCATGCAGCAGAGCAGGTGATTTATCTGCAATCCATTGTAAGTGTTCAGAGGCTAAAGAAAGCTCTCCAATGTCGGCCAAATATCTCAGCAGAGTCAAATGAGACTCTACACTTCCTACAGCTATACCACACGTGAGCTCACGCAGTAACTTAGAAGCCGCAAGGAGGAACCCTACAATGAAAATACATATATCGACTCAACTTTCTTGTTGTAGTGTAATTGACACATAAAGCATGAAGAGAGTTAGTTATACGACGTAATCTGATATGTCATGTCACCTTCTTTGCATAAGCAGTGAACAAATTTGGTCAGCAAGGTGTTTCCAAGTTTGATATCCTGTTCAACTGACATGTTGAAAACTTCAAGGGCCATTTCAAGATTTTTCGCCTGGCAGAGGCCTTGAAGGAGGGATATGTATGTCAACTCATCAGGTTCCAACCCTTTTCCCAGCATGTGGTGGAAAAGGTGGCAAGCATCTTCAACTTGACCTAATTCAGAAAATTTGTTAATGAGGATATTGTAACTCTCTAAATTCCCACAGCAGCCACTTGCAAACATCTCATCCCATAGACGTTTTGCAGGCCGCACAAGATCCTCCCTGCAACAAGCTTTGAGAAGAGAATTGTAAGATGAAACATCTGGGCTCAAACCAATCTTCTTCATCTCCTGAAGCACTTGATAACCTTCTTTAACTCTTCCACCCTTGGAAAGGAAGGAAATCATCAGATTGTAACTCTCCAAGTTCTTGAAGTACTCTTTTGTAGACAAGAGTTGGAAAATTTCAACCAACACATCTCCCTTTCCATGCTTACAGAGATTTTCACACAAGTTGATCAATGTAAGTTGAGTTGGTAATCTTTCTTTCTCGAGCATGAACCTTAGAAATGAGACTGCATGTAAAGGGTCAAAACCAGATACAGACCCTATCAGCACATTCAGCACATCATCCTCAATCTGGAAATTGCCACTCACAATCACCTCCCCCAATTCTTTTACTTCACACATCAGCCTCTCTGAAACAAACTTGAGAATAAGTTCCCTATAGTCATTAGCTCGTGGTGCTACTCCTAACCTACGTTTCTTCTTCAAAACCATCTCTACCTCAGCCACGTATCCCATCTCGCGCAATGCCTCGGCAACGATTCTGTACGCCATAAAGTCAGGTTTACACTCCCTATTCCTCAGCTCTTCCAAAGCAAATATTGCATCGTTCACTCGAGCGTCCATGCACAACCCATGAACAACCAAAAGTGCAATGACCGACCCATTAATTCCTGAAAAATCAATCTTCCTAACATCGTCAATCAAACCCAAAATCTCGCTCAATTCCTTCTTTCTACAAGCCCACCATAGAAAAACCCCAAAACCAACAGTACTCAATCGAACACCTCTATTTATCATTTCATCAAACACCTTGTGTGCACTCTTCAAACTCCCATCAGATGACAATGCTGCAAGAAGCGAATTACAAACTTCAGGTCCAATCTCCGGAACGATGGAGGCAACATCACAGAACACCGAGAATGCCATATGGGTTCTCCTTCCTGCGACAAGGGAACCAATGATCGAGCGATAAACGACGGGGTGTAGGAAAATCTTTTGAGCTCTGACTTGCTTTAAGAGCTTATCAATGGAGTTAAATTGGCGGGAAACGGAGAGGGATTTGAGTACGGATTGATAAGTTGCGGATGTGTGGAAGAAGCCTGGTTGCTGGGATGCCCAGTTGAAAAAGCCGAATGCAAGAGAGTGGTGGTTGAGGAGAAAGGGGTCAATAACTCTGGCGACGAGGGTCGGACTCAATGAGTCGCGACAGCCGAGTTGGTGGAGGGTTTGTTCTAGCGACGGTGTCCATGCCCGTGTAGGTAGAGTTTGGTTGGAAGCCATGAGCAGAGCTCGGCTTATCACGTTCGCCAACTCAGGCAACGAGACTCGCATTGTTTCACTCACTGAGAGAGAGAGAGAGAGAGAGAGAGAGATTCAAAGGTTGGACGGGATCCCGCGAAAGAGTTCGAAACTTCGAATCAAATAATAAATTTTATTGATTTTTGATATGGTCGAACTGAGTCGAACCGAGATCTTCTTTTGAAAACCGAACGGAGGTCAAAGTCAAACGTATTTGAAGTCTGAAGAAACAAGCTGTTCGGCCACCTTCGGATCGAGCTAAGGAAGCGCAAGCTAACACAGTTGTGAAGTACGATGACGAACTAAATTAGTTATAGGGGTATGCAGCGAAGCTAAACGAACTGATTTACAACAGGGGTATGCAGCGAAGCTAAATGAACTGATTTACAACCTTATGATCGAACTGACGAAAGAGGAACTGATTCAGCTCGGAGTTACGACGAATAACTGATTAACAGAGAAGTGACAAACAGGTTTTGGTCTTAACTAACCGCTATTTCGGCGGAACCGTTAGCCCATATCCCATATTTTGTGGGATGAAATCTCAACCAACTCGTATCTCAGGGAGTCTATATATACCTTTTGTGTTCATTCTTTATTTTTCCCTATGCACACATATTCAAAATACACACACGCACAACTGCAAAAAGAACACACAAATCTTCTCTTCCTTTCTCTGACTTGAGCGTCGGAGTCCCATCGCCGGGAATCCCTCCCGGTGTTTGTTTTGCAGGTCTTCGGGTTCGAGATCTCGAGTTTTTGGGTTGAAGAACTGGAGCTTTGGATCGGAGTAACATCAATTTTCATTTTATTTCCCATCTTCATAGATTAAAATCGTTTGGTTTTAAAATATTTTTTTTTTAGAAAAATTATAATATTATTTCATTATCGCTGAGCATCAATTATTCTGAATTTAACTAACCTAAACAAATAATATAAGGGAAATGTATAAAAATGTAACATTAAATTTCTTTAACATTTATTTTATTTAAAAATATCACTTATGATCGTGAGTAAAATTGTGCATGGTAGCATATGACTACGAGCACGATTGTGTGCAATTACACACACGATCGTGTTTAACATTTTTTGTAATATTGGATTTTTATATTTGCAAATGAGATGTGTCAAAGTGGCATCTCTCCAAAAAAAAATTGGATACAAATGGGATAATACGTTTAAATGATGTTTTAGATCTGTGTAGGTGACAATTTAGTTAAAGTGTTATACTTTCAGTTCAATTAATTTGGGTTTGAGTTTTGTAATTCATTATCTCCGTTGCGCAGAGTGAGGTTGTGTGCAAATTATACTTACCTTGTTTTATCAATCATAGGTCTCATTTGTTTATTATAGATTTGCTTTGATTTTAGGGCTACTTTGCTGATATGTGATCTACCTTTAAATCTTGGTTTGTCTGTATTGTCACTCAATTAAGATTTTCTTGGGCTTTATATATGGTCTGTCTACAAGATATTTGCGAAAATTTGCAATTTTAGGATACCATCAAAATTATAAAATCTAAATTAAGTTAAAATTAAGAGAGAAGATTATAAAATCTAAATTAAATATAAGTTAAAATTAGGAGAGAAGATTAAGTGGATAGTGAGACCATTAATAGTTGATTTTGAATTTGATTGAGTGTGTGGATCTTAATTGATGGAACGTTGATATGGAAGAAAGAAAGTACGTTATGGTATACGATAAAATGAATTGAATTTTGGATTCAGGGAGCATGGAAAAGTGACAGGTTTACATAAAAGTAAAACCAATCAGTTCCCCCATGAAAACATTGTCTTGGACAAAAAAAAAAAAACCTACTTTTTTAGTCACCTTTTATAAAGTAATTTTTTTTAATCATAATGTGCAGCAATATAAATAACCAAAATATTCTTAAACTTGATATCTAAAAACCCTATCCCTATCAATTGTGCTTGATACTTGATATCATAAATCAAACAATGGTATATTTTAGCAAGGGAGAAATTTTATTCATATCTAAACCACATAACGATATTATACTGGATGAGTATATAACTCTTATGATAACATTTTTGCAATTTTCATTTCATTACACAGGTCAATCCACAATAAATAATTAACAAAACAAAAATTGACTCGTGAAAATGAATTTGGATTATGAATAATTGGTCGCATATATGTTTTTATATATTCTAACTTCTAAAAGAAAGAAATTTTTCAACCACTAACTTCAACAGAATATTTAATCACCCAGCAATTGATATTAGAGAGAGGTAAGATAATTAGAAACTCAAAAAACAAAAACAAAAAGAAGCTGTAATACATAGATTACCTTCAACAGTAATATTCAAAATCAAGAAATATCACAGTAGGATGGCAAATCTTGTTGCCTAACTACAATTACATTTGCTTATAAATTTAGTACACAACACAATCATTCAACAAGTGTTGATTTTAAGAAGGTATCCTTTTTACCTGCCTTGTATACCTTCACCTATACTTATCTTTCTCCCTGTTCGGTTTACAAAATTTGAAATTTGTTCTTCCACCATGCAACTCATAACTTAAAACATGGTAGGATTTCATAGCCAAAAGAATCAAAATTTGTTTTATAATTTGTTTTAGACTTCAGACGAACATCTATACAGTGTCTCTTATACCTTCTCCAACTTCATATATTGGAGCGTTTTAAGTAGGCCAATACCCCGATGCTTGTAAGAACAGCTGCTCCTGCAAATATCCCATAACAGAGATATGACGATCCAGCTTTCTCTATTGTCACGGTGGTATCAGACACCGGCTTCTTCGTATCGCCACCTGAACCAACATAGTCCAAGTGCAACCTCAAAACCTGATTTTTAACACAGCAACTGTTAGTGACTGTAAAAGACAAAAGAGACCTCAAGAAAAGATCATGAAAATGGGGTTGGTTGCATGGATTATATCTTGTCATCATGTTTGGCTTAGATACATGCTCTCATTTATATTTAGCTAAGATATCTTTTTTATATAATTTCTAAACAAGTCTTTTTAGGTCTTCTCCCTTTAAATTGAGTTAATGATTCTCTACTTCTATCCAGTTGTACTAGACATTTGGAGGTCTCCTATTTATATGTTAAAACAAACTATCTTTAAAGCATTTTTCTGACCAAAAAAAAAAAAAGATTCATCTATTTGGGCTACCCCTACAATCTTTCTAATGCATAAAATTAAATGAGCAAACTTCAAGTAATATCCACCAGCAGCAAATGTGGTGTGATCATCTCTGCATCAGTGTAAATCCATCTATTGATGGTGGTATTGAAATGCCAAATCATGCAACAGACACATAGCACATAACAAGTTTCCTGTGACTCTAGAGTATTTCATCGAAGGAAGTAAAGTATATGAATTGCAGCAACTCAACACTAGCAAAAACAGAAGCCTAAGAAAGATCTGACATGTTAAGTAGCATGAGGAAGATACCAAAAAAAAAAAAAAAAGGCACAGCTGGTTGTGTTTGAAAGTATACTAATATTCAGGGGTCTAAAAGGAAAATAGCTATGGAGAATGCAATTCAGATCTCTTAGGGTGGGGGGCAGAGACTTGAAGGATGAACCACATACCCCATGGGTTTTCATAATTAATACACTCACATGATGATTAATGGAAAAGAAAAGGAGATAAACAAATTAGAATTAGTAACAAAAAGATTATTTACAAAAGAAAAACTGAGATTTAAAATGCATAAAAGCAGAAGCTAGGAGGATAGTCATTTATGGCTCTGGAGATGGTATCGAATTTAGAGGAGATGTTTCCTAAAGTAGCTTAATTTCAAGTTATATCAATCCCATCATCAACAGAGACAATGAGGTCATGCATTTTCTCTTGGGTTAGGGTATTATCCTTGGTGAGTGAACTGATAATTGTAAATAACAAAATTTACTCCTCAGCATGAGAATGTTTGTAAACCTTTTGGCTTCTTCAAAAAGATTGAAGTAAAAACCTTAATATCAAAGCATGGATACATATCCACAAATGTGTGAGTCATATCTCCAAGCCTGACGTAGACGTCAAGTCCCACCATTCATTTGCAATACTCCATTATTATGTCAAATCATACAGGAAAAAAATCATTCTCACCTTTAGTCCTGCTGCTCGTGCATTGGTTACTGCACTGACAAGATCTCCATCTGTTGTGAGAAGAACTTTATCACCTTCATCATCTTCATACTAAGAGAGAACATGGGCAAAAACATTAATAAGCTTCTCGCTGGAAGGCAAACAAGAAGGAATGTGTTGTACGTTTATATAATACCCACCATAAGTTGCGGATAACTTTGACCATTGAAAGCACCCACCCGTTCCATAACAGCAGAAACTAGCTCAGCTACATTTTCCGTGCCTGGTAAGACAAGAATAACACAGAAAAATGAACCAAGCATGTTCTGCTTAATTTCTTCATTTAACTTGAGAAGCATATCTTGTGAGAACCTAATGTAAAAAATTTGTAATTTCTTGTCAAGATCAACCAAACTGACTGAGCATCATGGTGATTATACAACAAATAACACTAAAAATATAACTTAAGTAACAAAAACTATATCATTCACTGCCCTATCAACATCATTGCTTCTATCTAATTTTAAGGCAATCGTTGCATTTGATAGGGAAGTGGCTCCATATCAAGATCGGTAATATAAGCAAATTCTATGCTCCCACAACCTTCTATGATATATGTTTATTTGATATCAAGTTCCATTTAATGAAGCACTACCAGCAATAATGCTGCAGTTCTCAGAAATTCCAGCCCCTACTTTCACACTGTGGTATAATACTTTCTTTAAATGACATAGAAGGTCATTACGCATCATACTACATTGTAAGATGGAACCCATACCATTAGGAAACACTTTACCATGCTTGCCATGCAAGTTCTACAAACTTACCCAAATTAAATCGGTGGACATGCCCTTCACGGTCCTTAAATTTAAAAGAAAATGAATTCCCAAGGCCAAGAGATGGGAAACCAGACTTTGCATGTTCCGGACCATCTGATGCCGCACATTGGGACATTGACATCTCACTGCATATGACAGAGTGAGAAATATAAGCATACGTACATCATAATTATCAAGATAATACAAGAGAAAAGCCACAAAAAGACCTTTGCATGTCATTATCATCCGGGGGCTCCAAATTAAGTGCTGAATCCCAGAAATTTTGCATAACCGTATTTGCAACATCATTAACAGAGCCAGTGCTACTTTCAACCTTTCAGAGAAAAAGTTAAGGAACTTAGCTCTCCCCTCCATGGAATATAATGTACAAATGCACCGACATGTTTACTAACTCTACATTGTCCCCATTAGCAAAAATACCATTAATTGCAACACAAGAGACAAGTTTGAACCCCAACTTGACAAAGATGAACAGAGTAAATACTAAATAGAGAACTGTACTGAGAAGTGTTCTTTCCCTAGCCTAGAAAACAAAGCAGAAGCATAAAGATGCAACATCAGGTAACTCAGTAAAAATCTATTATTAGCCCTAGAAATTAATGATATGAGAAAGAATAGGACACTAATACAATTATTTCATAATTATATTAAAATATGTGATCGCAAAAAATTGTTGCACATGCTGAATAATATGCTATGTTTGAATAAATAAAATAGTTAATAAAGTTTTAAATAAATAAAAAATTGAGTATTTTTGCATCACCAAAAATAAAAAACAAAAAGTGTGTTCTGAGAAAACGAACATTGTATATAACTCTTACTTCAACAAAGAGTAAATCATATTCATGGAAATATACAGATATATTTCATGCCTGATTCAGGAATGAAAAGAACAAGTACAGCACTTGTACGAACACTTTACCAAGATTATTATTAAGTTCCAATCCTGAAAAGTGTCCTAGGGATCTCACACCCCCTGAGCTCAACAAATGAAACTATCCAGGTGAAAAAGCCAGAAGAATATTTAGGCCAGGAAACACATTCACAAAAGCAAACTAAATGTATACGGTGCATCAATCACTAGTTAACTTGAAAGAATACACCACTAATTTAAGGGCAAACCTGATATTTTCCATTATCTTACAAAGGATATTAAGATAAAAAGGAAAAATATACAGAAAACAATATGGAAACCAAGCTGCACTCGTCTATGACAATCAAGAGAAAATACATTACCATAGAAATTGCTGCATGAGTTATCTGCAAAACATCTAAACATGCCATAACACATCCATCTGCCAAGAACTTAATGTTAAAATCATTATAATGTCAAGAAAAAAGAAAGAATAAGAATATATATATATATATATATATATATATAGCACTCGCCTTTCTCAACAACTGGAAGATGTAAAAACTTCCCATCGTGCATTATATGCAATGCTTCAAGAATAGTAGTCTCTAGTGTCACGCATTCAGGTTTAGGCGTCATGACCTGATGTAAAAGAAATACAAAAGCAAAATAAGTGGAGAAACATCCTAAACCAAACAACGTTAATCAAATGGAAATAAAGGAAGCAAACTTAACTAGATTGATGAATCAAATTTAAAGAGTAAATCAAAGTACTACCTAATCAATTAAAGACCTGCAGAGTAGTTTGACCACAAAGTCCATGACAGCTCAAAACAAAGATCAAGGAGTCAAAGCCTAAGCTAAGGGTATGTTATAAAATGGGATTAAGTAGGAGATGGAAAATTCAAACTTTGATTTTGAAATCCTGGGATTTGAAAATACTGACTAATATATGTTTGTATGAGATTGTGCAGGGTAGATTATTATTGTAGATGTAACAGTAATACTGGAAAAGTGGATGTAATTGAATTATAATACTATAACAAATTAGTGCCTTGTCTTGTACTAGGACTTTGAATCCCTTTTATAATCGAGACTTGTAATCCCAAATCTAGACAGCGCAATCTCATGCAGAACATAGTGTACGAGTCATATGACACCAAGAACTAGAGATTAATGGCCCTACACGAAGTTGAAAGTTCTATTATCATGCATCCACACTAGTAAACAAAAATAGGCAATCAAAAAGACACCTATTTGAAATTCGATTGACTCTTCAGAACACTTAAAGAGTTATGAAAGTATCTAATATGAATAAAATTAAGAATGGTGCAAAACCAGCCTCATGTCATGTATAAGTGCTAGATAAATCCTAAGGGTCAAAAGAAATCAAGTTTGTCAATTAATAAATGCAAAGAGAATGCACTGCATATCTGGAAACTAGAACCACTAGTATAAAGAAGTTTAACCTTTTCCACTTGAGTCAGATCAGGAGGTAGGTTTGGGGCCACAACTCGCAGAAGTATATCTTTTGAACTGACATAAATTCCAAAACACCAATCAAGAGCAAACTCATGGCTAACAAGTCCAAACAAAAATCTACATTAATTTAAAATATAGTTTTATGATCAAAAGATCATACGTGAGTATCCCCTTAATGTTCTTTCCTTCCATGATAATAACTGAATTGACTCGTGATTCACGCATTCTTTTAGCAGCAACTTGAACAGAATCTGAAGGTGCTACAACTGCAACCCTGAGATGTGACAATATTACAACCTTCTTAACATGATGTCATGCAAAGCATATCACAATAGAGCTTCAACGAGTGTCATTACCTAGAGTTTTCGGATATGATAGAGGAAAGAGAAGGCTTGAACATCCGTTCCCTAAGGGTTTCTATAAAAGCGGATGGTGCTGAGATAGAGAAGAAAGTGAAAGAAGAAAAATACATTTTATCAGGATTAGAAGCCGCAAATAGAACATTGGAGAGCAAACAATTTAATGAAATTAATATTTAGATTAACTATAAACTCCAAAAACCAACCATAAATAGTTCGTACAAGCTCTTCCAATTTATTGTAATTTATAATAATTTAATTGGCCTACAATATGTACTAACTAGAAAATTGTGTTGTAGCATTTCAAGTCAGCATTATAAGATTCTTGCTAAAACAATTTTCCAGATCAGTTGAAGCAGGGTTGTTTTGCATTCATCTCAAACAAGACTCTCAAAGGACCATAAGGTTGGAAAGAGGCCCACACTTGACAGAACTGAAAAATATTTATATGCTTCTAACAGTTCTACTGATATCCTAGAACAAAAATGAAGCAAAGTTATCAACCACAAATTAATCAACCTTCATATGAGTACATAATTTGCATGCATATATGAATCAGAATTACTTCTCTATAACAGGTAGATGTTGGAGAGCCTGATTGTTCAAGTGTGGGTTAATATATCAAGTATGGATGGGGGCTCTTTTCCTTACTACATCCAACCTTCATCACCATCACTCCTATGAGCAAAGAATAAAACCAATATTTACCTCAATTAAACATTGAACTAGAACTAACCAGAGAAATTGGTTCCAAATTGACGCTCAACACCTTCAACTGCAGCTGCAATAGCACTTCCCTGCTCTGCAGCCTTCTCCATTCTTGATATGGCATCATAAAGGCATTTTGTGATATCTAAGAGTGCAATAACTTCCCCATTCTCAACAACCGGGAGGTGCCGGAATTTCCCTATTAACGTGAAGACAAAACGGGTTAATTGTAATTATAAGAAGCAAATATATGTAATAAGTGGATCCTTTCAAAGTCAATGTGTAACACAGCCTAATGGAAAGTCTGAGATTTAAATACATGTTCACTACCAAATTAAACAATTCTCGGGTATCGAGCAGAAAAAATATTCAGTAACAAACAAAGCATCAAAGCATAAACAGAGTAGACCTTGAACCATCTTTTGCAAAGCATCAATAGCCAAAGAATCTGAGTTGACAAAAATTGGATTTCTTGTCATCACTTTGGAAATTACTGTCTCCTCTGGCCTCAACTCCTCAGCTATGACCCTGGTTGCAATGTCCTATACCCAAAAGGGAAAAAAAAAAAAAAAAAAGAGGAAGAAGAAAAAACTAAATCAAGCATGAATAATCTTGTAACTAGGATGGCCAAGGTCAGTTCAAAAGATATAAGTTCATATCATTGCCATGCAGCAAAACTGCATTTCAATTCTTCTCCTTCTTGCTTCTTCTAAAAGAATTGCAAACTAACATAGAAAATCCAGGAAAAGACAAGGACCGAAACAAAACAAAACAAAAGAACACACACAACGCTTACAAGATGAGCACCTTATCAGTGACAATTCCTGAGAGCAAGGCATTAGCATCAGTCAGAAGAACGGCATCAACACGCCTGTATGCCATCCTCCTACAGGCATCTGATACAGTGGTCCCCTCAGGAATTGTAAGTGCCTTTGATAGCCGAAGTTTCTTCACTGTCCTCTCCCAAACACCAGTTCTACATATACATAACCAAACATGTTGATGTCATATATGTGTGTGTGTGTGTTCGGACCCATTAAGTCTGAGATAGTGTCCATGAACAAAAGTAAAAGAGAAAGTTTTTGGTTTACAAGATTAGCTTACTAATCGTGCAAACACAACAGAATCAAAATTCAAATAATGGGGAACAAAAAAAAACATACACATGCAGATTGAGCACTATTTACTCGATACACATAGGCAATCAATAGAGACAATGTCAAATCCATCAGATAAATCTTCACCTAATAAAACATGATAAAGGTCAAAGTACATATGCAAAAGAGATATAGCAACTTAATAATTGTACCGTGTACTACATACTTTCATATTTTAGAGACATGCAACTACATCTGTAGCAAATGATAGGTGAGTAACTCAAATGAAAGCAATATGCATGGTATCATTCCATACTATTTCGAGTACAATAACACACTTTTAGCACTTTTGGTCAACTCCCTTCACATGAAACTTTCCTGCGGGCTAGAACCAACTTTTACTAGGAGGTCCAGTACTCGGCCTACCATCTATATCAGAAAGGAGGTCAAAGGTTCAAACCCTTCTCACCCCCTTATTCCATTTCTCAAGGGCTTGAAAAGAATAGTTTTAAATAAAAAAAGATCATCTGTGCATGGGCCATAATTACATATTTTTATAAGAAGTAACTTTATGGAACCTATACTTTCTAAATAGTTACATTAGCAGCAAAAATTCAAACTAATCCATATTTCACGAAAATCCATCTCAAATATATTACTAATAGCTGCAGCACCTATGCAACCAGCTAATATAATAATATTGTATCCTATTCAAAATTTCTTTCACCTTCATGAGACAACATCCATATCCCACAAATAACCAAACACAATTCTCCGTGTCTCTTCTTGTTCTTTTTATATTATTATTATTTTTTTGGAATTAAAAAATAAAAAAAGCAACATCTGCACAACTAACAGACAATTTAATTCTCATTTTTTATTTGGCTTTTTGTGGGCGGGAATTGGAAGCTTACGAATTAGGAGATAAGGGTTTGCCATTGGTGGTGGTAGCAGAGGAGCCATTTTCCGAAGGCGGCCTCGACAGCTTCTTCACGGCGGAGGAGCGCTTCTGCGCCAAACTGTTGCGTTTCGGAGCCGGCGGTCCAAGCGGGCCACTCATTTTTCCTTCTTTCTAATATTTTTCTATATTTAATCCGAATAAATACAGAATTTCTGCAATATTATATATCCCCGCGAAGATGAAGGATTTCAAATTCAAGAAAGAAGGAAATCTTATTCAATCAAAAGCCAATGGAAAGGTTAGGGCTCCAATATTTTGGGATGCCCCACCCCTTCTCCTCTGTATGTTGATTTCCTCTTTCTGAATTCTGATGACAATTCAACTTATTTTCTTTTAGCCTCTCACAAAATTTATATATTCTTTGTAAACGGGATTTTCAAATTTGTGTTTCTTTGGATGACAATATGCGAGAGCTGCACCTTTAAATTATTCTGTATCACAAATATTTTATTAAATTGAAATTTCCAGTTATAAAAAATAGTGGTTATCTTAGATAGTCACTTAATTCATAACTCACTCGATTATCCCTTTGATCTAGTATGAAATCTATGTACATCATGAATCCAAATTTTCTTTACAAACCTAGTAATAATTTAGATGCATTATTTTATCTTTATTAATACACAATTACCATGCTTCATAGATATTACACTCCACTGATTTTTATTTTACTTTTTATTAGAGAGAGAAGAAGAACTTCCCGCCCATACTGTAGGTTCGGGTGGGAACAAAAACTTTTGTGCAAGGTTCATGCACTCGAGTCAATTCGATTCATCACGTGCCTCCACACTCCGCCACACACCTGGGTGTGTGCACTAAAACCTGCTCAAACTCGCTCCTAGGTAATGTATATTTATGTTATATTAGTCGTATTTTTATGTTATGTTAGTCATACATTTTAAAGTTTTTAGTTGTACCTTAACATTTTTTTAAAAGTCATTAATATCTTTCATATATTTTAGTTATGTTAGTCCTACCTAGAGCTAGCAAAACAGGTGGTTCGACCCTGCCCAACCCAACCTGACGGGCCACATAATAGAATCGGGTCAGGTCGGGTAGGCCATCCTTTATTCGGGCCTATAAACTTGTAGCCGAACCCAATCCTACCTAGGCCAACGGCCCAAATTGGCTCATATCCTTGTAGTTCTTGTAGTTCATTAAGAACTCTATGAATGAGTTTTGTTATAAATTAAAATTTTATGGGTTTTCCTTCAAAGGTACCTATAAGACCTTTAGTATTAAGAGAGGTTAAATGGTAAATTTGATGTAAGAAAGGAAGACCAAGAATAAGTTGGCTAGAAATATCTTTAGCTAAAAGGAAGCTAGTAGAAATACAATTTTTTTCTTTACAAATATAAACTTTAGGAAGTTTGTAATTAATGTTAAGAGGCTTACCTCCAGCATGTGAAAGAGAATGAGAAGTCTTATGAAAGTATTTAGTTGGTATAAGACCTTCTTGCATGACATTCAAATCTGCACCACTATCAATCATGGCAATAAATTCTTTTTTATATGAGTTTTCAATGAGAAGAGTAATTTTAGTATACCATTTTTTAGATATAATCATAGTAATAGTAGAAAGATGATTTTTCTCTAGGGATATTTTCTCAAATTGTTCTTCAATAGTTATGTTTTTCCTTTTTCAATGGTAGAGATACGATGATCAAGTTCAAAATTATTTTTCTTAAGGATTTTAATATCATTTTTGAGATTATTAATCTCATAAAGTAAGTCTTGTTTAGTAATAGGACTTTGATTATTGTATTTATTCTTTAGAAGTTTGTTTACCTCTGACATAGAATAATTATTATTAGAAGAAATATACATATTTCTTCTGTCTTTTTAGAAGTGAAAGGTATATCTTCCATTTGATCAATAATATGAGTTCTTAAATTAGGATCTTTTATTCTTTTAAGAAATTCAAGAATATTATTGTCAGTAAGAGTGTTAATGCTTAAATATTTAAATTGTGACATAAGTTTATAAAATTCATCATTTTTTTCATCAGTATTGCTTATATGATTAATACAAGAATTTCCTTGTTTACAATTTTCACATTCTTCTTCTGAAAAAATAGAATCATTTTCTATTATTTTAATTCTATTTTCTAAAGTGTCAGAATTATATTCTATTTTTGAAAGATTGTCATAGTCAGACTCTAAATTATTTTCAAATATGATATTATAAATAATTTCTTTCATATCATCATTGATGTCAAGATTTTTTATTTTTTCTTTGGCCCAACATTGATTAGCATAATGTCCTGGTTTTCCACATTTGAGACATATAATAGGAGAATCTCTCTTTTTATATTTATTCTTTTTGAAAGAAACTGTTTATTTTCCTTTAAATCTATCTCTATCTCTGTCTTTATCTTTATATCTTTTTCTTTTTCTATGATAAGATTTTTGTTTATCATATGTATACTTTTCTTTATGAGAAGAGTATTTCTTATGTTTAGCTATATCCATACCAAATTGGTTACAAAATTGACCTAGCTGTCTTTTTTCTAGACGATTTTGGTTTTTTATCTGATTATTTAATTTTAAATCATTATAAAGGGATAAACCTTCTTGAATATATATACTGATAAGATTTCCATAAGTATAAGTATCATAAAGAATAGATAAATTGTCTTTTCTAAGAATCTTTTTGACTCTTTCAACAAAAAGACTTGAAAGACCGTCTATAAACTTAGCTTTCCAATGAGCAGAATTGCATTCTGGTAATTCAAAGACTGTGGATAAGAAAGTATCTTTATACCATCTAAACTCAGTAAGAGTTTTACATCTTAAATTATTAAGAAGGGTACGAATAGTATCATTATTATCAGTATATCTACCTGTAAAATGTTCAATCATAGTAGTTATAAGAGAATAAATAGCATTTTCAACTTGATTACCATTCTCATTTTTTATGGATCCAAGAATTTCACTTCTTTGATTTGGACTTAAATAATTATCCCACCAACCTTTTAATTGTCTGGTAAAACCGGCTATAATCATTTTGGCAATGTTTTTATCAGTATTACTAGCATTTTTACAAACAGTGCTCTATACATAAGAATTCAATGGGCAAGAGTAAAAATATGTTTTTTAGTACCACCATCTATATTCCATTCATAAATACTTTTTCCATTACAACTATTAAAAATAATGTATTCTTGTTCTTTATGAAGAACATCCATCGGAGTTGGTCTACTATAATAATATTTATTATGAGTAGGTTTATCAGCCCATTTCATTTTGTTGATTTCATCATTATTTTTTTCAATATCATGAGAATCATTATCTAAAGCAGAGATATTGAAGGCTTTAAATTTTTCTTCTATGAAAGTTTCTAATTGAGAGGTAGAAGTTTTAAATTTAAAATCTTTTATATCAGGATGAGGTTGAATAGACGAAGAAACGATGGAAACGATATATGTTTCTTTTTCAAGCTGAATATGAACATCAGGTTTTATTTAATTAAATAGTAGAAACATTTTTTTCTACTCTATCTTTAAGAGATATAATCTCTTCACCAAGAATAGTTAAATAAAGATTTGTATAATTTTATTTTTTTGGAACAAATAAAAAATGATATATCCAAACAGATCAAGAGTTCAGAATCAGACACTTTAATGAATTCCGATGCAAGCATTACTCAATTTAATTGTTTAATGCAAGATGCCCAAAATCCAAATGATAATATTGAGGATCTCTCCATTGATACTGCATTTGAAAAGATTAAAAATTCTCTTAAAGAGAATAACTCTTCTCATTAATAATGATTTGCAGGAACAATCATTATGGATTATTCAAACTTCTACAATCAGAAACATAAGGATAAATGTTCAAGGTGTTTTTGTTACATTCAATGGAGAATTAATAATAAAAAATTATTACTGAAGGACGCAGTAAATTATTGCATACCCTCTTAAAAGAAAATTGTCCAGAAGATAGACTTCCGAAAGATAGAAGAAATTTCTTCAAAATGGAAAAAGTCTTAAAAGAATTCAAGAAGAAATTGAAATTTCATGATCAGAAATTCCAAAGGTGTATGGAAAAATATACACCTACTGAAGGATGCTTAAAGCAAAACAACATTTTTTTTGACAATATTTTTGAAGAATAACACTGACATATCTTCTTTCATTTAGTGACATTTTACTATTTGCTTTTGTTAGTGACATTTTACTATTTACTTTTTGTGATATATCACTGTTGTATCTTTATCTTTTGAAATCCGGGGTTTCATGTCCGGTTTTTCTCTATAAATAGGTTTTATTTCTTTCTAGTTAGACACGCTTGAGTTTGCTCACACCCTTCTTTCTCTCCCTCTCTCTACATCTCATCCTTGTAATATTTTATAAAAGCTTGAAGTCTTGAAGTTTATTTTGTAAGTTCGTGTGTTATTTATTTTTCTGTATTTCAATTTATTTTTTACCTGTTGCCGCCTATATGGTCGGCTAGATTCATTGTGTTAGATCATGATTCAAATTCCATTTAAGATACTCAAACAAGCTCTTTTACAAAGTAATGAGGAACAAAACAATTGTTTAAACTTACAAGAAAAACCCAGAAAACCCCAACACGCCTGCGTCACACCTGGACATTACGACAAAAGGGCGAAGGGCACGAAGCAAGTTTAAACAAACTAAAAAGTTTCAAAACCTTAAGGCTTTAACCTTAAAATATCTTAAATGTTTTTGACTCATGATTAAAACAATTTCTTAACCATGTTAGCAATTTAATATAAAGTCAAGTCATGATCTAACACAATGAATCTAGCCGACTAATTTTTTAATTTGTTATTATTACTTTTAATTATTGTTACTAATAATGTACTACACTAGCTTTGTCATATCTAGATATTCTATTAACGATGTGAAATAAATATATTATAATGTATATTAATTTTCTAATTCATCACATAAATTATAATATTCTAATTCTCTTATAGTAAACTCACAAGATAAAATCTAAAATTTTAACATTAATAAAATAAAATTAAATAAACATAAAATATTAAATTTGAAAATGACTTAAATTTATAGCAAAATTAAAATTAATAATAATATTAATAATAACGTTGTTATTATTATTATTATTATTATTATTATTATTATTATTATTATACAATATACAATATGAACTTAACTATAAAAAAATTAAAATATATATCTTATGTTAATAAATATATTCTCAAAAAAATTATTTAATTTTAATTTATTTTATTTAAAAAAAATTAGAGAAAATATATTTAAAGACAAAGTAAAAAAAAAACTAAAGTAAAGGTGAATTGATTTAGAAGATCGGTGAAACTTCGAAACCTATTAATTAATGAAATTGAATAATTTTAGATGCAATAAACTGAAAATTATTGGGAATTTTGATTTTGAGTTATTTACCGTAAACTTTAATATTTAATTTTTTTTAAATAAAGCATAATAAAAACTAGAAATTTATGTGAGATGGTTGAAAAATATAATAGACATAATAACAAATATGATAAATAGAATATATTTATATTCCTTACAAATGTAACATACATAATTAGCTATATTTTTGTCCATACTAAAATTGATGATAGGTAGCTAGAGCTTATTAGGGGTGGGAATAATTCAGACTGCTCACAAGGGCCTACAGTCTAGCCTATTATTGACCTACTTCAGTCCAACCTTTTTAATAAACGAGTCAGACTAAGACTCTTTATCAAGCCTATTTATAAATATAAGCTAGGCTCGAACCTTAAAAAAAGTCTAATATGCCTAATAAGTCGGCCTATTTATAATATTTACATAAAATATATGATATGTTTGATATCTTTTAAAGTTGTATATAAATGTAGTCTAATTTATGTTTTATATTTTTATATTTTCTATCGTTTTCATGTTTCTTGGTGTAATTCTCTAAGTATAAATGAAAGCTTATTTTTTGAAAAATAAAATAAAATTCATACTAGATAATTTTGTAGGCTCTTAATAAGTTTTTGATAGGCTTTGGGCCAAACTTATCCACAAAACAGGTCAAATTCGAGTCAATAAAAAGGTTTTTCACATACAATAGGCCAAACTTAGACTTAATATTTACATTTTAGACCTAGGCTGACCAACAAAAAGCTCAACTTGACCTAACTTTTTCTCAAATCGACATATAACAGTTCCAAAAAAAAAAAAAAATCTCAAATCATATTTTGCTAAATAAAATATCAATCGATGATTATGATCGATTAAGTTACTTCACTGAAATTGTAAATCAAACTCACAAAAACCAGGGAAATTGTTATTATTATATTTTTAAATAAACATATTACTTTAACAGTGAAAATCATATAAAATTCATATTAGAAAGAAAAAATGAAACAGATCAACAATCTCACATCAATTTTCCTAAAAAGTAGAAAAGAAAAAGGATGAGCTCAATTTGATTGTTTGGTGAACGCACATCAACCAATATTATTATATTTTTTTCTAGAAATAAAACATTATCCACATCGCATTCTATCCATTCCCTTAAACAAAAAAAATAAAAAATAAAAAAAATAAATTTACAAATCTATTAGTGTTCGACGTGGCAGGCAGTTCATCACCTGCATGGTTTATATTTTAGACTCTGCTGTTGAAAGCATCCCATGGTTTATTTCTAAATTCTCTAACTTTAATCTTTATTTGACAACATTTCATTGATATAATTTTTTAAAGGAAGTTTCATCATTTACAAATGAATTCATTCTCATATAACGTTCTTATATTTGTATTTACTTTTAATAATCAAATCATAATTATGAAATTTTTTTTTTTAAGTTTATCGTAAAATATCATCATTTTTAATTCAGATTTCACACCAATCACGATTACTATAAATTATTATAGTTTTTCTTCTCTAGAAATTAATTCGTAGAGTGAAAATTCTGATACGGATATGTATATCAATTACTAAAATGATTAAAGAACAAATAAATATATTTGATTTTGATTTATTATATATCCAATTTCCTTTTACAACATATAATTAGGTAGTGTTACAACACCTAAGCAAATATGGTTCTATGGTGTAGTGGTTAGCACTCTGGACTTTGAATCCAGCGACCTGGGTTCGACTCCCGGTAGGACCTCCTTTTTTGCTCTTTTTTAATTTTTTTATTTATTATCCCATTTAATTAAATTTTCTTTTCTAGTCTAATTTTAATGAAATTTCATGTTCCAAGAGTTTAATTTGAACTTAACCGAAGAAGATGATGATAATAATCACAACGTTCACAACATTTATTTTGAATTTTTTATTCTTCCATTTAATTAAATTTTCTTGAAACTAAATTGTGTGATAAAAAAATCCTTTATTTGATTTAGTGGTATTTCCAGAAATTTTGTCTATTATTATATGTAAAGGCTCATGTTACTCATGAGCACCCATTAAAGACCACTACAAATACCCCTATATGAGACTTAAAAAAAATTACAAGATAATTGATCTTTCAATTATTTGTTGTTCTATAATTCGTTATGGCCATCATTAGGTTAAAAGTTAGGGGCACGAGGTGTTTCTAACCAATAAATATTACAAAAAATGATTTTTACCCACCTAATAAAAAAAACAAGTTTTCTACCCAATTTGAAGGGAAAATTACTTAAGTGCCCTTTGGTGAAGTCAATTGGGTAAAGATAAGTCAAACTTACCCTAGAAAAGAATCCCAAATTCCCTTCGAAATTCCCTTCGTTATTACCTTCCAAATTCCCTTCGTGATTCCCTTCGAAACTACCTTCCAAATTCCCTTCGAAACTTACCCTTTGTGATTTGTGGTGGTATCTTCGTGATTGAGGTTGGAGGATAAATCAAGCATCGGCCCGGTTTGGAGGGAGGCGACGATAGCATCCTAAACGGTTTGGAGGAAGACGACGGGTGTTTGTGATTTCGAAAGAGAAGGCGGTGGTGGCGGGCGTATACGAATCTGTTGAGGAGAGAGGCGGTGGGAGGTGCGACAGGCACTATTGAGGCTGAAGGCGGCGGTGGCTTGTCGGAGATCTGATGAAAAAAAAACCCTCGTGATCTGATGAAAAAAAAACCCTCGTGATCTATAACTATCTTGTGATCTATGAAATACCTCGTGATCTATAATTATCTCGTGATCTAATGGAAACAAACCCTCGTGATCTATAATTATCAAGTGATCTGATGGAAAAAAACCCTCGTGATCTATAACTATCTCGTGATCTATAATTATCAAGTGATCTAATGAAACAAACCCTCGTGATCTATAACTATCTAGTGATCTATGAAATACCTCGTGATCTATAATTATCTCGTGATCTAATGGAAACAAACCCTCGTGATCTATAACTATCTCGTGATCTATGAAAATATCTCGTGATTATCTATAAGTGTCTAGTGATCTGATGGAATAAAACCCTCGTGATCTATGTATTCTGTCTCATGATTTTCATAATAACAATGTTTCGTGATCTTCAACGACCAAACTTGAAGATTACATTTAGCTTGTTTTCATACTAATGTTTATCTTACCTCAATGAAACAACAATGACGAGAGGATCTTGAATTGAAAAGAAATTGATGAATTTCCTTGAATTGATGAAAAGAGAGGATCTTAGCTCTTTTTCCTTGAATTGAATTCGGGTAAATTAGCTTTTAGCTCGTTTTCCTTGAATTGAATCTTCTACCCCCTTGTTTGTTAATAAATTGGTAGGTGGGATTAAATGAAGTGCAATTCATTAAATAGGATATAAGGGCATTTAAGACTTTTTAGCCCCCCAAATTGGGTAAAAAACATATTTTGTTAACAAGTGGGTATTTTTCATTTTTTCAAATATGTATTGGATAAAAAGGCACATTTGCACTAAAAGTTATGTGTATATATACCGTGAAATTATGCATAATTTACTCCAACATTAATAGATCTTTATTGAACAATATATGAAGTTGAAACAGGTAAAATGTAAAAAAGACTGGTTCAAAGCTACTCCTTAGCAAGCATGTCATAGAACACCTCTGGCTTCTTGCATCCTGATATGCATAGTGCCTGCAAAACCAACATCATCACATTTCTATGTCATGATTTGCTGAGACAATTCATGATGGGACTGTATTAATTATTACAAATAGCTAGTCTAAACTTACTTGCATGGCTGATGCAATGTAGATCAACAGAGATTCGGACCATGGCCGCCCGATAAACTGGAGGCCTATAGGCATGCCGGATTGATCATATCCGACCTAAAATGAAAAAAGTCGCGATAAACGAAATTAATACAATGCGGGAAGTGAAATGGAATGAAGAAGAGAAGTTTGAGAGCATACAGGAATAGTCACCGAAGGCAACCCCAAAAAGTTCCCGGCTATTAGGTATCGTACTAATGCCTCTGAACGTGTCATGAAACAAGCGGTAAAAAGTGTATTAGTTTAGGTAGCAAATTGATATTAAATCTCATACGTATGTTGCTACAAAAGTTACCTACCTCCATTAATGTAGTCTAGTTCACCGGTTTGTGAGGCGTCATCATGTATCGTATAAGCTGTGACACTATTAAGAACAACTGCAATTAGCCTAACTTGATTTTGCTATGAAGTTTGAGAGGAGAAGTTAAATATTTTATTTGTACCCGACTGTTGGAGTGACGATGACATCCGCCATTGAAAATATCTTTTGATGGAATTGCAATTGACGGTTTCTATGGGAAAACACGAAGAAGTATTAGCTTGATCAAAAGAGTTGGGACATGAAGATGTCTACATATTATTACCTCATTCTCTGGGCATTTAGATACTCGTTGCTGCTGAAAGAACCGTATATGGAGACACCTACTCGCACATCCCACCCCAGCTCTTCCTTATTCCTGTCTTATTTAAGCGTCGTATATATATCCAATTCAAGAAAACAGAGAAAAATGTGTACATTTTAAGCAGAGGGACAAAAACCGACTTGTCTAAATAGTGCGTGATTGCATTGCTACATTCCGATCCGATTGTTGCATAATGAGACAAACGCATCACTTCTATTTCCGGGATAGTCACATCTACCGTCTTCAAAACCAAGGTTTATGTATGTTATTTGTGAGATCGTAATCAACTCAAACAAATTACGTTTAAGTTAAATCATAGTTTCTTACCTTCCAACCATATTTATCCGAGAGTTTAGAAACCGCGTTTGAGCAACAGAGTTGGATATCCTTACTGCAGTCGTCAAACCACTGACGGAGCACCAAAGAGACGTAAAAATAAGCATGAATCCAAGTTTTGTTGTCAAGAATTAAAATGGAATTCAAACCTTTCCATATTTTGCCATTTTGATCTCAGACGACATATAGTTCACAGATTTCAGCAATGGAAGACCAATTTTGGGCTAGTAACAATAAAAACATTAGATTAAATATTTTGAAATGAGAAAGCATAGAAGATCTAATTAAAGTGGATAACTAACTAACTAACCACTGCACTGCCAGAGTGATGAGATGAAGGCCCACCAGCAATAGCTGCATAACTGCAGATCAAATCGAAATGGTTATATATACGTGGCTTCTAGAATGTTCTACAAGCGGAACCAATCAGGGAACCAGATAACTCACGCGATGAGTGCATCCTCAACTGTTGCTGCAAGAATTCCGACCATTCCAACCGTATGGTTTAAGGGAAGAAGTCTACACACCAACATTATAATTCCTAGTCAAGATTCAATGCATAGTATATAAAACTCAATAGAAAAAGATGGCGATCACCCACCCATCGTGTGGCACACGTGCGAAAGTAGCTTTGAAACCAACAACACCACAAAGAGCAGCAGGAAGTCTAACAGATCCTCCGCCATCGACACCAAGAGCAACGGGGCAAAGTCCAGCAGCTACGACTGCAGCAGAGCCACTCGAAGATCCTCCAGTAATCTTGCTTTTATCATACGGATTTCTAACCGCCCTTTTATCAATATAATACATATACAGATCAACTATTGACATTATCTCTATGGATATATATATATATATATATATATATAGAGAGAGAGAGAGAGAGAGAGAGAGAGAGAGAGAGAGAGAGAGTATTATATTATACCCGTAATGAGGATTGATGCCACTGATTCCAGCCCCAAGCTCATGCATGTTAGTTTTGCCAACCATAATGGCACCACATGCTCTGAGGCGGCTAACACAACATGAATCTTTTTTGCATTCTCTCACTTTGTGCATCCACTTTGAACCTCCTACACAACCCCATATCATCACTACTTAGGAGGGATGTGAACGAATCAAATTGTCCGCGAACTAATCTGATCCAAACTCGGAAATGCTCGTTCAAAATCGATTATCTCAAGTTGAGCTTGATATTGATAGTTAGTTAGCTCATGAACGTAGTTCATTATATGTTTGTTTAACATGTCAAGTCAATCAAGTTCGAGCCGCTCGTAAGCTTAATCAAATTAAACCCAATCAAGCTCAAGGCTATGAAAAATCGAACTGAGTCAAGTTCATGCCTCTTAATATTCGACTCGATTCAATTCTTTAAATGACGTAATTACCTGTAGTTGGATATGGCATACAATCAATTTCATCTTTAATAGCAATGGGAACTCCATCGAGGACAGATATTTGTTCTCCTGAAAAAATCCAACACAAAGCATTGCATCATAGTACCATAACACCTTTCTAAGCTACAAGTTGAAGTACACACACCTCTCTCATAACGAAGAGTTGATTTAGTTGCCTGCTTTAGAATATCTTCGACGTAGAAGTTGATGAAGAACGACATCTGCTGCTTCTCCTCTAAAGAGTCTCCAACATAAGCTATAAGCCTCTCTGCCACCTGTGACCATTCTCATTATGATTTTACTCAAATGCCCTCATCCGTTCGAAGATGAAACATAGAGTGAAATAGAATATACGAACCATGCTAGGAGTCGTTTCTCCTGACCTATAAGCTCGTGCATAATCGAGTATTGTCCAACGCTGGAAGCTTATAAGTAGTGGAGTTTTAGGATCATTGTCTGGTGATTGAAGACAATCCACAGCATGTTTAACTTTGTCTTGTGGGGACATTTCAGTCTCTACATATTTTACTTCTTTTTCCTCACTTTCTGACATGATTAATAGCAGAGATGATAAAATGTGTCACTTAAAATATTGATAACTACTTTAAGTTTAATCTGTAGTTTTTAGAAGAATGAACAAAAACATAAGATATATATCTAACCTTGATATGGGTGCAAAGGAACAAAGAGTGGGGATTCTTGTATCTCAGCATATGAAACAAGCTGCAAAATAAGCCATTTATATGATATATGAAGCAAATTTATTCCTGGCTGTTTATTATGTGTTCATATATATAAATTCCAAATGTTTACTTGCACAAAAAATCACGACATTTGATGTAATTGTAATTTTAATTAATAGACAAAATTTAGATATCGATAAAAGTTGAGTTTAGTATTCTGTGCAATTCGAATCATTTTTTTTATTAGCATTGTGCTAATGTGTTCGGATAATTTCACACATCAATTACCAACATCAAAATAAAACTTCATGCAGGATTTTCTCCGAACAAAATATCTATATAGAAGCTCACGTGGGAAATTTTTCGAACACATTAGCACAATGCTCCTAATAAACTAACTGATGATTTGGGTTGTGAATAATTCCTTAATTAAGACATCTTTTCTATTATTATTATTATTTTTTCAAATATTTGGTTAAAGTTGCAAACAAAACAAAAATCATGATTTTTTTGATAATTAATCTTTACCAAATTTCAGGTGAACAATTATTAGTTGTAGACTTCATGTACACACTTTTTATGCTCTATATTCAAGGATTAGGGTCACCATGCTCAAAGAAGTGATCTGAGCTCTAACAGATTTTATACCCTCAATATTAAATTCATAGATTAATTAAGTTCGACTTTGCAAATTAAAAGATTCTTGTTAAGGATCACTTAGAATCCATGTGGAGGTCCACCTCGGTTCATGAATTGCCTGATACAACATTTTTTTTTTTTTTGGAGTTTTTTTACTTGAGATTTAAAAGATACGTTAATTATTAATTCAAAACTTAAAAGATATTATTAGGGGTGTTTGGTTGGATGAATTCAATCTAGAACATGTTTGTACAAGGATTTAAAAAAAATCCTACGATACTGTCCTATTTTATCAAGAGTGACACTCCGTGCACAAGGTGCAATAATACTGTTATATTATATGAGTGATACTGTTATAATATGAAGTAATACTGTTATATTATATGAATGATACTGTTATATTAATATAACAGTATCACTCATATAATATAACAGTATTACTTCATATAATATAACAGTATTGTTGTGCACAGATTTGGATCCGTGCACCTTGTGCACAAAAGTTTTTGCCTTTTATCAAACTTTTTTTTTTTATTCTCAGTAAAATATCTACATTTTTCCACCTTTTCTACAATCTAAACAATTTTATACAATTCTCAATGTGAAATTGACATTTTAACCATATTCCTACCATACAAAAATCTTAAAACAAACACAAAATTTTCAAAATTCATATATATTTACAAATCTACTTAAAATCCAAATCCAAAAACTTATAAAAGTCACCTTAAATACAGAACAAACATAGCTTCAATGTAAGGTAATTTCACTTAAAGAATCAGTTAAAGTAAGATCAATTTTGACATCTTCAATTTTGAGCCTTATATTTATTATTTTTCCATTGTTTTTTCTTTTAAAACACATAAAATTCATCAATCATATTTTAGGATTATAATTATAAAAATATTTTTGAATAATTAGGAATCACAGTATTCCAAACAAAACATTATCCTTGAGAGTCTATAATTGACAATTAAATCTTGGGTTAATTTTCATAAAATTCGCAACCTTTACTTGAATTATCATTTTAATCAAATTTTTCACAATTGGTTAAAATAATATTACATTATATATGTAGTATTATTGTTGACCTCGGTCAAAAATTTTAACCACATCCGAGCAGCTAGACACGCCAGCATTCAAAACTGATTGAAGTAAACAAAAACATATCACATATATAAAGTTATGTTATTTTGACCAGTTTCACGTAACAAGATCGTGAAACGATCTCACATAAGACTTACTCTTATTCTCGAGCCCTAAATTAATAAAAGTTATTTTCTGAACTAACGAGGAATTGAGGATGGACTTTAACTACATACCTTCAAGTTTTTTAATTTTTTGTGAAAGAAAATCCATATTTTGATAGACCCTAAAATTTCATAGGAATTGTTTCCTCAATTTAAGTTCGTCAGTTAATTGTGAATATACAACATTTGACATCGCTGGCCACAAAAAAAAAAAAAGAAAAATCATTTGACCCCAAAAACAGCAAATCTGCGCCCGCTATATATCTATTTTTTTATAGATGAACCATTTTCTTGCAAGAGGAAGGGTAGTAAAAAAGAAAAACGAAAAGGGAAAACATTGGACCATCACAAAACCTTTAAAGAAATTAAATGAGAAAGAAAATGAAAACCTATATATTACATCTATTATTAGGAAGAAAATGAATCATGGATAGTCACTTTCATAAGGGGGGAAACAACCAAACATGTATTTATTGTTCATATTTTGTCTCAAGATTATCAAGCAATTGTATTTTGACCACAATCTAGTTAAGACCCGTTCCCATTCCAATCGGGCTTTTAAAGTACACCTCTAAATCCATGTTTCAAATTAATTATCTTCACAATTAGATTTACAATCAATCCTATAAATTTGGAAATATTTTAATCTTGGGAAACATTCTTGTGTTGGAGCACACTCAAAACAGAACATTAGGTAATCTTACAACAAAAAAGAAAAAAACCCCTCTTTAGGTAAGAAACTTATTCTTAACGAAATATTTCCAACTTTCAATATACAACTCTTTGGTAACATCGACAAAGTAATTGGGCTAGTAACACAAGAAATCCAATGTGGTACAACCAACATTTGCTAGGCTAAGATTTTTTTGAAATGTCCCATATAGAGATGCAACAGTATCTCCAATAAGAAGCCAATCTTTCACCCCTTTTTAAATAATTTTATAGTCCAAGTTTACCAAATAATTTACTAGTGGAGATCTAGTTCTTCAATTTAATGTTTTTTTTTTTATAATTTTTTTATTGAGATGAACCTATCTGTATAGGAAAGAGTAGTGTTAGGCAGTTGTTTTAATTCATCTTCTTTAAATTATTTTTCATCCAAAATTAATCAATTATTGATGGCGACTTTATAGCCTAGAGACAACATTGCAAGTACATAGATGATGCACAATAATGTTGATCATCTCATTATATCTATGTTTCGTTCAACTCATAAAGGCATAATTCAGTGTAGATGATTGGGTGCATGTGGCTCCATTTGATCCAAAGATTTGATATAATTTGGTCAGAAAAATGGTAGTATATATTGAAGAAAATCAAGAAAATAATTACCTTGTGGATTAGATTATTCTTCTTGAGAAAGTAGAGTAATATGCCTCCAAAAACAGGTAACTCAAGAAACCAAGCAAATACTTTCACCAAAAGACCAGCCATCCGAGGAGCTATATTACATAACCACCCAAAAAAAAAAAAAAATTAAAAAAAAACAGAGAGAGAGAGAGAGAGAGAGAGAGAGCATAATTATTTGTTTATGTAATTAAATACATTTCGAAATATATCATGCATGCTTCAACAATTATGTCTTTTTACCAGCCTTAATTAAAACGTAATATTAGATTATGTAACATTATTGTACTTATTAATTTATATATATAGACACAAATTAAATAGTCCATATATATACATGGGTGAGTGAAGGGTTATGATCATTATTGCTCTCATAACTACATTGTCTTTCGATTTTGATATCATAATTGTTATAATTTTTCAATTTAGTTTTATAATTTAAAAATACGTCCTATTTCAATCCAATTTAATTTGTCCGGAAATTTTGAATTTTGTCAGGAAATGTCAAGCATCAAATTTTTACCAGAATTTTTTATTTTGACATTCCAACATAAGAATTTCACACATAACATTTTCCGGCGAAATTTGTCAAAATTGAACGAAAATCGAACAAATCCATAAATTGTGTTAATTGAAAATCATCATAATTATGTAACCAAAATCGGAAGATACCATAATTATGGGGCCAAAAAATGATTTTAACTTGTGAGTGTGTGAATTCAACACATACGTACATTCACATGATCAATTGTATAGCTAGATAAATTAGTTAAACAATAATATTTCACGAAAATGATAAAATGCCCGCCATGTGTCCACCGATGACATGTAATTATTTCATTTTATGATTATATATGGAAAATGTAATTAATAAGTATACTGAATATTTATAATATCAATAATAAACACATATTAACGTGTCCACGATGTGTACGGTAACAAACCGTCATATTTCAAATATTGTCCCACGTTCAAGAATGTCAAAACTCCCACTCACTTTTGCAATTCCTTTACCCGTTCCCCACACACACACACAACATACATACAAACATAGGAGAAATTATATCCTATCAATATTGCAGGTAATACAATAAACCACATGACAAACAAAACGAGAAGGCTCAAATTATAAGGTTGCATATATATCACCTTTGACATTTGCTCGGAGATAAAACTCCTCACTCTGGGGGCTAAGATCAACCTCATTAACGCACTTGTAAACCACACCTTTATCCTTTACGAGACCCATCTTCTATTGCAAATTAATCACTCTCTGTTCAAATGTATGTATGTATATGTATATATATATCTGTTCGTATATGAAAATCGATGTTTGCAAAGAACAAGAAGAGGGTTTACAAATATGGTGTGTATAAATAAAACTGAAGCATCAAGCTACAAGAAGAGATGTATAGATATAGAGATAGAGAGATGGTAAGTATGAAGAAAGGGCGGAGATGGCAATGCCTAAGATTATTATTTTCTATTATTTATTCTTTATTATTATTGTTGTTGTCATTATTATTATTATTGAAGGATAAGAGTGTGACATGCAATTAAAGTGGGAGTTGAGAAAAAAAAAACACTAGAAAATTTAGAAAGAAGAAAACAAAAATGGAAGTGGAAAAGGAAGAAATTGTGGAATTCGTGCATCATCAAGTTAAGATTTAAGACACATGCAAGTGTCTGGAAATCCACCAAACACTTCAATGAATTTTATAGTCCCAAAGGTGGGGATATGGGTTTGTTGTAAACGAGTGGTTTTTGCCTTTATTTTCTCACTCTTCCATTTTACCTATATACATACTCCCCCACTTTTAATGAGTAAGTCTCTTGTGAGACCGTTTCACGGAATTTGAATGCATTGAATGAGACGGATCAACCCACAACCCAATTATCCACCACCAAAACCCTACGATTCTCATGTTATTTGTGGTGATGGGGCTCCGTCTCACAGAAACTATCCGTGAGACCGTCTCACATAAGTTTTTGTGACTTTTAATTATTGCAAAAAGAGAAAATAGTACATCGTTTTTGAAATATTTTATTTCCAACTCTACCCATATCTTGTTCTCTGTACGAGACTTTTATTTACTGTTTTTTTTTTTTTATCATATTCATCACATATTAATTAATATTATCATTTTATACACATAATTATACTTACTAAGTACCTAGTAAACGGGTTATTTATATGTAACTCTTTCAATCCCATATTGAAAATTTGATGTATAATATGCTATTCTTGTCTCTGATTATTTGTCTTTTTAGACTTATATTCCAAGATTATCACTATTATAATTCCTTACAAATACACTAATTTTTAGCCTCTTTTTTTTAATGAGTCTGGAAGAGTAAAAAAGAGGGGAACAATAAAGACTAGAAAATTTATGTGACCCGATTCGAACTCGAATCATCAAATTATGCACCTTTTAAAAAGGTGAGATATACCACTTGTGCTATAAGGTTCATGATATTCTTATAATTTTAGCCTAACATGTGAGGTTTTAGCTCAAATCTAGGAATTTGATAGGAACTATTGAATACAACTTTTTTGGGAATTAATTTGATTATCATTCAAGTGTTGAATCTTTTTTCTTAACCGGATAAGGATACATTAGTCAAAATTTTATATTTCTTAACTTTTAACAAAACTTAAAAACAACACTCAAATGAGATGAGAGAGAGAGAGAGAGAGAGAGAGAGAGAGAGAGAGAGAGTGAGAGTGACATTTAGGGTGTTTAAGAACACTATTTTTAGTTTTTACTATTGTAAACTTCATAATTTTATTACAGTTAACAAGTAGGTTATTTGGTTCAAATAAGATCTAACCCAGGCTTGCTTACCCTTCACTAACAAAACCCATTTATAGCTTAGGGTAGTCATGCATGTCATATTTTGGGTAAATTTTAAAAACATAAAAGTTGTGAACATCATTTCACGTATAAATGATCCAACTAATTTTACCACTAATTAATTAATCTTGGACCTATTGTAGGATAGTAGAGTGATGATAATAGTCTCTCCTAATCTTGGTGGAAAATAAGTTTTGTTAATTTTATTGCTTGCCGTGCTTAGTCAAACTCTCTTCAATAAACTAGCTAGATAATTACATTTTCTCTACCTATATTTGTGTAGGATATTAAGCATATGTCTGTTGGAATTCCTAGTAGTTAAGAATATATAGCCATTATCTTCCTTGGTTAAATATAATCACAACATGCATAACATTTTCGAGGGATAATTGGATTACACAAAAGAAATGGTTACAAATCATGATCAACATTAGCATATATAGTTATCTTCAATTAATCAAACGTAAGTTTGAAATTGTATTATCAAATATAAATATATATATATATATATAAATATATATATATATATATATAACACGACATTCGATGTGATTACTTTTTGATTAAGTGCAAATTTTAATCTTTTTTTTTTCTTCAAAAAGAACGAACAATGTTTTGTATCTTTCTTTATAGCCTCAATCGAATGATTTTGTCTTCGTATAATAAAAAAAGATATGAGAAGATGTGTCGATGCAATGATTTATGATTTTTTAGTTTAAGTGATACTCCACCTATATAAAGGTATATGATAATCAGAGTTTAAACGTGAATCATGCAAATTTTCTAGTTTTTATTCTTTGTTATTGTTCCACCCTCCCAAACTAATTAAAAAGAGAAAAAACTCATAGCAACTATTAATGGGGAAAAAGTACTTTTCACTAATATTGGCCTTCATACTTTCTTTTAAGAATATCCAATAATTAAGAGAAAATGGAAAGAGATGGGCGTTGGAGATTACTCTCACTTAATTAGATATCTAAAGGTATCAAAAACCTATTTATATATGCACATTGACTAACTATTCTTCTAATCTTTTGCAAACAAGTTTGTTCATTTTCTTTGCAATCCATAATAGAGTTTATTATTTTTTTTACCCAATAACTTATCATGTCTGTCAATTCCGACCATTAACTTTTCGGGCTGATAATTTTGTTTTTCAATTTTTGAAAATTCAAAAATTTAGGCCAATTTCAACTCGAAATGCCAAATTTGGGCTTAAATCGTTATTTCGGGATTGATATGGTCGAACTAAGTCGAACCGAGTCCTTGTCTTAAAAACTGAACTTAGTCGAACCAAGTCGAACCGAGTCCTCTTAGAAACTGAACTGAGGCTAAAGTCGGCATTTGAAGTATGGAGAAACAGGCTGTTCGGCCATCTTCTGATCGAACTAAGGAAGTGCGAGCTAGTGCAATTGGGAAATATGAGGACGAACTAAATTAGTTAAACGAACTATGAACAAACTGAGTTACAGCCCTATGATCGAACTAACGAAAAAGAAACTGATTTAGTTCGGAGTCATAACAGCGAACTGATTAACGTGGAATGTGACGAACAAACTTTAAGCCTAACTAACCGCTATTTCTGCGGAACTGTTAGTCCGTATCCCATGTTTTGTGGGATGAATCTTAACCAATGCATATTCCAGGGAGTCTATATATACTCTTGGTTTCATTCTTTATTTTTTCCTTATACACACTTAAATTCAAAGTACACACACGCACACTTACAAAAAATATCATCTTCCTTTTTCTGACTTGAGCGTCGGAGTCCCATCGCCGGGAACCCCTCCCGGTGTTTATTTTGCAGGTCTTCGTATTCAAGATCACCAGTTTTTGGATCGGGAAGTTGGAAAAGTGAATCGGAGCAACATCAAGGTTCAAGGTTTCGAGTTTTGGGTTGAAGAACCGGAGTTTTGTATCGGAGCAACATCAGGGATATTTGACCCAATTTACTGATTTTTACTAAATAACACTAAAAGTAATACAAAAATATTAAAAAAAGTAAAATAAAAATAAAAATAGCCCGAATCCCAAGAAGCCATCCACCTTCGGGAATGGCAAGCTTTGTCGGTTTCATAATGAATATGGACACGGTACTGATGAATGCCTGCACCTCAGAGACGAACTAGAGAGATTAGTTCGGGAAAATAGGCTTGCTCGGTATGTTCGCCCTCGCCGACAAGATAACAGAGAGCAGAGGAATGCTCGGGAGGAACCTAGAAGGGAAAGGGGACAACAGCATCCTGAACTACCTCATTCTCTGCCGCTTCCGCCGTGAAACAGGCCTGAGAGGGAGGAAAGGCCCACTATACACATGATTATAGGAGGACCAACGGATGGAGATTCGAACAGAGCTCGCAAGGCGAGATTGAATTCAGTTCGACAGAAAGACGATGAGGTTCAAACGATTTTCGACGAGGTAGTAGTGCAGTTTGGGGCTCAAGATAAAGTAGCTCTCCAGAGTCCGCAGTTCGATGCTATGGTGATTGCGGCTGAGATTGGGGGTTTCAACGTCGAAAGGATATTCGTTGATACCGGCAGTTCGGTGGACATTATGTTCACGACTGTTTTCGAAAGATAAGATCGACAGTCGAGGTGAAGACGGTGGAGACTTCTCTTTATGGGTTTTCTGGAGAGGCCGTGACAGTATTTGGCAAGGTCCAGTTACCCATGGTTTTGGGAGAAAGGGAATGGAGGCAAAATAAGACAATAACTTTCCTATTGGTAGACGCGCCTTCGCAGTACAACGTGATTTTAGGGCGTCCTTCGTTGAGTACTTGTGCAGCTGTTATCTCACCTGCTCATTTGATGATGAAATTCCCAGTGGAAGATGAGGAAGGACGAACTATGGGAGTGGGAGTAGTTCATGGCAATCAGCAGACAGCTCGGCACTATTACGTTGCTGCTATTCGCCAGTCCGAGTCCCAAAAACGGAAGGCCGAACAGAAAACTGATATTGATAGAGAAAGAGATCAGAGTCGAAAGAAAGGACGAGAGGCGAATACAACGGAGTTTGAAGAAGGGGAATTGATGAGCATTGAGTTGATTTCAGAGCAACCGGGACATGTAGTTCGCATTGGCAGGGATTTGTCCGAACCAAACCGTAGTGAGATTGTGCAGGTATTGAAAGAGAATGTGGATTTGTTCGCATGGAAGCCGGAAGATATGAAGGGTATAAATCCGGATATAGCAGTTCATCAGTTGGATACTAAGCCCGAGGTTCGACCAATCAAGCAGAAGTTGAGGCACTTTGGTGATGAGCAAAACGAGATAATAGAAAGGGAAGTTCAGAAGTTGTTGGAGATAGGGCATGTTGAGAAGATCCAATACCCTCAGTGGCTGGCTAATATGGTGTTGGTGCCTAAACCTGGAAACAAATGGCGAATGTGTATTGATTTCCGAGATCTGAACAAAGCTTCTCCAAAGGATCATTACCCACTTCCTCGAATCGATAAATTGGTGGATTCAACTGCCGGTTGCGAACTGCTCAGCATGATGGATGCTGCACAAGGGTATCATCAGATCCTGTTACATCCGAAAGATAAGCCCAAAGTTTCTTTCATCACTTCGTCAGGTACCTATTGTTACACTGTGATGCCGTTTGGATTAAAGAATGCGGGAGCTACTTACCAGAGGATGATGGATAAGATGTTCAAGCACCAGTTAGGTCGCAATATGGAGGCTTACGTGGATGACATGTTGGTGAAAAGTATTCAGGCGAACACTCATGCGGCAGACTTGAGAGAAACAATGACAACTATTCGAAGACATGGTATGCGGTTGAATCCATCCAAGTGCTCATTCGGAGTAAAAGCGGGGAAATTTCTGGGATATATGGTTACTGAGAGGGGAATCGAAGTTAATCCAAGCAAGATTCGAGCTATCCAAGATATGGCTCCCCCGCGAACCATAAAAGAGGTACAGGTTCTAACTGGTCGAGTTGTTGCTCTAAGCAGGTTTATATCAAGATTGGCGGATAAGGGATTGCCTTTCTTCAAAGTCCTTAGAAAGAGTAGTCAGTTCGGATGGAATGAACAATGTCAGAAGGCTTTTGACGACTTAAAAGTGTTCCTTTCTTCACTTCCATTGTTGAAGCAGCCGATTCAAGGAGGAGCGCTGCTGGTATATTTGGCGATTGGCGAAGAATCTGTTAGTTCGGTTCTTGTGCGAGAAGAAGGAAATGACCAGTTCCCTGTCTACTTCATCAGTAAAGTTCTTCAAGGCGCCGAAGTGCGATATACTGAGATCGAAAAGGTGGCCTATGCTTTGGTTACTGCTGCCAGGAGATTACGGCCATACTTTTTGAGTTATGCGATAACAGTGCGAACAGATCATCCGTTGATCACCATTCTGGGAAAGCCCGAGGCATCAGGGAGATTGGTCAAATGGGCCATCGAACTGGGTCAATTTGACATCAAGTACGAACCTCGAACAGCTATTAAAGGTCAGGCCTTGGCGGACTTCATCCAAGAAACAACCAGAGCACAAGAAAAGAAGGAATGAGAGTTGTTTGTAGATGGATCCTCATCTCATCGAGGGGCCGGAGCTGGAATATTGCTGATTAGTCCGGAAAATGATGAATTACATTTTGCCATAAAATTCTTGTTCAAAGCATCTAACAATGAAGCAGAATATGAAGCCTTTTTGCAGGGTTTGAAGATAGCCGAACAGGCTGGAGCGCGCCACTTAACAGTGAAATCAGATTCACAGTTGGTAACACAACAACTCCGAAATGAGTGTGAAGTCAAAGAAGATAGGATGATTTCCTACGTGGACAAAATCAAAGATATGGAGAACAGATTTGAAAAGCTTCAAATTGAACAGATCCCCAGAAGTGAAAATGAAAAGGCGGACTTTCTATCAAAGATAGGCAGTTCGTTGCAAGACTGTTCGCAGAGAAGTATTACTGTGATGGGCGTTGGGAGAGAAAGTGAAGTTATGAATATTGACGAGGCAGAGACCGATTGGAGAACTCCTTTTTTGCATTTCTTGGAGGGCAAAAGGGAAGGAACAACGAAGGAGTTAGAAAGGTTAGAAAGGCAAGTTCGTTTCTACTATGTTATTGACGGATCATTATACAGGAAAACCTTTTTACCAACGGATGCAAGATGTTTATCTCAAGAAGAAGGGATTAAGGTGTTAAAAGAAGCTCATGAAGGAGGATGTGCCGAACATTCTGGAGCAAGAGCTTTAGCTCGGAAGGTGGTACGAGCTGAGTTTTATTGTCCCACGTTGAAGAATGATGCTGAGGAGCTTGTTAGAAAGTGTGAATCTTGTCAGAAACATGGATGGTGAATCCACACACCAGCCGCAGATATGCTAACTACTTGTTCGCCTTGTCCCTTCGCTAGATGGGGAATCGACATAGTTGGACCGTTTGTGAAGACCAGGGGAAGCAAACAATTTTTGGTAGTAGCAGTAGATTACTTCACTAAGTGGGTCGAAGCCGAACCTTTAGTCAAAATTACAGAAGCTGACATGATACACTTCGTTTGGAAGAATATTTGTTGCAGATTTGGTTTGCCAAGAGTTTTGGTGTCAGACAACGGAGCTCAGTTTCGAGGAAAGAAAATCACGGGATGGTGTGAAGAGATGAAAATTGTACAAGTGTTTACTGCGGTTGCACATCCACAAGCAAATGGCCAAGTCGAAGTAGTAAACCGAATCATAGTGGATGGACTCAAAAAGCGGCTCGAATCTGAGAAGTCGAACTGGGTGGATGAACTGCCATCAGTATTGTAGGCTTATCGAACAACGGCTAGGTCGACGACGGGAGAAAGTCCTTTCAGTTTGGCGTTTGGGATGGAAGCAGTAGTTCCAACAGAAATTCAAGGAGAAGCTTTGCGGATCACCAATTTCAAACCACAAGAAAACGAGGAGTTGATTAGAACGGATCTAATGTTTTTGGACGAGCTGAGGAACGAAGCCCGAGTTCGACATGAACTCTATAAAAGACGCATTCAAGCAGCGTTTCATAAAAGAGTTCGGAAAAAGGGAATTCCAAGTAGGAGACATGGTGTTAAGACAATCAGACGCCCTGGTTGAAATCGGGAAGTTGGATGCTACTTGGGAAGGGTCGTACATAGTTTCCAAGATTCTTTCGGGAGGATCTTACGAACTGACGGATGGAGATGGTAAAAGGTTGCCCAGACCTTGGCATGTGAGTCATTTGAAGAAGTTCTATGCTTGAAGTATCATGTTTATATAGGTTGTTTATTACTTTTTTAAGTTCATGCTATTTTATGAAATAAGAAACATTTACTCCGTGGACGTAGGTCGATTTGACCGAACCACGTTATATCGTTGTGTCGTTTTTCTGCTTTACAACTATTATGCTTGATGATTAAGCGAACTGCAACATTCCCTCGGAATGTAAACACTCCCTCGGAGTGTCCCGATTACATTCCCTCGGAATGTAAACACTCCCTCGGAGTGTCCCGATTAAGCGAACTGCAATATTCCCTCGGAATGTAAACACTCCCTCGGAGTGTCCTGATTAAGCGAACTGCAACATTCCCTCGGAATGTAAACACTCCCTCGGAGTGTCCCGATTAAGCGAACTGCAACATTCCCTCGGAATGAAAACACTCACTCGTAGTGTCTCTTGATTATTCGAACTAATGCTTGCATATCATATGGGTCATTCGCTTATTCGAACTAATGCTTGCATATCTTATGGTTCATTCGCTTATTAATAAAGTTTGGATGACCTGAATAACTTGAAATAAGAATGGAAAAAATTGTAATAGGAAATTCGATAGATCGATCATAGAAGATACAGAATAGTCCTAGATAAAAAATAAGAAATTTTTTTTACAAAGGATCATCAGATGGGTTTTTGGAAGAAGGGTCGGCAGCGGAGGTCGGCAGTGTAGAAGGATCGAACATCTCATTAGGAAGATCTACCATTAGATTCGAAGTATCTTCCTCAAGTTGAATAGTCGAACTGGCACTTGGAAGAACTTCTGAGATGGCTTGTTGAAGAAATCCTTCCCACCATTTGGCATCAACGTCTTCGTTCGGATCCCCTTGCCAACCGGGAGGAATCGGGAAGGATTGTTGCAATTTTTTACCAAGTGAAGAAAGACGGAATCGGAGCTGGGATTCGGGTTGAGCTTCCTTCACCTCTTCTTGGCACAGTCGAACACCTTCCTTGAAGTAGGCTTCGGCCATGGGAGCAGCCTTGGAGAGGAAAATGACGGAATTCCACAAGCGACTAAAGAGTCTCTCGCGAAACTCTTCAGCTATTAGCTCCATTTCCGAGCTTTGAGCGAATCGATGAAAGCCTTATGTAATTCCAGCTCGGAATCCCTCCATCCTCGAATTCTCCGCGACCTTAATTCGCGTCCTCTGCTCCCGCTCTAAATCCTCCTTCAATTTCCGAACCTCCGCTTCGACGGCAAGGAGCTCTTTTTGTTTTTCAGTAGCGAACTTTTCCTTCTCCAATAGCAATTCATCTCTTTTGAACACCTCTGACCGAGCCATGGCAAGCTCAACCTGGCACTGCTCCAATTCAGCGGACAACTTGTTCGTCTGGTCAGAATGGATCGCTAGGTTGCTCTTCAAGGCCTTTTTCTCATCTTCTTTTTCTTCCGCCACATGGCGGTATTCTAAAGCTTTGTCCCGGCGACGAAGAGCCCTCTTGCTTAACCCTTCAAAAAACTTCCTCGCGTTCGCCAGGCGAGCAAGATTTAACCTTATGTCCCTTGCCTCGGCATCCTCCTCAACCTCTGCCGTTTTCCCCTTCTGAACGGCCATATCCCTCGAGACCTCCGAACTAACTGAGGGCCCCTCAGCTGTTTTCTGCTTCTTGTCTGCGGACTTCCGCGAGCTAGTAGGCCCCCTCTTCTTCCTTTGTAGAGGCGTAGCCTCCGTCGCCTCTCCTGCGATCTCCTCAGTCAGATCGACATGATCATGTGAGCGAACAGTGGGCGGAGTCGAACTGAAGGGGGCTTCAGCAGTGGGCAGTGTGATCGGCAAAGCAGATTCTGATCTCTCAGGGAGAACACCCTCATCTTGCATCACATGATCAGTTGAGCCTGGAGTCCTTTGGGCTAGCTCGGCGAGGCGAGTTTCTTCTGCCTGCTTGAAGGACGCAGCCAAGTCTGTGTTCACACAACTCTGAGAAGGCAAATAGGGAGTCCTCTCCTCCTCAGGGACCTCATCGGCGAAGCTGAAAAATCGATTCATTTTCCTATCTGCAAAAAGAAGGCGTGGGTAAGCCAATATGCACCCAAGCAATTCGTATTAGCACGATAAATGACAGGAATTAAAAAGATTGACCTAGATTAAATCGAGAAGGAACGTGGCTGTTCGGGTAGAACCCCCAGAATGCCAGCAACGATTCACAAAAACTTAGTTGGACCACGTCGAACCACCCCTTGTCGAAAATTTTATTCAAAACAGAAATTTGATAATCCGGAGATGGAGGAGGATCGGATTGGGTAGAAGTTTGGACCCAGGGAAGAGAATTGAAGGGTTGGTTCGCTGGTTCGCGAATGAAAAAGTAGTACCTCTCCCAGGAACTGACCTTTTCGTCCCCAGGAGACAGAAAGTAGCTCGTCTTTCCCTCCTGCGAGGGCTCAAGTAAAAACGGAAAGGATTTGCGTTTTTCAAAACAAAGCAAGACCGAAATCGGTCGAAAGTAGGGTCGACCCCCATCCATTTACATACCATATAAAACGATACAATATAACTTATAGAATTGGGATGCAATTGATTCGGACATACGCCAAAACCCGAACCGATTTCTAAAAAGAAGGGATGAACAGGGGGAACTAAGCCCAGAGTGACATGTTTAAGGAACCACGTCTGATGACCGTTTGGAGCTCGATGGGGTCGGTCTTCTGGGCTAGGAATTGCCACAGAATAACCGCCCACCAAGAGTGAGCTTAGTAAGGTTAGATGGGTCTGGGTGGTTTTTGTGGAAGAAAATACTGTATCTACGGTTTTTCGTCTAGAATTTTTAGGAACATCAACCACTGAACTAGAGGTGGCCATTTGAAAAATAATGACAAGGGAATAGGAGAAGATGGGTACCTGGAACAATCGAATAAACCTAGATCGGAGGAGAAACCCTTGATGGAAGAGAGAAAATCTGGAGGAGATAAGCTACAGTGATTTGTGGCGTAAAGGTTTTTTGACCTAATGAAGGGCATATATATAGAGAAATCATCGGTTTTTGGGGGGAAAATGTGAAGAGTCGCGAACTCCCAATCGTTAGATCCGACGAAATCCAACGGTGGAAGACAAAAAGACACTGGGCGGGAATCCAATCTGGCCACGTGTCGCAAAGATGGGACAGTAGCGGCTGAAGAGACGTTTCGTCTTGGGAAGGCGCGTTAACTATTCGACCAATTCGCTAGCAGACTACGTTAGCGCGTGTCAACACGCACTTCGAAGGGGGGAGTACTTGATATGGTCGAACTAAGTCGAACCGAGTCCTTCTCTTAAAAACCGAACTTAGTCGAACCAAGTCGAACCGAGTCCTCTTAGAAACCGAACTGAGGCTAAAGTCGGCATTTGAAGTATGGAGAAACAGGCTGTTCGGCCATCTTCTGATCGAATTGAGGAAGTGCGAGCTAGTGCAATTGGGAAATATGAGGACGAACTAAATTAGTTAAACGAACTATGAACAAACTGAGTTACAGCCCTATGATCGAACTAACGAAAAAGAAACTGATTTAGTTCGGAGTCATAACAGCGAACTGATTAACGTGGAATGTGACGAACAGACTTTAAGCCTAACTAACCGCTATTTCAGCGGAACTGTTAGTCCGTATCCCATGTTTTGTGGGATGAATCTTAACCAACGCATATTCTAGGGAGTCTATATATACTCTTGGTTTCATTCTTTATTTTTTCCTTATGCACACTTAAATTCAAAGTACACACACGCACACTTACAATAAATATCCTCTTCCTTTTTCTGACTTGAGCGTCGGAGTCCCATCGCCGGGAACCCCTCCCGGTGTTTATTTTGCAGGTCTTCGTATTCAAGATCATCAGTTTTTGGATCGGGAAGTTGGAAAAGTGAATCGGAGCAACATCAAGGTTCAAGGTTTCGAGTTTTGGGTTGAAGAACCGGAGTTTTGTATCGGAGCAACATCAGGGATATTCGACCCAATTTACTGATTTTTACTAAATAACACTAAAAGTAATACAAAAATATTAAAAAAAGTAAAATAAAAATAAAAATAGATTAAAAGTTAAAGGATAAAATTGCTAGTCTTGAATCAACTGAAATTAGGGTTTTATTTCCCAATTTGAGCCCAATTCGGCCTTTTAGGTTGAAATTGGCCTAACTTTCCGAATTTTCAAAATTAAAAGATAAAATTGTCAGCCCAAAAAATTAATGGTTGAAATTGCTAGACTCGATAAGTTATTGGGTAAAAAAAAATAAAAATAAACTTTATATAAAATAATATGTGATGTTTTGGTAGGTTGTAGTATTTTTGTGGATTTGAACGTTTGTGTTGAATCTAAGTATTTTTGTGTTTAATTTGGGTTATTCATGGTAGGTTTTGGCTAGCGAGAACATGTAAGATAAAATATAGTATAAATAAAACTACCCTTAATCGAATTATAAATATAAAAATAAATTTTAAAAATATTTGATTATATATAAAAATAGTTCTTTTGAATTAAAATATTTCGTTTTATTTTATAACATTGTTCTAAATCTTAATTATGTTCTATATAAAAAATTAGACTTTAAATAGGTGCAAAGAAATTTTACTGAGTTAATAAATATTAAAAATCAACTTGAGTTATGATATTTTTTTCATATTGAAATCTAAATTTGTTTTGTTTTTTGATTGTATACCAAAATTCTTGATTTTTTCAAATTACAAATTAATTGAGGTCATCTTCCAACAGATTTTCCATCCAAAATTGAATTTGATGTCCTCATTTTTTTTAAACCAAAATATATGCAAAAACATATGCCAAAACACTCCATCCATTTCAAACAAAAATGTCAAATTAATTTTTTTGATTTCCATTCGATTCAAGCTTCATTTTAACAAAATTCGAATGAATTTTGATTTTAATTATAAAAATTGCCTAAAAATGATTAAAGGTTATGAACCTCAAGATGCAATCAGAATTAAAAAAAAAACATTGACATTGTAAATTGGAAAAAAAAAAAAATCATACTTCACATTGATTTTTGAAATCCAAGAAAACTTGATGATTTCTGCCCAAGTGATTGCTAAGTATGCTTGATTTTTCGGCTATTTAAAAAACTTAAATTCTTGTGTGGAAATGATTAGAAAATGTGTAAAATAAAATTCTCGTAAAGGGTTTCAAAAAAAAAAATCATAAACGAGAAAGGTAAATTAAAGTTTTGCATGAGGCTGTCTTACGAATCTCATTTCATAAGATGAGTCAACTCGACTTGGTTAACCATGTTGACCAACCGACCAACGATCAACACCAACCAACTCCGATCAATGGCAAGACACCATCTGTAGCACCCCAACCCATCTATGTAGGATTGAGGCATCACCTTAACATTTTATGCTCAAATGATAATAATTTTTCTTTTTAAAAGATTTTCATAAATAAACTCAGCGGAAGACTTTATTAAACACGAGTACCCTTTTTTTTTAAAACGAAAAGCTTAGCATGCAAGAAACTAACTCGTGTTCTACCCACATTTGTAAATCAAAACCTCGTCATTCTTAAGACGTTTTTAAAAGTTTACTTAAGCCAACATCAGAAGTGTCAAAAGGGCATTAAGTATTTAACTTCATACATATTAACATATATTAAAACCTATAATATATATGCTTCTAGAGAAGGGTCCGTACAGCTGGCTACACATCCGCTTCGTCGTAAGGGGGCCCTGAAAACGTTTGAATATAGCAACATAAAATTTGAGAAATCTTAGTGGATAACACTTATTAACTGTTACGTTAAAGAGATTAACCAATACGCTTAATACGTTATCTCCAAGGTCCGAAGACCTGGTATAAACTCCAAGGTTCGAAGACCTGGCTCCAAGGTCCAAAGACCTGGTATAAACTCCAAGGTCCGAAAACCTGGCTCCAAGGTTCGTCAACCTGGTACTTCACCCGAAGGTGTCATTTCATGGCATCATACATACATACTCAACATATAGGTTATTTAAATCAATATAACTGTAAATAAATGTTACCCACTTTTGACGTTGATTCGAAAGTTGGGATAGCTCCTGAAGTATCTGGTCGCTCGTACTGCACTCGGCACGTTCATAAATTCTTAGTCTTTAAGTTGCATTTCAATTGCATCATACTTATCTAACCTATCATGCTTATCGTACATATAACATATGTATTCACAAAAAACATAATTATTGATTGGCAAACACTCCTGTGCACTAGGTGCATGGATCTAAGATCCGTGCAATTCGGGTCGATCCGATCCGGATCCGCGAGTTTTTTTTTTTTTTATTTGTTTTTTTCAAATTTTTGTCATGACCTTTATGTTATAAATGTATGACCTTTACGTTATAAATGTGTGACCTTTATGTACAACTGTCTCTACCTTTATGCACTGTAACTTAGGAAAAAATGAAGATTTTTAACACAATTTGCAGTATGTACCTTTATGTGATATTAATGTGACCTTTTATGTTATATTATGTCACCTTTATGTACAGATATTCTGACATTTATGCATCCTTATATATTATATAAATGTCAGAATATTTGTACATAAATGTGACATAATATAACATAAATGTCGCATTGATATCACATAAAGGTGTAAAGTTCAAATTATATTGAAAATCTTCATTTTTTTTCTAAGTTACAGTCTCTAAAGGTCATGATAGTTGTACATAAAAGTCATACATTTATAACATAAAGGTCACACATTTACAACATAAAGGTCACAACCTGAAGCAAAAAAAAAAAAAATTAAAAAACACGCGGATCTGGGTCAAAAACCGGGTCGACCCGGATTGCATGTACACCAAGTGCACACAAGACCAACTCTTATTGATTTAGGAGAAATTTCAAAATATACATTCAAACAAGCATTGATTGTACCTTGAAAGGAATGAAAACCGTATTTTACATCTTAACTCATAAAACTCTAATTCATATGCTAAAAACTTAAATTATTTAACACTTCACACATAAGCACACATTTAATCACATAATATCAGTTTCAAAATATAGTCAAATTGTATTCTTAAATCATAGAAAAATTTGATCTTGAAGTTAGTAATATGTAGGAAGAAAAGACACTCTTTACCACAACAATTTTCATAATTTAAGATATCATTCAAAATTCATGAAAATAAACGTGCATTTACATAATAACCCTTAGTTCTCCATGCTAAAATATTAGGGATAAATTCAAATCACAAAAGCTTTAATAAATTATTTAATATGATCAAAAATTGTCCGAAAATGCTCTAAAACTAGTCTGTGTTATAAAATTCACCATAAATTGTATATTTACCAAAACCTTCTGAAATTAATAATTTAGACCTCTAACATCATTTAATTAAACATAGTAAAACAGTTTTGAAATAATTTTCTAGGGTCTGAAACTGTATAATTTTAACTCGAAATCGGACCATCTTTGAAAAATCATTATAATTCGTACATTACTCCAAATATTACCAAACTTTAACCATATGCTCACAACTTCATGTAGAATAACATACTAAAACAGTTTTGAGAAACTCAAAGTGTACGATTTTATAAAAATTGACAAAGTGGACTGCAATACTCAAGTTTTTCACAAGTTGATTAACTTCACTTATTCCATCAATTAAAAGATAACTCAAATTTTAATAACAATGTTAACCTCAAGATGATCATCATAACTCAATTTATCACACATGCAAGGGGTTTTAACAAAGTAATCAAACATGCAAAGTCTATTTCAACAAGCAATTGCATAATCAACACTCAAGGATCACATATTTTGGAGATCAATCACATAGAACAAAATATCCAATAATTTCACCACAATTGTAGGGAATCACCCTTGGATCACATATGCAATGAGATTAGACAAGATAATCAAACATGTAAGGCTTAATCCAACATGCATTTGCTCAATCAACACTTAAAATGACATATTTTTAAAGATCAATCACATATCATCTCTTAGATCACACATGCAATGGGTTTAGGTGAGGGAAAACAAACATGCAATACTTTCTTCAACATGCATTTCAATATTAAGAACCTAACCATGACTCTAAGGAGAAAATTGTTGAGATTTAGCTAAAATATCTCTTGGGTTCACACAAAATTAGGAGTTCTTGAGCTACTTAGCTTCTTGCCTTGAATGATTCCCTCTCCTTTCTCAAATCTTGATTTTCCAGCTTGTTGGAGGTGGAGATAAGGGCTTTCTTTCTTTTTTGAATGAGGGGATTTGTAGAGAGAAGGTGGAGTATGCTAGAGAGAGAGAGAGAGAGAGAGCTTCAAATGGAGAGGGAGGGGGAAGAGTGGAAGGTGGTGTTGCATTTATAATGTGAGGAGACAAAAATAATGTAACACATTCCTAATATAATACATAATAATACATGTATATAGATCATGACTTGTAGTGTATATCAACTTGATATGTGATGATTAGTAACATTGAAACTTGGTTTGGATTTGATGGGGTATGGAAGAGATAGAGTGTAGTTCTTACCTAATGTGACATGTAAAATAAATGAATCATGGTAATTATGTATAAACTTATTTTCAATTTAATACATCATATAAGCCACATAATTATGAATGAAGATATATTTAATTTAACTCATCATAATAGTCATATACTTCCTTGCACATAAACTATATAATAAAAATCTTCCTAACTATAATTAAACACATAAGTCACATTTCTTATATTAATCATTTTTATGTGTAACTTATCTATTTTTGAGTCATTCTTTTTCTCGTGCATGTTGAGTGCATCACGATCGAACTCGCTCTCTTCGGATAGCTATCCTACAAGACTTTTAGACTTACAGAAACATTAGCTCACACATAATTTTGATAAAAATTAAAATTCATCTTAAATCGAAAATATCATACACTATAAATTATTTTATAAAGAATGAATTTTTTTATATAAAATATGCTATGCAAGTTTTATGAAAAATGGGATGTTACACCATCGTTTACCAAAAAGTATTACATGATATAATTAAAAGTATTACATGACAGTTTTATTCTCATAATTTAATACTTTTATGTGTATTATGTGATATTTTCAAAAAGTATTATGTGGCACATGTAAAAGTATTACATGATATTTTTATGTATATCATGTGATACTTTCAAAAGTATTACATAAAATATATAAAAGTATTAGATGATATACATAAAAATATTACGTTATAATAATAAAAGTATTACTTATCAAATTACAAATTCTCAAATCAGTCATTGATTTGAAGTCATAGAGCCAAAAGTAGTATTCGTTACATATAAAAGTATTCTTATACAAATAAAATTATTACATAGTAATATTATCAAATTATAATTTTTCAAAAGTATTACATGAAATGCGTATATAAAAGGATTACATTATAATAAAAAAGTATTTATCAAATTACAATTTCTCAAATTAATCAAGTATTTAGAATCTTGGAAGCAAAACAGTAAATGATGTGCATGAAAATATTACAAGATATGTATAAAAGTCTTACATGATATGCATAAAGTATTGCATATAGTATTACTTATCAAATTATAATTTCTCAAAAATAATACCCCATAAGTATTACATAATATAAAAAAATTACATTTGACTTTGTTGACCAGACATTGACTATTGATTGTTGACCGTTGACCGTTGTTTTGATTGTTGGCCGAGTCAACACGCCTTGTCTCGTGGAATGGGATCATGAGATATTCTTACTCAATAATTTGTCTATAAAAATAATATTTGCCATTTTATAAATTATAAGATATGGTAATTCAAATTTAAAATTTGATTACAAGCCTAAACTAAAATTATAATATAAATTAGTCTACGGTAATTTCTCAAACATATTACAAGATTGTGTAAAAATATTATCTGGAATATAACATAATATTAGGACAAAGTCTTGGGTGAGACCGTCTCACGGATCTCATTCCGTGAGACGGGTCGGGTCGGGTTGAATATAAAAATTATGTAATACTTTTATATATATGAGGTAATACTTTTATGTGTATTATGTAATACTTTTTCAAAATATCACCACGTAATACTTTTATGTGTATCATGTAATACTTTTTGAAAGTATCACATTATATACATAAAAGTATTACATTATGAAGTATCACATGATATATATAAAATTATTACATGATACACTTAAAAGTATTACATTACGAAGTATCACATGATATACATAAAAGTATTACATGGTACACTTAAAAGTATTACATTATGAAGTATCACATGATACACATAAAAGTATTACATTATGAAGTATCACGTGATATACATAAAAGTATTACATGATACACTTAAAAGTATTACATTATGAGAATAAAATATGATGTGGTACTTTTATGTATATCATGTAATACTTTTTGAAAATACCACCATGTAATACTTTTATGTATATCATATAATACTTTTTGAAAATATCACGTAATAACTATAAAAGTATCATGTAATACTTTCATATATATGATGTAATACTTTTATGTGTATCATGTAATATTTTTAAGTCAACGGTGTTGACCGATCATTGACCGACGTTGACCGTTGACCATTGACCGTTGACTTTTTGACTTTGACTATTGACTTTTTGACTTTGACCGTTGACCGGGTCGGGTTGACCCGTCTCATGAAATGGGATCCGTGAGACGGTCTCACACAAGACCTACTCTAATATTAGTTGTCAAAATGGTAGAATTTAAATCACTATCATATTTACAAGTAATGGGTCCAAAACAAACCCCTCATAATTAGTAGCAACAGTTCCAACAAGCCAAAACAATTTCTTGGTGCAGCAGACAATATTGAACATTTCCTCATGAATGTTACATCATTTTAAACCTAATTCATCATAAAATTTGACGTATCACGTGGGTTTCAATCATTGTCATGATTTAGGACATAAGTTTTGTTTTGAAAAGAAAATGTTTCTTGTAGCAAAAGACGAAGCCCTCGCCCCCAGGGCCCCCACCCCCCGGCCCGACAGGGATTGGTGGAGGAGGTAAATCATGGTGACTCAGCGGCCCATTAGGTGGGAGGACCAGTGTCTGGTGCCCACAAGGAGCTATCCCCCAAATTGAGGAATAAAACTTCCACACTGCGGCTGTCAGAACTCGATCCTGCGTCCTTGTAGCAATCTGCCACCCAGGAATCGACTAAGCTACGCCCATGCGGGCCAAAAAAAAAAAAAGTTTCTTGATGCGACAAGTGAAAGCTAAATTCTCTCAAATGTAACACTTGTTATAGTAAAGGGTAAAAATAACAAAATAATTGGGGATAGTAATTAATTTGAGGTAATACTTAGATGCTTTTTTATAAGATGAAATATATAAAAATATAAACACCATAAATTTAAGTTATTGGTGAATAAAATAATATTTGATATTGAGTTAGTTTCCTATACACCAGTTGTATGGATCTATGTTGAGATATTTCTGACTAAGTTTTGATGAGACAAAAACAATTTGCTTAAGGTTTATTTTCCATACTGATCACATGATCTCTTAGTCGCCTTATCTGTAAGAGATCATGTAAAAGTTTTCCAAGTTAAAGAAAACCAACCTTAGAAAATATAGAAAGTTATCTTCTGGAAGCAGCATGCAAGATGCAGCATGCGGGTGTAGGAAGCTGGTCTGGAAACTAACTACAGGTTTCAAGAATATGAAATTGTTCTGAAACAGGAAACAGCAAGCAGGAAGCAGATGCAGGAAGAAGAAGCAGCAAGCAAGATGCAGCGTATAGGAAGAAGTTGCAGCAACCTGTAGAGATGACATGAAGTAGCCAACAGATCTTTTGCAGAAAGATAAGCGCTACTCTCACTCATGTCAGCTAACATGTCAGAGAGGACCGGAAATCGATGTCAGGTGCATTAAATGCTTATGGAAGGTTTACACGCCACCTTTTCAGTTTGTCTATGATACATTTAATGAAGCCATAAAGAAGATCTTTAGAGATCAAGATCATAATTCAAAATGGAGAAGTATCTCTCTTCAACAGATATTTTTTCTAACTCTATAAATAGAAGGTGTGAGTGACCAGAGAAAGTGCTGAGCCGAGCCGAACTGAGTGAAAAATCAGATATACTCCAAAACTTTTTTCAAGCTTACCTAAGCTCAGCCACTCAACCTTCAAGAAGCAGTCAATCAAGCATTAGAGCTCTCATGTCCAAGACTGACTTCGAGTTCCACTAGTTGAAGAAATTTTTATATCTTTTTAACCATTTGTTGTGTGCTAGGTTGTTTTAGTTTGGTGTAACTTAGTTGATAGGATTAGATCTTTTCTAAGTGTTTAGTCTTGTGTAGGCTATTTGTTTTGTGTGGGATTTGTACCCTGTGTGGGATTTGACCTAGAAATCTGTTGATTCTAGTAGGTAAACTTGTGTTAGGAAGATGTTTGTAAAGCTGAGACTTGTAAATCGAATTGACTTAACGAAGTTCCTCCTCCAGGAAGGAGTAGATTGGACGTAGAAAGATTACACCACCTTCGAACACTATAAGCCATAAGTGTTTTATTGCTTTTGTTTACTTGCTGCATTTCATTGATATATGATGTTGCATAAATCATAAACATTCTGCTAAAACCATTTGTCAAAAAGCATACTTGCAAAAGAAAACGTTTTCCAAACAGAAACTCTATCGTTTATTTTCCGCTGCATATTGTGATACCGAGACAGGAACCTGATACAGCATACTGCCAGGTTTTTGGATCGAGTCAGGTTACTGCATTCTTTCTAGAATCAGAAACTCGTTCACTAAAAGTTTTTAAAAAGTTCAAAAATCGATAGAGGTTCATTCACTCCCCTCTGAACCTCTGACCACTTAGGATTAACAATCTAAATCTATGCAACTGGGTCGACTTGATCCGGATCCACGCGTTTTTGTGTTTTTTTTAATTTATGTGTTACCTTTATATACAAATATTCTTACCATATTAGGTATTGTAATTTAGGGAAAAAAAAGAAGAATATCAACATAATTTATACATATATACCTTTATGTGATATTATTCAGACATTTATGTGATATTACTTATATATTTATATTAACATAATCATACTTTTATGTAATATATAAATGTGCAACTAACATAACTAAAAGGTATAAAAAGGAATTACATAAATGTATGTATTGATATAAAGGTGTACGTAATATCACATAAATGTATGAGTAATATCACAAAAAGATATGTTGATCCAAAAATATGCTGAAATTCTTTCTTTTTTTCTAAGTTTTAGTTCATAATTGTTATGATATTTATACATAAATGTCGTACTATTTTAAAGGTAACACATGAATTACAAAAAAAATTCAAAAATACGGAAATTTAGATCGGGTCGACCCAATTGCATGGATCTAGATCCATGCAATTGGTGCACAGGAAAATTTGTGTTTGAAATTTTGTCGTACTAAACTAGCTAGTAGATGATAGAACTATAGTTGATTCAAACTTTAGACAGTAGCATTAGCAATCTAAAGTTTGGTAAACAATATTCAAAACTTTCTTCACATCAAATTAGATTTTGTTAGCAAGGATAGATGTATATTCTACCATAAATGAATTTTATGATTTGAAAATTCTGTAAGATACAAATTCATTAATGAACATTGATACAACTTTTTGTCATATATGAATTTTCTTGTACTGGGAGCAATCCCAGTGGTGCTCTACTTTAGAGTTGGGCGCCACTTTTATCCTCCCAACAGGGCACTTCACTCGGCGCTACTCTGAAGATTCGAACAGTATAGTGCTACTTGTAGCACCAAACTATTTTGCGTTAGATATCTATTTTTTTCCTTTGGATTTACATTTTATATCATTTTAGTGGGTCAATGACCCAGTGCTCCTAAGACTCATTAGATATGGCTGCTTTTGTTTTATACCCAATTAAAACTTTTATTTTCATTTACAAAGGTTTTAGCTTATGATGTTAAAAGATAAAATATATGAAGACAATATTATGCAATTCGAATTTATCTATAGATTGACAATAACTATTACATTGATATATATATATATTAGTTGGTCTCTTGTGAGACTGTCTCACATACGATGATATTTAAATATGTCTTTTATAGGTATAAATATGTATTTTAATTATAAGTATATGTTTTATAAATACATTTTTTACAAATATAAGTGTGGGTTATTTAAGTATATATGTTATGATTGTTGCACGGTGCGATGGTTGCACATGAATTTTTTGATTTTTTTATATTAATTTTCATCATAATACTAAAATTAGATACATAATTGTGATTTCTTAAATGAAATTTAATATAAAAAACCAACCATTAGTGATTTACATGAGTCTAAAATTCAATTGTTTTTTTAAGAAATCTTATAGAATTAAAACATCAACGATGAACGAGATCTTAATGTTCCAATTAAAGATTTATTCAATAGGTCATATGATTTTTATTTATTAAATTTAAAATATAAATAGTAAAAAATTATATTAAATAATATTTACGTGCGTAAACATGTGAATCAATTAACAAAAGAGTGAAAAATATGATTAAATAAATTAATAATTTAAAATATTCATTTTTAGTGTAAAATTTAGAAACTGTTAGAGATGAAATACTGTTTCTGCACTAATGTAGTGCAAACTGCTGGAGATACAATCCCCTCTAACCTTAAAGTCTAAATCTACTGCTAAAACCAACCAAACTAATACTCCAATCAATTTACAAAAAAGAGTCAGTGGGTTTATTATTATTATTATTATTTTTAATATTAAGGAACATTAAAAAATTACTAATATACTTTTACACAACTCAATTCTTAATATTTTTTACAAAAAAAAGAAAGTCACATATCGATTATTTAGAGAGTATGCGATCTTAAAATAAAGCTGGATAAAGTTTCAAATGACAATTAAAGTGAAACAAATTCTTAACCTCTAAATTGTGAATTCAAGAAAGTGAAATGTTAGATGAAAACGATATAAATTTCGAATTGTGGTCTCAGTGCCTCTACCTAGCTTTGATAAGACAAAACACTCAACTTACTTTTTATAACTCAATTCCAAACTCACATTTGATTGATTTTGGAGATAATAATACTAATAGTCTAAGTTGAGAATATATGACTTACATGAAGATACAAAAAGAGGAGTCAAGAAGAGTTGGACAACTTTTTATTATTTTTCAAAAATTGGCTTTCTTATTACTCTGCCCAGATGCATAAAGATACTGACTTGTCTAACATATAAGAGTAGAGATCAAAAGGGGAGGTTCAACCAGAAACAAGGTTTGAATTCGTGACAATTGTTTTGAAAAAAAATATAATGAGGAAATGCGACTTATAAATGATTAATATGATGTATTAAAAACACACATTTAATTTTTACTGTAACATAAGATTTTAATTATGTATACTTGATATCCATTAGGATATTAGTAGTAGGTAGTCCTTCAAAGACTTGAATTCATTATTATGATTTGGATTAGATTTGATCTCTAATTTGGATCTCTAATTTTCATGTTGTTTTACTTGTTTTTAATTTAGTTTATTGGCTCTTTCTTTATTGTGTAACCAATGTTTGTAGTTGAGACAAAAATTACAACATAGTGAGTATCTCATAATCAACTCCTCCAAGATACAACACAACCACCTTTTGTACTATTTTGGTACAATTATTTTTTTTATTAAGAGCAAGCCAAATTTCAAGGCCCACAAGGGATATATGATCTACTAATATCCTATTTGGGTTGAACCAAGATCATCAACAATTATTGATCAAACAAGGACAGTATCATTGTATCACCAATTATGCAACACATGCTATGTGTCCACCAATCATAAGATATGTTCATAATTCAAAATACCTATAAATACCTTAGAATAGTAACTATGGTATTTAGGGGGTGTTTTAGAAAAATTATAAGCTGCTTTTACTAACTTATTTAAGCTGAAAAAGCAAGGGACAGCCTGCTTTTTCAGCTTAAATAAGCTGCTTAGAATTTTTCTAAAACACCCCCTTAGTTTGTTACCACACTTTGGCTACTATTCCCTTTAAATGGATTATCTTAAGGGTGTGTGTAGTATTCTGAGGGATGTGTATAGTCTTATCCTTATCTTAATGTCCAAACTCAATGGGGTTGTGAATTGAACATGGTAAAGAGGAATGGACAAGCATCATGAGCTAACCAACAGCCTTGAAAATCAATTAAGACATTGCTCAGTTAAGGCAAGTTCACAATCCATTCAGATAGCATGAGTACAATGATTATGCACGCTTTCGAATATATCTCAACCCTAGCAATTGTTAACCCCACGAGCAATACAATACATTTACAACAAACGACAGTAGTTCCCGTTTATTCTATAAAAGCTCTCCTCATGCTTCCTTCACTTGCTTTGCGGGTTTCTAGCTCTAGTGAACTATGTTAGAAAGACCAGCACAAATAGAATAATGAATAGAACTAGTAAAAAACAAATCATCATAATCTGGCCCTTAGCACCAGCCTTTTTCATAACCACAGCAACCTTTTTCTGCACAAGTATGAAAGACCATAAGAGATCTCTAAAATTGTGGTTTGCAAATCACATATTTCAGTTATTATGTAAGATAATTTACCTGAACAAAATCAAGACGATTTGATGTGCTGTCCATCTCCAGGCCAAGATCATCAATAATCTTCTCCTGAGATATGAACGGTTTAAATTGATTTTGATTATTTCCCAGAAGGAAACGAAAATTAGCTTAAACTCATAAGTACTCATAGCATGTAAGGATTGAAAAAATTTACCTGTGCAAGGAGCTCCTCATGAATCGTAAGCCCAACACCTCCAATTCTTTGCACACTGGCACTCAGTTCATCTAGTTCTTCATCCTGTTGCCTGCATCAGAAAGCTCTCATCAGAATGAAGAATAACTAAAATTTGATAGGATATCACAAACCCACTTGACAATAAAGATGAGAGCAAGCCACAAGTATCAATTATAATAGAGATATCTAGTAGTACTGGCCTTTTGTATTCAGATTTACTTGTTATACAAAATAGAGTAGTGATTATTTTGATATGCAAAAGTATGGACAAGTCCTGAAATCTGAATCAAAACCAGCATATCATATCCATTTTAGAATGCAACTTGGATTAGAATTCTAATTCTGATAAAAAGTTAATCATAATCATAGATCCCGAAAAACTTTTCCATGCCTTCAACCACCTTTCTTTCCCTAAACATCATGAATACCAAAAAGTCAAAACAGCAAGAGCTCTATTTATTTTCTCTAGGCCCTAAACCCCTTAAGATCACACTTTTCCTGCATTTAAAAATATCGGAAGGGTAGCTGGACATGTGACAAGAAACTTTCATACAAGAAAAGCAAACTCACAAAATATGGATATTCATATGCTACTTCTTAAGTTCACATATACACATGAAAAGCAAACTCCCAATATTAAACATAAGATGCAAAAGTTTCACACATTCAGCACCAATGGATATTCATAAGCAGCCTCCTAAGTACAGTCACGCTTTTCAACCTGGAATCCAACAGAAACAACACTACTAGATTCTTTCAAGCAAGTCATGTCTTCTGAGTGACATATTAAGAGATTGGAGACATGAAATATGTTATTCATTACAAGAAAATCTTCTTTACCAACTATTCAAAACATCCAGTCAAAGCATGACCCTTCTGCCTTCACCAACTACAGAAATGAAGTGGAGTGAAACAACCTCTAGTGTTTACTGTTTACCAACTCATTTACAAAGAACCGCCCATAAGAATGGTTGACTGTGAATTGCAGGGATCAAAATATTGGTTCCAGTCGTCATACCTAACCAGTTGGCTGCAGAACGCACTAAACACCGCGATTGATTGAGACAATTATCATTCCCCAGTCTCCAGGACAAAGAATGCTGCTATCTCTGCTACTTCCCCAGTGGTACTCACCACTGATGCTAGAGTTTAGTATAATACCTCTATGCCACTGAATCCCACAACTCAATAGGTTTGCTCATAAACAATTGGCACAGTGCCCATACTAAACATTCCGCCAATTTAAAAAAATCAACTCCATCTCAGTGTGATTCACGCTTACCAAAGTCAATCTTCAATCCATAAATCAGTCAAATGATACCACATCACTTGACAGGACTGAGCTGCTTCCAATCAGCATCACAGATGATTACAAAATATCAACTTTAGAGAGAAGCTTACTGATACTGATTATCTTTTACCAACAGCAGCTACAAACATGGATGTTATCAGGAGCACCATGTAGACTAACTATCCTTCTATCCTTCTTTTGATGTGTATTTATGAGTTTAGCATTGTATTTATCTCTCTAATAGTTTTTTTTTTTTGTTTTTTGTGGGAGATGTCTTATCCATGATTTGTAATTATCATTATAAACGAATAAAACTTTTGTATTATATAAAAAAAGAATTTAAAAGTTCCCAACCTCCAACATTCCAAGAACTGAATCCCAGTATTACTTTTAAAGCTCTCATAGTCTCATACTTGGAAACTTTTGGTAGCCAAGCCAAAATATCTCAGATCATCAAGAAGGATGCCTTTAACCTCTTAACCGTAGTAATAAAACACTGATTTAAAAATGCACATCCCTACCTAGTTTCAGATCAAAATGGCAATGGGCAGGTCTGACCCACCCCTAACTTTTTAATTATTTGAATAACTGTAATGATGATAAATTTCCAATTAAAATTACAACATTCAGCCCAATAGTTGTATGTAAACTAAAAGCATATATTAATACAGAAATAATTGAAAATTACTTACGAATAAAAGTTTAAAATTGAAATTTCTAGTTCTATGCTCTGTGATTATAAAGTAGAGCTGAAATTAAATGGGGAAATACAGAAAAGAAGGGCACACCGGTGGAAAATTGGAGGAAGAAACAGAACATAGTTACAGTAGACTAACATTCAGGCATGCTATATTGTACTTAATAAATATATTATTAAAACTATTAATAAATATTAAATAAGTATGGGAAGGGTCTAGTAAAGCAGTTACCCATTGTGAACCTGTTAAGGGGTCTATTAGACCAGGTCAAACTCGCCCTAAGACTGACAGGGTTCAAACCTTCCTGGAAGGATGGAACAGAGCAATTGATATGGGTTTAGGTTTGAGCCTGGGCCATCCCTAGACTCAGAACTAGTTGTTGAAAGAAATTAATAATAAGATTCCACACCTTTTCTTGTCCAGTCCTTACACTTCATGACCTGTAGGATATCTTGCCTCTTAGTATCATCGAGCAGTGTGAAATATTAGTTGCTACAATGTCTATTTTAAAGCAATACATCCAGACTTTCTGCCTCATAGGTAATGCAACTTCCCATCTAATTTTCTGAATTCCAAAATTTTGACCTCCTCCCCTTCCTCCATCTCAAAATATTACTCATCCAATCTTTTGCAACCACATGCTCACCTTTAAAAACTCCTGTATGCTCCACTTTGGTAACTGTAATTTTAATAATTCATTGTCTTTTCAATCTCAAATCTATACATGCTAACACTATTAATTTAGAGTTGGTGAACAATTCTTCAACAATATCCATTAAGTCTTCATTTTGTAACAAAATATTATCAAATTTAAATTATATTCTGACTCATTGCACACAACTCAACAGAAATGGAATAGAAATGACTGATCCAATTTTCCAAGTCAAAAACGAATAGGATTTTTCAAGTTAAAACGACTTAGCATTAGACAATAAAAATAACTCCCACAGCCACCAAATTCATCAATGATGGTAAAAAAGACCATATGTACAGAGAATGGTCTTCATAGAAAAAGGAAGAGTAGGGTTTATCAGTACAAAAATTAAGATATGTATGATATCGTGAATAGACTGTTGCTTAGAGTTATGAGTTCAGACTAAACAAAGGAAATAATATAAAACAATAGTTTAAATAAAAATATTACCTCATGAGAAGTAACTGTCTATCAGATTCTGATGATATGAAATCATCATTTTGTGCACTGTAATGATATGATTTATCAGGTTGATGAGGATTTGGCAGTCTCATAAGCTCACGACGCATTTCATTGAAACTGGAGGTGCTTGTGTCATTCAAATCCGTCCCACTTACAACTGATTTCTTTGCATTTTTCACCTATTGATTAAACAAACAAAAAAGAAAATAAAAAGAAATCAGTTGTATGAAATATAATCAACCAGAGAAGAAATCATCACTATACAAATAAGTAAACCTAAAATTTCAAAATTATGATAATAAGAAACGATAGCAATTATTTAAAAAAAAAAAACAAAAGAGAGGAGCTAATCTCAAGCCAAATGATAGCTGATAGCTGATAGCTGATACCTGATCACGAGCACTACTAGTCCATCTTCTACGTTTATCAAGCTCCACTTCGTCAATACCGTACATTGTAGGATTTCTAGATGCAACAGTAATTGCCTTGTCCAGTTCATCTACCTTCCTATCAGGAAACCTTTCAGTACTGATGAGATATAATATACTCCCTCCATTACAAAAAATAAGAGCCCTGTTTCTATAACTAGTTATCGAAACAGGAATTTTTTGTATTGGGACAGAGGGAGTGTTCCTTATTAAAATATTCTGAAAGCAATTGAGGCATTCATGCCAAACACACTATTATTATCACACTGTAGAAGTCATTGTTCTAATATTTGTCATCAGAGATAAGTTACTGCCAATTATATCACTGATAATTTATAACGAAATCAATTGTTCTTGCATTAGGAAAGATAATTTTCTGATACCATTCACAGGTAATTATGAAACAACGGTTATGCACATCACCCTAACACTTAATGAGAAATACCGCCTGAAAGTTTCAAATATAAGACCATACCTGCCATTCAATGCTCTCACATCCAGCAAGAAGTTCCTTAGTGAGGTGTGGTCTCTCCCCACTATCAGAAGGCATTCGTTCCCATCGGTGGAAGGTTAGGAGCAACTTATCAATCTACCAAGCAAACAATCATAATTTATATTTACATTAAAACCATCCAAATTAACATAATGAGAAGCCATGTAATGATGTATTAATAGGAAGTGAGTTTGTTCATAAGGGGTGTCTTATACATGAATCATTGACTGACAAAACACATTAGAAAGGCCCTTATTTGTACAAAACCCATGAAATATAAGGTATTCAAAATCATATTAAATAACAAATCAGTCTGAAAAGTATCTTGTTAGAGCATATGGCTGCAATGCTGATACAAAATGCAGGGTATCTCATTTTATAACATTTGTGCAAGCCATAACAAATTTCATTGATATTTCTTTATTTTTTAGCCAACAACTTAAATTTTTATTTTTCATCTAGTTTAGGTAATTTAAAAATTTGTACTTGTGACCATCAATAAACCAATCCAATTACAACCTATGCCTAACCAAGTAACCATGCAACAAGTATCTCATATAATTCAAAACCCCACAAACAAGTCAATAATTATTATATTTTCTTTCATATAACATCAATATGATTCTTGGCAACCTAATGATTCACCAAGAATAGACATATCACAACCTACCATATGACTTATAATGTCCGACCACAAAGCTCTAAGTTCAATTCAGATGTGTTCTTCAATGGTCTGAGCACAATATATACTTTGCATTGCATCAAGGGGAAATGGGTGGTGAAAATCACCACCCCATGAATATGCGGGCGTTGTAGGATTTTGGGAAGCAAGTCACCTCGATCCAATGTAGAATATAACCAACCCAAATCCATCAATTTGATACGTTCAACACCATAAATCCATCCAGAACCAAACACAGAAATTCATAACAAGAAAGACATAAATGTAAATAATTGGCATCAAACCCTTGATTCTGGCACAATTGAGGACAAGGGTTCATCAATCCATCTAAAACCCAGTTCAACTTAATAAATCTAGTAAAATTCTTAAGAGAAATAAAACGAAAAAACAATACACCGGTTAAATTTAAAAACCACCAAAGAAATAAACAAGACGACCAATTGATCTCAGATTGGGACATACGATAAATCAAAACTCACAGAAAAATAAGAAAGCTTACAGAATCTTGAATCTCCTCTTTGACAATGTAAAAAGGATCTTGAGCTGAAGACATATTTTAAATCAAATGATGCAATTAACTATCCTGAGCCTGCAAAACATTAATATACAAAAACTCAAGATCTATCGTCTGAAAGAATGTAGAAATGTGTATATACATAGATATGTGTGTGTGTGCGCGCGCGTGTTGGTACCTAATGAGATTAGTTTTGGGATTTTGAAGTTGACTGTAAATACAAGCGATGGAAGATACTATACTCTCTCGAGGTTAAAATTGATATATATTTTTAATTTTTAATTTTTTTAATTAAAAATGTGTTAAATCGGGTGTGTGCTGTGCTTGGTAAAGGGGTGGGCCCACCCTTTTTATTTACATTTTTGAAAACAGAGATTAGAAGAGAGAGAGAGAGAGAGAGAGAGAGAGAGAGGAAAACCGTTCCTCCGAGAGAGCCTAAATCGGAGAAGTCTCCCATGGTTTCCAAGTTCGCAATTGCATCGTATCTTTAACGGCAGTTTCAACTGGTGAAGCATAATCACCATAAGAAGAAAGCGGATTCTGGTACAATCAGTTCGGGTATTATATATGGGTGATGGAAGAGTGAGCAATTCGAGCAGTAACAGCAGCAGCAAACCGGAGTGGTTGGAGCAATACGATGTGATCGGGAAAATCGGGGAAGGAACATATGGATTGGTTTTCCTGGCCAAGATTAAGTCGAACCGCTCGAAATCCATAGCTATCAAGAAGTTCAAGCAGTCCAAAGATGGCGACGGCGTTTCTCCCACTGCAATTCGCGAAATCATGGTGAATTATGAAATTCCACATGGTTATATGTTTGTTTTTTTTTATGTATTTATGCTGTTATCTTAGCCTTTTCCAGTGATTTGTATCTATTTGGTAGATATATTATTAGAATGGGAAAGATCACTTTCCCCCCTGTACTCTGTTTTGGTGGAGTATGGATCATTGAAGTCCAGTAGAATGATGATTCTTGTTTGTGGAGCTTGAGAAAAGGATGAGAAGCCTTTCGTGGGATGGGTCGGATGGGGATTCCAATTCCTACTCATCCCCATGGGTTCTAGTAGCCATTCATAGAGATTTAGGTGGTTTGGGGGTTTGTAACATTTGAAAGAAGAATAAGGCTTTGTTAGGAAATGGTGGTGGAGATTCCATACCGAAAATGATCCGTTGTGGTGTAGAGTTATTAAAAGCAAATACGATAGCATTGCATCCTGTATTGCTTCTTTCGAGTATCCCATCTCCCAGAATTTTCATTTTTACTCTAGTTTAGAGATTCCAAATTAGCAAACTTTTGTGCTTTGCTAGGTTGTATTGTGGGTGGAAGATGTTAGAAGTTGGGTTTTAAACCTTTTTATTTTTATTTTTTTTCTCTCTTGCTAGTCTTCTATAGATATACTTTTTGTCCTTTTGCCTCTGTTGCTCGCTCCCACCCTTTTTAAAGCTGATTGGGAAAATTATTCCGTTACTTCAAAGGTTCAAATTTTTTCATTGCTATCTTTACTCCGGAAATTATCCATATATGATGTTCAGATAAGATATTATTGGCATTTCCCCTAATTGGTGTTTTCAGTGAAAAAACCATTATGTCGATGATGGCCATATCTTTCTTCATTGCTCCTTCACTTATTATGTTTCGGTCAAGGTTCTGAACAAGTTGGGCCTCTCTTGGATTATTTCAAACTCATGTACAGCTTTCTTCCTGTTGGATTCTGGACGTTGTCTTAGAAAAAGAGGGCAGCTGCTGTAAAGGAACTTTTGTATTCATTATGTTGGTCAGTATGGCTGAAATGGAATATAATTTCTTTTAAAGGAACTCAAGAATCAAGGGATGATGTATGGGCTAGATCAAAGATCAAAGATAGCGTAGCAATGTGAATTTGAAACTTGAAGAAACAAGAATTTTGGGGATTGTTTTTCAGTTCTTTATATTTTGCTTTGGGTAAAATTCTGATTATTCACCATGTTTTGGGGGTTATATATCTTTAGTGTATGTCCTGGAGCAATTTTATGGTTTGACATATATTTTCATCACTATGAAACTACCTTTTACTTACCATGACTGAGCAACACAAAAAAGAAAACTTATATTAACTCTATGTTTTGCGTGGTGAGAATAGAGACTTGCTTTTGTTTTCTTATTTTTCTTGTACCAGCCTAGTGTTAAGTAAACAATCCACTCCAAAGAGAGCATGATACTTATCTTTTGGTCTCAGTTTTTGTTTCTTCTACGGTACAATCAAAGATACAAATGCTTATTTGTGCATCTCACATTTTTATTTTTTAGATTTGCTTAGGCTATATCTATTCCTGTTTCTTCCTTTCTTTTTAAGATTTAAATTCCATGTATTGTGAATTTAATGGCAGTTCTGCTGATATGCAGTTGCTTAGGGAGATTTCCCATGAGAATGTGGTAAAGCTTGCAAATGTGCACATCAATCATGCAGATATGTCACTTTATCTAGCTTTTGACTATGCTGAGCACGATCTTTATGTGAGTACATTTCTTAATCTTGATTTCTGACAGTATAATCATTCATGTGTTACTCAAGACTATGCAAACAGCTGATAATAGTATGAGTTAGAGCATCATGCCTTAATAACAACCTGAAAAACAGCATCCTCCACCATCCAAAGGAATAGAGATAACAATGAGAAAAAGATTTATGTACTTGTTTTTTTCTTTTTTTGTTTTGATCAATCTGATTGTAGCAAAAAGTGATTGACCACTTGTGGATTGTGCCAGGAAATCATCAGACATCACAGGGACAAGGTCAACCAATCAATCAATCAGTACACGATTAAGTCCATTTTGTGGCAGCTTCTTAATGGTCTAAATTACCTCCACAGGTTGTACATGTTGTGTTATGTAAACAAATCATTATGAATGGTTGCTGGTGTGGAGACCTAATGAGTAATGAGTACCTCTCATATTGATTCATATGCATCTGTTCCTCTTAAAGTCCATGGTACTTTATCTTCGTTACCCAATAAAAAAAGGAAACTCCAGAGACTCTTACTTTCAGAAAATAGATTTTAAGACTTTCAATATTATCTTAGCCATGCCAAATCTGTTCTGCGATTTTCATTGAAACACTGTTGAGATAGGTGTCGATGGTAGTCATGGTGGTGATATGGTGGATAAATCTAAAGGAAATTGAAAATTTTGAAGCACTAACTTGTGTCTAATTTCTATCTAAATGGCATTGTTTCAGATTTTTTTTTTTAATGAAATTCATTGTGTGTCTAGATTAGAATAGAGATGAACTTGAACTGCTCCATTTATAAGTTAACATATTCGTCCATCTTTATTATGAATTCTCCTTTTTGGTAAAGAATTTAGAACTGATCTCTTGATTGCACCAACGTTGTTGCCTTCAAGGTTTTTATAAATATACAGTTTCATATTTTAATCATAGTTTCTATCATTTTTTATTATCAAAAGTATGAATTCTAATACACTCTTTTAATGTTAAAAAGGTTGGCATGAACTTATACAATGGACATCGTCCAGATAGGATCCTAACTCTCTTTTCTTTAATCTGTATAGTTTTTTCAAATGTTCGTTGTCCTTTCTGATTAATTTACGTATTACTCTAAAATTCTATTCTATTGGATTTTTTACTTATCTGATTCACCTTTATTGTTAAATTTATCAAGGCTGATGAAGTTAAATATTGAAAAAAATGGTAGTGGAACGCATAAAGAACTGGATGCAATTACATTTCGACAATGCCCAACATGTTCATTAGTTAAGCAATAGAAATGTTTCCATCTTGGACCCTTCTTTTGTCATAGATTTAAAAATTAGTTTTTTTTTTTTTTGTCAACTCTTACTTACCATGATAATTGGTGCCATACCTCCTTCACTAGAGGGTTTGAGTTTTTGTTTTTTTTTTTTTTTTTTTTTAAGATTCAAAATGTTTCCTTGAGTAGTATTTAACAGGAGTTGTTCGACATTTATTTAGTGGCATTTACTGAGAGTGTCTATGGATAAAGAGTAAGGGTAGAGAGTGTTCAAAAGAAATTCTATATCCAGCTTTGTGATTACGATATGATTGCACCATTTACTGTGTATGCATCAGGTGGCTTATTACCACCACCCCCAAATTTTGTACAACATGTTGGACTAGGATTGGAAATCGTAGATCCTGGTTCCAAATCTGAATTTCCATTTGTGATAGGATTCGGACTCTCAATACCCAACCAACATTTTTTGGAACCCTATTTCACTGGCCCTACACACAACTCTCTCTTTTCTCTCCCATCCTACAATCATTATTCAACTTTGAATTTTATTTACATTTAGAAAACATAATCAAATATAATATAACAACACAATATCACCCACTTTCCAGACATGATCTGTTATCTACTGTAAAAGTACATAATCTCAATTCTACGTTAAACAATGATTCTTACTATTCTTAAACTTTCCAATACCCAAGATTCTGAATTCCAGATTCCTAATGAATCCTAGTCCAAACATCCCGATAGTGATCAATAGGAAACCTTGTTGGTAAAATGATGGATTATTATTTTTTTAGGCTGTGGAAAATAGTTTTCTAGATTCTCTATAGTAGAATATGTTCTTTAATTTTTCATAGTGATTTTGTTGATTCTTGGAGGAACCAGAATTTCGTGTGCAACTTTGGTCTGTTCTTGAGTACACTTTAAGTTTCAAATGAACGTTGGTTAACTCTTATTATAAAACTTTTGTGCAGTAATTGGATTGTTCACCGGGATCTAAAGCCTTCAAATATCTTGGTAAAAACTTTTATTTTGTTTCTCTTCTGTTGCCACTGTCCCCTCTTTGTTATTATTCCAAATTCCTGATGTGCTAGCAATTTTCCGTTGATAATCTGAATCTGAGCTCTTTCTTTTATATATCATTAACTTTTGATAACCAGGTAATGGGTGATGGAGAAGAACATGGAGTGGTAAAAATTGCTGATTTTGGCCTTGCAAGAATTTACCAAGCCCCCTTAAAGCCTCTATCTGAAAATGGGGTAAGAATTATTTGAAATCTTTAAACAAAACTATTGATGAGCTATATCTCAAAATCATTGAAATTTGAGAGTGAAAAATATGACGAACTTGGAAAAATCTGTATTTTTAGCATTTTTAGCCTAGAATATTTATTATTATTCTTGTTATATACATTCTTGGATTGATATATTGATAGTTTCTCTTTTGAATTTGTGAACTGCAGGTTGTAGTGACTATTTGGTATCGCGCACCTGAGTTACTTCTTGGGGCTAAACACTATACAAGTGCTGTTGGTAAGATCCATTTGACCTATTCTCAGTGTCATTGCAAAATCATTTCAATCACATCGTCTTACATGTGTTCCTGTTCTTTTATGGAAAAAGAAACTTTATATATTAATTTCAGCTGCTAATTATTGATATTTTTATTTATGGAAAAAGACATGTGGGCTGTGGGCTGCATCTTTGCAGAGCTTCTCACTCTAAAACCGCTATTTCAAGGACAAGAAGTAAAAGGGACTCCAAACCCTTTTCAGGTATGATATTTTTCTTTCTGGAACCTTTGTTAATAAAATAACTTGTGCTGACTGAGAATTTATCCAGATGTTTTGTCTAGCTATGTTTTCTAACTTTCATTTGATGATGCAGCTTGATCAACTTGACAAAATTTTTAAGGTTCTAGGTGAGAATATCCTTGATGATTTCCTTTTTCTGTTGATTTTATGTTAACTATTGGTAATAGTTACTTGTGGCATTACTTAGGTCATCCCACACAAGAAAAATGGCCAACACTTGTGAATCTTCCACACTGGCAGTCTGATTTGCAACATATCCAAGGGCACACATAGTTAGTTAAATTCTTTCTTCTTTGCTGTTTCTTATGTCAGTAGGCTGTCTGCTAACTGCTGTCAATGTTCTGGAGCACCTCTCCTTTGTATGGTATGCTATTAACTAAATTTCTCATTTCTTTTATTTCTGTTGATGCAGCAATAATGCTGAACTTTACAATGTAGTTCGTCTATCTCCAAAAAATCCAGCATACGACCTCCTCTCCAAGATGCTCGAGTATGTGGCTAATGTTGAATTCATGCAAGCATAGGAACCAGTAACTTTATCTAATTATGCACATGCTTAGTTATGCTCGCAACTCTCAATTAATGAGATAATAATACTATAATAGGATTGAAATTTGTCGAGTAACATGTTACTTTCCCTAACATTTGGAAAGTAATCAGTCATCACAATTTTTGCGGCTTGATTGATTCACTCTAGTATATATTGCAATAAAATCGAGTGCCTTTATCCTTGTTTTTTTAAATATTGATATTGGAAGTTAAATGATAGTAGGTCCAAATGATTTTCTTCAGCACTAATGTATTTTTTGTTTATTTAAATTGTCTGCTTTGAAGTATGGGGCCGGCTATCCGCACCCCGTGAACTTCTAAACACACCCCAATTTTAAGTTTTTTTAATTAAAAAAATATAAAAATAATTAAATTCCATTTTTGCCCCCAAAATTTCAAAAAAATAAAAAAATTTGAAAAGCCTCACACTCTTCCCTCTCTCCCGTCGATTCAATTTTTTTTCTTCTTTCATTTTTTTAACTTGATTTTTTAGGAATAACACAACAATATAATAAAAAACATTTCACAAGTTAACTAAATATGTAAAAATCATCTAAAAATAACATAAAATCATGTAAAAAATTTATCAAATTCGATGACTCCGTTCGACCCTGGTTGACCGAACACACCTCTGTGTGTTCGGCCACCAAGCGTCGAACATGTTATAGGTGTGTTCAGCCACTATGCGTCGAACACACAATATATCAAATCTGATGACTCCGTTCGACCCTAGTTGGCCGAACACACAGAAATGTGTTCGGCTTCTATGTGTCGAACACACTATAGAATGTTCGGTGGCCGGCCGAACACATCTCTATGTGTTCGACCAATCAGGATCGAATGGAGCCATCAGATTTGATATATTTTTTTTGTGTTTTTTACATGATTATACACGATTTTTATATATATGTAGTTAATTTATGATATAATTTTCATTATATTATTGTGTTATCTCTAAAAAAAGAAAGGACATTAGAAAAATGAAAAAAAAAAAGAGAGAGAGAAGAGGACAGCGGAGGTCAACAGGGAGGGGAAAGAAAGAATGGGGGATTTTCAAATTTTTTTATTTTTTTGAAATTTTAGGGGTAAAACTGGAATTTAATTATTTTTTTATTTTTTTAATTAAAAAAACTTAAAACTGGGGTGTGTTTAGAAGTTCACGGGGTGCGGATAGCCGGGCCCTTGAAGTATTGGTTTAATAACATCTTTCTATAGTAACTACATTTTATTTTTTTAAACTTGAGATCAATTGAATTACATGCAATCCATGACTGATTTTATTTGCAGGTACGATCCTAGAAAAAGAATAACAGCCACACAAGCTCTTGAGCATGAGTATGTATTGACTTTTACCTCTCTGCCAGCTTGTCAACCCTCATCGTCTCTGATATGCCTCCATTTGGATGATCTTTTACATTCACTTAACTATATGCTTGATTACTGGTTGCTTTTTTTTATGAGTGGCTAAATAGGTGACCCTTTTTAACTTATTAATCGAATCTGTTGAACAAAAGCCATTAGTTCCTTGTGTCTGTGACTTTTCTGCATTAGTTTTGGTTTAGAAAGAGGTTTGGACTGAATGATGTGTCCAACTGTCTGATGCTTGAAATATTTCCACTGTCATCCATTTGTCTGCAGCTTCCTTGAGTTGTCTGACCTTTAATTCAGCTCATTCCCACTCTTGATTGATGACCATGGGCCTGCTAAGTGATACTATTCCAGAGTTTTACTCCTTTGCCTCACCAACTCATTCAAGTTTTAATGTGATTTCTGTACTTGGTTCCAAAGAAGAGTTGACTGCCTTAGCTTCTGCAAGATGGTTAATTAGAAAAACACCTTCAAACTTTGCCTACAAATTATTGGTTCAAATACTTGGAAAAATAAAAAAGGATTAGGTCTACATGGTTCAATTAATACAATTGAATTCCAACATAGCTATTTACCATTTTCAGTTAGTTTTGTGTTAATTTAGTATGAATTTTAACTTGCTGATTTATGTCGTTGCTGTTGGGAGTTTCAGAAAATGATATCAGAAAAATCTGTATTCACATATTTCACTGTACGCAACTTTTTTATTGTACTGCTTGCAGAATCTAGTAAACAATTGATGCAATGGTGGTGGTTAGGTTACATAGAGAAAGTTATTACCTTGGGCAGTGGTAAACCTGCTGTATATTTGTTGAAAGGGTTTCACTATTTAAATATTTTTGTCTGATGTTGCAGTCAAAAGCTTCATGGCTATTTCTGTTGGTTTATTCTCTCCTGTTTCATTCTCTTTCAATATTGTTTTTATCCTGTGAAGTGATTGACTTGTTTTTCTTCAAGAAACTATGAAATTTGCTGCTTTTCTTTATACACTTGTGTCCCAGTGGTGTTAAAGTGTCTTCAATTTTCAAAATTAGCCTGGCAATCTGTTAAAATTTTCTGTGTCATCAACTTGCAGGTATTTTCGCATGGAACCTTTACCTGGATGCAAGTATGGAGTTGTACTCTTTTTTTTGAACCTCAGAATTACGTTTGTTAAACACTTCATGTCTAATAATTGTTAATAACTAAATTGTGTCAGTGCACTGGTACCACCACAACCGGGAGAGAAAGTTGTGAATTACCCAACTCGGCCAGTGGACACAAGCACTGATATTGAAGGAACCATTAGCCTTCAGCCCTCTCAACCGGTATATTTACTAAAGTTTTTGGTTTGTTGACATGTTTATTTGAAGCTTCCTTAATGTTAATGCTAATGCTACGGCATAGTTTATGCTGGTGATGATTATCAGCTAATACAACAGTTGTATTGACCCTGGAAAAGGTTTACCCATGTAGTCATCTTGCACAGAGTGATATCTTTGCTGTAGGCCTGCAGCAGCAGCAGCAGCTCTGAACTATCCTACTGCTGTTTTATCTGAGGCCTGATCTAACCACATGATTAGAAATTCCTTCCTTTGCCCTTACTATTGTGAACTTGCATTACTCAGCATCTAAAAGAAATAGAAATATATTTATAATATGAAAGATTATATCTTATGGAATATCATGTTTCTAGCTAGGAATAGAATTCCTTTCTCACTCTCATTAGGCAATTTAGTGATCCACATTCCAGGTAACTGAGGCAAGTTTATATGAACCATACTTATAAACAACCCCAAACCTGATGTGGAAGACACCTTAATGCCAAAATGGGTTGTGGATGCCAAGATAAAGGTTCTGGACCTGCAAGGGATTGTCTTTTAAAATTTTGTGGATATTATTGAGATGTTTAACAAAATGCACACTTGGATATTTAGTTATTGCATGATTGACAACTCTCCCTTGACTATTTTTCTGATCAATTTGAGATTTAATTGTAGTACAGTTACCTGTTATTCTTGAATCAAGTCAACTGCAATAACTAGTTGTTGTGGGATTTCTACAATCACCTTGTGTTAAATCTATCATGATGTAGGTAGCCCAGCAGCCTTTTTATGTCCTTGTAAAGCCTGATTATTCTGTAGGTATCATTTTCAGTTTTTTTGTAAAGGGCACTCGTGTCTTTTTCTCATTAGTTATTTATCCCCTTGGTAGTGAAGTTAAACGGAAAACTATCTTTAAAGCCTTACATGAGTAAGTTCATTTTACATACTAATTGCCTATGGATAAATTTGCTTGTTGATAGTGCACGTTTAACATGCTACAAATGAAACTTAATAGAGTAGAGTGTGGAAATTTTCTGTTCTGAAAGAATACATAGATATATAGTAGGTGTAGTAAAAATTCTTTATTTGATAATGTGTGACTAGAGAAATCTTGGTTGAGATAGGGGATAGGAGAGGTAAAAAACGATGAAAGTTGGAAGCTGTATTTGGGGAGGCTCAGGATGGTTTTAGCAGTCTTTGTAGCTGTACATGGTCTTTCTGAATCACAGTTGTGAATAGTGTGGAGCTTGCCAAAAACGAATGTAGAATCATCCTAGCAAGTCTAAGCAAATACTCACTACTTATTTATTTTCACTCGAAGTCTGTCAAATTTACATGCGACAAATATGATGTTACCATTCATCTTAACATCACAGTGCAATCGGATTTCATAAAGGTGATAAAGATGGCGGTAGTAGATTCTTCCAACCAGGACTAGTGATATTAAGATTAAAGTAACATTAAGATGATATTAAATTTAGTTTTTAAAGTAGTATCATCAGTTTCACTGCTTATAACCTTATTTTATGTTTACTAAGAATTTGATATTTATGCTATAAACAGATGATACTGCATGAAACATTTCCTAATCATTCTCATTTTTCCTTAAAGAGTTATGACTAACATAACTTATCCCAAATTCCCTAAAATATTAACTCTTCCTGTCCTGATGAGGGAACCTTAGCAAGCATGACATATTATTTTGTTGAACTGCATTTTCCAAATGGGATGGAATCTCTGTGACCATTCTTGACATATTAGGTGCTGCTATATGACAAACAAGCTTTACATTAGTCACTGTTTATGAGAATGTTTAGGCATATATAGTGATAGTTTATTTCATCAACTCTTAACATTTTCACATCACTGTATAATTTTTGTGCATTTGAACTTTAAAAAGATGATGTGGCTAGAATGCCACATTCTATTAACTAATTGACCCCTTTTTATATTGCTCAATAATAGGCTGCTTCTAAGCAGGTCCTGATAGCCTGTCTAAAAGATTATGTATGGTTTACTAAAGTGCATACAACACATGTTACAAAATTATTTAAAGAGTTTAGCACTTCAAAATGCAGTTATAAGCAATACAAAACTCTTTTAGCGGCTTACCAGCACTATAAGATAAGAAAATTAAACAACTGACCTAGAGACTAGGGTATGAGTATTTGTCTTTTTTTTTGTTTTTTTTAATTGTTTACTTATGAAGCTAGAATCAAAGTGGAAAATAGCTATTGTAAACTCCAACAAGTAACGTTAATTACATTTCACTAGTGAATGAAGTTGTGTAAAATAGTATCTTACCTGTGTTTGAAGGATTTAAAAGCAATAAGTGAGAGTGGAGTGGCACACATATTTTTTTATTTTCTACTTTGCATAGAATTCCAAATTTTAAATGATAGATAATGCGAAAGTTATTTTTTAAATAATCTTTTTTAACAGATTTAAAAGATTCATAACCATATAACAAAAATATTCAAACCAAATTAGGATGATTAAGCAAAACGTTGAGCTTCATATAGGAACATTTAAGGAGACAATATACTTAGAAATAAATCATCCTGTATGGAAGTAATGGGTAAAAAAGTCAAACCTAATAAGTTTGTCCTATCTAACCATGAGTTATTGCATGTGCCAGAAAAAGATGATCCACATATTCATGACAATTTCTTCAGATTGACTTGTCTCATGGATACTTTATTGTGGTTTGCTTTTATAGCCATCATCTGGAAATTCTATGTCTGGGGGCATGACAGGCCCTCACGTTATGCAAAATAGATCTATGCCTCGGCCGATGGCCATGGTTGGCATGCAACGAATGCAGCAACCTCCTGGAATCCCAGCTTACAATCTTGCTTCTCAGGCTGGTATGGGCACTGGAGTAAATCCTGGTGGCATACCAATGCAACGGGGTGTTGGTACCCAGGCTCACCAACAGCAGCAGGTTTGTGTGTTTAGATGATAATATTGCTGAATGTTTGTGGTTGTTTCCGTTCCTTTAGTAAATTTTTAGTCTATTGTTTTATTATAGATGAGAAGGAAAGACCCTGGAATGGGGATGCCTGGATACCCTCCACAACAGAAATCAAGGCGCTTCTAAGGTAATATCACTTTTCGTTCTTTGGTTTTATTCGAGAAATATTTCTCCCTAATATTCGCTTGGGAAATGTGGAGGGATTTCCTCACAGAACCTGATATTAATGTTTCAATGGATAGATTCCAAGACAGATAATTTATATGAAGTCTCAGTTTATGCCTGGTTTTGAAGTTTGATAGAGCTCATATTTTTCTCACTTTCATGTATTTTTCGTGGATGTGGTTCATGTATTCTCTACCCCATACATATTGTTCTACTGTACATAGATAGTTGTTAGTAATTGTGCAAATCACTAAATTAATGTTTGGAATCTTTCATGTCATATTAATGTTCTCCACTCCAATCAATCATGACTATATTCTCGGGGTGAAACTTAGGTTTTATGTACCAAAGAAGGGGTTCCGAATAGTTTGATCATTATTTACACTGCTTTTGGCATAAAAATGCAGACACTGACGCATAAAAGCTTTGATAACTTATGTAACCATTTAAAAAGAATAGGCATAAAAAGAAAAAAAGAGAGTATCCTAATGTCCATGCCTCAACTCTAATTGCTCACTAGGTATTATTCATAGTGCTTGATTTTCTTTCAAATCCCGGAAATTGTCCATGATGGATGGTGCAACTAAATTTAAATCTCATATTCTGTACAGAAATCTTTAGAAATGATATTTAGTTTGTGAACGTAAAACCGAAATTTTATCTAGACAAACTACAACTTATTGATCTTGGCCCAGCTAAAGGCCATTATGTTCAAATCTTAATTTTAACTAAAATATATAATTGAATTATCCATATAATCAAATCCTGTAAAAAAATCTTTTTAGCATAATCTATATAGAAGTAGCAGAAAGTAGTAGTAAAGCAATATATGCTTGAATATGGAGATTAGTAAACCCGCAAGTCTTTACACTTCTAAAGGTTCAGAACATTCCTAGATTGCTTATACATCGTATACAACTGTTAGTGTTGATTCTTGTTTCATGAAAGAGTCAAATCTAGCAAGTGAATACATTCTTTAAACCAGGGTAGGCATTTGCAAGTATATGTTGAGAGTATTTTCATCTTGAAGAATCTAGTTCTACGTGTTTGTGTGGTATTTCAGGTCTTTTACTTTCATGCATTTGAGGGGAAGTGGGTGGGGTTGGCCCCTTGACCTTACTCTGCCTTCAATGGGATTTATTTTGTGCAATTACATTGACCTTCTAATGGGAAAATACAAAAAAAATAACTGTATTTTCAAGTCATTTCATGGTTCTAATCTACTAACTCTTATCTTGTTTGTGCATATGCCACTGCTAAGTAAAATTCCGCAAATTCTTTGTTGATTATAGTAAAATAAGTTAAGATGCCAAGCTCATCATCTTTTCAACTGTCTACCTGGGTGGATTGAGTTTCTATCGCAAGGTGCTTCAGTTAACGTCATTCAGATTGCAGTGTATTTCTGATTAATTATTACATAGAAAAAACCCAGCATTTTCACCAAAGAGTTGTGAAGTTATTTTCAAATACGCAGGTTTCCTTTTTCTAGATTTCCAGGCAGAGGAGTATTAGTTACCCCTTCTGTGGGTCTCTAGGACTTAGAAAGAACAATAGTGTCATAAAGAAGAGAATCATTAATAAACTAGGTACATTTTCAACTACACACAAGATCATGAATGTGTTTTAGCTTAAGGCCTCAATCTTCAATGGCGTGAAATCTGAGGTTGCATTATGTTGTTGCCTGCGGTTATATTGCATATTGCTCTACATCTATGCATATGAATTGTCCAGAAATCATTCTCTGTTGGAAAAGATGCATTTTCATTTCATTTTGTATATGGTTTAGTTCTAGACTCAAAGGGTCTTTTGTGCAGGATTCAGCTGGGGTTTCCATATCATACACAGCACATTTAACAAGATTACATTCAATCAGGTTCTTCAAGAAACCTGAAATTTATCGAGTGATGGGAAGATGTAAGAAACTAAGCTCGGTGAATCAAATGATGATCCCTGATTCACATCCACTCATCAGATTCATATATCCCTTCATCTTGATATCCTGTATATTTGTTTGTAGTTTCTAAACTGATGTTTTGTGTTCTAGATTAGGCATTTACTCTGTTTCTTTCCTTCATTGGTAATTGCTATGTAGTAAGCAGTGGTGAATTTGAATGCCCTAATTCTCTTGGCTGTTTTTTTGTTGCTTGGATTGGCATTGGGCTAATACAGAGTTTATATGGGTTGGGGTTTGAGATTACAAATATAAGAAACTCCAAATTTCCACATATATTGATTATGAGTTATGATGATATAAATACTAAATATAGATGATCACACAGTATAATTTAAACTAGGGTGCTGCTATCCGCAGCCCAAAAATTACTAATCACACCTCATTTCTATACATTTAGTAATAGTAATTTTCCGCACCCTTTAAACTATACTAGTTTAAGGAGACTATTTTATTGTTTCCCTTAAAACCAAAAAGCAGCTAATGCAGCATAAAATATTGAGTATTTTGTATTCTTATTTTTGGAATGTGTGAAAGCAGTCCTTTTCCAAGGAAAAATACAAATAAAATAAGAGGAAATAGGCAGCTGTACCACAAAATATATAATGTGGAATAAAAATATCATCTTAGATAAAAACAATGACAAAATTACCACATTTTTTGACCGAGTGACACTTCTGTGCACAAGGTGCAACAATACTGTTATATTATATGAGTGATACTGTTATATTAATATAACAGTATCATTCATATAATATAACAGTATTACTTCATATAATATAACAGTATCACTCATATAATATAACAGTATTACTTCATATAAAACAGTATCACTCATATAATATAACAGTATTGTTGTGCACAGATTTGGATCTGTGCATCTTGTGCACAAAAGTTTTTGCCTTTTTGACCAGTCCTGAGATGAATAGTGTGTCCATTAAAATAACAATATTTGACTTGTACCATTAAACGAAAATTGGGAGAAACTTACACTATTAAACGAATGTAGTATGAACTTACAACTATTAAATGAAAATCTGCAAATTTTCGTTTAATAGTGTAAGTTCGAATTCTTGTACCCATTACACTATTAAACGAAAATTTGCAGATTTTCGTTTAATAGTGTAAGTTCATACCAATTCGTTTAATAGTTTGCTTCCTCAAAAAATTTTCGTTTAATAGTGCAAACGAAATATATGCAAAGTGGCACTATTGTCGTTTAATAGTTTGCTTCCTCACACAATTTTCGTTTAGATTCAAATTACTTATTAAACGAAAATTTATGCAAAGTGGCACTAATTTTGTAAACGAAAATTAGCAAACTGTAATTTGTAATTTTTCGTTTAATAGTGCAAAATTAGATTCAACTTACTTATTAAACAAAAATTTATGCAAAGTGGCACTATTTTTAATTTGCAAATTTTCGTTTAATAGTGCAAAATTAGATTCAAATTTTCACAATTAGATTCAAATTTATGCACTTATTAAACGAAAATTCAAATTACATATGCACTTATTAAACGAAAATTCAAAAATGTTTCAACTTCAAACATACATGACAATCCTTTCACACATTCGATGCTAAATAAATTGGACATTTTCTTTTGGTATGTTTTATCGAACCACACACGGAGCAATGTTTCTTTTTCCTTCGCCTGGCTTGACCCTCATTTTGTGGATCGAGATCATCATCGAGTACTTGATTCTCGAAGGGCAAGAGTTCGGTACATCTCGACTTATTATGACCGGGTTTACCACAACGACTACATGCAGCGGGTTTGCGTGAAGGTTCGGCATGCTCACCGGTCGAGGGAATACGTCTAGATTTCGGACAACCTGCTTGTTTTGGTTTGTCTGGCGAAATACATCGTTTGTTCCTCGCATTGTCAAACACACCCCAATCTTACGGATCAGGTACGGGATTAACATCACATGCCCACATCCCCCTCAACCATTCTGTCGTGTAATATGTGCCAACCTAAGAAGTGATTGTTTCTTTCGCAAAACTGCATGCAGTAAGAGAGAAATAAAACGTTAGTTTTTATATTATTGTTACATATTCTGAATTGATAATGGTTTAGTTGGATCGATCGAGATTACCTTAATACTGCACATGCATGTGAACATGGTATCAACACTGCTTGGTAAATACAACAAGAGCACTCGTATCGGGAGAGATCAACGAGAAAAATCTTACTCCCATCTATGACTTTGTATTTGAATCGTGAGAGTGGCTCAACTTGCATACGCCGTCCAAGCTTGGTGTATTCTAACAATGTCTCATAGGCGGACTTTGTCAATATGTTTTGTCTCTCTAGTGCAGTCGTCCTCCTCTCGTAAAACCACCGTTCTATAATCCGCCGAGCACACTACAAAAAAGAACAAACTGGTAGCTTTCTGGCCTAAAGAAGGCGAGCATTCCATGTCTCAGCAGCATTTGACGTCATGAAATTGAATCGTCGAACAGGACATTTTACACGGGACCACCTACTCGTACCTGCTTTTCTTAAGGTATAAAGTGCACCTTCTATCTTCATTTTCTCCATGTCGGTGACGTACCTATCAAAATTAAAGTTAAATCCATAAAATTTTCTAACAACCAAATATGCTCTTCAATAATGTTTCAACAACATATATCAAACACAGTTTAAAAAAATTACCGTTCGAATTGACAGAGCTGATACGAATAGGCTGCTTTGTGGAATAGGTCAACGAAACGTGACCCATATTTGGCCAAATTTTGTTGCAGATGAAAACAACATATACCATGAGTGGCTTTTGGGTACACCTCTTTGATAGCATTACCGATGTTGGTGTGTTGATCAGGGCATCCAAAAGCTGCACGAACTTGGTTCAAAAACTAAGTCCATGATTCATCGTTTTCCACATCGCCTATCCCAATTGCTAGAGGGAAGATGTGCTCGTTTCCATCTTTCGTCACAGCGACGAATCTGATCCCTTTATATTGCCCTTTCAAGTGACAACCATCCAATACTATCACCGGACGTGAATACCGCTGGAATCGTTCCAAATACTATCCAATACTATCCCTTTAAATTTTTCAGATTCATGTGTTTCCAAATTTGTATACGTTCCGGGATTTGCACCTTTCAATGCTTCCAAGTACAGTGGCAGCATTGCAAATGACTGTTTGAGATCTCTGTATGCCTCCCGCATCGCATGACGTTTCGCTCTCAAATTAATTAATTAAAAAATACTCACCAGTAGAGCAGCTGTGAAACCGTAAAAGTGGAAAGTGGGTGGTCGGATACCCAAAGGGGGCAGAGTGGTGGGGTACTTATCTATATGTCGCAACAAGTTGAGATATGAGAACTTCCCCCATGAGAAGCTCTCCCAAAGGTCATCCTGCTCTACTAAAACCCAGACCCACTATCTACTTTGGTCTTTCCGACGTCGACCCCCAGTACAATACAATAGAGGATGAGAATTTTAGCAATCTTAATTGCATCATCCATACTATGATGCCACTCCCCATTCACAAATCGGTGACGAATATGAAAAACGGTTGTAGATGCATGTCCGGCAACCACTCTCTCGTATAATCCACCTTCAGGTGGTTCCTGTCGGCAATGGGGATCGAATTCTGAGTCACCAAAATACAGACCCGTGACGAGAGTGAACTCCCTCCTCGAGAACCAACAAAAACGGTCGGGCCCGATGCAAAACCATCTCTCGTACTCCTCATCGCCGTTAATCTGAGAAACCTCACGAGACATTAATAAATGGAGAAAGGCTTTGCACGAGTCGTTACCAGTGAACCACAAAATAAAATGCCCGAAACAAGTTCGTCTAAATTGTCGCATGCACTCCATACCAATATGGCTAAACTCGACTCTTATATCGTCCAATATACTAAGATGGGTGTATCCGTTAATATAAGACGACCGATCCTAAAGATCTCTTCGCATCCATACACGATCCAACTAAAATGTGTACAAGAATTGTAAATCACTAAATGACTAAATGACATCAATAATTCAATACCTAAATAAAATATATAAAACAATAAATTTGATTTTAATATTTGAAAACATAATTTAGTTTTAAATCTTTTACAATTGTAATTAAATACTTGGATATTTGTTTACAAATAGTCAACAATCTTATTTTACATGAAATGTAATAGATAAAACCAAGTCCGCTTTTATTGATATACCAAAAAGTATATGTGATATAACATCAAAGTGTCCAGAATTCTTTTTAACACTTGGTTTTCGTTTTTAACCAGGTCAATAATCTTTTCTTACAAATACTTTTAGTTTACCGAAAACATTTGATAGTCTAATTTCTTTAAATTAAAAAAAGATTTTATAATTTTAGTTTTAATAATAAGAATCAAATATTACATCTTACATCTTATATAATTCGAATCAACATCTTATTGGATAATTCAAGGGTATCGGTCAAAAGAATTAATCAACATATTACATCTTATTTATTACATTTAGTTCCCTTATTTTATTACATCTAATATGATAAAGTTAGGTTTTAATTTTTCTTCTTAACATTTTTCGGACTACAAATATTTGGATATGAATTCTAATTTATCATTACAAATTTATCGAGGTGAATTAATGTCACATTCCACAAACACACATTTTCGTTTAAATCAAATCCAATTACACGAAGAAGAAGATTTATCAATATACGAAACATGCTAAACGAAACATCCCCAAATTTCGACAAAATGAAACATGCTTCAACGAAATTCATGGATTTAGGAAACTAACCTGGTTCTCCATGGATTGTTCTTCTTCTTCGTCGAAAATCTGTCCGATTCCACGAAAATTTCCCAAATTTCTTCGTCTTAGCAAATCCACGAAAACAAGTAAATCCATGAAAATTTCCTCCTTATTTCCACGAATTTCAAACCCCCACCCTCAAATTATGTTCGTACCTTGCAGTTCAACAAAGAAGAAGAAGAGTATGAAAGATTCTAAATGGTAGCTTGTGCTAAAATGAAAATGGAGAAGGCTTGTAGGGTTTGAAAGATTCTAAGCCAAGGACTATCAAACGAAATTGGCAGCAATATCAAACTCAACTCGTGAACTTTGTTTGGAACATACACTATTTCGTTTGATATTAACTTAATTGGAATATTGTACTATTAAACGAAATTGAACAATGCTATTAAACGAAATTGGAGCACACTATTAAACGAAATTGGTTGCATGAACTATTAAACGAAATTGGTTGGAAACTACATGAACTATTAAACGAAATTGGAAGTACATGAACTATTAAACGAAAATCAGCTATTAAATGAAATTGGAAGTGCACTATTAAACGAAAAACTGAATTTCGTTTAATAAGTCAAATTGAAACATTTTCGTTATGCATATAATGTCTCTTGTGTAACAAATTCGTTTAATAATGTCTCTTGTTTAACATATTTTCGTTTAATAGTACTAGCCATTTCAATCTCAATTCTTGCAATTATTTTTTTAATCTTATTTTATTAATGGGATTTGATTGTTAGTTAACCCAAATAGTATTTCAATCAAATCAACTCAAGAGCCGTAAAAAATTGTGGTATTTTTGTCACTTTTTTATCTAAAGTGGTAAAATTGTTCACAACTATATATATTGTGGTACAGTAGGCTGGTAACCCAATAAAATAAGGCCACTATAATTGCTGTTTTCCGTACGCAACAGTCTACTGCAGATGTGGTATCAACTTGCAGGATTAAATTATTAAGGGGAGGACTAAAGGCACAACACAAACTTTGAAAGGCACCACACTTTTTTTTCAAATTTTTTTTCCAATTTTACCCTTAGGGTTTGTCAACTAGTTTCGTTCGGTCAAGGTGACCGAATGTGCTTCATGGTGTTCGGTCAAGATGACCGAACGTCCTTCTATGTGTTCGGTCATTACGACCGAACGCGCTTCTATATGTTCGGCCATGGTGGTCGAACAGCGCACCTGTCACCTGTCCCCGTGCGCGCTCAACGCATCCGTTTCTGCGTGCGCACAACGCTCCCGTCATCCGTCGTGTAAGCGCGCACCGCGCCCTCGTCCTCGTCCGCTCGCGCGTTGAGCGCCTATCCTCACTCATCCGCGTGCACAGCTCTCCCGTCACCCGTCGTGCTCGCGCGTGTTCGGTGCCCACTGTCACCTCGGGCGCACGCGACGACGAGTGACCGCGGTCGGGTTTGATCGAGTTTTTTGCGTTTTTTTTATGTTAAATCTTTTTTTAGAATGGAATGCCAACATAATGACAAACATTCTACGAATTTGTTAAATGTGTGAAAATCGTGTGAAAATCGTAGGAAAAAACGTAAAAAAACAATTGAACTGGAGAGTTTCGTTCGGTCCCGGTTGGCCGAACACATAGAAGAGTGTTCGGTCAACTTGACCGAACGAAACTAGTTGACAAACCCTAAGGGTAAAATTGGAATTTTTTTTTTTTGAAAAAAAAGTGTGGTGCCCTTAGAAGTTTGTGTTGTGCCTTTAGTCCTCCCCAATTATTAATGGATTAATCATTAAGTGAATCTTTAGGATTATAAAAGTTAAGAGTCAAATTTATTTATTATAGCTAAGCCTCGATAAATGAATATCAATAAAGTAATAACCTTGTTTATACAGTTAAACTTCGATAAATGAATATTCGATCAAGTAATATAACTTGGTTTAAATAATTTCAACTAAATGGCATTAAGTCATAAAAAAATATTTAAATCCTTAAGGGCCTAATGAAAATATAAATTAGAGGACTTAAATACTCCCGGCCCGATCCGATTGGATCTTAAAAAAAAAAAAAATATATATATATATATATATATATATATATTATTTATTTAAATTAGGCAAAAGAATAGCAGCAACGCATCTCCTCTTCTCTTCCTCTCCCTTTTTTTTTTCTTCTTCTTCTTCTCAATCGCAAGGTAAGAATTGAATTTTTGTGTTGTTTTCTTCATGCAGCATTGTATTGCTTCTTTATATGGGATTCTCTCATTTCATATCTTCTTTCCCCATTATTTAATTGAATTGTGGAGAGTTATCTTTCTTCTACTTCTACTTGATTTCTTTCCTTTCTGTAAAATAAATCTGCTTCTTACTGTTTATGATGTGGTCGATCTTAGTTCTTTTTTTGGATTTAGGGTATTGAACATTGGAGAAACTATGATTGGTATTTCGTTAATCTTGAATTCCAGTTTCAGGATGGTAGACACATGAATTGTAGATTAATTCTGTTTACGTAGTGAGGGAAAGTTTCCAAGCAATATTCTCTCGACACATGAATTGTGAGGGAAAGAATTGCTTCTAGTGAGATAATTTTAAATCTTAAAATTTTTTAGGTAGTTGAAAGAAGGTGCAGGCATGGTAATGGAGGAAGAAAGAAACATGGGTGAACATATGCATGCAATATCTTATAATGTAAGTACTTAATACACAAAGGTAAATATGAGATACCATAAAGGTATTTACGCATTGAAGATAAAATGTAATATCTTAAAGATAAATATGTAATATCTTTAACTATTAGTATTAATATATATATATATATATATATATATATATATATATAATACCCTAAACTATCAACATTAACACTTTAACGACATGATTAATATGATTGAATGGAATTACGTGAGAATGGAATGAACTCAAAAATGGAATGGTGATGGAAAATGAATGGTATAAAAATGTTCATTCCTATGATTGGTATCACAAAGGAATATGAAATGAATGAAATACATTATGATTATATTTTATGATTAATAACTACAAATAAAATGTATAAATATTAAATCAATCTTATTTGACCAAATTACCTTTCACTATAATTTTATTTAATATTTATATTTAATATATCACTCAAATTTAAATTATTTGGCATATTTAAATTTAAAGATAATCATTTTTACAAAAAATTAATCATTGTACTAATATTAAGGTATATTATATTTATGAATTTTATTTTTTTAATTTTATTATTAATTTACTATTTTTGTATTATTTATATATATTTAAAGTAGTTAGATACTCCCTCCGTCCTAGCTGAACTTGTCTACTTGTCATTTCAGTTTGTCTCATCTGAACTTGTCAGCCCATAAATGACAATTTTTTTTTACATTAATATCCCTATATTTCAACATTATTACAAAAATGTTATCCAAAAGTGCATAGGATTTGATTTGATGTGTATATTATTACAAAAATGTCATCCAAAAATGCATATCCATTTGAGTCAACTGAATTTTCTTAACCTCTGTGCCCGGTCAACGTAGACAAGTTGAGTCAGGACGGAGGGAGTAATAATAATAATATATTTATCATATCTTTTATTAATTATTTTATATGATTTTATGTTATTAAAATTTTAATATCTTATTTTATATTATCTAAAAAAATATTTTAATTACAATTTAACTATAACCTATTTTCTATACTAATATTCTTTTATCTTTTTTTTTTATATTTTACAACTATATATATATATTTTTTGAATTATTAGTATATATATATATATATTATTTATAGATAAATATTATATCAGAACTTTAATTATTTGTATTATTAAAATTATATACATACTATCTTTATGTTTTTTAGATTTTTGTATGTATTAATTATTTTTATACTATTTATATATTTAGTTTTTATTATTTTTTTGCTACTTTTATTTATTTATTTATTTTTAAATAATTTAATATTATTTACAAAATTTTATATAATAATTTAACTTTAGAAAGTTATTTTGTGAAAACATGAAATAAATAATGATAATAGTCAAAATTAATAAAAAATACGTTAATTTCCTTGAAGATGGGAATGCATAATACATGGGGTAGGAAGGAATGATCATTCCCTCATTCATGGTAATAACAATTCATGTGAGAATCACTATTCCTACTTATAAAACATACCAATCAAAGGAATAAGAATGAAAGTAAGAATGATGATTCCATTCCCACCCCATTTCATCATACCAATCATGTCGTAAAGGTAAATATGTAATTTCTTAAAGATGCATATGGAATAGTTTATACTATAAACATTAAAACCTTAAATGAGATAAATATGTAATACCTTAAAGAGTAGTGTTTGTGTGCACTAAGTGCATAGATCATGATCCATGCAACTGGGCGCACGGATCGGAATGGATCGGGTTTGGCCCAGATCCGCGCCCAGGTTTTTTTTTTTTTTTTTAATTTATGACATAACATTTATGTTTACCGAATATAACTTTTATGTTTACCGAGTATAACCTTTATGTACAAATATCATAACCTTTAAGTAAAACTACTTAGACTTTTTTTAGTATAAAAAATATAATTAAAAGTTATGTAACCTTTATGTTAACCGAGTATAACTTTTATGTTATATTAGTATAACCTTTACATACATATATCATAACTTTTAAGTGATATTACTTAGACTTTTTTCACTATAAAAATTCATATAGTATGGCTTAATCTTTATGTTATAATAATTTAACATTTATGCTATATTAGTATCATTTATGTACTTATAAAAGAATAACATAAGATTATATTATTATAACGAGAAAATTAAATTATTACACATAAAGGTTATATTATTACAACATAAAGGTTTTGAAAAATATTATAAGTCTGTTATACACTATAAAAGTTTATGCGAACATAACTAAAAGGTTAGCCCAATATAACTGGGAAACTAGGGTTTGAGCTAGGATTTTGGCTAGAGTTTGGACGCGTGAGTGCGCGTGTGGGCGCATGAAGCCCGCATGGACGTATGAAATGCACCTCCAGATTGGGTCGATCCGGTTGCACGAATCTAAGATCTGTGCACTTGGTGCACAAAATCATTTGTGTACCTTAAATGTGTGCATATGTAATACCTTATATTATAAGTATTAATAACTTAAAGGTAAATATGTAATATCTTAAAGGTGAATACGTAATATCTTATACTATAAGTATTAATACTTTAAAGGTAAATATGTAATATTTTAAGAGTATACAACTAATACCTTAAGAGCATACAATTGATACCTTCACTGAATGAACAACTAATACCTTAAGAGTATACAACCGATACCATTGCTGGATAAATTATATATGGAATTAGGTGGTACGCGACACACACAAACTATGGTGTGAGGGGCGTATGAGCGTACATGGAGATGGTCCACGTGCCGAGTCGGGTTGGGTGCACGAATCAGTGCCCCTGATGCACATAAGTTATTGTCTATAAATTAATAATTTTAAATTCTATACACACTAGAACTATCAAAATGGATTAGGCCCGGCCTTGCGCCCCATCCCACACAAAATGGCGGATTGGGTTGACTAATTATTGATTCGTGAAAAAGTGTGCCTAAGTGAGTTTGGCCCGCAATGGGTTGGGCTTTTAGTGGGTTGGCCCGTGTGCTGATAGGTTGGCTAGCCTTTATGTTTTTTGATATTTTTCTAATTTTTTCCATTGAAAATATAAATGATAAATGAATAATAATGATGATTTTTACATAGTGCAAGCAATGATTCATAAAACTATTAATATTAGTCATTTATATATAGGAATGAAAAAAGTTCAGTGAAAGAACTATTTAAAAAAAATTATTTTTTGTATATTATATATATTTGAATGCACATATATCTTAGTAAATATATATATATATATATATGTGTGTTTTCTTTCTAAAAAAATTAAAAATATAATAATAAATTAAAAAAAAATTTGGTCGGTTGGCTCACCTATCCCACCCCACCGAATGGTGGGTTATGGTGGATTGTGGGTCGGTCCGTCCTGTCGGCCCATATTGACACCAAAACCTTTCAATTAATCAACAATACTCATACAAGAAGTTATTTCTTCTATAAAAATGCATAATCTAATTGATTGTTCTTTCTTTTCACCTAAACCAAAACAATCATCATCCTTAACTCTTTGTAGTACAAACACAATTTATGTATATTTTGCTCATTTTGTAGCAAGTAGTTGTTTAAGAAGGTAGTCATTGCTTTAAATACGTAAGACTTTTGATGACAGGTCTGTGACAACAACACGACTATCATTTGGCTCTAAATCATTTTCACCATCATTGTTCACTAATGATTGGATAATTCCTTGGTCTTTAGTTGATTCAAAAACACATCTTTCGAACTATGATCACTAGGATAGTTCGAAAGATGTTTGATATCCATCACCTTTCTATAACAAAAATTAGAAATGATACAAAATCGTACAGTGGTGAAAACAATTTGTACTTGTTATAGTCTTCACATCAAATCTCCAAGCCATACTAGCAAGATCAATAACATTGACAATATTATATATTTTAGGCTTTGGTGCTTCAACCTTCAAGAATGATTAAATCTTAGACGTTGTGTTAGGAAGCTTAAGCCTTCCACTACCTATAAGTTGAGGAATAATGTACTATTAAAATAACATTTCTATGTTTCATTCTTTTATTAAGTCAACCAACATATTTTCAAAAAACAATCCACTCATTCAAGTCTTCTTGTTGGATCCATACTATAACCAAGATTGTTTATGTTCACATTTAAACCACCTAGAATTTGCATACCTATTAATAACCCAAAAGAGGCCCTTATCGGATCCATCACTACTGCAACAAACAACAATAATCCTCTCCGTGTCCCTGTGTCATCTTTGCATTCTTCGAGCAAGTGAATGTTCAGCTTCAATTAATAAAATAATCAAGTTTCATCGATATCAAAAAATATCCATATCTTGCCTTGAAATGCACTAGAAAAGTTTAACTATTGATTTGTATTACCATGCATTCTTTTTTAGCAAAATATATTTTGCTCTATCCTAAGTAATTTCTTCAAACATACTCTTTCACTTACCTTTGAAGAAACAACTCATACATAATTTTCTCAACTCATGGTATATGTGTGTGCAGTGTGTATGTGCAGTAGCGTGTGTGTGGGCGCACTGTGTTCTGGTGTTGAGTTTGAGTTGTTAGCGATGTGTCGTCGTCGGCCACGACAAGACGACGGTGGAGCAAGGATAGGGGCAACGACTGGGGAGGTTTGGGGGGAAGGGGGCCCCTTTGTAAATTAGATGTAGTACAAGGGCTTAAATGCAAACCCTAAATAATTAATGAAATTGCACTTCCACGTTTGGTTTACTGAATTTTACATATAAGCCCCTACATTTTTGGAGAATTGCATATGCACCCCATGACTTTCTAATTGAGCAGTTTTAACCCTAGAACTTTCAAGAAATTGTAGTTCACTCCCTAGTGGTTGACTGAAATTTTACATATAAGCCCCTACATTTTTGGAGAATTGCATATGCACCCCATGACTTTCTAATTGAGCAGTTTTAACCCTAAAACTTTCAAGAAATTGTAGTTTACGACGGTGGAGCAAGGATAGGGGCGACGGCTGGGGAGGTTTGGGAGGAAGGGGGCCTCTTTGTAAATTAGATGTAGTACAAGGGCTTAAATGCAAACCCTAAATAATTAATGAAATTGCACTTCCACCTTTGGTTGACTGAATTTTACATATAAGCCCCTACATTTTTGGAGAATTGCATATGCACCCCATGACTTTCTAATTAAGCAGTTTTAACCCTAGAACTTTCAAGAAATTGCAGTTTACTCCCTAGTGTTGCAGAAACTCTTAGTTTGAGCCCTAGAATTTGTTGAAATTTCAGTTTACATCCCGAAATCTTGAGAAAAAAGATATTATGAACCCAAAGTGAGATATATGTTGAAATTGAAACCCTAGAATCGCTATGACTTTAGCAGTCAAAGATCCCAGATAAACGTGCCTGGACATTGACGAAGCTGTACAGGTAACTGATCATCCACCGATCAGGCACCTGACCTCCTGACACCTCTTTCTCTCGAGGCCTTATTCCCTTGGGTAGGAATAAGAATGAGGAACTTCGAGACGAGACAGGTAGCTGTCTTGGCTTTGAGCAGTAATTGTCAAACAGGAGGAACCTGATGGCCAATCTTGGCGTTGTAACTCCACCCCTGAGTAGTAAGCTTAAGGATGATGACAGAAAGGGGGAAGAGAGTTCTAAGTCAAGAGTCACTAAAGAGTCACTGCTGAAGCCTTATTGCAAGGGGGAAGCAGTTAATAATGGCGATCATGAGTCATCTACCATCTGGAGCAACAATCGGAACAGCAAGCTGATCATCCAAGAAGATTTGAAGGATGCAGCAAGATGATGAAAACATGTTGAAAAAGGCATGCAGAAGATCAAAGATGGTAGAGAGAGAGAATAAGAACTCCCTGATGGAAAAACGTGGAAACAACAAACTGAAGAAACTGAAGAAAGAAGTAAAGCTAGATGGAGGAGTAGCAACTTTCTTACTTTTGTACTAAAATGTAATTGTACTTGTACAATCATTAAGTTTCTTATAAAAGAGCATTTTTATTTAATGACTCTTGTTCTTATTATGTTCTATCATCATCAAGATAAAAGGGGAAATTGTTGGGATATTTCAGTAGTTATCTTGATAAGACAGAACAATATGTGTAATAAGATAATGAAGTTTTCTAAAATAAAGTTTCCACTGATTACATGATCATAAGCTTATCTCTCTATGAATAAGATCATGTAATGGTTTTCCAAATGTTAAGGAAAACCAACCTCAGAAGAATTAAGAAGACATTCTCTAAGGGTCAGCAAGCTGTATGAAACAACAAGCTGAGAAGAGGTATCTGCATAGGAAGCAGATATAATGCTGTAAGGAGTAGACAACAAACTGTAAGGAACAACATGCTGAAAAAGAAGAAGAAAACTCGACGAAGGAAATAGGAAGCTGTCAGCAGATTACAGAAGCCAGCAAGCTGAAGACAGCAAGAAGCAGCATCAGGAAGATCATGCAGTAAGAAGAAGAGAAAAACTAGCTGACTTCAAGCAATCGTTGTATGAACTTCATCCTTGGACCCATACCGACTTGACAGGTCAGCAGGAATGAAAGAGAGGTCCAGGAGCAAATTGTAAGCGCATTAAATGCACACGTCAATATCAACTCAGAAATATTTAATGCGGCTACAGAAGAAGATCTTGAGAGATTGGAGTTCACATTCAAAATGGGGAAGTGTCTTCCTTCAACGGATACTTTCCTTCAACGGATATATTCTTAAGATCTATAAATAGAAGGTGTGGCTGATTGAAGAAAAGTGCTGAACATAGTTGAGAGGAAAATCAGACATATTCCAAAGCTTCTCAAGCTTATCCATGTTCAGCCACTCAACCTTCTAGGAGCAGTCTACAATAGCATTGAAGCCATCAAAGATCAAGACTGTTCCGCACTAGTTGAAGAACCCTTTTTTTCTTTAACCATTGTGTTGTGTGTGCTAGGTTGTTTATGGTGTAACTTAGTTGAGAGGATTAGATCCTTGCTAAGTGTGTAGTCTAGAAATAGATTACTTGCCTTTTGTGGGATTGTACCCTTTGTGGGTTGTGGCCTTCGACTAGAGTTTGGGATTCTAGTAGACGTAGTTTGTTAGGAAGAAGTTTGTAAAGCGAGGCTTGTAATTCGTACTAACCTAACAAAGTTCCTCATTGAGAAGGAGTATAGTGGATGTAGAAGGCTTACACCACCTTCGAATCACTATAAGCAAAATGTGTTTATATGCTTTGATTTACTTACTGTTTTGCATTTTATTATATCATATATCTTACAGTATACATCATAAGCATTGTGCATTAAATTATTGGCAAAAAACATACTTGTAAAAGAAAACTGGTTTCCAAAAAGGAACTCTATCAAGTTTATTCTGCTGCACTATATTCTGATACCGGGTCAATAACCTGATTGAGCTTAGAGCCAGGTTGTTGATTCGAGATAGGTTACTGTCTTTAGGTTAGAAACCTGTTATACAGAAAAGTTCAAAAAAGAGTTTGCAAAATCGATAAAGGTTCATTCACCCCCTCCTCTGAACCTCTGACTACTTGGGACTCACGGGACCAACAATATACGTTTTATATTACATGACTAGTTGGGATGTCTTTTCTTTTCTCGCAAATTTAAATTAATCCTTGGACCCAAGTTTTAACTAGTTGTTGGACGCCCAATGAAAATTTATTAAACTCTTTTATTTCATAACCTTGTAAAAAGGGGCGTGACACTATAATTTGATCAAGTAAGTCTATTTTAGAAGAAGTGATCCACCACATTATCGTCAAATATTTGTAAGAACATATCATTCTCAATGAAAGTAACCAAACAATCATTTAATTATTGATCACCCACGATATTCTGCAATTTATTTTTGACATGTCATTTCTGAAAACACTCTTTCCACACTTGAAGTGGTGTCTGGAAAAATCAACACCAATTTGACAAACAAATAAACTACTAGATAAGTCACATGTTAGTTTCTTTCTACTGGCATCTTCGAAATGTTACAAAGATCATGCAAATCCTGAAACTTGTCATCCTTTTGTATATATCTACATTGAATATGTCAAGGTTTCATTCAAGAGTAATCAAATCAATACTTGAAAACTATGATGAATAAAATGTGGTAAGTTTAAGTACATAACAAAGAAAAGCTATCTTTAAAACTTAAACAAGTCATGCATGGAAGCAATTGTATATTCTCTTCATCGAACCAATCATTGAGTTCATTAAGTTCCAAATCAATCACTCCTAGAAAAATTTGAACCCAAAAAATATTAAAGGTTTATCTCTTGTAGAACAAAACGTTTTAATCTTCCTCATGACATATAAAGTACAAAAATTGGAAACAACAATGTTATGTTTAGTGTAGAGTAAAGTAGTCTTCTCCCCATCCACGATCCCTTGTTTTTTTAATAATTTTTCAGTTAAATATACAAGAGTCATGACACTAAAAATATATTTATCTCTTCTTTATAAAGCAAAACACATGACAAAGGTGTACTAAAAGATAGTCAATATCAACAGTGCTAGCTTTAAAAGCAAAATCAAACGACTCTAATGATGAGGAAGAAATGGCTTTAGCTTTTACCTTATCTTTAGAATATGAAGCATTCTCCATAATCATCACAAATACCTCAACAATTATAAGAAATAAATAGATAACATTCAAAAGAGTTTTATAATGAGACCCCGAATGAGTATTTTTAGGCCTTTTCAACCCAACCTCTCGATTCAAATCTGATCCACTTCAAGTTCACCAATTTCCAAGATTTGAACAACTTTCTAAGCTCGAACTATTCAAATCATTTCTCTTTGCATATAAGAAACTTCAATCACATTCAAAAAGTTTGCAAGTGTTTAAAAAAACCAACTACAATGTTGTTTTTTTAGCAACAAGTGTTAATCAAAATTGATGAGCAAAACAATGAATATAGTAGACACGTGGAGTATCCTTCATAATCAAAATTTTAAGATCATTTATGTCATCATTTATGTTGCTAGCTCCATCATATCCTAACCTTCGAATCTTAGATGGACTTCATGAATGCTCCACAAGCAAATATAGTATCGCATTTTTAAGTGACAAATCAATGGTATTACATCAACATGTATAAGTTCAAGAAAACTCTCCACAACTATTCTTATTTTACCATCAACATAAAGTAAGAAAATAGTTACTTGTTTACTTTGAAACACATCACTTGACTAATTGGTCAATATATCAAAGTAGTCATTACCAAGCTCTTCTATAATGTGTTTAGTTCTTTCTTTTGCACAACAATTGATGAGATCTTTTTGAATTGTAGGAGATATTTGATTATTACTTGGAGCATTTGTAAAACTAGAGCCAAGTTATAGTCTCTTGATATTCTAAGTATGTTTTGTTATTGTTTAGATTTTGATGAGAGAAAACACAAGTGTAATAGGAATTGAAAGAACCCCATTTTTCACAATGTTTAAGTGAATTTAGATTATATTTTAAGTTTATAAAATAGATTAAAGAATGAAGGAAAATAAGAAACAATGGGTGAAAGCTCAAGAGAAGAACTGTTGTAAGTAGTACAGAAACAACTACTGCAAGCTATAAGGAAATACAACAAAGCATATTGTAAGCAGTTAGGATACAGTAGAAGCACATCAAATTGTATTACTGCATGAAGATCAAGATTGTAGGGACTGTATGTTGCATTCTCCAAGATTGAAGAGAAGAAGAATAAAGTTATAAAACTCTAATATCAATGCAGTACGAGGAAGATCAACAATAGTTCGAGGATTAATCACTTCAACATGCTAAAAACTAGCCAATAGAGACAAGTTGAATGATGCAATACAGAGAATCAATAAGCAGAAGGTATGTGGCCTAACAGACTATATAAAGTTGCAACCTAGTACAACCGCATTTAAGACCTGTAGTGCAAGACAATAATTCATTCAATGTAAGTTTCAGACGACATTAAATGTGAATTCTAAAACATTGAATATGATTCAAATTCAAGGAGAATGTGTCTTCCTTCAACAGACATATTCCTACTTCTATAAATAGAGAAAGATGAAGAGTTGACTAGAATTACTACTAAAACTACAATTCTCCAAGCTTAAGCAAGAATTTTATCAAGTTTACAAATCTTCTATAAATAGAGGAATAGTCGACTGGAATTACTACTGAAACTACAACTCTTTAAGCTTAAGCAAGAATTTCATCAAGTTCACAAAGTACTCTAAAAGCCTTCAAGTTTCAATCACTCAACCTTAAGAAACAACCTACCTTAGTTCAAGATTCAGAAATCTCAAGGGCTATATCCAGCACCAGTTGAAGAAAAACCTTATATACTTTTACCTTAGTGTTGTGTGTTTAGGTTGTTTTAGGTGTCCACAGTTGATAGAAAAGTGTTTCTTGTTGTGTGTATATTGTTAAGTGTTTGGTAATAACTCTATGTGAGTTATAGTGATCATGTGTGGGTCAGCCTTTAGGACTTGAGTAACCTGTGTGGAAGCTAAGTTTTAGTAGGTGTACACTTGTTGAGTTGAAGTTTGTAAGGTCGAGTCCTGTAAATCAAACATATTTAATGAAGTTCCTCCTTGAGGAGTAGAGTGGACGTAAAAGAATTACACCACATTCGAACCACTATAAAAGACCTTGTGTGTTGTTCTGTATTTTCATATTCTATTATCTATCTATTTGCAACATTTATATATCTTATCATATTGCACAAAATATCTTAAGAAGTCATTTTTCAAAAGGTTTTCAAAATGAACACTATCTATCAAAGTTTATTGTTCCGTTGCAAGAACTCTAGTTATAGTAAGTTGCACTGATTTATAGTGTTGTAAGCTAAAAGTGCATCATGTGTTGTAAGTTGTTTAGGTTACAGTGTAGCAAGTTTGAAAGATTTGAAAAATCGATAGAAATTCATTTACCCCCTCTGAACCTTTGTGCCACTTGAGACCAACATGCTCTGTAGTTGCAGTCTTGTCTAATCTTCCACATCATAAAATATTTCTTGAGAAAGGTTTCAGGGGTCTCTTGTGAGGCAACAGATTTCTTGAGGATGGTTTCAGGGGTCTCTTGTGAGGCGATAAATTTCTTGAGAAAATTTTTGGGGGTCTCTTGTGAGGCGGTTGTTTCTTCTCTTGAAAGGCGTCGGTTCTGCTAGGGATGGATAAACAAGTATGTCAAAATTTTCTTCGATGAAGTTTGACATTGAGAAATTTGATGGAAGACTGTGTTGATACAATCGGGGTTACACAAGGTGAAGCTGATCAAGGTGGAGCGATTGAGGCAAATAGCTTCGGAAAATTGCTAACATTATGATATGAGGTGATTTCCTATGATGTGATAGTGTTAATGTGTTCACACATACATTGGTTGTCATGGATTCAAGGTGTATGGTGGATATTATGTCAATGGCTTAAGGGCTTCTATGAGGCCAACAGTTAGAAGTTGCACCATAATTTTCAGCAAGGTTTTTTCGACATGTGCCGAAGAAATTCTTAGAATGGTTGATTTTAAGTGGTCTGCTCATATTGTGGAGTAGGTTTATTTTTTTTGTTTTGAAAATGATGGTTCTTTGGTTTAAGAATCATGATTGTCGGTTAAGACAATGAAGTTTCTTTTATTTTTATCAAGGTGGAGTTTGATGGGTTTGTATTAAAATAAAAGAAATTGTTGTCCCACATCTATTTTGTAAAAAAGTGGAAGAGGTCATTAAGGCTATTTAAGGTGTCTTGGTGTCTTTGTCACAAGTGTGCCCCAATGGGCCACACTTTAGTTTTGTGTTTGATTCTAATTAAATTCGTATGAATTTCATTTTTCGTCCTCCCCTTGGATGTTTTCCAATTTTAGTCCTTTTATTTTCCAATCATCAAATTTAGTCCTGCTAACTCAACTTTGTCCAATTTTAGTCTGATTTTCCGGTCAATTTCAGGCGAGTGTTGTACACTCGCCCCCAATTTGGACCAGCTGATGATTTTATGCTGATGTAGCGTATATTGTCAGACACGTCATTTCATTTCCATTTTTTTCAATCTTAAATGCTACGTGTAATGACAACACATTATTTTGACACCTAAATTAAACATTTAATAAAAGAAATTAAGAAATACAGGAAAATCAAAACAGAAATGCTGAATTGATAAATAGAACACATACTCGAACAATAAAAACGTGAAATTTATAAAACCCCCAAATCCACCAAGAACCCTAATTCTCCAACCACCAAAATTTTGTAGCTTGAACCTAAAATGTCGGAAGTTTCCCAAGTCTCAATGTCACTCCAGTGTTTGTGTAGAAGAAGAGTTGTCCTTCGAACTTCCAAGACTGCAACAAATCGAGGAAAAAAATTTTGGGGTTGTTTGATATACAATGTAAGTTGGTTAATTTTATGGTTTTGAAGTATGTTTTTCGTCGTTTTGGTTGCTTAATTTAGGGTTATCTTATAGAAGCAAGGTGGTTGTGACTTTTTTGTATGGGATGATAATGAAGAGTATGAAAAATTGAGGGTTGCTTATGAGAATTTGAAAGAAGATTATGACAAGTTGTTGGGATATTTCAGTAGTTATCTTGATAAGGCAAAACACAAATAACACAATAAGAGAAGAACAGTTTGCTTAAGGTATTGATACCTAGTTTCCACATTACATGATCACATCGATACTGAAGGAAAGATCATGTAAATGTTTTCCAAGATACAAGGAAAACCAAGATATTGGGATCAACATGCTGTAGGGAACAACAAGCTAGAAGAAGTATCCTTAGTAAAAAGGAGATAGGATACTAAAAGAAGAAGTCAACAGGTTTTGAGAAAGCTGTTCTGAAAAAAGAACTCAGAAAGCAAGATACTATTGCAGGAAACCAACAGAAGCTGCAAGAACCTATTCTTGCAGCAGAGACTGTTGAGGATACAGGACCAGCTGAGGAGACAGGGTCCTTACTGAAGACCTCAGGAGAGGCTGTTGTTCAGACAACACTCTCTGAGGATGAGAAGACCTCTGAAGGGGCGGCTGTTGAGGCAGTACCTTTAGAGGATGTTCGAAAAAAAGATGAGGTAACCCTAAGTAGCTAGAGACACCTCATGAGGAGGTTGATACTGCTGTTGCTGCAAGCTCAAAAGAACCTATCCAAGTTACAGCAGTAGAGGTTACTAAGGAAGCTGCGGATTGATGATCTTCGAAAGGGCGGCAAGTAGCTGCTGCAAGAAAGCAGTTGCAGCACTGTAGCAAAGTAAGAAAGAACGGCATGCAACATCGCTGCAAGAAAAAGTTACAGCATACTGCAAGAAAGAAGATACGGCAGTACTGTACGAAGATACTGCAAGAAGGTCTAAGTTACAGCAGCATGGTAAAGAACAAACAGCTGCAAGCAGACCTGGTATACAGCGCCAACGACAAACAGTCAACTGAAGAAGTATCCTGCAATCCGAGGAAGGATAAATGCAGTACGATGAAACGAAGATCCAAGCAAGGATAAATAGAGCCGTTTCAGAGAAGGTCAAAGTTGCAGACACGGAGCCAATGTCAAGACGCCACGTGGACTGACGCGCCGCAGAAAGCTGCAAGCCGCAACAATCGCATTAAATGCTCCAGAGAGAAAAAGTCAAGAAGCATTTAATGCGGACACAGAGGAGATCTTGAGATATCGTAGTTCACATTCAAAATGAGGAAGTTGAAGATTTACCCAAGATCAAGACTTCTTCTCACCAGTTAAAGATTTATTTTCTTTTTAACCTTGTTGCTGTGTGCGTAGGTTGTTTTAGGTGTCAAACAGTTGATAAGAGAAATCCTTGTTGTTTGTATAGTTGTCTAAGTGTTAGGCAGCTTCCCTGTGTGGGTTAGCCTTTAGAGTTTGCAGTTGCTATGTGATCTCTGGACTCTAGTAGGTGGTTAACTTTGTAAATTGATAGATTGTTAGGAGTGTCCTGTAAATCAATCTTGCTTAACGAAGTTCCTGCTCGAGGTAGCAGTAGAATGGACGTAGAAGGGTTACACCACCTTCGAACCACTATAAGCCATAAGTGTTTTATTGTTTTCTTATATGCGCTTTACCTTTTATATCTATCTCTGTCATAAGCATAAAACGTTTTGAAAAGGATCATATTTGAGAAAGCCAGCATTGTGTCTTAAAACCTTTATTTTTTCGCTGCGCATAAAACTCCAAGTTATAGCATGCATCACTGCATCCTAGTATTGTAAGCAGTAATTGACTGACGCTGCAAGTTCAGGTAACTTGCAGAACAGTAAAGTTTTAACAGATTTTCAAAATCGACCAAGGTTCATTCACCCTCCCTCTGAACCTCGGACACCACTTGGGACCAACAGAAGTTATACGAGAAGGATCTTCAACTCAAAGAAGACAACAAAATCTTGAAAGAAGATATGAAAGACCTGAAGCATGGTATGAAGGATTTGAAAAAAGAAATAAAAAATGTGGTGATGCTTAACAAGATTCTCAAAGAAGAGAAGAAGAAGCTGAAGGATAAGTCTAAGAGTTTGTGGAGACGGTTTGTGGCAATCCAACTTGTGCTTCTTATTTGTTAGTGGATTGCAAAATGATTTGTTGTTAGAAGCTCAGTTGTTTGGAGTAGTTGTATGTTGTGAACCTTTGATTAGAAGTTAGTTTGTAGTAGCTAAGTTTTGGAGTAGTTATATGTTGTGAACTTTTGGAGTAGTTGATTAGAACTTTTGCACTTATCTTCTATTAACTGGTCTGACAAATCAATATCCAATTTCATGCATGTACAAAAGACACAAATCAATATGGATCAATATCCAATTTCATGCATGTACAAAATGCACAAATCCAACACACTATCCAAAACATTAACAAAACCGTCAAAAAAAAGTATTAGGTACATATGGGTGAGTTGCTAATATCTCAGTTTAAAGAAAATCCTTAACCAGGTGCTCTATTCATTATTGGAATAAGCAGGTCAATAACTTGCAAAGCTTATATCGACCTCAATAGCAAGATTAAGTCCCTTTTTTGAAGTCCTCCAAGCATCCATTTACATACTCATTCTATGTGTACACTGTTGTTAGGTCCTCCAAGCTTATATTTGAATTCAGACAACTCAACTCAGATGCCAAGCATCACTTATGCAGGTTCTATAATCATACATTAAGTACTATAGCAGTGACATATACGTGAATCCAGTCTGACATAGAATGAATAGATATCATACCAGGTTTTGTACCATATGTTTCAGATGCTAGTCATACAAAACTAAATGATGTATTTTCACTATCCAAAACATTAACAAAACAGTCAAAAAAGAAGACAAAACACTATCTTCATTTTTTTTTCTTGAGATTCTTCTTTTTAGTTGGTGGTGCTACTGATGGGGGCGGCATAGGCTGGGCTACTTGCACTGGGGGTGGCATAGGCTAGGCTACTTGCACTGGGGGTGGCATAGATTGACTTGGTATGTCAAATGAAGCTGGACTCATTTGAGTTATGTTTATTTCTTCCATTGCATTGTATTGGCCTTGTGTTTCACTTCCACTAGCCTGCGGATTGATATAATCATACATCACAAGAGTCTGAATTTTTGGTGTTATAAAGGAGCATTCAAAAAATACAGCAACCCTACCTCTAGTTGAGAGATTGGCACTTCAACAAGAGTAGGTTGTTTTATATTCCTGCACTCCACAAGTTGTTCATACAGTGAGGGTCCTTACTTTATTGGGTATTGAGGGTTCCAATTTTGATCTCCACCAACTTCTTCAAGTAGCAGATCAATAAAATCATCAGTAGTCTGCCTGGGAATCTCAACATTTGCAGATGGTGGTTGCACCTACACATAGAAATTCATGTTGAAGATCAGTTGAGTCAATCTCTAATATGATCAAACTCTACATCATACCTGAGAAGGTGCATCATTTGTCTGTGTCATTCCCTCTTGTTGGTGTTAGCATTTGTTGTCTTCTACATAACATGATTAAAACATATTAGTAAAATTCTATCAAGATATAAGTGAATAAGAAAAAAAAAAACTCACTTCAGTTTGTTTAGTCCTTCTTTTTTATCTTTTCATCTTCACTTCTTGTACTGACTTTTTCTTCTTCTTACTCCCATTTATAGATTCATCACATTCTCTCCTTCTTGCCTTCACTGGCCTTCCAACCTTCTTTCTTGCAAAGTTAGGAGGCAGATGAGGTATGTATAGTGTATCACCCCAAAGTTGTTCATAGCTAATCCTTTTGATGGCTAGCTCATACACCTTGATGTAAGTCTCAACATAATAGTATTTGTCCACATAATCTTCCAATGCTTCAGCTTGACAGAGTATGACACATTTGGCATGTTTGTAGGGAATGCCAGTCAACTGCCAAGATCTGCAAGTGCAAATCCATTTCTCCAAATCCACAGTGTATTGAGTTCCATCATATGATGATATCTGATAGTGCTTGCTATTGGACTTTATAGGAATGTAATCTCCAACACACTTAGTGTATCTATTAAGAATTTAGGTAATCTTGGGGCATAGCTTACCTTTCCAATTGGCCAATGCTCTATCTCTATTTTTTTGCAGTTTGGTCATTATTACATCCTAATCCACTCAAGCATGGTAATGATGGGCTTGTCCCTAGCATCTAAGATGCAGAAGTTGAATGATTCACATCCATTGTTTAATAGCATATCACATTTGGATCTCTCCCTAAAAAAAGCTTTAGACCATTGAGTTGGAGGCTTATCATTAAACCATTCCCAAGCTGCCTCATTGAAGTCTTTCAATGCCCTCATTCCAGCTCTAAACTCCCCTGGTGTAGTAGCCTGAGCACAAGCCCATAGCATGTTCTTGTAGGTCAGTCCTCTGTATCCAGCTGTCTTCATGTTGTTGTGTAGGTGTCTAACACAAAATCTGTGCTCTGACCTAAGAAACACACTCAAACAAGCATGTATTAAGCCCTTTTGTTTATCTGATATGATGGTGTACTCTTCAGGCCTTTCTATCTTAAGATCCAGCTTAAGGACATTAAAAAACCACTCCCATGTGTCCTTGCTCTCTGTCTTGACCACAACATATGCTATAGGGTAAAGATTGTTATTAGGATCTACCCCTACAACACTAAGAAGGACACCCCCATATGTGTCCTTTAGCCAACAACCATCAACACCAAGCAAAGGCCTACATCCACCCAAAAAACCTCTTCTCAAAGCATCAAAACACACATACAATCTATCAAATCTTTGATCATCATCTAACCCCAATAATACAGTAGATCCAGGATTGCATTTCTTAATTTCATCAACATAAGACCACAACTTAGTATATTGATCATCTGGATTGCCTTAGATCATACTCATAGCCTTCTTCTTAGCCCTATAAGACTGTTGCCTAGACACTGAACACCTTATATCTTTGACAACATCCTTCCTAAACCCAATCATAGCCCTATTTGGATCAGATTGAAACCTCTGGATAAACCTCTCACCTAGCCATGTTGATTTCAGATTCTTCACAGTTTGGTTTGCTGAACAAGTGTGTTTATCCATATATTCCCTGATTTGCTAAGTTGGTGTACCACGCATCTGTATTAAGTGAATTCTCCACTCCCAATTTTTTCCCTCACACTTCACATGCACCCTTATCTTATCATTTTTAACTGTCTTCAAGTTCCTCTTAGTGTTGATGGCATGTGATTGTACAGCTTTCCTAAACTCAGTTTTAGAACTAAAAATCATTTCAAGAACAAAATTAGGGTTGAAGATTGTCTTAGGATTGAAAATAGGGTATTGTTTATCTGTATTTTCATAATCAGAAACCCTATGCTCATTAAAGTCATCATTCACAATATCCAATATATCTTCATCACTACTTGAACTATGTTCAGTTTCATTAGTTGATTCATTACCATCTCCCTCATTTTCTAAACTCAAAGACACCTCACATTCACTATCATCATCACTACTCACCTCATCCCCAATTACAAAGTCACTATCCTCAGACAAGTCATCACAGTCAACATCCACATGTTCATTTTCATTCTGCAATTCTACATTTTCAGATTCAAATTCATTGTCATTTTCATTCTGCAATTCTACATTATCATATTCAACTTCATGGTCATTTTCCTTCTGCAATTCTACATTTATAGATTCAACACCATGATCACTTTCATTCTGCAGAGGCTTACAATAAGGCTCAAAGTAGATGTGGAATTCTTTTTGTTCCAAATATGTCATCAACAGTTGTTTTAAGTCCTCATTGCTAGATATTAACTTAAATCCCCTATTCACAATACAGTGATACCTATATACCCCATTAAAATTTCTGATTAGAGCATAACTTCTAATATCTTCCAGTGAAAAAAATTGGGGATTCACATAATCCAATATTAACCTTTCACCCCCTATATACTGTGCATAAGGCAAAACCCTAAATTCAACCCCAATATGAATTACAACTGTCATATGTTGTATATTACGACCTGTGCACAGAATATTTTAAACATAAAATTACAATATGTGGACCACACTTTATATCATATAAAAATACAAGAGGACCACAAACAAGACGAATAAAAACAATAAAGCAGTAGGGGACCACCCAACTTTGTTTAATCAACCACAAAATTTAAAGTCATCAGGGGAGTATAAAAGAAAACTAACCATATCTTGGTCTATTACTGTCATTCTCCGAAGACTTCCTCAGCAAAACCAGTCTTCCTCACCCAACTCGCGAGCAAATCACTGCAGCCCTTTGGCATTCGATCGATTAGGGTTCTGTCCTGATTGGGGATTTTGGGGTCTCGATCGATTAGGGTTCTTAAGCTTTGGGGATTTTGGTGGTTGGGGATTTTGTTTGTTTTGTTTTAGTGAGATTAGGGTTATCGATTTGGATTTTGTTTGTTAAGGTTTTGATTTTTTTAATTTTTTTTGATTTTTTGATTTTACGATTTTCAATTTCTTTTTTTGTTCACTTTCTGTTTTGATTTTCCTGTATTTCTTAATTTCTTTTATTAAATATTTAATTTAGGTGTCAAAATAATGTGTTGTCATTACACGTGGCATTTAAGATTGAAAAAAATGGAAATGAAATGACATGCCTGACAATATACGCCACATCAGCGTAAAATCATCAGCTGGTCCAAATTGGGGGCGAGTGTACAACACTCGCCTAAATTTGACCGGAAAATCGAAATTCCGGTGAAAATCAGACTAAAATTGGACAAAGTTGAGTTAACAAGACTAAATTTGATGATCGAAAAATAAAAGGACTAAAATTGGACAACGTCCATAGGGGAGGACGAAAAATGAAATTTGTCCAATTAAATTCATTTATTATTTTTCTCTTTTAGAGAGTGATGTAAGAAATGTGAGTCATTCAAAGTTTGTAAGAGTGCGGAAGCGTTGGGTGCGAGAAAGAAATATTATGTGATTGTAAGAATTTTTCAAATATTTCTTTTGTGGATGGTGGTTTTTCTTCAATTTTGAAATATTCCACGTAAATTCTTGTGTTGTGGATTGTTATTGTATTTTTTTCATTTTATTTCTCGTTTATTTCATTTTCCCTAAAGATGAATGAGAATTTTATTTCCAAATATATCACACGTGAGAAAGGGAGGGTAACACACCCTATGGCATGGGGTGGCAAGTACCACCCTTTTTTTTTTACTTATGAATTACCTAAAATATTTTAGATTTAAAAAAATATGTTAACTCTATAAAAAGTGTTTTCTCTTTCTCATTTCCAAGTTAACTTTTCAATTCTCACTCACTCTTTTGGACAAATCAAATATTTCCTTTCGTACTTGTTGCAACGGCGAAAGCCCATCGGAACTAAAGTGTATCAATGACTATCAGTGGATGGTGATTCTCACTACAAGGTAAAAAGTAAAAATAGATGTATAATAAACTATAAGTTAAAATTTTCAATTGCTTAGTTGATTTGAACATTGGAATTTTAATTAGTTGTTGTATAACTTAGATGGATTTCTCATTTGTACTAATGAGTATCGTGAAATTACAGCTTCGTAATTGAATGGTTCATGAATTGATGAATGATAATTTGGTGATTTATACTAAAACAGATATATATATTTGAGCATGTAACTAATGAAATTACCATTCACAAGTTTTAAAATATGACGAACCGTTGGGGCAATTATAAACTTGATCTTTTCATTCCTTTTATTTTCAAACGGAATGTATAATCTGAATCTTTGAACTCACTTGTAAGTTACATTAATTTTGTACGAAAATTTAAATTTTTGTATATTAATTTTAATTGTACTAGCTCTATGGAAACTTTCTGCATCCGCCACTGCTTTGGTTTATCATTATCATTATTATTATTATTATATAGAGGATCCAAAGTTCAAGTTTAATTGATGCATGCACGTTATTAGGCAAATGTCAGTGTCACTACCTATTTATAGAGCCGCAAAACAAGAATATATATTGGAAAAAAATGAAGGGGAGGACTAAAAGGACCACCCTAACTTCTAAGAGCACCACACTAATTTAATAAAAAATAAATAAATTACAGTTTTATCCTTAGGGTTTTGTATACTACTTTCGTTCGGTCATTATGACCGAACGTACTTTAAGGTGTTCGGTCAAGGTGACCGAACGTACTTTAGGATGTTCGATCAAGGTGACCGAACGTCCTTCTTTGTGTTCGGCCAATCGGGGCCGAACGAAACTGATCCGGTTCAATCATTTTTTCCTACGATTTTCACGCGATTTTCACACATTTAACAAATTTGTGAAATGTGTGTCATTATGTTGGCATTATATTCTTCAAAAAATTATAAGATTTAACATAAAAAAATGCAAATAAATCGATCAAACCAGATCAGTTGATCGATTTTTTTGCCTTTTTTATGTTAAATATTTTAATTTTTTGAAGAATATAATGCTAACATAATGACGGACATTCCACAAATTTGTTAAATATGTGAATATCGCATTAAAATCATAGAAAAAAACGTAAAAAAACAATTGAACCGGATCAGTTTCGTTCGGCCCTGGTTGGCCGAACACAAAAAAGGACGTTCGGTCACCTTGACCGAACACCCTGAAGTATGTTTGGTCATTATGACCAAACGAAAGTAGTATACAAAACCCTAAGGGTAAAACTGTAATTTTTATTTTATTTTTTATTTTATTAAATTAGTGTGGTGCTCTTAGAAGTTAGGGTGGTGCCTTTAGTCCTTCCCAAAAATGAAAAGCGTTTAGAGCAAAATCAAATCTTTATGAAACTTCTCAAATATAACTTTTAAAAATGAAGTAAGAAGTACGATCGAATCTGAGTCAAATAATATTACACATACATCCAAATTCTATATAACTGTAATTTGATCATAATTTGATGAAAAAAAAATGAAGGATGTTTCGAAATTAAGGATTTTTTATTCAAATTATAGAGTTGAAATATTTTGGAGGTTTATCTAGTGATTAAAAAATGCTTATTCCAAATTATTTTTTGTTTAGCAACTTAGAAGGATTAATTGCCGTATTCTTCTCATTCAAGATCTTAGTTTAGTAACTTCCTTCAAATAATAATAATATAGGTTTTGTGGTTCACAAAAACTTTTATACACTGTATGGATCATAAATCCATGTACTTAACCCGATTTGGCTTAAACCCGTCCCAGCGCCTCCACACACCCCCACGTGCCTAGATGAGTGCGCCCAAATCCACTCAAATTCCATTTCAGGTGTTATACATTTATGTTATGTTAGTCCTATATTTATGTTATGTTAGTCATATCTTTAGGGTTTTTAGTTGTACCTTAACATATTTTTAGACAACTATTAATATTTTCATGCATTTTAGTTATGTTAGTCATACATTTTAGTTATGTTAGTTGTACCCTTATATATTACATAAAGATATGATTATATACATATAAAGGTATAAATAATATCACATAAAAGTATAAGTAATATCATATAAAGATAAACATTTACAAATTGTGCCGAATTAGGATTTTTTTGGAGTTAAAGCATTATATAAAGGTATGATATTTATACATAAAGATATGACTAATATAAAAAAAATGTATAACTAACATAATATAAATGTCAGCGGTTTTTTTAAGTTAAATTATTGCACTAATATTATAATATATGGATATAAAAGTATGACTAATATAATATAAATGTATGAATAACATAATATAAATGTCAGAGCTAAAAAAAATATATATGAATCCGGATTTGATCTGATCCAACCCAACCTAAATCCATTGATCTAAAATCCATTTACCTGATACATAAAAGACTTACTCTTCGTGGTTGTATTTGCCTTATAAGCCACAAGTTATACATTTTCACTATATAATTCTCTCATAAATTTCAGTACCAATGATGTTCACTCAATCATATTCATTATTTTCATATATGTTGTTAGGGATTCAATTGGAATTTCGACGTATCGCTTAATTGTAGAAAAAGTGCCCAACCAAAATCAATGGTCCGATATAACGAACTAATTACAAGAACTTAAGTGTAAAGATTGGGAGTTATTCGTGGACTAGGTTTTGTGTGAGACCATCTCTCATACGTCGGAATAATACATGGTCGTGTTCCGATATGATCGATCGTGCGTGATAACAATTAAAATGCATATTTATAACTTTAAAACGTATACTTATAGGTGAAAAATATATATTTATATACATTGTTGTCGTGTATGGTCGACTTTGTTATGGGACACGATTGTATGCCACACATGTTGTTGTACTGTCATGCATGGTCGGACCGTGTTCCGAGATATGACTGTGCGCAAAAAAAATAAAATCATATACTTATAATTAAAAAATACATACTTATATTTAAAAAAATACATATTTGCAAATTATTACTGTGCACGATCAATCTTATTTCGAGAAACGATCGTGCATAATGTCATTTCATATGAAAGGTCTCACCTAAGTTTTTATGTTATTCATGACTAAAAATCAAGGAAGTGTATCTTACAATATGATATGAAAGAAAACAACGTATTTTAATATTTACATAGAAAGTAGTTTCGTCCAGTTTGCAACCGACTTGTTGCAACTTGCAATGGCCACCGCTTCCACCTCTCCACTCTTCTTCACTTATATATTTATTATTTCAACTTGTTATAACTTTTCAAATTTAAAAAAGAAAAGCATGTTATAGTTTTTCTATGTTTGTCCCATCTCATCCTTAAAAAAAGGCTGAATTTATTATTAGATTTATTCAATTAAAAAATGAACAATCTGTTAGTAACAAGCCGTGTTAAGTAGTACTGTACTTTAGTGAAGGATTAATATTAATTTATTTTGAAATAATATTAATTATAATTTTGGATGTATTAAAGATGGGAAATAAGTCCATCTTAGTGGATGGGAGTATTTTGACACGATTTTACCTCATTTCAGTTGTATTAATTATTTTATTTCACATCAATTCAATTCACCAATTAAAATTAGAGTGTTCTCATGTGAGAGTTTATGAGAAACGATCTCACATGAGACCTTACGTAAGAAGAAGTTCATATAGATCAATAAAAGTAGGTTAACTCATTCAATACAGTCAATGTCAGTCTAACATCAAATCATGTAAAGCTCCTCCGTCCCACATAAAATCTAATTAAAAACGGTTTCATATAAGTTTTTGTATTAAAAATTCATCATGTAGTTGATCTATTCAGTATATATGAGATGCTAGTAAAAATTAATATTATGAGTGAACTATAAATATATTAAAAATGTCATTTAATACAACAGAGTTGGTGTATGTTGGCGGATAAAGAAATGAAAATAGTATATGCACCAACTCCAACTGCATATGCTTCCACTTGTTAAGAATGAGAGAGAATGAGAATTGAAAAACCAACAAGTCCACGTGAGTAGTAAATCATATGAGCAAATCAAAACATGTAACTTCATATATACAATAATATCCCAACTCAAGAAACCGGACACTGATACAGTGTACTCCCCTCAAGAAACCGGATACTCCTCACAAGTACATACATTCTTGTCCTCATCTGTTTATTACCTGCAATTTTCTTAAACTACATTTCCTTTATAATTATGTGCCAATGAAGCAGAATTTAATGCGTCCAACCTTTCCTTTTCTGTTGAAACCATGTCTCCCCAATAGTGTCACATACTTGACACAGGCAATGAGGAACGGAGTCCTCGACAGGGAGTCCTACCACAAGTTCTTCGAGTGTTGGCTGGTCGAGCAGAACAACCACCTCGAAGAACTTGTCTCCGCCACCAAGGACCAGGAGGAGCATAAGGGGGATGAGAGAATCCTCCGTCCTCTGCTCGACCGTGTGGTCGAGCACTACGAGCATTACTACAGGGCTAAGTCGAGGTGGGCCAAGAACTACGTGATGTCCATGTTCAGCCCCTCGTGGCGGAGCAGCCTCAAGGACGCCTTCCTCTGGATCGGAGGGTGGCGTCCCACCATGGCTTTCCACTTGCTCTATTCGAAGTCGGGGTTGCAGCTCGAGGCCAGGCTTGATGAGCTCATGCAAGGGATTAGCACCGGTGACTTGGGCGATCTGTCACCGGATCAGTTTGTGAAGGTCGATGAGTTGCAGAGAGAGACGATAAGGGAGGAGAGGGAGTTAACGGAGGAGATGGCGAAGCAGCAGGAGATGGTGGCTGACTCATTGATGGTGGAGCTGGCCCACGCTGTGACAGAGATGATAAGGGACGGTGATGTGGATGAGGCGACAGATGAGGGACGAGTGAAGGCGACTCTGGCGCCTAAGGAACAAGGCATGGTGGAGATTCTACAAAAGGGAGATGATTTGAGGCTGAAAACACTGAAAAAAGTGCTTCATATTTTGAAGCCAATTCAAGCTGTGCATTACTTGATTGCTGCTGCTGCTCTGCACTTGAGGGTGCACGATTGGGGGAAGAAACGAGACGCCACACACCAGCACCATGCAGAGCACCAGCAAGCAATCATCGTTGATTCATAATTGAATAAACGAGACGACTCCCGCACATCAAACACCTTGCAGTGGAGCAGCAAGCATGCAATGCTGATTCATTATGCTACTATGAAGTTGTCTTTTCAAGTTATATGCTATATAGATTTTATTTCTAGTAGATTAACGTTATAAGAACAGTTTTAAGTATTTCCATTCTGTTGCTAGAGCATTTTCTCCAAGAGTTGAGTATACAAATTTAGATATAACTAGCTACTGAATTCAAGATTTTTTGCTAGAAATAGTTCTCATAATTGATGATAGTTCATGTATACCACAAACTTTGAATCTTACGCTAACTGTAGAACCAGAAATGGAATCCTACTACTAACACTGGGTTAAACAACACCTCATTTATTAGACATAGAAAAGAAAAACGGCAAAGGAAAGATGTGGGGGAAACATAAACTCCGCTGAGCAGTAGAAGATCCTCATTACGAACAACCTTGCAGAAGAAAACAGTGGTAGGTGTGAGAGGCAGAACATCACAGCTAACAACAGAAAACAGTAAAATTACGATATGCTAAAATGGTACCTCTCTTCACAACTCATCCTTGGGAGAATCTGTGTTTACTGGTTCAGATATTTCTGAGTCTGGTTTGGCTGAAGTTGTTTGGGAAGGCTTATCCCGATTAGTTTCAATGAAACTGATGATGTCCTCCTTGGTTCTATCTCCATCATATTGCAACAAGGTACCACTTGCAGATCTGAAGTACAGAGTGGGGAATCCTTGAACATCGAACGTGTCACTTGGAACATCATTTACAGTTGCATCCTGCACAAATGATAGTAATTAATACCAAGATACTAATATTTTTTCCCTTGAGAAAATACTAAGTAGGTAAATTTGTAGAATATCTAATTGAAAGGAAAAGGTTCAATTAATATTGACGTGCTATTATAGGATCAACTTAGAAGGATTGTTTGAAAGCAATAATGGTTTAGTTCTCTGCATACTGTCAAACAACACGAGAATAAGCCAATGTAGGCAAGTTTGACCAGAGAAATAATTCGTAAATTATTAGACCAAATAATGCGCCACAAAGGAAAGAAATCTTACAAATTTTGCAATTAAAACATCGGGATCTTTCTCGAAGGAGATTGCAACTTCATCCAGGATTGGAGCCAGATTCTTGCAGTGTCCACACCAAGGTGCATAAAACTCTAGCAGAACTGTAGGACCAAAAGTTATCAATTAAACAAATAATACTTTCAAATATCTACTGAAAAATGTATGATACAAGACAGCAAAAGCAAACTCAAACCGCTGCATCATAAACAGCATAACAAGATATCATAAAATGCAGACCACTAGAAAATTCAGATGTAAAAGATATTTTTTTTTTGGGTTAAAAACATTTTCCCATCCAAACAATACGTGATTTTTACATTTTTTTGTATAAACTTTGAAATGTTGCACTTTGCCATATGAACTTTAAATTTGTAATTTGTTGCATTTTACGATATTTGTCAAAATCCTACTCGTTGATTTAGGCACGTGTATGGTTATGATATGTTCAATACCATAAAATACAACAAATTTAAAGTTCATATGGCAAAGTGCAACATTTCAAAGTTTATAAAAAAATGTGTAAAATCACGTATAGTTCAGATGGGAAAATGTTTTTAACCCTTTTTTTTTTCTTGTCTGCATACCATTCTTTCCAGAGTTGAAAACCAAGTCGTTGATGCTGTCACGAACAACCACTTTGACAGGTTCATTGTTGACTTCAGGAATAGGTTCTGATCTTATAAATGGCTTCGATTTCCCATCCTGTCACAATTTAAAGGGAAAAACAGATAAGATTCAACTGATATTCTCCAATGCTTTATAGAAAAGCCAGGTTCTTGCAGCTCTTATTCAAATGATGCTTGAACAACCACACACAAGTATCATTATTACACAAAGTTTGTTAAATACCACATAGTCTTTCACCCAGGATTCAATCTGATCAGGCTCAATGTTTGCTTTTAGATATTTCTGCCCATCAGTTGTCTGTATAATAATCAGAGGTGCCTGTTCCATCTTAAGTCCGAAGTACTGCAAGGCATAAAAATACAGTAAGATTTCATGTCAAATCTGATCCCAACAATAGAAAAGAAGTAAAAATAAATAAATAAAAAAAACACACACACACACACAGAAAGTACATAGAGCAAATGACAACCTGGAACGCATTTTGAGTAACATCAGCATCGCCAAACATAAAACTTATGCCCTTCCCTTTGTAAAGTGTTGCCACATTCTTGTATTTTGCCTGGAAAGCATCATGCTCCTTGCTGAAGTTCACAAATAGCATGGCCTGTACACAGCAACAAACTTAGTAAGACTATAATTCTTGCAACAACACCTGTGACCAATACCAGAGACTATATACCAGTTAAGAATGTAAAGGACATCCGACAATACACCAGGAGTTATAAAATTGAAATCAAAGAACAAAACCAATGAGGACACAAGGCACATAATTGAGTTATAGAACAGTGAAAATCTTTCTAAACTCCAATAGATTGCAGCTTAAGAATTTCACATTCAGAATAAATATGTAAAAGTCTTGTAACTGAGCAATGTGAAAAATAATTTGGGTATATTGTGTTCAGTCACAAAGCTTTTCTTATGAAATTTAGTCAAATCTTCAAGAAACTATAAATTTATCAGTATAACAAAAGTTAGACATGAAAAGCCAGAAATTTATTTGCTATTCACACAATATTTCCACTGTATATTCTCCAAGTACAATATTGGAACAATTAGAAGATACATTTTCAATATTGTAATTCATATCTTCTCAATGTTATTCAGAATTTGATTCATCATGGGAGTTGCATCGGATTCCTTAACCATAACTTATTTTTCAAGAAAAGGATCACGTTCCTTTGCAAATCATACCCTAAGTGCAGACAAATCATATTAGCAAAAGACTGGTATAAATATTACAAAACATCCAAGTGATTATCAATAATATTGTGAAATTCCATCATAAATTAGTTCCGAAATGGAATGCTAGAAGGCTATTGAACAATTGATAGTAAGATACCATGGAGTACCTTAGCATTGGGACCCTCAAAGAATTTGTTAATATAAGGGTGATTGCTGGGGTCACTATTCCAGACTGTCACAATTGGAATTGTAGACTGTTCAATAAATTTCTCCAATGCATCAACGTTAAAGTCCTGGAATAGCAAATGTTAAGTACATTGTTATAAAATAACAACTGCAAAGTAGAATGAAAAGAAAAGATGGACTTAAAAGCAAGGGGAGCGATATGTGATCAAGCAATACCTGGGAATCTACAAACGGTTCATCAAAAGGCTTAAGCAGGCGAAGAGTTGGCTTGCTGACTGATTCACCCCGAGGAAGGAGTTTAGCATCAAGGGTATGACGAAAATCATAGTCAGATCGCAATTTTTCAGCTAAAGTCTGGAAGTTCTCAAATTCCTCCCCGGAGAATTTTGGAAACACTCCAACCTAGTAGATAAATATAATATTTCAACAAAAGGTTAGAATTGACAGAGCAAAGAAGGCAGAGTTTCCAGAAAAATAAAACGAATGACTTACAATAAAAATGCTTTTCTCATCAATAAGACTGGCAGCATCTTCAACTGATTTTATTTCAGCAGAAGCAGGTCCAACTTGTTTCTTCAGGAAGTCAACAATACCTAGAGCCTCGCGAGGGCCTTTGTATTCTTGAATGATTTTCCCACCATCTCTCAAGATTTTAATAGTAGGGAAACCCTGAACTTGATATTCAGAAGCCAATTCTTTATTTGATTCTTCATTTGCATCAACTTTAGCCAGGACAACAGGGGGGTCATGGCTGCTCAGTATGGATGCAGCTTTTTCATACTAAGAAAAGTTCAGAAAATGACAACAAACCAATCGTTAGTTCAAAAGCTAACTAGCAAGGTGAAACAAGAAAGGGGAACAAATCCATAGTGGGAATTCTCAAGAACAGAAACTATTACCTCTGGAGCGAGATTTTTACAATGCCCACACCTGTTAAAAAAAGAATGGAACAAGAATAAGCATTTAGATTACCTTCGACACAGAAAACTTCACATTCTTCTTACAGATTGTAAAGTTCTAAACTTTCCATTTAAAAGATATATTTGCAACATAGACATTCTTCACTTTGTAAACAGCGATCACCTTCACACACAAAATCTACATTTATTTCACAAAAATCCGCCATTTTACAACAAATATGTTTTCAGGTATGTTCAATTGGTAATACATAAAAGAGAGCACCAACATTGCAGATTAAAAAGGCTCAGCAAGCTCAAGTTTATATCACAGACACCGGACACACAGCCAAGCGCGAGCAAAGCGAAACACCAAAACATCAAGGTACAACGTATAATGCATAAGGAAGTATGCTAATTAATCATCTTCAATACACAGTCAAAAATGGATCTTGAATCCAAAGCACATGTAAAACGAAAAAAAAAAAGAAAAAGAACAATCAAATCAATTTACAAGGAAAACTCAGGTACTAAACAAATCTATACATACCAAGGAGCGTAGAATTCAACAACGATGAAGTTGTACTTGGACACGACGTCGGAGAAATTCGAATGGTCCAAAGTCAATACATGTTCAACATCCTCAGCCGCCGCCGGAGATACAGCCAGAAACGTCACCGCCGACGCTAAAAGCAAGAGAACGCCACTCCAAACCCTAGCCTCCATTACTACAGAATCCGAAAATGAGAATTAGTTAACCCAATTCTACAGAGAATTTTGCATGTGAAGGGGGGAAACTGAGACACAGTGTGCGAGATGCAGAAGGCTTATTTATATAGTGCTTGTGGGTGAACGCCACGTTGGCGGAACAAATGACGTGGCGGTCTTAGATTGGATGAAGGGACGTAGATGTAATAAGGTGGGATATTTTGGGGGATTTAAATTGGATTATTGTAATAATATCTGGATTTGGAAAGGGATTTTTCCTTATTTGTCTAGTCTCAAGTCATTCCGACTCTATTTGAAATTACATTTTAGGACCTCCATGCCGCAATCTATGCAATTCGTCATGTATTTTGGATTCGTAAATATTTATGGCGTTTTTTCTCAAAAAATAAACAAATAATTTACTATTAGTTTATTGGAATTCTAGAAAAGGATATTTATTTCCTCACTATTTTGAAAATTAAGGATATTTAGAAATATTGGAAAATACTATAGAATTTTAATTCTTGCAATTTATAAACTTTTCCATGGCAATAACTAAATTGCAAAATTATGTTGACCCTGTAAATGGAAAGTACTTAAAAGAAAAGGAAAGAATAATAAAGATTGATTTTATAAGGGAAAAAAGGGAAATAATAATAAAGATCAGATTGTTAGATATAATTTATGGAGAGTTGTCATGACTCTCCAATTACTTATTCTTACACTTGGAATGTTGCAATAAATAAGGGTCCTTGGCCATTTACTAGTACAAGTTGTAATACCATTAAATAGTTTATCAAAACATCAGTCTCATTTGAGAATAAGAAAAGGTAAATAACTGCTATATTTCTATTATAGAATAGAATGTGACTAAATCATATATACAAACGAAAGTATTTATTCATAAATCAATGAAAAAATCAACCAACACGGATTAGTTAGAGATAAATCTAAAATTGGACTATAAAAATAAATTAAAGCTCCTAAATACATTAAATTTGGAAAGAAAAAAAAAAAGCAATTCCTAGAATTTTATATATCAATGAGTCAAGGCCTCGTTACTTAAATATTTAATTAGTAAGATCGTGATGTGAGGTTCTAATTTTTAAACTATAGATGATTAAAATTAAATTATAAGTTTTTTGGAATCCGGACTAAGGAATTAAAATCTTGCACTATCATCAGATCTGAATTTATGCTACAATTTGTTCTTTTCTTACAAAAGGGTTGGATCCAGATTCAAGTTGGGTTGAATTAAGATAATGCAGTCAACTCTTTGATTGCAAACATGTAAATTCCTTTTCTAGTGTGAGGCATGAATGTAGAGTGAAAGGTTGAAGGTGAGGTAAACATGAATTCCAAAGATAATCAAACTCTCGATAAATTTAAAATATTTTCGAATCGATAAAGAATTATTGATTGTTTAAAATTGTTCCGATTATTTTCTTGTGTCTGTTAGAATTGATCAAATCGAAGAAGCAATTTTAATGAGGTAACTATATATAAATTTATATGTATCATTTAATTCATTTTCTTATATATTTTTATGTTGGATTAGTTACAAAGTTGATTGAATTTTATTATTATTTACCACTATTACAATTTTAAGACTTTATAGGAGAAATTAATAATTAAATAATAGAGTATAATATTTATTATCAATAAATTTGGGAGCACATAAAATCTATTAACTACGTCAATCAATTAATTAGTTTATAATAATAATAATAATAAAAGATATTCGACATAATGTAAATATTCCAACCCAAAGCTTTCTTACTTAATCGGTGGATAGGAACATACTCTGGATCGAAATCGTATAATAATAATAATAATAATAATAATAATAATATATAAAGAGAATTGTGGACTCTCCAGCTTTTGACAACTCAGTATTCCTAAGGTTCCTTGATACGAAACTTGTGTATCTTATGTGTCATTGTGTTTTTTATTAAGAAAATATGAAGGGTCGAATGGAAATGAAAACTCGATGTCTCTTCATCTTAAAGACTATGTCTTTTGTGCAACTAGTGCATGGATCTTAAATTCATGCACTCAGGTCAGGTCAGGCCGGATCTGACCTTAATCCGCGTCTTTTTTTTTTCTCTGGCCTCTCTATTATTTTAGTCATAAATTTATGTTATATTAGTCATACATTTATGTTCAAATATCATAACCTTAGTGCAATATTTTAACTTTAAAAAAACTGACGTTTAGATTATGTTAGTCATACATTTATGTTATATTAGTTATATTTTTATGTACAAATATCATACATATATTAAGGTACAACTAACATTACTAAAGATATAACTAACACTACTAAAAGGTATGACTAACACACCATAAATGTATGACACCTAGGAACCTGTTTGGGCGAATATGTGAGCGACTTTGTGGTGCATGCAGACACATAGCTATGTGTGGTGGTTGGATCGACCCGAGTGCACGGACCCTAAATCCGTACACTAGGTGTGTAGAAGTTTTTGTGCATCTTAAATTGTTTCTCAAATGGTAAATGTTCATTATTTGTATGCATTAACTCAAAGCAGCCCTTCAAGCAGGGGTTTATTCAACTACTTTAGGTTATGTACCTTTCATCTAGTACATAGGATGTTAAAAAAAAATGAAGTGGTGAATTGGGGGAGAATTTTAGGAGTCTTTCAAACAAACCAAAATAACACAGGGATAGGCTATTAACACCCCCTTGTTTTGTGAATACACCCATTTTATTAATTATATTCTTTTAATATTTTTTTAATCTCAATATCCTATTTAATTTATCCTTTAAATTCTATTATATCCTTACGTGTTTAATCTCTTTCTCCTCTTTTTCCCCAACCATTGTACATCATTGTTGTTTTCGCTTGTCGCAGCTGCTCACACTTTTTATCCACTCCACAACGCACAACCTTTGTCTCTCATAGCCACTCCACTCTGTTTTCTGTATGTTGCACCTCTATCGCATGACTACTGTCCCGTGGCCACAAGTTAGGTTGGGTAAGATCTTTTGGTTGTTTTTGTTATTATATATGAGGTTAATTACATAAAAATACGCAAACTTAGGGTCCTATTTAAATTGCAACATGAACTTTAGATATTAATATCATATAACACTCAATTTATAATTTGTAACAATTGAAACATGATTGAGTTTTTCAAGCTGCAATTGTTGATGTAGAGCCCGAAATGTAAAATTCAATCCCGGTCATCAACTCAATCATCATCCCACTTGGAATATAAAAACAACAGATCACCAAAAAAAATAATCCAAACATCAACCCCATCACCTCCCCCTCCCCCTTTCCGGCAAACATAAACCCTTGAAAGTTGAAGTTTGAGAGTAAGACTTTATAACTATATGCTCTGCATTTCTCACCCTAATTTGTATAGATTGGACCTCCTGAAATTCTTGGATTAAATTAGAGCAATCCCGAAAGGAATCCAACGAATCATCAATCAGAGATTGTGTAGAGTATAGATGACGGAAGCAAGCAAACTTGAGAACTGGGAATTCAAAGCTGGCCTCTATGTCTCTTTACAACTCTTCAATTTAAAGACTTTCCTATTCAATATTTCTCTTTCCAAATATTTTGCAATCAAATCATCTCTTAATGTTCTTTTTTTATATCATTTTTCTTATGCTTCTTTTTCTTATTAAGACGACACCATTTAGTTTATAAATTGAAGGATTTGTTTTTTCAAAATTAACATATTGGGGATAATATGTATTTAAAATTACATGTCAGCAATTAACTTTTACATTTCAAGCTCCATGTTAGCAATTGAAACCGAAAAATCTAAACTTATCTCAAATTAAAACACATGTTACTTATCTCGTGTTGCAATTGAAATTAGACTATAAATTTGTGTTTTTTTTAATGTAATTAACCCTTATATATATAGATTATATATAATAAATCAAATGAAGAGAAATAGAATTAAGATATTTGAAAATTAAGCTATTAAAAATAAAGCTGACTTGTTTTCGTTGATGCTATATATAAAGTTTAATGTTATGTAACTTGTGTCCTTAAAAAAACACACACACACAAAAACAAAGAAAAAAATATTGTAAGCCCACAATACATATAAATGTAAATATGCCCAAGATTGCTTTTATATCTACATTTTAAAATGAAAGAGGAGAACGCTGATCGCGAAGGAAGAGCTGTGTTCTTCCATTTTTTTTCTTATCTAAATGGTGATTGATTAGATGGAAAAACAAGCAAATTTCTTGTATTTTATTAATTGTAGATCGTCCTCAGCTTGAATTTCTTTTTAAATCTTTTAAATTTTGAAAAAAAGAAGTCAAAAATTGGAGAACTCAAATCGAATGGAAATCACAAATAAATATGTTAGAAGAAAGCTAATATCATGGGGATTAAAACCCCTAAATCAATTTGTGAAATTGTAAGCTAAAATAAGAACTCAAAAAAATAGGGTTTGCTTTGAAATTTCGAACATATTTCGATCAATTTGTCACAAAATCGATTGGGTTTTTTTGAAATTGATATGGGGTTATGTTTGGGCTTGAGTAGATGATCATTTTGGTATGAATTTCACATATTTTGGTTGAAAAATGAAAAAAAATCGAATTTTGGAGTTTGGTAGACAATAATGGAGTTTTTCAACGAGAGGTGGCAACAGTGACGTTTTTATTTGGTTATTTTCAGCAATGTTTTTCTTAAAATTTGGAAGGGAAAATAGCCATAGGTTGATTTGGATTCAATTTGTAATGTTTGATTAGGGCTGGTTCGGTATGGTATACCGAAAATTTTATACCATACCGAATACCATACCGAAATTTTCGGTAAGCCAAAAAGCTTACCGATACCGTACCGAAATTTCGGTATACCGAATTTTCGGTATATTGATACCCTATACCGTTTGATACCGAATTACCGAAATTTTCGGTATACCGAAATTTACCGAAACTATCGAAAATACCGAAAATTATCGAACTTGCCAAAATTTACCGAATTACCGAAATTACCGAAATTTACAGAAAAAAAAAATACATATTATGTGAACAAGTCAATGGTAACCTATTCATGACATAACATTAAAAAACAACATAAAATTAAAGTTCACGTCCAAACACAACACATCAAATAATACAAATAAAGTTCAATTCAAGTAGCAATAATCATAACAACAATAATAATAATAAAATTCATGTCCGAATACAAAAATCCAATTGATTTTGAAACTCCAAAACCTCAAGAATCAAGACACGAGACTTGTAAAAGTTCCAAGTAAATTAGTTACAAATATTGAAGTATAAAAATATATAGATGTAATCTTATTTTCAAAGTTACATTGAAATAAATAAACATAAATATAATTTTACCTTTAAAATTACACCTTAGATAAAGTGGAGGTTGGAGAGAAAATTACACCTTAAATACAAAAATCCAATTGATTTTTGAAGAAATTTGGGTCTTAAAATAATAATAATAATATATATTATTTATTAATATATTTAGGTATTTCGGTATATACCGAAATACCGAAAATTGCTTGCTCGCCATACCGATACCGTACCGAAATTTTCGGTATACCGAAATTTTCGGCATTTTCGGTATTTTTTGACACGGTATGTCCGGTATACCGAACATTTCGGTATTTTTGCCCAGCCCTATGTTTGATAAGAAAAAGAGAAATTTTGATGTTTATCGACGATGCACGGTAGTGGTCCGGCGGCACGGGTGGCTAAAGCTAAAGAAAGGAGATGAAGATGATGGAGTTAATGAGAAATTCAAATAAATTTACAATTACCTAAAAATTAAAATAATTTTATCAAATTTAAATGGTTGCAAATTTATTAAAATTATTCTAATTTCATGAATAAATAAATAAATAAATATATATATATATATATATATATATATATATATATATGTCTAAGTAAATTTTCTTATCTTATTTGTAAATTTATGATTTTTTATTTGATAATTCTCAAAAATGTTAGATTTTCGAAAATTTGATCAATTTTTGAATTTTAATTTTTTAAATAATTTAAATCCTATTTTTTTATATTATTTTTTCAAAGATTTATTTTATTAGTTTTAAAATAAATTATATGTATATAAAGTTTAAAAGAAAAATTTAATCAAATGAAAAATAGTTTGAGCATAAATTCATATTAAAATTAAGGTTGTAAAATATTCAAAATAAATAAATAAATATATATATATATAAATAGTAATAATAGAAATAATTAAATTAAATAAAGTAGAAATTTTGGAGTAAAAGAGGGATTCTATACTACTTTTACATTGATTTTCTAAATGTTGAAGATATTTCCCTAAAAATATAAAAAATAAACAACAAAATAAATATACATATACACACAATATATAAACAAGTAGTGAAAACAATAATACAATGTAGTTAAATAATAATAAAATATTAGATAAAATTTTACAAGAAATCGTAAAGTAAAATTCCAAAAATTGACCCAAAAAAAGAAAATAAATCAAATAGTATTAAATTACAAACTTTATTATGAATAGGGGGCACGATGCAATTTATAGACAAAAGGCAAGGACTAAAATATCGGTATCGATGGATATATCGGTACCTTGATTTTACGGATATATCGACGGATATATCGATATCGGTGGATATATCGGTTTTTACGCAAAAAATTGAAAAATTTGTAAAAAAAATTGAAAAAAATATCTAGTACTTTATATAATATTATAAGTAACATTAATACATATATTAAACTTAAATTTCAAATAAAAAGATATGTTTACAACAAATTTAGAGATAAACTAAATAAATAATCTAAAATTTTTTTAAAAAAATTAAATGAATTACTTTTAAAAAAAATCTTCAAAAAAATTACAACAAGAACTAGTATTTAATTACTTTAAAAAAATTAAATGAATTCATCTTCAATTTTAAAGATATGGAAAAAAAATTATTTATCATAATAAATTATAAGAATAATTAATCAACTAAATAAAGAATAATGGTTTGGAACTTATAATATGGACCAAAAAATAAAGAATTGGCTATTAAAATTTTATCAAGACAACTAAAATGAATTGTAGGATAATAATGGTTTGGAACTTATAATATGGACCAAAAAATAAAGAATTGACTATTAAAATTTTATCAAGACAACTAAAATGAAATGTAGGATTAAAATTTTATCAAGACAACTAAAATGAAATGTAGGATAAAAATTAAATAAATGCAATGGTTGAGATTCGAATCCCAAATTCCCAAAACTTGAATTCCCAAGGAAACAAGCTACTATTTAAATATTTATATAACAACCAAATAATATGTAAAACTTGTAAAATTTTTAAAAAAAAATACAAAAAAAGAGAAACTGACCGATATATCGCCGATAAATTATCGATATATCGCCGATATATCGAGATAAAATGACAAATTTGTACACAGCCTTCCCGATATTCAAATATCGCCGATATATCGTCGATATTCCAATGAATTTTGATAACACTAGAATTTCGTATCGATACCTTGATTTTTCCGATATATCGGTGAATATCGGCGATATTTTAGTCCTTGACAAAAGCTAAGGATAGAATAGTCATTTAACATTTAAAAATGACAAAAACTTTTGTGCACAAGGTGCACGGATCCAAATCTGTGCACAACAATACTGTTATATTATATGAAGTAATACTGTTATATTATATGAGTGATACTGTTATATTATATGAATGATACTGTTATATTAATATAACCGTATCACTCATATAATATAACAGTATTGTTGCACCTTGTGCACAGAAGTGTCACTCTTTAAAAATTAATCAAAAACCAACAACTTTCGCACTTCAAACGCGTATAGAAAAAACATATCGATTTATGGATATCTCATGTGTAATCTTGGTAATTGTTTGAATAGAAGGGGAGCGATGACTTTCCAAGATCCAAAGGAGGGGATTTTATGCATTTAACCCTTTTATTTTACCCAAAAATTTCAGCCTTTTTACGTTGAAGCAGCCATGGATGATTGCCATCAATCATCATCAGAAGCCATGGATGATTACCCTCAATCATCAGCAGCAACAGCAAAAAGGAGGCGATTGCAAGTTTCAGGCGATAAAGTCTGTTTTATTTTGCAAGGCTGGGTGATTGAAGATAAACAGTGGACGGATCATATTATATACAATATCTATTTCGTTGATGTCATCAATTCGGGTGATGATGTTTTCACCCCTCCTTCTCCAACCCTCCAAATTGATTCTGGTTATTCTTCATCAATTGTCGCCAATGCATTTTGTGTGGTGGGTCAAACACTGTATATATATGTTTGAGGGAATGGATAACATTGGTGACGGAAAGTCGTTTTTTAGCTTAGATTTATCTTCGTTATATTCAACAACGGCGACAACAAAATTGAGGAAAAGTGACCTTGGAAAGATGGGTGATATGATTTACCCTAAAGACTCTCCGGAAGCCATTGCAACACCCGATGGTAAAAAGATTGTAGTGTTTTCTACCCATTGTTGGAGAGGAGTGCGAGATTTTACTGGTTTTGAATTGTATGATACAGTGGAGCGAACATGGGCGGAACTCCCTCCGATAGAACCAACTATATGGTATGGTAACAATATAAGTGTGGAGATTACATCGGTTGGTTTCATCACCAAGACTAATGTTGTTGGTGCAAGTAGACAAACACCATGGTGGGACTTATGCTCTTGATTTGGACGAGAGGCGTTGGGTGAAAAGGGATTTTTGGATCTCTTTTGTTAGAGCTGATAACTTCTTTATGATAGATGATCGGTTATGTTTCACTGGTTATGCTGCTTATGATCTTGATGGTGGTCTCAAACCCCAGGGCACTATATACTATCCAATAACACAGTTGGTGTCGTCAGATGATGTACAAGTAGGAGCTGATTATTCTGTGGTTCTTCTCCATCATGACAGAGAGAAGGGGGAATGCCAATTCGCCAAATTATTACAGAGAGCTGCTTTCAGGCGGCCCATCACGAGAAGAATAGTTTTTGGCTCAATCCAGATCTTCGTAAGCACCTCATCATCAATGTGTTGAAAACTGATCTCGGAAGCTACATAGATGATCAAAAGAAGATGCAAGAACAAGTAGACAAGGAAGAGATCCAACAAGAAGAAGGAGAGGAAGATAGTAAAAAGGAAGATAGTGAAGAAGAAATGGAAGAGATCCAACAAGAAGAAGGAGAGAAAGAAAAATAAGATATCAACACAAGGAGTGTAAGGTCTTTCAAATATTCCTTGGACCTCAAGGAATTCTATGCTTATTGGTCTATTCATATGTTTTCCCTGTAAGCACTTTCATTCCATACCTCTTAATTTGTTTTCCTTGTAAGCACTTCAATTCCTACATTTCATGTGGTGTTTTATTTTATGTTTTGCTTTCAACAATCAACGAATTGGTTTTCATATCAAATCTTAATATTTTGGAGCAATTGTAGTTGGGAAATGTATCTTAAACTCCATGAGGAAGAAAAATGGCATCTTCTTCTAGTAGATACTGCCGAAGTTTGGGCTCTGGTTTGGAGCCTTCCAACACTAGTTGGCCTTCTCAATTCGTTTAAATTATGTGGTGGATTTTGGGCCTTTTGTTTGCGTGTTCGTGTTCATTGCATGGTACTGAAATTGATAGCTGAAAAATGTTGTCCTCCTATGTGCGTATGAAGATTGTCAGCCCATGATAATTTTTAAGCAGTTTTTTGTAAGAAAACTGACTTGAACTGCTAAGCACAATTTGCAGACTTTTTGGTAGATTTTCTGACGAATGTCTTTGTGTTGCTATTTTGCTTATACTACCAAAACAGTGTCTCAACATTTAACCCTGGATTCCAACACTTTCCACACAATTTCACAACTATGGTTTGGACAGTTTTGGTCCAATTTCACCCAACACATGTGTTACATTTGCGTGATTAGCATATGCCGGGTGGGAGGGTTTGCTTGAAAATCTATTGTTTGCAAGTCGATTGCAGGACTGATAGGGAGTTGTTTGGACATTCAGTGGATTTAAAAGGCTTATGGATTGGTTGAGAAAGCGTTTGAGGAGCACAAACAAACACTATTTGATAGGGAGACCCTCCTATATCTCTCTTTGGACCTTTGCTAAATATGGAATAGTCCTGTGACAATTTGGACTGCAACTATGACTTATTTCACAGAAAATTCATGTTGAACATACCTAGCATTTGAGTTGTTTCTTGTAATAAATAGGTAGAAAATCGACCATGAACAAAAAATAGAAAACTTTGTATTCTACCAAGGCTAGAATAACAAAATAAAAAATAAAAAAAATCCCTCATTCAAAAGATTCTCACAAATGAATGTATTGGGTGGGACTTGTCTCACAAAATGTGGTGTTGTCATCCAAGAGGTAATCAACCTCATGAATTAATGGTATCATATACATTACTTTTAATTTAATGCTTTGTAGTTTCCTTAATTGATTATCAATTAAAAATAAAACAAGATAAAGAAAAAAAGAAAAGAATAATAAGTGGAAGACAGCACTGTTTAAGGCCATGGGCACCAAACTTCGTATGAGTTCGGCTTATCATCCGGAAACGGACAGGCAAACGGAGGTAGTGAATCGTGGGGTGGAGACATACTTACGTTGTTTTACGTCCGAGCGACCTCGACAGTGGAGTAAATGGTTGGCTTGGGCTGAGTACTGTTACAACACGAGTTTTCATTCCTCAGCAGGCATGACTCCTTTCGAGGCGGTGTATGGTCGTCCGCCACCCAGGTTGGGGGGTTTCCTTCCGGCTGAAATTCACATTCGCGCGGTCACCGACGAGTTGCGTGAACTAGATGAGGTGTTGGGCCACTTAAAGGAGCATCTGGTTCGTGCTCAAACTCGCATGGTCAATGCAGCGAATAAACACCGTCGGGATGTCAGTTTTGAGGTTGGGCAGCGGGTCTTTTTGAAATTGCGGCCTTACCGCCAACACTCTCTTTTTCGCCGCAGTTGCGTTAAGCTTGCTGCCAAGTTCTTCGGGCCATTTGAAGTGATGAATCATGTGGGTGCGGTCGCCTATCAGCTGCGTCTTCCAGCCAACTCTCGCTTGCACCCGGTGTTTCATGTTTCTCAACTTAAAGCAGCGGTGGGTGATCATGTTGTTGAGCCAGAATTGCCGAAAGAATTGTGGATGACTGACCCAGACTATGAGCCTGCATGGATTCTGCGTGATCGCGGGTTTGGCAGGGTGATGAGCGGGTTCGCCAGCTCCTTGTGCAGTGGAAGAATAAGAATGCTGATGATGCAACTTGGGTGTCTGAGGAGGAGCTAAGCCATCAATTTCCAGAGTTCGGCCTTGAGGACAAGGCTGTTTGGAAGGAGGAGGGAGTTGTTACGGATAAGATTTATAGTCGAAGGAAGTATACGGTGCGAGCGTAGCCGCGCCGTTGGGAGTTCTGGGCCGGTTTTGAAGACTTTATTTTATTATTGTTTTAGTTTCTCTTATGTTATTTATTTTAGTGTTCGTCAGGCCTTGTTCATGGGCTGGAAAACACGTAGTCTAAATAAAAGGTGTTGCCTCCGTAGAGGAAGGGTATCAGAAGAATTAAGACTTGAGTATCGGCGCCGAGCGCTTGGGCAGGGGACGTGTTCTCACTGATTGATTGTTGCTTGGGTCAATTAATTGAATTGAGTGTTTGATTAATTGGATTGTTCGCTTTAACTCTGACAATATCACTTGTTAATCTTTGTTCACATTTCTTCATATCTGGAATATTGCTTCTGAAATCGAAATTTTTACATTAAGTTCTTAAGAATATAACATATTACAGTATTTGAATTAAGCAGCTTAATCAGCTGGAGATGCTGGTGTATTTTCCTTATGTTTCTCTTATCTGTTAAATAGCTCTGCGATTTTGGATTCGCCATGGAAAGTCTGCAAAAACTGTAGTCTTGCTGTCCATAAAAGGTAAAAGCAGCCTACATGAATCGTTGCTGTTGTTAGCAGTTCCTGAGAATGACTTCAGAGTTTTTGGTTCCAAATTTATTTAAGGAACTCTTTATACATGGCCCTGGAATTAGTTCGAGAGCAGCCATATAACCACACTGCTGTGGTCTCTTGGTGTTATTTTGTAAGTAATAAACCCATTGCATTGTGTAACAATAACGGGTTGCTAATTCATACTTACTATTTCGTAGGAATTAGGAAATGAGAAAAGTTTACCTAGCTGTTTGAAATGTTGATGGGCATTTTTCTAACCTTAATTAACTTCGAGACTAACTGAACAAGATTCCCATTGTAGAAAATACAATTTTTTGTCCACTTAGTGCACTCATATGGAACTAGTCTAGGCAAATACTAGCAGCGGTAATGACGGTATCTAATGCAGATGAACTAACTCTTGAATACTTGCTAATCCTTTAGAAACCAAACATTGCTTCAGTATACTGTTTACCAAGAGAACTATGTCTCTTCCAGTTGGGGATTGAGAATGTGAATTTACACCAAAACCACATTTTCTTCTTGTCTTATGCTAAACAATAGGAATGATATGATTGATCTGCTGTGTTAAATGGATACCTGTATCTTCTAGGGACAACTTATTATGATCCATCCTCTCTCTCTATATGTCTCTCTCTGTCCCTCTCTCTCTTTGTTGGCCAACCTCCTTTTTATACAAATTCGGTGTATGCTCTTATTCTGCACATTATTAAGGTACTGATGTTTAACCAGTCAAATTGCTTATGAAACGGTTTGTGTACTCGTTGCAGGATCCAGTTAAATATCCTGATAGTATATTCAGAATTTTTTTTAAACAATACTCAAGAGAGAAAACTCTCTTGCCCAAGCGTCTTACGCCGTACAGAACTCTCCAGATATTCGATACCCTTCCACAAATGAAAAGAACTACTTAAACCCTCTAACGAAGCCCATGACAAAGCCCGTGGACCTCTAAATAAATAATAGGGTGGGAGTGGTACTATCCACAACCCAAAAATTTCCAAGCACACCCCAACTTTTTACTTATTTAATTAAAAAAAAAAAATTATATTCCAAATTTGCCCTTAAAATTTAAAAAAAAAGGGGGATTATCCACACCCAATATCTTCTCAACACACCCCAATTTTTTGATTTTCCTTCCCTCTCTCCCTTTTTTTTTTTTTTTTCCATTTTTCTCACTTAGATTTTTTAAGTAATAACACAACAATTAATAAAAATCATATCATGGGTTAACTAAATATGTAAAAATACTCTTAAAATCATGTAAAAATCGTGTAAAAAACGTAAAAAATATATCGACCGTTCGACCCTGGTTGGTCGAATACACAGAGGTGTGTTCGACAACCAGACATTGAACGCGCTATAGCATGTTCGATCACCAGGTGTTGAACGTGCTATAGCGTGTTCGACACCTGATGACTGAATACAAATGTATCAATTCTGATGGTTCCGTTCAACCTTGGTGGTCGAACACGCTATAACGCTTTCAACATCTGGTGGTCGAACACACCTCTATATGTTCGACCAACCAGGGTCGAACGGAGCCATCGGATTCAATACTTTTTTTACATTTTTTACATGATTTTAAGAGTATTTTTTACATATTTAGTTAACCATGATATAATTTTTTTAATTGTTGTGTTATTACTTAAAAAATCTAAGTGAGAAAAATGAAAGAAAAAAGAGAGAGAGAGGAAGGAAAGAATGCGAGAGTTTTCATTTTTTTTAATTCATAAGGGTAAAATTGGATTTTTATTATTTTTTTAATTTATTTAATTGAAAAATAAAAAAATTGGGGTGTGCTTAGAAAAGCTTGGGGTGCGGATAGTCCAACCCTAAATAATAACTAGGTAAAAACTCCAAAAATACACAGACCCATAAAATAATATGCGGCGGTTACACTTTTTTTTATTTGAAAACTCCAAAAGTACACAAAATTGAATTTAGAATAATCAAGACTACACAATTTGAATTTGTATAACCAAAAGTACACATTTTCTATGTTTGAGTCAATCTTATTAACGATGCCACATTGAAAAGCTACTGAAAAGTAAAATTGACATGACATTGGTTTGTTTTTTTGCTTCACATGCACACAGTATTTTCGTGGAAGCCATTATATAAAGAGGGTCACATATTGAAATTGCATAAAAAATTACTCTCAATTGTTTCGTTTCATTTTTGAGACAAATTTCGTGGAAGGGATATGAGTGTCGAATAACTTTGTATGGGGCTTATTGTTTGGACATACATTTCCCCAACTCAGGTTTATGAGTGTTATTAATTTCGTGGAAGGATATTTTGTTTGAAAAAATTTCGTGGAATTTTCGTGGTGAGGTGAAGAATTTCGTGGATTTTTCATGTGTTTGGTGAGGTATTTCGTGTAAATTTCGTGGGTGTGTGAAGAATTTCGTGTAAGGAGATCAATGTTTCAGAAAAAAATTTGTGGAAATTTCGTGGATGTGTTGAAGAATTCCGTGGAAGGATATTTGTGTGAGAAACAATTTCGTGGCAATTTCATGGGTTTGTTGAAGAATTTCGTGGAAGATAATTGTTTGAGAAAAAAATTTCCAAATATTTTTTTTTTCTCCAAGACAATTTCGTGGAAGGGTGAATTTGTTGAGTGAATTTTCGTGAACGTTTTTGTGGAGGGAAGAAAATTTCGTGGATGCCTTTAAGGAAGAAATAGTCGTGCAAGGTATGTTGTTTTCTTAAATTTTATTTAAGAGTCAGTCTCTTGTACACCCGTCGCACAGTGCGACGTGATCGCGCACGGTCGTGTCTTGGCGCACGGTCGACTGTGCGCCACAACACAAAAAATCACATACTTATAACCCTAAATGACATACTTGGAGCTAAAAATCACATACTTGTGTGGCGCACGGTCGACCGTGCCCCAGGACATGACCGTGCGCACGAGCAAAAATCACATACTTAGAGCTGCAAATTATATACTTAAAGCGGAAAATGACATACATGTACACTGTCGTGGCGCACAGTTGACCGTGCCCTGGGGCACAACCGTGCGTGGTCCCGTTGCACTGTGTGACGGCCGCACGCAAGTTTTTGTGTTTATTTATTTGAATTTGTTGTTATTTTCATAAAATTGTTTTATTAGAATCCGTTGTTATTTTCTTGTAAGGTATATAATTTGCGTTACAAATTTGTACGTAGAAAGGTATGATAGTACTTAATAATGTAGTGTAAGATATATTATTATTAATTTAGCTTTAGACAAAACTTGACATAATAACATTTGAATGTGTGTAAACGAAAAATGCTAACTATAATTATTTTCATATAAGATTGAACTTGATACGTATAGGGTTAGATTAAAATTAATATTTGTTAATAGCTTACACGAATTAATAAAGAAAACAAATTACGTGGAAGGTTGACACATGTATATAGGTTTATTTTCAGCCCGACTTTAATTTTTGTAATATTTAAGGGTGCGCATAATATTATTTTTTATTTTAGAATTATTACAACTTACGAAATATGATTATAAATCTTTTTTGTTCAATAGTTGGATTATTATTTAATATCATGATTTATATATTTATATGCATTGTTACTTTTAGTTTGTATTTGCATTTTATGTTATACTATTAAATATTGATAATTTGTAAATTTATTATTATATTTTTAACAACAGGTTAAAAAAAGGCTAGTGACATGTATGTCGTGGTTTGATATGGGGGTTTTTGGCAAGGTATGGATTACCAGAATGGTACAAAGGAGCTATTGAACCTGCAAAGGCTGACATTTGATGATTTATTATTTTCAATTCATGATCTGGTGAGTGTTGACATTAGTTGTTGGGCATATGTGTTCCACTCACTAGTTGACATAAATGAAAAAGTGAAAAAGATAAAAATAAAAAATGATTCTGATTTGGAAACCATACTATTCATTATTGATGAGGATCTCGTTGTTTTTGTTTCTTTAAGAAAAATAGATCTTGGATTTTCTACAAAGGGTGAGGGAACAACAACTCAAAGTCCTATCCACGGTCAGATGGATTCGACAAATTTTAATGTTGGATCCTCGTATCGGGATGAACAGACTGCCTTTGATGAAAGTAATGTTGGACGTGGTCAAGTTTTTAGGCCTTTTGATTATGATGTAGAGGTGACCCACTTGAACGATAATGCCACACCAAAGTTCGTTTTTTCTAATGTTCCAATTGGAATGCAAAATGATGAAGACTTTGGTGTATCATGGGGGATACCGAATGAACATGACATTACGAGCAGGGCTTCTATACCGACAAACAAGTAGAGATTTTTCACATCGCCAACTTCTAGACGTGTAGACTTCGATAATATCGACTTAAATTTATCTTTTATTGCTATTCGCATTACCAGCAATGACTCTATCATAAATTCCACCAGCCGGTGGAATGTGTCTGTCGGATGGATCGAAAGTGGGGTCGCTAAACCGCAAGCCGATAATGAGTGCAAACTCCCTCCTCGAGAATTTACAAATACGGTTCCGACCAATGCAGAACCATCTCTCATGCTCGGGCGATCCTATACTGGGTCGCACCTCACGACACATGAGGACATGCAAAAAGTCCTTGCATGACTCAAAGTCAGTCATCCAAAATAGAAAATAACCGAATGATGTCATCGTAAGTAGCTCGGTCTTGATATCCTCCAAAATAGTAATCCGACAGTATCCGTTTATATACGCCATACGACCTTGACAAGCCAGACGGACCCAGACAATATCCTATAATAATATATACGAATAATCACTAAGTAACTGTCCACATAATTCACCCGAACCCGAACGTAATTTCATTATTAATTAATAAAATATGAGTAATGAATTAATTTATTTATTAGCGACCATTTTCTAGAATTCTTTAACGGTCATTCAACCACAATTTTAACACCTACTGATCTACATCAAAAAAAATTACAAAATATCATTCCAAAAGGAAAAATCCTATGGACACATTTATTTGTCCCAAGTTTTGTTTACAAAATCACAAAAATTTCAGAAACGAAACACATTTTTTAATTATGTAGACATAGGTATTTTTTAGTACTGCATTATTGTTTTATTTTATTTATTTTTAAATTTCGTGAAGGCCTAAATTATATGAAAATACATTGAGGTTAAACAATTCTTGAACAATTCAACCTTAAATTAACACAACCTAAATTTCCTAAGTTAGGTTACACTAAGAATAAATAGGGTTTTTTTCCAAAATTTTGTAACTTGTTTAATATAAGACCTTAATTTCGTGTTACATTAAACGAAATAACACTACAATTTCGTGGAAATAAAAGATTAATTTCCTGGAAATAAGAAACTAATTTATTGGGAGTAATAAAACAAATTTCGTGGAGGCCAAATATTAAATGAAATTTCCTATTTTCCGTGGAAATAAGAAACTAATTTTGTGGGAATAATAAAATAAATTTCGTGGAGGCCAAATATAAAATGAAATTTCCTATTTTTCGTGGGAATGTCGTGGGTGTGGGGTATATCACAAATTTCGTGTAATTTTCATGGAAGGGTACAATACATGAAATTTCGTGGAAAATTATAAATTAAACGAAATTAGAGTCAAATTTCGTGGATGAGTTAATTAAACGAAATTACAATCTAATTTCGTGGAAATTTCATGGCAATTTCGGGCCAATTTTGTGGATTGGTGAATTAAACGAAATTACAGACTAATTTCATTTAGGACTAATTTTCATGTAAATTTCGTGGCCATTTCGTGGATGGGTAATTAAACGAAATACAGTGATTTCGTGAATGACTAATTTCCGTGGAAATTTTGTGGATGGGTTAGTAAACGAAATTACAGTCTCAACTACAAATCAAATTTCGTAGAAGGCATTTAAGATCCAACCACATCCAAATTACACAGATACGAAGCATAAATTAAACAAAATAGCATACAAAGTCGAAAAAAATCCTTGATATTTCAACAACAAACCCAAAATATTACTCAGGCTTAGAGAACTTAACTGTTTGGGTAACTCCATTCACTCCTTAGCGGCAGAAAACAAATTTTATGGGCGGCGGCGACACCACTACAACTGTGAGACGTCAGCATCGGCGACAACTAACTTCATGTGCGATAGCGGGGGAGACAAAATTTCATGGGCTTTTGAGCGGCGGCGGAGGCAAAATTTCATGGGGTTGGGAAATTTCATGGTCGAGGGCAACCAAGAGAGTAGTGCTGACCAAAGATTGTGTTGGGAGATTTCTGTCTAGATTTTGATGAGACAATGTAACTAATTAGATAGAAAGTTAGAGTACCCATTTTCCACAATTTATAAGTGGAACATAGACCTACAAATGTATCTTCGAAAATATTATGATAGGTCTCTGAGAAAAATAAAGATAAATACTTGAAATGAACTTCCAAGAAACACCAAGTGTTTAAAGAAGATGGACGATTAGAAAGCTACAAAAAGACTGAACAAGAGTCTGACAAGAAAGCTGCTCAGGAACAATAAACAGTTCTACATCAGAAAGCTGACATCCAAGAAGCACGTGCACTAAAGATCAAAAACAACAAGCTGACAACCTTCACTCAGTTATCAAAGTACAAGGAATATACATTGAATGCAGTACGAGGAAGGTTGCTGTCAAAGATCCGTTTGACTGAAGTTAGTGCCAACCCAATTAGAAGATGCCACCTGGACAAGAGAGAGAAGAACTGCGGCCAAGGAGTGACGCCATTAATGCAAATCAGACTAGGATAAGACTTATCCCCTCAACTGTTCAGTCGCATTAATTGCAAAGATATTGAAGATCAAATTTGAATTGAAACAAGGACAATGTCTCCTTCAACGGACATTTTCTAAAGATCTATAAATAGAAGGATGGAGTGACCATGAAGACTACTGAAGCTTTGAAACACACATTGCAAAATCTCTCAAGTCCTTTATACACAAATTTTTACCAAGCTCAGTTACTTAACCTGCGAGAAGCAGTCGACCATTCAAGCTCTCAAGCTATCGAGTTCAAGACCGGCTTCATCACCACAGTTGAAGAGAAATATTTCATATTTTAACCATTTGTGTTATGTGCGCTAAGTTGTTTTAGGTGTACTTAGTTGAGAGGATAATATCCTTGCTAAGTTTAGTAGTCTAGAAATAGGATACTTGCCCTTTGTGGGATTATACCCTTTGTGGGTTGTGGTCTTCAACTAGAGTCTGGGATTCTAGTAAGCGTAGCTTGTTAGGAAGAGGTTTGTAAAACGAGGCTTGTAATTCGAACTGACCTAACGAAGTTCCTCCTTGAGAAGGAGTAGAGTGGATGTAAAAGGCTTACACCACCTTCGAACCACTATAAACCATATGTGTTTATTGTTTTGATTTACTTACTGCATTGTGCTTATATTGTTATATCTCGCTGATCACATATCATAAGCATCCTGCATAAAAAAATTTATAAAGAGCATACTTGCAAAGAAAACTGTTTTTCCAAAAAGAAACTCTATCATTGTTTATCCGCTGCGTACTGAGAAAGCTGACCAGAAACCTAAATCGGCATACTGCCAGGTTTCTGATCAAGTCAGGTTGCTGCTTCTCTTGAGAATTAGGAACCTGCATCTCTGAAATTTTTGAAAATTGAAAAATCGATAGAGGTTCATTCACCCCCTTTCTGAACCTCTGACCACTTGGGACTAACAAGTGGCATCAGAGCAAGTTGGGTTAAAAGCCAACTTGACTGGCTACCTACCCGGATCCACCCGTCTCTACATTGGAAAAACCTTTTCTTTTTCTAGACTAAAACTCATCTTTTAGCACAAACATGGATATGACGTATCATAAGCTTCCTATGTTTTCTATAGAAGAATTTGATAACTGGAGGATATGGATGCAAACTCATCTTTCAGCCATGCACGATGAAATATGGTATTTTATAACCGAAGGACCACTGGTGATCTACAATGTGAATCCTGCCTACTTAGAACAACTGTGAGATCACAGACGAGCTGAAAGAGCAGATGACGAAGCTGAAGGAGAAGCTATTACCGATGATGATGCTGAGGCACTACTAGGCCTTGGTCAATAGGAAGCTACCCCTAGACCCAGAAGAAGAACACCACCACAAGATTACATCATCAATGAAAGACATGAATATACTCCTAAAGATAGAAAAAGGGCTAACCTTGACAACGTGGTCAAACACCCTTTATTTTTAACGCTAGATAAAGGAACATTCAGTAAGGTTAAAGGATGCTCAACAGCCAGGGAAGTATGGGTGATGTTTGGGATGATATGTGAAGACAACGAGCTTGCCAAAGACAACAGGATCTCCAAAGCCATCCAACTGTTTGAGCAATTCAATATGAAGTCTGGAGAATCTCTTAAAGAACTCGATCAAAGAATCACAACCATTGTAAGTGAGCTAGAATCTTTGGGGAGACATTACACTCAGAAAGAGAACATGAAAGTGCTGCAAGCACTACCCTACGAGTGGCATAACAAAGAAACTGCAATGAGAGTGTCACTAAATCTCAATACACTGAGTACCTTTAATCTCTTCTCCGACCTAAAATCATTCGAGTACGATATTGAAAGGAGAAGAAATGAGATGGAAGGTACAAATGCCAAGATAGCAGCACTTGTGGCTAAGAACCAGGCTGCTGCCAGTACAAGTGGTAGCAAGCTGAAGAGTAAGTAGTAGGAAGTGCTTACTGAGGATACTGAAGAAGAAATGACACTCCTACTGAAGAAGTTCAAAAAATTCATTAAGAGCAATAACAAAGAAAACGACTTCAGAAAAAGGCCACAGTCATCAGAAAGAAATCCTCAGACTAAACAACCAGCCAACACAGGTTTCACCGACCTTTTGTTATAACTGCAGAAGAGCTGGTCACTTCATCAGAAACTCCACCTATCCTGAAGTACAGAAGTATACTGAAAATGAGAGAAAACAGAAGAGCGACAAGAGGAGAATCGAAAAGCAAAAACTTAGGGTGCTTCTCACTGAGCATGAAACACTTAAGGCAGCAAGCATCTCCAATGTTGTAGACAAGGGCGATCTCTCAGAAGAAAGCTTCTACAACTCCTCATCTGATGAAGAAGCACTAATATGCCTAATGGCTAAGGACTGCGAGGACAATGATGAAAACGAGGTAACCTCACACTCTCCCAGCACTTCAAATTCTAAAAAGCTTAGCATGATCCAGTCTTTCAGACAGATCATGAATGACTTTGAGCAGATAAACTCAGCTCATAAGAAACTTAAGGAGGAAAACCTGCAGCTCAAGAGTGAGGAAATTATACTGAAGGAACAAGTCACTGACCTGGGATACTTCAGTATGGAGTGCAACAATCTTAGGGCTGAAGTCTCCAAGTTTAAACTGCTAGTCACTAAGCTAGAAATTGAGAAAGCTGAATTGCAAAATACAATTGATGTGTATAGCAAGTCAGCAAAGAAAACATAAAAATGTATCCTAAGAACTCAAAACGCTAGTAATAGAAATGGTTTAGGATATTGTGTCAGTACTTCTCAGAATGATACCAACACATCCAAGACTGGAAAGTTTGTTCAAGCCCAAGTCTCTTTTGTTCAAGAACTTAATCAATTAAATGAAAGCTTGAACAACACAAGTATTCTGGATAAATGGAAGAAACCCCTTCAGCAGGATGAAAACAGTAAGCCTGCATGGATTCTCAGAAAACAACATAATCAGTATGTTGTTAGTAAGAGAATAAAGTAGCTGTTTTCCAAGTTAGAACAAGAGCTTCATTCTATGAGAACCAAGACATTCATGTCTAGGTTCCAAAAGGTCAATTCACTAGAAAGGTATAAAAGAATACCTTTCACAAACAGAAAGAACAAGACCTGGAATCCCTAAGCTCATAAACTGAATCCTACCCAAAACAACTATAGAATGTGAACCACTATGACCTCTGGTAAAATGATTACCATAAGGTAAATGTGGGTTCCAAAAGGTACTAACCCCCCAGGACCCATACTTGTATGGGTACCTAAATCCGTCTAAATTACTTGCAAGTGCAGTTGCCAAGAAGCAGCAGTGATGTATGGTACATTGACGGTGGCTACTCCAGACATATGACTGGCAACAAAACTGGATTAAGAGACTTCCAACCGTGTGAAGGCCCTCAAGTTGTGTTTGACGACAACTCCAAAGGAAAAACAAATGACATAGGAAGCTTAGTCAAAGGTAATGCAAATATTAGCGAAGTTTCATATGTCAAAGGACTAAAGTATAACCTCCTGAGTATCAGTCAATTTTGTGACAAAGGATATTCAGTGGAGTTCAACCTCAACAAATGTCTGGTCAAAGATGAGCAGGCAAAAGATGTTAAGCTTACTGGAACCAGGAGAGACAATATCTACCTTGCTGATTGGAACTCTACAGCGAAACCAACCTGCTTCATTACAAGGGGCACTCCAGAGCTAAGTTGGCTATGGTACAAGAGAATGAGCCACTTAAACTTCAAGACAATCAACATGCTAGTAAGGAAGAATCTCGTGAGAGGACTACCGGATGTTGCTTACATAAAAGAAAGTGTTTGTGGATCTTATCAGAAAGAAAAACAAGTAAAAAGCTCATTCAAAGATAAAGTTCAAAGATCCTCGAATAGGATACTGGACCTTCTGCACTTGGATTTATTTGGACCAGTAGAGCCTGTTAGTGTGAGTGAGAAGAAGTACTCTCTTGTAATAGTGGATGACTATTCAAGATTCACTTAGATCATTTTCCTGGCTAAGAAGTCAGAAACCCAAGCCAAGCTTCCTGAATTCATGAAAAGAGTACAGAATGAGAAGAGCTTAAGTATTATAAAGATAAGATCTGACAGAGGAACTGTGTTCACAAACAAGTTTATTGAGAAATATTGTTCAGAGAATGAGATCTGTTATGAATACTCTGCAGCAAGGACTCCACGGCAGAATGGTGTTGCAGAAAGAAGAAATAGGACTCCGAAGGAAGCTGCAAGAACAATGATTGTTGATGCTGGAATACCTAAGAGATTTTGGGCAGAAGCAACAAGCACAACATACTATACGCAGAACATTGTTAGGATGTATACTATAAGCTAAGCTTTTGTATGAACATCTTTATGATATGAGATTCATTATGATCAAATGTTTGCATTTTATATTTGTTATATATATGTTAATGCAATTGTCCAGATTAATCTATATTGTAGATAGCATAGTGTGTGGTGCCACATAGAAGATCATGCTATCAGTTCCTTATAGATTATAAATAGTAGCTCACAACCTAGATGGATCTGGACAAACCATTGGGACGGTTGTAGTGTAATTTGGTATTAGTCTATCTTGACTATAAAGTTACACTAGTACATTTTGTATGTATTGAGCAAGACCATTTGATGTTGTTCGATTTATACTGACTATATAAAAGAACAAGACCTCTGTTATTATGGATGTGCATCTTCTTAATCCCTATATAATGATGGGCACATGTACTTAGTGTTTGTTTCTTTAATTTGCCAATGGGTGAGGTTTATTCATAAATCAATAAGCTCGGTAAATTGGGAGATAACACTGTTTATATGGTGTGCTGTTGATTATAGAAGGAATCTGTATCCTAATTATTTAGGATGATGATGTCCCCTTGAGGAGCTCATAAGGATTATCATGTAAACCCTGCAGGTGGATTTAGTCCGGCATGATAATAAAGATGAGTGGTACTACTCTTGGAATTAGATGTAAATTAATTAAGTTGTCAGTAACTTATTTAATTTACAGACATTCGATATCTTAAACACGGGGAAATAAATGTACACATAATAAGAAGGAGCCTATATTGTAATATGGGATTGGGGCGGTAGTTCAATTATAACTCCTTAGTGGACTGAGTTATAATTGATGAACTTAAGCTGGGTGTTCGGGCCGAACACAGGACGCCTAAGCCCATCAGGAGGCCTAACCCTAATTCCTCATCTAGGTCCCTATTGTAGCCTATAAATAACCCTAACATCAGCGCCTTTTAGAGATGAATTCTCTAATTTCACACATACAAACAGAGTTGATAAAGAGAAGTGAGGAGGTGGGATTTCTGAGCCTTTGGAAGATCGTCGCCCACACGACGTCCAAAGAAAATGATAGGAATAAGACAGAAGATCGAGAGGTCTAGACTTCTGAGCCTTTGGAAGATCGTCGTCCACACGACGTCCAAAGGAAATGATAGGAATACGGCAGAAGATCGAGAGGTCTAGACTTCGATCAGTTTGTCTTCGAGAAATGTATGTTTTCTTCCGCTGCGCATATCTTTATGGAACTTGATTCCGATCACATAGGGCCGGTGATCCATCGATTCCATCAAGAACATATTACTTATCAACAAGGATCATGACAAGACTCCTTATGAAGTGTGGTATGGAAGATCACCTAACATTTCATACTTTCATATCTTTGGATGTAGGTGCTACATCCTGAACAATGGGAAAGAATACCTGAAAACCTTTGATGAGAAATCTGATGAAGGAGTATTTCTGGGATACTCCTCAATAAGCAAGGCTTTCAGGATTTTCAACAAAAGAAGCTTGGTTGTTGAAGAGTCAATTCATGTGGTGTTTGATGAACCACACTATGACATGGCTGAGCTGGAAAAACTAAAAGAAGATGTATCCAGATTAAAGATCAAAGATAAAACAATTAGATACATTGATGGAGTTCCAGCACCAGCTGAAGATATTACTACGAGCAGCTCACAGCCTACTGCACCAGGAAATGCAGTAACACAAGATACTGACCAGCAAGCAAACAAAAATCAGCAAACTATCAATGACCAAAGACAGGAGGATGTTGAACAACAGACTGTTGCTCAACAACCAACATTCACTTTTGAACCTGACAGAACTTGGCTAAAAAATCATCCAAGAAAACTCGTGATTGGAGACACCAACGAAGGAGTTAGAACAAGAAGATCAAGACCTCAAGAATCACTGTTCACATGCTTCATTTCGCAAGCTGAACCCAAGAATATTATAGAAGCTCTTGAGGACAGTAACTGGATTCAAGCCATGCAAAAAAACTGAATGGATTCGTGAGGAACCAAGTATGGAAGCTGGTTCCTAGACCTAGTCATCAAGGTGTCATTAGAACAAAGTGGATGTTCAAAAACAAGCTTGACGAAGCTGGCACCGTGGTCAGAAACAAGGCAAAATTGGTAGCAAAAGGTTACTGTCAGCAAGAAGGAATAAATTTTGATGAGACATTTGCTCCTGTAGCAAGACTTGAAGCTATAAGGATATTTCTTGCCTACACTGCTCACAATAACTTCAAAGTATATCAAATGAATGTGAAGAGTGCATTTCTAAATGGACTCTTAACAGAGGAAGTCTATGTAGAACAACCACCAGGCTTTGAAGAGCAAGCTGAAGATAAAGTCTTTAGGCTAGAGAAAGCCTTGTATGGATTAAAGTAAGCCCCTAGAGCTTGGTATGACACACTATCCTTATACCTCATCGAGAACGGATTTCAGAAAGGGACAGTAGACAAGACTCTCTTCAGAATACTGGATGACAACAACATACTGCTTGTTTAGATCTATGTTGATGACATCATCTTTGGATCAACAAATAAAGATCTGTGTGACAAGTTCTCCTCACTTATGCAAAGCAAATTTGAAATGAGCATGATGGGAGAACTAAGTTTCTTTCTTGGTCTACAAGTAAAACAACTTCAGAATGGAACCTTCATTAATCAAGCCAAGTATACTAAGGAGCTGATCAAAAAGTTTGGTATGGAAAGTGGATCCTCAATAAGCATACCTATGGCCACATTTATCATCATGGATAAAGATAAAGATGGAAAAGATGTGGAGATCACCAAGTACAGAAGACTGATTGGATCCCTATTATACCTAACAACAAGTAGACCAGACATTGTATTTGCAGTTGGAGTTTGTGTAAGATTTCAGACAGCCCCAAAAGAGTCACATCTTGCCGCAGTAAAAAGGATTATCAAATACCTTAAAGACACTCAAGATGTTGGACTATGGTATCCAAAAGAAGGAGGACTCCACCTAAAGGGCTACTCAGATTCTGACTACGCAGGTTGCAAGATAGATAGAAAGAGCACAAGTGGAACCTGTCAGTTTCTTGGACAAAGACTTGTTTCTTGGTTTTGTAGAAAGCAAACATCTATTGCAACGTTAACAACCGAAGCTGAGTATGTAGCTGCAGGAAGCTGTTGTGCACAAATTTTGTGGATACCGCAACAACTGAAAGATTATGATATTATAGAAAAAGAAACTCCCATCTTATATGACAACACAAGCGTAATTGCCATCACACATAACCCTTTTTTCCACTCAAGAACAAAGCATATTGATATGCGATATCACTTCATCAGAGATCACGTGGAGAAGAAGGATATCACACTGCAGAAAGTACATACTGATCTCCAGCTAGCCGACATATTCACAAAACCTCTATGTGAATCAAGAGTCTCTATGCTAAGATTGGAACTTGGGATTATCAAGCTCGAGTGAGTAATAAAAAAACGAGGTTCCTAAGTAAGAGGGAACCCCTTCAAAGACAACTACTCACTCAGTATCCCAGATATATAAAAAAAAATCTCTAGGATACTGATCTGCATAAGAACAGGATCCTCTCACAGTATTCTGTGTCATTCTCTACCAAGGTTTGCAAGGATTGCAAGGTTACTGAATCAAGTTACTGGAAGAGATTGCTGAGAAAGACATTTATTGATCATCATTTATATGCCTTACAACCTCGTATTGTCAACAGTAACCTTAAACAATGATTAAGGGTGATAGTTTGGCAACTGCATTAAATGCAAAAATTACCTTTTTAGAAGAACAGGAGGAAAAGTGCGATTCCAATTCTGACACAATCTTAGATGATTTACAGATTTACCCTTCTATTTTTCAAATCTCAACCATTGAAAAGAACCGCCTCTTAAAATTCTCAATCTTATCCGTTGAACGGTTTTGAATCAAGAGATGTATCAAAACCGCCAAAACCCTTAAATCACTTCACATTTACCTCATTCTAACACTCTATCCTTCGAACATTCTCTCTGCAAAACAAAATCTCTCACCCATCTCTCTCAAGCTTTCTCTCAAAACATCTATAGCGCAACCAAGAGAAACTAGAGTCATCAAAGGAAGACTGGTGAACCCCGTCGTGCTGTTTGGAGACGAGTCCCCTTATGAGAACAAGAATCTTCTTAAAGAAGTATGGGATCATGTTGTCAAAAGTAAACTAGATAGGATCTTCTCCATAAAATATACAGAGTACTCTGCTTTGTCAGTTGAAAAGTTTTATGCTTTTGCAACAAGGTCTGATGATGAGAAGACAATCTCATTCAGAGTAGATGGTAAAATAGTTCACACGCTAACTGTGGAAGACATCGCACATACTTTCAATTCTCCAATGAAGGCATGACATGATTGACCTTGCCTCCTATGGGTCAGACTTACTGGAAGAAAGTTGGAATCAGTTCAAATAGCATTATGTACAGGAAGTTTCTACTAGTAACTTTGGAAAGAAGAAACTCAAGCCCGAATATGAACTTCTTCATGACTTACTTGTCCACACGCTGGAAGGAAAATGTGGAAGCTTTGACAAGTGCACTGCTCTTTGATTTAGGATGATGATAGCCCCGTGGTTTAAGAATCAAGAGTGGACTGGGCTGGGATAATCTTTCAACGCATATGGGTGGAAGCTATCAAAACTTCATCAGGGAGAAGTTTTGGAATTGTCATTTCTTCAATCCTTTCTTATAAGAACATTCCCATGGAAAAGAGTGCTCCTTATGCACCAGGTTGGTTCTTGGGTATAAAAAAAGGTTGGGGCTAAGAAAGCTGTTGCCCCACCTGCGAAGAGGAAACAGAAGGAACTTGCTCCCTCATTGAAGAAGAAAAGAAAGAAGGCTGCTCCCATTTCTAAGAAGAAGAAGAAAACAACATCAACTTTAAGACTGCAGGATTCTGATCCTGAAGATGATGCTTCTATCCCCGAAGAACCAATGACGATTGTTCCTGCTGACATCATTGTCATCGAGGAAGCCACAACCAGTGCTGTAGAACCTTTACTCATCTTGGAACTTGAAAATCCTGCCCCTATGGATGAAAGACAGGTTGCTGATCAACCCCTTCAGGTACCTGAAGAAAGCAACCCAGCAGAGGTTCCTACTGAACAAGAAGACCAGGATGCTAGACCCAAAGATTCGGATGACATTGAAGATGTTACCACTCTGAAAGACAGAATAAAAGAACTCGACATTCTGAATAAAGTGAGATACTCTATCGATTCTATTAATGTTGAGGATGCCGTAGAACTATTGAGCAAAACCCCTACCTAAATTTTTAAAAGATCTTTTCATACATATGAGCAATGGAGGGAGAAAAGGCTGAGCTCAGCAAAGAAACTTGCTGAATGGAAAGATTTGTTCGAAGTGGAAGATGTTATTCTTCCCTGGATAAAGAATGTCGGGAAATACGAAGATAAGCGACAAAGACTTCTACCCTTCTTTCGGTGAGGTTTTATGGTCAACAATACTGAAGACTTCCTAGATCTCATTGAAGACAGACAACTTCAGCTCCACGAATACTTATCCAAGAAGCAAACTGATGGAGATATGATGAGGGAACAGTCAACTGCAGCCGAGGTATGCAACATCGAGACTGTTAGGATCTCATCTGAGGTTGAGCTGGTGAGAGCTCAGTTAGCTACTTGTTCAGCCGAAGAAGCTGATAGAAGGATGTTGCAACTAGGAATAGAAGCAAGCAGAGCTCATCAATTCCTACCTTCAAAAGAGCTGCAGCATGGGGAATCCAGTTCTAGAGCTGCTGAGGGATCTGACTCTCCCACTTACACTGGTATCACATATCTGTTTCCAATTACTAATCTTGATATGTTGATCTAGATGAGCAGCTGTTGGATTATTCTTCCATCCCAATCATCAATGACGAATCAGTTGAAAAGGCAGCAACACCCATCATCTATACAGTTTGTCAAGATGTACAAACTGAGTTTTGCCGATGAAGCAGTCCCGAAGGAAGCTGCAGAGGCAGGACTCCCAATGCTGGCTGAAACAGCAATCCAGATAGCTGAAGAGAACCCCCAAACTGAAATAGTAGGAAACAATAGAAGTGATGAGAAGTTGTTGTGATAGTAACAACAAATGAAGAACCAGTTGCTGAAGCTCCTACTGACGGTGTACATATTTCTGAAGTCAGTCAGGTAGCTGATGAGACAACTGAGGAGGTTGCTGAAGTGACTACAACCATGTCTAATCAAACAGGCGAAGTCACTGAGGACGCAACGACTGAAGAAGAAGCGCAAGTAGCTGTCATTTCCCATAACGCAACCTTTCCCACTTCCTAGGTTACTGAGGAAAATGAAGCCTTACAAACTGAACAGGATGTTGTTCTAGAAGTTGCTGTTGAGATAGTTTCTGACTTACCGAAACCTAACACGGCTGTTGTTGAGACAACTCCTGCTGAGAATACACAAGGAACGACAGGAAGAAGCAATGAGGTGTCTTCAAAGGAGAAGAAACCTGTCATAGTTTCTAACTCGCCACCACGCAACAACGGCGATGACTCATCCAGTTCAGATAATGATGAATCTGACTCTCCTCCGCTTAAGGTGCCTGAGAAAATTCCATTTACACAAGAGGAGAGAATGAGGTACTTTGCTGCCAAGCAAGCAGAAGCAGCACAATAAGCTAAGGAAGATGAAGCAGCCAAAAGGTGTGAAAGTCAGGCCCTGGTCATATTTACTCAACAGGATACGCGATCTGTGGTTGGAGTTGAGACTCCATCTGATTTTCAAGGTCTAACACTCAAAAGCATAATTGATGCTATTCAGGAGCTTACAAGAACTTTGGAGCTTCATCGACTGGATGTAGCTGCTAAAATTGTCTCGAATGAGATAGAAAATACCTCGACCTTGGCAGAATTAAAGAAAATGATAGAGGATCTTCTTAATGCAATCAATGATAAATTAAACCGCGAGTTCACTGATCAGACGAAGTCCAGAGCTCTCTTTGAAGGAAGACAAAAAACTGCCACTACTGAGATAAAACAGGATATGAAAGAAGTAAAAAGTACACAGACAGCTCATGGACTTGCCTTGGATGATCTCAAGGAAAACTCCACCTCTCAAAGCAAAGACATTACTGAACTAAAAGAAGGTTATCAGACCTTGGGGATGTTGGTTGGAGAGATAAGATACATCCTGCGGAAGGTCTATCCAGTAGAGGCTGCAGAAGCCGCCACCCAACAGGGCCCTCTTGTTGATGATGCCAAAAAAGCGGAAGGAAAGCGGTAAAGATAAAAGAAACAGAAAAAGAAACAACCGGAGCCTGATGCTGAGATAGAGGAGAAACGGCAAAAGCAAAAGAAACAGAAAAAGAAACAACCGGAGCCTGATGTTGAGATAGAGGAGACGTTGACAAGGGAAATTGCTGAGGAAGAAGGAGATCAAGCGCAACTGACTAGGAAAAGCAAAAAAAAAAGATCTAATTTAGAACATGGTCAGGATGCTGATCCAAAAAGAAGGAAATAAGTTGGTGATGATGAAGGAGGTACAGGTACTGGGGATGCTGGCTCCCAAACAACAGACAGCACTGCACCAACACAGGTTGCTGCCACTTCTATAAGACAGAAAACTCAGAGACAGCAAACTGAAAGAGATGATAGTAATCAGAAGGGAAAACAGCAACAAGTTGTTGTATACAAAGCCCCTATTGATCGAAGGGAATTGGAGTCTAACTGGATATCAAGGCTAGGAGTGATTGGCAATGGAGTTTACAACACTGAGAAACACTCATATCCAAGACAGGAAGCTCTCGATTTCGCTGGTGATAAAGTTCCAGCTCAGATCTCTGTTCTACTTGATCAGAGACCTGACAACATTACAAACCCCATCTTCTGGAACATGGAAATCTTCATTCCACTTACTCTACCCCAGGATAGGAATCCGAGTTATGAAGAGATTCATGATTTCAAAAGATCAGCTTATATGAGATACTTCCGAGATATGTACCGAGCTGGCTACTTAAAAAAATATCCATCATGTGAGAAGGTGTTGAAAGAGTATCAGTATCTTGCACAAGAAGAAAAACTACCTTGACAAGAAAAGCTGATTGAGAGAGTCAGGAAATGAGAACAAATCTACTACTATGAAGACTTCTAGCTAAGATGGATTCAGATTCCAGAAATAACAAGACAAATGGAGAAGTCTTACCAGGATTCTATCTCAAACTGGTGGAAATGAATGAAGTCTGAAGCAATAGCGAAACAACATCAGCAAAGAAGCTTAGATCATGACCAAGTACAGAAGAAGCTGTTTTGAAGACTAAGAAGACTGGGAAAGTATGCTTACTACTCTTCTCAGAACAACCTTGTGTAAGGAAGTCTTCTAACGAATTTTTCTCATCATGCTAATCTAATGATTCATCTTGTAATAGCAAGCTGTTGATACATCTGATCAAAACATTCTTAATCTTTTGGTTGTAATCTTTCTACGCATATAAGGATTTTTAATTATTTTGTTCATTTATCTTTATGGGTTTTGTCATCATCAAAAAAGGGGAAATTGTTGGGAGATTTCTATCTAAGTTTGATGAGACAATGTAACTAATTAGATAGAAAGTTAGAGTACCTATTTTCCACAATTTATAAGTGGAACATAGACCTATAAATGTATCTTCGAAAATATTATGATAGGTCTCTGAGAAAAATAAAAATAAATACTTGAAACGAACTTCCAAGAAACACCAAGTGTTTAAAGAAAATAGAAGATCAGAAAGCTACAAAAAGACTGCACAAGAGTCTGACAAGAAAGCTGCTCAGGAATAATAAGCAGTTTTACATCAGAAAGCTGACATCTAAGAAGCACATGCACTAAAGATCAAAAACAGCAAGTTGACAACCTTCACTCAGTTATCAAAGTACAAGGAATATACATTGAATGCAGTACGGGGAAGGTTGCTGACAAAGATCAGTTTGACTAAAGTTAGTGCCAGCCCAATTAGAAGATGCCACCTGGACAAGAGAGAGAAGAACTGCGGCCAAGGAGTGACACCATTAATGCAAATCAGACTAGGACAAAACTTATCCCCTTAGCTGTTCAGTCGCATTAATTGCAAAGATATTGAAGTTCAAATTTGAATTGAAACAAGGACAATATCTCATTCAACGGACATTTTCCAAAGATCTATAAATAAAAGGATATAGTGACCATGAAGACTACTGAAACTTTGAAACACACATTGTAAAATCTCTCAAGTCCTTCATACACAAGTTTTTACTAAGCTCAATCACTCAACCTTCAAGAAGCAGTTGACCATTTAAGCTCTCAAGCTATCAAGTTCAAGACTGGCTTCATCACCACAGTTGAAGAGAAATATTTCATCTTTTAACCATTTGTGTTGTGTGCGCTGGGTTTTTTTAGGTGTACTTAGTTGAGAGGATTATATCCTTGCTAAGTTTAGTAGTCTAGAAATAGGCTACTTGCCCTTTGTGGGATTGTACCATTTATGGGTTGTGGGCTTCGACTAGAGTTTGAAATTCTAGTAAGCGTAGCTTATTAGGAAGAGGTTTGTAAAGCGAGGCTTGTAATTCGAACTGACCTAACGAAGTTCCTCTTTGAGAAGGAGTAGAGTGGACATAGAAGGCTTACACCACCTTTGAACCACTATAAACCATAAATGTTTATTGCTTTGATTTACTTACTGCATTGTGCTTATATTGTTATATCTTGCTGACCACATATCATAAGCATCCTGCATAAAAGAATTTATAAAGAGCATACTTGCAAAGAAAACTGTTTTTCCAAATAGAAACTCTATCATTGTTTATCCGCTACGTACTGAGAAAGTTGACCAGAAACCTGAATCAACATACTGTCAGGTTTCTGATCAAGTCAGGTTGCTGCTTCTCTTGAGAATCAAGAACCTATATCTCTGAAAGTTTTAAAAATCAAAAAATCAATAGAGGTTCATTTACCCCCTCTGAACCTCTGATCACTTGGGACCAACAGATTGTGAACAGTCAATTTTTTTTCACAAATAAGGAAAATGGACCACAACCAAAATTACATAATTTATCCTATTCAAACCCTAATTCAAGCCCTTTTTGACTAGACCCACTTGGATGTGATTTACCATTAATTTGGAGCTGTAATTTATCAGATTTGTTACAAAGGAGGGTGGGTTATGTTACAAAATGTGTAGTTGGGTATATATATTTTTTGAATTATGTACTTTCAGATATAAAAATATCTAAAAGTATAAAAATATCAATTCAAATTACTATTTGTGTAATTTTAGTTCTGATCCCTAATAACTAACCCAATAAAATATTTAAAACTCATTAATAAAACAAATAATTAATTATGCCATGATCTCCAACCAAGGCACGACTACGCGGGTGCCGTGTCTTGGCACGACGCTGATAAACTTGACCGTATCAATTCCTCCACCCTTTCAAATAGCCTTGTTCTCAAGGCGGAAGTGGGGAAATTGCACAACAAGCTCAGCTGCATCTACCCATGTAGCCTCTTCACTGGACTTGCCTTTCTATTGAATCTTAAATTGGTGCATACGATTGTCTCCTCGTCAAATCCATCGGTCTCACACCACCTCCCCAGGCACAAAGTCTGGAATAACCTCTTCTAATTCCGACGACAATTCAACTTCAATGTCATGATGACCCCGCACTGCCTTCAACTGAGAAACGTGGAAAACCGGATGCAACCATGACCCTGCTAGGAAACGCAATCGATATGCCACAACCCTAACGCGGCCAATCACTTCAAAGGGCCCATAGAACTTAACAACAAGTTTAGCACAACTGAATTGAAAAAGAGAATGATGCCGATAAGGTCGTAACTTCAAAAAGACTTACTGCCCAACGTCAAATTGCATGTCCCGACGGTGTTTATTCGTTGAACGAACCATCCGATTTTGAGCACGAAGCAAATGGTCCTTCAAGCGTCGCAAGGCCTCATCACGGGCCTCTAACTCCTCTGTCACCGTACTAACCCGAACCTCGGTTGGAAGAAATGCCTCCAACTTCGGGGTGGTCGGGCCATAAACTACTTCAAATGGAGTTACTCCAGCAGAAGTAGTATTCGGCCCATGCTTACCACTTACTCCATTGGCGTGACCTTTCATATGTAAAACACCTCAAATAAGTTTCCAACCCCAATTCAGCACCTTAGTTTGCCCATCCGTCTCCGGATGATAAGCTGAGCTCATCCGAAGCTTAGTACCCATGGCCTTAAATAGCACCGACCAAAATCCACTAAGAAACATAGGGTCATGATCAGAAACTATGAATGAGAGAACACCGTGTAAATGGACAATCTCCCGAATGAAAACCGTAGCAACCCCTTTTGCCGTAAAAGGATGGCTCAAGCCCAAAAAGTGAGCATGTTTTGTTAACCGATCAACCACCTCGAGAATACAATCAAAGGACCCCGAACGCGTCAACCCAGTAATGAAATTTATGCTAGTGTCCTCCCACACATGAGACGGAATTGGCAAGGCCTGCAACAGACCCGTAGGAGCGCTAATGTTATACTTGTGACGTTGACATGTGAGATATTCTACCACAAACTTTGCTACATCTTTTAACATGCCCGGTTAGTACACACTTGAAGCTAAATGACGGTACATGTGGAAAGCCTCCGCGTGACCCCCTTGCGAAGTCAAGTGAAACTTGGACAACAAACGGGCAAAAAAAGCTGAAGCTTTCAACAGCAACAGCCGGCCCTTATAATAGAGTACCCCGTTCAACAAAGTATAATTTGGATGATCAGTTTTTCCATCTGCCACGACTTACCGAATCGCTGCTAGTTTTGGATCTTTCTGAATTTCAGCATTCACCTTCTGTCATCCTAGCCACGTTGGTGTAGAAATTGTGCTCAACTCAGCCTCATCATAGCTGTAGGACAGTGCGTTAGCCACTGGATTCGTCATCCCTACTTTATACTCAATATCGAATTCATAACCCAGAAGTTTGGCTACCCAAAAATGTTGTGCTAGTGTTGAAACGGGCTGCAGCAATAAGAATCGTAAGCTCCACTGATTGGAACGCATGGTGAATTAGCATCCCACGGCGTCTATACTGATCGATGAGAACCAATGCCATTAATTCCATCTCATAGGCTGATTTTGCCATGCTTCGGTCATTCAAAGCCTTGCTAAAAAATATGATATGTTGTCCCCCTTGCATCAGTACCGCTTCCTATCCATTGCCCGAAACATCACACCCCACCATAAAGGGTCGGCTAAAGTCTGGGATTGCTAGCACGAGGGCTAAAGTAATAGCTTGTTGGAGGGCTTTGAAAGCTTGCTGAGCAGCCGACGTCCATACGAATGTTCCCATATTCTCCTTCTTAAGAAACTTGGTTAGAGGCCTGGCCAGTTAGTCATACCCTTTAATGAAGTACCGGTAATAACCGGTTAATCCTAGAAACCCATAAACCCGTTTTACGGATGTGGAGATTGGCCAACAAAGTATTGGCGAAAAATTTTTCGGGATCCATTTGCACCCCGCGAACTGAAATTATGTGGCCTAGGTACTTGACATCGGTTTGTACCTAAGCACACTTCTTCGGATTCACCACCTAGGCATGCTTATGTAATAAGCTCATAACCGTCTGCAGATGTTTCACATGTTCCTGCCAATCACTATTATAGACCAATATGTCATCAAAAAACACAAGGAAAAACTTACGAAGGTATGTCCTGAAAAGATGATCGTGGACGACTAAAGGGTGCATTACTGAAGCCGAATGGAATCACTAAAAATTCGTAGTGTCCCGAGTGAATGTGAAAAGCTAACTTGGCAACATCCTCCGGAGCAATGCGGATTCGATGGTAACCTGATCGCAAGTCCAATTTACTAAACTAATGGGCACCGTATAATTCATCCAACATCTCTTGAATCATGGGTGTCGGGTATTTATCAGGAATTATTAGTTTATTGAGTACCCGATAATCAAACACAAAAACGCCAACTTTGATCTTTTTTCCACACTAAGAGTACCAGGCTAGAATAAGGGCTTGAACTGGGTTGAATAATTCCTGCCGCCAACATTTTCTGGACAAATCGATCCATCTCATCCTTGGCCGCGTGACTATATCTGTATGGCCGTACCGAAACCAATCTCGCTCCTGGTTTGAGAGGTATATGGTGATCCACCCGTCGTCGAGGTAGAAACCTGAAAGGGGGCTATAACACGGTTGGAAATCTTACAAACATAAGCTTCTGAAGTGAGGTCCCTAGATTATTGTCAGTGTCATCTGTCCTTGTTATTCTCAACTCAAAGCATTGTACCTTGTCCACCTGTAGTTACCCTAGACAACCCAACTATTATCCACATCGGCCAACTTGGTAAATGCTGCTGCTGACAACTTTCACCGGATAAAACCCAACTCACCATGAAGAATGATCGACTCTCCATTGTAATCAAATTACATTGTCATCTTATTCTAATCAGCCCGAACCTCGCCCAACAGTAAGTCCATGTTACCGAGATCAAAAACAAAACAGTCCACTAAAAATTCTGATTTGCCCACTTGCAATGGTGCCTGCGAGCAAATGTTAAGTACATTGTTATAAAATAAATAACTGTAAAGTAGAATGAATAGAAAAGATGGACTTAAAAGCAAAGGGGAGAGATATGTGATTAAATAATACCTGGGAATCTACAAACAGTTCATCAAAAGGCTTAAGTAGAGGAAGAGTTGGCTTGCTGACTGATTCACCCCGAGGAAGGAGTTTAGCATCAAGGGTATGACGAAAATCATAGTCAGATCGCAATTTTTTAGGCAAAGCCTGGAAGTTCTCAAATTCCTCCCCGGAGAATTTTGGAAACACTCCAACGTATAGATAAATATAATATTTAATCAAAAGGTTAGAATTAACAGAGCAAAGAAGACAGAGTTTCCAAAAGAAATAAAGAAAAACAAATGACTTACAATAAAAATGTTTTTCTCATCAATAAGACTGGCAGCATCTTCGACTGATTTGATTTCAGCAGATGCAGGTCCAACTTGCTTCTTCAAGAAATCAACAATACCTAGAGCCTCGCGAGGGCCTTTGTATTCTTGAATGATTTTTCCACCATCTCTCAAGATTTTAATGGTAGGAAAACCCTAGACTTGATATTCAGAACCTAATTCTTTATTTGCTTCTTCATTTGCATCAACTTTAGCCAGAACAACAGGGGGGTCATGGCTGCTCAGTATGGATGTAGCTTTTTCATACTAAAAAGAGTTAAAAAAATGACAACACACGAACTTGTTATTTTAAAAGCTAACTAACATAGAGAAACAGGAAAGGGAAAAAATCTATAACGGGAATTCACAAGAACATAAACTATTACCTCTGGAGCGAGATTCTTACAGTGCCCACACCTGTTAAAAAAGAAGACAAGAACTTATATACACATTGTGCATGGATCTATGATCCATGCACCACTTCTGACCCGGCCCGTCACGCGCTCAGACGCGCCCGCATGCGACTACACACGCCTCTTGGTCGTGGATAAAATCCACCCAAATATGCTCCCAGGTGCCTGACCTTTATGTTATGTTAAGCATACCTTTTAGTAGTGTTAGACATACCTTTTAGTTATGTTAGACATACCTTTTTATGTTATGTTAACTATACTTTTTAGTTGTGTTAGACATACCTTTTAGTTATGTTAGTCATACCTTTAGTGTTATGTTAAGCATACCTTTAGTAGTGTTAGACATACCTTTGAGTTATGTCAGACATACCTTTTGTAAGGCTAGTTGTACCTTAATTTTTTTTAGATTTAGTTAAGTATACCTTGTTGTACCTTAGTTTTTTTTTAGATTTAGTTAAGTATACCTTTATAAGTTTTCTGTCTCAATAAGGTGGTCTTTATGTATTATTAAGAATACCTTTTATAAACAATAAGGTGACATTTATGTATTATTAAGAATACCCTTTATAAACAATAAAGTGACCTTTATGTATTATTAAGAATACCTTTATAAACAATAAGGCGACCTTTATGTATTATTAAGAATACCTTTTATAAACAGAACTAAAATGAGTCAGTTATATATACAAGACATTCGCATCAATAAATTCATCTTCATCAGTAGATAACTCAACTATTTCATGTGTATTTGAATGATCATATATCATAAAATATTAAGAACACGAAATCAAATACAATTTTATATTTTTCGAACTGATAAAGATGGATTTTTAACTTTTAAAATAATATCCTCGCATCGTGATATGGAGAGGAGGAGGTTTGAGAGAAATTAAGAACGTCGTGCTTCGAGAAAGAAAGACAAAAAATGAAAAAGAAGGGTAGAAGAGATGAAAAGAATAAGAGATCGAGAAAGAAAGGTAAAAAACGAAGAAGAAGGAGAGAAGAGAAGAAGAAGAAGAACTGAGGATGCGCGGCGTTGCTGAGGGATTAGGGCTTAATTAACAAAAAAAAGTATATATAGTTTTCTCCCTGGGCCGGATCGTATAGTGTTGCACGGATCTTAAGATCAGTGCAACTTGTTCATACCAGCGCTACTAAAAAAGAATGGAACAAGAAGAAGCATTTAGATTACCTATATTGGAAAATACTATAGAATTTTAATTCTTGCAATTTATAAACTTTTTCATGGCAATAACTAGATTGCAAAATTATGTTGACCTTGTAAATGGAAAGTACTTAAAAGAAAAGGAATGAATAATAAAGATTGATTTTATAAGGAAAAAAAGGGAAATAATAATAAAGATCAGATTGTTGAATATAATTTATGGAGAGTTCCCAATTACATATTCTTACACTTAGGATGTTGCAATAAAATAAGGGTCCTTGCCCATTTACTAGTACAAGTTGTACAGTGAAACATCTATAAATGAATACCCTTGAGATTAGAAAAAAATATTCATTTAGCGAGGTTATTTGTTTATCGAACATTCATTTACCTCATTGGCCCAAGTCGGGACCGAAGAAAATTATTCATTTGTCGAGGTTATTCATTTATCGAACATTTATTTATCGAGGTTTCACTGTAATTACAATTAAATAGTTTATCAAAACATCAGTCTTATTTGGGAAAAAGAAAAGGTAAATAATTGCTATATTTCTATTATAGAATAGAATGTGACTAAATCATATATAAAGATGAAATTATTTATTTATAAATCAATGAAAAAATCAACCAACAAGGATTAGTTAGAGATAAATCTAAAATTGGACTATAAAAAAAGCAATTCCTAGAATTTTATATATCAATGAGTCAAGGCCTCGTTACTTAAATATTTAATTAGTAAGATCATGATGTGAGGTTCTAAATTTTAAACTACAGATGATTAAAATTAAATTATAAGTTTCTTGGAATCCGAACTAAGGAATTAAAATCTTGCACTATCATCAGATCTGAATTTATGCTACAATTTGTTCTTTTCTTACAAAAGGGTTGGATCCCGATTTAAGTTAGGTTGAATTAAGATAATGCAGTCAGTCAACTCTGTGATTGCAAACATGTAAACTCAGCAGCTTTTAGGGAAGATCTCTATCATTGGTTCATCAAGCCATCAAGCACGAAAACAACCCCTTTTCTAGTGTGAGGCATGAATGTAGAGTGAAAGGTCGAAGGTGAGGTAAACATGAATTCCAAAGATAATCAAACTCTTGATAAATTCAAAATATTTTTGAATCGATAAAGAATTATTGATTGTTTAAAATTGTTCCAATTATTTTTTGTGCAGTTCGAATTGTACCAAATTGAAGAACCAATTTTAATGAGGTAACTACAGTAAAACCTCTATAAATTAATAACTTTGGGACCATGCAACTTTATTAATTTAGAGAGATATTAATATATCGATAAATTAATATTTTATTAATTAAAAGAGAGACTTTTTAAATTCAGCAAATTTAGTACATATGTATTGAAAATAAATGAATTCATATACATGTTTTATTGATTATATTCATACATCAACCAATTCTTTGTAACTAATTAAATATATTCATGTATAATATCAATTCATTGTATACAATTAACTATTATATTCATGAACGCATGTATCAATTCATTGGAATTACTTAAATATACATGTTTATATTAATTTGTTGCACTTAAATAACTATTATAGCCAATTAAATATATTCATGCATGATGAATGAAACATATACTATATAAATCTCAATATGGAAATAAAATAATTCATAACACCTAACCATGTCTTCTCATCTAAAAGACATCACAAAATCATCCATAAATGATCAAATGCGTAAAGCATTATGTGAGTATAAGAGAGACCATCCCACATGCACTCAAAAAGATTTACAAGAGTGGGTTGATGAAAAATATTGTTTGAAAGTTAGTCAAGATACAATATCAAACACTCTCAAGAGATCATTGGAGTACCTTTCAACCAACTTTGAGAAGGGTGGGGATATTAAGTGCACAAATCGGCGAAATATCCAGATATGGAGAAGGTTCTTTATGAATGGTTTCTTCGGTACCAAGATCGAGTCAACATGACCGGAGAGCTTATTTTGGAGAAAGCAAAGAATATAATGAAGCTTTTGTATCCTCAACACCCTCCTGAACATCAATTTTCTCAAGGTTGGCTTGAAAAATTCAAGGTAAGACATGGTATTAAATCATTCCGTCATTTTGGAGAAAATGGTTCGGTTGACATGCAGGATATGGAAATGAAATTGGAGGCTATAAGGGAGAAAATAAACCAATTTCCCATGATGTTTTTAATTTGGATAAAAACAGGTCTGTTTTACAAGTTACGAGATGATTACTCTTTTGCAACCAAGCAACTTGAGAGAAGAAAGCAAGACAAAGAGAGGCTTACAATTGTTATTTGTTGCAACGAGGATGGTTCGGAAAAAATTTCTTTATGGATTATTGGAAAATATGCAAAGCTACATTGCTTCAAAAATATCAACATGAGCAGCATCAATTGTCATTATCGTGCCAACAAGAGGGCATGGAAGACTAATGTGCTTTTTGATGAATATGTTCGTTGGTTTGATCACAAAATGAATGACAGAAGAATCTTGTTGATGGTTGACAATTGTCCAGCCCATCCAAAAAATATTGAAGGATTACAGAATGTTGAGTTGTTTTTTTTGCCACCTAACATGACATCAAAGATTCAACCCTGTGATGCAGGAATAATTAGAGCTTCAAAATGCACTATCGTAGGAGATTCTACAAAAATCTACTGAAAGGTCATGAGTTGAGGCTACCTAATCCTGAAAAGATTAATGTTTTAGATGTCATCAATTTTGCAGTCTCCGCTTGGACAACCAATGTCACGCCCCATTTTTCACACTTAAAATATATCAGAGTTTTCTTTTTGGACGTGAAGAGAGAAAGGGGAATAAGACGTACATGATAAAAAAATAGAAAGAAAAATGAGAGGATGTGAAGTGGTATACTTGAAATATCGGATACAACCGACATTAAAATAGAGTTTTACCTTACGCAGCGAAAGTGAACTTTACATGATGATAAAAATCCTTCGGCACAAAGCCGGGAGAAAACATTGCCGCGGAAAAACATCAGAATCCATTACATAAAAGAAGGACCATTTAATTTTTACAAAACGTGGGACATCGTTCAGAAAGACAGATCCGGAAAAAGACGACAAGAAAGTATCACAGCTGACATGGCACCCCTCTCTCTATACTTCTCCTCATTCATAATTTCCTGTAGTGTGAGTACAGAATAGGGGTGAGTGCGTTGAATATACTCGTGGGAATAATTTCCGTGTTTTAAGTTCATTAAACTGATAACATACAAATTAATTCAAAAATAAACTTGAACAACTATTAAACACGACACATAAAATGCACAACACCTAAATCGGTACATTAACAGATGATCCAGTCCAGAAGGTGCGGGTACAACCTGTCTTACCCCTTCAATACGGGATTTTCTCCTATCGGTACCTTTACGGACGACCCAGTCCTTTAACAATTATCGGTACCTTTACGGACAACCCAATCCATTAACAATTATCAGTCTTTTATGGACGACCCAGTCCTTTAACAATTATCGGTCTTTTATGAACGACCCGGTCCTTTAACAATTATCGGTACCTTTACGGATGACCCAGTCCATTAACAATTATCGGTACCTTTACGGACAACCCAGTCCATTAACAATTATCGGTCTTTTATGGACGACCCAGTCCTTTAACAATTATCGATCTTTTATGGATGACCCAGTCCTTTAACAATTATCGATACCTTTACGGACGACCCAGTCCCAAATTTAACATAACAGATTTATACAACAAGCTCATATACTCACGACAGTTTAACACAACATATAGTTCACAAGCTGTTACATCTAAGGTTCATATCGTAATCATGCGTTCAAATAACATAACACATAGGATTCAATCATTGCGTATCCTTTAAGAATCATTTCACTAATCATAGATTCACGTAGCATCGCAATTAAGGTTCATTTCATTAGGCAAGGGTTCACATAACACGCGTTCGTTTATCATCATTCATGCATTTATTAACAGAAACTTTAAGCTTAAAGTTTAGAAGTTACCCCCATCTTGTTCGGTGGTTACCACATGAGTAGCGAGTATCAAATATCAGGTATCACAAAGCACGATCCAACTGATAGCCTACACAATTTATGGTGTTTCTTAGATCCTAAACATGTATAAATATAGCTATATATGATTCCGGAGAAAGAACGATCGTTAAAGACGCGACGAATCGAGAGATCTAAAGATTGAGGTTGAAGAAACGAGAGTGGATGTTCAGTTTATAAGGCTGAGATGAAAGAGGATGAAAATTGGGTCATGACGGAAAAAGAATGAGCTCGATCAGAGTTGAAACGAGCTCGAACGGAGTGTTTTAAGATTAGGGGTATTTTGGTAATTTTGGTCAAAGGGTTGACTTTGACGGGGACCCACGACCCCCGGTCAACAACATCTCGTTGGCGACGAGTCGATGATAACATACGATGGAGAAAATGGAATTCAGATTGAAAACACGGCGTCGCGCGCACACCCGTCACACGGCGTGGCGTGCACGCGCGCGCACCTGGCGTCAGGTAAGTTTCTCGGCAGCTCGGCAGGCATCCTCGGCAGCGGTCTCGGTTTCTCGGAAGCTGCGCGCGCTAGCACCCGACGCTTCTCGGTGGACTCGACATGTTCAGAACTTTTGTCAGTCTTGAGCTACTTTAATTCTTTCTCGAACTTTCCTAACCGGATCACACTTCTGTTTCTCATTCTTCTTCTTCTTCTCATAGTCCTGATTGTTGTAATAATCATCCTAAATACTTCTTGTTTTCACCATTTTACTTGTGGAGTAGAGTGAAGAGTAGTTGGCGCTGGAGAGTCGTATTCCTCAGTCAAAGAAAATAAGTACGTTTTCGACAAGGACAAAGAAGAGAGAGAGAGAGAAAATGAGAGTTGAAGAGACGGGGAAAAGTCGTCGCATCCAACAGGAGAAATTAGTTGCATGCGTAACTCCTTTCGTAGAATTTCCAACACGTTCCTGAGATACTATTCGTGGTGCGTTCTATCGCACGAATTGATGAGGGTATCGTCAATGAATACGATGATGAAAAGATCGAGATACGGATGGAAGATGTGATCCATCAAGTCCATAAAGACAGCTGGAGCACTGTTAAGTCCAAATGGCATTACTACAACTTGTAGTGGCCATATCTCATCCTGAATGCTGTCTTAGATGAATCCACAACTTTGACTTTCATCTGGTGATATCCAGACCTTAAGTCGATCTTCGAGAATGCACTGACACCTCTTAATTGAAGATCTTCAATTCGAGGTAGTGGATACTTGTTCTTTATTGTATGCTTGTTCAGCTCTCGGTAATCAATACACATCCGAAAGCTTCCATCATTTTTCTTCACAAAGAGTACTGGAGCTCCCCAAGGCGACATGCTTAGTCTAATGAAACTTTTGTCCAAAAGTTCTTGTAATTAAACCTTCAGTTCTTGTAATTCCTTCGGTGTCATTCGATATGGAGCTTTTGACACCGGTGCTGATTCTGGTACGAGATCAATCTCGAAGATCACCTGTCGATCCGGTGAAGGTCCAGGTAAATCCTTTGGAAATACATCCATGTATTCCTTTATTACCGGCACATTCTCGATAGAAGTCGATTCTTGCTCGGGGTTAACCATGTTGACCAACCAAGCTTCGTAATTTCTTTTGCTAAACATCTCGGTTGCCTTCATGATTGATATGATCCTTGAGTCAACTTTAACTCGTGTCCCATAAAAGGTGAACTCCGATTCTCCAGGTGCTTGAATGACGATCTCTCTCGCACAACACTTGATTACTACGTGTTTGGACTCAAGCCAGTCCATTCCTAGGATTATATCATAATTTTTCATCTCCAGCGTATGAAGATCAGCTAAACGAATTCCATTCTCAAAGGTAATCCTTAGACTACGGCTAAAGTGTTTCGTCTTTACTGTCTTTCCCGATGGAATACTAACTTCTAAGGCTTCAGTGATTACCCTAACGTTCTCGTGCTTTAACCAATCCGGTGTCATAATCCTTTGGTATGCCTTCCACCAATAGCTGGCATCTTCGGTGAGTTGAAACACGGCACCGGAGATCTTCTGCTCCTTTGTGCATGTTAGATGTCCAAAAATTTGATCCAACGACCTTAGCCATTCTTCAGCTTCGATCGGTTCTCCTATTCCATTGAAGGTCGGTGGATCGAGTCATCAAAAACTATTCAATAATTAAGCTCGCGGTGTTCCTCAACGATGGTGGCGGCGCATCTTGGGTGATATTTAAATATCGAGCCAAGTCCCTTTGTTCGAACATCATCACCAAATCTCTTCTGGTGGCGTTCACGTCGTGTTCAGACGAATTCTCCATTGACGGTTGGTCTCAACACGATTGACCTCATGATATATCATTCTAAAGACGACATATGAAATCTAACCCTTATAATCTACCCCACATAACCCAACAGCATAAAATATCAACAGATAAACAAACATCAAGTTACATGGTACTGATAAACATTATTCCATAAATCATATAATACTCCCAATAGATTCTCTGTCATTCAATTATCATGTATGATAACATATATACTCAACTTGCATAAGCCAACCAGAAAAAATTACGTCATAAGTAATACATCATGAAAAACATCACATACATCCTCACATAGTCTTCATAGACATCAAGTATCTAAACCAACTTTACGTATCAAACACACAAACTGAGAAAACCCACTCATTAGCACACCCTGTTATAAACAAGGGCCCATGGTAGTTTCAACTATCAGTCACACGACATCAACTCCTACGAACGACCATACTCGCACACGAGCTCACGCTGCTGCAGTTAGCGGCTTTATGGTGGTGGCTTAGAGCAGTGTGTCGATTGCAGTGACATCAAGAGGTTTATAAAAGATCTTTTTATTGTGAAACTGTATCATTAAGCCCCCGTCGAATATGAACGGTTTATATCATGCAAATCAGATATCACATAACAGATAAACACTCTTATTATCAAGTTCCATGATCAGGTAGAGACACTTATAGAGAGAGGATGGTGCTTATCCATTTCTTTTCGAAAATATTTTCACGTTTAAAACATATTTTTCTCGTTTTTCCTTTATAAAACAAGTTTGAGCAAGTTCAAAAATGATAGAATATTGCTCTGATACCATCTGTCACGCCCCATTTTTCACACTTAAAATATATCAGAGTTTTCTTTTTGGGCGTGAAGAGAGAAAGGGGAAGAAGACGTACATGATAAAAAATAGAAAGAAAAAGAAGAGGATGTGAAGTGGTATACTTGAAACATCGGATACAACCAACATTAAAATAGAGTTTGAAACCTTACGCAGCGGAAGTAAACTTTACATGATAATAAAAATCCTTCGGCACAAAGCTGGGAGAAAACATCGACACATAAAATGCATAACATGTAAATTGGTACATTAACGGACGACCCAGTCCAGAAGGTACGGGTACAACCCGTCTTACCTCTTCAATACGGGATTTTCTCCCATCGGTACCTTTATGGACGACCCAGTCCTTTACAATTATCGGTACCTTTACGGATGACCCAGTCCACTAACAATTATCGGTACCTTTACGGACGACCCAGTCCATTAACAATTATCAGTCTTTTATGGACGACCCAGTCCTTTAACAATTATCGGTCTTTTATGGATGACCCGGTCCTTTAACAATTATCGGTACCTTTATGGATGACCCAGTCCATTAACAATTATCGGTACCTTTACGGATGACCCAGTCCATTAACAATTATCGATATTTTATGGACGACCCAGTCCTTTAACAATTATCGATCTTTTATGGATGATCTAGTCATTTAACAATTATCGGTACCCTTACGGACGATCCAGTCCCAAATCTAACATAACATATTTATACAACAAGCTCATATACTCATGACAGTTTAACACAACATATAGTTCACAAGCCGTTACATCTAAGGTTCATATCATAATCATGCATTCAAACAACATAACACATAAGATTCAATCATTTCGTATCCTTTAAGAATCGTTTCACTAATCATAGATTCACGTAGCATCGCAATTAAGGTTCATTTCATTAAGCATGGGTTCACATAACACGCGTTCGTTTATCATCATTCATGCATTTATTAACAGAAACTTTAAGCTTAAGGTTTAGAAGTTACCCCCACCTTGTTCGGTGGTTACCATGTAAGTAGCGAGTATTAAATATCAGGTATCACAAAGCACGATCTAATTGATAGCCTACACAAGTTACGGTGTTTCTTAGATCCTAAACATGTATAAATAAAGCTATATATGATTCCGTAGAAAGAACGTTCGTTAAAGACGCGATGGATCGAGAGATCAAAATATTGAGGTTGAAGAAACGAGAGTGGATGTTCAGTTTATAGGGCTGAGATGAAAGAGGATGAAATTTGGGTGACAACAGAAAAAAAATGAGCTCAATCAGAGTTGAAACGAGCTCGAACGGAGCGTTTTAAATTATGGGTATTTTGGTAATTTTAGTCAAAAGGTTGACTTTGACCAGGACCCACGACCCCCGGTCATCAACATCTCATCGGCAACGACTCAATGATAATGTACAATGGAGAAAACGGAATTCCGATCGAAAACACGGCGTCGCGCGCGTACGTCACACGACATCGCGCGCGCGTGCACCCGACGTCGGGTAAGTTTCTCGACAGCTCGGCAGGCGTCCTCGGCAGCGGGCTCGGTTTCTCGGTAGCTGCACGTGCTAGCACCCGGTGCTTCTTGGTAGACTCGGCAGGCGTCCTCGACAGCGGCTCGGTTTCTCGGCAGCCTCGACGCCCCTCTACGGGTCATGCGCCCAGTGCGCGCCACCTGTGCCCAGCGCACAACAACAGCTTCCAGCTACCGCCTGCTGCGGCGGCGCCGCCCCCATCTGGTCTGCCGGTGACCCCAGCTCTGGCCGCCACCCTCCGGCCGTGAACAGTACCTTCCCAGTCTTTTCCTCCAAACCCCAAACTCACACACATGCATATATATAAAACCCTACCCAACACAGCCCTGTGGCCGTCGGCCACCACCACCCACGTCTCGCCGGCGTATCACCAGCGCCGGCCTACAGTACCCTACGGCAGCGCCACCAACGCCGCTCTCAACAGCAAGCAACACGCACACACACAACACAACACATACACAACCACTGTCCGACCCCGACGCCGCCACCCACGACAACGCCGCCCCTCTGGCAGCTCCCCCCGCACCCCAAGGTGCTGTCGGCTCCGGCGAGAGAGAGAGAGAAATCAGAGGAGAGAAAAAAGTTGACAAACTAGGGTTTAGGGTTTGGAGTTTTTCGGCGAACGAGAAATCGGAATAGAAATCCGAGACCTATCCTAGACTCGACGAGACCTACGTTCTATGTGAAAATCAGACGAAACCGATAACTTTGAAATTTTCCGGCCACCGGCGGCGCCGGAGTCCTGAAACAATAAAGAGAGAGAGAAAGAGAAGAGATGCAAGAGAGACTTACAAGTTTTTGTCGCTTTTGGCTCGTTCAGAAAAACGGTGATTTTTGAATCAAAAGAGCCCTTATTTATAGATTTTAAAAAGTTACTATTCACCAAAAATATCTCGTTTTACTATTCACCGAAAATATTTTTCGTTTCTCCGAAACTTCGTATTTTGCCTTTTTCGCCATTTGAGCTACGAGTCTCCGATTGACCTCTAGTTCGTTTCTATCTTCTTGTTTTTCCATTACGCATCTAATGGTATAATAATAATCTATGTTCCACGACTAATTTTTATTTCCATCTAACTCATGCATTAAACACGTATCTGAAACGCACGTAATTAAATTAAACAGTTAAGATTAACGCACATAATAATTCAATTAAGGGTTTAATATTTAATTATTCAATTATGCTTTATTTTTTGTCCGGGGCGCTACAACCAATGTTTCTCAAGTGTCAATAGCAAATTACTTTAGGCACTGCAAAATCCGTTCCAATTAAGAAATCTCAAGCGACTCAAGTGAGACAAACTTTGAAGAAAGCCTACATGAGCTTGAGAATATGGTCAAGGATGTTGGTTATCGCAATGAAATAGACGTCAACAAATTGGTGGACTATCCAGGTGAAAATGATAAATGCTTAATGGTTTAAAGTTTAGAGGAAATTGTTGCTGATATTATTGAAGATCATACTAATGATGAAGTTGAAGATGATTCAATACCGTTGGAACCAGTCACGAGAAAGGAGGCTTTGAGCGCGACAACAACTCTTCACAATTTTTTGTTGCAGCTAGAGAACTCAACACCGGAACTCTTGGCTGCAATTAAAAAATTTAGGGATGAAATCCAATTAGATTTAAATTTTAAGAAAAATCAAGTAACAATAGATTCATATTTTAGCAAATTACTATAATATTTATAATTGTAATATTTATGAATTATTAATTTAGAGTTTTAATGGGACCTAATATTTATAAAGGGATTTTCCGAAAAATTATTATCTTATTATCTTATCGAATTTGATGATTTTTTACAAAGGCCCAAGTCGAGACCAGAAGATTTTATTATTTTAGTGAGTTTATTAATTTATAGAGTATTAATTTATAGAGGTTTTACTGTATATATGAATTTATATGTATCGTTAAATTCATTTTATATATATTTTGTGTTGGATTAGTTACAAAGTTGATTAAATTTTATTATTATTTATCATTATTATAATTTTAAGACTTTATAGGAGAAATTAATAGTTAAATACCAGAGTATAATATTTATAATGAATAAATTTGGGAGCACATAAAATCTATTAACTACATTAATCAATTAATTAGTTTATTATATATATATATAAAGAGAGAATTTTGGACTCTCCAGCTTTCGACAACTCAGTATTCTTAAGGTTCCTTGATTCGAAACTTGTATATCTTATGTGTCATTGTGTTTTTTATTAAGAAAATATTAAGGGTCGAATGGAAATGAAAACTCAATGTCTCTTCATCTTAAAGTGTATGTCTTCTATACAACTAGTGCATGGATCTTAGATCCATACACTCGGGTTATGTCAGGCCGGATCTGACCCTAGTCCGTGTTTTTTTTCTCTGATCTCTATGTTATAGTAGTCATACATTTATATTATATTAGTTACAAATTTATGTTCAGATAACATAACCTTAATGCAATATTTTAACTTAAAAAAAACTACTGACTTTTATATTATACTAGCCATATAATTATGTTATATTAGTCATACTATTATGTACAAATATCATGTTAGGATGTATACTATAAGCCTAGCTTTTGTATGAACATCTTTTGATATGAAAATCTTTTTGGTCAAATATTTGCATTTTATATTTGTTATATATGTTAATGCAATTGTCCAGATTAATCTATATTGTAGATAACATGGTGTGTGGTGCCACACAAAAGATCATGCTACCAGTTCCTTATTGATTATAAATAGAGGCTCACAACCAAGATGGATTTGGACAAACCATTGGAACGGTTGTAGTGTAATTTGATATTAGTCTGTCTTGACTATAAAGTTACACTAGTACACTTTGTGTGTATTGAGAAGGACCATTTGAGGTTGTTCGATTTGTACTGACTATATAAAAGAACAAGACCTCTGTTATTATGGATGTGCGTCTTCTTAATCCGTATATAATAACGGGCATGTGTACTCAGTGTTTGTTTCTTTAATTTGCCAATGGGTGAGATTTATTGATAAATCAATAGGCTCGGTGAATTGGGAGATAGCACTGTTTATATGGTGTGTTGTTGATTATAGAAGGAATATGTGTCCAAATAATTTAGGATGATAATGTCCCCTAGAGGAGCTCATAAGGATTATCATGTAAACCCTGCAGGTGGATTTAGTCCGGCATGATAATAAAGATGAGTGGTACTACTCTTGGAATTAGATGTAAATTAATTAAGTTGTCAGTAACTTATTTAATTTACGGACATTCGATATCTTAAACACATGGAAATAAACATGCACATAATAAGAAGGAACCCATATTGTAATATGGGATTGGGGCGGTAGTTCAATTATAACTCCTTAGTGGACCGAGTTATAATTGATGGACTTAAGTTGGGTGTTCGGGCTGAACACAGAATACCTAAGCCCATCAGGAGGCCCAACCCTAATTCCTCCTCTAGGTCCCTGTTGTAGCCTATATATACCCTAAAATCAGTGTCTCCCTCAAGACACACTCTCAATCTCACGCATACAAAATAGTACAGAATCGTGAAGGGAGAAGAAGGACAAGATCGTTGAGTCTTTAGAAGATCGTCGCCCACACGACGTCCAAGGAAAGGGCTAGAAATACATCAGAAGATCGAGAGGTCTTATCTTCGATCTGTTTGTGTTTAAAGGTATGGTTTCTTTCCGCTGCGCATATCCTCTTTGATCCCGATTCCGATTGCATAAGGCCGGCGATCCGTCAGTTCCAACATATCATACATATGTTAAGGTACAACTAACATTACTAAAGGTATGACTAACAGTACTAAAATGTATGACACCTAGGAGCCTCTTTTTTTTTCTCTGACCTCTATGTTATAGTAGTCATACATTTATATTATATTAGTCATACCTTTATGTTCAAATCACATAACCTTAATGCAATATTTTAACTTAAAAAAACTACTAACTTTTATATTATGCTAGTCATATAATTATGTTATATTAGTCATACTATTATGTACAAATATCATACATATGTTAAGGTATAACTAACATTACTAAAGATATGACTAACATTACATAAATGTATGACACCTAGGAGCCTGTTTGAGAGAATGTGTGCACGACTTGGTGATGCGTGCAGACATGTAATTGTATGTGGTGGTTGGATCGACCCGAATGCACGGACCCTAGATCCGTACACCAGGTGTGTAGAAGCTTTTGTGCATCTTAAATTATTTCTCAATTGGTAAATGTTCATTATTATTTTATTTGTATACATTAACTCAAAGCAACACTTCAAGCAGGGGTTTATTTAACTAGTTTGGGTTATACACCACGTCATCTACGGATGTTAAATAAAATGTAGTGAATTGGGGGAGAATTTTAGGAGTCTTTCAAACAAACCAAAATAACACAGGGCTAGGCTATTAACACCCTCTTATTTTATGAATACAGCCATTTTATCAATTATATTCTTTTAATTTTTTTAACCTTAATATCCTATTTAATATATCCTCTAAATTCTATATACCCTTATGTATTTAATCTCTTTCTCCTTTTTCCCCCAACCATTGTACATCATTCTTGTTTCCACTTACCACAGTTGTTCGCACTTTTTATCCGTTCCACAGTGCACAACCTTTGTCTCTCATAGCCACTGCACTCTGTTTCTGTGTGTCGCACCTCTATCGCATAACTAATGTCATGTGGCCACAAGTTAGGTTGGGTAAGATCTTTTGGTTGTTTTTATTATTATATATAGGATTAATTACATAAAAATACAGGAAGTTAGGGTTCTATTTAAATTGCAATATGAACTTTAGACGTTAATATCATAAACACTCAATTTATAATTTGTAACAATTGAAACATGATTGGGCTTTTCAGGCTGCAATTGTTGATGTAGAGCGTGAAATGTAAAATTCAATCCTGGTCATGTAACACCCCATTTCTAGTAGGGTGGTATTTCTACTAAAACATGCTTAACTCTCCAACTAATAAAACGTCATAAGGAACTATTGAAATATTTTCTTTTTTTATAAAACTGGGGAAATAGCTTTTTGCTAAGAATCATATCATAGTATCAAAATGGTCTAAAACATGCAAAAGGAATTAAATTGTTTGTGTAAATCTTTACGTAAAAAGAACCCAAAATAAAGTTTACTTTGCATGCAACTTAGAAAACTCTTGAAAATCTCAACCAATTCCGAGGCCGTCACCACCAATCACGCTTCAGCACTACTATCTCCTTGCATTACATCTTACCCTTGCCTTTATCTGCAGCATGAGGTAATACTATAAGCAAATATGCTTAGTAAGTACATCACCTATCTCACAAAACATTTTTCTCTGCAAATCATAGAAAGCAAAAACATCACTAATTAAGACAATAAAATATTGTTATACTCGAAAATAATATACTATGGGCCTAGACATGGTACCAATGCGCGCAACTCCGAAGAATTCGGGGTACCTAGCCACCGAATCCAAACGGAGCAACTCAAAACTCATAGGGCGGTCTCGAAGCCCTTAACTTCTCTCGTGGGTGATCTCGGTGCCCGGTACCAGTCTCTTAAAATATATAACTAATAAAACTTATATATATATACTCATATTTACCATCTCAACACATATATCTTCACACTTTTCAAAAACAAGATCAACTAACACATTGTACTCGATAAAATAAAAACAAGCCACATAAAAAAATATCAGTTCATATCTACAGAAAAGCATAAATACATCTGATATGGGTCAACGATGATCAAGGAATGAATCACAAAAGGACGAGTAAGGATAAGAGTTAAAATTCAAGATTGCATGACAGAGTAGGTGGCTACGGGGTGATGGGGCACGACCGTGCCCCATAGCACGGTCAAACCGTGCTCCAGCAAAACACCTTATGGCAGGGCACGGTCGACCGTGCCCCGGTGGTCAGTACTCGTCCAATCCTTCAAAATCTCTTTATCACTTTTCCTAACATAAAAATACTTTCATCTTGTACCAAATCAACCATATGGAATCACCACACTTAACAAACATCTCTTCACATCCACATAGATCATAAATAAAACTCATGAAGCATTAACTTAACAACTCCTTAAAGCATATTCACATAAATCATATATAAGCACTCACGTAATATTTCGCATCAATATCAATCAATTAACGACAAAACCACTCATACTGCAGGTGAGAGATGTTCTTACCTGAAGCTTCCAAAAATTTACTCCACCTCAAGATCGTTAAACCCCTTCTAAACTTTCTCAACTGGAATAGATGGTGATGACTTCAAAATTTCACGCTTCACACAAAACTTCAATCTCACTTCTCCATTCTCTATGTTCTTGGTTTTTCTATCTTTTTCTTTTGCGGCTGAGTTAATAAGTAAACCTTAAGTGAGATTACTTTTGGATTATTTCTCTCTCTTAGAAGACGTGGACTCCCTATTTTCCTCAACAACTTTATTTCTCTTCTTTATCTCAGATAAGGTTATTTTAAATTCTAGAGATTTATTCTTAATCTATTCGTTATTAAAGTCCTAATCACATTAGACTTAGTTTATATACTATCACATAACACATATCACTATAATTTATTATTAATAAGACACGATTGGATTAATGAAAATTCTATTACTCGTAGGAGAAATATTAATTTGAAATTTGAGGTATTACAATCCCTTATACCTTATAAAAGTTTCGTTCTCGAAACTTTGAATAACTCGGGATATTTTCATCTCATATCCTCTTCACGTTCCCAAGTTGTTTCCTCAAATCCATGATTCTGCCAAAACACCTTTACTAGCGGTATTTCCTTATTTCTCAACTTCTTGGTCTCTCGAGCAACTATCTTAATAGGTTTATTTTCATAGCTCAAGTCTTCTCGAATTTGCATTGTCTGGGGTTGAATTATGTGACTCGGGTCAGAAACATATTTCTTCAACATCGAGACATGGAAAATATTATGAATAACCGACATCTCCTCAGGTAGGTCTAGCTTGTAAGCTACTTTACCAATTCTCTTTGTGATCACATAAGGTCCAACATATCGAGGACTAAGCTTCTCTTTCTTACCAAACCTCATCACTCCTTTCATAGGAGCTACTTTAATGAACACAGCATCTCCAACTTCGAACTCAAGTGGCCTCCGACGGACATCTGCATAACTTTTCTGTCGACTTTGAGTTGTTTTAATCCTTTGATGAATGGTCTTGATAACCTCGGTCGTCTCGTAAATAATATATGTTCTCTATCCTACTCCCAACTCTAATTGTTTCTTCTCCCCTAACTCATGCCAACATATAGGTGATCTACACTTTCTCCCATACAAAGCCTTGTAAGGTGCCATTCTGATTGTAAAATGATAGTTATTATTGTATGCAAACTCTGCCAAACACAAGTATTTGCACTAACTCCTTTTAAAATCCAATGCACAAGCTTGTAGCATATCCTCCAAGATTTGATTTGTTCTCTCTGTTTGCCCATCTGTCTGAGGATAAAATGTTGTACTGAATCATAACTTAGTTCCAAGAGCCATTTGGACGCACTCCCAAAAACGTGAAGTAAATCTACTATCTCGATTAGAAATAATTATCTTGGGAACTCCATGCGGTCTAACAATTTCCTTAATATAAAGCTGAGCTAGTTCTTCCATCGAGTGTGTCATTTTGATCGCTAAGAAATGTGCAGACTTCGTCAATCTATCAATAATCACCCAAATTGCATCATAGTTGTTTGTTGTCCTTGGTAGCCCAACAATGAAGTCCATGGCAATGTCCTCCCATTTTCATTCTAGTATCTGAATAGGTTGTAATACTCCTCCAGGTCTTTGATGTTCTGTTTTGACTCTTTAACATGTAAGACATGCACTAACATACTTCGTTATGTCCCTCTTCATTCCAAACCACCAATAACTATCTTTTAGGTCATGGTACATCTTAGTAGAACCAGGGTGCATTGAGTACAGTACATTGTGAGCTTCTTCAAGTATCTTTTTCTTCAATTCCTCATCATGTGGAACACATAAACGATCCCCGAAGTAAAGTGCTCCACTGTCAGACACCGTGAAATCTTCATTTTTCCCTTCTTGTACTTCATGCTTGAGCTTTTGGATACCCGAGTCTTCCTCTTGTTTTTTTCATATGTCATCGAGCAATGTTGGCACCATCGTCAAAGTAGAGAGTTGTCCAGATATTAGCTCAATTTCGAATTCGAGCACTTCTTTTTGTAATAACTGAGATAGTTCAAACAAAGACATCAATATGGCACAAGAATTTCTACTCAAAGCATCAGCTACTTTATTTGTTTTCCCTAGATGGTAAAGGATCTCACAATCATAGTCCTTAACTAGCTCAAGCCACCTACGTTGCCTCATATTCAATTTTTTCTGGGTAAAGAAGTACTTCAATCTCTTGTAGTCGGTGTAAATCTTATATTAAACTCCATACAAATAATGCCTCCAAATCTTTAATGCAAAGACAACCGCTGCCAACTTTAGGTCGTGAGTAGGGTAGTTATTCTCATAATCTCTGAGTTGTCTCGAAGTATATGCGATCATCTTTCCTTTTTGCAAAAGTACTGCTTCAAAACCCATCTTTAATGCATCACTATATATATCAAAGCCCTCATCTCCTTGTGAAATAATCATAATTGGTGCGCTTGTCAATCTCTTTTTAAGCTCAACAAAACTTTTCTTGCACTCGTCAGACCACTCATACTTTTTCCTTTTTCTTGTTAGTGTAGTTAAAGGCGAGGTGATCTTCGAAAAGTCCTCCACGAGCCTCCTATAATACCCTGATAATCCCAGAAAATTTCGAATTTCACTAACATTTTGTGGTCGCTTCCAGTTGCTAACTGTTTCGATCTTCATAAGATCCACCATGATTCCATCCTTTGATACAACGTGACCCAGAAAACCTAATCGATTAAGCCAAAATTCACACTTTGTGAACTTGGCATACAACTGATGATTCTGAAGGATCTGTAAAACAATCTCTAAGTGTTTAGCATGTTCTTCCTGAGACTTTGAGTAAATAAGTATATCATCAATAAACATAATAATGAATTTATCCAGAAATTCTCTGAACAATCGATTCATCAGATCCATAAATGTTGCTGGGGCATTCATCAGTTTGAAAGGCATGGCCACGAACTCATAATGCCCATATCTCATTCGAAAAGTTTTTTAGGTATGTCACCCTTCTTGACTCCTAGTTTATGATAACCTGATTGTAAGTCAATTTTGGAGAAAACGATTGCTCCCTTTAACTGATCAAATAGGTCGTCAATCCTTAGTAAATGATACTTATTCTTGATGATCAACTTTTTTAGCTCCCGGTAGTCAATACACATCCTCATAGCCGGTGCTCCCCACGATGAAAATAACCGGTGCTCCCCACGATGATGTTAGAAAACTGGTACAAATACACTGGACACGTCGAACAAAACAGAAACAGGAAGCTAAATACAACAAGTCGAGTCGAGGAAACTCTTCCTCCTTAAGATGAGATACGCCCAGAGTATTGCTCACTGGAATCGTACGTGTCATCTCCCAAAGATAAAAGGACTTCATCTCTAAAGTAGTAGCACCACAAACTCGAGAGCTCCGGCGAACTTTAGTGCTTTGAGAATTGAGCTTATGCAAATGGAAAACAATGCAAGGTTTCGATTTTATGCATGTGTTTAAAAAAATGTTGCATAAAGCCCCTATATATAGGTCTCCATCATGGGGGGTTACACCTGAAACTGATGAGAATTTACTGTCCAAAACGGGTCTTTTTAATGCAAGTTAACGCCCCGTTCAAAAATAAGAAACGATCAAAAAATGTTCACGGCGCAGCAACCTGACACCCGACGCACCAGCAATTGGCTCCCGTCGCATCAATAACCTGGCCCGATGCAGCAAGCACCAACAGGATGCTGTTTCCCGGCGTGCAACTTTTGCCCAAAAAATTAACATGGGTCGGGTAAAACCCGAGCCCCATCCACTTAAGTCCAGCTCAACGTCCAATTGCCAAGGACTAAGGCCCACGGCTGAGGTCGGGTCGGGTCGGATCCGAGCCGTGCCATGCCGAGCTGCACGCGCGCGCGTGTGTGTTGCACAAGCATACTATTCCAATAGTACACTAATTACTAAGCCTCTTCACATGACTTTTCTTAAACTTGCATTTTCAAGGTCTATTTTTCTATGTGGGATAGTTAAGCACTCATCCCACATCAGACCTTTTTATTCTCATTTCAAGTGGCCAACTTTGATGCTTAATTTCGAGTGATTCAAAAATTGGTTTCGAGTGATTCAAAATGTCTTGATTATCTACTCCAAACCTAGATTAATCTTTTGGCATCCAATCCTTGAAAGGATCAACTCTTAGCCACTTAACTATTGGGTAAATTGGTGCCATCCACCACTTTCAATAACCAATTTTCCAATAAGTGAGTGACTAGGCCGAATAAATCCCTTCTCGACTGCCGAATAAATCCATTTCCACCCTCAAATAGGTGAGTGACTAGGCCGAATAAATCCATTCCATTGTACCAAAACTAATGGTATATCCCTATTCCTCAAAGTCTTAGTGTTTCTACCGATAATAGACACAGGTTGCTCTTCGTAAGTTAGGTCTTTCTTAATCTCAAATGGTTCAAACATAATCTGATGACTAGGATCTGACACATATTTTCGTAGCATTGATACATGAAAGACGTCATGAACAGCAGATAAATTCAGAATAAGGGTAAGTCGATAAGCAACATCTCCAATACATTCTAAGACTTCAAACGGTCCTATAAATCTTGGTCTCAACTTTTCTTTCTTTCCAAAACGGATTATTCCTTTAACCGACGTAACTTTATGGAACACTTTTTCACCAATCTCAAATTGTAGATCCCTCCTCCACAAGTCGGCATAAGATTTTTGTCGATCCTGTGCCATCTTAATTCTTTCTCGGATCTTAATGATTGCTTCTATGGATCTCTGTACTAGCTCTAGGCCCAAAATCATTCTTATTCCAACATCATCCTAATGAATTGGGGTTCTACATCTCCACCCGTACAGTGTTTCATATGGGGTCATTCCAATGGTTGATTGGAAGTTGTTGTTATAAGCAAATTCTACTAAAGATAAATGATCTTCCCAACTTCCTCCGAAGTCTAAAACACATGTCCTAAGCAGATCTTCTAGAATTTGATTGACTCTTTCTGATTGCCCATCTATTTGAGGGTGGAAAACAGTGCTAAAGTTTAGCTTAGTACCCATTGCTGACTGTAAACTCTTTCATAATTTCGAAGTAAATCTTGGATCTCTATCAGATACAATTGAAACTGGAACTCCATGTAACCGAACTACTCCATCAACGTATAACCTTGCTAGTTGGTTCATCGAATACGTCATCTTGATCGGTATAAAGTGAGCTACTTTTGTTAGTCTGTCAATAATTACCCATATAGTTTCATGTTGCATAGGACTTCTTGGTAGTCCTACAATGAAATTCATTGTCACGTGCTCCAATTTCCATTCTGGGATTTCCAACAGGTTCAACAATCCTAATAGTCGTTGATGATCAGATTTAACCCTTTGACACATGAGACATCTTTTTACAAATTGTGTAATAATTCGTTTCATGCCCCTCCACCAAAAGTTACTCTTGGGACCTATACATTTTCATTTCTCCAAGATGTGCGGTATAAGGTGTGGCATGAGCTTCCCTCATTATCTCATCTCGCAACTCATCGTTCTTTGGTACACAAATTCTGCCTCTAAATTCTAAAGTTCCATTTGACGTTATCGAGAAATCCTTAATTTTCTCTTCTTGGACTTTATTGCACATTAGGTTGATAAATTTATCCCCCTTTTAAGCCTCGATTATTCGTTCTCTTAATGTCAGCTGAGCTATCATTGCAGTAAACATCACCGTTGACTCCTCTAGCTTGACAATCGTTAGCTCCAATCTGTCAAATTCTTGAATCAATTCTTCTTGATGAGTAAGTAAAACCACTAATTGACCTTCTTGTTTTCTACTAAGTGCATAGGCTAAGACCTACTCCATCACTCTCTGGCCTCCTATCAACGGCTAGTCCATCATTGGTACCTCCAATCTGACGTTGCCCTACTCGAAAAGAGGTCCTAGCCGCTCTCGCCCTTTCTAACATCTCCTAATTGTGAGTGGATAGCCTTTCATGCTCGACATAGGCGTATGCCAAAATCTCCTCAATAGTCTGTAGGCGCGTGGCCCACATCATAGCTCGTAGTGAGTATTGATGAGTTTCATTCTCCATTTGGGATATATCTGTCAAACACATCTCATAATGTTCTATAGTCTCCTGCAAACTCAAACAGTAAGCCATGTACTCTATTTGAGGTCCTCTCCTACCATCGAGGATGAGCAGTCTTCGGAAAACTGACCAAGCTATCGTCTGGTACGATGGGTGTACTCTAGTACGTAAGTGCTCAACTGCCCGTAAATCACAATCTGCAAGTCTTAGAGTTGAGTCTCATGTGTGCTTCACTAATTCATCCTATAAACTCATGTATATCCTCCCAGCCATGTTGATAGCACTCGAGGTACTCTCGTTCTAATTGTGAACGTCTAGCTTCGTGATCCATCCAACGATACTATTTATATCATATCCACACTCGAGTTAACTCTAAGTTCTATAATCTAGGGATTCATGCATGTATGTATTTTCAGATAAAAAGATTAAATTTAAACAGCAATAGAGTAGTTAAATCATTTCGATCATTAAAATACGTTACCTCTGCATACTACTTATTAGTACTTTTCATATCCTCATTAGATCATATCTGACGATCTCTTACATACATAACATCATAACTTAAACATTTTCATAAAACATCTTCATATCCTCATCAGACCGTATCTGACAATCTCTTACATGCATAACATCATGACTTAAACATTTTCTTAAAAACACATAATACTTTATCGTATATCTTTAAAACATAACATAAAATACTTACTCGGTGACGATTCGGACGGTAGCTGGCTGTCGAATTTACCTCACTTAACATACTTAGTTCATAAACATAACCACACTTTTAACTTTTATAACTCAAAATCATATTTAGACTCCATTAAACAAATAAACTTTAGCTGAAAAGATTAAACCTAGAGTCCGAGGCGGAAATCCCTAAACCTCGGCTCTGATACCACACTGTAATGCCCCAATTCCCTTTATTTGGAAATAGGTCGTCACCCTTTACATACTTAGAAATTAAAGAAATTATAATGACTTTATAATATACAGCGGAAGACTTAAAAGAGAAGACACGAGAGTTATTAAATTTTATTTTTTAAATATAACATATATATAATTATATATCGACTATTAATCAAGTCTAGTCGTGTCTCACCCACATTTCTAGGAAAAATGTTTGAACCAAAGACTTACATGAATTACACAACAAAACATATATATATATAATAGGATACGAGTCTAGGCCCATATTTTTTTCATATAATACATGTTTAAACAACATATTGATTTCAAAAGGAAACATGGTTCTAGCATATCTATTTTAAAGTGACAGTGAGAAGTCAGCCCAGCCTGCTACACGTCCACGTCATCATCTGCCGAGCCTGAAAGTTATAAAAAGTAACATCATGAGACACCTCCGGAGAGGGATCCCAGTGGGATAACCTTACTATCTAATATATTGAAGCAATTAAATCGTTAAGCAAGTACTACATGTCATCATCAAGGAATGTGGGAATTGCTCGCCCACTAAACCTTGCATCATCATCATCATAAAGGAATGTGGGAGTCGCTCACCCACTAATCCTTGCATAGACCAGGCATTTTATTGCCCTTATGGTCGTCGCCGAGTATGGAAGTTACATACTGGTTATAGCTACGGACTTCAGTCGTAGATTTTCATACATAACTTATCAATTCAATTAACAACACATAGTAGAGAGTAGAAGTTACCCACTTGTACGTTGATTATGCAAAGATGGCTTTCGGATTCTCCGATCGTCTCGACTGCGCTCGACACACTTAACTGATTAGCCTCTTATGTCATATAACATAATCTTTTGCATTTATATTCGATTACTTTAACCTAAAACGTATTCATACTTATAACTTAATTGTTAGGCATTTAAACTAGTAATTTTTGACCTAAAATGACATATAAAGATGTCATAATTTTAATAATTCACATAAAATTCCTAAAATCACATAATTATTCATATAATCACATAACTTCCTTTACTATAACATGCTGAAATTTCATAAACTTTAACAGCTTGTACAAGGAATTAAAAATCACACATTTAACTAGTTTTTCACTTCAATTCTAGCTCCAAAACAGTCTGATTTTGAATAATTAATCAATCCCTTTAGAATTCATGAAATCCTTCAAAATTTCTACAGACTATAGATACCTTATAGAAGTATGACATATAAAAATATCAACTGAAAATAAGATTCACATAATTAGTTATGAATTTTCTAAGTTGGCTGAAAACAGGACATAGCACATGCTGAAAACAGACTTTCTTATAAAACTCACCATAAATCATACAAGGTTCTAAAAATGACATAGTAAATTTCTACATACTCATAAGAACGTATACTATATTATAGTAAAACATAGTTTATAAATACGATCTCAATAAATAGTTATGGCTTTTAGAACAAGACTGAAAACAGGACATCATCTATGCAGAAAATAGGTTATATTGTAAAATCCGGCATAAATCGTACAAAACTCAAAAAAATGCATACTAAGTTCCTACATGTACCTAAGAACAGATTATTAAACATAGTAGAAGATCATGCATAAATTAGAAGTATAATGTTCCAGAAAATTATATGATTCCGACCTAAAAATAAGTCGAAAACTGTTTCTGAACAACTTATCTTAGAAAAATCATATAAAATCGAGTTTAACTCCAAATCTTCTGAAATTTTACAGACATACTCTTGCCTTCATATATTTCAATCTGGAAAAAGGATTTAGCTTAAAAAAATTCCTAAGATTTTCGAACATATCCAAAACAGAAGCTGTAACGATTAAATGTTAATCGTAAATCACAAACACACCAATTCAGCCTCTCAAGTACAGCTCAGAAAACACAGAAAACAGAGCTTCAAAACAAAGTCAATCAAAATTGAAAAAACAGAAGAATAATGCGATCAACACTCAAGAATTACGTGGTTCGACTTGTTATCACGTGAGTCTACATCCACAGGCAAGATCTCAATCACTTTTATTAAGAAATCAACGAAGAAACGAACAATACAAAGAATAGCGCAGAATAGGGTTTTCAGTGTGTAAACTTAGAACCCTAATAATCTGATCTCACTACTCTAACGACGAAACTCTCTAAAAATAAAGTGGATTATGCATGACTATATATAGAGTAAAACCCCTCTATCAATTAAGTTGATGAGCAACTGAATCTTCACAACATTGATCGATTGTAACAGCAATGCGCTGAAAACCCTAAATTACCCTAGGATCCGTTTTCTTCCCATGCACAGCAGTTTCTGATCAATTGGCAGGTGTAACTGATCAGTTATCCTCCCAGCTAGTTTGTTACTGAGTCGAGCTAACTTCCACGTCATCTTGCATAGTATTTTCCACGTCATCATTCCAGATTTTCTTTATTTCAATTCTCCACCAAAATCTTGAATGCCAATGCTTGAGGTCCTGCAAAACAGACATGCTTATACAGAGCTAAGGTTAGTGTTACAACATTGTAATACATTAATCAGCCGCATACAATGTAATAACTTTGAACTTCCAACAGATTTTGTTAACATATCTGATGGATTATCAGATGTATAACCTTTCTTGACTTTGATCAGACCTCTATCAACAATATCTCTTACAAAATGCAATTTTACATCAATGTGTTTACTTCGTTCATGAAACACTTGGTGTTTTGTCAGATGAATTGCACTTTGATTGTCACAAAACACCTGCACCTCTCTTTGCTTAACACCAAATTCTGATAGTATACCTTTCAACCATATGGCCTCCTTGATTGCTTCGGTCATTGCCATATATTCAGCTTCTGTTGTTGAGAGATCCACCATGGATTGCTAAACACATTTCCAGCTGATAGCAGTACCATATAATGTGAATATGTAACCAGTTAGTGATTTCCTGTCATCCTTATTACCAGCGAAATCTGAGTCTACATATCCAAGTAAGAAATTAGTATCCTCAGATTTAGTTTGCCTCTGAAACACAAGTCCATTTCCTGTTGATCCATTCAAGTATCTCATCATCCATTTTAGAGCTTCCCAATGAAGTTTCCCAAGATTGGCCATAAATTTGCTAACTTGACTTATTCCATAAGCAAGATCTGGCCTGCTACAGATCATAGCATACATCAAGCTTCCTACTCCACTGGCATAAGATACTCTTTCCATGAATATTCTTTCCTCTGCAATTGTTGGGCTTTGACTGATAGATAAGCCATTATACTGTCCCAATGGTGTCACTGAGGGTTTTGATTGATGCATGAAGAATCTTTTCAGTACCTTTGTAATATAATGTGTCTGATCAAGAGATAACATTCCAGAGGCTCTATCTCTTTTAATATCCATTCCAAGAATTCTTCTAGCATCTCCCAAATCCTTCATCTCAAATTGGGACTTCAGTTTGTTCTTTAATGAGTCAATATGTTGTTTGCTCTTGCTAGCAATCAACATATCATCCACATATATCAACAAATAAGTGTGAATCAGATTTCCATCCTTTGCAAAGTAAACACAACTGTCATATGAGCATCTCACCATTCCTAGGCTTAGTACATAATCATTAAATCTTTTATACCACTGTCTAGGACTCTGCTTTAATCCATATAATGACTTTTGCAACTTGCAAACTTTGTTTTCATTTCCAGGAAGTATGAAACCCTCTGGTTGTTTCATATATATTGTTTCTTCCAGAAAACCATGAAGGAAAGCAGTGTTTATATCCAATTGTTGAAGCTCCATATCCCATTGAGCTACAATAGCTAGCATTAATCTGATAGAGCAATGTTTCACCACAGGAGAAAAGATTTCATTAAAATCTACTCCTTCTTTTTTAGTAAACCCTCGGGCAACTAACCTTGCTTTAAACCTGATATGTTCAGTGTCTGCAACCTCAAGTTTTTTCTTAAAAATCCATTTGCTGCCAACTATCTTCTTGTTTTCTGGTTTATTTACTAAAATCCAGGTGTGATTCTTCTCCAATGACATGAGTTCTTCATTTATGGCTTCAATCCACCTGTCATTTTCCTTTGATAGCATTGCTGATTTGAAATCTTGAGGTTCATCATAGTTGATGTCCTGAGCAACAGTTAGTGCATATGAGACTAGATCTGCTTGTCCAAATCTAGTTGGTGGATGAACTCTCCTTCTCTCCCTATCTCTAGCTAGACTGTAGTTCCTCAAATCTCTTTGGTTTCCATCTTCCAAATCAGTCAGATTTTCCCTTTCTTGAATTTCAACTTGATCTCCTTGATTTGTTTCATCTGTAGGTTGTGTGATGTCTTCAGATTCCTCAGATAAATTCTCCACCTCGAATGGTATTTCATTTTCTTTTTCAGTGATATTGTCAATTGAACTCCTTAGATATCCTATTACTTTTTCATTGAATATCACATCTCTACTCACAAGACATTTCTGATATTCAGTTTCCAGACACCACAGCTTATACCCTTTGGTTCCAATTGGATAACCAATAAAGATACACCTTATTGCTCTAGGTTCCAATTTATCTTGTTTTATATGAGCAAAAGCTAAACAACCAAAGATCTTGAGATGTGAGTATGAGGGTGGATTACCATACCACATTTCATCAGGAGATTTGAAATCAATAGAAGATGAGGGAGATTTGTTTACCAAATAGGCTGTTGTTGTAACAGCCTCACCCCAAAAAGATTTAGGTAGATTTGCATCCAAGAGCATGCATCTAACTCTTTCTAGAAGGGTCCTATTCATCCTCTCCGCCACTCCATTTTGTTGGGGATTATTTGCAACAGTCTTGTGCCTTGTTATTCCTCTTGATTTACAAAATTCCTGAAATTCCAAAGATAAAAACTCTAAACCATTGTCAGTTCTTAAGTGTTTGAGAGTTGTACCTATCTTGTTTTCCACTTGGATTAGCCGATCCTTCAAGGTCTGGAAAGCATCATTTTTCTGCTTCAATGTGTATACCCAAACTTTCCTTGAGTAATCATCTATGAATGTGATGAAGTATCTAGCTCCACCATGAGTAGTAGTTCGAGTTGGTCCCCATATGTCAGAGTGGACATATTCCAGTGGTTTACATGAGTTATGCTTTCCCACTCCATATGGCAGCTTCTTTGCTTTTCCCATCACACATTGCTCACAGAACCTTTGCTTGTTTGATATGGCTTTTCCTAGCAAATTATTCTTTGAGAGTTCATAGAGTCCCTTCTCTCCAATGTGCCCCAAACGTTTATGCCATAACACAGTTTCATCCTCACTCATTATTGCAGCAAGTTCACCTTCTAGAGTTGATCCAAGCAATATGTATAAACCATTGTTCTTTTTTCCCTTTAAGATCACTCTTTCATTCTTGATTATCTCCATCATGCCTTGTTTGGTTCTAAAATCATAGCCTGCAGAGTTCAAATAGCCAAGAGAAATTAGATTTCTTTTAAGCTCAGGAATATACCTCACTTCTGATAATTTCTTGATGCTTCCATCTTGTAACTTTAGAGTGATGGTGTCTGTTCCTCTTACTTTACAAGCCTGATCATTTCCCAAAAGCACTGAGCCTCCATCTCCTTCCTTGAAATCCTGAAACCATTGTTTGATTGGACACATATGAAAGCTGCAACCTGAGTCAAGAACCCATTCAGATGATAATTTTGAAGATACAATGCATAGCATTTCAGCTTTTTCATAATCAGTTTCAGCTATTGCAGCCTCAGGTGTTTTGGATTGAGTGTTTTTCTTGGCTTTCTCTGGACAATTCTTTTTCAAATGTCCAACCTTATGGCAGAGAAACATTTTCTAGTTTCTCCAGTTTGTTGACCATTTCCCTGGTTTTTCTTCTTCTCTGGAAATTTCTTGGGCTTCCTTTCTTTTACACTCAAACCCTCTCCCAATATCTGAATCTTGGGGTTTGAGTTGCTTGAGAGTCTAGTGATTTTGGCAGAGAGTTTAGAAGGATGAGAGTCTTATCTTCATTCTTGATCTCTTCACCTATATTGCACAGATCATCAAGGATCTTATTGAATTCATCCAATTTTTCTGAGATGTGTTTCTCATCTTGAATCTTAAAATTCAAAAGCTTCTGTTTCAGATAGATTCAATTGGCTAGAGACTTGGTTAGATACAATTCATCCAACTTCTCGAATATCCCAAATGCAGTGGTTTCTTTGCAAACCTCTCTTAGAGCTTTATCAGCCAAGCATAAGATAATCGTGCTTCTTGCTTTCCGTTGAACTTGTGCCTTCTTCTCCTCTGTCAAACCTGAAGCAGCATCTTCATCTAGAGCAGCTTCGAGATTATTCTGAATCAGTAGTGCTTCCATGTGAACCTTCCAAAGCCCATAATCTCCTTTTTCATCGAACTTTCCCACTTCTAGCTTCATCGCAGCCATGATTCGATCAGGTGATATGACGTTCCCACAAACGGTTAGAGCTTTATCAGCCAAGCACAAGATAATTGTGCTTCTTGCTTTCCGTTGAACTTGTGCCTTCTTCTCCTCTGTCAAACCTGAAGCAGCATCTTCATCTAGAGCAGCTTCAAGATTATTCTGAATCAGTAGTGCTTCCATGTGAACCTTCCAAAGCCCATAATCTCCTTTTCCATCGAACTTTCCCACTTCTAGCTTCATCGCAGCCATGATTCGATCAGATGATATGGCGTTCCCACAAACGGCGCCACTTGTAATGATTAAATGTTAATCGTAGCTCACAAACACACCAATTCAGCCTATCAAGTACAGCTCAGAAAATGCAGAAAACAGAGCTTCAAAAAAAAGTCAATCAAAATTGAAAAAACAGAAGAATAATACGATCAACACTCAAGAATTACGTGGTTCGACTCGTTATCACGTGAGTCTACATCCACGGGCAAGATCGCAATCACTTTTATTAAGAAATCAACGAAGAAACGAACAATACAAAGAATAGCACAGAATAGGGTTTTCAGTGTGTAAACTTAGAACCCTAATAATCTGATCTCACTACTCTAACGACGAAACTCTCTGAAAATAAAGTGGATTATGCATGACTATATATAGAGTAAAACCCCTCTATCAATTAAGCTGATGAGCAATTGAATCTTCACAACATTGATCGATTGTAACAGCTCATGCGCTGAAAACCCTAAATTACACTAGGATCCGTTTTCTTCCCATGCATAGCAGTTTCTAATCAATTGGCAGGTGTAACTGATCAGTTATCCTCCCAACTAGTTTGTTACTGAGTCGAGCTAACTTCCACGTCATCTTGCATAGTATTTTCCACGTCATCATTCCAGATTTTCTTTATTTCAGAAGCAAAACAAAGCATATCCTTAAGCCTATTCTAGAAACAACTTATTTCTCCATTCAAACAACATATAATCCCAAACAAATTGCCAAAAAACATCTTTGGACTTTCTAACCTGAGGTATTTATCATAAATCATAAGATTTAATGAAGGTATTAAGAGAGTTTTAGCCAAAATACCTTTAGGGTTTGAGGAAAGACTTGATGTATGCTTGATCTTTCTTTCCTTTGTTTCTTCTCTCTTTCTTTGCTTCTTATGTTAAACTATCTATGACCTTGGTTCTTCTCATATGATATGGACGAGAGAGAGAAAGGGTATCATCAAGTAAGGATATTTTGCATGTTGCAAGTTGATGGATATTTTGCATGTTGGAATTAGGGTGGTGGGGTGGCTAGGCTAGTTTAGACTTCTTAGTCATCCTTAGCAATGACTTATCATGGAAGCTTTAGTTTAAATAAAAAGTTAAATTAATTTATTTATCATGATATCTTGATGTTTCATGTCACACATATTTATAAGTATATGTATACCTTATTGAAAGGACTAACAATAATAATGTAATATATATAATTCACATAAATGTGGAAATTGCTTAGCATAAAATTAAGTTTTAAAAATCTTTATGTGTACCTAAATTAATAAGTATTGTGGTTATTTTAATATTTTCTATAATGCATGCTCATTCAAGTAAGATATTTTATTTCATAAATACACATATAAAGATCATAAGTAAAATTTCATAAAAAGAAAGCATATAAACTTAAAATCATTTTATTCATTTAAATTTAATTAACATCTTATATTTTTACTTCCATTCATATGTGTCGAGTGAGTGGAGATCGAGCTTGGTTTCCTCCGTAAGTCATCCTGCAAAAACCCTTAAAATCTCGAAAGAAAAACATGTCATAAAATCTTTAAAATAAACAAGCACAAGGAAATATTCATAAATCACAACTTATTGTAATATAAGATCTCACACTTAAATCATTCTTAAATGAACATTAAAAGAAATTTTAATAAATATGCATATGCAGGTTTTCTTGAAATGGGGTGTTATAACTCCCCCCACCTTTTTAAAAATTTCGTCCCGAAATTTAGTTAAACAACTCTGGGTATTTCCTAAGAATTTCGTCCTCACTTCCCAAGTCACTTCCTCTTCTCTATGTCTATTCCATTGTACCAAAATTAATGGTATATCCCTATTCCTCAAAGTCTTAGTCTTTCTACCGATAATAGACATAGGTTACTCTTCGTAAGTTAGGTCTTTCTTAATCTCAAATGGTTCAAACGTAATCTGATGACTAGGATCTGACACATATTTTTGTAGCATTGATACATGAAAGACGTCATGAACTGCAGATAAATTCAGAGTAAGGGTAAGTCGATAAGCAACATCTCCAATACATTCTAAGACTTCAAACGGTCCTATAAATCTTGGTCTCAACTTTCCTTTCTTCCCAAAAAGGATTATTCCTTTAACCGACGTAACTTTAAGGAACACTTTTTCACCAATCTCAAATTGTAGATCCCTCCTTCGCAAGTCGGCATAAGATTTTTGTCGATCATGTGCCATCTTAATTCTTTCTCGAATCTTAATGATTGCTTCTATGGATCTCTGTATTAGCTCTAGGCCCAAAATCATTCTTATTCCAACATCATCCCAATGAATTAGGGTTCTATATCTCCACCCATACAGTGCTTCATATGGGGTCATTCCAATGGTTGATTGGAAGCTGTTGTTATAAGCAAATTCTACTAAAGATAAATGATCTTCCCAACTTCCTCCGAAGTCTAAAACACATGTCCTAAGCAGATCTTCTAGAATTCGATTGACTCTTTCTGATTGCCCATCTATTTGAGGGTGGAAAGCAATGCTAAAGTTTAGCTTAGTACCCATTGCTGACTGTAAACTCTTCCATAATTTCGAAGTAAATCTTGGATTTCTATCAGATACAATCGAAACTGGAACTCCATGTAACCGAACTACTCCATCAACGTATAATCTTGCTAGTTGGTTCATCGAATACGTCATCTTGATTGGTATAAAGTGAGCTATTTTGACTAATTTGTAAAAAGTCTAATTTGACTAATGTGAGTTGGTGGGGCCTTAAGTCTAATTTGACTAATGTGGGGCCCTTCAAATGCAGCTCGCATCTGGTGTAGTTGAGCTGGTTTGTTCTGATACTGACTATGCTGTTGCAGTCGATTGTCCTTGGTAGGGCAAAATTTGGACATATGCCCCTCCCTGCCACACGTGTAACATCCACTTGTTCCCAGTCGGCAAACTCCTAAATGCATACTTCCACATTTAGAACATGGAGAAGATTTCACTTGTTTGTACAATGAACCTCCCTCCATCTTGACTCCTCTAGTTCTTTGATCCCAGTGCTTCCTTTTGTTGTTATTATTTCCCTTCCAACTCTGGTTGCTTGTATGAGGTCTTTGGCTTTCAAAACTTCCACGGCTTCGATTTTCATTCACTGACTGTTTTTGTTGCAACTTCTTCATTCCTTAAGGTAATGCTTCGTGGTTAGGGCACTACTGATCAGGTTCTTTACTGTATGTGGATGATTAACTCCACTAGTCACATTCAGAGCTATCTCTGGACGCAACATCTTCAACATCAAACGAATTCTCTCCTTTTCAATACTGACTAGCTCTGGGCACAAACGAGCTTACCTATTGAACCTCCTCATGACCTCCTCAACTGACAATTCTCTCTGCCGAAACTCAATGAACTCATTGTAGTGCTTGTTGATAACCTTCATGTGGAAGAACTCCTCAAAGAACTCAGCTTCAAAGTCTGTCCATGTCATTTCATTAACGTTCCTCTTCGCGTTTATTCTTTCCCACCACATTCTAGCATCTCCAGTAAGACAAAAAGACGCACATTTGACTTTCTCATTCTCAGGCCAGTCCAGTAATTCTAGACTACTTTCTAAGGTCTTAAACCATGCTTGAGCATCTCATGGTTTACTTATTCCAGAAAAGTTTTCTGATTTCAACTTCTGACACTGAATTAAGTACGACTCTGGTCTTACCACCATTGCAGGGGCAACTGGTGGAACTGGGGCAACTGGTCTTACCACCATTGCAGGGGCAACTGGTGGAACTGGGGCAACTGGTGGAACTGGTTGATCATTATTAGGGACTGGTGGTGCAGGATGATTAGTTTGTTGATTAATCAAGGCATTGATTAATTAGCTGTTGTTGTTGTTGTTGGACTTCTTGTTGTATTTGAACTAGTATTTCTTGCACATTAGGTTGGGGTATTGCTTCGTTTTGATCATTTGCAGCAGTCGGTCTACGTCCTCTAACCATTTTTCTTTATAATTATCAATTCGTAAAATTATAAGAATGTACGTTTAGTGCAAGAATATTATTCTCATCATTCACTATTTCCAACACATACTCATATAAATCATCATGTCATAACAATGCTTCAAATTCGCTAACAATCAAAGAGAAACATATACTCTTACTTGGAAGGCGGCAGTGCTGAAGTTTGGTGGTGGTATGACGAAAGGCCTGAATCTGGCTCTGATACCATATTGTAACACCCCCTTCTAGTAGGGTGGTTACTTCTAATAAAACATGCTTAACTCTCCAACTAATAAAATGTCATAAGGATCTATTGAATTTTTTTTTAAACAGCGGAAATAGGTTTTTGCTAAGAATCATATCATAGTATCAAAATGGTCTAAAACATGCAAAAGGAATTAAATTGTTTGGGTAAAACTTTATGTCAAAAGAATCCAAAATAAAGTTTACTTTCCATGCAACTTAGAAAACTCTTGAAAATCTCAACCAATTCCGAGGCCGTCACCACCAATCACGCTTCAGCTCTGCTACCTCTTTGCATCACATCTTACCCTTGCCTTTATCTGCAACATGAGGTAATACTATAAGCAAATATTCTTAGTAAGTACATCATTTATCTCACAAAACATTTTTCTTTACAACTCATAAAAAATAAGAACATCACTAATTAAGATAATACAATACTCTTATACTCGAAAATAATATACTATGGGCCCAAACATGGTACCAATGCGTGTAACTCCGAAGAATCCGGGGTAGCTAGCCACCGAATCCAAATGGAACAACTCAAAACTCATAGGGCGGTCTCAAAGCCCTTAACTTCTCTCGTGGGCAATCTCAGTGTTCGGTACCAGTCTCTTAAAATATATAACTAATAAAACTTATATATATACTCATATTTACCATCTCAACACATATATCTTCACACTTTTCAAAAACAAGATCAACTAACACCTTGTACTCGATAAAATAAAAACAAGCCACATAAAAAATTATCACTTCATATTTACTGAAAAGTATAAATACATCTGATATGGGTAAACGATGATCAAGGAATGAATCACAAAAGGACGAGTAAGGATAAGAGTTAAAATTCGAGATTGTATGAGAGAGTAGGTGGCTATAGGGTGATGGGGCACGACCGTGCCCTATAGCACGGTCGGACCGTGCTCCAGTAGAACACCTTGTGGCAGGGCACGGTCGACCGTGCTGTACAGCATGACTGTGCCCCAATGGTCAGTACTCACTCAGTCCTCCAAAATCTCTTTCTCACTTTTCTTAACATAAAAATGTTGGAACCGACGGATCGCTTGCTCTATGCAATTAAATAATCGAGTTCCATGCTAGATATAACAAACGCAGCGGAATAAAAGAGTTATACCTTTTGATCAATCTAGAAGAAAACGTGCCAAAGATTGATCTTTCGTAACCCTAGACCTCTTTGATCTTCTGATGTATTCCTACAGCCTTTCTCGAACATTGTGTGGTCAACGATCCTTCGAGAAATCTCAGTTCTGCTCTCTTTCTCACTATCACGTGTTTTCTGTGATCTGTGTGTTTGAGGCGTTGATGGAAAAGAGCTATATATAGGCTACACCAGGGACCTAGAGGAGGAATTGGGTTGGGTCTCCTGATGGGCTTAAGTATCATGTGTTCGGCCCGAACACATAATTTAAACCCATCAATAATAATTCAGTCCACTAAAGAATCATTATTGAACTACCGTCTCAATCCCATATTTAATATGGGCTCCTTCTTATTATGTGCACGTTTATCTCCCTGTGTTTAAGATATCGAATGTCCGTTAATTAAATAATTTACTGACAACTTAATTAATTAACATCTAATTCCAAGAGTAGTACCACTCAACTTTATTTATCATGTCGGATTAAATCCACCTGCAGGGTTTACATGATAATCCTTATGAGCTCCTCAAGGGGACATCATCATCCTAAATAATTAGGACACAGATTCCTTCTATAATCAACAGTACACCATATAGACAATACTGTTTCCCAATTCACCGAGTTTATTGATTTAATAAATAAATCTCACTCATTGGCAAATTAAAGAAACAAATATTGTGTATACGTGGCTGTTATTATATAGGGATTAAGAGAACGCACATCCATAATAACAGAGGTCTTGTTCTATTATATAGTCAGTATAAAACGAACAACCTCAAATGGTCATGCTCAATACACACAAAGTGTACTAGTGTAGTTTTATAGTCAAGACAGACTAATACCAAACTACACTACAACCACTCCGATGATTTGTCCAAATTCATCTTGGTTGTGAGCTACTATTTATAATTTATAAGAAACTGATAACATGATCTTCTGTGTGGCACCACACACCAAGTTATCTATAATATAAATTAATTGGACATTGCATAAACATATATAACAAATATAAAATGCAAACATATGACCAAAGTGATTCTCATTCCATAAAAGATGTTCATACAAAAGCTAGGCTTATAGTATACATCCTAACAAAAAATACTTTCGTCTTGTACCATATCAAACATATGGAATCGCCACACTTAACAAACATCTCTTCACATCTACATAGATCATAAATAAAACTCATGAAGCATTAACTTAACAACTCCTTAAAGCATATTCACATAACTTAACAAGCATTTTCTCTCTATTCTCGTTTTTTTCTGTCCTTTTCTTTCGCGGCTGAATTAATAGGTAACCCTTAAGTGAGATTACTTTTGGATTCTTTCTCTCTCTCTTAGAAGACGTGGACTCCCTATTTTCCTCAACAACTTTATTTCTCTTCTTTATCTCAGATAAGGTTAATTTAAATTCTAGAGATTTATTCCTAATCTATTCGTTATTAGAGTCCTAATCACATTAGACTTAGTTTATATACTATCACATAACACATATCACTATAATTTATTATTAATAAGACATGATTGGATTAATGAAAATTCTATTACTCGTAGGAGAAATATTAATTTTAAATTTGGGGTATTACAGGTCATCAACTCAATCATCATCCTATGTGGAATATAAAAATAACATATCATCAAAAAAAAAAAATCAAACATCAACCCCATCACCTCCCCTTCCCCCTTTCCGGTGAACATAAACCCTTGAAAGTTGAAGCTTGAGCGTAGGACTTTATAACTATATGCTCTGCATTTCTCACCCTAATTTGTATAGATTGGACCTCTTGAAATTCTTGGATTAAATTAGAGCAACCTCAAAAGGAATCCAACGAACCATCAAGTGGAGATTGGAAGTTTTGAATATAGATGATGGAAGCAAGCAAACTTGGGAATTGACAATTCAAATCCGGCCTCTATATCTCTTTGCAACTCTTCAATTTAAAGATTTTCCTTTTCAATATTTCTCTTTCCAAATATTCTGCAATCAAACCATCTTTTAATGTTCTTTTCTTATATCATTTTTCTTATGTTTCTTTTTCTTATTAAGACGACACCATTTAGTTTATGAATTGAAGGATTTGTTTTTTCAAAATTAACATTTTGGAGATGATATGTATTTAAAATTACATGTCAGTAATTAACTTTTACATTTCAAGCTTCATGTTAGCAATTGAAGCCCGAAAAATCCAAAATTATCTCAAATTAAAACATATGTTAAATTGAGAATTTATGATGTTATGGTTAAAAGTTCGTGTTGCAATTGAAATTAGATCATAAATTTGAGTTTTTTTAAATGTAATTAACCCTTGTATATGTAGATTATATATAATAAATCAAATGAAGAGAAATAAAATTAAGATATTTGAAAATTAAGCTATTAATAATAAAACTGACTTGTTTTCTTTGATGCTATGTATAAAGTTTAATGTTACGTAACTTGTGTGCTTAAAAGAAAAAAACCCAAAACAATAAAAGAAAAAAATTGTAAGCACACAATACATATAAATGTAAATATGTCCAAGATTGCTTTTATATCTACATTTAAAGAAAATCAATTCTCTTCACAGTGATAATATATTTAATTTTTTTATTTTATCCTTAATATTTTTTATTCTTTTCACAACCATCATATCTCCATCACGTTTTATTATCTCAACCGTCAACCCTCTCTTTCTCCAAACAAAAGCAACATTCGTTTCAGGCTCCATTATTCCATAAACTATGCATTTCAATAATTTGCCACACAGAATTTAGATTGAAATGAATAATTAAATTTTTTTTATCAGTATCCATACATTTTATTTGAAGTTATTTTGAATTTAGAATTTTTCAAAAAATCTTATATCCCTCTACAATCATGACTCTCTCTTTTTCTACATTTCTTACTTCGATTAATTTATACTATATAAATATATAAAATTTTATGCATTGTCCTATTTTTCTCAACGTGGGAACAATTTTTTTGATTTATTTTAAGGAGATACATTTATTACCTCACAAACTCAATTTTCTTGTAATGTTAATTATTTTAATGAAATATCTGGAGATATTAAAAAATTATTGAGAAATTAAATGAGCAAAGAGATAATTTTGAATAACTAAAAAAAAAGATTTGGAGCGCATAAAGTCTCGTTTTTGCGTACATATAAGGAGAACAAAAAAGTGGTTGTTGGAGGTTGTGAAAAAAAAAAGTCAATTTAAAAAATCAAAATAAAGAATTCGTATGTATAATAACTGTAGAGAAAAATAATGCGACAATGAATAGAATTACCATATCAGTATGCCCAACCCACCAAAAATCCAAACCTATTAAGGCCCAAACTCTACCAAAGAATTCAAAGATAAAATTTAGAAGCCCAACTAGTCTGAAAGGCCCAAAAATAGCCCAAGCCTCCTAAAGGCCACGACATCTACGTTTTCTTGTTCCTTCTTTTCTTCCACAATCGATCTCTGCTAGGGTTTCTTTTCCCCAAAAATTTCAGTATTTTTACGTTGAAGCAGCCATGGACGATTACCATCAATCATCATCAGAAGCCATGGATGATTACCCCGAATCATCATCATCATCAGCAGCAGCAAAAAGGAGGCGATTGCAAGTTTCAGGTGATAGAGTCGGTTTTGTTTTGCAGGGCTGGGTGATTGAAGGTAACGAGTGGAAGGATCATATTATATACAATATCTATATCGTTGATGTCATCAATTCGGGTGATGATGTTTTCACCCCCCTTTCTCCAACCCTCCAAATTGATTCTGGTTATTCTTCAGCAGTTTTCGCCAATGCATTTTGTGTGGTGGGCCAAACTCTGTATATGTTTGAGGGAATTGATCAAGTTAGTGTCGGAAAGTCGTTTTTTCGCTTTGATTTATCTTCATTATATTCAACAACGGCGACAACAAAATTGAGGAAAAGTGACCTTCGAAAGATGGGTGATATGATTTACCCTAAAGACCATCCGGAAGCCATTGCAACACCCGATGGTAAAAAGATTGTAGTGTTTTCTACCCATTGTTGGACTGAAGTGCCACAGTTTACTGGTTTTGAAATGTATGATATAGTGGAGGAAACATGGGCGGAACTCCCTCCGATAGAACCAACCATATGCTATGGTAAGAAAACAAGTGTGGTGATTACATCGGTTGGTTTCATCACCAAGACTATGTTGTTGGTGCAAGTAGACGACAGCTGTGGTGGGACGTATGTTCTTGATTTGGACGAGAGGCGTTGGGTGAAAAGGGATTTTTGGATCTCTTTTGTTAGAGCTAATAACTTCTTTATGATAGATGATCGGTTTTGTTTCACTGCTCATATGGCTTATGATCTTGATGGTGGTCTCAAACCACAGGGCTCTATATACTTTCCAAGAACACAGTTGGTGTCGTCAGATGATGTACAAGTAGAAGCTGATTATTATGTGGAAGCTGATTATTCTGTGGTTTTTCTCCGTCATGACGGGGAGAAGGGGGAATGCCAATTCGCCCAATTAAAAACAGAGAGCTGCTTTCAGGACCATTACAAGAACTTGAATAGTTTTGGGCTCAATCCAGATACTCGTAAGCACCTCATCATCAATGTGTTGAGAACTGATCTCAGAAGCTACATAGATGATCAAAAGAAGATGCAAGAACAAGTAGACAAGGAAGAGATCCAACAAGAAGGAGAGGAAGATAGTAAAAAGGAAGATAGTGAAGAAGAAATTGAAGAGATCCAACAAGAAGAAGGAGAGAAAGAAGAAGAAGATATCAACACAAGGATTGTAAGGTCTGTCAAATATTCCTTGGACCTCAAGGAATTCTATGCTTATAGGTCTATTCATATGTTTTCCCTGTAAGCACGTTCATTCCATACCTCTTAATTTGTTTTCCTTGTAAGCACTTCAATTCCTACATTTCATGTGGTGTTTTATGTTTTGCTTTCAACAATCAACGAATTGGTTTTCATATCAAATCTTAATATTTTGGAGCAATTTGATATATTGTCGTTGGGAAATGTATCTATTCTTGCGCCAGAATAGAGTTGGGCGCCATTTTTCTTCCTCAGCAAGGTGCCACTCTGGGTGATGGTGGAGTTCTCAGAGCATCTCCAGCAGTGAGTAGTGCAGAATCGAGAAGCCTGCACCAAATTAAAAAAAAAAAAAGAATATTCCATATTATTTCCAATTAATATTTTCTTTAATCATATTTTTTAAATTTTGTTATATGTTGTCATATTATTTCTAATTAATAATTTATTTAATCATATTTTTAAAATTTTGTTACAATTGGATAACATAAGTAAATATTATTTAATATAGTTTTAACTTTTTATATTTTAAATTTAATAAATAAAAATTAATATCATTAATTGATTGAAACTCATGTAAAATGAAAACAAAAACAAAAATTTATTTTTATTGAAATGTAAATAGATGTTACATACAAATGATCAATTAGTATAATTTCTAATTTTCTAAATTAGAATACTCTTACCACAAATGATCAATTAGTATAATAGTGCATTTCAGAGTGCAAAATGAGCATCTGAATCCCTAATTTGTCTAAATCGACCAAGAAAATTTTGAAAGCGAGTAGGTCCATTCTCACCAAATTCGATGTTCGGGGTGGCACTTCTAAGCTTTTTCAATTGGAGCATCTCGTTCATCATCTATTATCATATTATTCATTATTATGCATGCAGTTATGATATCTTGCAAATCACTTTTCAACCAAAAACGTGCTGGATTCGCCACAATTGCAAATCTGCTTTGAAGAACTCCAAATGCACGTTCCACATCCTTTCTACATACTTCTTGTTTTTCCGCAAAATATTGTTTTTTGGGATCACTTGGTGAATGGATTGCTTGCACAAGAATCGCTCATTTGAGATAAATATTATCAACTAAATAATATCTCATATTGTATTCCTTTCCTTAAATGACATAATGTGCTGGAGGAGCAATGCCTGTAGCAAGGTTAGAGAAAAGATAAGATATTTTCAACACATTAATATCATTGTTGGATCCTGGCATCCCAAAATATGCATGTCATATCCACAGATCATAATCAGCTACAACTTCAAGAATAATTGTTGGAGATCCACTTCGCCCGACATATTGTCCTACCCAAGCTGTTGGACAATTTTTCCACATCCAGTGCATACAATTAAGACTAACTAACATTCTTGGAAAGCCATGTTGCTCACCGATATAAAGTAGTCTAGCAGCATCATTATGAGGGGGTGATCTCAGATATTGCTCTATATATATCTCTCTCTCTCTCCACAATAGCACGACATAATCTCTTAACGCATTCAAGTGCCGTAAACTCTCCAATTTTGATGTATTCATCAATTGTATTTGCTGGAACTATCTCACACTTTGATGGTTCGCAATCCAACTTTCTCCAAAATTGGTCAATCATATCTAGTTGGACCACTTGACCATCCCGTATCAACTCCCCCAGTTCGTGCGTACAAGGCAATCCACATGTCCTCAACACACAACCACAAATGAGAGGATCTACACTACAACTATCCACGCCAACCGTCTCCTTGAACATCTTACCAAGCGCATGATGCGACATCAATCCTCGAATGTTCTTGAACAAAAGAGAAGCATAACGATGTGGCACCACATGAACACTTTGTTCGAAAGAGGCATTCACATTCGTATGTGACGTGATGAGCAGATGATGGATTCTCTCCCACGATGTCTCAAAATTCCCTTGACTCGAACCTAATTGTTTTTTGAGTTTGGCATGTGCACTCTAGGCCCTATGAATAAAACACAATTTATATCACATAAATTGTTGTAGAAAACAACAATAGTTGTAGTTATTCATATACGTAAGAGCATACCTGCTAGTAGACGTGTTATCAAAATGCATGATATTATCAATCCAGCACGAGACAAACTTCTCTTTATACGGCTGGATCCAATTCTTCATGACATAGGTAACAGCCCTAGGATATTCACTGTAATCAATTTCAAGTCTCCTAACCAACTTATTGAATTTGTGTTCATCCTCAGCTAATATCAACATATTCCATGAATGGTTGAACTGCTCCCACTTCTCATTTCAGCCCAAAATCGGCTTGCAACTACTCAAAACATTTATATTGATATGCCACCGACATAGCAACGACGTGGAGTCAGAGAACGTAACCGAGATAGCATTCATGAGTGCAAGCTCTCGATCGGTTACTATCACCTTCGATAAACATCTGTCGTTCATTAATCTTTTCAATATAGTTAGCGTCCATCTGTAGTTGTCCTCACTCTTGTGGGACATATACACAAACACAACTGAGAAAGTTAAGTTCGTAGATGTGACACCAACCACTTCCAACAGTAGCATCCTATACCTATTAGTTTTATAGGTACAATCCATCAATAGCACACAAAAAAATACACGTAACAACTCCACGGATGTCGGATGAGCATAAAATAAATCGGTAACACTATTTGTTTGACCACATCTCCTAGTCAAGTAGAAGTAGTTCTCCTGGTCCAATTTTCCCAATAAAAATTGCAATTGAGTACGGTCTCCATGCTCGACAACTTTATGCTTTTGTCGAGCATTGTAAATGATCTTCAAGGTCGACTCATTCTCTGGAAAAGAAAGTTTGACCGTACTCAATATATCCTTCGATTTGGTATTATTCATAGACAAGTCACGAACAAGTTGATCTTCAATACTTGTTAGTCAACCTGCAAATGAGTGTCCGACCAAGTTCACCCGCATTGGATGATTATGCGTTTCGTATACTACGAGCAAGAACCATTGGCCAGACTCTTTCAACTATACTCCTTTCAGCATAAACGGACAATCACACTTCTTCGTGCCAGTATTCAATCCTTTAAACGACTTCTTCTTAACATCGATCGAAGTGCCTATTGTAACTTTTGTCTTCGATGGACGATACTTGCCACCACGCTCACACCCCAAAAATACCCGAGCTCACCTACCACTCTCCACTATCCGATCATATGACCAACACAATCATATTCAAACGAATCCCAACCCTAGTTGCCCAATTCACCAACGATTCACGATCATCACAAACTTCATTCGTTCTAAATTCTTCAGAAAAATCAATATGTTCATATATCGGATTCTCGACGTTTACTAAGCTCATTCTTGATTCATTTGAATCGATTTCCTATAATGTATGAAATGTACAAGTAAATACATTGATAACAAACACAAAACATGAGCATGTTCGACCATCATTGACCGAACACTTCACATACTGTTCGGCCAACTAAAGTCGAACAAGCTTGAATGTGTTCGACTACTAGTTGAACATCCAAGATTTGTTCTGCCAGTAGTGGTCGAACAGGCTCAATATGTTCGACCATTACAGGTCGAACACACTTCGATCTATTCGACCTGTAATGGCCAATCGCAAAATTTGCAGTTTTTTTTGGCTGAAAACACATAAAAACGAACGGTAAAAAACATATAAACAACTTACATTGTCCATCTCATGTGTTCTTTTTTTAGACATGATGTTATTTGAGTACGTTGAGGTATAAGGTAAGACAACGGCGGATCTAGGTCCTCCCAAATATCTTCAAATTTAATATATATATATATATATAATAAATAATGCAAATTTATGATAATATTTGGGTTGTGTCCAATTGGTTTGATATCAAACTTGATGGTTTGGGTGGGTGGGTTCGAACCCCATTGACTACATTTAAATAAATTTCTTTTCTAATAATAATATATCTTTTAAGTTGTTTTTTTGATAAATTTTACATTTGCTACATTTAATTACTTTTCATAATAATATTATATCTTTTCATTTACTTGCTTTTTATAATAATATTTTTTTAGTTGTTTTTTTGATAAAATTTAATTATTTTTTATAATACTTCTACATAATTGTTTCTTGATAAAATTTTAGTAGTAATGCATTTAATTAGTTTTTATAATATTTCTTTTCAATTCAATTGTCTTGATAAAATATAAGTAGTTAATTTTTTATCTTTTAGTCTATATCATGAATTTCAAACCATTATTCTTTATATAGTTGGTTAATTAGTCTTTAATTTATTATGATGAATTATTTTTCCTCATATCTTTAAAATGAAGATGAACGTATTTAAAAAAATTCTTATAAAATGATTAAATGATAACTCTTGTATAATAAAATCTTAAAAAAGAAGCAAACAAAACTAAAAACGATCATATCTATTTTTTTATTTGTAAGCTTTGAGTTGTATAGCTTTAAATATTAAATAATATTACATTTATATATACTTCTAATCATTTATCGTACCCCCAAATTTCAAATTCTGGATCCGCCACTGAGGTAAGGGTTTGTAAAATTTGGGTTGAGTTTTAATGGGTTTGCAAGAAAAAAGTTGTGAGGAAGAAGGTGTGTATTGTATATGGGTGTGTTGCATATGGGGTGTGTTTAGTGATGTGGGATTGAGGGGTGTGTATAGTATAGTTTAAATTTATTGATAATTGTTTATAAAATTAATAGTAAGTGTATAAATGTCTTTAAATAAATTATTTTTTTTCTATTTAATTTTATGGGTGTGTTTAGTAATTATTGGGATGTAGATAGCGGGCCCTAAAATTTAGGGCTTATCACAACTTTCTATATATAAAAATCTCTTTTAAGATGGCAAAACATTCCCGACGATTAACAGCACAAAAATTGACATCACCGATTTCACACGGAGTGCCAAATTGAAAATCAATATCACTTGTAATCCATTCTGCTCTCCCTATGGTCACAATTTTATTTTTTCTCAATAATTGGCCACATGTAGCATCCATGTAAAACTAATAGGTTGCGTAACTCCCAGTCTCGGTGAAGAACATTTTTAACAAACATAAACTTTGAGTTAACAACTTGTGCTATTATGTAATACAGAGACAAAATTTGCCCTCTTTTCAGGTACTCCAAGTTAAATATGGGCAACTAATAGTGACAATAAATAAAATCTCAAGTATACGACAGACAAAATTGGTACATATTTACAGAGACAACATGCACCTTACTTGGTCCAGCTCAGTCGTGGATCCATGAATGCTTCAAGATTGCTCAACTTCATGTATATGGGATGTTAAAGAAGTTGAGGAGAAATGAAAGGGAACAACAGAAATAGACCAGGGAAATCGTGGCATGCATAATAAGATGTCCAACAGATAATGTTGTAAGCTCCAAAAGCTAAAGTTTAACAACATCAATTAAGATGTGTCAAGAAACGCATTTTCTCAGTCCCATGGACCCACCTACCTTGATGAGTTGATGAGTGAGTATATAGACGAAAATAATGTTGGAGAATTTCTTTTGTAAATATGAAATCAGTGAACAAAACTTCGCAGTACCAAGATGAGAGAAGGAAGCCAAATTGTGCAAGAATACTGCTCGCAAAGCATCATAGCAAATTCATACTCCCACTACTTATTGATACCAAAAGTGAAGTGATCTATGGAATGCTCATTAATAAGGAGACTGAATTCATTTATTAAGATTAATGAAAGGAAAAGGAGGAACAGCAGTGAACCCATACTTTCAGCCTCTCCCAGAAAGAGAGAACTTGTCAGCAAAGCAGAATTCTGAAAGCCATAATGACAAGATTTGCAGATTCTACCTCAATATTGGTGCAATGATGGAAAATCTCCTACGTTTTGCAGCAATACATTCACAAAGACCTAAGAGAATCAACAACGCCAGATATACAGTATGTAAAAGGAAAATAAAATAGATGCTAAAAAAGTTATCCAATTTGCTGAAAGAAATCAGCAAGAAAGATTTGAATGATATTATCTGAAACAAATGCTCTGTGCCATTAGTTCTAGATAACCAGCAGGGTATTAATGGCTGATATAAACCCTTCAAACACACATTGTGAATAGCTATCCCACTAAGACAGATCAGATTGCATTTTTGTCAGTTTCAGGTTAGTACTAGATGAAATATAAATTACACTGGTAGATTAAGTAAACATCTGATGATTGATATTGCAACAACCAGGATGTCAACAAAATAACTGATTAGTACACAGAGGAAACTCTGCTAATTAGTACACTAAAGAGTATTGTCATGTAAAAGAAATCATTCATTATATCTCAAATCAAACAGCACACAACACCAACGTGGTATAAACACACTGGAATAGAATAGAGAATTCAGGGCTAAATCCAAAAACCACCAACCTGTGTAATAGTTGATTCTGTAATAGTTGTACCTGATATGGTACATTAGCTTCTATGTACGTCACAATGTAGGTGACAATTACAAAACTTATACATGTAGGTTCAAAAGCAATAACTGAAAAAAGGGAATTCCATAGGATACAGTACGGAAATGCTTTCAAAATAAAAGGATAGAGGCATATTTACCCATTTTCAACATCTTCAGTGACGGCAACAAAACCAAGAAGTATAATGTCTTTGAAACCACATAAAGGTAAGGCAGGCAGAAGCACAGCTGTTTTTTAATAAATGTGCCCATAAGAACAACATTCAAATGAAGCCACCTCAGTTTCATATTCTTCAAAAAGGTAAAGACTTGTACAAAACGTCACATGGATCACAAAGTCTAACTAAAATCTCAACTCTCTTAATCAAAAAATTGGTTTAAAATATTTTTAGCCATCAGCTTTTCTTGGAAATCCATAATCACATCGGCAAATAGGTACATGATCACCACATCTAGATCCTCTTCTAGAAACATTGAAGTTGACATTGGCTCTGAAGGTGGTTGTTTTGTCCTTGTGTTTGCCTTTTTGTCTGGATGACTCTTATACTGTATCAAATTAATACATCAATAACTAAAAATTATGAAAAATTGAAATGAGTTATAGTTAGAACATTTACCATCTTTTGTACAACTTCTGGTAGGTGAGTTACTAAATTCCGACTGCAACGCAGCACCACGGGATTTCTGACTGCTTTAATCTTACTATCTCCTTCAGTATATAGATTCTTATCATTAGGGTCCCGCTTGAAGTTAAAGCAATCATAAACAGGACCTAATGCTTTATCGTCGAATTTCTTCTTCCAATCCTTTGTCAAAGCGTCTTCAATTGATATGACAGCACTCATATATAAAATTTTATCTTTCCCATAGAGAAAGTTACCCTTCTCGTCGCAATCTCTGAAAAATGTTAACCTCATCGACGGTGAAAGCAAACTAAGATGGTTTACCAGAAGTTTTTCAAGTTGGCTCCTATAAAAAAACAAAAAAAGTTAACATTCAAACTAGAAGAAAAAAAAATATTACTATTATACTAAATAAATATTAACATTACCAACTGTATGGCCTTTGTTTGTAGTCACCAATCAGTGTCCTCAACCTTCGGATATCTTTCGGTTCATTATAGGCACGAAACATGTCTTTGATAATTAATTCAATGGATGTAATGTCTTGATTCCTCAGTTCAATCGATTCATCGCGAAATCTCACTTTCCAGAACTTCAGTTCACCCTTGACAATAACCAAATTATCATACGAAAAACCTCCCATGGCTTTTCCTCTTCCATGCAAATAGGTGACAAAAGCGAACAAACTTCTTAGAAGTTCTCGACCCCAAGTTGCTACCTTCCACTTATATGTTTTTTTCAGTAAGTGGTCTGGTTTCCTTGGAAGGACGCACTCCGAGCACAAGGGTGTTGCAATCATTTTCCTAGCTATCTGGTCTTGCATTGTGCAATCATAGGCTTCATGCACTAGATGTTTAGCACGTTGATTAGCGAAGTACATGGTTAAGTAATTGGGATGGGAAACTCCCATACCAAATACTTTATCTGCATTGTACTCGCTATCTATGCTAATCAACATGGCGTTCATCTCCATGTATCCATTTTCGGTTTTAGGATTGTAGTGATATATGAATTCTCCTCTCTCACTTTGCATAGAAATTCTATCCTCCTTGTCCATCTATTAATCAAACACAATCAATTCAATTTCTAATACACATTTCAAACAAAACATGCCAAAAAGAATCTATTCACATTAACACATTTCAAACCAAACAAGCCAAAAAAGAATCCATTCACATTCTAATCAAGATTTCGAACCAAACATGCCGAAACAGAATATATTCACATTCTAATACACATTTTGAACCAATCAAACAATAAGCACAATGTTGATGGATCCTTAATTAACTATCCACATATATGATTACCTAAAAATAAATATCATCCCTCTAAAATATAAAAGTGTTGTGGAGTGATGTTGTAAACCAATGTAACGACCAGAACCCACAAGCACAAAGTTAAAATGATGACCACAAGTATTCAAAAAATGCATTGCACTTAAAAAAAAAACAGTCCCAAGCATAGTCTATGCGAAATAGGAAAAAATGAGCAGAACTTAAATGGACGAACATACAACTTTGATTTAAATGTCATTCGGCTAAAAAAATAAAAATCAGCACATAAACCCAACGAGGTACAACTTTTTCTATAAACAACATTCAGCAAAAATATGTGCAGCTTGTAAACCCGAGAGAGAGTTTATACCTATTATACCTATATTTGATCTAAACTTTTTCTATTATACCTATATTTTTCAATCTTCAACTTGAATATACAATTTTTTACGATCCAATGAAAGAAATTTTAACAATAAATTGGTGACTAATTATGAATCATTATGCCAACCACATAATCATGAATCATTATAAATCCTACCTATAAATGATTTTTGAATCAATTTAGCAGATAAACAATTAGTTTCTGAAAGTTGAAGGAATCTTAAATAGCTTGGTTAGCAATACAATGCTACTTATATAGGGGTATTATGGGGAGAGAGACACACTCACAAGAACCTTTGATGCAATTGATAATCTATTTTATAGCCTATAGGTGTTTTGCCTCTTCATTAGGAAGTTTGACCATTGTTGCATGCCTAGTTTAAAAGAGGGAGTTAAATGTCAGCTAATTAGATAGGTCTTAAGCTGATGCATCTATTTAGATTGTGAGTTAGAGTTGGAGTCAGTTGTAATATCCTAATGAAATGTAGTATTTTGATATTCAAAGTAACAAATTTACATGCTATGATACTTATTTGATTCCTTAAAAAATGACTAATCAAATAGAATACACAGGTATTTCATGTAAGATATTCAATACCAGGTCATATGCAGATATTGCCTTGTCGAATCGGCAACAGGAATCCTGCAGGAAGCATCATACAATAAGATATAACATATTATCAATCTTCAAATTTCAGTAGGACATCAAGCTTCAATCATCTCTATCATTTTTAAAACTTTTCTTATTGTGTTGATATTGCTAGTCTATTAAGAGGGATGTAAATCTATAATCTCTTTCTCTCGCAAATTACAAATATTTTACTCCTGTCAAATCAAAGAAAATGGTTAAATTATAAAGGATAATCTTTCTCATTATATATATTATATAAGTAAAAGAAAGGAACCTTATAGAATCTAGTCTTGAGAGTTTTGACCCATTTTGTGCTAATATACTCAATCAAATCAGTTAATCTAGCACCAAAAGGAGAACAAGAAAGACAGCAATTGAAAAATGTAGTGGAGCTAGGACATCATGCCATAATATATAGCATGAATAAAAGAGGAAAGAAATTATCCAATTAACCAAAATTCCACAACAGAGACATGTTTGTCATCATCCGAAAAGTACACCGAAAATCTTTGTTTGAAAAAATAATAATTGCTTCATGTTACTGCCTTTATTGGCTACGACGAGGAAGTAATTAGAAATGTAGAAATCACTATCTTAATCTCAGAATATGACTTGAAGCATCTCATTCACTGAAATATTATGCATGAAAGGCAAGGAATTTTCCAAAACTTATAACGCTATTATATACCTTATTAGTCTTCTCTCTCCTTTACCATTAGACCACAAAGCTTGCAAAGAAGTATCCTGAAACAGATAAAAGGCTTTATGGTACCAAATCACTAATATAAAACGCAGAAGAAAATCATATGACACTCACTATAAGATCCGCAAGAGCAGTTTCAAATGTATAGTCATCAGGTAGCTCCTTTAATAAATCAGTATCTGGGGGTCAGATCCCATATGCCCTGCAAACCAAATGGGGACATCCGAATAAATAAACTTAAAGTGGAATAAAAATATGCAACAATAGTACTCTGCATCCTTTGGCCAGAGCACTTCAGCAATCCTCTAACATCACAGAATAACATATTTAAAACTAAAAACTAGAAACATAAGTTATGAAGTCATTATGGAAGTAAAATAGAACTAAATCAATTGTGGTAACAAAATCTTACATGCAGCCAGATGAAGTGCCAGTTGTTAGGCATAAAATCGCGAAGATTAATTTTGATTTTTAGGGGCATCTTTGAGTACATCTCTCATTCAGCAACAATGCTTTTAACAAGATGATAGAACATTAATTAATCCTCATTTAACTTATTCTCCATCATATAAAAGACTCTTCGATATGTAAATTGCCCAGAACAAGTGAGAAAGAAAAAAAAAATTGCAAATCTCAAAGCAAACACCACATCCTACTCAAAAACTCCCAACCTTTTTCCAATATAGAAGTAACAACAAAAGATACTAAAAATCAAAAAATCATCAGGCATACAAATCTAGAAATTGTTACAATTCCTTAACCTAATAAAACTTCCTAAAAATGCTGCTATGTGAGTTCAACGTAGCAACACACTCAGATTTAGATGGATGTAAAAACATACAAATCAAAATCTTCTTTTCCTCAATAAATTTCATAGCAAAAAAAGACTTCTAGTATACATTTTCTGGGAAGCAACATAGAGTACGATATCACTATCAACACACATAATGCATATACACTCGCATAAAATTCATCAAACAAGGAAAAAAAAAACTTTTAACGGTAAAAAAAACTCAAAGTCCTTTACAAAATCCTTCACAAAAAGGAGAGAAACCACTGTTCTCAACAATATATACATAGACTGATAGAGATATTCATGGAGCAAAACGAAAAGGAAAAAAATGATCATAAACAAACACGAAAACAAGTTATCGATTCTCGCCTAACAAAAAAACTAGCAAACACTTACCCTAGTGAGAGGCAGAATGAACTTTCTTTTTGCTTCAACTGAGCAGAGAGAGAGAGATAGTTTTAGTGAGAGAAATGAGATGAAAGGAGGGGAAGAGAGAGGGAGAGAGGGCGCCCGATACAGAGAAAAGTTGAAGGGGTAGTGGCAAATGAGATGGAAGGAGGGGAAGAGAGAGGGAGAGAGGGCGCCCGAGAAAAGTTGAAGGGGTAGTGGCAGAAACATTGTCCTGAAACATTGTCATACAAACTTAAAACATTGGTGATACATGCACATCTTATAAACTTGAAAGTAACGTTTATTTTACAATATAAAATATGATTTAATTTATTCATTCTTTTTTATTATTCACAGAAAAGTTGATAATTTTTCTTCCATTTAAGCTCAAAACTTATTTTTTATTTATTCATTCTTTTTTATTATTCACAAAAAAGTTAATATTTTTTCTTCCATTTAAGCTCATAACTTATTTTTTGTTCTGCATATTTTTTAATGAAATACATTAATTATATCTATTAAGTGTTGAGTAATATAGCTATTTATAGACTAGATAATGCATATCAAATGTTTTTTTTTATCTAAAAATATCTTAAAATAACAACTATTTTGAAATGGGAAGAGTTGATTTTTTTGTTATTCTTTGGAGTTTAACACAATTCATAGCGATAGCTAAATACGGTTAAATAAATAACATCAATTTGTAAAATTCGAAAGAAAACATCAAGTTGTATTAGAGAGAACTAATAGGTTATAAAACAAAAATGTAGCACCTCTATGCTATAAAAATAACTCATTTCTCAATCGAACAATTAATAAGAAATGTATTTGATGTTTTGAAATTCATATTATATATCATTATTTAATGTTGTTAGTGAATGATAACAAACATAAATATAAATATTCAAAACATTGTATTAAAATGGTTGGCATAATTGAAAAAAAAAAAAATCACAACTTTTTAAAAAATTACAGATTTATCCCCACTTTTCAATAATTGCAAAAAAAAAAAAATAATAAGCACGACCTTTCTTCACTGTTTTAAATTAAACCACATTTATATTTTTCGGCGACTGAAGTCCACGTGTCCGGCAAACATGTCACGTCATATGTCATGTCAAATGTCATGTCATTACCAACAAAAAACAAATTTAAAAATCAAATTGCAAAATAAAATCATCATCTTTCCAAAATTGCAATTTAATCCTAAATTTTTATATAATTAATAAATAAAAGCCACAATTTTAATTCATTGTTGCAATTCCAATTTATTATTTGTTGTCTAAGTTCATGTATCCAAATAAATTTTCAAGTTAGAAATTCGATTAAATGGTTCATTAACAATAATAACACTAAAATATTATATATGAATTGTTATGATCTCTTATATATAGTTGTATTATACGTTTGTAGATATCTTTCATATGAAAATTGTTTAACTTAACTGCATGTTAACATTCAAAAAGAATTAATTTAAGAGTTGGTTTTGTGTGCACTTGGTGCACATGTAATCCAGGTCGACCCAGTTTTTGACCCGGATCCGTGTGTTTTTGAATTTTGCTTTTTTTTTTTTTTTTGCTTCAGGTTGTGACCTTTATGTTGTAAATGTGTGACCTTTATATTATAAATGTGTGACCTTTATGTACTGTAACTTACAAAAAAATGAAGATTTTCAATATAATTTGAACTGTACACCTTTATGTGATATCAATGCGACTTTTATGTTATATTATGTCACATTTATGTACAAATATTCTGACCTTTATATAATATATAAAGATGCATAAAGGTCAGAATATTTGTACATAAAGGTGGCATAATATAACATAAAGGTCACATTAATATCACATAAAGGTACATAGTACAAATTGTGTTGAAAATCTTCATTTTTTTCCTAAATTACAGTGCATAAAGGTAGAGATAGTTGTACATAAAGGTCACACATTTATAATGTAAAGGTCATACATTTATAACATAAAGGTCAGGACAACAATCTGGAAAAAAAATTAAAAAAATTAAAAACTCGCGGATCCAAATCGGATCGACCCAGTTTTTGACCCAGATTTGCGTGTTTTTGAATTTTTTTTTTTTTTTGCTTCAAGTTGTGACCTTTATGTTGTAAATGTGTGATATTTATGTTATAAATGTGTGACCTTTATGTACAACTATCATGACCTTTATGTACTGTAACTTAGAAAAAAATGAAGATTTTCAATACAATTTGAACTGTACACCTTTATGTGATATCAATGCGACATTTATATTATATTATGTTACCTTTATGTACAAATATTCTGACATTTATATAATATATAAAGATGCATAAAGGTGAGAATATTTGTACATAAATGTGACATAATATAACATAAATGTCACATTAATATCACATAAAGGTACATAGTATAAATTGTGTTGAAAATCTTCATTTTTTCCCTAAGTTACAGTGCATAAAGGTAGAGATAGTTGTATATAAAGGTCACACATTTATAACGTAAAGGTCATACATTTATAAACATAAAGGTCAGGACAAAAATGTGGAAAAAAAAGTTCAAAAAAAATTAAAAACTCGCAGAATCCGGGTCGGATCGACCCGGATTGCACGGATCTTAGATCCGTGCACCTGGTGCATAAGAGTTTTTGTGTTAATTTAATACAATGGCATCATTAACATTATTCTCTAGTCTCCTATGATACGAATCTAGATCCATGCAACTGGGTTGATCCAACTAGCAATTTATACATATATATATATATATATATATGTATATTTGATTTTTTTAATTACTCTAATCTCACCACCTCTCTTTTCTACTTCTGCTTCCACTCTCATCTTCTATGCTTCTTTCTTTCTCTTTTTCCTCTCTTCTCTGCTTCTTTCTTTCTCTCTTTCCTTGGCACTTTTCTTCCTCAGCAGCGGTTTTCATCCTCTGAATTCACATATCATGAGCGTTTCCTTCCCCTCCTCTTCTCCAAATCACGATATGGAAGATTTCAAATCCACAGATCGCAATATGCTCTAGAAAATTTATCCAGGTTACAATGCTTCCATCTCATCTTCTTCTCTAAATCACAATAGGTTTATCTTCTATAAGATTCATTCTCGCATTCTTCTAATCGCGATTTGTTCTCTTCTTCTCCTCTTATTCACAACACATTTTTCTCTTTTTCTTCTTTGGAAGAACGATAATCATTTGTTGTAAAATTGTGAAAAAATATGGATTATATAACATAAATGTATTAAACGTATTACATAAAGGTAAACTCATTAACACATAAAGGTATTACATCATTCACATAAAGGTGTTATCTCATATTACTAAAATAGAACATAAGAGTATTATTTGTATCATGTAAAGGTAATAACCAAACAATGTAAAGGTATTAGTGCATTTACTTAAAGGTATTAACTCATTATACTTAAAAAATTATTTTATTATTTTAATCAAATATTTTAGTTGTATCACATAAAGGTATAAGTTTTATTGAATAAAGGTATGAGTTGTTTCACATAAAGGTGTTACTCCATTTGCATAAAAGTATTGCCTCATTTTATTACATAAAGATATTAACCACATTACGTGAAGATATTAGTGCATTAGTGCATTTATTTAAAGGTATTACTTTATTTTACTTAAAAAATGATTTTTATTATTTTATTGGAATATATTAATTCTATCACATAAAGGTATAGGTTTTATTGAATAAAGGTATGAGTTTGTTTCATATAAAAGTATTACTTCATTTGCATAAGGATATTGCCTCATTTTATTGAAATATATAGTAAATATATTAATCATATGACATAAAATTATTATTACATTTACTTAAAGGTATTATCTTATTTTAATAAAAAATGGTCGTATATTATCTTATTCCATCTTTATTGGAATATATTAGTTATTTTGCATAAAGATATCAACTGCATTATATAAAGGTATTAGTTGTATCATATAAAAGTTTTGCCTTATTTACTAAGATATAATATAGAGGTAATATTACCATAACTACAAGGTCTGATACGCATAACTAAAAGGTCTGATACACTTAACTTAAAAGGTATGAATTGCATAACTAAAAGAGTATGAAATTTTCACAGAAAGTGTAAAGATATGAAAGTCTTAACATAAAGGTACGAAAGTCATAACATAAATGTATGAAAATTATAACTAAAAGGTATTCATATTTTCCAAAAAAATGCAGAAAATAAACTAAGTGTGTGGCGTCCCTTTCCCGACACGTGGGGGCGCATGTCGGCGCGTGAATGGCCGTTTCGATGCGTGGATGACCGTGTCGGGTTGGATTGACCCGGATGCACCAGTTTCACATGAGTTTTTGTCATAAATAAATTCAAGAGGATTATGATGGCACTATAATCATTTGATTATTAGCAATGTAAGGGATGTAGTAGAACCGACCTGAACTTAAATATTGATTGAGTATTTGAGTATGTTTTATTTAATTATCAAACAAATTCAAACTTAATTTACGGAATATATTCATGATTCATGAGATTAATCGAGACTTAACGAATTTAATAAATATTAATATTAAACTATATTATTCATTAACTTATTAATAAAATAAATTATATATTTTTAAAAACGTAATATATTATTTAAAATTTATAATTTAATTATAAAAATATCTATTATTAGATATTTTTATATTTGTCATAAGAAAAAGTATAAAAATTATATATCACGATGTCAAATATTAATTTTACATCTTACAAATTAGCTCATAAGCCTTCTCATGAATTTGTTTACAAGTTAATGAGCCGAATAATATTAAATTTGAGTTTGTTTCTTTACTTTAAAGAATTAAAATAAAAAAAACACAAAAACTTTTATGCAACTGAGACCCGACCCATCATGTGTCCGTACGCGTCCGCACGCGCCTTTAGGTCGCGAACAAAATCAGCTCAAATATGCCCCCAGGTGCTTGACCTTTATGTTATGTTAGGTATATTTTTTAACAGTGTTAGTCATACATTTTAGTTAAGTTAGACATACTTTTTATGTTATGTTAATTATACCTTTTAGTAGTGTTAGTCATACCTTTTAGTTATGTTAGACATACATTTTATGTTATGTTAACTATACCTTTTAGTATTGTTAGTCATACCTTTTAGTTATGATAGACACACATTTTATGTTATGTTAACTATACATTTTAGTAATGTTAGTCATACTTTTTAATTATGTTAGACATACCTTTTGTAAGGCTAGCTGTACCTTAGCATGTCTCAATAACATGACATTTATGATATGTTAAGTATATCATTTAGTAGTATTAATCATACATTTTAGTTATGTTAGACATATTTTTTATATTATGTTAACTATACCTTTTAGTAGTGTTAGTCATACATTTTAGTTATGTTAGATATACTTTTATGTATTATTAAGAATACCTTTATGTATTAGTGAACTGAGAGAACGCGCGCGATGGTGAATTAAGGGAAGGCGCGCGATGGCGAGCTGATGGATTAGGGCATTTATGATGAATTAAAAAAAATATTTATTTATTTATCTACCTAGCTGGGTCGGGTCCGTGCAACAAGTGTACAACAGCCCTACTAAAAAAAATTGAGCAATTTTTTTTTATCGAATTGAGCTCTAAATAGTTTACAAACGACTAAATCTATTTACCTCTGTTCTAAAAATCGGCCTAGGCGCTAGGCGGCCCCTAGCCATACTGATATTTTCCTGTTTGGTCACTTTAGGCGCTAGGCGGAACAATTCGGCCTTAGGCGGAATAATTCGGCCCTAGGCGGTCCTAGGCGCCAAATACTTTTTTTTTTTTTAAATTTCTTTCCTTTATATTTTTTTACTTTTTTTTTCACTTTTTAGCAAAATGATGATATTATTAATGTATTATAGTCTTCTATCAAATTATTATTAATTAATTAGATATAGATAAAAATTTCACAAATTGAAAAATACAAATAAAAATAATTTTATAAATGAGATATGATGTTTTTACTTGTCCTCCTATATAAAACCAAAACAATATGAGTGGGGCTGGTGTACACCATTTGCACGGATCTTAAAATCCGTGCACCACTATTTGACCCAGCACATTTTTTTCGCGTATTTTTTTTTGTCCTTGACCTTTATGTTGTGTTAGACATACCTTTATATTATATTAGTTATACCTTTATGTTATATTAGTGATATCATTATTTCCAGATTTCATACTTTAACTCTAAACCCTAAACCCTAATTTCGGCACAATAAACCCTAATTTGGCACAAGTTGTAGATATTTACATTTATATGATATTACTTATACATTTATATGAGATTATTTATACATTTATATCAACATAAACATACATTTATGTAATATATATAAAGGTGCAACGAACATAATTAAAAGGTATGACTAACATAACTAAAGGTATGCCTAATATAACTAAAAGGTATGAAAGGTATTAATATGTCAGTTTAAAAAAAATGCTAAAGTACAACTAGCCTTACAAAAGGTATGTCTAACATAAGTAAAATGTATGTCTAACACTACTAAAAGGTATGCTTAACATAACACTAAAGGTATGACTAACATAACTAAAAGGTATGTCTAACACAACTAAAAAGTATAGTTAACATAACATAAAAGGTATGTCTAACATAACTAAATGGTATGTCTAACACTACTAAAAGGTATGCTTAACATAACATTAAAGGTATGACTAACATAACTAAAAGGTATGTCTAACACAACTAAAAAGTATAGTTAACATAACATAAAAGGTATGTCTAACATAACTAAATGGTATGTCTAACACTACTAAAAGGTATGTTTAACATAACATAAAGGTCAGACACCTGGGAGCATATTTGGGCGGATTTCATCCGCGACCTAGAGGCGCGTGGAGGCGCATGTGGGCGCGTCAGAGCGCGTGATGGGTCGGGTCAGAAGTGGTGCATGGATCTAAATGGTGTATATAAGTTTTTGTGAAACAATATAATATAAGAGTTCCAAAAATATTTTGTAAGGATAAAAAATTAAGAAAAATAGATAAAATAATAAAAAATCTATTTAATTTAGATATGCCGCCTAGGCCCCGCCTAGACATCTTAGGCGCTAGGCGCCAGTCAAGCGCCCGACTAGCGCCTAGCGAATTTTAGAACACTGCTATTTACATCCGATCCTAACAATATCGGTTGAATATCGAAGGATAAATTATAAGAGATTTAGATACGCTTGACACCTTCTACCAACGGCTTTTTCTTCTTTTTCTTTTTTGGCTCAAGTAATACGTTGAGATGACATTTTTATGAAACATTCAAATAATACACAATCACATAGACTTGGGATGAAACTGCAAAAAAGCGAATTAATTGGGGGTGTAAACGTAAAAACAGAAAATAGAAGGATGTGGATGCAGGAATCACAGGTAAAGTGACAACTCTAAAAAGGCGTCGTACTACTATGCCCCACCCTCTCAGTGCATACTGGAATATGAGAGAGAGAGGAGAGATTTTCACACGATTTGCTTTACTAATTATCGGAGGTTCGTTTCTTCTTCTCTTCATTTTTTATATTCGATTTTTTGTGCTTTAGCTTACTCCTAAGAAACATCATTTAATTTCTTCAAACTATTTCCTGGTAGATAGTTTATTCTTGTTACTAATTATATGCTTTAATGCTTTCGAATTTTTATGAGACTTCATTTTCTGGATTCGTGTTTTTCCTGCAATTCTACCCTTTATTTTACTTTTTATTTTTGTTTGAATTTTAATTTTGAATTATGCTACTTCTTCTCTTTATATCTCTGTTAAAGTTCGATTCACTTCTAGTGGGAATTTCCCATTTTTCATCAGTTTAGGGATTTTCTGCTCATATATGTAGTTGATAGTTCTTTGTAAAAAATAAAAATTATCAAGATTCATGAAGTATTGTTGAAACATAAAGGCCCTCATGTCTCAATGAATAAGAGTATAAGGAGTAAGATTGAAGATACTGATTGCGTTTTCAGATTAGGAAACTGAAGTAACAGCAAATTGTATTTCTGCAGATGCTGCAAGTTTGACGGAACTTACAATGTCTAATGTCTGCATAAAATGCCATATATTTCAGCATTCACTATATATGTTTAGCTAACATTTATATTGCTTTCAAAAACTCGATCGCGACTCACCTGTGAAATTCTGTATTTGTTCTCAATTACAACTTATAAGAGTTCTTTCTCTTCCCCCCCCCCCCCCCCCCCCTTTTTTTTTCTTGTTCTCTATTTGGAAGTTGAGCTGTCATATGTATAGATAGAGCCTTTTTTTACTTCCTGAATAAGCAATGTTCTAGGAAAAATTATTTTTATTATTCACATGGATGAATTCTATAAGCTAAGAATTGATTTTTTCTTACATTGCTTAATATGTTACATAAGTAACATAACTCATTTTCTTTATTTGCTGTACTAGGTATCCTGTTGCTCATCAATGCCCACTGCGAGTATCAGAATCATTTGTGTTTTAGGAAGTGATATTAGTTGTATGGTGTTATTCTTTTTCCAAGAGAAGTTTACATATCTGAGCATATCCTGACATGGTTGGGTTCTTTTATGGGAGATTGCGTTTGAACTTTATCTGGACAGGATTGTACTTTCCACCGGCTCTAACCACCAGCTGAACCCTACAGCATAGATATATGTAATGGCAGACTTAGCCCGATGGATATTATTAGTTGAAAGATAGTACTATAACCGATTTCTGTACAGTACTTCTTTTATGGTGCAACTTTGTAAGCAGTCATGGAGAAAGAAAGGTCCCATGAAACTGGTGTTGGTGGTGGTGAGAAATTTTGCTCAACCATTGAGGATGAAGAACCGAGAAATGATGGTTCACGTCTTAGTATAGACAATGAAGCTGGCTTGGCGACCTGTCGAGTTTGTCAATGTGCTGAACCTGATAGAAGTGGCAATATTGCACTGGGGTTCTTGGGTATTTCTCCACCACCATGTAATCCCGTTGATGGAGATGAGGAGTTGAAGTCTACTTCGAAAGATGCCTTAGGAAATACTGAAAGTAATTCCCACTACAGAAGTGGCTTAAAAGGATCTGAGTTGGTTGAGTTTATTAGCCCGAACGGAGAGGTTTTTCTTTGTACTGCTGATATAGAGTTAGGCCTCGATGATAATCAAGACAGGCTATTTGAGCTTGGTTGTGCTTGCAAAAACGACCTTGCTTTAGCACATTATTCTTGTGCCCTGAAGTGGTTTATCAGCCATGGATCAACTGTTTGCGAAATTTGTGGATCTGTGGCAAAAAACATCAGATCTGCAGACTTCAAAAAGGTGTTAGGTTCTTTAAAAGAGTACGAGGCATTAAGAGAAAGAATTGTTAATGGGGAGCCTAATCCTGCACCACCCCAAACAAATTTTGGTGTAGATCCCGATGCTGTTGCTGCAATTAGAAGGCAAAGGTTAAGTGAAATTTCATTGTGGTTTAATCCACATAACAACAACTCTATCACTATGTCCCAAGTAGTCAGTGAGCAACCTTCAGTTTCTAATATAGTCACGGAAGAAGTTGCCCCAGTCGAAAATACTGCTACCAAATGGGCTGTAGAGGGTACTGGTATCCTTCTTGCAACGGGTCTGCTGACTGTTACTCTTGCATGGCTTCTTGCCCCTCATGTTGGAAAGGTATTTGGCATGGCTGTATTTTTTCTGGCATCATATGTTCGTTCTTTTTCTCATCCTATTTACTATTTAGTCGGCCCTAATATAGTTATTCCACTTGATTGAAGTTCACCTTGTTAGTGAGCACAAAAATGACTTAAACCGAAATGAATCTCGCCTATGAGGTGACGAAAGCCAAAATCCTATATCAAGTTGCAAGTTTGTAGAACCTTGACCATTTTATAGGAAGATAAGGATCAAGAACCAAAAATTAAGAAATTTGGCGAGACAAGACTTATCATGTATCCTTAAATAAACTCAAGAATTTTGGCTAAGTTGCATGACCTTGAAAGGATGAGGGGATGTGCGAGACATAAGATTCTCAATAATTAATGTTTCTTCTATCATTCTTTGTGTAAAGCTAACAGAAAGTACCATTGTATAGTTGTAGGAAATCTCCAAACAATTGTAGGTCTCCTTAAAAATAAGGAAACAAAATAAAAAAGATGAATTAAAGAAAGGTTAGATTGCAGAAAAAGAAAAGGCCTTTCCGAAACTTGCAATCTTGACGTGAATTTGTATTTTTTGGCAAAAGAAATTCATGTGCTATATATCAAGGAAACGGAATCCCCTATTAGTTTCCAATAGAAAAATGCCATCATGTAAAAAAGTTACTGATCGGTTGCGATGCTATCTACCAATCAAAAGATATTGTAGTCCTAAATAGAATGCTCCTAAACGATATCATTCCAAAACCGGTCATTTCTGAAATTGGTAGTTTGTGTGAACAACTTACATTTTGCAAGTTAACAATTTGTGAAGAAGCAAATTTCTAATGAATAAAGAAGGGCACAGAGTTTGTGAAGATTTGGGGTTTCGATTTTGTGAAGAAGTATATGCGATTCCGGGTTTCAATTTTGTGAAAAAAGGAATCAGAGATCAAATTTTGTATTTGATTTTAGGAATTGAGATTTTGGAAGAACATCGGTTAAGGTTGGGATATTTTATACATTAAAATAATTTTTCCCCCTTTTGGTTGGCGGATAGCATTGTGGTGCATGTGATTTTTAGCCTGGCATGCTGACAATTTTCTTATCAGAAACCAGTCGGTAATCTGAATTGTGAATTATGTGAAGTCTATGTATTTTCTTGTCAAAATTAAAAGTCATGTCAAATTTTCAAATTTGTGAAAGGTCGTGTTTTTTAAGGCAATCTTTCCTAAATATAAGATGTTTTGTTTTTTTTTTTGAATGTGCATTACCACCAGCTCATAAAACTTGTTGTCAACCCAATACAATTCTTTTAAAATGTATCTCACCCGAGCAAACTAGGGATGGCAACACGGCGGGTTTGGCCTTTCCCATAATCAGCCCTGCTAGGAAAAATCGAAACTCATAACTCACCCCTCCTCATATCACGCCCAGTTTAACATGCCCTGTTCTGCCAACTTGTTTTACATAATTTATTTTCAGTGTTACCATTAGTTGCTTAACTGAAATATAACATGAAAAACGAAAAAGCAAAAACTGAACTCCACAATTCGATTTTATGTGGTAGAATGTTGTCATCTTTAATGTTATTGATATTAATGGGCCAAGGATTTTAAATTTTAAGTGAAATATAATATTGATGATGGAATGATCCCCTTATTAGGGTGTTAGGGTTATAATTGAATAAAAGCTAGAATATAAACCAAACATATAAAATACATATATTAATTACATTAAATATATTTACAATATTGATGTACATTTAATATTAATATATGCAGCTAACACATTACGGATTGCGCATAATGCTCCTCACCTCCAGTTTCACCCTAAGCTTGCCTTATCCCGAACACTTCAAATAGTGCAACGATCCTTACTTGGAAATAGTACATGAATCCTCAATTGGAAATAGTGCTGTGTTTAGTTTTGTAATTTGTCTGAGGCGCTTAATGCAGGCGGAAATGTGTAATTGACCATCTCCCCAGCACTGACTTACAGATTCTAATATTTGTTAGTATCCAGTGTCAAGATTTTTAATTTGGTTATCTAATGACACATCAATATTGCTGTTCTTTAATTGAGTTTCTCTTGTGGAGAATATGCTTTAAGGATCACTTTTTGTCCGCCTTTTAATCTATCTTCTTTATTTTGCATGTCATTGACTCCTTTCCCATCCTCTAGCTCCATACAACCTCAAAATTTTATGCATTATCCTCACCTCTATTCAAGAACAAAAGACCAGTCCAACAGAATAAGAGACACACTATACTTCATTGATGAAATAGTTTGGATACACCGGAAAAACATATACACCAGGAGTAGGAGATAATTCCATCGACAAATGAGATCCAATTTAATCACACGAAATAGTTTGACCATAAATGCTTAAGCTGTGTAGCAAGTTGCTGCTCTTACTACTAATTGGATTGTGTGTGTGATGATACTCAACTAGTTGTTTGCCTTTTGTGTTTGCCTGTTATCATCCTGCATGAATATATGTGTAACTATTTGCCTTCTTTTGCAGAAAACTGCCAAAAATGGCCTGCATATTCTTCTTGGAGGTGTCTGTGCTTTGACAGTTGTGGTTTTCTTCCGATTTGTAAGTTCTGTTACTCGCTATCTTCTTTATGATGATATTGGTACGAAGTAGTTGTGTTCATTAGTGTTGATCATATAGGAAATGACTACTGCTGCAGAGATTAAGAAATCATGAAATCTTAGGAGTTATGGTAGAATAATTGCATTTTGAACTGTAATGGAAACTTGTCTTAACCAAAATTTGATTTTTATTATTAGAGCAAAAGGTCATAGGTACCCCAAAGGTTTGGTCAAATTAACAATTTCGCCCTAATAGTTCCTAAAATAACCAAATAGTCCATTATCCTTAATATTTACCCCTATTTAAATTACATGTCTTAAATAATATGTAGGTGAATTTGAAATTATAAATTTGCACCTGACTAAAGTAGTTGTGAACAATTATATAGTATTAACGTTCAAATTATTTTATCTTGTAATGAATAGTCATATTAGGGTAAAATTATTAATTAGGATGATCACTTTCAATTATTAGTTTTCTCTGTGGCTGCTATCTACTCACATTCCTAAGTGGATGGATAAAAACCTAGGCTAATTTTAGGCAGTACATATAGGAAAAATAGGAAAGCATCAAACAGTCTTGCTTTGTACTTTGCATTGTTTTGGCCCATTTGGGTTTGTGGTGTTGTCTGGGTTGGCACATTCCAAGTGAAGAATTATTTTATTTCGATCTTTAAGCTGATAAATGTTGTTGATGCCATTTGCAGTTTGTTCTGACAAGAATCAAATACGGGCCTGCTCGTTATTGGGCGATCTTGTTTGTATTCTGGTTTCTTGTGTTCGGGATATGGGCATCGCGAACACATGGTGCTCATGCAACATGATCTTTTCCTTTTCTACAATTTTTTCTCTTGCTAGCGAACATGTTCCAGCCTGTTTTTTTTCCTCTGTTAATTCATCAATTTTCAAAGGAATCCTGAAATTTTTATACTCATTTCATGTAATTAGTGAATGTTTGATCTGGTTGTATTGATGATTATTGTTGTTATAAAGGATGTTAATTTACAATATAAAGCTATGTTTTATTTATTTATTATATTTTAAACACGATTTCCATTTTATTTTATTTTAACATTGGTTCGAAAAGGTCTATCGACTATCCTAAGCAGCAAGAGTTGGATATAGTTTGCTAGTTATACTTTCCATGTATAAAAAGCAATATGTGGCAAAGAGTTTAAATGCCCAATTGCAAGAAGTGTAAGTGTAGGATTCTGATCTTATGCTATGTTTACTTTGGTAACAAAATAACGTGGTTTCATGAAATACAGTGCAATGTCTCCAAACATTGGAAGAAAAACATTTTATTAGAAAACCATCAAAACGGTATCATTTTATGACAACATAGATTGCTCATTGCTCCACCATACACAGGTAGTGTTGAAATCACTATTTAAATGATAATCAAAAGAGAAATATGTAGTGTTGTATGATGACCATAAAGATGGTCTAAAGCTGGAAATGGAAAAGGCCAAAATGAATCAGTATAAAGCAAAATTAAAATTTTAACAAAAAATGAAAAAGAAAAAGTTGGGAGAAATATGATGATCACTAATGGCAACAAACAGGCATAGCCCAAAAGTGTAAAGAGCAACATCTACTGGATAGCAACTCTATAAGGAGTATATTCCTCACTGATGCTTAGTGTTTGTTCTGTTGAGGATATAATATCAACACAATATCAGGACCTCTAGCAATGAACATGACCTCGATTTTCATCACAAGCTTCTGCTCTGTGTTCTAACATTATTGTAATATTGTAAAGGTATCTACAATTGACATGATATGCAGTAGAAACCAATGACAAGTCAGCTTCAAAGATTATATATGTACTTTCCTCCACATTGATTCGTGTTGTCAACTCCATTTCTTGATATTCCGACTGTTCACTTCACAACCACAAAAGAAAGCTGTTAGGGGTGTCTATGAATTAATAAAAGTACCAAATAGAAATGGTTTACTACACTGTTCTTAAGAATTTGAACTCTTCATTCTATGAGACTATGACCACTTTCGAAAAACATTCTTTTTTTCACAACCAAAGCTCAATTTTCAAATGAATTACCCTACAAGAATCTCATTAAAGATAAATTAGAGGTAAACATAATATCTATAGGTGCTCCTTCCACTGTGAATACCACTAAAATCATACATTACGCATAAATACTTTATTCCTACTTAGGAATAATGGCTGACCTTATTAGCATACAACAAAGCATCAACTGAACCTGTCAAACAGATCGTGTTTCAGCTATGAACAAGGTAGAAATTGGTATGGAAATTTAGAACTGCTACATGAATAAAGAGTTGGAAGATTGGGACATTAAGCAACCTCTTCACAGATGAGCAAATTTAATTACATAGGACAGATGGTGAAAATATTGATTAGTGTCGCATCAAAGAAGGTCAATGCAGGCCTAAATATGTGATCATTATTTGTAGAAATTTAGGACAGCAAAATCTTGGTCTTAAAAACTTTGGTTTAGACGAACGCTGGAATTCTAAATGCAATTGCCTAAGAGGGGTAAAATCCATTGGTGTTATTGCACTTAAGTCACTCAGATAGAACCATGTAGATACAAGATGAAGCAAAGTTGTTTTATACTTAATTTAAAATCTTAGATCAAATAACAAAATCTGTATGCAGCACCACAATTTTTCTGTTAAATCTTTAGCTTCTTTATCCATGCTTAGAGAACCTCCACATATGTGCAATGAACATATTAAGCACAAGGGAACTGTACACGAACAGTTGACATGATCAAAATATCTGAGTTTCTTAGTAAAGATTGTTGTTTATACCTCATTCTTTCAATCTTCCATGGTCAGAGTAAAGCTTGAAACTCACAAGCAATATCCTATTTAGGTTCAGAAAGAAGAATGTTAGAGGGATATATGTTTTCTATCACGTGAAGACCTCAAAAATATCAGACAACACACAAAACACGTCATAGTGTTTGATAGAATCATTATAGGCAAGCTAATTTAGTAAAAATAGAATCATTCTGATCACCAATTCGTCATACAATCATTTCCTTCAACAAACCAATATGATTTATCAGCCAATAAACATGAGCTAGAGTCCCAAAATTAATCACATAACACCTATTCCCTTTTATGTAAAGGTTCAAGAAAATGCACTCACTTTACGAATAGACTAACATTAATGGTTAAATTGGAGAAAACTTGGCAGATTGGAATACCTTTAAACTAATCACAAGAATCAATATTCTAAATAACATCAATACAATTTCCACCATATGAATAGCATGTAAGAATAACTAAACAAATCACTGTAGGAACAAACAGAGAACATAAACTGAAAATCGACACACTTAGAGAAATTCCTTACTTGAATAGGCTAGGCAAGGTAGAAGATATCATCAGTCATGAGAAGAATGTATTGCAGAATCCTCAAAGGCACATTCCTGAAATCCAATGGAGGCAATCTCAACTCCCTAACTCTACTCCACTCTCTCAATTCTCCATTTCCATTTGCATTCTCCTTGCTAACACTAATCATACTCACATCCAACTTCCTATACATATACATTGGCCTCTCAACACAATCTTGCAAATCTTTGCCACTGTTATTAGTCTTGAAAAGGGTCCACCCCTTTCCAAGCAAAGCCTTAGAAAACCCATCCATGGACTCAATTCTCCCACCACCCCGCGTCGAAAACAGGGAGAGTGAGGTGCAATGCCAATTGTTATTGCTCAAAGACTCGATCTTTTCAAGTGGGGTGCCATTATTTTTCAAGAAAGCCAGCTTGAAGTAGCCCTTGGAGAGGGCGGCGAAGAGGCGGAGGTGAGAAAGCGATGCGGTGGCGAAAGAGGGGAACGGCAGTGGAACGCTGTCGTTTTGCAAGGACCAAGAATACGAGGAGGATGAGGAAGACGATGATGGTGGTGGTGGGGGCCATGAGAAGATCATGTGTGAGAGAGAGGGGTTGGGGTGAAGATCCATGCCAATGCCTCTCGCAATTGAGGCCAATCTGTATGTGTCTTTCACCAATTCTTGAGATGGGACGAAAATCATTAAGGGGATTTTTTTTCTTGATGAAATGGGGTTGGCATTGGAATCGTTGTTACCTTGAGTTTCTTCAAGGTTGTGATCATGATGAATGTGGAGGAAAAGAGGGTTGTTGGTGACGTCATCGCCGGTGACGAGAGAACGCAGCAGCTTGAGTGGGAGCATGTTGTTCTTCGTCTTCTCTCCTTTTCAGACAGAGGGATAAAAGGTGTGGTCAGATTCTGATGACTTGACGAGGAGGGATAAAAGATGTTTGATTGATGCTGCTAATCCTTTTTGCATCTTTCCAAGATTTAGAAATGCAGCTTTGGTTGGAAGAATCGCACAAGAAGACGACGCGACTTTAAATTGAGGGACCATCTGAAGGGCATTTTCGGTAAGATATTCCCAATTAGCTAACTTAACTAAAACAAATAAATATGCATATGCAACAAACGAAAATGTTAAAATGTCCTATATATTCTATATAGGTGCGGCTATCCGTACCCAAAATTTACTAAACATACCTTATTTCTACTAAACACACCTCATTTCTAGTGTTTTTATATTTTTCATTTGTATAAAAATAGGGTGTATTTAGTAAGTTTTGGGGTGCGACATTCTATATATTTGTATAATTGTAAGTGTTTCACTTGTTGGAGTTTGTTAAAATAAAAGAATGATTTTCTTATTTCATATTGGTTTGGAGATGAAGAGGAGGAGACTTTCTAATGCTATTTAAGAAGCTTGAGTGTTTTGGTTTCAAACACACCAATCAATACACTTTTGTCTTGTATTTGATTCTAGTTAAAAAAAAATTCTCGTATTCTCTTTTAATAGAGTCTCGTGAGAAAGGTGAGAATTATTGTAGACTTGTAATAGTGTATGAGAAAAATTTTGTATGATTGTAGAAATTTATCATATAGTGGTATCTTTTTGGTGGGTCGTGGTTTTTTCTCCAGTTTTGGAGTTTCCACATTAAATCTTGTGTTGTTGATTTTTCTTCCTTTTTATTTCTTGTTTATTTACCCCTTGGGGATTAATTTCTCAACAAGTGGTATCAAAGCCCAGGTCGGGTCTCTGTCTCTTGGTATTCTAAGTATGCTCTGTGGTTGCAGCGTTGTCTGATCTTCCACATCAAAAAATAAATCCTAAGAAAGATTCGGGGGTCTCTTGTGAGGTGGTCGTTCTGTTAGGGGTGGAGAAATAGTATGTCAAAGACTTCAAGTGCAATGAAGTTTGATGTGGAGAAATTTGATGGAAGAATCAACTTTAGCATGTGGCAAGTGCAAGTTAAGGATGTGCTGATACAATTTAGTATACACAAGGCTCTGAGAGGAAGGCCAGAAGGCACAAGCAACAAAGATTCTGGTATGAGTAATGAAGTTTGATGTGGAGAAATTTGATGGAAGAATCAACTTTAGCTTGTGGCAAGTGCAAGTTAAGGATGTGCTGATACAATCTGGTGTACAAAAGGCTTTGAGAGGAAGGCCAGAAGGCACAAACAACAAAGATTTTGGTATGAGTGATGAAGATTGGGAGGATCTGGATCTGAGGGCTGCAAGCACAATGCGTTTATGTTTGGCCAAGAATGTTCTTGCAAATGTACATGGGATTTCGGGTGCCAAAGAGTTGTGGGAAAAGTTGGAGGCTCTGTACCAAGCAAAAGGCATTTCAAATCGGTTGTACTTGAAGGAACAATTTCATACCTTGCAGATGGATGAAGGTACGAAAATTTCAAATCATTTAAGTACTCTTAATGGCATTATCTCTGAACTAGAAGCAATTGGAGTAAAGATTGAAGATGAGGATAAAGCATTAAGGCTCATCTTGTCTCTTCCACATTTCTATGAACATATGAAACCAATATTGATGTATGGGAAGGAAACTTCGATTTTTGCTGAGGTCACAGGAAAACTTCTTTTTGAGGAGAGAAGACTGATGAGTGAAGGGCGAACTTCAACGGAAGATTCAGTGGTTGTGGCTCTTAGCAAAGGGAAGAAGAAAGACTCCAAGAGTAGTGTTTGTTGGAAGTGCGGGAAACCTGGGCATATAAAGCGAAACTGTCAAGGTGGAGCAGCTACGGCAAAGGGCTCCGAACAAGTTGCTAACATTACAATAGGAAGTGATTTCTTATGAGGATGTTGGTGTATCCACACGTACATTGGTTGGCATGGATGCAAGGTGTGTGGATGTTATGTCGATGGCTGAAGAGCTTCTATGAATGCCAACAGTTAGAAGTTGCACCATAATTTCAACAAGGAGTTTCAACATGTGCCAAAGAAAATTCTTAGAATTGATGATTGTAAGTGTTCTGCTCATATGGTGGAGTAGGTGTTCTCTGTTTTGAGAATGATGGTTCTCTGGTTTGAGGATCATGATTGTCGGTGAAGACAATGGAGTTTTCTTTTATTTTACCAAGGTGGAGTTTGTTAAAATAAAATAATGATTTTCTTATCCCACATCGGTTTGGAGATGAAGAGGAGGAGACTTTCTAATGCTATTTAAGAAGCCTGAGTGTTTTGGTTTCAAACACACCAATTAATACACTTTTGTCTTGTGTTTGATTTTAGTTAAAATTCCTTTCTCGTTTTCTCCTTTAATAGAGTCTTGTGAGAAAGGTGAGAATCATTGTAGTGTATGAGTGAAAGAGAGAAATTCTGTATGATTGTAGAAATTAATCATATAGTGGTATCTCTTTGGTGGGTTGTGGTTTTTTTTCCAGTTTTGAAGTTTCCACGTTAAATCTTGTGTTGTTGATTTTCTTCCTTTTTATTTCTTGTTTATTTACCCCTTGGGGATTAATTTCTCAACATCACTCTGTACTTTATGCATATGGGTATTATATATTGAATCCTCTAAATGTTGTGGAAATTGTAAATTGTAAATTTAGTAGTGTATCTCGATGAAATTGTAAATTTAGAATACTATATTTGTATCCATTCATTATATAGGGGCATTATCTTTTCAGATCTGACATTAAAACACTATTTTTTTTTAATTGGTAAATAGCCAAAAGATAGTATTTTGAATTTGCAATTTTCCGTTTAATCTTTTTATTGCAAAAGAAGTTGGGAACTCTTCTGGTACCTATTAATTCAAATTGCTAAAGTGGATAAATTCTTAAGGTGTATTGCAATAGTAAAAATAAAAATCTAAAAGTTTTATAAAACCGTAACTTTAATGATTTTAAATTTAACAAAAAAAATCACAAAGTTTATAATTCATGAACTGTGGTTAATTTTCATTTACACGTGAACATTAAACAAAAAACTTCACCAACCTTTTTGTCATTTGAATTCGACGTGGATGACGTTTCAAATTGATCTATAGGCTGACATGGAGCTAAAAAATTACAAATCTTTAATCTCATTAGAAATAAAAACTATGCCTTTACAAATTACAACAACATTTTGTAGTTTTTGGGCTCGTTAACAATTAAGTGGAACTCAAGTTCATCCATGTATTAGATATAAATATATAACTAAAACAAGATCAAAGTTAATGAATTGTGAATTTGTGATGTGAAGTTTTATAGTTCATGTGCTAAATGAAAATAACTCAAAGTTCATAAATTTTTAATTTAACCCTTTGAAAAACATAATGTTATAGTTATTCAATGTGTGTGTCTATATATATGCATGTCTATATATATATAAATGTTTTGGTTAGACAACTCCAAAACCTACCCAATGGAAGCCTTACATGGCTGGTTCGTTTAATTTCCACTGCTTATATGTAAAATTAATGTTTCACACACTATTTTGAGTTTTCATGTCTCTTAATTGATGCTTATTCACTTGTTTTCTTGGTTGCTGTTCATTGGTATAACATTTTCACATGTGGTTGCTTTGTTAATGTTTTTCAACTCCGACCGAAAGAATGATGGTTATTGGATGGAAATCCGAGCTGGTAATTTGAGCCAAGTCCGAAGGGCCGGCCCGTAAATAAAATTGGATTGGACTCTAATAATAGTGGCCCGAAAAATGACGGAATTTTTTGACCCTGCCGAAGTGGTCCAACTGGCCAGATGGGCTCGGGTCAATTTGGCCTGTCGGGCTAGGGCCGGTCCGATGGCCCGCTATTTTTTTTTTTTTTTTTTGTGCAACTTGCAAATTGTACATGTGATTCAATTCCCTCTCATGTTTTTATTTTTCCTTATTTATTCTTTCTCCAACCATCATTAGCTAATTTAAATTGGGGTCGTAAATAATTAGAATCCACTAGCAAGCTATGTGAATTGAATTGAAACGTTTTTGAATGAAGAAGAGAAAGAAAAAAAAATTTAGACTTTGCCCCCACTGATAATTTAATTGTTTTAAATAAATTTTCTTCAATTGATAAATAGAATACTATAATTTAAATTGTATATTTTACATTATCTTATATGAAGTTCTTTCTTCATTCAAGTCGGTGTAAGAATTTAATTAATTAACAAATTTTTTAATTTTAGAAAATAAATAGGGGTTTGGGCTAGTCCGTTGGCCCGAACGGGGTTGGGCTAGGCTTCAATTTTACAGGCCCGAACAAAGGATGAACCAACCTGGCCTATCTCATCATCGTTTGACTTGTCGGGTCAGGCCGGGCCGCTCGGCCCAATTTGCCAACTATAATGGAAATTATTGATCGAAAATTGAACTAAAATAAATTATTTGTTTATATTGCAAATATACTCTTTCTCATGGAAATAACAGGTATTTTTGATGATTTAACACGCATGACATGAGCTTAAGGCATTTGCATCAATTGATTTTTGTGGTGTTTTTAGCTGATAAATACATATTTTAATAATAAATTTTTTGGTTTATGTTTAAGTATAAGTGCAGTGTTTTTACTGCAATAACATTCTTACAAGGGGAGAGAATAAAGTGACTAATCAAGTGAACCCAATACAACAACCTCTATTATTTTTTTATTTTTCTTAATTTTTTATGGTATTATTTTAATATATTAGTAAGAATTTAAAAATAATTGATGTAGATGCCCTTACTTGATGAATCAAAAACCCTGTTCCGAAAATTCAAAAGTCTTGTTGAAAATCAAAGTGGACATCCCATCAAAGTTGTTCGAACTGAAGTGGTGACAATGGGAAATAATTTAATTTCAATGAGTTAAATAAATTGTGTGAAGGTATTGGGTGACAATGGGAAATAAATGAGTTCAATAAATTGTGTGAAGAAGGTATTGGGAGACAACTCACAGTTGTGTATACTCCACAACTAACAGAATATCAAACAATTAATCAACGTTACATGGCCAAAGACTGGAATAATACCTAAAACTTTTTATACAACAATTTATTTTTCGAATCAAGTCCAACCAAACCCGTGATGGATCATAAAAGAAGCATCAAGTGGTAGAAAACCTTCATGAGAGATTGTCAGATATTATTTCATTATTATCCTTAAAGAAAAAAGATTCTAATTTAATCATATATAATAGCAGATCGCAATATAATTACATATATACAAACAGATCGAAGAGTATCACAACTTCACTATCAATTAATGATCAACTAAATCAACAAGTTCAAGCATAATATTCTATCCTCATCTGTATATAAATCCACATATGTGTATATACACAACATTTTCAAACAAACATTTTTTTTCATAGTTTCCCATTACACACTTGCATAAATCTTGATGTCATGAAGTGTTAGAAAAGCCTTTGTTTGGGGGTGTTTCTGATCATCCACTCTTCAAAGGCATTTGGATCATAAGGAATCCTGAGAATGCCCTCATTGCAGAACCCATATTCTTCTGCTGATCTCCACAAAAATTGCAAGAATTCGGCGTTGGATAAGGCTGTGGTGTGGACCATGAAACGCCTCGTCTCTTGATCCACACCTACTGCAACCGGGACGTACCCTTTTCGAGTCCCTAAAGACGATGAAGAATCTGATCTCAACCGTTTCGCATTGCTAAAGCTCACACCTCTGCTCAACTTGCTGCCTCTTACTCCCATTATTCCTACATACCACATTACAAGGATGCTTGTGAATATTTATCAATCTATGTGACATTGACTAAGGATATTAGTCCCTTACTAATTGCTTGTATTTATGAATTATGACTATATCATTTTTGGCAGTTTTCTTGCAGTGGGGACATTGAGAAATTAGTTTATGTTATATCCTAAATTTTATTAATTTATGTTGTAATCATCGTAGTTATAACCCTCAGTCATTCTCATGTATGTTCACACTTCACATCAACATAGGGGTACAATATTAACTACTTAATTTGTTGTACATAATTTTCCTATCTGGACATTCTGGATGTCATGATCATGAGGTAATTAATGAAGCCATCTATATTTTAGGGTTTAAAACTAGTCATGAAATATGATTTTTTTTTCCCACTTTGTAGTCTAAATTATTATTATTATTATTATTATTTTTTCTGATTGCACTCCAAAGTATACGAGTTTTTCACTTTGCAACCTAGGCCTTGTTTTATATCTCTCTTTTTTTTTTTTTTGGCAAAAATTAGAATTTTCATTTTATTTTTGTTCAAATTGAGTATGAATCGAATGAACATAAAATATAATTTTTGGGACACTTGTTTGGTTTGAGATGAGGAGTGTTTTAATTTGTCGTATGTTTCATGTTAATTAGTTGGTTCCATATGCCTACAAGCCTTGAAAAAAAATCTACAATAATACCTTAACGGCATGATTGGTATGATGGAATGAGATGAGAATGAAATCATCATTCTTACCTTCATTCATATTCCTTTAATGGCAAAAACTTCTGTGCACCAGTTGCATCGTGCAATCCGCACCTTTATGTTATAAATGTAGTACCTTTATGTTATAAATGTAACATCTTTATGCATGTTCATTTTAAAAGGTACAAATATTTGTACATAAAGGTACTACATTTATAACATAAAGGTCTTCCGTGCAACTATGTGCACCAGTTGCATGGAAATGTTACTCATTGGTATGTTTTATAAGTAGGAATCGTGATTCTCACAGGAATTGTTATTACCATAGATGAAAGAATGACCATTCATTCCTACCCCCATTGTATTATGTATTCCCATTTCAAGGAAATTAACATCTTTTTTATTAATTTTGACTATTATCATTATTTATTTTATGTTTTCACAAATTAACTTTCTAAAGTTAAATTATGATATACAATTTTGTAAATAATATTAAATTATTTATAAAGAATAAAAAAAATTAATAATTTAAAATTAATATAAAATAAAAATAGCAAAAAATTAATAATATATATATATATATATATATAGTTGTAAAATCAAAAAATAAAATAAAAAATAGATAAAAGAATATTAGTATATATAGATAATAGGTTATAGTTAAATTGTAATTAAAATATTTTTTTAGATAATATAAAATAAGATATTATAATTTTAATAACATAAAATCATATAAAATAATTAATAAAAGATATGATAAATATATTATTATTATTTAACTACTTTAAATATATGTAAATAATACAAAAATAGTAAATTAATAATAAAATTAAAAAAATAAAATATATAAATATAATATACTTTAATATTAGTATAATGATTAATTTTCTGTAAAAAGAACTATCAATAATTTAAATTTGAGTGATATATTGAATATGAATATTAGATAAAATTATAGTGGAAGGTAATTTGGCCAAATAAAATTGATTTAATATTTATACATTTTATTTGTAGCTATCAATCATAAAATATAATTATAATAATTATTTCATTCATTTCATATTCCTTTATGATATCAATCATAGGAATGAACATTTTTATACCATTCATTTCTCATTACCATTCTATTATTGAGTTCATTCAATTCCCACGTAATTTCATTCAATCATACCAATCATGCCGTAAAGGTAGTTTATGTGATACGTTAAGAGTATAAATTTACTATATTCGTAAAATACACCATATATAATCAGGTAGCGCGCGACGCACACCAATTATGGTGTGGGGCCTTATTTGACATAAATTAATTATGGGAGAGTCTAAAAGCACCCCAATGATTTCTAAGGGCACCCTATTTTAAAAAAAAAATTAAAAATTAAAAATTTTCGATTTTACCCTTAGGGTTAGAAACCCTAGTTCCGTTCGGTTGAGACGGCCGAACGGCCTTCAACATGTTCGGTCAAGACGATCGAACGACCTTCAACATGTTCGACCAACACTGCCGAACGACTCTGCTCGGCCAACACGGCGGATTTTCATACGTTTTGTCGGGAAAAGTCCAATGTCTCGGAATATGTTGAAATTCGCACATGACTTGCGAAACAGTGCGAGAAATCAAACACAAGTGTTGATGAACGATGGATTTTGGCCATCTGGGGTCGTTTGAGGGGCAAAAAAGCCAATTTACCGTTTTTCGATTTTTAAACTTTTTTTTTTATTTTTCTAATTTTTGTTTTAAGTCGTTTAGGTCATACATAATGCCAACATAATGACGAACATTCTACGAATTTTTAAAACGTGCGAAAATTGTGTGAAAATTGTAGGAAAAAAGGTAAAAAAACGATTAAATTCGAGTAGTTTCGTTCGACCGAACCCGTAGAAGCCCGTTCGGCCAACACGACCTAACACATAGAAGCCCGTTCGGTCGTGTTGGCCGAACACTCTTCTATATGTTCGGTCAACACGATCGAACGAAACTAGTTATTCTACTCCTAAGGGTAAATTCGTAATTTTTTTATTTTTTAAAATGAGGTGCTCTTAGAATTCAATGAGTTGCTCTTAGTCCATCCCATTAATTATTTCAATAAGTGAAATTAAAAAAAAAAACTAAAATCTAACGTCCTTAATTAGATTAGAACCCAAATCAATGGTAATTTAATCCAATTATTTTTTGAATATAAATCACACTTTAACATATGAGGAAATTCAGACAAATCAAAAGCCCTAGATCGCATTTCTCCACTCTTCTCTCATCAAACGGTGCATACTTCTCTATTCTGTCGTGCTTTCTTCCTTCAAACTTCAATTCGACATTGCTGTCTAGTCGTCGGACTCGCTTGGAAGCTAAAACGAACACTCGTAGTAGAATCCCTCGCGAATTGTACCTACTATAACTGACGCAAATTGTAATTCCCCAAATCAAGGTATGTCCCTGTTCGAATTTCCATCTCTTTGATGTAGATTTGTGTCATTTGGGTGTAATCTGTAACTCATGGGGTACCTATTCTCTCTTCTCACTGCTGTGCTTCTTCAAGAAACTTCAAGTAGGACTCGGTCGGGACTCACACTTGTAGCAGAATTCCCCCAAATTAGGCGACTAGAACTGGTACCTACAGATTCTGTTTCCCTGCACTTTACGCTATCAGTGTGTGTGTGTGTGTGTGTGTGTGTGTATATATATATATATATATATAGCTAGGAAGCATAGTCGTGTATATGATGGAAATTATAGAATCTGCCTCAATAAGTTAGTTTTAATAATATTCCAAGTTGAGGGTTCATTGAGATGGGATATGTAATGAGTCTTGTTAGACTTGCACACACAATGCACCTTGCAAAGATGCCTAGTCCCATGGAGATTGAATTTTATGAATGCATATATGTGAACTCTAGTCAGCAAACAAATCCACAGGGGCTTGTCCAGAAATTCCTCATTAGAAATAATGATGTTGAATGTAGAATTTCTTCATTACAATAGCAAGTGGTTATTCTTAGACTTTAGACACTATAGTAAACTTGTGAAAGGACTTATATTCGCCGATTCTGCCTTCCTGCCTTTGCATACATTATTTCCACCTCCTGACACCTGGTGTTTGTCTTGGGATGAGCATTTCATCCATAGTTGACTTGGAATAGAACAAGGAAAGTTCCCACAAACTACATGTCATGTACAAGCGTCTGAACACATGTTGAAAACACCCACATGTGTCATTGTGCTTCAAAAGAGAACTGGAAAGATAAGGCATCATTTAGGACATTTTAGACTAAATTCCCTGTTTTAGCAGAGTCATCACAGGTCTGACCCTAGTATCTCCTCTATGATTTGTTCTTCCTCACTTGACTTCCACTCTGCATCTATGAGAGAGAGAGTTTCCCCGCCCTATCTTATTCATAGGAGTCCAGCCCAATCCAGTGTTCCATGTTTAGCTCTCCTCTGGAAAATAGCCAATTGGTCGTGGCAGGTTGACTAGTTGCAACTAAACTAAGAAGGGGAAAAAGATAGACCCTGATTACTTCATATAAATTGTACTTCGATATATATGGAGGGAATAGTTTGGGTGCATCCTTTTCATATATGGAGGTAATATATGACCAACCAAAGATATAATGTCCTTTATTTAAATAGAAGAATCTTCTATATTTTAGATAAATTCTCAATTTTGCAGTACTGGACTTTGAAAAGTGTTTAGTAAGGTATATTGATATTAGAAAATAATTTTCTAATTTTATTGTCTTGTCTTGTCATGTAACTAGAAACGGATACAGTCATCAATCAATTAGGATTTTGACTAATGATCCACACTAAGTTCATATTATAAAATAAATTCACTAAAGGGATAATGTGGTTATGGTCTACGAAATTGGAAATGTTTGTGACTTCACCTAAGGTTAGGTATTATTGTGTGCTGTTAGATGTAAACCAAATTGTTACTCCTTGAAATTAACATGCTAACTTCAAGAGTATTGATTACTTGTATCAATTACTAAAAATATATTAATAGTTCATTCATATCATTAGAGATGTGAAAAATGATTAGTAGAGCCATGAATGTTCCACAAGTTTCTGATCTCCTAGATAAATATTTTTCTGATCAGTTTTATCAGATCTCAAGACTCATGTATGATTTAATTATCTCAACTACAGCGGACATATAACTAAGATTTTGTTTACTATACAGTAGATCAAAGCTTATCATGTGCATGTACGATCTATCATCCTTTTGCTACTGTATAACTTAAGTAATCTCCAAATCCTCATTAAAAACTCTTATCAGATTCCTGGCATTCCCGACCATGTTACTATCAAAGTATCAATTCGTACATTAGACAAAACTCTCAGTTGGAAACTTTTACCTTTGTTAGTCTTGTTACTCATTTTCTACTGCAAATCTGAAAAAATTCAGAAACATCAACTGCGCATCACAACGCATCAAAATTCATTTTCATTAAACTATCATCCATGCTTGACAATGGATTATAATATTAAATATTAAGAATCAAGTCAATCAACTAGGATGAAACCTACCAGGATTAATGTGTAGTCAAAAGTCTAATACAAGAGAAAAGTCTTGGGGAATATATTCAATCATGAGAAATCCCTTTTGCTTTTGAAAGTTGGGATCTTTCTTAAATAAAACTTAGAACGATATGAGTGCTTCAAGAGTAATTCCTATAATTACAATTCATATTCCGAATTGTAATCATAGGAATTACTCTTAAATGCTAACATCGTTCAAGTTTTATATAAGAAATATCCCAACTTTCGAAAAACAAAAAGGATTTCTCATAATGCCTTTTGAGATGAAGAGAAAAAAAACTATTGTCTTATTATCTGGTGTTAAAATGCAGTTGGTGATGCTTGAGTTTGTTAAAATCTGCAGTTGGTGATGCTTGAGTTTGTTGTAGAATGAAGAACTATAAGACAATGTTTTGCTACATATCTCAAAAATCAAAATAATCAACAATGACTTTCAAAAGTCACAGTATTCATAAAAATTGATGAAATAATAAAGTCTGTTTCGTAATTTAGTAACAAATAGTTTTAAATACAACAAAATAATTAAGCCGATTGTGACGATGAAGGTGTCACAAAAAAATTGATGACTTTTGTCACCAAAATATATTGTTTTGGTGACAAAGTATGCATTCATCATTTAAAGTGCTACTTTTTAATGATGAAACACAATAGTAGACTACAAAATATGATTGTATTAGTAATGAGGTACACATCATCGCTAAAAATGAGAATAATAGTGACAAATTCAAAGATCGTTGCTTATATCTTTTGCCACACATCTACAATGATGATCACTACAATGTTGAAATTTCGTCATAAAAAATCTTTTGTAATGAAACATGATATTTATATGACGAATTTTATCGTCGCTGAGTTCTCAAAATTCTTGTAATGTTTCTTTTTTTCCTTCATTATGGACTTGGTCCATAGGTTTTCATGTAAAGCCCATGCTCATATAAATTTAAAGCACAAGTTCATATATATGTAAACCCCATTTACCCCCAATCCGATTAATACCCAAAAATTTGAGTAAGAGTGCCCTAATTGATTTAGGGCATAAATCAACAGAGAATGGTGCAAGGGCTAACAAGAAGAAGGTAAGTTTTAGTGTTTTTTTCTTCTTTCCGACTGCCAGAAGCTATTAACCTTTCTTTTCCCATGGTATATGCTCTGTAATGTCTCCTTGACCCATATAATAAAATATGCACTGCTTCCTACAGCAAAATGGATCAACATCCTTTGTGAAGAAATATTGCTTAATTATACCCACAAATTATTGCATAAAGGAGGCTGCAGAAACAGTAATTTGACGAAAATTTGACTATTTACGTTCTGTTAAATTTTAATGGAGTATATTGAATAACATTCTTAGAACGGTGCACTTTGCTTGGGTGGAGCAACGCTTTTCTTTTGCGCTCATGCTACAGTACCTTTTACAGTGTGCCTTACCCATTTTCTACCTTGTTAATGACTCAGACACTCAGTATTCTGATGTTGTAGGTCATGGTTGATATCTAAATAAAGAAATTTGTGGTGTGTGTGTAAATTGCTAAGAAGGGCCATGTCGCGGGAGAGGGTCAAGCGCATCGCACTAGCACCGGCTCAAGAGGTAGGGCTCTCATAATTGTTCCCCTTTAATCTCTATATCCATAACAAAGTTATCTACTTCTAAATTCTACAATGTGATAGTTCATTCGAGTATCGTGCATCTGCTTAGTTCAGTTTTTTTTTTTTTTTTTTTTTAAAGTATGTTATAATCGTTTGGTTAATTTATTTTTCAATTTTTTGATTTCTTAACTCGCTATTGCAGAATATTGAGAAGATTAAGAAAGTTGTAGAGGAAGGCAACTACTATGGTGCTCAACAAATGTATAAATCTTTTGGTGCAAGGTATGTGTGTGAAACTCCATTTATTTTATCTATGGGAGAAAATAACTGCTATGCATTTTCATGTTTTTGTGCTCATTGGGGAGTGGTATATGTTAGTATATTTACAGTCCAGTTCTGAAAATGTTAATTATTTATTATGTTTTTCCATGATATTAGCTAATCTTTTTTCTTTTGGTTGGCTGCAGATATGCTTCAGGTGATAGGTATTTGGAAGCCCTAGAAATTCTTCACTCGGGTGCTTGCACACAATTAGAGAGTGGACAGGTCAGACTTTGTCATTGTGATGCTCGTTTGTACCATGTGCAGACTTTATCTGGTTGAGACCTTAAGCAACAAAATAGTCCATCTGTAGAATCCTACTTAATATTGGATTTTGGTGTCTGTTAATCCCTTGAAGATACTTATCATAGAAATTGTACAGAAACTTTTGGTAAATAATGATCTTGACACATCATTCTTTATTATGGGCAAGTGTTAATGCAAAACACTTTTTATAATGGTAAGGAACCTAATCACCAAGGGAAGTTGTACTTATATTGGAAATTTCATGCTTTATGACTTAGTTATTTGGCAAAAGAAAACTGAAGAAGTAATCTAATTTTTTTAGTTTCCTTTTAAAAAAAATTAAATAGTTGATGAACTCTTTCGCACTCAATTTAGGTTACTTGTGGGACTGAGCTTGCTGTCTTGTATGTGGAAACACTTGTCAAAGGAAAAGTTTCTTATGACGATGAAATTCTTGGTAAGTTCCATCCTTTTTCGAGTACTTGGTGTTTTCATAATTGACACTTGTTCTTTATAACAACATTTTGCATGGAGAAGAGTGCACCAATTTGTGATGTCTCAGTTTTATCGTGTGCATCTCTTCCATAATGATTAGCAACTACTGTGTTGCTCCCATTTGAATCTAATTTTTTAGGTTTCATCCTATTCTCACTAGTAAATTGATTATGCACTGGGTTATTGCAAACAGATCTGCACCCTTGTGCTCATCTTTAGCCCTGTTTAATCTTAAATTTGAACATGAATTAAGATGTCCCAATACTAAAGTCTTTCTTGCCAAAAGTTTAACGAGCCTGAATTTCTTGATAAATATATGCAACTACAGAGCCAAAGAAGTAATTCTAAAGCATTTCGATATGGGATCAGTTATATGGATCATTTCTTGTTATCGATGTCAGTCCAGATACAAGTTCTCATATATATTTAAGTATAATAACATGCCATTTTAATAATTTCTTTTCAACTCCTTTTAGGTCTTCTCTTCCCCTTTTAATTTGAGTTAAAATTCTTTACTTTCCCGGTATTTGGGTATGTAATGGTCCCTTATGCACATATTCAAAGCATTATAAGTGCGCTTCTCTAATTTTTTTCATCTATTGGTGTTACCTTAACCTTTTTTCAAATGCATTCATCACTTATTCTTTGTAATCTAATGTGTTTGCACATCCATCTTTACTAACAGAGTTGAGGAACTCTAAGAAGGAAAATAAATTAGATATAGCTGATAGGATCCCCAATTCTAACAAGCTCCATCTGAAGGGGAGATTTTATATGGCTGATATTTTAAGATATGAAGGGCAGAGGGAGAGTAGGATAAATATTTCACTCACTGAAACTATTACACAATCCTCGTTTCATCTTAAATAATTCTTTGTGCACCAACTTATCTACAATTATGAGTGAGGAATTTAATTAATTCAATTAATTTGTTTGTATTATTAATTATATAATTAATAATTTGGTTTTTATCTTTTCTAAAATCATACATTCTGAGACTATATTTCAGATCGTATCAGGCAAATATACAAGAAGTTTCCTCGCATGTCTGTGCCACAAAATTTGGACCTTGCAGATGATGATGAGATGCAGCAACTTTCCGAAGCTCTTGGAGCTGCAAAAACACGCACAGATGGTTGCTCATCATTTTTGAAAGCTGCTATCAAGTGAGATATCTGCTTCGTTTCTCTAGTTTTTGCCACTTATGACTCAACCTCATGTTTTTGAGAAAAAGAGGATAAGTTTGAAAGATGTATAATTCTACAAATAAAACTGAAGCTATCTGTTATCTCAGCAACTTGGATTGAATTGTAAAACAGATACTAAAATCTGAGCAATCAAGAACAAATGTGACACATGTAATCTATGTCTCTGGCTCCCAGTTAAAATGGTTTTGGCTGCTTTTATTTTACTTTACCTCTTATGTGGAATTAAAATGTTCTTTTGCTGGTCAGTTCTAGTTTTCTCTGTGTTTGGTTTCTTTGTACAAGAGTTTCTTGTATGAATTTCATTAGCATTGAGTAGCGTAATAAATGATTGATATTTAGGTTCTCCATGTTAGGTTGGGTTAAACGGTTAAAGTATACTATTATAAACAGTAAATGTAATTCTAGATTTTTGGGTTCATGCGGCAGAAGGGAAATCTAAAGCTGATTTCTGAATTTTCCTCATGGGGAAACAGTCTATTCAATCACTGAAATCAGATGGAGAACCAAATTTAGTAGCATATTTATGTGTATTGTTATTTTTATATTGGCACACAAATTTAATAGTCAGATCCAGCACATAGAAAATGTATGCCCTTGTATAGCATCAAAAAAAAAAAAGTAGGCTCTTGTAATATGCTAAAAATTCTATACACTGAAGGTTACCGAAAGTTGCTCCCTAGACAATGTTCTCTCCCTGCTTTAGAGCGAGATTGGAATTGAGTCTCAAATTACTAACAAATTTTGAAAGAGCAACACTAAAATGATCACCAGATTTAAATTAATTATGGCACGAAAGATGCTCTATGCGACACCCCTTGAAAAAATTGAATATTTGGTTCAGCATGAGGATTAAAGATGAAACTGTCATTGTTATTGAGGAAAGGAAAAATAAATATCAAACCACCACTCTCTGTGTAGTGCTGATTTACTTGCCTCTTCTCCCCTGCAAGTTCTCCATGGTGATAACCACCGAATGCTAGAAAGCTTTCCCCAATGGGCCTAACTTTTTCGTGGGTCGTTTGATTAATATTCATAATCTGATCATGCAATAAATACATTAGTCTATCTATGGGAGCTGAATATGTGAATGTAATCATGCTGATCTATAAACCTCGTCTCTAGCTTTCAGTTCAAAAATGATTCTTGTTGAGGGTTATATTAGCAGGTAAATTTATAGGGCTAAGTTTGACAACTGATGTTTAATCAGCTAAATACTCAATTTTCTTTTGGCTGATATTTTTAGCATTGAACAATTTTGGAATGTCCTGTGGAATTTCCATCTCCATCAACATCAGAACCGCAAGATTTTTTCCTTATGTCTGTTTTCTTTCTATTAATTGTGGTTTACACTAATATCTATTGGTCGGCAGATCAAAGGGTTCTTAGCTCAGCTAATTTTTATTAAGAAATCATGATGAACCAGATAGATCACTGTGGGAGGAAACTCTGGAGCTTGTTCCCAACAGGAAAAGGGGGAAGGCATAAGTGAAAAGAATCATGAGAGGAGTGATTGTGAGAGAAGAAGAATTTGCTTGAGTCCCTACAAACAAGTTGTGGTGTATGATAAGGGATAGTGCTGATTAGGGACTGAAAGTTGATGAGGTCATTTATTATGAGTAAACTTGTTAAAATCCCATCAAAAGAATGTAGACGAGTCCTATTATGAAATTCTTGTTCTTTCGAAGTTCAGTTTAGTTTGCAACATGCTAGAGATGATGGCATAGCTCCTAATGTTTGTGATTTTTATGCCTATTGTTATTTGGTCCTCAATGTACTTAGAAGCTTTCTTCTCTTGTAAAGGTTTATGATGTTTATGCTTATTATTATTTGGCCTTGAATGTACTGACATATTTTTTCTCTTCTCAACAGGTGGTCTATTGAATATGGAGCACATAGGAATGGATCTCCTGAGATTCATGATATGCTGGCTGATTACCTATATTCGGAGTCTCCTGAGTTGGTATATCTATGTAGAAATATTTATTCCTGCAGCATGCTGTTGAGAAGCACTTGAGACATTGATTCACTTGATCCCTAAAATATCTGTTTTACCTCTCTGTTTACCAACAGGAAGGGGGTAAAGTGGGATGCTTAGTGAATCTTGATGTTCATCTAAGCATGTATCTCTAAAGTCTGTCTTTGCCTTGATGCTTATACTGTTCGGTCATTTTTTATAATTGATAGCTTCATAGTTGTGTTTGTCCTCTCGACTCTAATTGTTTTCTGTTAAGATGGATAGAAAGTACTTGTTAAATGTTTGGCAACGATATCACTCACAACAAAAAATGGTTCACATCTTTTATGATTAGGGAGTTAAATCTTGCTACTGACTCTATACATGCGATAGATGGATAATTTTTAGAAATACATGAAATGACATCCTATCATTTTCTTGAGTGGCATGCTCTTCATTTCAGTCCTTGTTTTTAATTTTTGAGATCTCATGTCTCTATAATTTATCCATTAGAGAGATGATTTATCTGTTGTATCTTATATGTTTGAAAATGCTTCATTTTATGTACACTTAGTAATTTATTTACATTACAGTAATTACCATCTAGGAGTGGTATGGTTCATTTCATATTGATTTCTGAGTTTACTTTCATGTTTATTGATTCAGGATATGGTCAAAGTGTCGTATCATTTTGTTCGAGGGAACAACCCAAAAAAGTTTGCTTCAACTCTAGTCAATTTCATGGGCAAGGTCTGCCCTTCCTTCTTTTAAATTGAAAATACAAATTAATGTGACATTGTAAGAGTATTATCTCCACATTGTGTGATTAATTACACTGGCATAATTTTGTCAAATAAAGCTTCATATTGAATCAAGTCTTTCTAATGGCTCTTGTACCATCTGTGTTATTAATTATTCGACAACTTCCAATATGCAGTGTTATCCAGGTGAAGACGATCTTGCTGTTGCACGTGCAGTTTTTATGTAAGTATCTTTAGACTCAGACTAAATATTGTTAAACAGTTATTGTTAGGAGTTGTACTGGGTGCAATTACTTGGATAAAACCTTAGCGGTGTATCTTTTTGCAAATTATTTAGCTTCATTGTCAGCCACTTCTCTTACTCCACTAGCTTACAACTTCGTTTCCAGTTGGTCGTACAAATATGCAACATGTTACTTATATGTGGAATGATCCTTCAGTTATGCCATGTTTAAGTATTCCAGTGAATAGAAAGATTTAAATATATACGTAATTTCTATGGTGAATTATGTGAAAATAATTTTACCAGATTTGAGTGAATCTCCTTTGTTTATTTGATGCATTAAACTTCCTGTAATGTCTTTTGATGCACAGAATAAATATGGAAGAATTTAGATATCTGATTTCTGGGCCTTAAGAACTTGAAGATTGATCACTTTTATGCTTGTTAATGGATTGATTATGTATTTGTTTTTGGACTCTGCTAGATGCAGTTTGTTAAATTATTATATGTTGATCCTGTACAGTGAATTGCATGCTTCTTAATATATCTCTTTAATATATGCTGATCCTGATATTTAATTCATGCATTTTCATCTATGAACTGTTCATAAGTTATCTGTTGTCAGTACATGTATATTCAACCTTGAAGTCCATGATATTTTTATACAACTATAGTCACTGGAATTCACCTTGCACTACCTTGTTCATATATTTGTTCTTGGTTATTCAACTCGTGTATTTCTTATGCAGGAATTTGGGACATATTCTCATGACCTGTCACATTATTTTGTAAAATAATCAACTTATGTAAACTTAGCTTGTAGTTTAAACTGTATTTATGTTCTCACTTCATTTATGTTCTCAACTTATGTAAACTTAGCTTGTAGTTTCTTTACTTTTTTAATAATATATTCATGATTGTTCACGTACCTGAATGTATTCAAAATGCTAAAAATTGATCTCTCGATTACTTGAGATCTGATGGCGTTTGCCGATTGTCACTCCTATCAACCCCCCCGGGATCTTATGTTTTCTTATGTCTATTTTCTGTCAATTGCTCAAAATCTGTTCTTAGTTAAATCCTGACATCATATTTAGCGAGTCATTGTACACGTGTAAGATCTATATTTCATGTGTTTGATGGTGTATTAAAGTAAATGAATTCAGGTTTCCTTATCCCTCTGTCGCTTGAGCCTGTAGATACCTGTTCTCCAGTTAAGATTAATGTTTTGCATATATTGAATGATCTTTTCTTTTATCTAGGTATTTAGCTCTAGGAAATCTCAGAGATGCTAATGCCCTTATGGATGAAATTAAGAAGGAAGTGCAATTTCGAGATGGTGATTTTCCTCGATCAGAATTAATGCAGCTCATCCATTATCTTCTGAAAACGTAAGTTGCTTCAACTTGTTTCTCTTATTCTAGTGCGTATTTACCAAAATACAGAAGATTAGATGGTAATTCTTTCAACATTAAAATGCAGGTTGCAGAGAGATGCTTTGCCTCTTTTCAATATGCTGAGGGAACGTTACAAATCGAGTATAGACAGGGAACCTATCTTCAACGAAGTAATCACTTTGCAGTCCTAACCTTGTAAAATATCTTCATTTCAATCCGGTAAATAATTAACTGAACGAATATGTTTGTGCTTTTGTTGTCAACCAATGGATTAGTTGCTTGATGAAGTCGCAGAAAAGTTCTATGGAGTACGGCGTCGAAGCAACATGCCTGGAATGTTTGGGGAGATATTCAAGGTAATACCCTGCTTCAACACAAAAATAAAAATAAAAGAGGGGTCACATTTTAGAAACTTTTTAAGCATGAAAAAAAATCCATGTTTCAAAAGTCTAGTTAATACCAATTTCACTTTGCACTATAGTTCAAATTAACAAGTTAAATGTGATTTAAATGTTAAACCAACAAAATGTGATTAAAGGTGCTTTCTTGCTGTTATCATGAGATGATGCTATTGTCATATTTTTTTCCTACTTGCTAAATTGATCTGCTTTTGAACTCGTCTTTTAATAGGTTTCAATTACTTTCGTAATTATTTTTTTCCCCCTATTTTGCAGATGATGGCGGGAGATTAGTGCATTGCGATTTCCACGAGTGATTATTTATCTGATTTTCGTTCTTGAAACTGTTCGTAGTTGAACATCAACATTAGAACTTGAACGAGTATTTGTATTCTTAATTATTCTTGATAATTTTGTGAGATGTGCTATTAACGGGCACATGAGCAACACATGTTCAACAAGTTTACTTATTTGACAGAATTGATTAGGGCAAAAAGTTGACAAAGTCATTCTTACAAGATTAAAGTTGAATTTTTCCCTCAACAACTATAAATTGAAGAGTAACTTTCTTGTATGCCGGTTGCGCCATACAATCCACAAAAATGTATTACTTCACTTAAATCAAAGTATTATGTATTACCTGAAATATTACGTTTTAGAGTATTACATGTATCATGTAAAAGTTTTAAATATATATGAAATAATTATATTATTACATTTTTTATCACCTTATACACTATTATGAAAAAAAAGGAGAAGATTTATAGTAAACATGTATAGTTTTTTAAAATACTGAACTAAGTAAAAGGTAGAGGTTTTTTTAGGTCCAATTTCAAAAAATGAATGATATTTTAGAGTATTCATCTCTATTAACTTAATAGAGGTAACAAAAATTCTGTAGAAAAATCAATACAAGTTATCCTCAGAATATTACATTTCTTCAACATAAAAGTTCATCTATAACACACTTCATATTTACAATTTCTCTCAAAAAACTTGCATCCTATATAAAAAATAACTTCAAGTAGCAGAAGGAGCATTAGAGCAGGGGAAGTAAAGCATACTTCCTTTGGTCACGACTAGAAGCACTAGACAACAGGCACACTAAGGGATCCAACTGAAAGCAATCTTGGTAATATCTGCACCAACACCTCATCTTAGTAATCCAAACTATGTAGGACACTTGATAAAGAAAATAAAAGAAAAGAAAAGCATAGCATATGTACCTCTCCGAGTCTAGCTTGAATCTTCAAAGGAACAAAATCATCAGCTCTACTCGATCCAACATTTACAATTGCAGTAGCTGCCCCAGCATCATGAGCCGCTCTGCATGGAAAAAATTTCACTGGGTTTGGTCTCATTTTCCAAGTCAAATTTAAGAAGCATATACTGAATCCATATACGTAAGTGCAGCTTATTAAAAGAGGATTTAAGTATATACTAAAAGATGGATTCTTGGTGCAATAACCAATATGTCAACTTGGGGAATTACAACTTTCAGGACCTAATCTGCAGTTATATCTGGTTTTTCATTCTTATTGACAATACATGTGATGTTAAAAAGAGTCGGAAAAACAACCACTACATTGACATAAAAGATAGAAGATAAGATTGACACGAGATTTTACCGAATGAGTCGGAAAGCAGACATTGTCATCAATGATGAACCAAGTGCAAGAAAAGCATCGCATTCTTTTGCTGCTTCCATCGCTCTATCTGCCCTACCCTTGGGGACATTATCACCAAAAAAGACAACCTGAAAAATATTGCCCTTATGAGAGTGAAAGGTGCCTGAATGAAATAGCAATTTATAAATGTGAAATTGTGACTGCTAATGCAAATAGTGGTGTAAATGATTCAAGTGACTATATACAGGTTAGAGATTTTTCTTTGAAGAACTAAAAATGTCTTGAATAAGATACAAATGAGAATCAGCACTCTCAGGAATGGTGCATCATATTGCTATAGTTAATGTATCAAATTTCTACTGAAAGTAAACAAAGTAAAATATTTTTAAAGAAATATAATCATTAGTAGAGCACCTACTTTTTGTGGGATCTACACAATCAATGTGTAGCAAATAGTCAAATACATAAATTGTATTAATGCAAGGAAATACAATAATATAAATGGTATGAGCCAAATAACACGAAAACAAAAAAAGCGCTTACATCAGGTTTCAGTATTCCATCACATTTCTGGCAATTAGGAATGTGGAATTCCTCCTCCCAGAATTTCTCATCAATCTCAATATCACCATCAGGCCTTTGCTTCATTCCAAAGCTCTTGTCTGAACGACTATCGTAATCTAGGCTTTCAATTGCTTCCGCCCACTGCAACGTTAAAAGTTATAGCATGTCAGTACACTACAGTGATGAATGAATGAACCTGCATAAAGCAAAAATTGAAAAGGAGATGTAAAGAATTTAGCAGTTGTGGGCTTCAGTTTGCACTTCTACATCACAAAAGAAAGCTAAAATGAAATGGAAAAAGGGAAATGCAATTTGTACTTTTCCTATTTCACACTCTATACTGTGTAAATACAGTTAGGCAGCCTATGAAGAAGAGTTATCAGAAATTGTTGGTGTATAAGCCAATGAGATAAGGACTCGAGTTATTTAGGTTGAGCACAAGATGCTCCAGAAAATGATCTTACAAGATTCAAGGAAAGATATTGCTATGTTTGGCATCCTGTTCCTAAATATGATTTCCTTCCTGTAATAGGAAATGTATATGGCCTTAAGCTTTTGGGGATGCACATATCCATCTTCCACAAATATTTATCAATCACTATTAAATTAAATAATCATATACCTCACTACCACAAATCAACATTGATTTAACACATATACAATTAAAAATGTCTCTTAAAATTCATTACATCAATTTTCCCCAACAACCCATACAAATATTTTCATTATCCACCTGTCCAAGTCCTACTACTCAAAATACATGCTCCAAGAACAAACCCAAAATAATCAAATGTATTATTACTCAATCTTATAAGATCAAAGATATGCTTCCACTTATAAAACACACAAACATTTCATACAACTCTCTCCCTACTCTGCTTAAGAATGGTAATGACTTTCCCTACGTGACATGGTTGCTATAGTTCCTAAAAGAGATCTTCCTAAAAGAGATCAGAATAACAATTCACTAAAAGAACTTTTCAGAGTTGGCACAGCTAATAATGTCTACTTGTCAAATAAAGAAACTAAATTAAGTTTATTCAAACTCTTGGAGGACCACAGTGCTATCAGTTACCAGTCAAAGTTCAAACTAGAAGAAAACATAGCCAGTTTGGCAAAAGTGCGAGATTTGTTCAAAAGCAAATTTTCAGCCAAAGCATAAATGGAAAAGGCATGATCAACGGTTATACTGTTTCATCATGTTCCAGCAGATTAGTATGAGTTGGTACATGAAAATAACCTTCTAGCAGGGAAATTGTCATACAAGTTCAAGAATTCAAGTAAAACTAAAACTACAGATCTGAAAATCCCAGAAATTCCACATGTCACGTATCATAAATTCAGTGAGAAGGATATATGAATTTCTATATTGGACCAAACAAATATGCTCCTGATTTCCTTCTAAATAAATCTAATTCTACTACACAAGGAAGAAACATGGGGAAATAAGACCACGAAAAATAAAGTGTGGCTTACATCCAAAGTGCTACAACAGTTGTTGTATCATTCTGTCTTACTAGCATTACCATCTTTTATACAAGTGAATTGAAATATAATGAATAATTTGAAGAAATCACTTCAAATCAAATAATCCAAGATTTAAAAGAAATTACAATAATGAATTAGTTAAACTATTCTGTAGTTATTTCAAAATATTAACTTCCGATTTTCAAATTAACCATGCAGATGTTAATTAAAAGAGACTCTAACTTGTCAAACAATGAAGGATTTCAAAAAGCACTGTCTGTAGTTTTATGTTACATGATCAATGAAAATAGGCATTGAATGATACATCATGCCCAATAACGTGGAATGGGCTGTGAATACCATATTAAAGTGTGACTTAGAATGACATGCAGGGAATAAGAGATAAACCCATCAACATCATATCAATGCATAACCAAGAATCATATGCCTGGAATGAATGTCTGCTATAGAGAAACAAGATTAAAATGTGCTGTGATGATGTTTTAGTTCTTTTACTTGTAAGCAAGAATTGAAGAGAAATAAGAAAACAAGATATAACAAAATTCCACCATTTGTCTTATATCCCTTGGATAAACTGCTATAGAGCTACAACAATTATATTGTTGCTTCTTAAAATATACTCCCTCCTCCGTCCCAGCTTAACTTGTCTACTTGTCATTTCTGGTTGTCCCAGCTTAACTTGCTAGCCCATAAATGACAAAAAAAATTTTTACATTAATATCCCTATATATCAACATTATTACAAAAATGTCATCCAAAAGTGCATAAAATTTGATTTGATGTGCATATTATTACAAAAATGTCATCCAAAAGTGCATATCCACTTGAGTCAACTGTATTTTCTTAACCTTCATGTCCGGTCAAAGTAGGCAAGTTAAGCCGGGACGGAGGTAGTATTACATACCACTAACTTAAACAGCTGAATTACATCAAGAGGGATACTAAATCAAGTCACTTCAATTCAAATCTATATATAATAAAGACAGTCACAATAACTAGTGAATTAAATTGATGTTATCTTATAAATATTTGAAAGTATCAACATTTATTTTAACAAAAGAGATCATCAGGCTAAACCAATTCAGTTAATGATCTAAAAAGTTCAAAGTAATATCTTAATCTCTTTGGCAAACAACAAAAATAAAAATCACATGAAATTGTTTTGATATGCAAGCACCAACCTTAGGATTAAGAGCCTTCACTTGATCTTGAAAAGAACTTCGAGGAAGAGAAGAACCACAATTTGTACAAGCAACAACATAGACGGTCCCATGCAACTCTAGAGGATTGCTTCCAGCACGATGGTGCAGCCTGAGAAAAGAAATAGAAATATCACAATTGTCACCTGAAGAATATTAAGTGCATACACAATAGCTAGGTAGTTTTCAAAGAAATCCAAGCTTATCCATATGTGCACAATCACCAGAGATTAACCAGCACCATTATCTTTTTAAACCAAGCGATTCATTTAGCAGCCAGCTTTTATGACATGTTCTCAATTGCTATTCAAAAACATACTAATAAGCAAACTAAAAGAACATAATCATTTCATAATTTAAGTAAGATATTCAAATAAATGGGAGGAAAGAGAGAGCTAGCAGGTATTTCGAAAGACAGTTCTCATGATTTGTAGGGGTTGAAATTTTTTTGAAGAATTGTTAACAAATAATTTTTTAAGGTTATAAAGATAGTAATGCATATCATTATGTGTGAGTGTACATATATAAACACATATATATTCATAGATTACTTATATATCCATTATGTGTGTGCATATTAGTACATATTTTTATATATAAATGCATACATAGATTTACATACATATCCATCCATATATGTACTTACATAAGTATGCATGCATAGCAGTCGCGGTGCAGGGTAAGGGGGATTTCCTTTTAATAAACCTGCCCCCTAATCTACTATGTTTAAGTATGATACAAATGTTATTCCTAATCAAAGGCAAACGACGTCCTTCTGGCAGATTGACTAGGTTTTACTGGGTTTATATAAAGCCTCAGGAACATTTCAAAACTAGAAACCTTGAGTGAATAGCCATTACCGGTCTACATTTTGGGTCATCATAAAATTTATACGCCCAGCTTTCTCTAGAGAAGCTAATGCAATATGTGCTGGCCCTGGTTGTGCTGTAGTAAATCTTCTCCATCCAGCAAAGCTCCTAGCCCAATACCTCCTTCGGGCATGACTGGAACGAATAAATTCCTAATCATTGAAATAGTGCATATCTAGAACTTAAATATTTGAATCATCCACCACAAAATCTGTTCAAGCACATTACACCATCACAATGAAACATTGCTTTAAGAGCACACCAAGGAAAAATTAGGTAATTACCATAGTAGGACAAAAAGGCAAGTAACAGTGGATTTTCAAAACTCAAGGAGGTCCATGTTACATACTTACATGATACTCAAAAGTACATATTGGCCATTGGTAGTAAAAAATAGCAGACAAGCCATCAAGAAGCTTGTTTTGAATTGATCGAGTACAAATATTGTGGAATCAACAATAGAACATGAAAATTCCAACACAATAATAAATCAAACAACATCCAGGTAGAGCAGCTCTAATGAAAAAGGCAGGCCATTTTTTACTGAACTTCCCAAAAGAAGACACATATTATGGTGTTTTGAGACTTATCCTGGTTACAATTTCATAATCAATTTTTTAGAAAAAAAAACAGATAAAACACAAGTTATGGCTGGTTAGTTCAATACTTGCATCTAATAAGGATGCATGGAAGTTTTTAAACTCTAGCACAAGCAAACAAGGTTAGCATAGCTCAATTACCATATTGGTCTAGTTGCATTACAGTAATTCACCATAGACCCAAACGTAAGGAAGGAGTTGAACAAAGTCCCCAACAAAGATATAATACTATAAAAAATAAATAAATAAAAAGACTGCACCACATGTCATGAAATCACCTGATGAGTGATAGGCCGGAAACCAGTACTATAAGCTCCATTTGGACTGCAAGGAAGTAAAAAGGAAATTAGACAAAATCTGAGTAATGCTGATGGCTGACAGTTTGAATACTGAAAGGTTAAGGTGAGGGAATCAAAACATTGCAGTTAGAAAATTCCCTATCAAACTGCATTTTATTGCTTCATCAGAATTCATAAATTGATAAATCCTAAGAAGAATTGATTGTTCATTATGGATATGGAATAAAATAAACAAGTAGGTAATCCGGGTAACCCTTATTCATAGTTGTTAGAGACGCAAGGCACACAAAGGTGCAAAGGTGATCCTGGCACCTGAGGTGCGCGCCTCTTGAAAATGTGGCACAACAATCCTAAGGAAAATTCTAAAAAAATGAAATGCACAAAAAAGAAAATTCTTGATACATGATAGTGTGAATTCTACTGTTATAATATAGGAACATCAAGCTCACAATAATAGGATGATCACTATAAATCCAGGAAACAGATGACAACGGCTTATCCCCCCCTATTATTTAATGAGATTTTATCAAACAAAACAGTGAACTCTGTCTGTGGGATTCAGTTTATGTGGTTTGAATAAGACAAATACAATGGTAAAGGGCATAAGAATTAAGATAGTATATGCAAGAAAATAGGCATACAGTTAAACATGCATTCATGAAATACCAATTATGGCATAAAGAATATGTTGCTACAAGACAAGCAAACAAATTAGCCCTCTTTTCTATAAAGTCAAATAACCCAATTTGATATTCTTAAATACATTGTATAGTTCAATAGAAACAAATTCAGAAGAGAGTATTTCCAAGTGATAAGGATTGTCATACAAGCTCACACTTCCACCACATGAGAAACAAAATCAGTAGCCCCCTTCTTACTAAGTAATATGGCCATATTTAAAATTTCAAGTAGTTCAGAAAAGCATGGGGCTAAAGGGACATAGATAACCTTAATCGTAAGAACATTACTATTATTTGCATATCAGCAAGGGGGTAACCACTTAACAAGGTTGAAAAGAAACCTTCTGTAATCAGGAATTCCACTCTCTGTGCTAATTCCAGCTCCCGTCAAGATAACAAGATTTGAGCTGCAAAATAGTCCAAACATCCTCAGACATTAAACTAGGGACACCTTTAGTTTAATCAAGACAGCCAACGTTACAGAAGGAACCCAATGCAATGCAGAAGAAACAAACTTGAACCAACTTGCCAATGGGTTCTATCATACATTATAAGGCCAAATTTATTTTTCTATTCACATCACAAACAAGAGCATAATCTCCACAACTGATTAAAATATGCAGTTAGAGAATATTTGAACCAACTTGTAAATTAGCTTCTAACATTTCGAGGTTAAATCTAATTCTAAAACAATGCCACAAGGAAACAATATATTCAGCTGCTACATCAAAGTAAGACTTCAATCTACTTTCTTCATTGTACATCTTTGGATAGATCTACAACCGATTTAAGTTTCAAATTTGAATTCAAGTAAGAGAATTAACTTCACGTGAAAGCAAGAAAAGTGATTGCTGTAATCATGTTATCCTGAATTAGACTATTCATTTAACATATTTCTGAATATAGAAGTTTCAGCAAACTCAAAGAGTTCTCATCTAACTTTTCTGGACCTTACTAGACACCATTTATACCTTCTATCAAATAATTGATACAGAAGATCGATGTCTTCAACTCTGGGAGGATCCGCATTAGGAACCATCTTTTTGTCTCTCAAAAAATCAGAAGGTACTTCTTTATCTTCCATTGAGGCCCCAGTAGGTGAGAAACGGTAATTAGTTTGCACGAGCTTGAGAGATCCCTGAGAAGATATGAATCTTGGCCTCCACAATGTTTCTCTGTTGCTATTAATTGATTGAATGGCAACTGTGACAAATCAAGCATATTACTGAATTATCAGTGTAGTAGGGTACAAACAAGTTGCACATTTCGATGAATGGATTACACACAAAACTTAATTGAAAATAATTACCCTTCAATAGTGTCCTCAGCAGCTGTCTTGCACCACTGACTCTCTGTATAGTTCAGGAGGCCATGCGTAATTAATATATCAACCAAAAACAAAAACATTCTATTTAAAACCTCTTATAAATTTCATCAATGAGAAAATACAGTTATATATGTGGTGGAAGTGCAAAAGAGAGTGGACTTTTGGTCAGACCACACTCAACTCCAAATAATAGCAACACATTAACGCTCGCATCTTGCAGTATTATGCATAATAAAGAAAAACCCTCAAACCTAATATCAAACTCAACGCAAAATATTAGGTTTTAATCTCCATAAGCAGGATAACAGAAACAAACAGTTGACCTTGTGAATTTAAAGATCCGAGCCATGTTCTACCAAAATGTACATACAATGCTTTGACATCCTTAACAGGCTAAGCCCTAACATTGCACAACTAGAAACTCTTGAGCTCAAGCAATTACAATTATCTGATACCCACGTTCAGAATCCGAAATATTGGCGATTAAGACGGGCGAGTACTGAAGCAAAAAAGCTTACAACTTTTAAAAGAGAACTTACAGAAATGGAGGGACGATGAGAGAAGTGCAGAGCTGCCATGGCCATGGGCTTTGATTTAGGTGTAATCGTGGATTTTCCAAAGTGAAAATGGCACAAATTAAAATGAGGTTGGAAGAAATAGGTAGCATGTAAATTCATGGAACACATCGATCACAGGGAATTGAAGAGAGAAGCCAATTTGCGTTGTTCCACGTTGCATCTTTCTTTACCGCTAACGCGCGCGTGCGCTTCTACCAAAATGATAAATTTGGAAAAGAAAAAGGAGAAACCTCGATTAGAATTACTCTTTTACTTCGATTCAAATTAACATAAAAACTTTTGTGCACCAGTTGCACAGTACAATTCATATTTTTATATTATAAATGTAGTATATTTATATATAAATATCCATACTTTTTAAAATGAACATGCATAAAGGTATTACATTTATAATATAAATGTACTACATTTATAACATAAAGGTATGGATTGCACGGTGCAACTGATGCACAAAAGTGTTACTCTCAAATTAAAGGTCGTTTGAACTTTGAAGGTTGAATTTTTATTTCTTTCAAAATTTAGGCTAATTTTGGATTTAATTTTGTCATTCAAATTTTGGATAAATTCATTTCATTTCATATTTGTACAAAGATTTAAAAAAATTTATAATACTACTATAATTTTTACATTTTTTACAAGTCCTAATAAAAATATCTAATTTTTCTACATATCCAAACATATATCTAATATACACACACACACACATTAACGAAGAGAATCTATACTAATATAAAAGTAAAGAAATTGGAAATATTTACAGTTTTGTCATTTTCCTTCCAAAAAATGTCGCATCATGGATATATATATATATATATATATATATATATATATATATATATATTCCCTCTATCTCTATCTGATTCAATTATGGCATAAGCTTTTGTTATATACAATTTTAATAAGATAATTTATTATGAAAAATCTTATTTTTCATGTTAGCACACTAATATATATTGTTTTATTTTTCCAAACTAATCAATGAAAATAATTATTTATGGTTTTGTTTCTATTTTTATATGGCTCTTTGTTATTTTTATAATTTTTAACTTAGTATATTAATATTTTTGTTCTATGTTTAGATTAATATATAGATTTCTCAATCAATTTATTGAGTTATAATTATATTTGTTTTGTTTTATTTCTAATCCAATTGTTTGAAATTAATAAATACAATCACGTAAGATGAAAGAAATATATAAATATAGTTATTTATATTTTATTTTTCTAATTATACTCTAATATTTGGTGTGCATATAATTGATTATATTTTGTTATCAAGTAATTGATATTTATCACATATTTATCATTTATTTAATATTACGTAATATAAGTATAAAAGGTAATATATAGTTATGTAAATTCAATCTTTTTTAATAATTAAATGTTCTATATATTCTGTTTTCTTCTAAACATTTATGTTATTTTATCAAAAATTAAAATTTATCACATGTTATATGGCAAACTTTCATCGATATATTTTAATGATGAAAAAATTATTAAGTATTCAAGTATAAAATACATCATTGGTTATCTGTCATTTATATATATATATATATATATATATATATAATAAACAAGATTATTATGAATTAGATAGATATTTAATATATAGTTAAGTAAATTCATATTTTTTTAATTGTTAAATACTTTATATCTTCAAAATGTTTATAATTAGTTACACTAATGATCAAATAATTGATATTTGCTACATATTATATAATAAACCGTGCAACGCTCGGGGACAAATACTAGTATTATAAAACATGTTAGAAGTGGTTTATAAATTGAGGGAGAAACTAAAAAGAATCCTAATGAACTTAAAATAAACATTGTCTTCACAAATACTAAAGTGATATTTTTTGTTTTTTGATTTTTAAAAGCGGAAATCTGATTTTTGATCTTGGACTGAATCAAGGAGCAATTTTTGATTTGACTGATCGAACCAATGCCACAAAGTTGCATTTAGTTCCTCATATTTTCTTGTTATCTTCTCTTTTTCTTTCTCGTTTCTCCTTAAAACTTTTGTTTCTAAAACTTTTATACAAACGATTGGGATGTATGTATGTGATCTCATGATACCAAGTTGTGCACAATGGAATATTAAACTCATTCATGACTAGTTTAATAGTGGAATTGAGAATGAATGTCTGAGGTGATTATGGATGCTAGAATGTTTTGTGTAAATGGATTGCTACACGTAGAGTAAGTCATATGTAGTGGAAAATGAAAATGCAGCAAGATTCTTATTGTGGGCACACTTCTTGAAATATAACATAGATGTCATATTTCCAAATACAAATGAAACAAGAATTAGGTTTGGTGCTTAGGGACGATGTTGGAACATTCATTGCTTGTATATATTATCATGGGACTTTGAGAAGCATTATCATAAATTAAGGATGTGAATTTGGATCTCTTTATCTTTGAAATGATTTGAAACAGCTCCAAGATATTTTACTCAATGATATTTGAGTACGACATGTGAAAACGTCTCTCATACATCGAATCAAAAATTGAAAATTGGTCTAAAATTTGGACCAGCTGAACAAGCCCACCAAAATATTAATAGCTCAACTAAGAAACTACGTACAACCACCATCTTCATCTATATCACGAATAGGGACGAAATTAGGATTTTATTTCAAGGGGTCAATATTTTTTCAGATCAGATCATGCATAAGGGGCGGACTAAAATTTATGTAGTAGACAAATTTTTATAATGTAAAGTCTTTCATCTTGAATATGCCTCTAAGTTTGCTTGTGCTTCCTACATCCACATTAAAAATCTACTTTTCTCACAATTAATCGATTTCTTCTTCTCCAACTTCGTCTAAAATTCGAGATCTATATATAATTTTGAAAGTTGTATCCTAATTATTTTAAATTGATTTTGGTCTAATGTGTATTTGTGAATGAATTTATGCATTCACTGTTCTACGAATTTTTTTTAACAAAACTAAACATTCGTCATATCTAAATTTCTATGTACTGAGTGATATTTTAACAAATAATAAAAGTTACTTTAATAAATAATCAGTGATACTTTAACAATAACAAGTGATATTTTAATGTACGCTAGATAATTAATATATAGCAAGTGATATTATAATATATTCTAGATGATACTTTAACATAGAAGAAGTGATAATTTAACATTTAAATAGTGATATTTTAACCATTGATACTTTAACATACATTAAGTGATACTTTGTTGTATAATGAGCCATACTTTAACATTCTGCAAATGATACATTAATGCATACTAAGTGGTACTTTAACATAATGCAATCCATATTTTAACTTACATTAAGTGATACTTTAGTGTATACACTATATTTATACTTTAACATATAACAATTAATACGTTACCATACAATCAGATGTAACATATTACATTAATACTTTAACTTATATAATGTGGTATTTTAAAAGATAACAAAGTGATACACATACAATTTGCATGTGATATTTAAAATGATACTTTTAATATATACATATATTAAATGATACTTTAAAATATGATAAATAATATTTTAACGTATAGATACAAAATGATACTTTAACTTGTATTTTAAATATGATTTTTCTTCGTTATGTAGGTCATAGGGTCTGCATTGATGACTTGTTTAATTGTGATGCTCAATTCATCTCACAAAGTGGAATCTTTGAGACGTTCTCATATGAATATTGATCATTATTTATATGTATTGTAATGTAATGATTTCATTAAAATACCAAGTTATTAAATAAGTGCAAATATTTGTCTTATATCTATACATTCTTTTTTTATAAGATCTAATTTGATTTTGATATGCAACATATTAAAATGAAACATCAAATATTACATTAAATAATTTTATATGAGTTTGGGGATTAATACTTATGTTGGATTTATATATTCGTGTTAGTTTAATTGACTATCTTGTTGTAAGCTATAATGAGATTATATTTTTTTAAATTAAATATATTGTAAATAAAAAAACTATACTAAGTACATATTGTATACATACAATTAATTAAACTCTTATTTTATTAGAAAAACTAGATTATTTGGAAAAAAAAAACTAATATCTTTTAAAGTTTGGATTATTTATTATATTTAATTAATTTTCTTTTGAATTTTAATTGTATTGTATACAAAAACAAATATTATAAAATACAAGTATAGCTTACAAGTCGTGCATATCGCATGGTAGGACTTCTATTATATATAACGTAAAATTTTGCATAAAATCGTTCAATATATATATATATATATATATATATATATATATATATATATATATATGACATTCTATGAGATTGAGTACACTCAATTAATTATATCAAACTATATATTCTTCTTTTCATAATACCTAATTTGATTTTGATATGCAACATATTAAAATGGAACATCAAATATGACATTAAATAATTTTATATGAGTTTGGGGATTAATACTTATGTTGGATTTGTATATTCGTGTGAGTTTAATTGACTATCTTGTTGTAAACTATAACGAGATTATATTTCTAAAAATTAAATATATTGTAAATAAAAAAACTAAGTACATACTGTATACATACAATTAATCAACCACTTATTTTATTAGAAAAACTAGATTATTTGGGAAAAAAAAAAAAGAACTAATATCTTTTATAATTCGGATTATTCATTATATTTAATTAATTTTCTTTCAAATTTTAATTGTATTGTGTACAAAAACAAATATTATAAATTACAAGTATAGATTACAAGTCGTGCATATAGCGTGGTAGGACTTCTATTATATATAACGTAAAATTTTGCACAAAACCGTTCTCTCTCTCTCTCTCTCTCTCTCTCTCTCTCTCTCTCTATATATATATATATATATATATATATATATATGAGATTGAGTATGTTATTCTCACAAATCACTTCTCCTCTATCACTCGTATTTTTTCTCTCTTTTGTGAATGTGAATCTCAAATGAATAAAAAATGATATTTATACCTAAACTCAAATTAACTTAACCGCCCCGGAAATATTGTCTCACGAAGCCACTAACACAGAGCGGTTACCCATGTTGTAGATCGTGGGTTAGAGTGATATGAATGATCTCGCCGGTATTCTCGTCGAAATGGAATATTCGAACTGAAGTATGTTTTCCCGTCAACATAAATGTATCTCGGCATCATTATCTCGAAATGTAGAACAAGGATTTAAGGATCCAAGGATCTACCTTAAGTCTAGCCAGATATTCTATTATGTGCGTCTTCGAAATATATTGCTCAAGCTAACTAATACGAAATAATAATTCATTTCGTATTAATATAATAGCATTTCGGATTCTCTGAATGGGATACTCATTTCGGCTATATCAAGTATAATAAGCATTTTTTGATCTCCCCGATTGAGATGATCATTTCGGCCTACTGTGTATCTCGACCATATCAGAGTACACTCAATTAATTATGTCAAACTATTTTATTTAAATTCCAATCTTTTAAGAGCAAGTCTTTTATACAACAAGGATCTAAATCCGTGCAACTGGGCTGCCCCACCTCGGATCCGGATCAATGTGGAAAATATATATAATTTTTTCTTTTTTTTCTTCACTTTCACACTAGGTTTCTTTCTCTCTTCTATGCCTCTCTTCTGCGTTCTCTCTTATGCGTCTCTCTTTTGCACGCTCTTCATCTGATTCTCATCTCTTCTCTCCTTCTTCGTTTTTTGTTTTTCTACTTTTCTCTTTTTCTCTTAGAGCTCATTTTCTCCATATTGCGATCTCTTACGATCTTCTCCAAATCCGATCGAGATCTCTTGATTTTCAAGATGGCGATGTGATGTTTGTAGATAATCCTTGTTACAATTATTATAAGAATAAAAAATTCATCATATCAACTAGATTAAACATAGTAATCATTTATAGAAAATTGAGAAAAATTATGGATTATATGACTTAAAGGTACTGGTCGTGTTACATAAAGGTAACATTTGTAACACAAAAATGTATTAACCACATTACGTAAAGATATTAGTGCATTTATTTAAAAGTATTACTTTATTTTACTTAAAAATGATTTTATTATTTTATTGGAATATATTAATTGTATCACATAAAAGTATAAGTTTTATTAAATAAAGGTATGAGTTGTTTCACATAAAGGTATTACTTATTTTGCATAAAGGTACTGCCTCGTTTTATTGAAATATAAGTAAATGTATTATTTATATCACATAAATGTATTAATCATATAACATAAAATTATTACTACATTTACTTAAAGGTAATATCTTATTTTAATCAAAAATGGTTGTATATTATCTTATTCCATTTTTCTAGAATATATAAGTTGTAATATATAAAGATATCAATAGCATTATATAAAAATATTAGTTGTATCATATAAAGGTTTTACCTTATTTACTAAGATATAACATAAAGGTAATATTACCATAACAAAAAGATTCGATACGCTTAAATAAAAAGTATGAATTGCATAACTAAAATGTATGAAAGTCATAACACAAAAGTATGAAAGTCATAACATAGATGTATGAAAATTATAACTAAAATGTATACATATTTTCCAGAAAAATGCAGAAAATTAACTAAGTGTGTGGTGCCCCTTCCCGACATGTGGAGGTGCGTGCCGGTGCGTGGAAGATCGTATCGAATCGAGTTGATTCAGATTGAACGGATCAAGGATCCCTACATCAATTTCACATAAATTTTTGCCATCTTTTAAATATCAATCAATCTCACAAGAAATTTCCTAAAAAGAGAATGGTTGAAAATAACGAGTTCAAGTTTTCTCGCAAAGATGAATCATTCTAAAAACTGGTTGCATAGTAGATAAGTAACTAATATAATAAATGAGGCCAGTGCCTATAAATTTTCATATAATTTAATTGCTAATTCATGTGGTCTCCTACATATATCATAGATTTAATATGGAATAAATTATGTAACAAAAATGCAATGTCCATAATTTTCATATTTACTTAGTATGATATTAATATATTATAATTCATAGAACATCAATTTCAGCCCATTACAATAGTTTCTAAAAGGTGGTTCTATATACATCCTTAAATTTTTTTTATACAGCCACAATAGAAATGAAATCTCATTTCTAACCTTATTAATTTTTTTTAATTTTTCTTTTCCTTTTTTAAGAATATTTTCTTATTTCTACAACACATTCTCTCTTTCTTTTTTTCTCCTCTGCACAGCCGTTTTTTTTTCTTCACAATTCACACCACCATCAAAAGTTTTTACTAAAAATAACAAATTTTATTGCTCGACGCTTCAACCGATTATTGAAAGTGAAACTACACAACGTATTTTAATTATTTTGTATTGGTAGAGTTTTTAAGAGACAAAAACTTTTGTGCACCTAGTGCACAAACCCTAGATCTGTGTACTCGAATCGACCCGGCCCGCCATGCTCTTGTTCGCACCCACACGTGCCACCAGGTCACGGACAAAATCCACCCAAACATACTCCTTGGTGCCGAACTTTAATATTATTATGTTAACTATACCTTTTAGTAGTATTAGTCATATCTTTTAATTATGTTAATCATACATTTTGTAAGACTAGTTGTACCTTAGCATTTTTTTTAGACAGACATATTAACATTTCATTCATTTTAGTTATAATAGTCATACCTTTTAGTTATGTTAATTGTAACTTTATATAATACAAAAAAGTATGACTATGTTGATATAAATGTATAAGTAATATCACATAAATGAATGAGTATTATCACATAAAGGTAAACATGTACAAATTATGGCGAAATTAGGGTTTTTTAGAGTTAAAAGTATTAAATATAGGTATGATATTTCGACATAAGGGTATGACTAATATAACATAAATGTATGATTAACATAACATAGAGGTCAGGACAAAAAAAAAAAGTAAAAATGCGCAGATTCGGGTCAACCTGCGTCCAGACCCGACCCGAGTGCAGTGTGCATAGTGCTACTCTTTTTAAGAACCCCCAAATCTCTGATTATATGCAGCAATTGAAAAAAGAAGAAGAAAAATAGAGAGAACGCATAAATCTCTGATCTTATGCAGTCGTTGAAAGAAGAAGAAGAAAAATAGAGGTAAACAAAGCAGACAAAACAGAAAACGGCGTCTGTAGTGATTGGAATTTTGGAATTACTGAGGAAGGGTGGGGGATATTTTGGAATTATTGAGGGAGGGTGGGGATAATACTATCGTGTTGTTTGTTGAATAGGGAATCTGCTTCCTTTTTTTTTTCTTTAATTCTCTAGATTATAGTAAATCAGTAATGAAATTATTCAGAAGTATACATTGATATAATTATGATTCATACGAATCTTCTAATCCGTGTTAAGGCCCAACAATATTGTTATTAGGCCTTTTGTATTTGTTGTATGCTAGGCCCAAATATAACTGTATATATACACACTCTTGTAATACTTTACACATCAATGAAATCAATTTACTCTCGCTCAACATGGTATCAAGAGCGTAAGTGATCCACTTTCTTTTTTTTTTCCACCCTTCCCATCTGCAAACCCTAGCATCACAGCCGCCTCCTTCCGTCGACGTTCATGGCTTCTCCATCTTCCTCTCCATCAGTCGTGCAGCTCAATGCGCCACCCATTTTCCTATCAAGTTGACGTCTTCCAACTTCTCTGTGTGGAACCGCCAAGTCCAGTCCACTTTGATTGGTCTCGATCTCATCGGGTACATTGACGGATCGACGATAGCCCCTCCAAAGTCGAATAGTGATGGTACCCCCAATCCGCAATATTTTACTTGGTACAGACAAGATCAAATAATTATCTCTGCGCTTCTCGGTAGTTGTTCCAAGCAGATTCAGCCCCTCATCTCTACCGCGGCCTCCGCTCGCGATGCCTGGTCTCGGTTAACCAATACTTATACAAGCACAACTCCGGGTCGTGTTCTGTTTCTCAAAGCGAAACTTGCTCAAAACCCTAAGGGGTCTCATACGATCACTGAATATTTGAAGGATATGGGAGATATAGCCGACGCGCTCGCCCTAGCCGGTCAACCTGTATTAGATTCTGATCTAGTTACCTCTATAATCACTCAACTTGGCGACGACTATCGATCAGTCTATTCTGCCCTCCGAGTGCGCGAAACTGCTGTTACATTGGCAAATTTGTCGGATATCTTACTTGACATTGAGCGCCTAATTTCCGTCCTTTCTGATGCGCCGCCTCTCATTCCTACAGCTCATCAGACTCAGACGAAGTCCAGTGCTTCTTCTGGAAATCAGCAGCCCTCGTACGGTGCCAGATGTGGTGGTTGCAGAAGTCATGGTCGCGGAGGTCGGCATGGTGGTCGTTCTTATTCCTCTAATTATGCAGCTAAGTCTACTTTTCATGGTCAGCCCACCACTGTTTGTCAGTATTGTCAGTTTCCTGGCCACACTGCCCGTGTGTGTCGAAAGCTTGCAAACTTTCTTCGTGAACAGAATATTATGGTTCAAGCCCAACCGACAGTGAATACTACTCTGCCCGGCATGCCTCCAAATGTTGTTCCTTCATGGATTTTTGATACTGGGGCTTCTCAACATGCGGCCAACTCTTCTTCCCATCTCCACAGCTTCTCCGATTATGGAGGCCCGGATGAAATTCAGCTCGGAAATGGTAATACACTACCTATCTCACATATTGGTTCCTCTTCCATTTCTACTTCCAGTCGTCCTTTATCGCTTACTAATGTTCTTTGTGCACCTAGACTTACTTGCAACCTTGTTTCTGTCTCTCAATTATGTCAAACTAATCGTGTTTCTGTTGAATTTTTTCCCCATCATTTTCTTGTCAAGGACCTAGCCACGGGGACACCAATTCTACGGGGGCGGGCCGCCAATAATCTCTACACTATTCCAGTGTCTTCTCCACTACAACCGCAAGTTCATGTCACAACCATGTCATCTTCAAATTGGCATCATTGTTTAGGCCATCCATCCTTTCGTATCTCTAAGTCTTTATTTAATAGACTTGCACCAAATGTTAAATTTCCTTCCAATTTCCATTGTGATTCTTGTTCTATAAATAAAAGTCACAAACAACCTTTTGCTGATAACACTATGATCAGTACGAAACCTTTTGATCTTGTGTATACTGATGTTTAGAGTACCTCTGATCGATCTATTGATGGTTTCTCATATTATGTCCTTTTTGTTGATCATTATACCAAGTACATATGGTTATATCCCTTGAAACATAAGTCTGATGTGGAAAACGTCTTCACTCAATTTCACAGATTAATTGAAACTTATTTTGGCTTCAAAATTGTCTCTTTATTTTCTGACAATGGTGGCGAATTTATCAAACTCACTCCTACACTAAACTCCCTTGGTATTACTCATTACACAACTCCACCTCACACTCCGGAGCACAATGGTACAGCTGAACGGCGCTATCGTCACATAGTCGAGTGTGGTCTATCTCTCCTTCATCATGCATCCATGTCTGTCTCTTACTGGTCCTATGCTTTCCAAACAACGGTCTACCTCATCAATCGTCTCCCCTCTTCTGTTTTAGCAAACCGGCCACCTTATGAGATTCTCTACCATCACACTTCGTCCTATACAAAACTCAAACTGTTTGGGTGTCTCTGTTTCCCGTGGCTACGTCCTTACAGGTCTACCAAGCTTCAACCTCGCTCATCCCCGTGTCTCTTCCTAGGCTATTCCATGGCTTGTTCTGCATATAAGTGTGTTGATCTTGCCATTCATCGCCTCTATTTTTCTCGACATGTCCACTTTGTCGAGACTGTCTTTCCCATGCGTACGCCCTCAGCCCCCCGGCATCTAATATACCCTCTAAATCCTCAACACCACTCCATGCTCGGTTCTCTTGTCATTTGCTTGTTGTCCCGCCACAAAATGATCCACCAAACTATACTCCTGAACCTGAACCGCCAACTGCACCACCCATCTCTGCTCCTGAAATTCCGCCACCTGAACCCCCATCTCCTCACAATCCCGAACCCGAACCTGTTCCTGATGCCACCAGGCTGACGCGAGAGCGTCGTCCGAATCCTCGCTAGTACAATCCTCATTTTGTCAACACCGCCACCCTCTATCCCCTACCTCCAGCGATCGAATCCTCCAATGTTCGAGCTGCTCTCCGGGATCCAAATTGGAAAGTTGCGATGGATGAAAAGTATAGTGCCTTGCTTCGCAATCACACCTGGGATCTTGTTCCTAGAGATGGCAGGCTCACTATTAGCTGTAAGTGGGTATATAGAGTAAAACGGAACCTTGATGGCTCTGTTGCCCGATATAAGGCTCGATTAGTTGTTCGTGGTTTTCTGCAACAACCTGGTAGGGACTATTCTGAAACCTTTAGTCCTGTGGTCAAGCCTGTTACCATCCATCTGATTTTATCCATTGCACTGTCTATCCTTTGGCCTATTCAGCAGCTAGATATAAACGTCTTTCTCAATGGCTTTCTTACAAAGGATGTTTTTATGGATCAGCCGAGTGGTTACCGTGATCCCTCTAAACCTGATCACGTCTGTCGCTTACGGAAAGCTCTATATGGTCTAAAACAGACACCTCGTGCCTGGTATCTTGCTCTTTCTGCTTACAATTTGGCTTTTGCAGATCTGTTGCTGACACCTCTCTCTTCTATTTTCATCGTCATTGAGTTACTATGTACTTTCTGGTATATGTCGATGATATCATAATTACAGGTAATCATCCAAGCGCGATTACTGGTTTTGTTGCTAAGTTGGCCGATCGGTTTTCTTTGAAAGAGTTGGGCTCCTTGCATCATTTTCTCGGAGTGGAAGCCATTTTCACGCCCTCTGGTATGTTTTTATCTCAGCGCAGTTATATTACTGATATACTTTCTCAGTTTCACATGGAGGGTGCCAAACCTGTGTCCACTCCAATGACATCCTCTCTCAAGCTTACCTCTCATGATGGGCAACCTGTCTCCGATCCACGGTTATATCGTCGGGCTCTTGGACTACTTCAGTATTTGTCTCACTCGCCCAGATATCTCTTTTGCAGTCAATCGACTGTCTCAATTATTGCATACACCGCGTGAGCCTCATTGGGACGCTGTAAAATGAGTTTTTCAGTATTTGAAGGGTACCTTGGATTTGGGTTTCTTTTTGCATCGTGGTGTATCTCCTACTCTAACTGTATTTTCAGATGCTGATTGGGGCGACTCTCTTGACGATGGACGCTCTACTACTGGTTATGCCATTTATCTGGGATGAAATCTGATATCTTGGAAGTCTGTTAAGCAACGTTGTGTTTCTCGGTCTTCTACAGAGGCAGAGTATAGGGCTATTGCAAATGCCACAGCTGAAGCTATTTGGATTCGGAATCTGTTGCATGAAGTCGGTGTGTCTATTAATAAGTTGTTATCCTTGTTTAGTGATAATCTTGGTGCTACCTTTATCTGCAAACATCCAATTTTTCATTCCCGAATGAAGCATTTGGCGTTGGACTATTTCTTTGTGCGAGAGTTGGTTCAAGACGGTTGTCTTTCTGTCCATCATATTTCTGTTGCTGATCAAATTGCTGATGTGCTCACCAAACCACTTGGTACAGCTGTCTTTCTTTGTTTACGATTCAAGCTGGGTCTCCCGAACGGATCCTCCATCTTGCGGGGGCGTGTTAAGGCCCAATAATATTGTTATTAGGCCTTTTGTATTTGTTGTATGCTAGGCCCAAATATAACTGTATATATACACACTCTTGTAATACTTTACACATCAATGAAATCAATTTACTCTCGCTCAACAATCCGTATATCAGGGAAAAAATCTATAGCTCAATAATTTCAAGATAGTTGAAAATTCAATGTAAAAAGTCATATTCATAAAAAAAAATTATTTGGAATATCATGAGATTTACCTTATAAAATTTGTACAATGATTTTTTTTCTTTTTTTTTTTGAGCAATTAGATTGAAATTTGATTAAATACTCAATAATTGTATAAAGGAAAAAAATAAATAAATAAGACTGTATCAATGGTTATATAAAGGAAATAAAAGAGAAAAAAAAAATGAAGTGGCTGTATAAAGGAAAAAAGAGAGGAAAAAAAAAAGAAATAAAAAGAAGAGAAAGTAAACAGTAGAAAATACCATAGTGAGATTGAAGAATAAAAATGAAATTTTATTTTTATAATGATTGTATTGCGAAATTTCACGGTTGTGTATAGAATCACACTTTTCTAAAACATGATAGGAATAAAAAGCAATTTCGTGAACACGAAATATATTTAGCCCATCGGGGTCGTTTTTGGCAACATCTTAGGAGAAATAAATCTCAAATGTCATAATTCGTCTCTCTTATATAACATTAATAACATTTTAAAATCTTAATAATTGTATCAAAAGCAAAAAATGAATGCCTATTAATTTAAATTAATAATATACTTTCAATTAGTTGTTAATTACACATTTAATAAATTATTCCTAACGTGATCAACTGTTTCCAATGAACTCTAATTGGTAACTAATTTAGTTAATTAATCAATAAAAACACAATATTCCAATAGTTTAATATTCAAAACTTTTTGTATGATTTAACAAAATTGTTATTGAGATAATCAAATTATTTAAGGTTCAAATTTAAGTAATAGCTAATTTTGAAGTTATTAAAAGTCCAACCCCTAATTTTATTTGATAATTTCCTAAAACATCGACTAATAATTAGAGCATAATGTTCAATCTATAAGCCACAATTCATCAATGCAAAGGAGTTTCTGATTGAAGATTCACAAAATTCCACTCACATTTCAAACAAAGTTATTCTAAGCGTCAAGAAATTTATCATCTCCAATTTGTAAGCAGGCATGGATTCCAAGTTTCTTCTAATTTACAAAGAATCACAAGAAATTTTGACCCACAATTATGCTTTAGATCCCAAGCAAGAAAAGGCAAGAATGAGTGAAAAAGATAGCAATTTTAAACCTTAATTCTCAAGTAAAAAGACCCATGAAAAGATTCCATTGACTTCGAAGCAAAAATAGCATGAGACCAAGTCCATATAGTATAAGAGCTTGAAATCTTTCAAAAAGAACATAATTGCACAATAGTGTAGGAAAGAGAAAAGTAGAAAGAAAATGGGGAAAGAAAAGTTGGTATTTATGATAGTTTTTGTGGCTGTAGTTGCATCATGTGCAGGTTCAAATGATCAAGAGCAGCTAAAGTGGAGGAGATGGGGGCCTTCTTCAACTTCAAGTAGCACCCAATTATCAATCAATAAATTTGGGTCATCAATCATTTTTCCATTATATGGAAATGTTTATCCAAATGGGTATGTAAGTTTTACTCTCAAATATGGAAATGTTGTTCTCAATTGCTAGATTTTATGTGGTGAGATTATGTTCCTGAGATGAATAAATGGATGGGTAGTATGATTTTAATCAAGATTGTAAAATTTGGGTAAAATGTGGTTGGTTTTGGATGATGAATGAATAGGGGATTTCTTGCAGGTTTTATTTTGTTCAAGTATATCTGGGATATCCTCCAAGGCCCTACTTTCTTGATCCTGATACAGGGAGTGATCTCACTTGGCTTCAATGTGATGCCCCGTGTGTTCGTTGCACTACGGTAATTGAACTCGATTTGTGTTACTCTGCAGCATATTAGGAGTTAGTGATAGATAATGCATTAGAGAATGTATGATCACTTCTTGCATTTTAAAGTTTTGATGAGATCATAAAATTGATGAGCCTAGTGGAAAATTTTGAGATAAAACGGAGATTATGACGTTGGAGAAGATAATGGACGGAGTAGATTAGACGAAATTAAGAAGAGATGAGTGGTTCATAGCAGCTCATACTTTCATATCAATATGTTCATCTAGTTTGTTGATTTACAGACATTTATGAGATGTCCCGAGTGGTTCTTGATTGTAATGATAACTGAAAATGATGTCGTGGAATGATTAACAGGCCTTCTGAGGTTCAAAAAAAAAAGATGAATGTTGATGTACATGGCAATTGGCAATAATAGGTTAATAATTTGGTGACTTGTGCATGATTCAAGAAGAACTGCTAACTGATTAGATTTTGGGAATCTCTAGGATGCTTCTTATCATGTTTCCAGAACTATAAAAGAGTTTCTTGAACAAGTTAGTTATTATTCCTAAGTGCAATTGCTCATGATAAAACTTGGGTATGTTTGTAGGGGTTTCACCCACTATACCGGCCTAGCAATGAACTAGTTGTGTGTAGAGATCCCCTTTGTGCTTCTCTTCACTCGAGTGATTACAAATGCGACAATCCAGAGCAATGTGATTATGAAGTTGAGTATGCGGATGGAGGTTCATCACTCGGGGTTCTAGTCAACGATTATTTCACTCTGAATCTCACCACTGGTGTTCGTACATCTCCTCGTTTGACTATTGGGTAACCATTGAATCTGCATAATTCTTGCTAAACATGAGAGAAACATTGTGTTTTGAATTCCTTCATTTTCATCTTCTGTGTGCAGGTGTGGGTATGATCAGTTACCTGGATCATCCGATCACCCTTTAGACGGAGTATTTGGCCTCGGAAAAGGGAAATCGAGCATTGTGTCACAACTTCGTGATCAAGGAGTTGTCAAAAACATTATTGGCCATTGTTTGAATGGCCAAGGAGGGTTTCTTTTCTTAGGAGAAGATGCCTATGATTCTTCACGTATAACATGGACACCAATGTCACGTGACTACACGTAAGTTTTACTCGACCAAACCTAACGAATGCTTCAATTCCTATTCATAACATCCTAATTGACAAACGAATACAGAAAGCACTATGCTGCTGGATCAGCAGAGCTTCGTTTTGGTGGGAAAAGCACCGGTTTCAAAAACCTCAACATAATTTTTGACAGTGGGAGCTCTTACACATACTTCAATTCTCAGATTTACCATGCTCTTCTTACTTTGGTGAGTTTGGAACATCTCCATTGTCTTAATAAGGGACGTTATTACAATGACACGTGTTTTTGTAGATAAACAAAGATTTAAGTGGGAGGTCGTTGAAAGAAGCAACGGACGACCCCACACTCCCATTTTGCTGGAAAGGCAAGCAACCTTTCAAGAGCACTCGGGACGTGAGGAAATACTTCAAGTCTATAGCATTGAGCTTTTCCAGTGGTTGGAGAACGAAAGCCCAGTTTGAAATTTCTCCAGATGCATATCTCATCATTTCCGTAAGATTTTAAACTCAATTCTTTTTTCCACATTCGTATTTCTTTCCACTTTTTCAAGACTTCAATAGATAAACTTGCAGTCGAAGGGCAACGCGTGCTTGGGAATTCTAAATGGAACCGATGTGGGATTGAACAATTTCAACATGATTGGAGGTAACAAAAACACTACAAAATGCTTTGATCATAACATTGGACAACAAATTAAAATGGCCCTCTTTGGTGTATTGCTTTTATTGGTGCAGATATATCAATGCAGGATAAATTGGTGATCTATGATAATGAGAAGCAAGTAATAGGTTGGAGCCCTGCAAATTGTGATCAGCAACCCAAATCAAGTGCCATATAGAAGATAGCTTTTATACTCTACATTTGATTCATCTCATGTACATAAATATGTCGAGTTATAACAACATTGTTTAGATGATTTTTAGTGGGAAAACTGATATTATAACAAACTTTTATATATAAATTTAACTTCAATTATCATGTAAATAATGCATTCATGATAAATTATATTCCTGTGAAGAATATCCCTCATTGCTGTATGATTCCTTTGAATCAAGTTGTTTTAAGATGATTCACGATTTTATAGATCGTTTACAAAGAGTCTATACTACTTACTATAATATCTAGATTAGGTCCCGTTCAATGCATATATTTTGTATTTTTTTATTAGTTTGTAGAAATTTATAAATGGGGTCTATATAATGTACAAGATTTTATTGTAATTTCTTTAATAATTTGTCTGAAACTATGTGTGCGCTTTGTTTAATGTTTAATTTAAGTATATTGCATTCATACGGTAAATAGATTGAGCAGAGTACTAAAGAAAGACTATTTTTATAATATGAAATATATTCAAACATGTACTAAATGAATACATTATTCAAATATACAATTCAATATATTTTTTTATTAAATATTAAAGGTGTATCATTAAATATAATATTAATTATGATATTATTTATATTCTTAAATTATTTTAACATTTAATGTTTAAGCGGCATATGATGGCTTAAAAATATTTGAATGTGAACTGAAAAGAACCAACCTAACTTTTAAATATATAGATTCTCTTAGTATTTAATGTTAAGTGACACATGACGGCTTAAAAATACTTGAATGTGTCACTTATCACAACTGGGGTGGGTAATAAACCGGAAATACCGGTATACTGTACTTACTGTACCGAAAAAATATCAAAAATATCAAAATTTTCGGTTTATCGAAAATTTCGGTAAGGTATGATACCGTACCAGTAAATTTCGGTTCGGTAACGGTATGAATTTTTTTTTTCTTCGGTATACCGGTATAAAAATAAATATCAATATTATTTTTTAATAATTCTAATACAAAAATCCTTTTCGGTATGGAACGGTATGCCGGTCCATTCGGTATACCGGTATGAAACGGTATGCCGGTCCATTCCGGTATACCGAAATGACGGTATGGTAACGGTATGAACTTTTCTTATACCGAAATTTCGGTATACCGAATGTACGGTATACCGAAATTTTCGGTAAGGTAACGGTATGAAATTTCGGTATACCGAAATTTTCGGTACGGTAACGATACATCGAGAAATTTTCGGTATACCGTACCGTACCACCCCTAATCACAACTAGAGAGTCAGATATATACCCTCCCTTCCACTCCCCCAAGCTTAGTGAAGAAAAAAAAAACCAACTTTAAAACGATAGATTGTTCAAAATTAACTAATATGTCTATTAATACAAAAAAATGATACCCTGTATAGTTCAAATTTTCAAATACATAAGATAGAATGACATATAATACATACCTTGTGATTTGATTCAAAATAAATCATTAAATTTGATTATAAATAATTGAAATGAAATTTTGTATTTTTCTAAAGATGTCGATATATCAAAAATATTTCCCAGTTTTCCTACAATTTGAACTGAACCAATATCTATATTGTTACCAATAATTCCGTTAAAAAATAAATAAAAAAAATCAACCCCTAGATATTGGTTGGCTCAATTAACCAAAATTTTGGTAAAATATCAACAAAATTTCACGATTTTTCAAACCAAGATGTTCAGATTAGTGCTTATTTTCTTTATTATACCTCTAACCTTTTGAGCACAGTAAGGATTTCGACAATTTATCTCAATAATTGCAAGTGTTCCTTGTCCAAGAATACTTCACCATCTATTTAAAATAGTGAAATATAGTATATTTGTAGGTTTGGCTTAGTTTATGATGATGGCTTTTTAGTTCACGTGACTTTTTATCTATCATAGTATTTGTATGTTTGTCTATGCTTAGCTTTACACTAAGTTGGTTTGTGTACTACATTCATATCGAAGTTAATTGGTTCACAATACATTCATAATTGCACGAAACAAATTAGTGAATTTAGGAATTTTAACGAGCACATCTTGATTCGATTAAACAAACAAGTTCAAACTCGATTCAATTCAATTTATTTAACCTGTATTAATCAGACCAAGTCTTGTAATCTCCAATATCAAATGGGTGACAAAAGCACACAGTAAAAATAAATATATAAATAAAATGGTAAAAACACTTTTTCACTTTCACTCTTTCATAGTAAAAAAATATCTTTCACAAGAGTTAAAAAGAATATATACAAAGGAATTTACTACAACATATCTTATTCTCGTCTGCCTTATGCAAGAATGCTACATTCTAAAGATACAAAAGAAAGAAGGAATATGCTAAACATATTCAAAGGTGTCAAAATTACAAGAATGCCCTACTCCCATCCGACAAACATCAACCGTTGGATCAGAATCCTGACCATTACAGCTGTGCACAGCCTCTGTCCTTATCCTACCAACCAAGCCCATCAAGTTTGACTCTATCATCTCCTTCCTCCTAATACTAACAACAACCCACACGTGCATAGACTTTGAGGACCCCTTTAGCCCATCAGGGTTCATGGTTATATGAACAAGAGGGTCAAATCAAGGCTTCCAAATCTCTACACAACCAATGGATATATGTACCTACATTGCAGTGTTTAGGACCAAGCAAAATTGTGATCCCATGATCAATTAGAATGGCTTCTGCATGTATCCAAACATGTCAGGGAACACAGAGAACTGATCATTGTAGTGCATTTGGGAGATAAATGGGTTGTTATCTTGAGAGGATTCAATGTAATTGAGCTGAAAATCAAGATAGTTATCCAAGTCATTCCACTTGGGATCACTTTGAACCTCTTTATCGCACATGAACTCGGGCGACGACAACACGTGCTCTGAGCTACTCGAGTCCGTGTGCAACTTAGGCACCGACTCTGATGTGTCGAAATGCAAGTAATCGTTGTTCATCATCTGCGACGCTACAAAACTCTGTGGGCCCTGTCCCATTGCACCATACGGGGCCGGGAGAGTATTCACATTCGGCTTTTGCTCTTCGCTGTCTGAAAACTGCACTTCCTTTTCGTCCACGTTGTAATGCTTCTCAAGAGTTCCTTTCTTGTTGTATATACGACACAACACCCAATCATCAAGCTGCAAAATCGTAACAATTGAATGATTAATTCCACACAACTATTGAATGACTGAATCAAGAACAGAGTAATTGATTAAGGTTAATCGAGTTAAGTACCCTCAGATTGTTTCTCTTCCCAGCAGATCGATCGACATTCGCGAGACGATATTCGTGCATAATCCAATTGGTTTTGACTCCTCTAGGAGCTTTTCCGGCGTAGAAAACCAGAGCCTTTTTGATCCCTAGAGTCTTAGGCTTCCCCACCGGTTTATCTGCTCCGGTCGCCTTCCAGTAGCCGGTTCCGGCCGCCCGGTTCGGCCGTGAACCGTTGGGATACTTTCTATCTCTAGGAGAAAAGAAATACCACTCCTTTTCACCGTACAGTGACATAGCTGTAATCAACAACACAACAAAATCAGAAACCCTAATCCCCAAATTTCCCGATCTAAAATTCCAGAAAAATCAACAGGTCACAGAATCGAATCTATTTCCACAAATCGTTAAAATCGAAGGAGAAATGAAAAACCATTTGTAATCGGAAAGAAAAGGGGGAAAAGAAGAGAGAGAAAATCTGACCAGGGAGCTGCCATGGATCGAACTTGTAGAGATCAATCTCGGCGATGATAGGGACGGAGATCTGCTGGCCGGCGCACTTGCGGCAGAGGTAATGCACGACGAGCTCGTCGTCGGTGGGGTGGAACCTGAAGCCGGCCGGCAAATTCAGTTGCTGCTGCTCTTGTTGATCACCACCCTTCATTCACGAAGTTGAATCCTTGCCTTCGATTGGGTAGACTTTTGTTCTTGTGAATTGTAGTTGCTGAAAGTGCTTTGAAACTGAAACGAAGAAAGTGGAAGATTTGTGTGGGTATATATACACAACACAAGAGCTTAGCTGGGTATTTATCATCATCACACTTTTCATATTATAATAGTACACGTGGGTCATTGAATCTGCTCAATTTTTATTTTTTATTTTTAAACGTGCTCTCTCTCTCTCTCTCTCTCTCTCTCTCTCTCTGGATGCGTTATGTCTTTGGCGGCCGTGAGTTGTGTGGGTGTGGGCCCTGGAGTTACAACTGGTAAATGGTGATCGACTAATTATTACTTCTCCACCCAACTTAACTTGTCTATTTGTAATTTATGTTTGTCTCAATTTAACTTGTTAACCCATAAATGATAAAAAAAAAATTTACATTAATATCTCTATATTTCAATATCATTACAAAAATGTCATCCAAAAGTACATAGAATTTGATTTGGTGTGCATATTATTACAAAAATATCATCCAAAAGTGCATATCCACTTGAATCAACTACATTTTCTTAACCTCCGTACCCGATCAAAATAGACAAGTTAAGCCGAGGCGGAGATAGTATTTCCTAAATATATATAATTATCTATTATTATAAAAGTATAAATTACTGTAATATTGTGGTAGGTAATTACCACTAGATCCCAACAATATAGGGTGTATTGTAGCAATATGGCATTCTTCTATTATTAATGATTTATATCATATTCAATTACATCAACTTATAATATATAATCTCCTGTATATATTATGAGGATAAAATAAGATTTTATCAATTCTCTTTATTTGTGTAACTTTATTTAAAATCATAATTTTGTAACAATTAAAGCCATGTAATTATTTCATGAAAACAATAGTGGAGTTAAAAGATTATACTCAAAATGTTTATAATAAATATTTATATTGTATTGACAAACTCTATCAATGATAAATATATCTAAATATAAATAAATTTTAAATTTAATTATTTTTACGTTGAAAAAAAAAACATATATGTTGCTAAACTATTTATAATTCTATTTTCGTGGGATTCAAGGAATTTTTTCTAATACCCATGTTCTGAATTTTCATGAATATCCCAAAAATAATAAAAAATAGGCAGGAAAATAAAAAGTAATAATAATGAAAATTGATAGTCAATTTTCAAAATATTGCAACTTGTGTTGGCGTTAGTTTGGGGCGAAAGGTAATGCGTGGGCTGACCGCCGCCAAAGAAAGGTGGACTGGATGGTCTAATGAGGAGTTGCCACGTAAGTTGACAGTGCCCCACGTGTGGGTAATACGTCACTGCTTTCGTCATCCTAGTCGACCATAACTTTCCTATGTCTCAGGCCTCGAGTCAAACTCTGACTCTAGCCTCTTCTTTCCACAAAACTATTAATTAATCCTATACTCACATTCCCCCACTCATATTCCATAATTTTCTGAAATTATGATTTTTAAAAAATTAATTATATGGATAACGGATCATGCAATTATTATATACATATAACTAGTATAGTTCTTCTGCTATGCACGGACATATATAAATTTTACCATTTTAATGTAAAAATGTTGAATATGAAAATAATAAATTATTTTAGAGTAATTTCAATCTCATTTGTTAATCATGTGATGCGTGATCATAAAATTTAAATATTTCCAAACTGATGTAAAATGTTAATTTAAGAAAAAATTTAATGTCAATTGGTACCCATATAATGTATGTGCATATAAATTTATAAGTGTTGTAATTTTCTTAACAAAAAAATGTTCATGATAAAACAATATAGTTATTCAGAGTTATTTCAATTTAATTTATTGCATATGTGATTTACGAATTTTAAATATTTCTTATATTCATCATACGTTGTCAAATTAATTTATCAAATATAATGTTCACATGCCCACCATGAACATATCATAATACCCACTACTGTTGTGTAAATATTTCATTCCTTTAAAATCTGAGATATAAAATTAATAGTTGTGTTAGATTTTTGACATCAACAGTGATCACATGTGCCCAAGGTGGGTAAGTTAGCTAAGCTAGTTTTATCAATTGTATTTGCCACAATTGGTTTGGAAAAAAATTATGCAAATATATGTTCAATAAGATATTTATAATGAGTATATAAAATGAAGATATTATTGTATATTATTAAAAAATAAAAAAATTAAATTTAACATACTTTAAAAAAAATTATATTAATTTGTTTAGATCCCATAAAAATTAAAATTCCTCAATTACAAAAGTTTTTTGAACAAAAAATATAGATCAATTTTCTTGAATTTTGTACATTATTTAAAACGAAAAGGTGTTAAAGATAAGTTAAAAAAAGTAAATACAAAAAAGTTTTTAAGATAAATTTTAAATTAGTACTTTTTGTTTAGAAAGAACATCATATATTATAGGGTTAATTGTTGCAAAAATTACAATATTTACTTTAATTACAACTTTAACTAAATTTTTTGGTAATTTTAAAACAAAAATAACATTTGATACATTGTGTAATTATCATCATTGGGTAAATTTTGACTTTATCCTTGTTGATGTATTCGGATAACTTGATAAATAACTTGATAAAGTAAAGTTAAAAAACATATAAAAATATTTCGATCAAATTTTTGTGAATTTTATATTTGAGATTGATCAAATATTTAGATCATTTTTTATCATTTTTAATTTATAATTCTTATTAAAAAATAATAAATAATTACATTTCTACTTTTAGACAGTTGACATGAGCAATAAAATAGTTTCATTTCCACTTTTAAGAAGATAATTGTTATCATATGGTAAGTATTACCATAATTACTACATAATTAATTATACCAAAGTCGTATATCATTTGATTACCAAACATATTTGTTTACCTTTATCGATTATCAACAAAGTGTTAATACATTTTAAAGATATAAAAAACACAATTATGTATGATTCTATAAGATACTTTAAATTTCTTAATGAATTAAAATTGGAAATCGTTTTTTCCATATTTTGAAGATTTTGATTTTGAAAATTCTTTGTAGTACATAATGTGTTACATAAAAACACCCAATTTCAATACTCATATATTGATTTTGACAAATATTGAAAACTATAGATTAACTATGCAAAGATTTATCATTTTAAAGGATTATATCACTTGATGCATTATATTCTTAAAGATTTATAAGATTTTAAATTGATTGTATTTTATGTTAATTATAAAAATAATATACTTAAATCAAGATTAGTCATATATATTTAAAATATATACATATTTGGAATAGATATCTAAACAAACGTAATATTAAAATATAAATCAAGTTATATACAGATATCTATCTAATCATGATGACCATTAGATTGTAAAAAGAAATGTACAAAAAATATTTATATCTGATAAATTAATAGAGAAATAATAAATTACATAATTTAAATTTGATTATTTGTGTTATGGTGATAACAAATTCAATATTTTTTGGCATAACATAAAATACACTACATACTTTTATGAAATTTTAAGTATCGAGACTTGTAAAATTCAATCTGGTCTTGTAGTTGAGAAAGTGTCTGTATACATATAATTCAGCAGATGCATGGAGTTTATATGTCAGCATGGATTTGTTTAGTTGATTTAATATATTATAATTTAGATTAAATCCATTAAGATTAAATAATAATTATTTTATTTTTAATTCATTTTTCATTAGCTACGCACAATATTTTAATTATTATTATTATTCAAATTAGTATTGTGGAATGTATTATTTCATTGGTCTAATTAAATTATTCTTTGAATTTCAAATATATTACACTATTGAAGTTGTCATTTAATTATCTATGTATATTAAAAAATTGAATTTTTTTTTTTTACTTCATATATTATGATTTACATACCATATATATTTTTTACTTCATATATTACGATTTACACATACCATGTATATATTTTACTTCATATATTACGATTTACACATACCATGTATATATTTTACTTCATCTATTATAATAAAGGTTTATATACCATATATATTCATATACAAAATCAATATTTTTGGAAATTTACAATAAATTCAACTAATATCATATAAAATAAACTAATTAATAATTAATGATATTTCTAATATTAGAAAGTGAAAATGAGCAGGAATTTTTTTGGCATTTCTATTTTTAGGGGGTAATTGTTATTTTATATATATAGATATTAAAAATATCATCTCTCCCTACCACAATTAAGACAGTGAATTACTTTTCTACTACAATATTTTTACCATAAATATAAAAAAAATGACAACTTTAATTTTGTTGATAACACATAAATAATACTCCCTTCGTCCCGCTCAAATTTGCACGTAGGGACAGACACGGAGGTTAAGAAAAAACTGTTTTTTAAGTGTTAATGTTGAATAGTAAAGGACAATTTTGTATATTTTATTTACCATTTTTGGAGTGTGCAAATCTGAATGGGACGGATGAAAACGGAAAGTGTGCAAATTTGAGCAGGACGGAGGTAGTATCTTTCATCACATCCAATGACGGACCCAGGATTTTGATCCAGGGGGCCCAAATCGACTAATAAAAAAAACAATGATTTTCAACTAAGAGTATGAATTTATCACAAATTCGATAAAGTTAATAGGTAAAAACTTTTGTGCACAAGGTGCACGAATCCAAATTTGTGCACAACAATACTATTATATTATATGAAATATTAATACTATTATATTATATGAGTGATACTGTTATATTATATATGGTTTTAACAGTATTGCTCATATAATATAACAATATTACTTCATATAATATAATAGTATTGTTGTGCACAGGAGTGTCACTCAAGTTAATATATGATAAACTAATAACTTCCAAAATTAGTAACCTATTTACATCTCAGCATGACAACGCCAACATTAACAAATTTTAAACACATAAGCATTAACATTTCTCTTATATTTTTCAAATTTTAAAATCGGTGTATAATATTTTCATTGTTGACACAAATATCAATTAAAATTATTAGGAATTGTGGGGGGATAAAAGGGATCATTAGAATTAGATTTGTGTTGGCTCCGTGAAAAGAAAAAAAAACAAATATGCATTTTCTAATTTCTTTTTTATATCAAAATACTCTTATAATATCAAAATACTCTTACAATATCAATTGGAAAACCTTATCAAACTGAAAGAAATAATTCTAAATCATTGAATTTCTAATAAAGTAAAATGGAAACCATCAATACTCAACGATATATTGTTAGCAATAAACATGATACATAAATAAATTATGAGTAGTGTTTGTGTGCAGCAAGTATATGGATCATGATCTATGCAACTAGGCGTGTGGGTCGGGTCAGGATTTTTTTTTATATATATAATTTATGACATAACCTTTATGTTTACCGAATATAACCTTTTATGTTTATTGTGTATAACATTTATGTACAAATATCATAACCTTTAAGTAAAATTATTTGGACTTTTTTCAGTATAAAAAAATTAATTAAAAGTTATGTAACATTTATGTTAACCGAGTATAACTTTTATGTTATATTAGTATAACTTTTACATACATATATCATAACCTTTAAGTGATATTACTTAAACTTTTTTCACTATAAAAATTTATGTAGTATGGCTTAACCTTTATGTTATAATAATTTAACTTTTATATTATATTAGTATAACGTTTATGTACAAATATCATAACTTTTATGTACTTAAAGAATAACATAAGGTTATTATTATAACAAAAAGGTTAAATTATTATGCATAAATGTTATATTATTACAATATAAAGGTTTTGAAAGGTATTATAAGTCTGTAATACATTGAAAAAGGTTATGCAAACATAACTAAAAGGTTAGATTCGGTAAACTAAAATGTTAGGCCAACATAACTGCGAAACTAGGGTTTGAATGTGTGGGCGCGTGAGACGCGTGAAATGCACCCTCGGGTCGGGTCGATCAGTTACACGAATTTAGGATCCGTGCACCTGGTGCACAAGAACATTTGTGATAAATAACTTATCATTCACAATGAACACATGTTAAACTTTAAAATTTAATATGTTTTTAACAAGTTTGTTTTAATGATTTGATTACTAAAATGATAAAACTCAAATATTGGATATTTGAAAAATACAAAGATAGATCACAAATATAATTTACCCATTTCAGTTGTCTAGAAAACTCACAAAAACATTCTATTATTATGAATTTAATTCCTAAAGTGATTTTCTTTTTAATCAAATGTTGAATAATAACTTATTGCAAAATATAAAGTTACGTGACTGATGTATAATTAAGAAAAATAATATATATATATATATATATATATATATATATATATATATTCAATGAAAAGTAAAATTACAATCAGTGACAACTGTAACTCAATTATATCTTAACATTAAATTTTTTTTATATTTTCTTTCCATAAATAGTTTCAAAATTAGTATAATATTGAATTAATTTTCAATTTTTGAGGGGGCCCACTGGCCCCTTGGCCCTAGTGTATACATGAGTGCATTAGTTATTTCAGATTTTTCATCCAAATTGTGGTAAAAAAGTAACAAAATTATATGTTGTGGTAGAAGTGTTAATTAATTTATTTGATTTTGTGTTATAAAAGAGCTACTATACCAAAATATTAAAGTGAAAATAATTATTAGTTATGAAATGAATATTATTAAGCTGCCACCTCTTATAGAGTAAATAAATAAATATATCACCAGGTGCGACACAAATGAGATCTTTTATTTATTTTAATGTATATTTTATTTGATAGTTCGAAATAATCATACCATATATTATATGTAAAAGTAATATTGTTTATTAATATGTAATTCATATTAAAATTAATTAAATATAAAATGAAATAAGAAAACATAACAAATTTGTTATGATATTATGTTACACGATCGATGCTTAGCATGCCCTTTTTCCCCAACAAAAGACCATTGATACAATAATTTGTTCTTATTTCAACGGCCCATGTGTTTAAGTGCATAGCATGCCACTTTATATATATATATATATATATATATATATATATATATATATATATATATATATATATATATTCAAAAGTACATAATTTTGATGTCTTACATAAGTGTGATGGATATTTTAAAATTCTAAATTTATCTAACACATTGATCGGTATAATATGTATATGTATTAAGTTTGTAGAGAGATATAGTATAAGAACATTATATTTCTTCTACAAAATTATAACAATTTTATAAAGCTAAGAAAAAAGATTACTTATGCAAAATATAGTGATTCTTGTAAATATACGTCGTCGTCGCCACTGCCCGCTGCATTTAAAAAAAAATGAATATTAACTTTTAATATATAAAATTCTTCGTTCAATCTCATTTAAGTATTGTTTTAGAAGTCAAATTCTATTTATAATCAGATGTTGTTTTATATTTTATTCAACTTTGTTTCTGATTTATCTCTATTAATTAGTATTCCTTAACTAAATTTGATATAATCCTAATGGAATTAATTTGATTAATTGATTATTCTATCATTAAATCCTTATTTCCTTAATTATATATATATATATATATATATATATATATATATTATGTGTGTCCCTTTTTTTATATTTTTTAATCTACACAAAAACTCTAAAAAGGTATTTAATTAGGATGAAATATTCATTAATATTTTTATTGTAAAATTATCAAAATATATGATGTAGCTAGCTAGCTGCTGAAGTGACTCTAACTATAACATTATAATCTTTAGATGATATCGAACTTAAAGAGTAGTTTAAGATTTAACAGGCAAGAGAGAATAAATAGATATATAAGAAAAAATAGATTTACCATTAATCAGTTTACACATTTAATTTGTAGTACTTGAGCTAAACATAAATTAAAAATAATAATAATAATAATAATGATATTAATAATATTTATAATAATAATAATAATAATAATAATAATAATAATAATAATAATAATAATACTACTACTACTACTACTACTACTACTACTACTACTACTACTACTACTACTACTTTTATTATTATTAATAATATTATTATTACTACTATAATAAATATTATTATTACTACTACTACTTTTATTATTATTATTATTATTATTATTATTATTATTATTATTATTATTATTATTATTATTATATCTAACCATTAGTTTTAATTTCTTGTGGTTGCTCGTGTCATGAATGTTGCTATCATCAATGATTGAACATTGAGTCGGATTATCTAAAAGTAAAAGTTTATTTATTTTATTTAGAGAGCATAAAAGTTACAAACATTCTTCCTACCAGGGCCTTTTGAATGTTAATAAGAGTACTAAAATGATTAATTGTTCATCAGATTTATCTATCATACACTCAAAAATGATAGATAACAAACAGTCAATTAATAGATCATATAATTTAAAGATTTATCCATCATATAAGTCAGCGGTCTTATGACGTGTGTAGCTGATGTCATCTCACATGTCATCCCTACCCCTTTGCATGTTCTCATTTGTTATATTTATGAATAATTGAATTTTTCAAACCATATAATTAATGTAGGAAAAGTCTCCACTAGTATTGATCTTTAGACTTAATTATTATTCTATCCGTTTATAGATTAAGGTTTAGGTTTTAATTCAAACTCCCTACATCTTAGAATAGATGCACTTTTAGGGTTTTATTTTTATATATAGATTATACAATTAAACATGAATATTTTTTTCTTGAAATCCTAACCCATATTTTCAGACAATATAATTTTGCTTAGAGGACTTTTTTTTTTTTTTTTTTTTTTCGTGGGAAGGTATAAAAAGATGATATTAGTAGTTAACAATAGTAAAATCATATCATACATCATATATTTTATTTTTATGAGTAGAGGTCCTATTAACGTTTTAGATTTTTTATAACGAAAGGCTTAGCTAATAGTATGTTCATTTTTAATTTATAATATAATTTCAAGTTTGAGTCTATTCTTCTCGATAGTGACTTAAAAAAAGAAAATACGATATGAGGAAAAAAAATTAAAAAAAGGTGCGAACACAGGAAACAGAAAGCAAAGAACATTGATAAAATAGTATGACTCGTGAAATTGATTTGAAAATATTTAATTACACTCAAGAATTAGTTATATAATATTTTAAATCCACCTAATTAATCATAATGTATTAAAAATAGTTATTCAAATATTAATTCAAAATGAAAGTAATGTATTCATATCTTTATATCATTTCAAACATCACAATTGATTATACTAATGTGAATTTCAATTTTTTCCTAAAATAACACAATCCAAGCACAAATTTTACTGTTAGTTTCATGATCATTTTTCAATGTTAACCTAGATTTATCTTTTAAAGATTAAAATTGAAGTTCAATTCACCATGTTTTATTTAAATTTATTTTAAAGTTGTTATAAAAAAATAAAATTATATATATATATATATATCGAAATAATACATGATAATTTTAGGTAATTCAATTTTGATATAACTCATCATAATCTTTATCCCATCTTAAAATATAAAACACATCATAAATTCCTAATAAAATAGTTTACCATGCATAATTTCAACAATATCAACTAAATAATTACAATAATGGAACACAAATATATATATATATATATATATATATATATATATATATATATATATATTATCTTAATTGCACGTAACTACAATTTAGATGCATAGTATCAAATGAAAGCCTACTTTTATCTTGTCCTAGAAAAATATATATTAATTTATTTGTTGCTATTTAAACTAAATTCAAGAACTTAGATAAATACGTGTTAACACATTCGTAGAACTATGGAAGTTTTATAACCATGATATATAATTTATTAATACATATTATTATTATTATATAAAAATATATATGAGAAAGAATATTAATATGATAACAAGATAAAGTTCAAAGCGTTGGTCAGGCTTTATTCAAAGGATATATCATATATATGATTGGTTGAGGATGAAACCTCCCCAAGATACTTCCTCTAATTAAGACAAAGGCTCAACTCTGTTGAAAATAAAATCATACCAATCCAAACTGTCTGTTGAATTTACCAGAAATTAACACCTCATAAATTGACCATTCAACAAAATGCTAATATATAGTCTATTAATTATGCGAAATTGATTATATAATGCAAATATGCAATACAATAATTATCTGAATATATATATATATATATATATATATATATATACAAGTATAAAAGTTATATAAATATACATTTATCTATTAATATGTAATTTTATTCTCTATCTACAAAATATATTATTTATATATTTTATTCTAGTATATAAAATAAATTAAAAACAAAATGAAAGAAAACTATATAAGTTAAATAAAATAGGATTAAATATAAGGATGTCATGTTGATTGTCAACCATATCACAAAAACTCATGTGAGACGGTCTCATGGATAGTTATCGTGAGACAGAGCCCCATCACCGACAAACAACATATGAATTGTAGGGTTTAAGTTGTAGTTAGGTGATTGGGTTGTGAGTCGACCCGTCTCACGCAATATAATAAAAATCCGTGAGACGGTCTCACAAGAGACTCACTCCAACCATATATGTTTCAAGGATCAAATTTACATGGTTGCAATATTTTTTTAATTTAAAAAAAAAGTATTATATAAATGGATATATTACATAAAGTGATTCAAGACTTAAGTTAATATTTCATAAAAGTGTTAATAAAACCCAAAATAATAACTTTTGACTATTAAATAACATTTTTAATTACTATAAAATAACAATATATATTTTAATTAGGTGTAATATAAAGAGAATATATTGTGGTGTAAAGTACCCATCTAGCTTGAAAAATGATGAAAATTTTGATTTCGGTATCTTGATTTTATGGAAATTTGGATATTTTAATGGATATTTCGATATTTTGGTGAAATTTCAAAGGAATTTTCGATTTAAAAAACTAAATTTTATCAATATTTCAATAAAATATCGCTGAAATTTCGCGAAATTTTTATAATTTGACTTGAAAGGAAGCTCATCGCGGCATTCTAGGTGAATCAAATAGGCTCGTCTTTGGGTCAGCATGTAGTGAACCTTATTAATTTCTTGAGTAGGTCTTGTGTGAGACCGTCTCACGGAACCCATTCCGTGAGACGGGTAGGATCGGATTGAAGTATTACATGATATATACAAAAGTATTATATGATACACATAAAAATATTACCTCATATACATAAAGGTATTACATGATATTAAGTTATGTGATATTTTCAAAAAGTATTACATGATATACATAAAAGTACTACCTAATACACACAAAAGTATTACATATAACACAATTCATGCACGAGGAAGAAGAGCACTTGGGCGTCTAGCTAGGATCCGCGCGTTTTTGTGTTGACCCGACCCGACCCAATTCAGGTCATTATCCCATAATATAAAAGTATTACTTGATATACATAAAAATATTACCTAATACACACAAAAGGTATTATATATTTTCTTATAGTCTGACTCAACTCAAAACGTATTTTATAATACAAAGTATTATCTAATATACATAAAAATATTACATAACACATACAAAAATATTATATAATTTTTATGTTTGACCCGACCCTATCCGTCTCATGGAATATGATTCGTGAGACGGTCTCACCCAAGACTTTGTCTAATTTCTTTTTATTCTTTTGGGCAGTTTAGATTGGACATATAAATTTGTCACACTTATCTATATCTATATGGATAAAAGAGCCAACTTTTTTATTTCAAAATGTTGACTGACAAAAATAAAGTGAGATCAATATGACATGCGGTCTTACCACACAATGTATATATTTAACTTTGTCGAGTTTTTTTTTTTTAATCAATTTAATTATGTCTACTATGAATAGAAAAACATGCAATCATATATCAACGCTTATACATCAATCCAAAGTAACAACAACAATAACAATGGTTAACTGGCGCATGAAATATCACGAATTTTATTTAACTTATAAATTTAATTAATAAGCAGTCTTCGAATATGATTGTACTGATATTAAAGTGTAAAATTGTCATGGAAAAACTATTATCAGAAATGTTAGAGTTGAAAAAATCCGAGAGTGTCGAAATGTAAAAATACATTTTGAACACAACCATATCTGAAAACTGTCCATTAATTAAAATTACATATAATATAAAAATACATATTATATGTACTAATATTCAAAAACTTGATTGAAATTGTAGATAAAGTAAAATTCGTGATTTTTTCAGCAATCAACTCCAATACTAATACTAATGGGAAAGCCTAGACCAAAAGAGTGAAAATGGGTCCAAATGTCTCCCAATGAAATGGAGATTTCTGAATTTGTTCTTATCTTATAAAAATCAAAACCCCACTAGACCAATTTAGAGAAAAAAAAAAAAAAAAGAGCTCGTGTGGGTGACGTTCTCCATGACCTTAACATAGATAAGGATGTTATTCTCTTCAAAACCTCGAAGCTGCTATGTTCTTTCCTTCCTCCCAAATACCACTACTCTTTGTCTTTTAAATCAACATTTTTATTTATTTATTATTTCTTGTCTCCATCCACTTCCTCGTTTCATATTTTATTTTCCTAATTAGTAATTATTTTGTTGCTAGCATGTAGATGTGGATCCCATTAAATCAGAATCTTGTATCTATCATATATATCATTAATTATGATCCCCCTGTTTTACCTTCACTTTTTCTTTGATACTTTTCAAATGGGATCAAACTAATTTGTCCATATCTTTATTCTTTATTCAATAATTAATTTATAACTGTGAAGTAATCCAGATGGTTGCAGAATGTGACTAAATGAGATGTATGTGTTATTTTTAATTAATCTCTCTTTGATTTTTCTTTCTGTCTTTTAATCTGCATATAAACGTAATAAAGAATTCCAAAAGAACCTACACGAGTACGTGATTATCAAGTAATAGGGTTAATTACCTGAAACTTCCACAAATTTTTGGTCAATCTCATTTTACAAAATCTTATATAGAAATAAAAAAAATAATCCTACAAATAATTCTCATCTCAAATTCATCTTCCCAGGTTAAATAGTTAATCTTTTTTTTTTTTGTTATAATTGTTGCCATTAACCTGTTAAGTTTCACGCACAAAATTAAAAATATTGGTAAATTTTGATAAAAGTCACATTACATTGTATTAATGCATATCATTCATGTGTTAATTTATCCACGGTGGACACATATTAATGTTGTCATTGTTTATGTGTCATAAATCCAACATAGAAATTAATTTCAAATCACAAGATTTAAAGGGATATAATTTTTAAACATCAACGATGATCATATTAAGACATACCAATGGTGGTCATGTGATCTTTATTTGCATGTATATCATCTATATGATCATAATGTTCTCAATATGGTCTGATTTCTTGTGTATGTTAGATTTATAATCTATTTTACTATCAATTTTAGGTATTTTAATTTTGATCCTTTAAATATCATTTTTTCCAATTTTAGTTTGATTCTGCTCTAAATGTCAGTTATTGCCTACGTGAATAAAAAATCGGAATTAAAAGTTCACGTTATAATTTTGGTGTTCATGTAGATAAAAACTGAAATGTTGAACAACTCAAATGTAAATTTAAAAAAAAAAAAAAAAGTTAAATGGGTCAAAATTAAAATACATAAAAAAATGTCTAAATTACCAAAGAGAAATTGTAATTTTCTCGATAACATTTATATCAAATATCATTTTAGGATAAAATCCAACTTACTTAATTACTAATAAATATTTTGAAGGTCGACAAAGTTTTGTCTATATGTGTGCTAATAATAGTTCAAAAGAAAGACTATTTAATTTGTTTTTTGACTAATAAATTGAGGAAATAAGACGTTGAATGAAAGCAGACGATTAGTGTTGTTTTCATTGTAGAAAAGTGGTCCAACACACACAGTGACAGTCTCTGTATGTTTCTATGTTCCTCGAACCTTCTTCTTTTATGTCTTTTTTTTTCCTAATTTATAATAGTTTGTTCTCAAAAGAAGATTTTATTTAAAAACACTATTTTGATGTATATCTGAGTTCATTTGTAAATTGGTATAATAGTATCATCATCGTAGAACATAATCGATAGGTTCTAATTCTAAATGTAGGTTCTTAAAGTTTCTACATAAATGTAGGTTACTAGTAAACATATTTCCAACTTTAAAAATTAAATCAACTCCTAAAAAGCAATCGTGATTCACTTTAAAGATTCAAGAGATGAGTTAATTGTTGAGATTATAATTAAGAGTATTTAAATTAATTGTGGGACAAAGCCATTCAAATTAAGTGTTCCTAGTCTAGTCCACCAAAATGGTGCAAATTTGTTTCAATAGGACACCTATTTACTAACCAAAAATTGCCTAGTCATTCACCAAAATCTCCCTGCTACCAATTTCAATCCTCTGCATTTCATTTTCATAAATATTTTATGATGAATTTGGAAAAGAGAAAGACACCACAAGAGCACGTACATTATATTGGGTGTGGGTTATATAATTCACACATCAATATCTTACACAAAATATATGTATTTCAATTATCATTGATCGAAATGTCTGACCCTCTAAGGTATTGACAAAATAGATAATAAACTCTAGTTTTACTTTATATAAATCAAGGATCAAATTGTTGATTCAATCATTCAAACTTCAAAGTTTCTGACATTTTTGCTATTTAATTTATTAATCATCATTTCGTAACTTAGGAAGATTGTTAAAAAGATTAAAAAAAAAAAAACACCAAAGAGTTTGATAGTTAAAACAAACTGCCTATTGAAAAATTGGAACTAAAATCATGAACCCTAAGGTTCAGTTTCGCTTCCACCATACATAGTTTTTGAAACCGTCGATTCAAAATCACGGTTGTAAAACCAAAACTAAAATCATAAACCCCATGGTTTGATTTTGGTTCCACTTTGCATAATTTTTTAAACCAATGGTTTGGATCCGAATCCAACAGCTCCAAGTAGACGTCCACCTCTAACCAGCAATCGAACTCGGATAAGTTTTTGTGTTGATAGATTAACTAAAAGTAAGATTATAGAAATTCAATTTATATCTTCTGTAGGACAAGCCAAGCTTCTAAAGCACTAAAGTATCTCATCATTACAAACGAAAATATCTCATTGTGATACATGTTTTCATTTAGGGTAACTTACAAAATAGAAGCTAAACTATGGTCACTTTTTCACTTTGTTACCCGAACTTTCAAAGTTCACTGTAAAATAACTCAACTTTGTTTTTTTACTAAACGGTAGCCAGAAGTCACCGTCGGTGGAATATTTCAGGAATATTCTGTCCCGAACTTTCAAAATTTACTGTAAAATAGCTCAACTTTGCGGATTTACCAAACGAGTGCCAGAATTAAATAAAATAAAATAAAATAAAAAATAACTAAAAAATACAAATCAAATTAAATTAAATTAAAAATACAAATTAAATTAAATAACTACATTAAATCGGCCGATTTTGGGGTTTTAGTTATTTAATTTAATTTAATCAAATCAAATTAAATCGGCTGATTTTGGGGTGCTGATTTTGGGGTTTTAGTTATTTAATTTAATCAAATCAAATTAAATCGGCCGATTTTGGGGTGCCGATTTGGGGGATTTAGTTATTTAATTTAATTTAATCAAATTAAATTAAATCGGCTGATTTTGGGGTGCCGATTTGGAGGTTTTAGTTATTTAATTTAATTTAATCAAATCAAATTAAATCGGCTGATTTTGGGGTGCCGATTTGAGGGTTTTAGTTATTTAATTTAATCAAATCAAATTAAATCGGCCGATTTTGGGGTGCCGATTTGGGGGATTTAGTTATTTAATTTAATCAAATCAAATTAAATCGGCCGATTTTGGGGTTTTGTTTATTTAATTTAATTTGATTTGTATTTTTTTTGTTATTTTTTATTTAATTTAATTTAATTCTGGCACTCGTTTGGTAAATCCACAAAGTTGAGCTATTTTACAGTAAATTTTGAAAGTTCGGGATGGAATATTCTCGGAATATTCCACTGACGGTAACTTCTAGCTACCGTTTAGTAAAAAAACAAAATTGAGTTATTTTACAGTTAACTTTGAAAGTTCAGGTAACAAAATGGAAAAGTGACCATAGTTTAGCTTCTATTATGTAATTTACCCTTTCATTTATATTTATTACATCACAAAGACACTGATCAAGCCTTTGTATTCATGAATTACAGTCCGATAAAATTTCAAGAATTTATCTTTACCATTGGTAATTCGAGGATTATAAGCATTTTTACAATCAAAATGATGAATGATGCAAGTAAATAAAGCAAAGCAAAAACCATGGCCATATTCATTTATCCTAATCCACAAAATTACATCAAGATTCAGATCATTTGGAGAAAGGATACAGGCAGCTCTCAAATATTAATCTACCAAAACCATAACACATCATCTTGTCATCTACCATACCATAAAATGCAATACCACCCAAAACAGAGCCAAGATGAAAGGGCTTAAAGAGGGGTAGTTAATTACGTGGGGTTATACAATGAAACATAACTATCATCTCTTTCTCTTGGAAGCGGCCCCAGAACCCCGACCCCCTTTGCTATCCGAGGTTGCGCTACTTCCTTTCCCTCTGCCTGAAGGTGCCTTTTTGGCGCTTGAGCTTCCCGAAATCTTCAAGTCCATTTGTACATGGATAGCTGAAATCAAACGGGGGGGGGGGGGGGGGGGAGTTAAAATCGTAGTAAAAGTGAAAATGCTGAAATAACATCATGCAAGTGATAATAGTTGAAATCTGCATCTTGAATTGTCAAAAGAAGTATATATCACCAACCTTTTGAATTTAGCCTCTCCAGATCGGATTGCAGCTTCTCCTTCTCTGGATCAACCGAGTCATCCTCTGAAACAAAGAACATACAACAAGTATACACAATCTTGGTCATCACTACAATCATGAAAAAACAGAGATCCAAACAACAGATGAGAGTAAAATGTCAACATCACAATGCATTGTATTTGATGGAAAGTACATGTTACTCATCATTCTTGTTACAAATACTATGTAGCCTTTATGGTGCACAAAATTTAAAGTCAAAATGAGGTGGCAAAGCTGCATGATTAATACATCTTTCCGGAAAAAAGCAGCAGTCAATAAAAAATATGAAATTTCTTTTACAGACGAGAAAAGCATACCCTGCTCCTCTGCATCTGAGACACTTTCTTCCTCATTTTCAGCAGTTCCTGTTAAAGTCTCCTCAACGGGTTCTAGCATGGCTGCAACCCGTTTGTTCTTTGGAGCCTTTTTAATTCCGGGAATGGTGACTAAGTCTGCAGACTTCACACGCGATGAGTCGCCTTTGTTATAAGCTCTTGTAAGAGCAGATTTTACAGCAGGCTGTATACCATCCAGCGGATTTGGATGCCCCTAATTCATGAACATAGGAATTCAGTTGAGAAAAACTTCAAGAATAGATATTTGAGATGAAAATATAAAAGCGATAACCGATGCACCTTAAATTTTGATATCTCCATGATTGTATCATAGTCATCCATGCTAATGGAGTATTTTCTCATGAACTCCACAACCTCCTTAACAGCATCATCCTGGCAGTTCATTCAACAAAGTAATGCACACGTCCAGCAATTAAAACAAAAAAGATTTAACCTTCAGTAGGTAACAAGGGAACAGATCATCAACCTTTGGTAACTCCCTTAAAGGATCAGTCAACCGTTTCAAAAGAGTAGTCAAGTAGTCAAGTCGCAATGTTGACCTGCAAAGGTGAATGCAATGGCATGATCAAGGAGCATAGATGACAAACTGACACTATCAGAATAAATTTTACACGGATGAATATGCTTAAAAGATTTTGAAAGAGATGGATATTACAGCCAAGTCTAGATCGATTGAACATGCAGCCAAAGAATGAAAAGAATGTACACCAAATACCTTCCTAATTTTGGCTTGTCTGAAGCCAGAAGATGAACATGAAGATCCTCCAAAAGTCTATAATTCTTCCCCATAGTAGAATTCTTTCCTAGCCAGCCACCAAATCTATTGAAATTGCGCTCCCCCTGTAAATGTTTTAACAACTACTAATAAGGATACTGTAACTTTAACCACACACCAAACTTATGAAAGTTATTCCTAGCCAGCCTTAGGCTCTATGTCCACATACTAGTCAAGCAAGAACACTTAAAATGGTAGCACAGCCTAGATGAAATATCACATCATTGAAATATACAAGAAACTGAACTAAATAATTTCTGAAGTTATTACTGGACCGATGAACCTCAAATAACTGACACCTGTACACTAGTTGTCACTTGTCACTACTTGAAAATATTATACTAAGAGATTTTGCAGAAATTTCAAATAATTTCAATAATTATACACATTAATCACGTCATCAGAGACAGAGACCTGAGTATACACACTAATGAAAGATCTGACATGCTAATAGTTAATCCTATAATGATATACATCATCACCTGCTCAAGTATTTCACGCTGCCCATGCAACAGAGCTGCACTGTTCCATAGAAAAATGTACAAACATCAGTAACATCTGTAAGAAAAAATGAACAATTTCGGGACACAGTGCAGAGAACATACGGAATGATGCAAGACGAAAGGCAACCAATCTGGGAGAGCTGCCACTGCCGATATCTCCGAATTTGGACGTTAATAATATCACCATCCCCAATGGACTCAGCAGCCCGAGCAAGTGCATTCATCCTTTTCGTTCCATTATCATCTCTACCAACTGAACTTGGCCTATAATTGATATAATTTTCCTGAAATCAAGGATAAAATGTCTAAGATGCTCAAATGCATAAAGGAATATCTTTACATTGCAAGACTTAATGAGGACCAACCATATCCTTTTTCTATCAATTCTCAGCAAAAAATAAAAAAAGTGCACATGTTAACCTCTGGTACGAGTCATACCTGGATAAGAAGCGGAACCAGATCAGGGTCACTCATGCTAAGGTCGATTCTCTCATCCATTCGCAACTTCCCACTATTGAATCCAAAAAGTCTGCACCAACCAGACGAGACTTAGTTTGCGAGCAGGTTTAACTGAGAAACTCACAAATTAAGAGAAGCTCATCTGACAAAGTCATGATTAAAGTAGCGAAAAAGAATTCTACTCATACATATGGGAAGAAGAATCTCAAATTAACAGGTAAATTTCTCAACTGTTGAAAATTTGCTACTTCACAAATAATCACATAAAAAATCATAATGGGGAGTAACAACTTCCAACAGGTATATAAATAAGGTCAGAAATGTATCAAATAAATAGAGGAATTAATAACTAGGGCTATAAAACAATTGAGAATGAAGCAGATGATAGTACTGAACAAAAGAACACAACATGTGAAGGTAGCATACTTATCAACAGCAGTAAAGGGTGAAATATCTTCATCCTTGGAATTGCTTTGAAGGCGTTGTTTGATGTCATCAAATTTAATGACTGACATCGAGAGACTCATATACTGCAAGTGGTTGAGGGCCATTCGGATATCCCCATTTGTTCTTTCTGCAAGCTCCTCAAGCGCAATCTATGATCAGAAAGCACAATCTCAATCCGTTGACAAATAGAGTAATAGACATACTACAAGCAACAAACAATAGCTATTAGTAAAACATAATAGATCCCTTAAAGTGAGCACCTCATTAACTTGAAGCCCTTCAGCATTTGCAATTTGTGATAACCTTTTGGAGATCTGTCAATGCCAAGAAAAAAAAAAAAGAATTATTGACAAAGACCAAAAATAATTATCATACATACTTAATCAACCAAGAAATGCAAGCAAAAACTGAAATTCACACGTCAAATGTTGGAGCAAATTGCCAGGTTACATCAACTTTTTGCAGGGACAGAAAATAGAGATTGTAGACCATATCAGCAAGGTGAACAGGAGATGCGATTTGAATTCATCCATACAGCCAAAGGGAAAGCCATAAACCTTTAAAATAAGAATATCATGATGCTAGTAATAACCATCAAAATAGTTCACATGGTTCCAACTCAATGATGACATGACTTCAGCCACTGGTAATTTAAAGATACAACAGATTGACACTTTTTGATATCCGCTCTTACTAGAAAAAAAAGAAATCTAAATAGTTGCTATCTCGCAAACAGAAATATTACTTGAGCAATTTGAAAACAGCCTTCCATATTACTCAATACACCCAATTTCATGCTTAATAGGCCATCAAGTAATACATTTGCGACCATGTGATGGCAGTCACAATAAGTCATCAGCTTTTTCTTTAGCGCTGTGACAACCACTCTTTCTCAAAGTTACATTAACATCAGTACAAAGTCAAGTCAAAACATAAGGGAATTTTATAACCAAAGAGAACTTTAAGTTTGGATATGCACAGTCAGAAGCTACACATGCAGAAGAGGTTTAGTATATTCTCCCCTATGATCTCCATTGCTTGTCAATCACCATATGAGACCAAGCCTCACCCCAAAAGGCAGTCACATCAAGAATCAGAACTAGCAGTATACATCTATAAGTTATAATGAAATTGGAAGTATTTACAGTCTCTCACTTGTTTTTGCATCCATATTAAATAAATAAGATCAGAAGAGACCTGCTGCTTTGTTGGCTTTCGAAAGCTAAGCAGTAAGCAGTAGTTCACAAGGCTCTTAAGTTTCTGGCTATAGCGATCATTACAGATGCATATTATAGGAATTTTTGAGATTTTGATGCTGGCAATAAGATCAGCGACTCCACCCCTGTCTCCAGCAGACATACCATCAACCTCATCCATAATGAGAACAGTCTTTGGATGCTGAGACCTGCAACATCGCTCAAAATCGTCAGCAGATCATTAATTTACTTTCAGATGCAAGCACAAGAGTTGAATTCCAACCGTTCCATGTTAAGACTCAAGGCTTTATTGCTAACAAGTTCTTTGATAGAATTAGAAGTGTTTCCCCCAATTCCTTTCTCAATTTTACTATCAGCCTTTCCACGACTATCGCTAGCATTAACCTACACAAAAGAATAGTTATAAACACCAAAAATGGTTAGATGCATACAACTTTCAAAAACGGGGGAGGGGAAAAGACAGAAAAGAATAGTTATAAACACCAAAAATGGTAAGACACATAACGGGGGAAGGGAAAAGATGACAGATAACTGCCTAACCTCAATGGTGTGTAAACCAAGCATCTGACTGACCAGCTTTGCTGAGGTAGTCTTCCCAATACCAGGTGTTCCACTCAGCAGCACAGCTTTCTTAGCACCAGAATCATTCTGCTTCTTTCCTTTTCCTTTTTTCCCAGTATTAAGGAACTGTTCGTTCCAATTTACCAACCAATCATGGAGCTGCTTCACCTGCACTCAACTAGATACCGTCAGTAATAAAGCATTTATAGATACAGACCTCGGGCATAGAGTTTCTTGCCCAAAATAAAACAACTACTACTTAGCCTTCATCCCACTCTGCTGGTCAGCTATATGGATTATATATCTCACCCAGATCTTGAAAATAAAGACTGAACGCATACCAGGGACTGATTCCCGACTATATCATTCGGGACCTTTGGCCTATATTTTTCTGTCCATGGCAACCAAGACTGTGAAGTAGGTTGATTTTTTGGCTTGGAAGATGTTGGAATAGAAGCCATTCCTTTTGTTTCTGTGCTTCGAACAGTCTGACCAGCTTGTAAGAGAAAATTTTTTGAAGTTAACCAGTAGAACATACTTGGACAAGTCAAATGAAAAAGGACAAGCCAAGCTATGTTGAACCATAGATGCTGATAAAACAAATCTATAATGAATCTTATATATTCCCAATCATGGGACCATACATGGGTGATGAGATGTAAAATGGTGGCTTCAGCCAAACACCAAATTATGGTTCATTGGGACATACTATTTTTTTCTGACTTTTGCGGGCTCTTCTTAGGAGGAGATGGTGCAACCTTATCCACTGGCTTCTTTGATTTATTTGATGCTCGAATCATATTAAATAAACCATCCTCTGTAAGAAAAGGAGTACTGCATAAGAGCCAAAGAGAGAATTATATAAACATGGTGAGAAAGCAGCACAAGAATGTACTTAGTATCACAAGTTTAAGATAAAAAGATCAAATGAGAAACTTGCCCAAGCTCCTTGGCCTTGGCAGACTTCCGTCCAGCAATATCTTCATCACACAGAAGATAACTCTGCAAGAATTAAGATAAACACTCATAATACAACCCAACAATAAAGCAATAGTATATCTAATTATCACAATAATCACCGTCTTTTTGCTGACAGATCCTGTAACACGACCACCATGGCGTTTGATCAAATCCTCAGCTTCTTCTCTTTCTAAACTGGAAGAATAGAACAATGCAAAAGGCAACTTCAAACAGAAAGACAAAGCATTAAGGAGAAATATATGATGATACCATGTCAGCATATAAAAAGACAATATCATTCAGCACACATGCTTGTTGTGGCATACAATAAGAGAGTATACTTCCGTTCAGCCATTCACACAGGAAACACCATATACAGCCCCATCATCTTTTGTTATTACACAAACCAAATATCTGAGCTATGGATACACACTCTTCAGGTTTAACGGATTACCTGTCAAGTGTTCCACTAATCACAAATGTCGAACCATCTAAACAGTTAGCAGCACCTTCAGGAAGTTCCTGACACACAAGAAACTCAATAATTGTCAACAAGCGGTGTTTTAAACAAAATATTTACAATTCCTAAAACTTGTGTACCTTCTCTCCTTTGTGAGGAGGATCTTTCCTCTCACCAAAGTTCATGAAACCTCCCCTTCCTCCACCACCTCGGCCTCTTCCACCGGCTGGTGCACCTCTCCCACCTCGGCCTCGCCCACCAGGTTTGACAGATTTAGCATCCTTATCATCCATGTCCTCTGTATCACTTTCATCAGCATCCATGCTTTCTGTTTTAATTGGAGTGACTGAAGAACCTTCACCACGACCCCTGCCACTCCCAGCAGATCTTGCACTAGATTTTAGTTTTTTGTGATCATCTTCGTCAATATCGTCAACAATTTTCTTAGCAACTCCTTTACCAGAACTACTTTTCAACTTCTTGTTTGGAGTGGCATCAACAGAAGCCTTCCTTGAGGTAGGTGTAACAAAATCTTCATCTTCATCATCACTTTCAAGTTTGCGGGTTTTCTTTCCAGGTTGGGGCTTAACATTGCTCGCTAACTCCATACTACCCTTTTGTGCCTTCTTTTTAGCAGAAGGTTCCTCAACCTCCATCTCATCTTTTGTGCTCTGTCCATCTTTAGCAAAATATTTGCTTGTTTTCCTCCTACCAGAGCATTCTTGTACTCCTTGTAGCTACGATCCACCAAATAGAAACACATGTTAATTAGATTTCTAAAAAATATCTGTGGAAGAAATGAGGTATAAATGGATGACTAGAAAAAGATAAAGATCCAACAGGTGCTGTACTTGTAGTGTTCTTTATTTTTATAAAGATACCGCGGTTAATATGCCTCCCAATTGTTCCACAGCTCAGATACAAAGCAAAGTAAACCACAGACACGAGATGCTCCTAAGAAAATAGTTGTATTTTCAAAGGGAATAGTAAGTGGAAGTATATTCCTTTATAACCATCTCAGTTTTCTTATCTTCAAATTATGTATCTAGGGAAATAATTTGAAGATCCTTCACTAAACAACAATAAGATTGAACATTCGAAAGGAGAAATAGAGCAAACCACAAATTCATCCAGTTTTACATTGTATCTAACACTAAACTCATACTAATTTTTATGATCATGCAAGAAAGCTACTGAGTGGTTCATATTGGAAAGGGGTTTCTAGAAGAGAGAGAGAGAGAGAGAGAGAGAGAGAGAGAGAGAGAGAGAGAGAGAGAGAGAGAGAGATTTTAGCAAACATACCAATTTTCCAGGCTGTGAGACAGCAGGAGGCTTCTCAGGTGTACAGGGCTTTGCCAGCTTTGAAGTATTTCCATTCCCAGCGCCTTTCTCATTTGGTTTCATGAACCATTTTCTTATATCTTGCGCCTGCAATACCAGAGAAAAAATTATCGATGATGGTCATATTGATATCATCATTCCCCCAAACAAACCCATGTCAGTAAAATCTGGAATAGAAAAAAAAAACACAAGACGGGGGAAAACTGTCCGAAAGGAACCACTTAAAAATAAAGAGCCCAGAAGCTACGTCTATAAAGAAATTCGCATCAGGATCCTAATTTTCCACTTACCATTACAAAACTTTATAACTGGCTTCAAACTGCGAATTCTTAACTTCAAATAACCATCTGAAACAAGAATACAAAACAAAATCAAGAAAAAATGTATAGGGAAAAATCACATGAAAAGGAGAAAATCAAGCGTTTACGGCAGATTACAAGTAAAGTAAACTATAACCACTTAACAAAGCAAACACAAACAAATTCAGAGTAAAATAACATGATTATATAAGAAAAACCGTTCCCATTACAAACTCATCAATGTCATACAGATCCACTTCACTACCCATCCGATATCAACACTCCAAATAGGAAACTAAACCTCTAGTTTCAGAAAATTTGCGAAAATTTGTAAAACCCTCGCTCTCTCGGTAAATCCTTCTTCGCGCGGCTCTGTGGCTTCTTATCGTAGGTTTTTACTTTTTTTTTTTTTTCTTCTTTTTATGAAATCAAAACGAAATTAATAATAATATGCGGCGAATCTGCTCTTGGTTAGAAAGAATAGGTTGGGGAACCAAAGGTACAAGTCTAATATGAGAAGAATGGCTGACACGTCCTGCTAAACGAACTAGTTCGATTGTCTTAGTGACGGCAAATTCCACCCTACATGTGATGGTATTACTATCACATGTTAGGATGGTGCCATGTGTCCACTTTTAATGTCATAAGTGTATTTTTTTCTATCATTTTAAATACAAAATGGACACATGGCACCATCCTAACATGTGATGGTAATACCATCACATGTAGGGTGGAATTTGCCCTTAGTGACTCTACTCTTAACAAGCAGCGCCGTACCATAGCCCAACCACTTGGTAGTAAATATCGGTTTCGATTAATATATCAGGATCTTGATTTTATGGAAATATAAGTGGACATATCGATTTAAGTGGAAATATCGGATATTTTTATACAAAATTTTATAATCCTTTTATTAAATTTCAAAAAAAAATATTAAATTTAATTAAATTATGAGAGAAACCTAAATGTTAGAGTACTAATTTATTTTAAATAATTTAACTAAATTTATATAAAATAATTGTTTGTTCCACTTATATACAAAAATATAGCTATATAAAAAGAGAAGGGTTAATTACATAAAAATACATGAACTTTAGAGTGTAGTTTCAATTACAACATGAACTTTTGACTGTAACATAAAAAAAAGTTCAATTTAACACTTGTTTCAATTTAAAACATGTTTTGAGATTTTCGGACTCTAATTGATGATGTGGAGCCCGAAATGTTAAATTAAAGTCATGTCATCAACAAATGTGATATTTAGAAAAGAAAAAAAAAACGAGTGGAAAAAGAAGAAGAAAAAGAAAAAAGAAAATTAAAAGCTAAAAAAATTAAAAAGAAGAAGAAGAAATATTGCGTATGTTCTCCAACCTTCTTTCCCTACTCTTCTGCCTTCCCAATCCCCTCGCCACCATCACAACCTTTTGATCTTTTCCTTTTAGCCATCTTTCTTCTCATCTTGCCACCGTCACCACCTTCCCCTCCCAATCTCAAAATCGAATTTAAAAAATAAAGATGAAAATCGTAAGAGTTAAAACAAATGAAATTTCAAATAAAAACTTCTTTTGAAAATTACTAATAGTCGAACGGTTTATGTTGACATGAGTATGTGTTTGGTCTTAAGTAGATGATCGTTTTGATACAAATTTGGTGTAATTTGGTTGAGAAATGAAAGAAATTGAATTTTTAAAGTTTGGAGGTCATCAATGAAGTTTTCCGATGAGACATGGCGGCAGATAGAGAGTTTATAGATAGATTTAAGGGTTGTTTTCTGGAATTTTCGAAAAAACAAATGATTGGGTTTCATTTTGTAGAATTTAGTAATAGATGAGATTTTTCTTGAATTTTTCGGCAACGGTAGTCCGACAGTGGTTCGACGACTGCTGGTGGCTCTAAGGAAGAAGACGCAGAAATTATTATTTTTTCAATTTATTTTTTTGTTTTTTCTTTTCTTTTCTTTTTTTTTTTTCATTTTCTTTTCATTTTCCTTTTTTTTAGTAACATTCCACATTGGATGACTGAGTTTTAATTATAAATTTCGAGTTCCATGTCAGCAATTGGAGCCCAAAAAGCCCAATCATGTACATAATTGAAACATGTTTTAAATTGGACGTTTATGGTGTTACAGCTATAAGTTCATGTTGTAAATGAAATAAGACTTCAAGTTCATGTTTTTTCACGTAATTAACCCAAAAGAGAAAGATAAATAACTCAATTTTAATCAATATCCTTCAAATACACTGTATATAAAATAAATTTGCAGCTTATTATTATTTCGGTGCCTTCATTTTCGCCATATTTCGCCGAAATATCCCAATATTTTCTTCCTGTGTTAAAGTGATTATCTATTTACTGTGATAGTTTCAGAATTAAAGATATTAGAGATAATTGATGTATATATAAATATATATACTATCATAGTATGATATCATCTAAAAAAAATTGAAGAGAATAAGATGACTTTCATACTGGATATTAACTTTCCATGCAATAAATTCATAAAAAAAAGATAAAATTAAAAAAAAAATCGCCAATATCAACACTGATATATTGCCGATATATCCGCCATACACCGCAGTTTTATAAAAGAACTCACCAATATCGACATTTTACCGATATTTTTCGATATTTCTCCGATATTTTAACAAAAAAAAAAGTTGGGTATTATTATTTTGGTACTTGAATTTCGGTGAAATTTTGTAAAAATTTCATCCATGCTTACTACCTCAGCTAATGAATATGTCAACCGCTTTAAAGGAGAATAGGCGAAGGACATCTGTAGGAACATTAAGGGCCTTGAGACCCGAGACTTACAGGACGGCTTGGTAGTCAGCTTCTAGGGCTTTAATCATCTTTATTTTGGTCTATTTTTCAGTCAAGACTCTAAGAGAAATGATTTTTGTCCAATTATACCTTTCTAATATTTATTGGTGTCGTCTTAAGTATAATATGATGGTACAGAGTGAAATATATGATGGTACGTGTTTAAATATGTTATAACGAGAGTGTAATAATTCACTGTAGAAAGAAACATTCTTTTTTAACCAAAAATTTTGAAACTATTCTTTTGAAGCTAGGAGAATATATTTATGCACCATTATATCTTTAAGAAAATTAATCTTTTACCGTTATATACTTCAGTTTATACCACCATATTTCACCTCTTGTTATCATTAAATACATATTTATAATTCCATCCCTAAGGTACATATTTATAATTCCATCCCTAAGGATATCACAATTGGTCTTATTAACACCCAATGGTGTGAGTCTTATGTAACTCATCCCCATTTTAAAAACACTCTCATTTTAAAAAGCATACATCCACATTAATTTTAACATTAATGATCTTTATGTTTTGGTCTAATTAACCCTCAAACCATCTTTTTTATATTAACATTAATTAATTACATTTATATTTTTAAAAAATTAAACTAGTGAATTATTGAAAATATATTAACCTATTCAATTATTTTTACTAATTAATATATTTATAAAAATGTTCAAAATTAAAGTTATACTTATTATTCTTCTAGCAATATAACTTTATTAAAATAAACACTATAACATAATATTGTTTAAACCATATATATAAACATAATATTGTTTAAACCATATATATAAAAATAAGATAATTATATATTTATAACATAAAAACATAAAATAAATTTAAACAAATAAATACTATTTTTCTTTAAATATCATAAATTTAAGAAGAAACATATAAAACTTAAATTAAGTTTTACCTTTATGTTATATTAGTATGATCTTTATATACAAATATCATAACCTTTATGTAATTTTGTAACTCAAAGAAAAAAATCACTTTTCAGTGCATTTTTTGGATACACCATACATTTATATGATATAACGCATACATTTATGTGATATTACATATACCTTTATATCAATATAATCACACATTTATGTAATTCCTTTTTTATACTTTTTAGTTATGTTAATCATATATTTAGTTATGTATTCATATTTTTTAGTTATATTTGGTGCACCTTTAAATCTATTATATATATATATACTAATAGTAGGACAGTTGGAAATAATTTCAGGATTGCCACTTTCCCGCTAAAAAATGTCACATCATAATGCTGACTCTGTAAATAATTCCTTTTATTTTTAATTTTATTTTCATTTTCTAAATAATTTTGAGTTAGGTTTCCTCTTCAAGCCATTTGAATGAGGTTTTCTCTCCAGGCCATTGTACTATATAAGTTCTAAATGGTTGATTAAAATACACATTGAACAATTGAGCAAGAAAAGAAATAATGGAGATGAGCATTAAGCTGAAGATTGGATGCTGCTTTCAGTAATCAGAAGCAGTAAGCAGAATCAGCAAGCTGCATCAATAAACAGCATATAAGAAGCCTTAAGGAGGATTGAGAGGCTTTCTACTGGATCAGAACAGAAAACAGTTCATTTTCTGAGGGGGAAGCTTCAGAAAAGCTTCAAGGAGTCCTGAAAGATTTGAATCAGGAATACACCGATGAAGCAACCACAGAGGAAGTTGTGGAGACAGGACTCCATGTACTGGCTACTGTAGCAGTACATAATACTGATGAGCAATAGGATGCAACTTATGCTGATGCTGCAATCCCTAGAAAACTTGTTGAAGAAATCATCCTGCTAGCAGTTGCCGAATATGAAAGAACAGATGATGATTACTTCATGGTGGAGTTACAACAGCTGATTGAGCGAACTTACCTTGATGCTCAGAATCTTGAGATCCTAAATGTTGCCACCAGAGCTGCTGAAGCAAGGTTAGTTGATGATGTTGAGAACGATGTTGAGATAGCTTCTCCGAGAAGACATCGGGTGCAGTTATTGTTGAGACAGTACTGGAGGAGGATAAAAAAAGGAAACCAGATGAGGAAAGAATGCCTCGAGGAGGCAAAAAAGCTCTTGTTGTTGCTCTCGAACCAGATCCTGAAGATGGAGGAGACTCCTCAGATAGCAATGGTGAGGATCCTAAAGGAGACAGTCCACCCGGATCACCATTCAAAATTCTGGAATCTGCTGATGCCAAAAGGAGAAGATTCCAACAGTATGCTAATGAAGAAGCTCAACAACAAGAAGATCCGAGTCGAGCTTTGGTTCATTACACTCATGAGGTTGCGGAACCAGATACAACTAGAGTTATGATTCTTTCTGACTCTTAAGAACAATCCCTCCAAGGGATTATGAATGTTGTTCATGGGCTCATTCGAGCTCTGCAGATGCATGAGCTAAACATGACAAGCAATATTCATAGAAATGATCAAGAACACTCATCCTCGATGGAGGACCTGTGAAAGGAGTTATCTAAACTTTTTTCCCGCATTTAAAGTAGGCTGAATGATAAGTGGAATGCTCAGTATCATGAGTGAAAGAAAGTTGAGCATACATAACAAGTTACCAGTGAAGCATGAGATAAATCAATTGATGAGGTCAAAAACACTCTTGCTGTACAGAATATGGTGCTCAAATCACTCCAAGAAAATGCCACAACATAGGCTCGTGTTGCTCAGAACACAAATGATAAAATCTCAAACCTTGAACTGTTTGTTAGCGAGATGCGAGCCATTTTACATCGGGCATTTTCTCAACATGTGTCCACTAAATCAGCGCATTTTGGAGCCGTCTCTTTTGATAATGCCAAAAAAAGGGAAAGTCAGAAAAGAGTAGAAGATGAGCTGAATGCTGTAGTGGAGGAGGTCATAAAGGATATGAAAGATGATGTACATTTGGTAAAGAAACGCAGAAAAGCTATTTTTGAACATGACCAAAGTCCTCTGTCCAAAAAGAGGAAAGACAATTAGGATGAAAGATGTGCAAGTGTTGGGGCTACTACTTCCCAAATAGTAAGTAGCACTGCAGCTCAGCAAGGAACGATAATTCTAGTTGCACCCACTTGTCAAATGAGTACAAGACAGCAAGATAAGCAACAACAACAGCAAACAGGCACACAAGCTAAACCTTATATGACTATTATTGAACCAAACAGAAGGTTGAGTAAAGCTAGATGGAAGTAGCTGAAAGAGGCTGATGAGCAGAGGAGAAAACAGCTGAAAGAAGTTGAGGAGAATAAGAGAATGGAGAAGGAGGATTGGATATCCAAATTGGGCATGATCGGATAAAATAAATCAAGCTAGTCAAGGGAGTTGATGAAGCTCTGTGTTGTTATCCACCTCAAGATATTCCCTATCTTGATCTTGTATCCGCCAAAGTTTCCATCTTACTAGATCAAATACCCTAAAGTGTAAATATTGCTTGGGACATGAAGATATTTGATTGTGTGTTTCTGCCGAAAAATAGGAATCCAACATTTCAAGAGATTACCCTTTTCAAAAGATCTGAATATTTAAGGTATTTCAGACACTTGTGCAGATATAACTGTTTTGCAGCTTATCCAACATGTCTCGATGCCTTGAGGAGATTTGAAAAAATTGGCAAGAGATGGAGAGTTGGATATTTAGAAAGATTTGATAAAGAGGGTCAATGAAGGTGAGCGACTTCATTTCTATGAAGATTGCTGGCTTCGTTGGATTCAAGTTCCTGATATCAAGAAGAAGGTGGATGAGACCTATCAAGAGTCAATCCTGAATTGGTGGAAATGAACGAAATATGAGCAATGAAAGCCACCTGAAGATGACTCAGTAAGAAGGAAACTGTTTATAAGACCAGAATCCTGAGGAAGTGAACGCTTACTGTAATTTCTCAGAAGATGTTTTAGTAAGCACTTCCTATAACTTAAACTCATTCTTTATTGTTTCATTCTTAAGTTACTTTTCTGGAGTTGGTGAACTATGTAATTTTTTATGATAGTTCACTTGTACTTTATTTGTACAAATTGTATGTATTTATGTACATCTGTATATGCTGCTTTGTAAAGGTTTTGTCATCATAAAAAAAGGGAAAATTGTTGGGATATTTTTGTATAGGCTTTGATGAGACAAAGTAGATTTTGTATAGGAATTTGGAGTACCCCATTTTTTCCATAATGTTTATGTGGAACTTAGTTTTTGGTTAAGTTTCTATTTTGCTAAAGTTAGAAGAACAAGAAGATGGAGGTTTTTGATTACAACAGGATTCTGCAAAAGAGCAAAGATTGGATGTTGCTTTCAGTAATCAGAAGCAGTAAGCAAAATCAGCGAGCTGCATCAGTAATCAGCATATAAGAAACAGTAAGGAGGATTGAGAGGCTTTCTACTGGATCAGAACAGAAAACAGTTCATTTTCAGAAAGTTGTTCAAGAATCAGTAAATAGGATTCAGAACCAGTAAGTTGTTTAAGAATCAGTGAGCAGGATCCATAACAAAAGGTGGCGCAGAACAGAAATAATTTGCTGCAACCTGAGCAAGAAACAGTAAGTTACAACACTCTTATTTATTACAGTATGAGGAAGGATTGAATGCAGTACGATGAATATGCCTTATCAAAATATCCGGTAGATGGAAGTTAGTAACCGACCAATAACACGCTGTCATCTGGACCGCAGACCTGCAAAAGTACTGTTGCTGAGGAGTAGCGCCATTAATGCCCTGCAGAGTAGGATATACCCTATTTTCCAGTTTTTTCAAGAGCATTATATGCGAAGATCAAATGAGATCAAGATTTGAATTTCAACAAGGAGTGTATCTCTCTTCAACGAACATATTTCCTATAAGTATAAAAGAAGGTGGAAGGTGGGTTTGACAGAGAAAACTACTGAACTACTGAAATATTCTAAACTCTCATTCTCTCTCAAGTAAACACAAGTTTTCTCAAAGTTCAATCACCCAACCTTCCTGAAGCAGTTAAACCGAAGATATCCGGAGCTACAAAAATCTTAAGGTTGTCTTCTCGCACCAGTTGAAGAACATATACTTTTAATCATTTGTTGTGTGCTAGGTTGCTTTAGTTGGTGTCCTTAGTGGGAAGGATTTAGATCCTCACTAAGTGTTAGCTTTAAGTTGTTTAGGCTTCTTACTCTATGTGAGTATTTGTACCTTGTGTGGGATTAGCTTAAGAATTTTACTGATTCTAGTAGGTGATAGCTCGTTAGGAAGAAAATGGTAAAGTTGAGACTTGTAAAACAATCTGACCTAGTGGAGTTCCTCCTTAGTGAAGGAGAAAAGTGGACGTAGAAGGATACCACATTCGAACCACTATAAACCACCCTAGTGTGTTTATTGTTTTATTTATCTGTTGCATATCTGATATATATCCTGCTCATATTGCATAAAATGATCTTGGTAACATCATACTTAGAAAGGAAAAACGTTTTTACAAAAGAAACTCTATCTTAAGTATTTCCGCTGTATATTGTAAACTCTGAAACAATAAGCTGATTAAGCATTCTGCCAGCTTACTGATTTGGCCGAGTAGTTGTATTCTATCTAGAATTCAGTAACTCCTTATAGAAAGTTTTAAAAAGTAAAAATTTGATAGAGGTTCATTCACCCCCTCTGAACCTCTAACCATTTGGGACCAACAATATGAGTAATATCATATAAAGGTATATTTGTAGAAGTAGTGCTAATTTTTTTTATATAGTTTTTTTAAAGTTAAAGTACATAAAGGTCATACTAATATAATATAAAGGTCACACGAATGTAACATAAAGATAATACATGAATTAAAAAAGATAAAAAAATATGCAAATTCGGATCGGATCCATGCAATTGGTGCACTAAAAACTAACTCCTAACTTTTTCATGTTGCTACATATGTATATGAAAGAATTTTTGAAATGAGGGATGACATCATACTTGCTTACATTTCCCTTTGTGCTTCCAAGTCTATCCACCATATCATAACATATTGTGATCCAGAATATATCAACAAGATCCATGACGACATATAATTAGGGAACAAAAACTTTTGTGCACCTGGTGCACGAACTATAAATTGTGCACTCGAGTCGACCTGACCCATCACTCACATGTACGTACCCGCACGTGCCATTAGGTCACAGACAAAATCCACCCAAACATGCTCCCAGGTGTCAGACTTTTATGTTATGTTAACTATACCTTTTAGTAATGTTAGTCATACATTTTAGTAGTGTTGGTCATACTTTTTTGTTATGTTAGTCATACATTTTGTAAGGCTAACTGTACCTTAGCATTTTTTTAGACAGATATATTAACTATTCATTCATTTTAGTTATAACAGTCATACATTTTAGTTATGTTAGTTGTACATTTATATATTACATAAATGTATGACTATGTTGATATAGAGATATAAGTAATATCACATAAATGTATGAGTATTATCACATAAAGGTAAACATGTACAAATTGTAGTGAAATTAAGATTTTTTGAGTTAAAAGTATTAAATAAAGGTATGATATTTGAACATAAAGGTATGACTACTTTAACATAAATGTATGACTGTTGGTCCTAAGTGGTCAGAGGTTCAAAGGGGGGTGAATGAACCTCTATCGATTTGACAAACTTTTCTATGAACAGGTTCCTAATTCTCTAGAGAAACAGTAACCTGACTCGAGTCAGTAACCTGGCACAATGCTTATCAGGTTCCTGTCTCGGAACATAGTATATAGCGGAAAAAACACAAAGATAGAGTTTCTGTTTTGCAAACCAGTTTTCTTTTTCAAAGATGATTTTATCATAATCTTTTGACCTGTATACTTATGACAAATGCAACAAGATAGATATGCAACAATGCAATGCAGATAGACAAAATCAAATAAACACTTATAGCTTATAGTGGTTCGAAGGTGGTGTAATTCTTCTACGTCCACTCTACTTCTTCACCAAGGAGGAACTTCGTTAGGTTAGTTAGATTTACAAGCCCAGTTTTACAAACCTCTTCCTAATAAGTTATCACAACACCCACATAGGGTACTAATCCCACACAGGGTACAAATCCCACACAGGGCAAATAGGCTACACAAGACTACAAAACTTAGCAAAGATCAAATCCTATTAACTAAGTATACCAAACTTAAAACAACCTAGCACACAACAAATGGTTAAAAGAAAATAAAAGGTTCTTCAACTGGTGCGGAACAGTCTTGATCTTTGAAGGTCTAACACAATTGCAGACTGCTTTTAGAAGGTTGAGTGGCTAGAACAAGAGTAAGCTTTGAGAAGCTCTGGAGTATTTCTAATTTTCCCTATGACACTGTTCCACACACTCTTCAGTCAGCCACACCTTCTATTTATAGATCTTGAGAATATATCTGTTGGGGAAGTATCCGTTGAAGGGGAACACTTCTCCATCTTGAATTGAAGCTTTGGTCTCCAAGATCTTCTTGTGTTCGCATTAAATGCTTTTGAGTTGTTTTTGACATGTGCATTTAATGCGCCTACTATTTTTGACCTTCATGCAACGGGTGGCTACTCTAGTCACTAGATAGTTTTGCTCCACTTTGAGTTGCATGGTCTTCCTCGTACTGCATGGATGAGAGTAGCACTTATCTTTCAAAGGATCCGTTGGCTACTTCCTACTTTCTCTGTAGATTGCGGTAGCTCTTTCTTGCTTGCTGCTCAGGATGTGATTCCATGCTGCTTTCTGTTTCACGCCAGCATCCTATTTCAGAACAGCTTCCTGATCTCGAAACCTGCAGTCAGCTTCCTGACGTGCGTGTCCTGTTGATCTGCTTCCTGATTCTGAACATCTTCCTGTTCCAGAATCCTGCTTGCTAATTCCTTTAGCTTTCTGCTCTTAAAAGATATCTTCCTGGCTCTTCTAAGGTTGGTTTTCCTTATTATTTGGAAAACCATTACATGATCTTATCCATAGAAAGATAAGCTTATGATCATGTAAACCGTGACAACTTTCTTTAGCAAACTTCTTTGTCTTATTATGCAACCTGTTCTGTCTTATCAAGATAACTCCAAAAATATCCCAACAATGACTAACATAACATAGAGATCAGGGCAAAAAAAAAAGTAAAAGTGTGCGGATCCGGATCAACCCACACCCGGACCCGACCCGAGTGCATGTGTGAATCAGGTGCACACAAGTGCTACTCTAATTAGGAATGTTAAACGGGCTTGTCCTAGCGATTTCGGGTTAAACGGACCAACTTAAATGAACCTCGAATATGGGGACTTAATCTAACCCTAACAGACTTCTGGCTAAACAGGTTATTATCAGGCTCTTAATAAAACAATATTTATATTTTAAATATAATTTTTTAAGTTAAGATATACATAACATTCAAAATTTACATATAAAATTAATTGTTATAGATTACAAAAACATCATTAAGTTAGATTATCATTAAGAGTTTATATTTGCTGAAATTTATAGATGATAACATTAAAAAATGATTATAAATTGCAACAAAATATGAGCAAACTTGTTATTTGTAGGCATTTATTGGCTAAGTGTTTGATATTATATAGTTTATAGGTGGTATATTGTTATTATTTAATTTATTTCATATAGTTAATTCTTATAAATAAAATTTGAAAACATTAAATTTAGGATAATATACATATAATTGAACATTTATATTACATTTTATATATTTAAAACTAAAAAAATTAATATAATTTTCAAAAAATTAAAAAAATACGGGCTAGCAAGCCAATCGATTAATCGTTGGGCTGGTTCTAACGGGTTTCGGGCTAAACGGGCTTTCGGTTAAATGGGTAAATTTAAACGAGTTAGAAATATTCGATCCTAATCCTATTTTCTCCGACTTAAATGGGTTTAACATCCCTACAAATAATGTAAAAAAAAAAAGAAAAAAAATGATTTGTCACACATTTTACATAATAATATTACGATAAGATAACACAACCAAGAAGAACTTACGAAAGAAAAATGCATATACAATGTTTAATTTCATGGAAGAAGATAGAAATAAGGTATATTACATAATCCCTGTTAAAATCAAACGATATAGATGTGTTGGAAAATGTGTGTGTATTTGAAATGACTCAAAATAATAAATGGAGAAAGTCGAGACAAAAGTTAAACTCTTTTTCATTGAGAAGAAATTGTCTCATATTCAATGCTTCACAATCTACAATAATCGTCCCAAGATACGACGACTTATTACCTTAATAATCACAACACAATGAATCCAAAGGTTTTTTTTTTATCAAACGAAAATGATATTTGAAACGTTTTGAGTCAAAGATAAGAGAGAATTACTATTGCAAGAATACTAAGAATGTAAATCATAGTAGAGTGAATGAAATGATTGAATATGTAGTCTATTATAGAATATGAAAAGGCGTTGTGTCGTTTAGGAACTAGACATTTTATTGGTTTGAAATAGTGTGGCCCACAATCGTTCAGTTTGGTTGCATACATTTAAATTAGATTGCATTAATTCAATTCAAACTCACATTTGTAAACATTCTTACATTTTGAATTTATTTTACATGCTTAAGTTAACAACTTCAAACATTAATTTTTTATTTATCTGAAATTGGATTTAAGAAAATAAATACTCTAAATTTATCTACTTGAAATTTAGATTTCAATTTTACAACTTGTTTCCATTTTAGTCATACGAAACACTATATAAAAAATTGATCAATACCAACTTTTCCAAACCAATTTTCAACCTTATCAAGTGAGGTCTATTTCGCAAAGTCCAATTATTTTATAGGGGGTTAAATGCAAAAATGTTCAAGTTTTGGGGTCAAAGTGCAATTTGCCCTTTTACATAACTACGGCAGTTGATAGTTCCTCTCCTCCACAAGCAATGGCTTTATGTGGGATTTCAATTCCCTCTACGAAATTTCATCATCCTCAACTCCTCATTGTTCAAAATCTAGTCACTCCATCAAGAAAACCAAAATTACATTTTTCTTCCACCATCTCTCATACTTCTTCTTCTTCCTCCTCATTCTCTACAACCTCTTCTTCTAGTAGCGAAATATTTCCAGTTGCTCTCTGCAGAAGAACGATTAACCTCTCAATTCTTGGGTTTGTGTTTCCAATTTCAAGATTCTTGTTTTTCTCTAAGGCCATTGCCTCGGAAGCATTGAAGCTTGATACATACACTGATTCGAAAGAAGGGTTCACTCTTCTCGTGCCCTCTTCTTGGATTAAGGTTTCTTTTCTGCTTTTTGTCCCAAAATAAATCATGGTTTTTTTTTTTTTCCCATTTAAAACACATTAGCAGACAGTGATGGCCATGTTTGACATTTTCATCTACCATCAGCATTTGTATGTTATTAAATTTAGGCACAATAATGCAAGTAAGAACATATATTTTTTTGAGAGTGCTGGTTTTGGGAACTAATGCAGATGGTGTGTATTTGATCAGGTTGATAAGGCAGGGGCAACTGTTTTGTTCGAGGATGCAAGTAAAAAAGTAAACAATGTAGGTATAGTGGTGAGTCCAACTCGGATTTCGAGTCTTGATGAATTTGGGACTCCTCAGTTTGTGGCAGAAAAGCTTATCCAGGCTGAAAGGCGAAAGGTCTGTCAATTCAGTTGTTTTTTGCTATTTGTGATTCTTGTGCTGTTTGTGTTGGTCTTGGATGTTGGTACTTGGTATATATTGTAGTGAACATCAATAATGTGAATCATGTGATAGTTTTGTATAATCTCATGGGATGATGAAAGGAACACAAAAACTATTATAACAAAGAAAGAAAGAAAGTTGCTGGTTAAAATCCATTTGGGAAGTGCAGCGGGGGCATGTAGTGTACGTGTCATGGATTTACACCTATTGATTTTAAAGAAAAGACAACTGAGCAAGAGAAGTGGTATGATTTTAAAGAGGGAGAGGAGAAAAGTAGATAATGTACTTATTTGGCATGATGCTGTCTTATTTTGTCGCTATATACTTGTGAACTCTTTGTTTTTCTGTCTCCGATTTGCAAGATTGACGACCATGTAATGTAAAGCATGTATCTGTAAAATTTAGGCTGAACAACACTATGTTTTCTTGTAGTAGTGAAGTAGTGCTTTGGATGTTCAAATCAAACTCCAAAAATAAGAATAATTGTTGGCAGCAGCATGAGACCTAGATATTAGTGATGCTAAATATTTGAAGAGTTCAGCTCAAATCTGAATATTCATATCATAATCGTAGACCATTATAAGAACTTGTTCTAATGGAAAGCGTTTGATGCTAATGATATCTTGTATCATATATGTCATTTTCCTCATGTCTTTTCTTCCCTTCTTTACATTATATGGTATTAACCAAGAAACAAACAACTGGATTTTTTAGTACAGGCTGTGCATTGCACCTTTCCCCCCTTGTATGTTCAAGGTTCATTGTGCATGGTTTGATCGAATTCTCTCAGTTTTGATTGATCTGAACATTTCTCTATGTAAGAATGGAATCGGAGGATTAAATTCCGCCTTTCACTCTTGATGGCCTGACTATAAATGAGCACAATTATGATATTTCCTTACCTTCCTCCATTCTTTTCTCTCGTTTATTACTCTGTAAAACTATGTATTTTGTAATTATGTCATTGGTACAACAAACATATTGAGATGACACGCCAATTGTTCAGGAAAGTACAAAGGAAGCGGAGGTGATTTCTGTGTCAGAGAGATCAGGCCATGCAGGAGTTCAAGTGTACGAGTTTGAATACAAGGTTGATAGCACGAGGGGAGGGCCAAAGAGGGTGTTTTCTGCTGCATTTGTGATATCTAAGAGGCTCTACCTTTTGAATATCACTCACTCTGATGGTTTAGAAAACCCTCTCGACATGGAGACAAGGATGATACTCGAACAAGTTCTGCATTCATTTGATGCCATTCCTTCAGCCTAAAAAAATTGATGTAAGCTGCACTAGTTCTCAGTGTTTCCATACTCTTATTCCTGCTTGCAAATCTATTTTTCTTATAAAATTATTTCTCTATGAACAAAATTTTAAAAAATAATTGTTCTGTTCCATTTCAAAGGGTCCTCGTATGTCATTCCTAGCTAGAAGTTAGGAAGAACAAAGAAGTAGAACCATATCGAATGGCATGGAATGCAAAAGACTGATCAAAATGTGACTGTCCTTAAGACAATTCAGTTTTTTTACATCCTTCATTGCGATAATATTCAGAAATTAGGACTGTTGGGAACAAGAGAAACATCCACTGTATAGAATCATTAAACTAAAAGCCCATATAGAATGAGCACATAGAAAAGAAGGCAATATGCTGATAATGAAGAACCATAAGACTGAATTACATGTGATGCCACTGTCTATGTAGTCATATTGGAGCTGGTGATCACTAGACATTTGAATTTGAAGGCTCGATTGATGAGTAAAAGCAGTATGGGAAAATAGCTACTAAATAATTTTGTGGTACTTTAGCTGCACGCTTTTCATCCAATATATATACATATTTTGTGCAAGACGTCGTTTATGGACCAGAATTGCCTTGTTTTAGCGATATACAATCTTCATATGTCAAAAGTAACCCTCTTCTCTGCGATGCTTTATTGAAATAGAATGGGATGTTTTATGTCACTATTATACGGAGTTTCCATCTAACTTACGAAGTCATCTTGTTACAGGTGGCATTGCTTTTGCCAGAGGGACAACCTTGGTCGTGGAATGCACATTACAGAAAGCTACATTTTATGTTTACTATCATTTATCCATATTTGTAATTTGGTATCCATATCAGCCTTTGTATGTTTTTAATTTTGGTACCATCTTTCAGTTAGAAGCCCATTAATGAGCATTCACTATCATTCTTCATCTCATTTGGTTCTTTTTCTTCCAAAAAGAAGGAAAAAAAAAAGAAAAAGAAAAAGAAAAAAGAAACAAGTTGGTAGAAGTGTGGAAGACTATAAGGTGCATGAATCACCATGGAAATTGATCATAAGTGGAATGGCTAATTGTATATTAGTGATTGCAAGTTGTAAATTTCTTTTTGTAAGTGACATATATGTCCATCCATCACTCTTTGAATAGAGGTGATTGTATCCTTCATTTACACATGAAAATATTGAAGGTACTCTCTCTCTCTCTCTCATCTAAAGAAATCATTCATTAATAAATTCAGAATAATATGAAGAAGTAATCAATAATTAAATGGGGTGGATTAGATCACTCTGATGGACTAGACAACAAACGAGAGTGATGTGCAAGCTTGTGAGCACTCGTTTGCTGTTCCGTATGCAAAAGCCACAGAAGAAAAGAATTTTGAACAACAATCTATCTACACTCTTTAACAACTAACCTAAATTCCTGACCAGCTAATATCTCTTGGTTTGTATTTATTTTCTTTAATATTACAAAGCGTTACCAACACGAAAGTGACTTACTTTTCTTCATATGTTCCTATTGCCCCCTATGTTAAGTAGCAAATTATATGACACAATACAGAGTTGAAGTATGTTAAACGTTATGTGGTCATGCATCATTAATACATAAACAAAAATCTTTAATATCACTTCAATGAATTAAATGTCAAGAAAGATTTTTACATTTATTAACAAACTGCATATGTGGATGTGAACACATTTATTACTATGGGAAGCTAAACATGACATGAACTCTGATTAGGGCATCCCAATGGTTGGGTAGAAGGTGACGTGGAGGAGAGATTAAAATCTTGGGGTTGGGTAGAGATTGATGGGAGAGGGAGGTTTAGGTAGAAGAGAAGAAAATGGGTAGAGAAATCTCTACCCAGAAAGGAGAAAAAAGTGGGAGAAGTGGGCCATGTTTGAATTTTATTTTATTTTTTAAAATTAATTTGCAGGTGTTGTTTGTTAAACCCAAAAAATTATAGGGTTTAACGAACAAAACTCTCTTTAATTGCATATTGTTCGTTAACAAACAAAACTCTCTTTTACGAACAAAACTTTCATTAAACCCTGCATATTGTCTTCATTAATATGCATCAAAACTCTCGTTAAACCCTACATATTGTCTTCATTAATTGCATGCATATTGTCTTCATTAATTGCATGTATAATACTATGATTTTTTTTATATATTTTATTATTTTTAAATATTTTATAAGGTTGGTTGTTTCCAATAAATTTGATAATTTATTATCGAATTTTATTTAATACTACCTCCGTCCCGGCTTATTTTGCCTACTTTGACAGGCACGAATCCTAAGAAAATACAGTTGACTGTTAGTTGGATGTGTAAGTTTATGTTTTTTTCACTTTAATTAGGAAAGTAGGCAAAATAAGTTGGGACAAGCAAAAGTGGAAAATAGGCAAAATAAGATGGGATGGAGGGAGTAGTTTACTAAATTGAATAAATATTTAAAATTTAAAAAATTATTTAAATCAATTAAATTATTATGAATTTTTATTTATTATAGAATAAAATTATAAATAGAGATGGTAGATTAATAAAAATATACTCCCTCCGTCCTGGTTAACTTTGCACACTTTCCTTTTCGGGATGTTTCGGGTAAATTTGCACACCCCAAAAAAGGAAAGTAATTTTTACTTTTGGTATGATTTTTTTGACTTTTCAACTCATAAAGGCAAAAAAAACACTACTTTTGGCATGATTTTGTTGACTTTTCAACTCAAAAAGTAAAAAAAAACAATATTTTCTTATTCCACGTGCCGGGAAGGGTGTGCAAAGTTAGCCGGGACGGAGGGAGTAATAGATATATGAGTAATTTGAGAATGAGACCCATGAATAGTTATTTTTTTAGGTAGAATGGTTGGTGAGGTATTTATTTAAAGATAAAAGTTTTTTACTTTTGAGGTGACGGTGATGTAGCACAGAAAAACCTTCTTTTTGGGTTTATCCATTGGAGATGCCCTCACTGATGATGATGACATCAAGTCAACATATAAAATGAGACTGATGTCAGAAATGGGATATTGATAGGTACCCAAATCAATTAACACAACTTAACAGCAATTCACAACCAAATGATATTTTATTAGATCAAAACTGAGAGAGTTACAATAACAGGAAATATGCATAAGAGATCGACTGGGATTCTCGGGGAAGAAAGAGACTCCGGAGACCGATCCTAAGACTCACAAGACTCAACTAAAACGATGAACTCTAATCGCATAAGCTTGCAAAAAAGAAAATGGCGGAATATATATGCAGGGTAGGAGAGAGGGAAGGTGGCAGGGGAGCAGTGTAATGTGCGTGACAAAAATCGTAAGAAGGAAGTGCGATTTAATAAGTAAAAAGCGACTCCTTCTATCTCAGGCTTTGCCACGTGTTTTATTCTGATAGGCTGCCTCCCAACGGCTATTTCCAGCTGATGATTTGTTCACAAACGATTGATTCTTCCTCCAGCTAAGATCCCATGGTAAGCTCGTATCAATACCTCCCCCTCAAGAAAATCCTTGTCCTCAAGGATCGAATTGAGGGAACTGCTGCAAGAGTGTGTCGTAGTCCTCCCAAGTGCTGTCTTCAGGGGCTGCATTCATCCATTGAATCAGAACTTGTGCAACGGCTCGATTTCCACGCTTAATCATCCTGCGATCAAGAACACGAAGAGGTTCAAGAATAAGGTGCCCGTGTGCAGTGTCTATATCTGGTAAGTGTTTTTGTGCGATTATAGTTCCTTTCTTGCGTTTTAGTTGGGAGATGTGAAAGGTAGGATGAATCTTAGAAGTCTCTGGAAGTTGTAGGGTGTATGCCACTGTGCCAATCTTGTTGATGACCTGAAAGGGTCCAAAGTACTTGGGAGATAGTTTATGGTGTTGTTGTGATCTTGCTGAAACTTGTTTGTATGGATGAAGCTTAACATAAACCCAATCCCCTACTGTGAAATTTCTCTCTGATCTATGCTTGTCTGCCTGAAGTTTCATTCTGTTCTGTGCTTGCATGAGGTGCTGCTTAATTAGCCGAATGGTAGCTTCCCGGTGTTGTAAACTTCTATCAACCAAGTCCAATCTTGAATCAAAGGGTGTATAGGAAGTGTGAGAAGGGGGTGGTTGGCCATATACTGCTTCATAGGGTGTAAGTTTGAGAGAAGAGTGATAAGTTGTGTTATACCACCATTCAGCTAGGGGTAACCATTGAACCCATTCCTTTGGTCTGTCTCCTGTCATACATCTTAGATAACACTCCAAACATCTGTTCACTACTTCACTCTGACCATCAGTTTGTGGATGGTAAGCTGTTGAGTAGTGTAGTTGCACCTTCTGCAGAGTGAAGAATTCTCTCCAAAATGAGCTCATGAATATGGTGTCCCTGTCACTCACAATCACCTTAGGCATACCGTGTAACTTATAAACTGTAGCCATAAAACACTGAGCAACAGAATTGGCAGTATAGGGGTGAGTAAGTGCTGAAAAGTGTGCCATTTTGCTCAATCTATCCACAACCACAAAAATTGTTTCCTTGCCTTCTGATTTTGGTAGTCCAATTATAAAATCCATAGAGATCTCCTCCCAAATTCTATCAGGAACTGGAAGAGGCTGTAATAAACCAGGGGTGGCAACATTTTCTCCCTTGTTCATTTGGCAAGTATCACATTCTTGGATGAATTTATACACATCAGGTTTCATCCCCTTCCAATACATACCTTGCTTCAGCCTGTATAGAGTATTTTTTATTCCAGAATGTCCTCCTTCTGAAGAGGCATGAAAGTGTGATAGGATTTTCTGCTTAAGACCTGCATCATCTGCAATTACCCACTTTCCATTTCTAGTCAGAATTCCATGCTGCCACTCATATTTAGGAAATCTGTCATTGTGTTCTTCTAACCCTGTGATGATTTTTTTAAGTCTGGGATCCTGATCATAGAAACTTTGGATTTCTAGAAGTAGAGAGCTGTGAAGTCCAGTAATAGCATTGAGAGTGTCTGACAGAGAATCACATTGGGTATTCATCCTTGATAAGCCATCTGCCACCACATTCTCTTTTCCCTTCTTGTATTCTACTGAGTAATCATACCCCATGAGTTTAACTAACCACTTTTGTTGTGAAGGTGTGGAAATCCTTTGCTCCAATAAAAACTTGAGGCTCTGGTGATCAGTTTTGATGATAAAGTGTTTGCCAATTAGGTAGGGCCTCCATTTCTGAATTGCAGTGACCAAAGCAAGCAATTCCTTCTCATAAGTTGACATTCCCTCCTGCAAAGTAGTGATGGACTTACTCATGTATGCTATAGGTCTCCCCTTTTGCATTAAAACAGCTCCCAATCCCTTGCCACTTGCATCCGTTTCCACCACAAAATTCTGAGAAAAGTCTGGTAAAGCTAGAACAGGTGTTTGAGTCATTGCTTCCTTTAGTGCCTCAAAAGCTATAGTTGCATCCTCATTCCACTGGAAGTTATCTTTTCGGAGTAACTGGGTTAAAGGTTGGGCCAACTTACCATAACCCCTTACAAATCTCCTGTAATAGCCTGTCAAGCCAAGAAAACCCCTAAGTTCTTTAACATTCTGTGGAAGTGGCCACCTTTTGACAGCCTCAATCTTGCTTGGATCTGTACTAACTCCATCTCCCGTGATAATATGCCCAAGGTAGTCCACTGAATTGCTACCAAAAATACATTTGCTTCTCTGGACACACAATTGATTTTGTCTAAGTGTATCAAAAGTTTGCAGTAGATGTCGTAAATGAGAATCCATGTCTTGACTGTACACCAAAATGTCATCAAAGAACACTAGTATAAATCTCCTTAGAAAGGGTTGAAAAACCTTATTCATTAGTCCTTGAAAGGTTGAAGGTGCATTGGTGAGCCCAAATGGCATCACCAAGAACTCAAAATGGCCATGATGGGTTCTAAAAGCTGTCTTGTCAATATCCTCCTCCTTCATTCTGATTTGGTGGTACCCAGACCTCAAATCAAGCTTAGAAAATACCTTAGCACCATGTAATTCATCCAAGAGTTCCTCAATTACTGGAATAGGGAATCGGTCTTTTATAGTGTGCTTGTTTAACTCTCTGTAGTCTATGCACATCCTCCAACTACCATCTTTTTTTTTAACCATAACCACTGGAGAAGAATATGGACTATTGCTCTCTCTGATCACCCCAGAATCAAGCATTTCCTTCATCAACTTTTCAATCTCATTCTTTTGAAGATTAGGATATCTGTATGGTCTAATGTTCACTGCTTCTATGCCTTCCTTCAGAGGTATTTTGTGATCATAACTTCTCCTGGGAGGTAATGTGGTAGGTTCTTGGAACAAATCATCGAAATCACTTAGCATTCCCTCCAATCTTCTATCAACAATTCCTTCCAGATTACACAAGCTGCCTGTTGTAAGATCAATGTGAGCACTATCTTCTGTAGAGTTCTTATCTTGGAATATGCCAACATAGCTGCTAGATACTTGAGCTGACTTATCCAAAATTTTATTGATCTTTTTATTGGATACCAGTTTAATACCATTTGGCTGCTTCCCCCTCAATACCACACTCTTTCCTGCTATAGAGAATACTATCTTGAGCTCACTGAAATTCCATCTGATGTCCCCAAGAGTAACCAACCACTGTATACCCAACACCATATCACAACCACCAAGGGGAAGTAACATCACATCAGTAGAGAACTCAATTCCTTGCATCTTCCAACAGAAATTTCTACACACATACTTGCTAGTAACCTTATGTCCATCTGCAATGGCTACAGGGAAATGATCTGTCTCTTCTAGCTGACAACCAAGGTGCTTAGCTATGCCTTCATTGACAAAGTTGTGGGTGCTACCACAGTCAATAAGAATATGTATTCCCCTTCCTTTGGCTGACCCAGTGATTCTCATTGTTTTGAAGTTAGGCACCCCTGTCATTGCACTCACAGAAATGTGAGATTGTGGCTCTTCATACTCCCAGTCCTCTCCAATCTCAGTAATTTCCAAGGGTTGATTTGCAGCTTCTTCACTCTTACAATCCTCCTCTTCCAGAACTTCCATGATATATATTTGTTTCCTTCTAGCACATTGGTGATCTCTACTGTACTTCTCGTCACACCAGAAACACTGGCCCTTTGCCCTTCTTTCATCCATTTCCTGTGTTGACAGCCTCCGAGAGGGAATTAGGGGGTTAGTGGAGCCTCTTCCAGAGTGGTTGGTGGCAGCTGGTCTGTTATTGGTGGTCATTCCTTTATTACTGCTCATGGATGGTGCAGGAGGGTTGGTATAAGGTCTCTGATTGGTGTAAGTACTCCTTTGAGGTGGAAAAGGAACTCTACCAGTAGAGCTTACTGAAGCAGCAACAGGAATTCTTTTGCCATTGATATTCATAACCTGTTCCTGCAGTTTGGCCAAACAAACAACATCCTGGAGTGTTTTGGGTTTAAACATTCTAATGTGAACAGCTATCTCAGGCTTCAATCCCCCCAAGAAACAACTCATAGCATAACTCTCAGGAAGTTCCAAGCAATTAACAAGCTCATCAAATCTGTCCAAGTATTCTAACACTGAACCTTCTTGTTTCAAATTCACCAATTCTGCCATTGGATCCTCATACATAAGAGTGCCAAATCGATCATTGAGAGCCCTCGCATAACTCTCCCAATCTGGTAGTTCTCTGGTTATCCTAGATTTGATAAACATTTGATGCCATTGGAGGGCTTTACCCTCTAAATGCACAACAGCTATTTTCACCTTAGAAGTCAATGGGGTTTCATCTATCTCAAAAAATTGCTCACAACGGTATACCCATCCCCTCAAATCAGATCCATCAAATTTCGGAAACTCAATCTTAGAAAACTTAGTAGGAATTGAGTATTCATTACCTGCCATCCTAGCTGGATCTCTCCCAGCTGAATTATGGTTCACCTCTTCAGTATGAGACTCCCTCACGTTCGTTGAACCACTTGGACTTTGCATCTTCTCCATAATCAGAGCCAACATGGTTTTCATCTCATGCATAGAGTCATTATGGATCTGGAGTTGTTCCTTCATTAGATCCATTTCTCTCCTCATATCCGCACCTCTGGTTCCTTCAGCCATGCCTTACCCAACCCGATTGATCTCAAAGCCGCCGAGGATCGACGGCTCTGATACCAATTGATAGGTACCCAAATCAATTAACACAACTTAACAGCAATTCACAACCAAATGATATTTTATTAGATCAAAACTGAGAGAGTTACAATAACAGGAAATATGCATAAGAGATCGACTGGGATTCTCGGGGAAGAAAGAGACTCCGGAGACCGATCCTAAGACTCACAAGACTCAACTAAAACGATGAACTCTAATCGCATAAGCTTGCAAAAAAGAAAATGGCGGAATATATATGCAGGGTAAGAGAGAGGGAAGGTGGCAGGGGAGCAGTGTAATGTGCGTGACAAAAATCGTAAGAAGGAAGTGCGATTTAATAAGTAAAAAGCGACTCCTTCTATCTCAGGCTTTGCCACATGTTTTATTCTGATAGGCTGCCTCCCAACGGCTATTTCCAGCTGATGATTTGTTCACAAACGATTGATTCTTCCTCCAGCTAAGATCCCATGGTAAGCTCGTATCAGATATGAACATTAAAGTCAACTCTGCAATTTTCATTGCATCCTTATCTAATAGCTTCTTGAATTCTTCAACATCTAAAGTTGAAGCAGTATGAAATTTCCTGATTGTTTGCCGACAGATAATATCTTATATATGCAACATGCAATAAAAAAGAGGATACTAGTCACACTAACTAACTTTGATCTTGTAAGAAACTTGAGTGTGTCCAAATATGAAATTAGTATATCGTGTAACTTCCGTTGTTGTTTATTTAATCTTTAGGTGACATATGAATTCAAACTTCCTGATTTCTTGTAGTGTTTTCGACCCTTCAGTTTCACACATGATATGAAAGTTTATGAATTAGTCAACTATACTACAAAACACCTAAATAGCATTCTTGTTTTCATTCTAGTATTCATGTTCTTGCAGAATCTTGATTTTTGAAGTTGAAGATTCAAAGCTTGCAAAAATGGATTCATCTGAGAAGCGGCTTAATGAGCTTGGATACAAGCAAGAGCTTAGAAGACAAATGGTAAACCAAATTCTCAAATTTCTTTTGGTTTTGAACAATTATGAGAAGTTGTGTTTATCGAGTTATTGTGCAGACACTATTTAAAACACTAGCCATATCATTTTCAACCATGACTCTATTCACTGGGATCACTCCTTTGTATGGCTCGAGCCTACTATACGCTGGACCCGCAGCCCTCGTTTGGGGTTGGATCGTTGTCTCGTTCTTCACCTGGTTCGTTGGACTCGCCATGGCTGAGATTTGCTCCTCCTTCCCAGTATGTATTATTTATATATATATATATATATATATATATATATATATATATATATATATATATATGAATATATTGATGTAGTTTTGGTGCTTTATAGGCTCCATACTTTCCGCTAAATTCAGCAATCTTTCACAATTTATAGCCACTGGATCACTATACTTTTGGGCTGCACACTTAGCTGGCCCGAGATGGGGCCCGTTTGCATCGTGGTGTTGTGCGTGGCTTGAGACCATTGGCTTGATAGCTGGCATAGGAACACAGGTCTTGATGTGGACACAATGTCAAAATATACCTAACTCTGTTTCTGGAGTTTTGTATTCACTTTCCTATTCTATTGCATTCTGTTTAGGCCTATGCAGGGTCTCAGACTATGCAGAGCATCATTCTGCTATGCACCGGTACAAACAAAACGGGGGATATTTCGCGCCTAGATGGCTCTTCTTGTGCATGTATATGGGGCTTACACTTATATGGGCCGTGCTCAACACCTTCGCGCTTCAAGTGATCGCCTTCATTGACATCATCTCGATATGGTGGCAGGTAAGTAATAGTCTTCAACAACTCTTCCTTTTCCGTATCAGATTCTGAGTCGTAAAAGTAGTTTGCATTTCACTACAGATGATTGGAGGATTAGTGATTGTTATCATGCTTCCTATTGTGGCCCTGACTAGGCAACCCGGCTTCATACGTGTTCACTGCATTTGAAACTGCACCGGAGACGACTGGTGTCTCGAGCAAAGCATATGCAGCCGTTCTCTCGCTTCTCGTCAGCCAATACTCTCTCTATGGATATGATGCTGCTGCACATCTCACTGAGGAAACCAAAGGTGCAGACAAGAATGGCCCTATTGCAATCCTATCCAGCATTGGGATCATTTCTGTGTTTGGATGGGCGTATATATTGGCTCTCACTTTCAGTATTCAGGTTTAGCACCAATCTTATTCCCATAAATGAAAATATCCAAAAATGAGCGGTAATGATATTTCTCCGATTTTTTTTTTTTTGCATAATTTGTATAAAACGAGTAATTTTGTCAAAATATCAATAAATATTGGTATTGATTTCGATATTAGTGGCTTCATGGTAGAAATTATTGAAAAATTGGTGAAATATTGGAGAAATATCGATTTCGGTAAAATAATTTTTTTAAAATAAATGGTTTATTTTGTAATAGAATTTTATAATGAATGACCCACTTTGTATGATGCTAGATAACATTTATGTAATTGATTATCTCCATATTTATTGTAAATATGTCATTTTGTTTGAAATTTTGTGCTAAATATATGCATTAAGGTTAGTTATAATATTCTGTAAAATATTAGGCAAAAACTCATGTGCAACCGTCGCACCGTGCGACGGTTGCACTTATAGCACAAAAAGACATATTTATAGCCATAAAAGACATATTTGAATAACTCATGCTTATACTATAAGAAACATACTTATAAAACACATACTTATAGTTGAAAAATACATATTTATACCTGTAAAATACATACTTGAATCCTATGTGAGACAGTCTCACAAGAGACCAACCCAACATATTATGTCCAATTTTCCCCTTTTTTACAAAGTTCCATCATTTTTCTAAGTTTTACAGATATTTTGTTTCCGTAAAATTAAGATATCGATATTTCGAAATCGAAAACTTTGGTCCTTGCTTGTTGGTGATGATTGCCTCGTTTCTTGCAGAACCCTGCTTATCTATACGACACTTCCAATGAGACTGCCGGGGCATTTGTGCCAGCTCAGATACTCTACGATGCATTTAAAGGGAGGTACCATAGCTCCACCGGAGCTATAATCTTGCTCTTAGTCATATGGGGTTCCTTCTTTTTTGGTGGGCTGTCGATCACCACAAGTGCAGCAAGAGTCGTAAGCCATTTTATACGTACAATGTTTTCACTTTTGCTGTTTACGGACTAACCAAGATTCTGCAGGTTTATGCTCTATCAAGAGATAAAGGAATCCCATTTTCATCTGTGTGGAGAAAGCTTCATCCGAAGCACAAAGTGCCATCCAACGCTGTATGGCTCTGCGCGGCTTTCTGCATTCTTCTTGGACTGCCAATCTTGAAGGTTAATGTAGTCTTCACTGCCATAACTTCCATATGCACGATCGGATGGGTTGGTGGCTACGCTGTTCCCATCTTCGCTCGTCTGGTTATGGCCGAGAGCAACTTCAACGCGGGACCATTCTATTTGGGACGAGCAAGACGGCCTATTTTCTTAGTAGCCTTCCTCTGGATCTGCTACACTTGCTCAGTGTTTCTTCTACCTACATACTATCCAATCACTTGGGATAATTTCAACTATGCACCAGTGGCCTTAGCTATTGGTTTAGGTCTGATCATGGTATGGTGGTTGCTAGATGCAAGAAAATGGTTCAAGGGCCCTGTTAGGAACATTGATACACCCAATGGGAAGGTTTGAAACACACAAAAGACACTCTCATTTTGCTCAAATCATAGAGTTTATAAATTTTACATGCAATAGGCAGAGTACTCATGAAACCAGTTTTCGATCATGAAAACCCGAAAAGAAAGTGGTCTCCGATTCTGAGAAGATTTCTTGAACCATTCCATCTTGAGGAAGTGAGAATCTTGATGGCAATAGTTGGAGCTGAGATTTGAGCACTTTCCACTCTTCTGCAAACAAATTGTAACTCGAATTCTTGGCCAAAACATTAGTGGACACCTCCTTTCGTTCGATCATTCCACGTGCATACTGCTCAAACTTCTCGATTTTCTCCAACAGAAACAACTGTCTTCCTGAATCCATTGCACCAGTGATGAGATACACACAGTCTCTGGCCTCTTCCACTCGAGCCCAGAAACACGAATCTTGAGTCAAACTTGCGTACTTGCTTCTCGCCTTGCTTTCTTCGTCTCCAACTTTTCTGTCTCTCCACCACTTATCGAAAATCTTGAACCTTTTCTCCCTCCCGTGGTCAACATAGTGGCCCTTCTTCTTGTGCATCCCGGTTCTATAATACTCTGCGATCTCCAAAGGCTCGACCAGGAGTTTGTAGAAGTGGGACGCGTTCACATACTTAGCCAGCTTGTGGAAGTCATGTGTCAGTTGATTGCTTTCCAGCATGTGAATCACTTCATCCCAAAACTGTCCAAGTCTTACCATGTTCATGTACACTTTCGACCCCCTCTTTGACGCGGTTCTCAGCTTGAACGAGTCGTAGTACCCCAACAGATCATCAGAGTCATCACAGAATGCCTTGTACCACTCTATCTGAGCCCTTAGAGGATTGACTTTGGCTAAGTTAACAGCCATTCTCGCATTGTTAACCGTACGCCTACACCCCGATTGTCTTGCCATAGCCAAACAGTTCTTAGCTGTCCCATAGACCGCTTCCTGTTAGAACCAACAAGTTAGCAAAACATGTTATAAAATCTTTCAACTTTGAAGTGTTGAGAACAAGTTTGTAGTCACCTGGAAACTGATTCTTGATGACTGCAATGCCAATGCAATCCCAGCCTCGTTGCTCGATTCAGAAAAGCAAACATCGGTCAAGCTTCTACGCTGCAAATACTTCCAAGAAACCTGTGAAACATAGCCATCATATCTGAGATGATCTTGCACAAAGGAGTCAACAGAGCCCTGAGCTAGCATCAAGTAAAGCAACTTGACAATAGCCACTCTGTTCTCCAAGCAAATGGCCCCATTATCAGTGCAAAACATGTAGCTTCCAAAGGGCCAAAACAGGCATGTTTGCTCATCATCTTCGACTTCAATTGACCTCTTCTGGGCACAGGTCAAGACAAGGTCAAACACTTGCGCAATGCTGTCATAAGACAAGGGTGAATCATGCTGCATCAAAGCCATGGTTGTCTGCCAGAAGGTGAAGAGGATACGGAGCTCTTCCATGATGGGCGTGGCCGGAGCAAAGAGCATTCGTGGGACGATGTCGTGCTGGCCCACCACGTGGCAGAAGTTGCCGGCCCATCTTTCTTGCAAGATGGCCTGAGAAAACGACTCGTTTCCGAGCATGGGTGAGCCATAGGTGATGCAGAGAATGTGATTGGATGGTGTGGAGCTTTGGATGGTTGAAAGAAGCCAAAGGGCTGTGAGAGAGGCAAGTGCTCCTCCAAGAGAATGGCCAGTTATTACTACTGATTTGCATTCATTCTGTATCTCATGCATCTGCATATATCCATCATCATACACATATATCAGTTTCAAATCCCATATGGGTGTTCTTGAGTTCAATCTAAACTGAAAATATACTGATGAACAACATTATTTTGTTCACAGGTATTTTTCTTCACCAAGAATATAAGAAGGGTGGATTGCATTTATCAGTTACTGACACTCGAGATTTGATCAAATTACAAACGAGGTTAGGGTAGGTGGAAATTACAATTAGACTCATTCAACGATCAAGTCCTCGACATACAACTCCTTAAGATTCAAAAGATAGTATAATACTATGGTACCAAATTAGGGTCTTAACTGACTTTAAACTAAATTATTCATAGGGCTCTGCCAAAATATTGCAACATAGTTAGGATGTATGATTGTGATTTCTAGAAATTTTAAAAGAATATTTGATAATTTAACCAGACAACCAGAGTGTAAGATATAATTGACTCAAATATAAAAATATATTAGTATCTTCACTGTTTTCTTGCAATCATTAAAAATTCTCAGTTCAAGATTGGTAGGTAATGGTGAATGATATCTTGGAATGAATTTAGTGTTGGTGAAAATGACTCTTAATTGTTGAGCAGACATGCAAAGATATGACATCTCTCTCTCTCATCGTTTTCTGTGTATGACAAAACTTTTTAGTCTTAGTCTTGATTCCCCTATGAACATATGGACATAAGTGTGAATTTAACTTCAGGATTCACACTAACAGAAATTATGGTGGGCCATCTGCTTTTAAAACATGACAAATTTCATATATTTAAAAAGGATGAATAAAACAACGTTACACGTAATACACATATATGGATGTGATATATATATTCGTTGGTGATAGGATAATAATTAAAGATGAGTTTTCTAACAACTAATAAGAATCTCCAGATGGAGAAGAGTGACTATTTTTTATACTCTTTTGCTTACAATTTTGAAAGTTATTACTTAATTTATTTTTCATTTTTTATTAATATTTTTCTATCGAGTGATTTGTATCAATATTAGGAAATATTATGTGTGATCTTAATAGTTATTGGTTAAAACTTACACAAAAACACCGAAAATAAAAGGAAACATTGACTTAGCTCAATTAATACATGCGTATTTTTAATTTAAGCAATTAATTTTCCTACCTTAAATGAAAAATCTATTAAAATAAAATAAAAAAACCATATCATTCAAAGTAGAAATTTTCTTTTCTGAAAAAATAAAAAAATTGTCACACGATAATTAGTGGATGACGAGTTACATCATAGACCTACCAGATGGAAACATAGATTGGAACTAATTCATTGAACATGTGATCTAGAGAAATATTTAAAGTTAAAAGAAACATATCTTAATGTCATTTTCACACATAGGAAAGCTATCCTTTTGATCTTATTTAAATATATATATATATATATATATATATATATTTTAACGAATTTAAATATACTTTTAGAGTTTACTCAAAATTAAGAAATTAATATAAACTGTTAGCTAATATTTCATTAAGTAATAACTAAAGAGAATCATCAAATTAACTAAAAAAAATGAAAAAAATCTTTTTAAAAGAAAAGGACCCATATCGAAATTCCTAAATTTTAGTTAAAAAATATGAAAATCTTTTAGAAGTAATCTTTACATAAAAATCTAAAAAAATTAATAATTGAGAATAAGATTGAGTTTTTAAAATGACATTTAAATGTGATTGAGGGGCATATGTTTTCTACACATTTTTCATCTCATTAATTAAAATACCCTGCGAGTGGATGAAAAAGATGTTTCCTATTATATATTTTATGTCAAATTGGAGGAATATTTTTGTCCAAAAGTAAAGAATATATAGCTAAATATGTTTATTAATAATTTAGAATTGTGACGACTATATATGTTTGATTTTACATTTTTTTTTTATAGAAACGTCATTTGTGAATTAGAGATCACGAACTTACTCTTCTTTCATTGTATTTTTCAAATAATAACAAACTAGAAAAGAAAAAAAAAAAATAGACAAAGAGAATATTAAAACATGTAATTAAAGACTAGCAATTATAATCATAATGATTGTCGATAGACGATTAATTAAAAGGTCATGTGAAACCGAAAAGTGGACCTTTCTAGCTTCATTGACAATCAAACTCCATTAATTTATTGGTAACAAAGATATCTATTTAAAGCCTTTCATACTTTTTGAAAATTAGTTTCTGGAATCAGATCATTTATATATTTATAAATCGAATTTAACAAAAAAATAACCAAAAAACAATTGTATACACACAAAAGCCTATTATTAATCTCACGAATATAATTTATAGGTCGTGAATTCACTCACGTCACACTTTACAAAAATCGTATTTTTGTAAAATGGAAGTGAAAATTTCACTTTACAAAAATATTCGCAAAAAACATATTATTTTTTTACAAAAATCACACTTTAGAGACTAGGAAGTGAAACGTAGAATGAAGTAATAAAATCGAGACAATCACTAAATTAAAAGGTAAAATAAATAGATAGACTGAATTATTATTTCTTATATACATTACGTATATATAAATTTTATATTTAATTAGCATGAATTTATATAATATTTTTTCAAAAAAACCATCAAATTTTTGAGATCGGTATCTTAATTGTAAATTTGGTTTAAAAAATGTAAATCCAAAACAACATTAAATTAAAGTGAAAAAAAAAACGAAAAAGACAAACCTTGTGTTGAAAAGAGTTGGTGTTGTAGAAGTACAAAAAGCGTTGTAAAAGGCCACCGTGGACCATGATCGGTTGTTGATCTCCTTCAACACGATCACTGATGGCACTGAATATTCCCTTAGCGCTGCCGTCGAGCTCCACCAACGTCCGGCAGCTCTCCTCCGAGCAATCAACCATCTGCACGCCGGAAAACGCCACGTAGGCCACCTGCCCCACCCGGCTCACGCTGAAGCTCTGCGGCGCCGCCGCGTTGGCGCGGCTGCACACGCGCCACGACTCCTCCAGCAACGGCGTCGACGCCAGATATGTGGCTAACATTTCGCTCGACTCGAACCTGATTAATTGGAAAATTATAAAAAAGGTTATTTTGTATAAATTCCATGGAAAATTCTAAGTCAAATTGACGATGAAGAATCAACATATATTTGATGATAATTAACTTACTGAGAAGTTTCGGGTTCCATTGAAGCTTCTTTTTGCGTTGCTTCGGACCCTGGGAGATGGTATATGGGAGAGAATTTGGAAACTGTTTGATACAAAAATCTTTTGGTGTGGGGCCCACTGTGATTTCTCGTAATTTTTGCCCACTTCTTTTTTTCACAAGTGCCTGGCTGCTTTCAACTTATTGGTTATTATGGCTTCCCAAAATTTTAAGGAAAATAATTGTTTGTTGGGTCATATATTTGTCTTAATTCACTTTCTATACTTTTATTTATATAAATTAGATCATATAATTATTATTATTTGATTTACGTTTTAAATCATTTTTAAGTTGTATCAGAGCTTGATAAATTCTTTTATAATATGTGTGTTAATTATTTGAAAAAGATGATACTCTTCCTTCACAATAATATTCGGTTGTGTGTGAATTATTGGTTGATATGAATTAAATATAACATTTGAAACGACTGTATTTTAAATTTATACTAAATTAGAGTATATTTAAAATCTATCAACATTGCTTTTATCAGTTCAAAATTGTGAAAGTTATAAACTTACTACTATAAAATCTGAATTTCAAATTCTTCCTCGTATCATTCAATTCAAATAAATCTTTTAGGAACTTAAGTTTTATTTTTCTATAAAAATAATGCAAGCATTTTTTCTTTTTCGAAATAATACATCTTAATGAAGTTTAATTATCTTAAGTTCTTATAATTTCGTTTGCATGAAAATCGGGTTTTTATGTCAAATAAATTGATCACTAGGTAGGTATCATATATTAATGCCTAATGCAACTAAACTTACATAAACAAAAATCCAATTTTAACAAATATGAAAACTATATAATCACTAAATGCTTGAAAAATGAGTGTTGAACCAACTCAAATATGAAAAAAAAAAATTGGGTTTAGTACACAAATAATCAACAATTTAACGCTCCACCCAAGGATGAAAATATCCCGATATTCGTGCAATATATTCGCGATATATCCGTATTTCGAAGGTTGCGATATGGATATGGGGGTAAATTTTTTTTTTCCAAGATATCTCGAATATATCACGGATATATTGCAAATATCCATATAGATATCGGTATCCATTGGTTTCAGTGTAAAATTGGAAAAAAATGGGATATATTGTGGATATATCGCAAAATATCGATATTTATCAAAATATCGAGATTTTTTCAAAATTTGTATTTCTAAACCAAAAATAAATTTGGTTAAAATTTAATAAATATTTTGTAGCAGCAATAGTTAAAATATTGCCAATGACGATTAAAACAAGGATGATTAATTTGATTTATCATTTAAACATTGCCAATGATCGTAAAAGTCAAATTTTATTTTCAAAATTGAAACGTGTTTGGAACAAAAATGGAAGCTCAAATGTTGATATAGATCAATCACATTCTTTGAGCTTGAACTCAATGGATATGTGCACATATGTTTCAAGAATCATATAATCTGACACATATGAGAGTTCACAGTTTGATTGAAGTATTCAAAACATATTTCATTATACACCTCCTCAAATGTCTCATGGAAGTCCAATCATGTACCAACAAAATAATGATTGACTCAATCCACACTATCCAATTTATGGTAAAACCATTAGAAGGGTTGACACTTGTTATTTTTGAACCTCATAGATCATCATATTAGTACTAGTGATTTGGTTGTATTAATCAATTTTGAATAAATGTCAATCTTCATAATGTTTTTTTATGTTTATTATCTATATATTTGTTGTAAACATGTCATTTTATTGATATTATAAATTAAATATATGCATTTTTTGATGTTATAATAGTCTGTAAAATATTATATAAAATTTCAAAATTTTAATAGAATTTTTGTCATTTTTAAAATTTTTCATGATATTAATATGCAATATTGATGTATCCATAAAATCAAGGTTGCAATAGGTATTTCGATATTTATATTTTGGGAAAAATGGCCTCTGTACCACTTTTGTAATAACAAATTGAAAAAATGCCACAAAATATAGTGTGATTTGTAAAAATGCCACAAATTATAATAATCTTGTAAAAATGCCACAATTTTTGACCAAGTCCAACATGAATAGTGGATAAAATGAGTTAAGGGAAAACATCGCAACTACCTATCAAATCGAGGTATTAAAAAATGAATTACACAATATGCAATATAATGAAACATTCGTTAAACCCTAAAAATTAAGGGTTTAACGAAAAAAACATAAGTGTTCGTTAAACCCTCTACAATATGCAATATAATGAAACATTCGTTAAACCCTAAAAATTAAGGGTTTAACGAAAAAAACATAAGTGTTCGTTAAACCCTCTAATGTTTAACGAACACTTATGTTTTTTTCGTTAAACCCTTAATTTTTAGGGTTTAACGAATGTTTCATTATATTGCATATTGTTTTTTTTTAAATAATTTTCGTTAAATTGAAACATAATTTTCGTTATATTATTAACTAATTTTCGTAATTATCAAATAATGTAATATGAACAGTGAAATTATGAAATAATTTTGAAGTCTAAAAATTTAATTACACAATATATGCAATATAATTAAACATTCGTTAAACCCTAAAAATTAAGGGTTGAACGAAAAAAAACATAGTTCTTCGTTAAACCCTTTATTTGAAGGGTTTAACGAACAATTATGGTTATTTTCGTTAAACCCTTAATTTGTAGGGTCTAACGAAATTTCATTAATTTTGCCGTTTTTTTTAAAATAATTTTCGTTATATTATTAAATAATTTTCGTAATTATCAAATAATGTAATATGAACAGTTAAATTATGAAATAATTTTGAAATATAAAAATTTAATTACACAATATGCAATATAATTAAACATTCGTTAAACCCTAAAAATTAAGGATTTAACGAAAAAAACATAATTCTTCGTTAAACCCTTTATTTAAAGGGTTTAACGAACAATTAGGGTTATGTTCGTTAAACCCTTAATTTCTAGGGTTTAACGAAATTTCATTAATTTTGCCTTTTTTTTTTGAAATAATTTTCGTTAAATTGAAACATAATTTTCGTTATATTATGAACTCATTTTCGTAATTATCAAATAATGTAATATGAACAGTTAAATTATGAAATAATTTTGAAATATAAAAATTTAATTACACAATATGCAATATAATTAAACATTCGTTAAACCCTAAAAATTAAGGGTTTAACGAAAAAAAACATAATTCTTTGTTAAACCCTTTATTTAAAGGGTTTAACGAACAATTAGGGTTATTTTCGTTAAACCCTTAATTTCTAGGGTTTAACGAAATTTCATTAATTTTGCCGTTTTTTTTAAAAATAATTTTCGTTAAATTGAAACATAATTTTCGTTATATTATTAACTAATTTTCGTAATTATCAAATAATGTAATATGAACACTTAAATTATGAAACAATTTTGAAATATAAAAATTTAATTACACAATATGCAATATAATTAAACATTCGTTAAACCCTAAAAATTAAGGTTTTAACGAAAAAAACATAATTCTTCGTCAAAACCCTTTATTTAAAGGGTTTAACGAACAATTAGGGTTATTTTCGTTAAACCCTTAATTTCTAGGGTTTAACGAAATTTCATTAATTTTGCCTTTTTTTTTGAAATAATTTTCGTTAAATTGAAACATAATTTTCGTTATATTATGAACTCATTTTCGTAATTATCAAATAATGTAATATGAACACTTAAATTATGAAATAATTTGCGTTAAATTATTAATGGAGTTTCGTTAAATTATCAAATACAATAATATGATCCTTTCCTTAAACCCTAAAAATTATGGGTTTATCGAATAAACCATAATTTTCGTAAAACTCATAATTTTTAAGGTGTAACGAAAACTATGGTATGTTTCGCTAAACCTTTGTTTTTATGTGTTGAACGACAATTAATTAAATTTATTTATACTATTAAATAATTTTCGTTACGTTATTACAAAATATTCGTTAAATGTTCAAATTATTTTCTATAAATTATCAAATAGTTTTCGTTTAATTATGACTTTCGTTTAGGATAAGATAAAGTATCAATTAATTTTGGATATATTATTAAAACGAATATTAATTTAATCCCGTTAGTTATATTATTAAATTAATTAAATAATTAACAAGTACAATAATATTATATTTTCGTTAAACTCTTAACATTAATGGTTGAACGAAAATAAACCACAATTTTTTTAACCGAAGGGATAGATTTGATCATATGAATAGTGTTTGAAATACAAAACACATTGATTGATCCGAGATCCTTACTAAAAACCATAACATAATGATCATTTTTACGAATATCACATAGTAGTCATAATACATAGATCATACAGGAGTCGTATAATCAAAAAAATCATGAGGTACGGTGTCACCGGCCGTGGAGTTTTTCCAAACAATGTATGCAATCCTCTTTCTGAAGCCCTTGATTCCCTTCACGGCCTTAAGTGTCTGTCTTGGCCACTCCTGAGTCATCCCACTCTCAACGGCGAGTAACGACCAAGGCCCACATGAAACGTCGTCCACTTGCTTGTAGCACAGTTCCACATTCAATAGGGCCAACTTGAACTCATTTAAGCCCTGTGGGACGTGTCTCCCCTGAGCAACTGACTTCTCGTAAAAGCCACAGTACTCCAACAATCGTGGCAGAATGCGGCGAAGTGGGAGGGTCTGTCTCATCCGTAGCTTAGACATGACATTATCATTTTTGTACCGATGCCTAAAGCTGTCAGCCAAGCAGATCCTCGATTTCTCGAGGTCTATAGAACATGCACACCAATGGCCGTCAAGGTTCATTACCGTCCATACCTGCTTGCTTGGAAAAAATAATTAGAACCCCACTACCGATCCGACAAACCAAAATATATAGAAAAGTTAGTATTAAATACTTACAACTGCTATGTCCTCCCACCATGGCTTCATAAAATTCCACTTTGGTCGTTGCCCTCGCACATAAGGCACTAGTAGCTCCATCTGCTCCGAGGTGAAGTCCTCTCTGACGCCCGTCAAGTATTTGCAATCGTCATCCTCGCCTTCATGCTTTGCATTCCAAATTGCTTTACATATTTCCTGAGATGTAAGACCATTGCTATCATTGCATATATCACTAAAGAAATGATGTATTAAAGTGTGAACAGGTAAATAGTGATAATAATATAAAAGATTTATAGGAACTTACGTGCAGATGTGTATCCGCCAACTGGATCTTCCCCTCGATTTGGCGCTTGACCTGTACGTTGGCTTCTTATGGACATGACTGTAGTATGCCAAGGTACGCATCAATGGCCTGTATTAGATAGGAATGACGGTCATGACGAACCAATTAGCCAAATCAACTCTTCAGAAAATGAAAATGTCAGTTTATTACCTCGTAATCCATTTCCGATTTCGGATCAATCATAGCCCGAAAGAAACTTGGTGAAACACCAACACCTGTGCCGACGTTGCGTCTGTAACAAGTTGAACAAAAAAAAAATCATATATGAAGCACTAATAAATAAAAAAGAATGATCAAATAAAAAATTGTAACTGAAGGGTTTAAAAGAACATAAATACTTACAATTCAACTTTCTCGTCGGCACTGATGCAGTAGACCTTGAATTCACCTTCAAGGGATCCAGTTCTTCTAGAAGGCTCATTCGGCAAGAAGGGACTGCGCACAAATGCGGATGCAATTCTGCGTCGTGCTGCAGGACCGACAGGACCAGTATTTGGGACAAACATCGACTCATCTACGTCAGTCGAAGGGCCTGTTGGGTCACATGGAGTGCTCGTGTACTCTGGAAAGGGCCTATTAGGGGCAGCTGGTGTCTGGAACGACTGCTGCCACGGTACCTGGGCCATCCGACCACAATACGTATTAACTTGCTTCTCGATCATATGAGGCATGACTTCAGCAATTTGGTTCACCAGATCCTGAGTGACCCGCTGTCGTAGACTAGAGTACTCCTGCTCGAAACGAGACCCCATCCATCCCGTCAATCGAGTGAACAGGTCGTCACTCGTAGATGAGCTCTGTCCGAGACCACTAGGACCACCATCGAACGCTGGCATCGAGGGTGCCCCACCGTCATTCCCATCTCCAGTATCTTCATGCATACTCGAAGGTCCTGTCTGATCAGTAGGGGCCCGTCTTCGGGCTCTTCGCACCGTACCTGCTCTAGATGGACCAACAACTGTAGGATCAGCTGCGGATGTGATAGGTGCCCTACGACCGGTTGAATTTGCCCGATGGCCACGTCGTTGCTGGACGACCTGGACTCCCTGGTGGATATCGTCCTCGATATCCACCCAGAATTTCATAAGTCTCTCTTCATCTGTGGGCGTGAGAGTCAAATAACACTCGACCTACAATGAATCATACAAACTCAAAAACGAATAAATAAAGATGTTTAATTGCAATTTGAGGTGTACAAATAAATAAAAATGAAAATACCTGGCCAGAGAGTATATCTGCAACATCCTCGTCGGATCTCTTCAACCCCCACTTCAGACACCGGGACATATCTAACGGCGTGCTCAATCTCTTCCCGGCATATGAGGAGGTAACTGGGATCGCCTCAAAAGCCCATATCTGAAGAGGAGATATTTGTCAACTTTTTTAGTAAACAACAATAAAAAAATAAAATCAATGAATGTACTTTAGTACGTTCATACCAGCAGGGCTGTCGAGAAACCATAAAAATGGTAGTGGTATCTATAGGACCGCTCGGGGATAGTGGTCGGTAACCTATCCATGTACCTCAGGAGGGTGATGAAGCTAATCTTCCCCCATGGATAGCTCTCCCACATATCTGAATTCTCCACCAGCATCCAATAGTACTTGTCAACAACTGTCTTGCCGGCGTCCACCCCGAGCAATATGAGGTCGAGGATCAAGATCTTGGCGATCTTCACCGTATCCTCCACACTATTTTCAAACTCGCCGGAGATGAATCGATCATGGAGCTCGGACACGGTGACCCGACCCGACTCGGCGTGCACCCTCCAGTGTACTGCCCCTTCGAGTGGGGTGTCAGCCTCACTCGGGTTGAAAGCCGAGTCACCAAACCTCAGACCAGTCACTAGGGCAAACTCTTGCCTCCTGAACCGACAAATACGCCGGTCCTGCCCTATAGCAAACCACCTCTCGTCGTCAGGTCTGGTGGCCCCATACACCTCACGTGATATGAGGACGTGTAAAAATGCCTTGCACGACTCTGTTTCCGTCTTCCACATCAAAAAATGTCCGAAACAGGTCCTCCAGAAGTCGCGGAGACATCCTCGACCGAGTGCTCGAAGTCGTGTCTTGATCTCATCAAGTACCGCCAGACGAACGTACCCATTGATGTACGCGACAGTACCCTGACATGCCTCACGAACGTACTGCAACTAAACATTTTACAAACACCAAAATAAGCAAACTATTTAAATAAAAATCATTTCAATTGAAGATACATATAACTGTTAATTAAAAAAGGATGAATATTTAATTCCACCCTTAATTTATAATTACGCTATCTATAATTAATTAGGCCTTATGAAAATGAATATACGCCCTTAATTATGAAACTGAATGCAAGATTCACAATTTTCCGAAAATGTATTGTTATTAAGAAAGAATAAGTAATTAAAAAATTATGAACCCTTTATTAATCATGCATGAATATATTTAATTATTTTGTAGGGTGTAACGAACAATAATAATTTGTTCGTGAAACCCTTAAAATCAAGGATTAACGAAAAATAGGCCATTGTTCGTTAAACACTATAATTATAGGGGTTAACGAACAATAGGCTATTATTCGTTACGCCATGATTTTTTTGGATTTCACGAACAAATACCCATTGTTCGTTAAACCCTATATTTATAGTGTTTAACGAAAAATTACAAATTATGGGTATTGTTCGTTAAGGGTTTAATTAACTCTATAGTTCGTCAAGCATAGCCCTTTCACGAACAATTGACATATTGTTCGTTAAACCCTATAATAATAGAGTTTAACGAACAATAGGCCAATTGTTCGTTAACCTTGCTACCTATTGTTCGTTAAACCTTAAAATGATAGGGTTTAACGAACAATCTTACAATTTAATCCATATTATTTCAACCCGTAATCTAACTAAATTAAATAAATTCAATCCTCATTCACAAACATATATATCTTAATTATATTCAGCACCTAATCTAACTAAATCAAATACATTCAATCCTCATTAACAAACATATATATCTTAATAGGACCATTATCGTTCCAATATTATCCTATTAATAAATCATAAACCGAATATATATCCTATTATGTACCAATAATATATTTGGTACCATTTAACAACATATATAGAAAATATTCAATTCATAAAATCAACAAACAAACAACAATCATATAATAAACCAACATGTATTTGAACATAAAGTCTATATTACAACATCAAATTTGAAATAAATTCTAACCTCCACCATATACTCTTCGGCCATTTCACGAACTTTTCCTTCATGAACTATTCCTTCACGAAATTTTTGTTCGAACAATGGAAGCAATAGAGGAGAGGATCCGCGAGAGAGGGGTAGGGGAGGAGGAGAAGATTTTTTCAAATTTTTCGTTCAACCCCAAGATTCTTTCTTCTTTGTCCTTTATTTGGTTTTGTCTTGTGCATATGAAGTACAATAGTAGGATAGGTGGTTGTGGGGGTGGGTGGGGGCCATTAATTTTCCTTATAAAAGTATGGTCAAATATAAGGAAAATTATATAGTGTATGTCCAATTTTCAATTGATATCGAATTTGTAGTTATCGAAAAATTAGGGTAGGAATTAAATTAAAAATAGAGGTTTCATGTCCGTTAAACCCATAAAGAAAGGGTTTAACGAAAACTAAAGCTAGGGACAATATTAGCATTAAACCCTAATTGTTACTGGTTTAACGAAAATTAGGGTATAATTTTGAATTTTCGTTAAAGCAATAATAGTAGGGTTTAACGATTAATTGTAATTTCACGATAATATATAGAAATTAATTGCAATTTCGAAAATTATTTAATAATATAACAAAAATATTTTAAATTACGGAAATAAATTTTGGGTTCAACGCAAAATTTTTGATAATTTTAATACGAAATTTATTTAATAATGAACAAAATATTTAAAAGGTATTTCATAAATTCGTTAAACCAATAATAGGAGTTTAACGAAAATATATTATTACTGAGCTTGATAATTATTTAAATAATTAAATAATATAACTAATGGGATCAAATTATTATTCGTTAAACCCTAAAAATTTAGGGTTTAACGAAAAAATTTAATAAAATTCGTTAAACCATAAAAAGTAAGGGTTTAACGAAAATTATGGTTTTTTTCGTTAAACCCTTACTTTTCAGGGTTTAACGAACTTTGATATATAATGTATATATTGTAGCCTGCGACACTATAATATATCTACTATATATTTTATAACATATATATATGTTATACGGTATACAATACAATATATAATATATAATCAATTTATGTAATATATAATATATAATCAATTTCTTCTTTGTCCTTTATGTCGCAGTTACGGTTGAACGAAAAGATGACTTCTATGTCCGTATTGGTTTGGTTTGGCGGTTATTGGGAAGGGCTAGAGTATAAAAATGGTAGTAAACAGCTGCTTCACCTTCAAACAACGAGATATGAAGATTTACTCCACTCAATTCATGCAGTTGTGGGTGCTAATCTGAATTATTCACGATATGTCATCCATGCATTAATCGACACTAATGGCATTGTCAGAAAAATGAAAATAAGAAATGATCATGATGTACAACGATTATTGTACATGGGCAACGAGATTGTCATCGTTTATGTTTCACATAAACGGATTGATGTTGGAGTATCCTCATCATCACAACAAAGAAATGCTCTCGGAGGAGACTTTCCCACAGGACTTGGCTCGAATGATTACTGTGCAGATACCCATGATTATTTTTCAAGTTCAAATGATTATTCGTCAAGTTTGTTGGATGTTCCAAACATCCCATTTGGAGTACAAGAATATTTGGGTCCTTATTCGGATTATGGAGTTGGTCATCAGGATATTGGGACATCCTCAGGTACACAGCGGGACCCGTTTCCACCGTCAAATAATCCAGTAGACATCGTATCAGTCACTTCCGCTCTCAATATGTTCGACTTGAATAGGTACCCGACCACGAGTATGGGATATGAAAACGTACAACATAATGAAATACCATATCCAGATGATTTTGCATTCGTGGCACCTGATAGATGTGATAATCGAAGTGGTAAGAATACTTGAAATAGCAACCATCCTTATAGTACTTGAAAATTGGGTTTTTTAACTAATGTGCAGTTTGTGTTTACTTTCAGATAATGAGGATCGATGATCGCCTCCAAATTTTGTCAATGCAGAAAATGAAGCCGAATTGGATGACGAGGATGAAACAGCTTTAGATGTAGACCAACAAAGAGCTTTAGAGGAATTTGAGACATATATTGAAAGCCGAAATTGGTTTATTCCTGATATTCCAGCATTCAACGAGCCCGAGGTCGCCTGTGGTCATGACGATTATGCGTCTGCACACGATCTGTATAGAGGATCCCAGTTTGATAGTAAAGATGAACTGAAGAAGGCAGTAGGTTTGTACCATTTGGAGAATCAAGTGGAATTCTGTGTCGCTAAATCGGACAAGCATAAGTGGTTTATTAAATGCAAACATTATCGTTGTGGATTCATGCTGCACGCCGCGGAGAAATATGGTACATGGACAATAACCAGAACTGTTCTCCCACATGATTGCTCGTCCGAAGAGATCCGTTCTGGCCAACGCCGACTCCCATCTCGGTTGATCGGTGAGTACTTCGCCGAAGTAGTACGAAAAGAGAACTCCAATCTCAAGCCGAGGACCATCATGGAAGAAATGCAAGTACGACACGGTTTGAAGCTCAGTTACGATGTTGCATTGCATGCGAAATATCATGCCATGAGGATCACCTACGGAGATCCCAAACAGTCATTTGCAATGATGCCTCATTATTTATCTGCGTTGGAAGCTGCGAATCCTGGTACAATTACCGCGCTTGAGACACATGAATCCGGGAAATTCAAATATGTCTTCTTTGCGTTGGGGGCATCTATTCAAGGATTTCGGCGATATTCGCGACCGGTTATAGTACTGGATGGGTGTCACTTGAAAGGACAATATAAAGGAATCGGCTTTGTCGCAGTGACGCAGGATGGAAATGATTAAATCTTCCCTTTAGCAATTGGGATAGGAGATGTGGAAAACGATGAGTCATGGACCTGGTTTTTGAAAAATATTCGCATCGCATTTGGATGCCCAAGCCAATTGCTTTTTATATCCGATCAACATGTCAGCATCGGTAATGCTATTAAAGAGGAGTACCCCGAAGCCACTCAAGGTCTTTGTTGTTTTCATCTGCGACAAAATTTGGCAAAACATGGATCTCGCATAGTTGAACTATTCCATAGGGCAGCGTATTCTTATCAATCTCATGCCTTCGAACGGTAATTTAATTCCAAACATCTTTTTTCCTTCAATTTGAAATGCTAACCCGTGATTATATTTGCTAGATGTTAGTATGATTCAATTGTTAACCTTCATTAATTCCAAATTTAACCCCCTCAGGTACATGTCCAAAATCGAAGAGACGGGTATAGCAGGTGTTCTTCAAACATTGGCAAAGGCAGGAACAACCCGGTGGTCTCGCGTGAAATGTCCTGTTCGAAGGTTCAATTTCATGACATCAAACGCTGCCGAGACATGGAATGCTCGGCTTCTATGGGCGAGGAAGCTACCTGTTTGTTCATTTATGGAATGTGCCCGACGGGTTACGGAAAGATGGTTTTACGAAAGGAGAACAACAGCACTAGAAAGAACAAACATACTGACAGCTGCGGTGCATGAAAGAGTAGTCGCGTACACCAAGCTTGCACGAAGAATGCAAGTTGAGCCACTCACACGGTCTACGTACAAAGTTACGGATGTTAGCAAAATTTTTCTCGTAGATCTAGCCCGTCGCGAGTGTTCTTGTGGTATTTTTCAACAAGAGATGCTTCCATGTTCACATGCATGCGCAACCATAAGGTAAACTTGATAATTAAACTACAAACATCCCAATCAATAGTGTATAATACGTTGTGTGTGTAATGCATAACATGAGTGTTAACCTATATTTATGCTTGCAGCTTTGCAAAGGAAACAATCACGTCTTATGTTGCGCTGTATTATACGACAGAATGGTTGAGGGGTATGTGGAAAGGTGACGTAAAACCTGTTCCCAATCCCCAAGATTGGGATATATCGGACGAGGCAAAGAAGACTCTCTGTATTCCCCCAGACAAACCAAAGCAAGCCGGTCGACCGAAATCAACGCGTATTCCTTCGACCGGTGAGCAAGGTGGAACCTCACGCAAACCACCTACATGTCGTCGTTGTGGACAAACTGGTCACACAAGGAAAGGATGCACCGAAATGCCGCCGTTCGAATATGACACGTTTGAGGACGACATCCTCAATCAAAACATCATCCGAAATGAGGATCAACCGTTGCGGCGGAAGAAGAAACATTGCTCAGTATGCGGGTCCGCAGAACACACTAGAAGAAAATGTCCGATATATCTTCAAGCGAATTTGGGAAATGATCTATAGATTACCAATGTATGTTTGATGTGTACAACTCATCTTTACTTTAATCCGAATATGATATTAGAAAATGCTTAAATTTATTTTAATCCTAAACGAAAATGGCATGGTTTATTTTAATCTTAAACGAAAAAAAAAAGTCTACTCCCTAAAGTAAAATAAATTAAAGGTCATAAATTTGTTTACATTGATTGAATGGTGTGATGGACACTTAAACGAAAATCATGTATAAAGTATAATCCGAAACGACAATCATATATATATATATATATCTTATCCTAAACGAAAGTCATAATTAAACGAAAACTATTTGATAATTTATAGAAAATAATTTGAACATTTAACGAATATTTTGTAATAACGTAACGAAAATTATTTAATAGTATAAATAAATTTAATTAATTGTCGTTCAACACATAAAAACAAAGGTTTAGCGAAACATACCATAGTTTTCGTTACACCCTAAAAATTATGGGTTTTACGAAAATTATGGTTTATTCGATAAACCCATAATTTTTAGGGTTTAAGGAAAGGATCATATTATTGTATTTGATAATTTAACGAAACTCCATTAATAATTTAACGCAAATTATTTCATAATTTAAGTGTTCATATTAGATTATTTGATAATTACGAAAATGAGTTCATAATATAACGAAAATTATGTTTCAATTTAACGAAAATTATTTCAAAAAAAAAGGCAAAATTAATGAAATTTCGTTAAACCCTAGAAATTAAGGGTTTAACGAAAATAACCCTAATTGTTCGTTAAACCCTTTAAATAAAGGGTTTAAGAAGAATTATGTTTTTTTCGTTAAAACCTTAATTTTTAGGGTTTAACGAATGTTTAATTATATTGCATATTGTGTAATTAAATTTTTATATTTCAAAATTGTTTCATAACTTAAGTGTTCATATTACATTATTTGATAATTACAAAAATTAGTTAATAATATAACGAAAATTATGTTTCAATTTAACGAAAATTATTTTAAAAAAAACGGCAAAATTAATGAAATTTCGTTAAACCCTAGAAATTAAGGGTTTAACGAAAATAACCCTAATTGTTCGTTAAACCCTTTAAATAAAGGGTTTAACGAAGAATTATGTTTTTTTTCGTTAAACCCTTAATTTTTAGGGTTTAACGAATGTTTAATTATATTGCATATTGTGTAATTAAATTTTTATATTTCATAATTTAAGTGTTCATATTACATTATTTGATAATTACGAAAATGAGTTCATAATATAACGAAAATTATGTTTCAATTTAACGAAAATTATTTCAAAAAAAAAGGCAAAATTAATGAAATTTCGTTAAACCCTAGAAATTAAGGGTTTAACGAACATAACCCTAATTGTTCGTTAAACCCTTTAAATAAAGGGTTTAACGAAGAATTATGTTTTTTTCGTTAAATCCTTAATTTTTAGGGTTTAACGAATGTTTAATTATATTGCATATTGTGTAATTAAATTTTTATATTTCAAAATTATTTCATAATTTAACTGTTCATATTACATTATTTGATAATTACGAAAATTATTTAATAATATAACGAAAATTATTTAAAAAAAAACGGCAAAATTAATGAAATTTCGTTAGACCCTACAAATTAAGGGTTTAATGAAAATAACCATAATTGTTCGTTAAACCCTTCAAATAAAGGGTTTAACGAAGAACTATGTTTTTTTTTCGTTCAACCCTTAATTTTTAGGGTTTAACGAATGTTTAATTATATTGCATATATTGTGTAATTAAATTTTTAGACTTCAAAATTATTTCATAATTTCACTGTTCATATTACATTATTTGATAATTACGAAAATTAGTTAATAATATAACGAAAATTATGTTTCAATTTAACGAAAATTATTTTAAAAAAAAACAATATGCAATATAATGAAACATTCGTTAAACCCTAAAAATTAAGGGTTTAACGAAAAAAAAACATAATTGTTCGTTAAACCCTTTAATTTAACGAACAATTATGTTTTTTTTCGTTAAACCCTTAATTTTTAGGGTTTAACGAATGTTTCATTATATTGCATATTGTGTAATTCATTTTTTAATACCTCGATTTGATAGGTAGTTGACGATGTTTTCCCTTAACTCATTTTATCCACTATTCATGTTGGACTTGGTCAAAAATTATGACATTTTTACAAGATTGTTATAATTTGTAACATTTTTACAAATCACACTATATTTTGTGACATTTTTTCAATTTGTTATTACAAAAGTGGTAGAGAGATCATTTTTTCCTTTATATTCATCCTTGGCTCCACCAAACTGCATTAAAGTCAAAATAGGTTGAAATATGATTGGACGTTTACTCACTCTTTAAAAAAAAAAAAAAAGGGTTGGACATTGACCTTTTACAATTTATTATTGTGCAAAGTCATCAATGACGATACGACTTCCTACATTAACTACTTTATGACCTATATTTATCTTTCAAATCAATAATGCATTGCCACTCATGTCTCGTACCTTAGCTTTGGATTTAGGCTTTTTGTCATTAATTATAATTAAATTAAACAAAACAAATTTACACTTAAACTAATTCTAGATCATTAAAACAGTGACAGTAATGACGTAACGTATACGTTAATCTCATATAAGAATAAGATTGATTCTTTTGGTATATATATATATATATATATATATATATATATATATATATATATATATATGGTAAATATCCAAACCCAACACAATACCTAAAATTAAATACAAAAATACCACAAATTTGGTCAAAAAGAATTTTGAACCTTTTGAACCCTTTCACCCCACTTTTCCGGTCATTAAATTTTACTACATCCAAGCACATTTTGCTAATTCCAATCCATATGTTTTCCAATTTAATTAATAATTCCAACTCCAAAAATTGAATAAATTCGGACCTGAAAATGAAACTTTAGAGATTGATTTTCTTCCGGAATAAGTATATAGGCTGTAATATTTTCCTCGTGCCAATACTATATAAAAAACAGTGGTTTGAAATGAGTAACAATGTCACGTACAAATTCCTTCGGAAATTGAAAATCTAAAAAGGGACATATAATCGGGCATGTAAAATGATATCAGAGCCTAGGTTTATTAAGAACTTTTAAGTTAGATTTATTATTTTATATAATTAACCTTTGGTGAGGAGAATATTCTCGCGAAAACATGGATCTGGACGAATGTCTAAGATGTATACCTTACAGGACATATCGTCAAATTTTGACGATGTATGCTCAAGAGCACCAAGACAAGATAACATATCGGAATAACCAATATGTTGAACGAGAAAACGTAGGAGCCGATAGGGAAGCCTTAAGGCAATGCGACCGACAAGCGGCATATCATATGGGTTTCCTTGCGGTGAACCAGATGATATATAACGATCTGATGAACCATCAGGAAGAAGCCCATCAAAACCATGGTGTCTGATGGAGAACCTAAATGGAACGAGATACTTCCAGATACATCTAAGATCTCTATATATCTTAGAGAAATCCAGAAGACGATGCAGAATTATGGCAACGGCCATAAACATCTACCAACAAAAGTTCATCAGATCCAGAACCAAATGGATATGATGGTGAAATATCAGAAGGAGACTCTTGAAATCCTTCATGATTCAAAAAAGAGTCAAGAATTTGGAGGACAAACCAAATCCTTCTAGAGGAAGAAGACGTATAGATTCGGGACAGTACCTATTGGGTCCCAAGTGGTGTGTCCGAGGTTCAGAGGGGGGTGAATGAACCTTAGTCGATTTTGAAAATCTGTTAAAACTTAACTGTTTTGTAAGTTTCTTGAACTTACAGCTCCAGTCAGTTACTGCTTACAGCACTAGGATGCAGTGTTGCACGCTGTAACTTAGAGTTTTATGCGCAGTGGAAAATACGTTTTTGTGACACAAGGCTGGTTTTCTCAAGTATGCTCTTTTGCAAAATATTTTATGCTTATGATAGAGATAGATATGAAATGTAAAACGCAGATAAGAAAACGATAAAACACTTATGGCTTATAGTGGTTCGAATGTGGTGTAATCATTCTATGTCCACTCTACTACTACCTCGAGCAGGAACTTCGTTAAACAAGATTGATTTACAGGACCCTCCTAACAATCTATCAACTTACAAAGTTAACCACCTACTAGAGTCCAGTGTTCACACAGCTCCTGCGAACTCTAAAGGCTAACCCACACAGGGTTCACACTCCCACACAAGGAAGTTGCCTAACACTTAGATAACTAAACAAACAACAAAGATTTCTCCTATCAACTGTTCGACACCTAAAACAACCTAACCACACAGGATAGAGGTTAAAAGAAAAACAAATCTTCAACTGGTGAGAAGCAGTCTTGATCTTGGGTAGCTCCATTGTTGTTGTAGACTGCTCCTAGAAGGTTGAGTGGCTGAACATGTGCAAGCTTAAAAGCTTTGGATGATATGTGAGTTTCCTCTCGACTTTGTTCAACAATTTCCTCAATCAGCCACTCCTTCTATTTATACATCTTGAGAGTATATCCGTTGGGGAAAGTATCCGTTGAAGGGAGACACTTCCTATTTTGAATGTGAACTACGATCTCTCAAGAATTAAAGTGTACTTGATCAACGACATGGCTTGCATTAAATGCGACTAGACTTTCCCTTTTGGGGCATTTAATGCAATGGTTGCGTCTCGCAGCCTTCTACGGTACGTCAGTCCACGTGGCATCTTGCTATTGGCTCCGTGTCTGCCACTTGATCTTCTCTGGAACGGCTCTATTTGTTCTTGCTTGGACCTTCGTTCCTCGTACTGCATTTATCCTTTCCTGGATTGCAGGATACTTCTTCAGCTGACTTGCTTGAACAGAAAGCTTAGCGTTGTATCCTAGGTCTGCTTGCAGCTGTTTGTTCCTTGCAGCGCTGCTGTAACTTAGACCTTCTTGCAGTAGCTTCGTACACTTCTGCTGTATCTTTACTTACAGCATACTTGGCTTCCTCAGTAACCTTTGCTGCTGTAACCTGGATGAGTTCTTTTGAGCTTGCAGCAGCATCATCAACCTCCTCATGAGGTGTCTCTAGCTGCTTAGTGGTTACCTCAGCCTTCTCATCTTCTCCTCGAGCATCCTCTAAGGGTAATGTCCCACCAGCCGCCCCTTCAGAGGTCTTTTAATCCTCAGATAGTGTTGTCTGAACAACAGTCTCACCTGAGGTCTTCAGTAAGGACCCCGTCTCCTCGGCCCGTCCTGTAACCTTGACAGTCTCTGCAAGAATGGATTCTTGCAGCTACTGTTGGTTTCTTGCAGCAGTTACTTGCTTACTGAGTTATTCTTTCAGAACATCTTTTGCTGCTGTAACCTGCCGTCTTCTCCCTTCAGTATCCTTTCTCCCTTTAAGGATACTTCTTCTAGCTTGTTGTTCCCTACAACATGCTGATCCTTAGAAGTATACTACTTCTTCTAAGGTTGGTTTTCCTTGGCCTTTGGAAAACCACTACATGATCTTTTCCTTCAGAAACGATAAGCTTGTGATCATGTATTGTGGAAACTAGGTATCAATACCTTATGCAAACTGTTCTTATCTTGCTGTGTTCACTACAAGAAAAAAAGGCTACGACAAGTGTTTTTAACCCTTGTCGTAGCCATATTCAAACCGTTGTCGTAGCTGGTGTTGTCGTAGACCCAAAAAAAATCCGCTCATAGACAACGGTTTTTAACCGTTGTCGTAGACTCTACGACACTACGACAACGGTTAAAAACCGTTGTCTTCGCCTTATAAAAACCGTTGTCGTAGATCGTAGTTTGTAAAAAACCGTTGTCGTAGCCTTATAATAACCATTGTCGTAGATCGTAATATATTAAAAACCGTTGTCGTAGAGGCTACGACAACGGTTAAAAACCGTTGTCATATTCAGCCAAATAAATAAAACAATATTTTGCCACGTAAGCTTGCCACATCATCACACTTCAGAAACGATAAGCTTGTGATCATGTATTGTGGAAACTAGGTATCAATACCTTATGCAAACTGTTCTTATCTTGCTGTGTTGTGTTTTGTCTTATCAAGATAACTACTGAAATATCCCAACAATTTCTTCTCCCTTTATCTTGATGATGACAAAACACAATAAGACAAGAGTCAACAAGAACGAATACTTTTTATTGAAGCTAAGATATTGTACAAGTACAAATTCTATTAGATACAAAAATATGTAAGCTACTACTCATCCTTCTAGCTTCACTTCTTTCTTCAGCTTCAACCAGTTTGCTGTTTCCACATTTTTCCACCACGTTTCACATATAAAAGTATGTGAAACTTGACGATTAAGATAATCTCACACTTATAAAGAAAAACCTTAAGATCTATTTAAGAATCGGATAACATCCATCGCTTAATTTATGCGATTTCAATTTCCCAACCCTAACAAAAACCCTAGGACCCCACTTTTCTCAGCTTGCTTGAGTTATCGAATCACAATTTTCCACCTTGACTCATAGAAGATAAGAAACTTGTCTTCCTCAAATTTAACAGGTTTTGAAACCTATTAATCCCATGCACGAATTAACTTGGATTAAGTTCATGCAATGAAGGAATTTAGAGCTACACCTAGTGAGTCCAATTTTGATAATGAACTCATTGAACCTCTTATACCACTGCCTTAGACTTTGCTTCAGACCATATAATAATCTTTGTAACCTGCATACCTTGTTCTCATTCCCAGGTAGAATGAAACCCTCTGGCTGATTCATGTAGATCACTTCATCCAATGTTCCATGTAAGAATGCAGTTTTAACATCAAGTTGTTGAAGTTCTAAGACCCACTGTGCCACAAGAGCTAAAAATAACCTAATGCAACCGTGTTTCACCACTAGAGAGAAAACTTCATTGAAGTCAATCCCTTCTCTCCGTGTGAATCCATTTGCAATAAGTCTTGTTTTGAATCTGATTTGTTCTGTCCCAACTACTTCAACTTTCTTCTTGATTATCCACTTGCTTCCCACAATCTTCTGATTTCTTGGTCTGTCCATAAGAATCCATGTGTGGTTCTTTTCCAAGGATTCAATCTCTTCATACATAGCTTGGATCCATCTATCTTTGTCAACTAAATTGATAACAGCCTTGTATGAATCAGGTTTTTCATACTCTATGTCTTCTACTACTATAAATGCATAAGAGACCACATATGCATGTCCAAATTGATTTGGTGGATGTATTGCTCTCATTTTTCTACTCCTTGCCAATCTATACTCCATCAACTCATCATTTTTACCATCACTCCCATGTTGATTAGTATCATCAGCTTCTGGATCCTGACCCTCTACTTTTTCATTCACAGTTTGTGGATTTTCCAGCTCCACCTCAAGCTGAATATCATTCTCAGTTGTATCTTCAGTTTGAGGTCCAGTGTTGGTTTTATTTCCATTATAGTCCATCACTTGCTCATTGAGCACTATATCTTTACTTATAATGGATTTTTTTATAGCCTGGCTCCAAGCACCAGAGTTTATAGTCCTTCACTCCACTTGGATAACTAATAAAGATGCATTTCAAAGCTATAACTTCCAGCTTATCTTGTTTGATATGAGCAAAAACTTGACATCCAAACACTTTAAGATGAGAGTAGTTTGGAGCTTTGGAGTACCACACTTCATCTGGTGACTTGATCTCCAACATTGATGAGGGACTTTAGTTGATTAAGTAGGCTGCAGTGTTGACTGCTTCTCCCAAAAAAGACTTTGGTAATCCAGCATCAAGCAGCATACACCTCACCCTCTCTAACAGTGTCCTATTCATTCTCTTAGTCACCCCATTTTGCTGTGGGTTAGAAGCCACTGTTTTAGGTCTTTTGATTCCCATTTGGTTGTAGAAGTCCTAAAATTCTTCTGATAAGAATTCCAATCCATTATCAGTTCTGAGGTGCTTTAGGGACCCAATAGTGTTGTTTTCTTGTTGGATCACCCATTGCTTGAAGTGTGTGAAGACATCACTCTTGTTTTTCATCACATATACCCATACTTTCCTTGAGTAGTCATCAATGATTGTTAGAAAATACTTGTCTCCTCTATGTGTAGTGGTTTTTGTTGGTCCCCAAACATCTGAGTGTGCATAATCCATGATAGCTTGTGTGTTGTGTGTTCTAGGTGGATACTAGAGTTTCTTTGTCTTGCCTAACACACACTGCTAACAGAATTCTAGTTTAGCCAAAGTGTTATCTCCATACACCTTCTTCTTTGCCAACTCTAGCAACCTTTTCTCCCTTATATGCCCAAGTCTCTTGTGCCATATGTTAGTTTTTTCTTTAGTCAAGGTCAGCAAGTTGTCACCAATCACTATGAGTGTGAACAATCCGTTATTTTTCTTTCCTTTCATCATTGTTTTACCATCCTTTGTGAATTTTATCACAGCCTTTTTCTCAGTGTTGAAGTTGTACCTGCACTATAGAGAGAGCCAAGTGAGATAAAGTTTCTTTTTAGGGTTGAAATGTACCTCACATTAAGCAGCTTTTTGATCTTTCCATCATGCAATTTCAACTTCACAGTTCCAATCCCTTGCACTTTACAGGTTTGATCATTGTTTAATAATACCACTCCACATTCTTCTTTCTTGAGTTCAACAAAAGAGGACTCTATTGGACACAAGTGGAATGAGCATCCTGAATCCAATACCCATTCACTTGAGCTTTGAGTCTCTGAGACACACAACATCTTTGTACTGTCATACCCTTCATCTGCAACATCAGCTTGACCTTGCTTTGGTAGTTTCCTGCTCTTTTATCAGGACAATTCTTTTTCAAGTGTCAAACCCTTTGACAATGAAAACACTTCCTGGTCTCCCTTTAATATTCATCTTATTTCTGTGATCTAACTTGATCACTAGTGTTGTTGGCTTTCTTGAAACTTCCCTGATTCTTCTTCTGGCCCTTGAATTTTACATTCAAGACTTCAATAGATTGTTGATTCTTAGATTCAGTTGGCATCTGCAGGATCTTAGTTCTCAATGCCACTTGGACATCATCTAATGACATCGTTTTATCTTGTCTTCCATATATTAGAGAATCCTTGAAGTTCTCTAGAGATCTAGACAGTGAATGCAGGAGCATGCAAGCTTTATCTTCATATTCTATCTCCACCCCTATATTGTCCAGATCATCAATGATCTTGTTGAATTCATCTATCTTTTCAGAGATCTTTTTCTCATCAGTCATCTTGAAGGCATACAACAAGTGCTTGAGAAATAATATGTTGGCCAAGGTCTTTGTTTGATACAAGGAGTCCAGCTTGGCCATCAGCCCTTTTGCAGAGGTTTCCTTGCACACTTCTCTTAAAATCTTATCTGCCAAGCAAAGGATTATAGTTGTCCTAGCTTTCTTATCCATCTCTTTCTTCTTTTGCGTCGATGAAGTCCCTACATCACCCCCAAAAACTCCATCCAGTCCATGTTGAGTGAGAATGACCATGACCTTCACTTTCCAAAGGTTGTAATCATTTGATCCATTGAATTTCTCTACATCAATTTTCATGGATCCCATCATCTTGCAGTTCCCTTCCCATAAATGGCGCCGATTGTTAGATAAACACCCTGAAATTGATCAAATCTAATCAAAACCAATGTGCAAGATAAATACCAACTTGAACCACAAACACTAGTTATGTGTAAGAGAGATCAATCAAATAATCAAAGATGAAAAACACCAAGATTTAATGTGGTTCAGCCAAGAAAACTTAGCCTACGTCCACGGGAGAAAGAAAAAACTAATCCACTAACAAATCAAACGAATACAGATCAGAAAAATAAGACAAAAGATTAGGGTTTATATAGGCTTAGAATCCTAATCCTATATCTAACTGGATACTAATATATTCGAAGTGAAACTTAGCGATCAAGATTGCCTCACACTTACAAAGAAAAACCCTAAGATCTATTTAAGAATCAAATAAGATTCATCGCTTAATTTATGTGATTTCAATTTCCTAACCCTAGCAGAAACCCTAGGACCCCACTTTTCTTAGCTTGATTGAGTCATCGAATCACAATATACAGAAATTTTGAGAAAGAAAATGATGAAAATCACATATTTGAATTTTAAGATTTTAACTTATACTCTACAGTAATACATTTTGAGTATATGAGTAATACATTTAAGTTATATGTTTAATATCTTTACATGTAACAATTAATACCTTAAATAATATATTTCACTAAAACAAAGTAAACAAAGTAACTATTACTTTTATAAGTAAACGACCAATACCTTATTAGTATCACAATTGTTCATATGAAACTAGTGCATGAATCTAGGATTCATGCACTCTGGTCGACCTGACCCAAGACGTGCTTTGACGCACTCTCACACACCTAGTCGCACCCGTATTTTACCTTTTAGTTGTATTAGTCATACATTTTTATAAATGTCAGTCGTACATTTAAGTTATGTTAGTCATACCTTTTAGTTATTTTAATTGTAATTTACATAATTTTTACACTAACATATAATACACTTATATCTTTTAATTATGTTAGTTGTACATTTACATATTATATAAATGTATGACTATATAGATATAAAAGTATAAGTAATATCACATAATAATATGAGTATTATCATATAAAGGTATATATGTATAAATTTAGCCGAAATTGATTTTTTTTTGAAGTTAAAGTATTACATAAAGATTATGACATTTGTACATAAAAGTTATATTATTATAACATAAAAGTCATACTAATATACCATAAAAGTCAGTGCATGAAAAAAAAAAGCACAGACTCGGATTGACCCAGTTGTATGATGCACTAATTTCACACAACTTGTACTCTATAAGTATATAACTAATGCAGATCTAAGTATCCGTATCCCTCCCAAGAATATATAAATTTTTGTTATACTTTATTCTCTTTTATAAAATATTTTGTATCCATTCCTGATGTGACATATGTACACATATAGTTTTATTTTCATAATTCAATTATACTCAATTATGCATATGCGATATATTAACAATGAATATGTTCTCATGTAGCCATAGTAGGTAATTGTGCACTGATCGCCAATGATGTTTTTTAAAAGATATAAAACTAATTTAACATAAATAAATAAATAAAAGAGGGATCGATGATTCTGGAAAATGCAATCTTATCAGCGAAGTAATTATTAATATCTTAGATTGATTAGATCAATCTTTCATCCTTGTAAGAATAATATATTTTTTTTTTTTTTCAAATACATATGGAGACATGCATGTACTAGGAATTGATGATATCAACATAAAAGTGGTCCAAATCCACTCGAAGTCGTGATTGACTCTTACTTTAACCTTCACGTGTGGGCCACTGCTGCCACCCATACGCCTTTTCTTCTTGCTTCAGTGACCATCCAATTCCTACTTTTATCTTATCTTTTCACAAATTTATTTTTGTAACATATATTAATTCATATTTTAGATTGATTTATGAAATTAATTTTTGTTAAAAAAGATATATTTCTATTCACGGGTGCTCGTGCATCCCAGCAATATTCGATTGGACACAAAAACTTTTGTGCACCAGTTGCACAGAAGTGAAATTCTGTGCAGTCCATATCTTTATGTTATAAATATAGTACATTTATATACAAATATCCGTACCTTTTAAAATGAACATACATAAAGGTATTACATTTATAACATAAATGTATGGATTGCACGGTGCAACTGGTGCACAAAAGTGTTGCTCTCGATTGGAAGAATAATTAATAATTTTTCTTGAAAAGGATAAAAAAAAAATGTTTTCTTTTCAAAAACCCTCTGTTTCATGGGGATAATAGGGGTGAGGATTATATCAAATGAGAAATAAATTATAAATATTTGTAATAGACAGTGGTTTCGATAATAATAAATACTCTACAAGTATGAGTTGTTTCTTTTTTTAAGTTACAGTTTTATGAGCGACACTTATGTACCCGGGGGCACGGATCTAAGATCCATGCCCCCGACCCGCTCCAGACCCACCCCACCTACATATCCAGTTGTCCTTTTTTTTTTTTTTTCTCTTAAACCCTGATTTCACATTGCTGCACATCGTCTTCTTCTTCTCTCCCCCTTCTCCTCCTTCCTCCTATCCCTTCTTCTCCATATTTTCCGGCGATTGTAGCGACGTCGATATCAAATCCAACCCTCTTTGTTCATCATCAACGGCAAGCACCGCAGCTTCACCTCCATCGCGCATCTTCAGCATCGATCTTCGTTCGTCGCCATCCTTACACTTTCCCACACCATCTTCAAATCTGCCAAAACCACCGTCCATCACCCTTCATCTTCATCTCTGCTAGATTCCGGAGACTTACCTCTCGCCCCCAACACAACAAATATGTAGCACAACCGTCTCTTCTCTTTTCACCAAAAAAGTCAACCACCACCCTTCAATTCCAACATTAGTTCTGTAAATTCATGAACCCCAAGTTTCAATTCCCCACCAACTTAATTCATTAATTCACAACACACCTAATTTGGATTCCCAAATTAAATATTTCCCTTCATCATTTCTATATGTATTACAGAATTGTATGCTCCAATATGTGATATTTATTTGAAATATTTTTAAAGTATTACATAATTACTATATAGGTATTACACATGTTCTCTATAAGTAGTACATAATCATTACATTGGTAATACATGAATGAAATACATAATCACATTCTTCAATTATATGTAATATGAATGAAGTATTCGTAATTTGTTCTATAGGTATTACACATATCCTCTAGAGGTATTCTTAAATTTTTTTATATGTATTGCAGAATCTTATACTCCAAAATATGTAATATATTTGAAATTTTTTTGAGGTATTATATAATTATTATATAGGTATTACACACATGTACTAAAGGTATTTGATACCTGAAGAGTATATGTGTGATACCTTTAGATTTATAAGGTGCGCGTGCGGCGGGTGTGGGCGCATGGGCGCGCGGCGTGAGCGCGTGGTGTGGGAGCGCCTCACGTGCCGGGTCGGGTTGGGGGCATATGATTTTTTGTCATTTTGGATAGAGACTCGAACTTAAAACTAGGGGTGGGTAATATACCGAAAATACCGGTATATCGCACTTACCGTACCGAAAAAATACCAAAAATATCGAAAATTTCGGTATACCGAAAATTTCGGTATACCGAAAATTTCGGTAAGGTAACGGTATGAATTTTTTTTTCTTCGGTATACCAGTATAAAAATAAATATCAATATTATTTTTTAATAATTCTAATACAAAAATCTTTTTCGGTATGAAACGGTATGCCGGTCCATTTGGTATACCGGTATGGAACGGTATGCCGGTCCATTCCGGTATACCGAAATGACGTTATGGTAACGGTATAAACTTTTCTTATATCGAAATTTCGGTATACCGAAGTACGGTATACCAAACTTTTTGGTAAGGTAACGGTATGAAATTTCGGTATACCGAAAATTTCGGTATGGTAACAGTATGGCGAGAAATTTTCGGTATATCGTACCGTACCACCCCTACTTAAAACCTTACTTAAAATGAGTGATGTAACTGTCGTTAGGCTAAACCTATAGCACACGTATGAATTGTTTCTTGAAAAATAATAAAGTGAGAGATGTGTATTTATTTTAGGAGTGTGCTAAAAACACCTACCTATTTTCTAAGGGCACCTACCTCTATTAGTGTATGGATGTGGGGTCCGCACACTAATAGAGGTAGGTGCCCTTAGAAAATAGGTAGGTGCCTTTAGCATTGCCCTTTATTTTAAGGACACCCAAATAATTTAATAAATCTTTAACGTAAATTTATTCATTAATTAAAATTCCTATTTATGATCTCCATGAATAAGAATCTATATCTGTATTTATAATAACAAAATGATTTTTTATGGTTTTCCTAATAGTAAAACCCTGCCAAAAGTCAACTTTTAATCTTCTATTTTAGTTTTCTTTTTCTCTGGACATATGAAAACTCCTTAAAATGTGCAATGTTAGTTTTTTTGCTTATTATGTTGTGTAATATTAAAAGAATAATATATATATCTATAAGAAAAAAACCGAAAAAAAAAATTCTCAAAATGAAAACTTTACATTCAAAACTCTAATTTTCATTTTCTATTTTGTTTTTCTTTTCTTTTTCATTGTTTCATTATATTAATCACTCAATTATTTCTTTCAGTTTTTTGTCTTTTACGTATTCTTCTCCTTCTAATTAGTTCTCTTTCTACCAACCAATTCACATTAAAATTATCATGTCAAGTTTGCTATGAAATATCATTGGTTATTGCATTAATCATAATTCTTACACAAAAACTTATATGCCCTTAAGATTCGTACCCCAACCTGATCCGGTGCGTGGGCCGCTTCCACACGCCGTCACGCCATAAGGTATCACACATTTACTATTTATGTATCACACATTTACTCTTTAGGACACTCTTCAGGTATCATACATTTACTCTTCAGATATTATGCAGAAACAATGCTCTTTAGGCCACTCTTCAGGTATCATACATTTACTCTTCAGGTATTATGCAGAAACAATGTTGTTTTCTTCTTCTTTCTCTCTCTCTTTTTTTTTTTTCCTTTTTTCCTTCTTCTTCTTAATCTATTTTCTTATGGTTTTATTATTCTTCTTATTTGTTATGTACATTCTTCTTCTTCTTCTTCTTCTTCTTCTCTATATTCTTCTTCTTATTCTTCTTCAAATTGTCATGAAAGTCATTTATTTGTTCTATTACCTATAGAACAAATTACTAATATCTCAAAAGTATTTTAATAACTTACATATTATTCAAGCATGTAATTATGTAATACATGTAGTGCATATATGTAATACCTATATAACAAATCTGTAATACCTCAAAATTATTTTTCATAACTTACATATCATTAAACTTGTAATTATGTAATACATGTAGTTCATTTATGTAATACCTATATAACAAATTTGTAATATCTCAAAACTATTTTTCATAACTTACATATCATTAAACATGTAATTATGTAATATCTGTTGTTCATGTATGTAATATATATAAAACAAATCTGTAATACCTTTAAGATATTACATATTTAAAATTTTAAGGTGTCACTTGTATATTCTTTGGGTATCACTTGTATACTTTTAAGGTATCAGCGTACTATAGAGTGAGTTTAAAATTTTAAAATTTCAAATACACATCTTCTTCCCCAAAACACAAAACAAACAGAACATTTTAGAGGTTCCATGGTGTTGTAGTTAATGCATTTGCATTAAGACCCTTAATGGAAAACTAATAATTGACACCTTAATACTTATAGTATAAGCCTATAAGGTATTATATAAATATCTTTCGGGTATTACACAAGTAACTTATAAGTATCATACATATTTCGTTCAAGTATTACATAAATACCTTATAGATATATGTTACTCTCAAGTATTGCATGCATATGTTTAAGGTATTACGGTGAGGTATCAATGTACTGAGTATAAGTTTACGATCTTACAATTTCAAATGTGATTTTTATCATCTTCTTCCCCAAAATTTATGTAAATTCATATTACTCAATCAATAACCAATTATGGTGTTTGTTGTATCAATTTTGTCGTATATTACTATGAATTTGAGCAAGATAGAAAGAATTTCAAGTTGTAGAAAAATAATAACCCTAAATTTGTATACACATTAGGAAGAGAAGAATTTGTTGGAGTATTAGAAAAATAAAAACCCTAAATTTGTAGCAATCATATAAATAAATTGAGAAGAAAGAAAAAAAAGAAAAAAAAAGAAAAAGAAGAAGAAAAAGAAACAACACGCAGTAAGAAGGAAGAAAGAAAAAAAAAGGAAAAAAAAGAAGAAAAATGAAGATAACAGCGTAGGAGAGAAGAAGAAAAAATGAAAAAAAAAAACAAGAAAATGAGTGGTGCAGTATGGGTGGATGGAGCGGGTTGAGAGCACGGATCAGGGCACAAGAATGTCTCTCTAATTCTTATACTTTTCTATTATTCTAAATTATACTCATCTAATATCATATATAAATAATCTACATCTATGTATATATTTAATATATAGATATATATTTTACCTTGAATATTATATTTTATCTATTTATTTTATATTTGAATATATATATCAATATATCACTTACGAATTTTTAGGAAGAATATTGATTTTATGATCTTTAATAGATAAATTGAATCTTTATTCAAAACCCATGATTTGGCTGACAAATGGAAATTAAGGAAAGTTTATGCAATTGATTTCCAAAAAATAAGGAAAAATATATATCCAAAAAAAACCGTTCAGCATGTTTTTAGATAATGTGAATGATTTTGTGTTTCTACCTTTTCTTTATCTATAAATACTTTATATTAGAATTAAAAGTCACGCCGCTACTTCTTCTTTTCCATAATTCTTTTTGTTTTTTATGTTCTATGTACGTATATATATCTCCATGTTAGCAAGTGTTTCATAATTTCTCATATGGCAGCTGAGGTGTCGAGTGAGAGACACATGACAGCTCTAGAATGATTTTAAAAGCTGATTTGTCAATACTGAAGAGTTACAAAAAGCTGATTTGTCAAATGCTGGAGAATTACAACTTAAGTTTTATATATATAGATTTTCTTGATTTTGTTTGGATATAGTTTATGCAATTTATGTCGGTTATAATAGCATTCAACAATGGGCAAACCTGTCGAACAAAACAAAGACAAACAAGAAACAGAAAAAGTAACTTATAACAGATTCCTATTCTATTACAAGAATACCACAAGTCAAGTCGAGGAAATGCCTTGTTGACGTCAGATTTTGTATAGCACAAAATCCTAGCCAAACACCAAAGAATATATCGATCCGACTCAAGGAAATCGAACTGAAAAAAGTAGTATCAGAATCGAGTAAAATAAGAAAAGCACTGTGCCTGGTGTAGCGCCCCGGATCAAAACGAGCATAATTAATTAATTAAATATTTAACGTATGACTTAATAAGTATGAGCGTTTACTTTGACTGTTTAATTAATTACGTGCGTTTCAGATACGTATTTAATGTGTGATTCGGATCGATATTTTTCTTGGACATGGTATATAGAATATTTTTATACCATTAGATGCGTCTTGGAAAGACGAGAAGATAGAAACAAACTAGGGGTCAATCGGAGACCTGTAGCTCGAACGGCGACGAAAAGGGCAAATCACGGAGTTTCGGAAAAGTTGGAAGATATTTACGTTGAATGGAAACGAAGATATTTACGTGAATAGTAACTTGGAAAAGTCAACTGATGAACAGTAACTTGGGATATTTTCGGTGAATAGTGATTTCCGGATTTCTATAAATAGAGGGCTTAGTCAGTTCATTATTTACCGTTTTCCCGAGCGAGCCGAGCGCGACGAAAACACGTAAGTTCTCTCTCCTCCCTCCTCTCCCTCTCTCCTCTGTTTTCTGCCTCCGGCGCGCCGCCACCGGTGGTGGCCGGAAAATATGAAACTTCTTGGTTTCGGCCGATTTTCGCACACAACGTAGCTCTCGTCGAGACGAGTCTAGGACATCTTCCGGAATTCAATTCCGACTTACCGTTCACCGGAAAACGGCGAAAGAAGGTCTCCAAACCCTAACCCCAACCCTTGATCACCCTTTCTCTCTCCTCTGAGTTATCTCTCTCCACCGCGCCGGAGCTGCTGCCGGAGGCCGCCGGAGGTAAGGGGCCGACGCTGGAGGGCCGGCGCCGCCGTGGGTGGCGGCACCGGAGAAGGACAGTGTATATATATGTATGAAACGTGCATGTGTGTGTATATATGTGTGCTAGTGTGTGTGTTTGGTTGCATGCTGTTGTGGGTGGCGCCGCCGTGTGGGAAAGATCGGCCGGCGACGGGAGGTCTCCGGCGAAGGTCCGGGGGAGGTGGCCGGTGGGTGGAGTTCGCCGGCCGGAGTTTTGGATTGGTGTTGGATTATTCCAAAAACTGAGCATCGAAGGATTTTGCGGTGAGATTTCAGGTACTATTCACCGCTGGAATCCGGCGAGGGATGGCCGGAGGTTGTAGCCGGCGGTGCAAGGTATCCGTCAAACTAGGTGGCAGCGGCGGAGGGCGGCGCCACCGCGCCGGGTGGCGCCGGGAAGTGGCCTGGTCCAGCAGGCCACCGTCGGGAAAGTTGGGCGACGGGCTGTTTTTGCAGGTGTTTTGGCGGAGTTAGGCGGCGCCCTTGTGGCAGCCGTTGGCCGGAGTTGGTAGTTTGAAGTAGGGGGAATCCGGGGGTGTGGTCGGCGACCGGTGGTTCGCCGGCCGGCCGCGGCTGGAAGGCCGTTTAGGTGGCGAGTCCGCACAGGCGAGCTGGGCGCGCCGGGAGGCTGCTGGGCGCGCTGGTCACACGGCGACAGGGGCCGTGCGCGCGGTGAGCGAGCGACGGGTGCGCTGCGCGCGTGACGCCGTGTTTCCGATACGAATCCCATTTCTTTCCGTCATTCACTATTATCGAGTCGTCACCGATGAGATGTCGTTGACCGAGGGTCGTGGGCCCGGTCAAAGTCAACCCTTTGACCAAAATTACCGTTTTACCCCTCAATCTTAAAACGCTTCGTTCGAGCTCGTTTCAACTCCGATCGAGCTCATTCTTTTTCCGTCGTGACCCAAATTCAATCCTCTATCATCTCAGCCTTTTGGATTTAACTTTCAGCCTTGTCTCCAAAATTCGAATCTTTAGATCTCTCGACCCGCCGTGTAGTTAACGATCGTACTTCCGCCGGAAATGTTTATAGCTTTAATTATATTTATTAAGGATCTAAAAAATATCATAACTTATGTAGGCTACCTGTGGGATTGAGCTTTGGGATACAAGATCTTTGGTACTTGCTACTCACGTGGTAACCACCGAACAAGGTAGGGGTAATTGCTATCTCTTTATCTGTCTACGGTTTTCCCTATTTTGAAGCATGATTGCGAAATACTAAATGTTGTGATCTTATGCTACGATTACGTGTTCATGTTATACTGTGACAACGTGACTGAGTGCTATATTTCCGGTATTTTATATCTGTGGACTGTTATAAGAGTGAGATTTCATTCCCATGAGTGTATTCAACGCACTCACCCCCACATGTACTCACACTACAGGAGATGAAGAAAGTGAAGACGCGTAGAGAGAGGGGTGTCCTATCAGCTGTGTCCATCCTATGGTTTTATCTTTTTAAAGATATGATGTTCGTTTGTAAAGAAAAATTGTATTTCTTCCTCTTTGTAAAAGATCCTGATGTTTTTCCGCTGCGTAAGGTTTAAAACTCTATATTATCTGTTGTAACCGATGTTGCGAGTTTAACACTCCTTGTCCTTTCCTTATTCTTTCTTTTAAATATCATGTACATCTCTTTTCCCTTTCTCTCTTAACGCCCAAAGATGAAAAATTCTGATATTTTGACAAAAAGATTCTGGGGCGTTACACCTGGTGCCTACTCGGGCGAATTTGCTAGGCTTGTTCTGGTTGGTCGGTGTTGGCCGGCCAGAACGTTTTTTATATCAGATTGAGTAACAATGATTTCAGATCTAGAATTCCCCTCATTTTGAATGATAATTGAGGCCCTGTTTATAGGCTAGACCTGAGATATGAAACTTGGAAAATATGAAATAAATCCCTTGATTTTAGGGTTATGATAAGGAAAAAATAGATTAAATCCTATCTAAATCGGATATGATTTTATTGTAGATTTGTTTCTTTCTTTGTGGATCTCGACCAAAATTAGGCCGTTTGGCGAGCTCTTCGTCATTTCTGGTCGAATAAGTCTTTCCGGGATAACTGGTTGGCCCGGATCGGTCCAGATCCGTTCACCTTTCTAGTCAGGTCGGTCTGGTCCAGATCACGATCATGTTGGTCATTTTAGATCGGGTCGGTATCCTGATGGTCTGGTCGTTCTGGGCCGACGGTACTCTAACCCATCATCGAAAGACCATCTGGTCATCCAGCTCTTAACAGAGTAATTCTTTTCGACCCTAACCCGATCTGGTCGGTTCTAACCCGGGTAGCCTATCGGGGTATAACATTAGCCCCTTAGGCCGTGGTCGGGGCTTGCTCTGGCCGGGGCCTAAATCCATCCAACCCCGTGAGGTTGACTTCCTCTGACGTGTCACGCTCCTATTGGCCTTGCTAAGTGCCAGGTGTCAGCTCCCAGCTCCACGTGTCGTCATCTCGGAGTTCAGAAGTTGAAGAGACACCGTGATCTCCTATAAATAGGCAAGAGACACTCTTTTCTCCACTTTCACTCTTCTCGAATTCCAAATCCTCGCATTTTCAATTTTATTCTCCGGGCAAAAAATACAGACCCTAACTCACCGTTCAAGATCTCCTGTCCTTCAAAACCTCGAGGTATATATATTTTCTCATCTTTTTCGTCTAATTTATGGCTTCAGATTCGTCTGCCAGTGGTATGCATGGTTCAAGATTACGACCAGAAGGTTAATCCTGCTTCAGAGCCATCGTATTCTTGGACTTCTAGCTCGTCCGATCTGTCCTCATCCTCATCCGACTCAGAAACCACTCCAGCAGAACAGCTGATCAACATTCCGAGTGACATCCATGCCGACCCGTGCCCCTCGTTTTGTGGCCTAGGCGAAGTCAGTACATCGGGACGGGATGTCTCTGTCATCCTTGAAGGAATCCCGATCCATGTCATTTCATCCGGGCGCTCGAACCGGCGAAATGCTTCAAATCCTGAATTGGAGGCCTTTGACTGTCCGACCTTTGTGACCATCGCCGAGCTGAACAAGTGGCACACTCTCTTCAATATTCCAGAGAGAGTAACGTTCACTGTGCCTCATTCGGCTGATTGGATGGATCAGCCGCCAAAGGGCCATGTCGCCATCAGTGTTCAGGCTCACAAGGGTGGCCTGCGGTTTCCTCTTGCCCCCACTTTGGCCGGCTATCTGGAGCATTGGGGAATCACACTAGGTCAGCTCCACCCCAACAGCTGGTCAACCCTTACTAGCCTGGTGGTGATGTTTTGGTATTTCGGCCTCGGGGTGCCGAGCCCCCATGAGGTCTTATGGATGTTCAGATTGAAGATGGTTCCTGGTTTGAAGAACCACTTCTACTACACATCGGTGTGGAAATACTGATCTCAGCTGGTACGGTGTTTGCCGACATCGATCAAAGACTGGTGCGACAAGTGGTTCTGGGTCGATGGGGAATGGATTGACTCGTCTGCTCGGGTTACATGCCCAACACAATTCGGCGACACCTAGGGTATTTAACATTTCATTTATTGCTCTGCTAATGTCTATTCTGATCGTTAACTTTTCTTTGCTCTGCAGATACCCCGCCGAACCTTGTAATCGGCGATTTCTTTTCCGAAAGCTGCGTTATCTACGTGACTTCTCCGTTGAGGACCATATGCATTATCGGACCCTGCTCGCTGAAGAGAACCTTCTTAGTGCAGGCCTAATCTCGTCATTCTGTGCCGCCCTCTATCGTGTGCAAGGTACATGTTTATGTCCGGGTCGGTTAGTTGTCCGCTTTTATACCTTTGACATCTCCTAATTGGTCGGATTTCATTTTTTTTAGCTTCCCTTCCCCGCCAAGGTCTTTCATTGAAGATGGATCCTGCAGCCCGTCTTTGCCAGCGCTTTCAGCGTGCGTCGACCCTGGCTCAGAGGGCTCAAACTTCTGTTCGGGGTCACGGCTCCAACTGTCCCGTACAACCTCCGGTTGCCATGGTCAGACGACAGCCTAGCTCTGACCAAGCACCGAACAAACAGGTGTGCTTTGAAGAGGGTGGCCCTTCGGGAGCTGGCCGATCGGCCTCCTAACAACAGTCTGCCCCTGACTCTTGGGCGAACTTGGTAGGGTCGGTCAGCATTATTGGCTGGGACCCTCAGCGAATAGCCGAGATCGAGGAATGGGTGGGGCGGAGGCCTCCCTTTCAGATCAGCTTCAGCTCGGCCCGATCTCCGAGTACCAGCATGGATTTCCCGACCGGGATGGAGGAGGCGATGGAAGCGCCTACTCGGGCCTGGACCGAAGAACTGGAGGGCTACGCCCAACACATGACCGGTGTCGATCTTAACATCTGTTCGTCCATCCTTTATGCCCAGTCTTCCGTCTTTGCTTGAAAGGCCCAAGCCTTCCCACCTTGCTGCTCGGGAGAGGTACGAGTGACGGAGGACGGAGCTGCACGAGGCTCGAACTGAACTGGTCGCTGTCAAGGATGAGAAGGTCACTCTGACTGCCCAGCTGGCCTTCTCTCAGGAGCAGCTCGATGAGGTGATCTGGGCCGCCGAGACTGACCGACAGCAGGTAGCCGACCTCATGGTAGAGATGTCTCGACTTCATGCTGAACTAGAGGGGACCCGGGCTTCCCAGCTGGATGAGATGGCGGTTGCCCAGAAGTTCAAAGTGTGGGCATAATACAAATACGAGAGTATTCTGACCTACCTCTTGTGCTTCATGGACAACATCCAGACTAACCGTGCTGCCAGTGTGGACGACAAACCTCTGATGGAGGCTCTGGCCTCCTACCTAGAAAAGCAGCCCCTACCCGCCTATCATCTTCGGATGATGGACGAGCTGTCGGAGTTCCTACCTCCAGGGTCTGAGCATCTCTTCAGGCCGGCTTCCCCCATCGACTTTATGTCGATGTCCAATCCTCATGCGGATGACTTTGAGGTCAGAGAGGGCAGCGGCGACGTCGGTGAGGGTGCCGAGGGCGGCTCAGGTGGAGCAGCAGAGTCGGCGGTGGCGATGGCGATAAAGTGATTGAGGTTACCGACCAGTAGGTTCTATCCCTCATTGCATCTCTTTCCGAGGCTTATCGATCATTTATCCGAAGCATCAACCCTTGTGCTCGGCTTTCGTCTACTTCAGGTCTTTCGTGTTGTTGTTGTTCAGCTTTCTACCTTTTGTAAGAGGTTCCAGCCTCCAAACCAGATTATTTTGTGAATGATTGAACATATTTATGTTCGTAACTTATATATTTTCTGTTCGCACCATGAGTCTGGTTACCGTGGTATGTTCGAATTAATGAATTGATTGTTTTCAACACATTTTTGTTCGGCTTTCTCGATATATAGAAATGGGAAGATCCATAGATTTTATTTAAAGAACGAAGATAACAAATTCTGAAAAATATTTACAAAAAAAAAAACTTCCTAGCAGACTAGTGATAGTATTTCTTTAGATTTTCTGCATTCCAAGGCTTGGGTACCTTCTCCCCACTCAAGTCGGTTATTTCATATGCCTCTCTGGTCAGTACTCGGATTATCTGATATAGTCCCTCTCAGTTTAGGCCGAGTGGTCCTGCGTTAAGCTCCTTTGTGTGTTGCATCACTTTTTTGAGGACTAGATCCCCGACCTCGAACTTCCTAGCTTGGACCTTGGAGTTATAGTATCTTGCACTTCTTTGTTTGTAAATGGAAATTTTTAGGTCGGCCACTTCTCTTCTTTCTTCTATGAGGTCTAGACAAGTCAAAAGTGCCACCTCATTGCTCAGTTCCTCAAAATTCTGAGTTCTCCAAGTCGGGATTCCGACCTCGACTGGTATGACTGCTTTCGACCCGAAGGCCAAGCTGAATGGGGTTTCTCCTGTTGATGTTTTGGCGGTTGTTTTGTATGACCTGAGGACTCCTGGTAGCTCGTTTACCCAAGATCCTTTTAAACTTTCAAGTTTTGCTCTCAAAGTGTGTTTGCTAATTTTATTTATGGCTTCTACTTGGCCGTTTCCTTGGGGGTGATATGGAGTGGAGAGCAGCATTTTGATACCTAGATTTCCACAAAATTCTTTGAATCCCTCCAAATCGAATTGACGACCATTGTCAAAGACAACAAAATGTGGAATGCCAAAGCGGCATATGATTGACTTCCAGACGAAGTCTGTAATTTTGGGCTCGGTTATCCTAACGAGTGGCTTGGTCTATGCCCACTTGGTAAAATAATCAACGGCCACGATTCCGAACTTTACTCTTCTGCCAGTTGGTAGTGGTCCGATCGGGTCTTACCCCCATTTAGCAAATGGCCATGGGGCCGTTACTGACTTCAGCTCTTCTGCCGGGGATTTCATCAGCGGAGCACATTTTTGGCATCTCTCATATTTTTGTGAAAAGTTAATTGCGTCCTTTTTTAAGCTCGGCCAGAAATACCCTTGCCTGATGATTTTGAAGGCCAGAGCTTGTCCTCCTATATGATTCCGACAAATTCCTTCATGGACTTCCCTCAGCGCATAGTCGGCTTCCTGCACATCTAGGCATCTCAGTAGGGGTAGAGAGAAACCTCTTTTGTATAGAATTCCATCTTTCAGAGTGTACCGAGCAGAGCGTATTCTTAATTTTCAAGCCTCGATTAGGTCATTGGGCTCCTTTCCCCTTCCAAGTATTGGATGATTGGAGTCATCCAAGTATCTTTTTGCTCGGTGTTGTATATTGCTTTTTGTTCTAGAGCTGACATTTTAACCATACCAATATTAACCGAACCTATATCTTCTGCTCTTTCACTTGTTGCAAGTCGAGCCAAGGCGTCAGCTTGGGTGTTTTTTGCCCTTGGGACCTACTCTGCTTGGATTTTTCAGAAATCTACTTTGGCTACTTCTACCGATCTCAGGTATCTGGCCATCTTCTCGTCTCTTGCGGCATATTCTCCTAAAATTTGATTGATGACTAGAAGCGAGTCGCTGAAGTCCTCGAGGTCGTCTGTCCCAAATTATCTGGCCATTTCTAGACCGGCAAGGAGAGCCTCATATTCTGCTTCATTGTTTGTTGCTGGGAATTTGAATCTTAGTGCCGAGCAGAAATACTTGTTTGTGGGGTTGATCAGCACGATCCCGGCTCCGGCTGCTGTCAATGTGGAAGATCCGTCCACAAACATTTTCCAAGGTCTCGTGATCTTCTCTTCGTGGAGCACGATAACAGGAGTGAACTCGGCGATGAAATCTGCTAGGGCCTGGCCTTTGATTACCGTCCTTGGCGAATAGTGGATATCATATTATCCGAGCTCCACCGACCACTTCAGGAGTCGGCCGGAAGCATCAGGTCGGCCTAGAACTTGTTTCAACGGAAAATTCATTAGTATTTCGACCTGGTGAGCCAGGAAGTATGGTCTCAGTTTCCTGGCCGAGATGACTAGAGCATATGCCAGCTTTTCTATAGCCGGATATCGTAACTCAGCTTCGTGTAGAGATTGGCTTACGTAGTAGACCGGTTGTTGAGATCTTTTTTCTGCTCGGACAAGGACTGCGCTTATCGCGTAAGATGAGACTGCAAGGTAGAGCTGCAATTTTTCTCTGGCTTCGGGTTTTTTAAGCACTGATGCTTCCATCAGGGATTTTTTTAGCTCTCCTAGAGCCACTTCGCATTCTTTATTCCAATCGAATTTGCCGTCTTTTCTGATCAGTTGGAAGAATGGTCGGCATTTATCCGTTGACCGTGATATGAATCTGTTCAACACTGCCACTTTTCCTGTCAGGATCTGCACGTCTTTCACCTTTTTGGAGGGGGGGTTAGTCTCACGATTGCTTCGATTTTTCTGGGTTTGCTTCAATTCCTCTTTTGGCTCACCATGTAGCCCAGAAATTTTCCGAATCCGACCCCGAAAGATCATTTCTTTGGGTTTAACTTCATCTTGTATCTCCTCAGCACATCGAACATTTCTGTTAGGTCTTTGATGTGGTCTTCAACCTTTCTAGATTTTACCAGCATATCGTCTATATAAACCTCCATAGTTTACCCGAGCTGAGTTGCGAATATCTTGTTGACTAATCTTTGGTAGGTTGCTCTGGCATTTTTCAAGCCAAAAATGCATCATTTTGTAGCAATATAGTGCTCGGTCGGTGATGAACGTTGTATGCCTCTGGTCGTGCTCGGCCATGGGGATTTTATCGTATCCTGAATACGCATCCATGAAGCTCATGATCTCGTGTCCCGCTGTTGTATCAACTAGCTAATCTATATTTGGGAGAGGGAAACAGTCCTTGGCGCATGCTCTATTGAGGTCGGTAAAATCTATGCATAATCTCCAAGCCCCATTTGCATTCTTTACCAAAACTGGGTTGGCCACCCAAATAACATAATCACATTCCCTTACGAAGTCGTTACCGAGCAGCTTTTGTACTTCTAACTATAATCCCTCATATCTATCAGGACTTAGCCGTCGCCTCTTCTGGATCACTGGCTTCGTTGCTGGGTTGATGTTCAGATGATGACATGCGTCCTCTGGTCGGATGCCTTCCATGTCCTCGTGGCACCACACGAAGATGTCTGTGTTCTTTTTTAGGAAGGCTATTAGTTCTCCCCTGAAGGGTTCTTTCAGTTCCCTGCCAATTTTGAGCTCCATCTCTGGCCTGTTTTTGTCTAGTCGGATCACATCTAACTCTTCGATCGGTGTTGCTCTGTTTGTGGATATCTCTTTCCTTGGGTCTAAGGTCTCCCATTCATCGCTAAGGTCTGCATTCACTACCTCCACATCTACTCTCTGGTCGTCCGACCTTGAACTCGTACCGACCTCAGATTTTCTGGTCGTCTTTTCGATTGGTCCCTGGTCTTTTGCTCGGCTTGTTTTGTGCTTGGGCTCTATGATTTTGAGCTCGGGGTCCAGCTCTGTCTTGATCTCCCCTCCTGACAATGTTTGCCCGTCCTCTATTTTTGGTCTTGTCTTCTCTAGGATGTTGAGCTCCCATGGCTTCAGACCTGACTCGTACTCCCGTGCTGCCAATTGGTTGCCTCGAATGACGTATACATCATATCCGATTGGGAATTTGATGGCCAGATGGTGTATCGACATAACCGTCTTTATCTTGGCCAATAGTGGTCGTCCCAGATTTCATTGTAAACCGAGTTCAGGTTGACTACTTTAAACTCGATTATCGTATGGACTGTTTTGTCTCCGGCTCCAAATACGACCTTGAGCTCACACATTCCGATTGTACGTGTAATCTTTCTTTCAAACCCTTGGATCGAGTCAGAGCAGAGTTGGAGGTCGGATTCACGAAGACCCATTCTTCGGAAGGTGTTCAGGTGGAGAATGTTGGCGTAGCTCCTAGTGTCGACCAGGACTTGATGGACCATTGTGAGGCCAATATTTAGAGATACCACCAAGACATCGTGGTGGGGTTGAACTCTTCCTTCTGCGTCTTTTTCGGTGAAGGTCAGTGGTGGGTGAACCGGCTCTGGTCTCGGAGGATTGCATCGTTGGTACCCATTTCTTGCTTCTCTGATCTGCTCTCTCCTCATCCTCTTTGATAGTCTTCATCTCTAAAGTTGTTATTTACGAGGGTGTGAATTTCACGGATGTCCCCGAGCTGAGGTAGTGGGGGAGGTTGTTGTGGCCTTTGCTCGGGATTTTTGACATACTCCTTCAAATGACCTCGATCAATTAACTTGATGAGTTCGATTAAAAGTGCCCTGCATTTATCAGTTTCGTGTCCTGGGAATTTATGGTATTGACAATACCTGTTCTGGTTCAGCTGGGCTGGGTCGGCTTTCATTGGCCTCGGGATCGGCAGTACATTCTGGCCTTTCAGCTCAGCGAGAACTTGGGTCGGGTTGACGGTCAGAATTTGCCGGACTCGTTCGAGCTCATCATTCTGGTAGACTTTAAATTCTCCCGGGGGTTTGAAGGATGGTGTGTTCCTCCTCTTTTCTTTTCCCTCTATCATTTCTAGGGTTGGCTTTTCCTCCGGAATGGCTTATTCAGCCCCGATATAACTTTCTGCTCGGCTTAGGAAATCGTGGTACGACTTCGGGCCATGCTCGTGAACATTCCACCAGAATCTAGTTTTTGGTCAGAGGCCCACCATGATAGCCATTAACACGGCGTCGTAGATACATGTTCCATCTCCAGTACCAATTTGTTGAATTTGCCCATGTAGGACCTTAGCGTCTCGTCTCTGCCCTGCTTTATATTCACCAGTCTCTCTTTTGGGATGGATCTCATCTTTGAGCCCATGAATTGCGTGAGAAAAAAATCAGTCAGCTCTTCCCATCATCTGATAGAAGAATCTGGTAGGGATTGGAACCATCTCTGAACTCGGTCTCCTAATGTCAGGAGGAAGGCTTTGCACATGAGCTCTTTCCCGACCCCTTGCAGCTCCATCCATGAAGCGTATTTATCTATGTGTGAGCTAGGTTGGTTTCACCATTATAGAGACCAATCGGCAGTACTTTGAATTTTATGGGAGTGATCCGAGTAGAAATTCGATCTGTGAAGGGTGAGGTCTTTTTCCATCTTTTTCTCTTGTTCGGGTCTTGATCTTTTAGCTTCAATTTCAGCCAACCTTTGTCTGAGTTTCTGCTCTTCCCCCTCTTCATTTTTGAAGTATTCGTTCTCTGCCTTTTTCTCATTCCGTCGATACTCGTTTTCAAAATCCAACATCTTTCGGGATTTTCTAGCCTCCCGAGCGGAGGCAGGGCCTATACGGTCAAACACGCTTCGTGTCTTGGTCGGTGCCTCAGATCGGGTCGGGCAGAACTGGGATTCTGGTCGACTCTTTTCTAGTGACGGTGTTCTTTCTAGTCGCTGCTCGTTCATTATATTTTTTCCCTTGTCCTTCCGTTTGTTCCTCGGCTCGTCTGAGGATTGAGTGTCATCGAGGTCGTAAACTTTATGGCTCTTCTCCCTTGTTTCGGTTTCTTTTAGTCTCTCGCTGAGCTGGAGCATCATAGACTTGATCTCTTCCGACGTCATTCCAACCTCTCCAGAATCGATTACTAGAGGAATGCCTATTGAGATCCTTTCCAGCGGTGTGTTGGTTACGACTCCCGGGGTGTTGTGTGGTCGGCGTTGACCAGAACCACCAGATATCAGATTCTGGTTTTGGGGATCGGGTGGGACCCCCAGGTCTTCGCGATAGTTAAATGTGTTGGTTGTCATGAGGCTATGCTGTGTTTTTCACCCCCTCCTTCTAGCGCCAAAATGTTGACGTTAGATTTTGTATAGCACAAAATCCTAGCCAAACACCAATGAATATATCGATCCAACTCAAGGAAATCGAACCGAAAAAAGTAGTATAAGAATTAGTAAAATAAGAAAAGCACGGTGCCTGGTGCCTGCTCGAGCGAATTTGCTAGGCTTGATCTGGTCGGTCGGTGTTGGCCAGCCAGGACGTTTTTGTAACACCCCATTTTTCATAAAATTAGCATAGCATATTTTCTTTTATATAAAACATTACACTCTTTATAAAATAATTTATAGCGTATGATCTTTTCGAGTTTAAGACAAATTTTACTCTTTATCAAGAATGGATAAACTAATGTTTCTTTAAGTTTAAAAGTCTTGCAGGATAGCTATTCGAAGAGACCGGGTTCGATCGTGTTGCACTCAACATGCACGAGAAAAAGAATGACAAAAAATAGATAAGTTACACATAAAAATGATTAAATGATTAATATAAGAAATGTGACTTATGTGTTTAATTATAGTTAGGTAGATTTTTATTATATAGTTTATGTGCAAGGAAGTATATGACTATTATGATGAGTTAAATTAAATATATCTTCATTCATAATTATGTGGCTTGTATGATGTATTAAATTGGAAATAATTTCATGCATAATTATCATGATTAAAATTTCTTATGTATGTCACATTAGATAGGGTTACACTCAATCTTCCATATCCCCATCAAATCCACCTCAAGTTTCAATGCTACTAATCATCACACCTCTAGTGGATAAATAGTACAAGAGATGATCTACTTGTACAATACATGTATCAAGGTATAATTGAACCTCATATATATATAGCTAGGGGCTACATTAAATCTCCATACCCCCATATGAAGATCTCCTTCTCTCTCTTTCATTCTAAACTTCCTTAGTGAAACTCATTTCTCTCCCTTCTCTCTACCATTTCTCCCCTCCCAAAAGCCTTCATTCCCACCTCAAAACAAGCTGCAAATTCAAGTCTTAACAAAGAAAAATGAGTTTTCAAAGTAAGGAGAAGAGTTAAGCTCAAGAGATAGTCTCCATTCAAAGAACACTCAAGAATTCCTAATTTTGTGTGAACCCAAGAGGTATTTTAGCTAAATCTCAACAATCTTCTCTTTAGAGTCATGGTTAGGTTCTTAATATTGAAATGCATGTTGAAGAAAGTATTGCATGTTTGCTTTTCCTCTCCTAAATCCATCGCATGTGTGATCTAAGAGGTGATATGTGGTTGATCTTCAAAATATGTCATTTTGTATGTTTGATTTGACAAATACATGTTGAATTAAGCTTTGCATATTTGATTCCCTCACCAAAACTCATTGCATGTGTGATCCAAGAGTGATTCCCTACAATTGTGGTGAAATTATTGGATATTTTGTTCTATGTGATTGATCTCCAAAATATGTGATCCTTGAGTGTTGATTATGCAATTGCTTGTTGAAATAGACTTTGCATGTTTGATTACTTTGTTAAAACTCCTTGCATGTGTGATAAATTGAGTTATGATGATCATCTTGAGGTTAATATAGTTATTAAAATTTGAGTTATCTTTTAATTGATGGAGTAAGTGAAGTTAATCAACTTGTGAAAAACTTGAGTATTGCAGTCCACTTTGTCAATTTTTATAAAATCGTACACTTTGAGTTTCTCAAAAATGTTTTAGTATGTTATTCTACATGAAGTTGTGAGAGTATGGTTAAAATTTTGTAATATTTGGAGTAATTTATGAATTATAATGATTTTTCAAAGATGGTCCGATTTTGAGTTAAAATTTTACAGTTTCAGACCCTAGAAAATTATTTTTATAAAATTGTAAACTTGGATTTTTTCAAAACTGTTTCGGTATATTATACTACATGAAGTTTTAAGTTTATGGTTAAAATTTGATAATTTTTGGAGTAATATATGAATTATGATGAATTTTCAAAGATAGTCCAGTTTGAGTTGGAATTATGCAGTTTCGGACCTTAGAAACTTAATTATATAAAATCGGTCCCTTATAATTTTTCAAAATTTGTTTTAATATGTTTAAGTACATGATTTTAGAAGTCTAAATTATTAATTTCAGGAGGTTTCAGTAAATATACAATTTATAGTGAATTTTATAACACAGACTAGTTTTAGAGCATTTTCGAACAATTTTTGATTATATTAAATAATTTATTAAAGCTTTTGTGATTTTAATTTATCCCTAATATTTTAGCATGGATAACTAAGGGTTGTTATGTAAATGAATATTTATTTTCATGAATTTTGGATGATCGTTTAAATTATGAAAATTGTTGTGGTAAAGAGTATCTTTTCTTCTTACATATTACTAACTTCAAATCAAAATTTTCTATGATTTAAGAATACAATTTGACCATATTTTAAAACTGATATTATGTGATTAAATGTGTGCTTATGTGTGAAGTGTTAAATAATTTAAGTCTTTAGCATGTGAATTATAATTTTATGAGTTAAGATGTAAATTACGGTTTTCATTCCCTTCAAGGTACATTTTATGCTTGTTTGAAAGTATACTTTAAAATTTCTCCTAAATCAATAATTATGTTTTCGTGATATACATATATTATATGTACGATACGCATGATAGGTTACAACTTAAAGACTAAGAATTTATGAACGTGCTGTGTGCAGTACGAGCGACCGGATACTTCAGGAGCTATCCCAACTTTCGAATCAACGTCAAAAGTGGGTAACATTTATTTACGGTTATGTTGATTTGAATAACTTGTATGTTGTGTATGATGAAATGAAATGACACATTCGGGTGAAGTGTCAGGTTGACGAACCTTGGATGCTAGGTCTTCAGACCTTGGATGTTTATGACAGGTCTTCGGACCTTGGAAGATGATGTATTAAGCGTATTGGTTAATCTCTTTAACGTAATAGTTTATAAGTGTTATCCACTATGATTTCTCAAATCTTATGTTGCTATGTTTAAACGTTTTTAGGGCCCCCTTACGACGAAGCAGATGTGTAGTGCACAGACCCCTCTCTAGATGCATATATATTATATGTTTTTAATATATGTTAATATGTATGAAGTTAAATGCTTAATGCCCTTTTGACACTTCTGATGTTGGCTTAAGTAAACTTTTTAAAACGTCTTAAGAATGACGAGGTTTTGATTTACAAATGTGGGTAGAACATGAGTTAGTTTCTTGCATGCTAAGCTTTTCGTTTTAAAAAAAAGAGTACTCGTGTTTAACAAAGTCTTCCGCTGAGTTTATTTATGAAAATCTTTCAAAAAGAAAAATTATTATCACTTCCTACGCAATCACTTGAGCATAAAAGGTTAAGGTAGTGCCTCAATCCTACAAATATGGGTTGGGGTGCTACAGTTTTTTATATCAGATTGAGTAAAAAGCTCTCTAATTACAATGATTTCGGATCTAGAATTCCCCTTCTTTTGAATGATAATTGAGACCCTATTTATAGGCTAGAACTGAGATATGAAACTTGGAAAGTAAGAAATAAATCCCTTGATTTTAGGGTTAAGATAAGGAAAACACAGATTAAATCCTATCTAAATCGGATATGATTTGACTGTAGATTTGTTTCCTTCTTTGTGGATCCCGACCAAAATTAGGCTGTTTGGCGAGCTCTTCGTCATTTCTGGTCGGATAAGTCTTTCCGGGATAACTGGTCGGCCCGGATCGGTCCAGATCCGTCCACCTTTCTGGTCAGGTCGGTCTGGTCCGGATCACGATCATGTTGGTCATTTTAGATCGGGTCAGTATCCTGATGGCCTGGTCGTTCTGGGCCAATGGTACTCTAACCCATATCGAAAGACCGTCTGGTCATCCGGCTCTTAGCAGAGCAATTCTTTTCGACCCTAACCCGATCTGGTCGGCTCTAACCCGAGTAGCCTAGCGGGGTATAACATGCATCTTTCCATCTTTCCTTAAGATGAGATATGCCCAAGGTAGTGCTCACGTGTCCGTGCGTATCGTCTTCCAAAGATAAAAAAACTTCGTCTCTAGAGAAGTAGCACTACAAAGATAAAACAACTTCGTCTCTAGAGAAGTAGCACCACAAACTTGAGAGTTCTGGTGAACTTTTGGTGCTTGAGAATTGAGATTTATGCAAGGATGGAAATAATGCAAGATTTTTCAATTTCGTGTCTCAAAATGATGCATGATGACTTCTATATATAGCTCTCCAACATGGGGGGTTACACCTGAAATAGATGGAAATTTATTGCCAAAAAATGGGTCTTTTAATGCAAGTTAACAGCTCGTTAAAAAATAAGAAACGACTAAAAAACACTTATGTTGCTGTATTGTGCAACACATTACTGCACACGGCGTGCTGCAGTAAGCACATGTTACTGCACCCGACGCTGTAAGTTGGGCGCGGGCTAAGAAACGACCAAAAAATGCTCACGATGTTGCATTCTGCAACACGTTACTACATGCGGCGTGTTGTAGTATAAGCACACGTTACTGTACCTGGCATTGTAAGTTGGGCGCGAATGCGCATGTTACTGCACTCGCTGTAAGCTAGGCATGCAACAACCCATCCTCGTTCCCGTTGGGCCACCTTTGGCCCAAAAAGATAAACCCGGGTCGGGTAAAACTCGAGCCCCATCCGCCCAAGTCCAGCCCAACGTACAATTGCCAAGGTCGAGGTTGGGTCTGGGCAGAGCCTCGCACGCGTGTGTTGCACAAACATACTACTTAAATAGTATACTAATTAATAAGCCTCTTCTCATGGCTTAATTTATACTTGTATTTTCAAGGTACATTTTTCTATGTGGGATAGTTAAGCGCTCCTCCCATATTAAAGACCCTTCATTCCCATTTCACCAAAAATTGGCTTCGAGCGATTCAAATACCTCGATTATCTACTCCAAGCTTAAATTAATCTTTTTGCATCCAAAAAGATTAACTCTTACCCATTTAACAATTGGTCAAAGTGGTGTCACCCACCACCTTTAACAATCAATTTTTCAACAATTTACAGTATATGTTTTGGTGCAGCAAACGTTCATGTATATTCATTTTCGTGGAAAAATGTTATGTTTTTTTTTTTCCTTTTTTTTTTTTTTTTTTTGTAATTGATCAAGTGTATTGTTCTTTTGGAAAAATCATAGATATTTAAATAATTGAGAAGTATAATGTTTACACCAAATGATATTTCATGTTGTCAATGTATGCAAATTGTTGTTCATTAAAGTAATGTCCATCCACAACATTCATAACTACAGACACGTGTATTCAAGTGTCGAATGTGATGAATTCAGAACTATTCAATTTCATTATTCTAAATCTCTTTTAAACATTAAATCAAGTCACAAGAACTCTATCATTTTGTTGTCATTAAGAGTCAACAAGAATATACTTATAAATTTAGACTAATAAAAAATATATTTTTCAACTTAATTAAGGTCTTGGGTTTGACCCAAGTCCACCCACATTTGTAACTATAAAAAAGTCAATAAGAATAAACATCAATTCTATTATAAATAAAAGGATCAACCTAGGTCTATCAAAATTAACATAACATCAATCTAAGTAAAATTATGATTTTTTTTGAAGTAATTCAATATATCACATTTAAGAATTATTTCAGAGTATGTGCTCATTTAAGAACTTTATATTTGATAAATAAATGACAGTGCATCATGACATGCATAAATAAAAGTTTATTGTGAACTTTATAAACATTATTCTATAAAAATATGAAATCTATTTTTATTCATGCATATTGTATCTATGAATAAGATGATCAAGATTAAGATGTTATTAGTTATAAGTGTGAATAAGTATATTAATCATATCGAAAATGATAAAATACGCACCATGGACTACTCTTAACATGTCCACCAATGCTATTTATGTAAGTTGTGTCAAATCAAAATTTTGTCTTTTATTCTTATCTATACTATATTAATTCTTATTAAAAATCATATTTTTTTTAAATATCTTGAATATAATAAAACTATATATATATATATATATATATATATGATGCATTATTGCATACAATATTATAATAATAGTAGGAAGAATGAAACTTATGAACTCATATATTTTTTAATTAAAATCTAAAAATTAAGTAATAAACAATATCATTTATGATGATATAAAAATACAAAATTTTTACTTGTATTTTTTAAAAAATTAATAAAACTCACTTTCTATTTCATTCTATTTCATAATGTCGGATTATGTAAATAAATCTTCACTATTGGTCATAAAGAATAGAAAATCGTTGATAAATATAAGAATACTAATAATATGTTAATGAATTTTTTTTTCATATATCATTTACATACTTTGAATTTTTAATTAGGAAATTTCGTTGTCATATATTTATATAAAACCAACTAATCTCATTTCCAATTTTTTAAGTAGAAATACAAATATAATTATTTTATAATCTATAAATTATAAATATTGAATTTTACATATTTTGTGTATATTCAAGGTATGAAATTCATTTTGTATATACATGAAAATTGAGAAGAAGAAAAACATGATCATCATATTTGATATGTTATAATTTAGCATGATTTGCGTATATATATGGTAATGATATCATGCTAAAAGTTCAGGAAAAGTTGTGAATAACAATTTATACCTAGTCTAAACCATTTTATATATCAATGACAAATTTAGCAAAAAAATATATCATTTTTTTCTTGTAAAAATAAACAATGTTTCCTCCATGATCAAAAGGTAAATACAAATTGAAATTTTATTATTATTGTAGCATGAAGTTCATAAGTATACAAACTATGATAAAATATTTTACTTTCTATTGTAATATAGTTTAATGGTTTTAGATTTATTAGATTTTGAAATACTTATCATCCAATATGATTTTTCTAACATATAAATTTTTATTTAAAGGTCTCTGGAAAAAAAAAATATATTGATTTTTTCATGGTATGTTAAGTTTAGAAATTTTATTTTGGAGTAATACAATAATATCACTTTTCAACACTCATTATGAATAAGTTATTGAATAATATTTGCATAATATTTTTCCAGGTAAATTATGACAAACAATTAGTTAAGTAGTCAAACAACATATGAAAATAAAAAATATTTAAAATGGGTAAATTATATGGGTAGAAGATTAAATTGAAGTAACATTGAAGAATTATATTATTTTTCATGATCACCATTTTTATATCAAAAAATTACTAACACTTCAAATTTATTTGCTACATCATATGAGTACCAAATGAGGTTGAAATATTATCGAGACTTGATTATAATATACCATAGTATCATCATTGCACACTTATTATGAATAAGTTGTTGAACATATATTTGCATAAGTATTTTCCAAAAAATTACCAACACTTCAAATTTATTTGCTACATCATACAAGTACCAAATGAGGTTAAAATATTATCGAAACTTGATTATAATATACAATAGTATCATCATTGTATACTTATTATGAATAAGTTATTGAACATATATTTGCATAAGTATTTTCCATGATAATTGTGACAAAAATAATTAGTAAAGTAGTCAGACAACATATCACGATGAAAATAAGAAATATGTGAAATTTGTAAATTATATGGGTAGTAGATTAAATTGAAATAACTTAGAAGAACTATATTGTTTTTCATGATCAACATTTTTATATCAAAAAATTACTAATGCTTGAAATTTATTTGTCCGTGCATCACACGGATACCAAATGAGATTGAAATATAATAGAAAACTTAGATTTTTTTTTTTTTTGTAAATTCACATTTCACATCAAACTCGAAATGTTTTAGTTTTATGGTCATCTGTCACACGGGTAGTAAATTAGATTGAAATTCTTCAAAAAATTTATTATTTTTCTTGTTCAACATTTTCATATAAAAATCTATATAGTAATATTTATATGCCCATGCATCATACAAAACTTATACTAGTTAAATATTATAAGAGAAAGATATTTGAATTATGATCCATAGTATGGAATAATACAAAGTGTCCTTTTAAATTCCCAAATTACTCTTATAATGAGTAAAAAAAACAGTTAGAAATAATTTGGAGATACTTTCCTTAAAATGAGTAAATATTATATTTTTGTAAATGTTATTGCTTAAATATGACTCATGATTTATTATTAACTACTAGTAGGTGAAGTGGTTTCAAACTGTGCATGTGGAGGAATGAGATTGTGGTTATGACTTATGACCACAAACAATGTAAATGTTAAACTCTATTTTACAAAACACAATTATTTATGTGCATCAAATGCACGGATGCTAAATCTGTATAATTAGATTGATCCGATTTAAGGAGTGTGTTTCACGCGCCCATGCACCAAAACTCTAGCCCAAACTCTAGTTTCGCAGTTATGTTGGTCTAACCTTTTAATTTGGTGAACTTAAAATTTTAGTTATACTAGTGGATGCCCCGTGCGTTGCATGGGATCATCTTATAATTCTCATGTATTCGGATCATCTTATAATTCTCATATATTCTCATTATTTCTATTTTACCTTAAGTATATGATCTTTAATATTCTTTGTTGTAGTCTTATAGGTATAAAAAATGTGATAACAAACTTCAACCGAACTATATTCTTGATGACGAAGTTGTTACATAACCCAATGAGAGGCTCACAATAATTCCAATAACATAATGAATCATCCATTACATAAATATATATTGAATATCTTGAACGCTCTCCACTCTTCCAACATTGCTCAAAGAAATCATTCTCAATGATCCTGCATGATTAAACATTCACATATTTAAAGGTGAAGAAAAACATAGACTCGTAGCAAAATTGGAATACAACAACAAAGACGGGAATGTGCATCCATAATCCAAATATTAATCCCCACCATCAAGACCAATGCAACTGATATTTCAATAGCAAGGATTCTAACAATGTCATTTGAGCAAACTTTGCTAATCATCTTGTGGTAGGTAATTCTAATGTCAGTCGTTGAATGAAAGAAACCTTGATAATTAAGTTTTGTGCATTGATAAAATAAACCAACTTTCTGTAAACCTGGAAAATTATTGACATGTTAATAAAAGCACCAAATAAGAGTATGAAAAGGTTATGCTAAATATAATACTACCTTACCAGTTTCGCAAAGTTCCGTAGGTGATGTTGAATACCCATCTAAGACAACCCAACAACAAACTGTTTATTCAGAAAATGTGGCTTGATTTATAGTGCCTGACAGAAATCAAATGTATCTATCATGGATTAGGCATCAAAAAAATCAATTTTCCACTCTACTTCATGAAACATAGTATGCCAATTATTCATATACCGTAATGAAAAACAAATAATATCTATCTTAAGGGGATAATGGTAGCTATCTTGTGTTTCAAAAGTGTTATTAATGGTATACCTGATATATTCTTATTTGAACAGCTGCTTCTGGAGAAAACGTAGAGTGTCATCTCCTTTCTGAATAGCAAACTCAACAATTGCTCTTTCTGTAAGCCTATGAAAGGTTGTAATTAGGTATCGACCGTGATGCATTCTTAAATTTAATGAGAGAACTTTAATTCCAACAACAAAGATATTACCAAATATGTATAGATTATACACATCAACCAAGCAACCAGTGGCGGACCTAGGATTTCTACTCAGGGGGCCCAAATCAACTAATAAAAAATATATATACGAGACGGTCTTATGGATAGTTATTACCAAAAAAAAACTCATTTTCATAAATATATATGTGAATTGTGAGGCGTGTCTTACGTAATTATATTCGTGAGATAGTTCTCACATAAGACACAATCTAAAAAAATATAACAATTCTAAATTAACAGCATAAATTTGTCACAACTTCGATAAAAACAATATATTACAATATAAAGTAATAACATTCTAAATTAGTAACTTAATTATATCTCTATTTCACAACATCAATCTAAAAAAATAAATAACTTAACACATGAATTACAACATTTGTCTTTTATTTTTTATATTTTAAAATTGATGCATAATAATATCTTTATTGCTAACAATAAATCAACAATAAAAAAAAATTTACGTAAAGAAATTATATAAACACAACATTTTACCTTAAATTTAGATGGAGAAGGAATTAAGAAAAAAAAAAAAAGAGGATTTTTATGTTGGCTTAAAAAAAAAAAAAGAATAAATTTGCACATATAAAAAACACTCTGCTGGGTTTATGTCATACTCATAACAAATTTTTTTATTTTTTAAACTAAAAATGTGAAATTACATAAATACCCTTAGCATTTTTTAAAATTTCAAGGGGCCCAGTGCCCCCCTTGGCCCAAGTGTAGGACCGCCCCTGCAAGCAACAAATATCTATAGAAAATATATGAACGAAACTTAATCATATGATAATTACCTTCGATAGTTTAAGTATTACTCAGACAACAGAAAATGATATCCACTGATCAATTGTAAACATGTATATTGTCAATCCACAAAAATGCAAACTAATGGGAAGATAAATATTCTTTAGTCTACAGTTATTGTTGGCTTCAACTTGGTAATGCATTTACCGGCGGGTCTTCAGCCCATCTTCCGGATTAAAGATCAAAACACTCTTTAGAAGATCATTTTAATCACAGATTTAATCACAGAAGTAATCTAAAATCAGACCCTATCTACAAAAGTCCTATTACCTAAGCCCAACACAATGCATTGCAAGCAAATTTCTGAAATATTGAATTCAGTTTCATCTAATATAAAAGTTAACTTACATATCAAAAACACAAAAAAACGAATTAGTTAATAACGAATGCAATTTCTCGATCACGGAACAGTATCACTCGTGAAAAGTTCTCATTTGGATTACGCATAAATCGGAAAACTGAGAAAATAAAATACAAACCTTGAGATTGATATGTATCTGACTCTTTTGAGCACTATTGTTGTTGGATCCCAATATTCGATTAATGGTATCCCTCAATGTCTTGTTAGGCAGAAGATCATCTGCAAGAATACTTGTGGCCCACAGACACACACTCTTCTTGAAATAATGCAATCTTGTATATCTAAAGGAACGTAAAAGGTCGGAACGTGTGAACTATTTTAAGAGTAAAAATAAGATATGATGGAAGATGTTGCTAATATAAAAATAAATTATCAAAGTAAAAGCAACTTACATTTATCACATAAGCTAGTAAAAAACACTTGCTTGTAAAGACAACATCTTTAATCACTTTTTTACATAGAGAGCAATGCAATTTTGGTGGAAGTTCACCAATTGGACGTGTGGATGGCATCCCCTCCATCTCTTTCTCAAAGGCAGCCCTAAAATTTCAAAAAATGTATATATTTTTAACTTAAATCCAGATCCCATTCTAATTCAGAAGTGGAAACCCCATTGGATACTCAGTGGCTTACGAATAAAACAAACAGGATGTTATTCCTATGCAGAAAGAGCAAGCAAGCCAACAATACTTGAAAGCTCCTATTAACTCCAAAAAAGAGCATATACATCCACACGACAGATTGATTAGCTGTTTCTCGAGCAAACAACAGGACATGCAATAACAGTTGCTTAATAACTCAACTTAAATCACAGTCTGATAATCTGTAAGAAAACACTTGGAAAACTGCGAGCTAGAATTATCCAAAAAAAATTCCATATATAGACATTTTTATCAGGTCCCCCTTGTAAGCTACAATAAATGCCTCCTAAGGCTCAAATGGTTCTATCTCAAGTATCAGAAAAGTCTTTCAGAACATAATCTTAAAGACTTGTGACAGTTGGTTGGACATGATAAAAGATTCAGATTGAAAAAAGAAATAAGCAACACTCTAAAAATTAAACTCAGTTTGCACTTAAACAATCCCAGAGAAGCTACGACTGATAACTGACATATTTTTTCCTTATATGCTTCTACTATTTCAAAAGTGATTTATCTCTAGAATCTCTCACTTCATGGCTTAATCAAAGAATCATCAACAGGTATATTTTCAGAATTAAGAATGCAAAAATGTACATAAATCTTGCACGTGTTCTCTTAAATTAAACATAAAAGAATAAACACATTTTATAACATATATTTTTCCATTATTTATATTTTAATTAAAGTATATCTCTATTGACTATGGAGTAATTGCTTTATTTGGTCTGAATTTCTTTAATATTGTCGGGCGTGCTCATATATATAAGTATCCAAATATATGATAACAAACTTCAATCTAACTATATTCTTAATAGAAAAGTTGAAAAGACCAATAAGGCTCACAATAAGTCTTCCACATCCCATTGAGTTATGGTTCGAGAGACCTCTGTTCTTTGATTCGTCGTTTCTAGGACTTAAGGAGTGAAGATGCCGAAAGGAGGGAAAAGGCACATAGAAATTTGAAAGGCCGTCATTTTCTAAAAACGACCGAATGAGAGGAGGAGATGAAGAAAAATAAGTCAGCATCTAAAAATTCTTGGCATCAATATTGATGAGCAACCAAAGGGGCATAGGTAGTGAAATAGGCATCATTTATACAACAATAAATAAATGCAATCTTCTATTAATTGAATCCGTATTGTTGTAGATCATTTAATTGGAAGGAAACTATAACACTATAAGTTCAGTATCACAAACTCATGGAAAATTATATATACAATACAGTTGCAAGATTTTATGTCATAAATAATCAATATAAACCACAATGACCAAAGAATGAAATTTAGAAAACTGTAGGTGAGTACACTTCATGAACTCTTTATATCCCTAATTATTCTATTTTTCACGAACATATGTACATTACCGAAGATAAAATCTGGACGACATCAAATCTGCACACCTAAAGGATAACCTTCCAAAATCTAACCATGAAAAGTTCATACTTACATTCAATCTTGTCATCAACAGAAGCATTTGGGAGAAAAACTAAAAGAGCGCATGTAAACTTTTCAAAGTCTAATACCCCATTTTTGTTTTGTATCAAATAATTAATACCCTGAGAACATATCAACTTACTGATAAGAATTAAACTAAGAAAACAACAACAATAATAGTGATGACAAAATTTTGATAACAATGTCAATGACAAAGGAGAAGACTGAACATGCAGTCAAAATGGACAACAAAATGGGAAACATCATTGTCTAACACACTTGAACATGGATAAAACTTAGGCAATAATTTATACAGCTGACCTCATATTTTTAAGATAATAGTTTTGCAGAGGTAGGATATTATTAAGTTATTTTCAGTATTGTGGCATGAAAACTAACTTTGTAAATAGACTCTCCAACCATCTCTCCACATGAAATTCACTTTCTTTTTTGAATCTTCTTGACAAGCTTCTCAGCTAATAGCTTCTTATTGCCAGATAATGCAGGCCCTGCAATTGCATCAAACATCCTACTTACATTATCCAAAACCGTTCTTTCTCTTACTCAAACAAAAATTATGAAAATTCGGTTCTTGTAAAATTCAGCTTACCAATATATCACCATCACCACCACTCTTCTTGATAATCTTCTTGAATGCCAACCTAAAACCCTTAATTCCCTTCAAATTTTTGTGAACAAATTGAAGGGGAAGTATGAGAGACCCCTCTGGCAGCGCTGCAAATCTTATGTAACCTCTTCCACTCTTCAGTATTGTCTCTCCAAGAATCATTATTCTTCACGCTCTTCCATTTCTAATCTCTAGGAAACTCACACATAAGTAGCAACACATAAACGGGGACAAACTATATTGTTGAATCATTGAGCACATTTCCTGATATTAAAGCTAAAATCTTTGCACTCAGAATATTTCTTTCAATAGTTGTACTTATAATGTCACTGGCAAAGCATTAGAAGAAGCATTAGAAAGTTATGTCATTGAGGCAGTAGATCAAACACCTGGTACGCAAAAAGTGAAACCTTACAGTGACAGTTGATTCATCAATTAAAAGGGCTAAGGTTCATTCATCAAGTAAACTGCGAAAATGTTTAAAAGTTTAGAGAGAGAGCTCACCAGATTAGAAATGATAGATAGTCTGGAGGAGTAAGAATTGAGTGAAAAATGAAGAGAGGAGATCGAACGACACTGAGAATGTGAGCCATCTGAGAATGACATGGAGACAGAGAAAGCAATAGAAACATGGCAGCTGAGGTGTCGAGAGTGAGAGACACATGACAGCTCTGGAATGATTTTAAAAGCTGATTTGTCAATACTGGAGAGTTACAAAAAGTTGATTTGTCAAATGCTGGAGAATTACAACTTAAGTTTTATATATACTAGGTTTTAACCCGTGCGTTGCACGGGCTTCATTTAACACTTATCTAATTTTATTTTAAAAGTATTATTATTTCAAACGTGTTTGTTGATTTATATGTATGATATTTGTTTCTATATCCTTAAAGTAATCTTTTTATTAGTTTCGTAAAGTTCCGTAGGTGATGTTGAACACCCATCTAAGACAACCCAACAACAAACTGTTTATTCAGAAAAGGTGGCTTGATTTATAGTGCCTGACCAAAATCACATGTATCTATCATGGATTAGGCATCGAAAATATCAATTTTCCACTCTACTTCATGAAACAGTATACAAATTATTCATATACCGTAATGAAAAACAAATAATATCTTAAGGGGATAATGGTAGCTATCTTGTGTTTCAAAAGTGTTGTTAATGGTATACCTGATATATTGCTGTTTTTCTATTTGAATAGCTGCTTCTGGAGAAAACGTTGAGTGTCATCTCTTTTCTGAATAGCAAACTCAACAATTGCACTTTCTGTAAGCCTATGGAAGGTTGTAATTAGGTATCAACCGTAATGTACTCTTAAATTTAATGAGAGAACTTTAATTCCAACAACAAAGATATTATGTCTTGAAAAAGCTACCAAATATGTATATATTATACACATCAACCAAGCAACAAATATCTATAAAAAATATATGAACGAAACTTAATCATATGATAATTACCTTCGATAGTTTAAATATTACTCAGGCAATAGAAAATGATATCCACTGATCAATTGTAAACATGTATATTGTCAATCCACAAAAATGCAAACTAATAGGAAGATAAATATTCTTTAGTCTATAGTTATGACTGAATTCAACTTGGTAATGCATTTGCCAGTAGGTCTTCAGCCCATCTTCCGGATTAAAGATCAAAACACTCTTTAGAAGATCATTTTAATCATAGATTTCATCACGGAAGTCATCTAAAATCAGGCCCTATCTACAAAAGTCCTATTACCTAAGCCCAACACAACGCATTGCAAGCAAATTTCTGAAATATTGAATTCAGTTTCATCTAATATAGAAGTTAACTTACATATCAAAAACACAAAAAAAAAACGCATTAGTTAATAACGAATGCAATTTCTCAATCACGAAACAGTATCACTTGTGAAAAGTTCTCATTTGGATTACGCATAAATCAGAAAACTGAGAAAATAACGCACAAACCTTGAGATTGATATGTATCTGACTCTTTTGAGCACTATTGTTGTTGGATCCCAATATTTGATTAATGGTATCCCTCAATGTCTTGTTAGGCAGAAGATCATCCGCAAGAATACTTGTGGTCCACAGAAACACACTCTTCTTGAAATAATGTGATCTTGTATATCTAAAGGAATGTAAAAGGTCAGAACGTGTGAACTATTTTAAGAGTAAAAATTAGATATGATGGAAGATGTTGCTAATATAAAAATAAATTATCAAACTAAAAACAACTAACATTTATCACATAAGCTATTAAAAAACACTTGCTTGTAAAGACAATATCTTTCATCACTTTTTTTTACATAGCGAGCAATGCAATTTTGGTGGAAGTTCACCAATTGGACGTGTGGATGGCATCCCCTACATCTCTTTCTCAAAGACAGCCCTAAAATTTCAAAAAATGTATATATTTTTAACTTAAATCCAGCTCCCATTGTAATTCAGAAGTGGAAACCCCATTGGATACTCAGGGGCTTACGAATAAAACAAACAGGATGTTATTCAGAATGTTTATTCAGTAAAGGACTATGCAGAAAGAGCAAGCAAGCCAACAATACCTGAAAGCTCCAATTAACTCCCAAAAGAGCATATACATCCACACGACAAATTGATCAGCTGCTTCTCGAGCAAACAACAGGACATGCAATAACAGTTGCTTAATAACTCAGCTTAAATCAACTTGAAGCGTCCACAGTCTGATAATCTGTAAGAAAACACTTGGAAAACTGCGAGCTAGAATTATCCAAAAAAAATTCCATATATAGACATTTTTATCAGGTCCCCCTTGTAAGCTACGATAAATGCCTCCTAAGGCTCAAATGGTTCTATCTCAAGTATCAGAAAAGTCTTTCAGAACATAATCTTAAAGACTTGTAACAGTTGGTTGGACATGATAAAAGATTCAGATTGAAAAAAGAAATAAGCAACACTCTAAAAATTAATCTCAGTTTGCACTTAAACAATCACAGAGAAGCTACGACTGATAACTGACATATTTTTTCCTTATATGCTTCTACAATTTCAAAAGTGATTTATCTCTAGAATCTCTCACTTCATGGCTTAATCAAATAATCATCAACAGGTATATTTTCAGAATTAAGAATGCAAAAATGTACATAAATCTTGCACTTGTTCTCTTAAATCAAACATAAAAGAATAAACACATTTTATAACATATATTTTTCCATTATTTATATTTTAATTTAAGTATATCTCTATTGACTGTGGAGTAATTGCTTTATTTGGTCTGAATTTCTTTAATATTGTCGGGCGTGCTCATATATATAAGTATCCAAAATATGATAAAAAAAACTTCAATCTAACTATATTCTTAATAGAAAAGTTGAAAAGACCAATGAGGCTCACAATAAGTCTTCCACATCCCATTGAGTTATGGTTCGAGAGACCTCTGTTTTTTGATTCGTCATTTCTAGGACTTAAGGAGTGAAGATGCCGAAATGAGGGAAAAGGCACATAGAAATTTAAAAGGCCATCATTTTCTAAAAACGACCGAATGAGAGGAGGAGATGAAGAAAAATAAGTCAGCTTCTAAAAATTCGTGGCATCAGTATTGATGAGCAACCAAAGGGGCATAGGTAGTGAAATAGGCATCATTTATACAACAATAAATAAATGCAATCTTTTATTAATTGAATCCTTATTGTTGTAGATCATTTAATTAGAAGGAAACTATAACACTATAAGTTCAGTATCACAAACTCATGGAAAAATGTATATGCAATACAATTGCAAGCTTTTATGTCATAAATAATCAATATAAACCACAATGACCAAAGATTGAAATTTAGAAAACTGCAGGTGGGTACACTTCATGAACTCTTTATATCCCTAATTATTCTATTTTTCACAAACATATGTACATTACCAAAGATAAAATCTGGAAGAGATCAAATCTGCACACCTAAAGGATAACCTTCCAAAATCTAAATATGAAAAGTTCATACTTACATTCAATCTTGTCATCAACTGAAGCATTTGGGAGAAAACTAAAAGAGCGCATGTAAACTTTTCAAAGTCTAATACCAAACCGTTCTTTCTCTTACTAAAACAAATATTATGAAAATTAGGTTCTTGTAAAATTCAGCTTACCAATATATCATCAACACCACCACTCTTCTTGATAATCTTCTTGAATGCCAACCTAAAACCCTCAATTCCCTTCAAATTTTTGTGAACAAATTGAAGGGGAAGTGTGAGAGACCCCTCTGGCAGCGCTGCAGATCTTATTATAGCCTCTTCCACACTTTAGTATTGTCTCTCCAAGAATCATTATTATTCACGCTCTTCCATTTGTAATCTCTAGAAAACTCACACATAAGTAGCAACACATAAACGGGGGCAAACTATATTGTCGAATCATTGAGCACATTTCCCGAATAGTATTAAAGCTAAAATCTTTGCACTCAAAATATTTCTTTCAATAGTACTTATAATGTCACTGGCAAAGCATTAGAAGAAGCATTAGAAAGTTATGTCATTGAGGCAGTTGATCAAACACCTGGTACGCAAAAAGTGAAACCTTGCTGTGACAGTTGATTCATCAATTAAAAGGGCTAAGGTTCATTCATCAAGTAAACTACAAAAATGATTAAAAGTTGAGAGAGAGCTCACCAAATTAGAAATGATAGATAGTCTGGAGGAGTAAGAATTGAGTGAAGAATGAAGAGAAGAGATAGAACAGAGGAGATAGAACGATAATTACCTTCGATAGTTTAAGTATTCTCTCTACTAACAATCCATCCCAGACCTCCCTTCTGATGCAAAAACAGCTCTGTTTTTATAATTTATTTTCGTGGCTCTAATGCCTTCAAAACCCATTTCTTTCTAACTTGCAAGTCCAATAGCTTGAATATCTATCTAAACTTTTCACCCCTATAATGCCATTACCTCTTATAACGTAAATGTAGTACTGTTTCCTGTAACTAACTCCAACCCGCCTCTAATTAGCACCACTTCAACTTTTGAAAACAAAGAAGCCAATATTCACCAAGTTATACAGGGGAAGTTATTTTGATAAAAGAATGTGTTCGAGAATCTCCACCGTGTCAACAAAAGCTAATAGGAAATAGAAGTAATATCTCAAAACACATGTAAGGTATCATCTCAACATATCACACAATGGATAAAAAATATTTATGTCTGAACTTCACTAAATAGATAAGAGAGTCATCAATTAGTACCTGGGAAATTCGTAGCCTTCGTATACCCTTTTCACAATAATAAGTTTTTGGCTTTACAGGTTTCACCTCTACACCTGAAACTCACAGATCAATTGCACAATAAAACCCCACCATCCATAAATAAGAGAAAATCAGCTCAGTCCCCACTACTACACATAACACACAAAATTCTAGGTATTTGTCTGTTGCAATTCAATCGAAAGGAGAATGAGAATTGAAATTTGAATCGACTTCTCCTGAAAAGTGAATTAAAGTTAATTGCCCGATTAATGTTTTCATTCTTTCAATCCTTTGTGAACTTTCGAACTGTCATGGCTTCCGATTTCGAACTTGGAAATGCATTTGCCAGCAGGTCTTCAGCAGCCATTTTCATTAACTATGAGATGGAAGTTACAAAATAGAGTTTGTAACGGTTGTGGGTTAAAGAAGAGGAAGGGAATACACACGTGGCGGTTGGAGAAGAGAGACACTTGGCGGATGCAAACTCCTCCAAAATACTGAGGTAGCAAGATTTGGGAGAGCCAAAGCCTCCTTTTATATATATAGATAGTTTCGTATAATATTTTAGTTATGTGTATTTTAGTTATGTTCACATAACTTTTTGTAGTGTATGGTGTGTATAGCAAACATATAATACTTTGCAAAACTTTTATGCTAATAATTTAACCTTTTAAGTACATAAAGATTATAATATTTGTACATAAAAGTTATGATAATATAACATAAATGTTAAATTATATAACATAAAAGTTTCAATTATACGACATGAATTTTTGTAATAAAAAAAATCTAAGTTATTCATTGAAAGGTTATACTATTACAACATAAAAGTTATATTATTACACAACATAAATGTTATGGCATAAATTAAAAAAAAAAAAAAAACCTAGGTGCGGATCCAAGCCGGACCCGACCCGCGCACGTCCAATTGCATGAATCATGATCCATGTATTTGATGCTCACAAACATTACTCTTTACAAAACATGATACATGGACTTGGTGCTCATAAACACTACTTTTTTACAAAATAAGTCAAAGTGAGAAATAGTGTTTCACAAATTGCATTCCGTATCATTTGTACCAAAATTATTGTTCAACTTGTGTAACATATCAAAACTACGTAGGGTTGAATAAATAAAAAATTTCAATTTGACTCTTGATTGTAACGTCTATTATTTTCTACAATCTATATTACATGATTTAACATACGATACACGAGTGTGATAAAAGGTTTTGGGTATAAAGAATCTAAATTGCACAAATTATGGTCATTGGAAACAAGAAATATCTGTCTGGTCTATGAGATACATCTATCTGGACCTAATAGCATAATCCTAGGCCTCTGCATTGTATTCAATATTACCAATATAAATAAAATAGAATTTCAATATAAAACAGAATCAAATGCATAATATATATATTTTTTTTCAAATGCATAAAAGTTAAAACTACTACTCATAAGTCATAACAAATACTTGTTTCCTCCTCAAATAGAATGCCCAGAAAAATACATAAATCTAAACTTAAATCCGATATGGCAATGTTAGTCCCCTCTGATCACTTAAGGATAGCATTTAACACCATACAGTTGGACTTATATACCACAAATACAATACTAACATCTTCTTCACCTCAGATTAATCCTTTCAACTTGGATAAATATATCTCTCAAATCCTCATTCTCTTCACGTCGCTGTCAGGGACGCTAGCGTCATTTCCATTGCCACCCAACGTTTCCAACGACTGCCCGTGAGCCTGCAGTGAAAGTAGCACCATCTATTGCTCTCGTTCTCGAGTGAGCAAATAAAGTATTCAACCAAAAAGAAAACAAGAAACTTACTTTCTCATTTGGAACGATTGCATATCTTTGTGTAGGTGACACCCAGCTTTTATCTGGTGATGAAAAGTGAGTTATTTATGAGGAAAATGTTATACGAACAATGAAAGAATATGATGGAAAACCTGATGATATGTCGACTTTTGAAGCTTCTATGTGTTGTCCGCTTGATCCATCCGTGCTCAAAGCCTCTATAATCTTCGGAATATTTCTACAACATGATTAGTGCAAAATCAATCATACTGCATACAACAAATCCTAACAACTCTAGAGTCAAGCAGTTTGCTAATGATCTTACGAATTTCAAACATGTTGAGAGCAAAGTTTTTGTTTTTTTAATAAAAATTAATTAGAATGACGATAATTTTCCAATATTACCTATCGACAGAGTCACCATGGCCGAGCTGACCGTTTGTACCCCTTCCCCATGAAAACACGTTTTGCTTGTCTGTCACAGCAAGCGTATGCCTCCAACCGCATGAGATATTCACTACTTTCTGCAGAGTAAACGAAAAGGGTAAAACAACAACTTCGACTAAAAGATGAATTTAGTTCTTCTAAGGAAGTTTTCGAGGGTAAGAATGTACTTGATCATGTGGAAATTTCACTTGTACGGGTGAGCAATGATCTATATTGTCGCCAACTCCAACTTGTCCAAACTTTAGAGACGGAAAGTTAAAATTTAAACTCAGTTTTATTGACCATGAAAGGCATAACCATATCAAATTTTCAATAATATTTCGGATACATCAAAAAGAATCTATGTAACGAACCTTATTCCAGCCCCAGCCATAAAGTTTTCCGTCAGATGTCACTGCCATCGTATGCCTCCAACCACCTGAAATCTGAGTAAAGAACGAGCATGAGAACTCAGAACTCAATTTGAAAGGAGTTGGGTTGTGTTTGGATTGATGGATTTGAAATGCAAACTTTGAAATGAACAGGTTACAATTGTTAGGCCGCCATAAAATGAAAGGTACATACAAGTCTCAATTTGGTGTAAAAAATAGTGTAGTTACTTGAGATATACGACTTTCACGCAAAGCTTCTAGCTTATGAGGAATCAGATGGTCTTCGAAATCCCCGTGCCCTAGTTGCCCGTATTTGCTCCACCCGTAAGTGTACAAACTACCAAAATCAGAAATAGATATTGTATGTCGCCATCCACACGCAACCAGGACCATCTTCTCTCCCTGCATCAGGTAGTATACAAATAATGATTACATCTTAGTTTCTTTCAAGTGAAATGATGAGATGATAAAAGCATGGTTACGTACCTGGACAGTGGCAACTTTGGCGGGGACTAAACGGTCATCTCTGTCGCCTAATCCCAAATTACCATATCTGCCCCACCCCCAACCATACAGCTCACCGTCTTCTGTTACAGCAGCTGTGTGTTCAGCACCAGCAGCCACCATTTTCACTGATATCCCCTATGAAAGGTATATATTATAGTTTTTAGTTTGTTTTTTCAGGGAAACGAGAAGTGCTGTGTATTCTTTTCCAAGTTTAAAAGGATATGCATAGTTTATCATCCCCATCGTCTACTAAGCAAGAAAGAAAGAGGGAACTTTTGATGCAAAAATCTCAATAAAAATCGACAGTAAATACCTGGAATGCGTCAATTTTTCTGGGAACAAGAGAATCTTCTATTGTTCCAAGTCCTAGTTGACCATTTTGATTCCGTCCCCAACTTCAGTTCGACAAAAGCAATCAATAGCAGAGAGAAATGTGTTATACAAATTCATATGGAACATATTTTTATATGTCAAGAACTAACTCATTCTAACATAAGATTTGGCCAACATCGTCAACTCAGCATACAAAGATCATAAAACTTGGTTGAAAATCGGAAAAGAACCAACACATCATTGGAATAGTTCTCCAGCTAATGAAGGCATATTTATATATATCAGTTAACCAACCTTTGAACCTCGCCTTCCATAGTCACTGCCAAACAATGGCTATCCCCACAAGCGATTTGCTTTATCTTGAGGCCTTGTAAAGCTTTGATTGGTTGAGGAGAAAACAAGTCACTAGAATTTCCATGCCCTAATCTCCCAAAATCACCCCTACAAAATGCTTGTATGATCAGCAAAGTACAACTTCGAGATAACACAAAAAATCATTCAAAAGGGTTGTCAATCTAAACAACAATAATACAACAAACTTTAAAGTTTACCATCCCCAACTGTAGACTTGAACTTGTGATTGGGAATATGCAGTAGTATGATCAGCCCCACAAGTAACAGAAACTATTTCTTGATCATCCAATGCACTCAGCTGAGTAGGCGAAAACCTATCTTCGGCATCTCCATGCCCTAACTGCCCATCTTCTCCCCTTCCCCATGAGCAAACAACATTACCAGCTGCATTTTACAACATTTCATCCTCATTAAGGATAAATCTTTTTGCAACTTAAAACCACCATCTCAAAAAGCATAGCCAACTATATTTGAGCATCATAGTTGGAAGTATATGGAATAAGATATCTCCTATGAATCAAATTTAAGCTGTTAACCAACTGTAGCTCAAGAATAACTACTGATCAAACTAAACAATGTTAACAATATAAAAACAAAAATCAACTTTTTCCAAGAAACAAATGTTAAAAAGTCAACAGTTTATGATAAAAAAAAAATGTTATGAAAACCAAGGCATCATATCCTACAACTAGTCAAACTGACATCAACAGTGTAATGTAAGAAAACCAAGTAGTAAAAAAATCAAGTGGAAGTGACTTAACTACCATCCCATAAATTCAAAAGTACACGTGGAGCATTGCAGTCCATGCAAACAAACGACTTTCAATTACACCACAAACTTTACCTCAAAATTTTACCACTGTAAATTTAAAAAAAAAAAACGACGACATTTATCAAGATAAAGAACCCAAAAACACCCAGATGCAAGAAAATCGAAACGATCAGAAATCAAACGCATTAAGAATCGTATCTGCATTTCCAAAGGGAATGAAACAAATACACACACTGCAGATACACATAGGCAGTAATTAAGCATATGATAGGTATTTAGAAACTTACAGAGGAGAGCTACAGAGTGGCTGGCACCGGCAGATATGAGAAGCACTCTGCGAATCGGGCCAGAAACAGCTTCACTTCCACAGCTCAGTATTTGCCCTTCCTCAGCCATCTCTCTCTCTCTAGAAAAGAGTTTTGAGAAGTCAGAGAGTGAGAAAGAGGTAGAAAGATATTTAAGAAGTATCAAAGTGATGAGAGAGAAGAGGGAGAGAGGGGCATAACGTATTTATAGTGATAGGGATAGAGGAGCATGTGCTTCTGCTGCCTACCTACTGGAGATCTCCCAATCCATGCTCTCATATTTTTATTTTTGTATTTTTACTACTCTCTTATTATTATTAATGAATCACTGTTTGAAGTCAAATGGAGTTTAAATATAGTTACTGTATTCAAGAATATCACTCGAGCGAATAAACTGCAATCTCCTACACTCTATCCGCGAGCCTTCCACACACAAGGATAGGGAGGTCTCATGCTTTTTGTTTTTTATTTTTATTTTTGCCCTTTTGGAATAGGGTTCTTCCCTTTTAATCTCAGTTCGTTTTTGTCCTACTTAGAAGGCTTTTCTTTTCTTTATGGACCTCTTTCTTTTGATTCGGAAGAGATGAAGAATTTTACCGTCCAATCATGGGCTTTTAAGTCAGATGAAATGTAAACTGAGCGATATGTTCAAGTGACAAATATTTGTGGAAGAGAGTAAAAAAAAAAAAAAATTACAAACCTTAGGACAATACTTGACAACCTTAGAAAACACTTGACAATATTTCAATGAAAATTTACTATAGGAGAAACCTTAGACCATAGTTCAATGAAAATTTGCTCAATCAAAAGGGGATTAAACACTTCCAATATTCTTGTAATTTATCCCAACATTACCATAAATCTTACCAACTTGGTTGTGGCCTTCACAGTTTTATAGAGGTGTTTCTTTCCTTTACTGGAAGTGGATTTTTTGGACTTTAATCGGATGATTGGTTTTCTGTTCAAAACAAAATTTATTGATGTAGTGAAGATTTTGGGTGGAAGTTGGTGTCCACATCTCATACAACTCGACAACTCGTTCAGAATGGTTTTAAAAAACTCTAAGTGTTTAATAGACGAGTGAATCTCTTGTGAGACAATCTCACGAATATTTATTGCATTGTGTGAGGCAGGTTGACCCATAACCCGAGGTCCCGTCTCAAGGTAATTATCCGTGGGGCCGTCTCACATGAATTTTTGTGTTAATAGACTCATTTTTGTGTTAATACTCATTTTTTTAAGCATTCACCGTCTTTTTTTCAAAATTCTCTAAATGTAGTGTTGGTCGCTAATTTAATTGAGAACTTTTATTCTCTAAATCTTTTTTATTGGGTTAATTACAATTTTGGTACTCGAAAATAAAGTTTATTTTAGGATTGACACCCTTAAGTCAGTAGTCATAAGTAATCCCCAAGTTATAAAAGTCATCATATTTGGCCATCATCGTTAAAAATCCATCCACTTGAACGAAAGTTGCCTAACTGAAACTATTTGGTGGGAAAAAGTCCTAGTTTCTAAGAACATAACTACAAGAATATCACACTCCAATTTATCGCTCAATAGATTCATTCGTTAAACATTAATTAAAAGAAAAAAAGTATACAACTACAGTGATAAAAGTACTCAAATTGCACAAACTATTACAAAACATCCAAATAATAATGCAGTTTCTCAACAAACTCCAAGTCTTTCAAAACCACACATCATCAAAATTCAAAATTCGAAATTGAGCACTCATTCGTTCATAATAAAATAAATGTCTAACTCCAAACCCCAAATTCGCATGAAAACAAAATGTGATAAAAAGAGATTACATAATAGGGAAAAAAAGTGGAGATTTCTGGTCAAAAGTATGTAGTCGACAAAAACGCTATGATCCGAGAGTGCATGTAACTTCAATGCAGGGTGACTTTCATTTAGCATGACCAAAGCCTCCCACCGTGTAACGCTCCATTTCTAAAACATATATTTATCAGAGTTGCATATTGGGCATGCGGAGAAAGAAAACAAGAATGTATGTTTTACATTAAAAGAAGAAGATAAAAGACGATAGAAAGATTTACATATACAATACATCAGCACCAGCCGAAATAAAACTTTTTAAAACTTTGAACAGCAGAAAACTAAAACAGGATCTATCAAAATAAAAACAGTATAACTTTACAAACGTGAAATATTAAAAACATTGTTTCGACATCAAGTTTTTAGAAAGCAAAACGAGGAAACTTGATATGGCACCCTTTCCTCTACAAATCTCGATTCTCTTCATCTCTTGTAGTGTGAATACAGATAGGGTGAGTGCGTTGAATACACTCGTGGGGATAAACCATGTTTAAACATAACCGACATATATAAATTTGGCATTTGGACACAACACAGAATGCATAGCACAAAATTGCAAATAGGTGCGGGAGTAACCTATCTTACCCTACGTAACGGTTTTTATACCGTTGGTGCATTTTACGGACCACCAGTCCCTCCATAGCATACATAACAGATTTTATACCGTTTGTGCTTTTTACGGACCACCAGTCCCTCCGTAGTATTTTTTATAGATCATTAGTCCCTCCGTGGCATGAATGTGGACCTTAGTCATTTCACAATATAATAATATGAACACAGTATTCACAACATATAATCACAACATGTAGAGTTCAACAATTCATATATCAAATACGAAAAACAATAAACATATAGAGATTAGAAGTTACCCCCATCTTGTTCGGTGGTTTACCGCATGTAAAACAGAATAACAAGTTTTAGAGTGGTTGTTCCGATTGAGAGCCTACGCATGTAAATAGGTTTCTTAGTTTCGTTAATACGATAATTAAATATATAAATTAATTATATAAACTCTCTTGATGAAGAAACAATAGGGAAAAAGGAACAAAACGAAAGCTTTAGAGATCAAGAATGAAGAAACGATTGTGGAAGATTATACATGTGATCATAGAGTGAAAGGAAAACAATTAGAGTTTGAACGGAGAAAAAACAGACTAAAACGGAAGAAAAACGAGCTTAAACGGAGCTTTTGAAGATGTAGGGGCATTTTCGTAAAATCTGGTAAAGTGTTGACTTTGACTAGGGTATAATTGTAAATACAAAAAAGTTTTGGGGTTAAAACGAGATTTTAAAAGATGGAGGGCTAGAATGTAAAATCCTAAGAATTTAGGGTTTGCAAAACGGTCCCCAGATTGAACGAAATATCAAAATGACCTCTCCCTCGCCAAAACCCGTTTTGCCATCACCGAAAAACACGGCCGGCGACACCACGTCACCGGCGACACCATGCACACACATGACACGGACTGACGTGCACACACAAACACCGAGACGCACACGGCACGTCCTGACACTGCCCGGCGCGCACACAACGTGCCCCGATACTGCCCGACGCGCACACAGCGCGTCCGTCCCGACGCACACACAGCGGCCTCCCGGTGCGCGTACAACACGCACACCACGCACGCCCCGATGACCCAAGTGCACGCACGTCTGCACCTCGGCGCGACACAGCTCACCTGTCTTCAACAACAACCACCACCACCCCCGGCACGACTTCACGCGCCGGCCACCACTCTTACACCCTTACCGGAGCAACCTGCGCCGGCTACCACATCACAACAACACGACGGCGTTATACAACGCTGCCCACACACAACAACCACGGCACCGCCGCTCACAGCAGCGCCCCCAACTCACACACACAGCGACGATAGAGATGAGGTCCGGCGAGGCTGAGGGAGAGAGAATGAGAGAAAGAAAAAGAGGGAAAATGAGAGAAAAAAAGGGTTTTCCAACGTTTGACCGGTCATTTTCCAACAAAGGAGATGTCGGAATGTAAAACCGAGCCCGGATCTGAGGGCTCGTTGAAAGCTATAAGTGGTGTGAAAATCGACCGAAGCCGAGAAAAAAATTCCGACACCGGCGGTGACGCGGCGGCCGCCTGCGGGAAAACAAAGGAGAGAGAAGAGAGAAAATCTACCTTTTTTTACTTTTTGTTTCGATTTATGATTTTGACGACTCGTTTCATACTATATATACGTATATATCGATTTTTCGTATTCTTCGTGATTTGGGCCACGGGCCTTTGATGGGCCCCATTTTCGTTTCTATCTTTTCAATTTTCGATTACCAACCTTTTGATAAAATATAACCTATGTTTTTCAATTAAAATATACACCCGATAAATTAATCGTGTGTTATATCTTTTTTTTGAAACGCACGTAATTATATCAAATAATTAGGGGGTTAAATATTTAATTAACCAATTATGCATTGTTTTATCCTAGTCGCTACATCTCTTTCCCCTTAGAAAAATTTCATCCTCGAAATTTAGATGTGTACCTAAAAACGGGAAATCTGGATACTTTGCTAAAATCTTTTCCTCATGTTCCCATGTTGCTTCTTCATTTCCATGTCGACTCCATTAGATTTTCACTAGGGTCATATCTCGATTTCTTAACTTGTGAGTCTTTCTGTCCAAGATGGCCACTAAATCTTCTTTATAAGTCAAATCCTTTTCGATTTCTATGCTTTCTTGGTTGATCACGTGGCTTGGATCGAAAACATACTTCCACAGCATGGATACATGGAAGACGTGTATACCGGCGAAGTCCGGCGGCAAGGCTAAACGATAATCGACTTCTCTAATCTGCTCCAAGATTTCAAAAGGTCCCACATACCTTGGTCTAAACTCTCCTCTTTTTCTGAAACGATAAACTCCTTTAGTGGGTGACACCTTCAGAAAAATTGTCTCCCACCTCAAACTTTAGCTCTATGCGTTTTTTGTCCGCATGTGACTTTTACCGGTCCTGAGCTACTCTAATTCTTTCTTGAATCTTCTTTATCACTTCCACCGTTTGTTCCATTAATTCGGGTCCAAAATTTTCTTTTCGCCTACTTCATCCCAACATAGAGGAGAACGACACTTTCTTCCATAAAGAGCTTCGTACGGTGCCATTTCGATTGTTGATTGATAACTTTTGTTGTAAGAAAATTCCACTAAGCATAAGCGATCTTCCCAACTTCCGTGAAGATCCAAAACACAAGCTCTTAACATACCCTCCAAGATCTGTATAGTCCTTTCTGGTTATCCATCAGTTTGAGGGTGGAAAGCGGTGCTGAAAGCTAGCCTAGTACCTAGTTCCTTTTGTAAGCTTTGCCAGAATCTGGATGTAAAACGAGGATCGCTATCTGAAACGATAGAAACCGGTACTCCATGCAACCCGATGATCTCTTCTAGATAGATTTGAGCCAACTTATCTAAACCATAGGTCATCTTGATTGGCAAGAAATAGGTCGACTTGGTTAATCTATCTATAATCACCCACACAACGTGATTTCCTCGCTTGCTTCTATGTAATCCAACCATGAAATCCATGATGATGTGCTCATATTTCCATTCAGGTATCTCCACCGGAGTTAACATTCTAGCTGGTCGTTGATGTTCAGCTTTCACCTGTTGACAAACTAGACATTTCTTAACGAAAAGTCCGATGTTTCCCTTCATATTTCTCCACCAAAAACTTTCCTTCAAATCTCTGTACATCTTCGTACCTCCAGGGTGTACCGATAATGGCGTGCAATAAGCTACTTCTAGAATTTCCTCTCTCAAATTCTCATCTTTTGGCACGCACAATCTTCCCCTGAAGATAAGGGCTCCATCTGTCGCCAAAGTGAAACCTTCCACCTTTCCATTATCCATACGAGCTTCAATCTTTGTTAGGAAATTATCTTTTCCTTGAGCTTCAACTATTCGTTCTCGGATAAAGGGCTTCACAAATAAAGTTGTCACTCTAGCCTTGATGCTGCTCGGAGGTGAGACTACCTCCAAATTCAACTTTGACATCTCTTCGATTAGTTGGTTCTGGTTGGTGATCATGGATGTTACAGTCCATTTTCCTTTTCTGCTAAGAGCATCAGCAATCACGTTTGTTTTTCCGGGATGATAGAGAATCGTATAATCATAATCTTTCACCAGCTCCAGCCATCTTCTCTATCTCATGTTGAGCTCTTTCTGTTCGAAGAAATACTTCTGGCACTTGTGGTCGGTATAGATCTCATACTTTTCACCGTAGAGATAATGTCTCCAAATCTTGAGAGCGTGTACAATAGCGGTCAGCTCTAGATCATGTGTTGGATAATTCTGTTCGTGAGTCTTCAGCTGCCATGATGCGTAGGCTACTATTTTCCCTTGTTGCATCAGAACACACCATAAACCTTGTTCGGATGCGTCGCTATAAATCACAAACTCTTTCATTACGTTCGGAATCGTTAGAATTGGTGCCTCTGTTAATCTCTTCTTCAGTTCTTGGAAGCTACGCTCGCATTATTCTGTCCACTGAAACTTTATATCTTTCCATGTCAAACGAGTCATAGGAATGACAATCTTCAAAAATCCTTTTATGAATCTTCGGTAATATCCAGCTAAGCCAATGAAACTTCGTACTTCTTTAACATTGGTTGGAGCTTCCCAATTGCTGACAGCTTCTACCTTGTCAGGGTCCACTTCAATCCCTTGAGAGAAAACAATATGGCTAAGAAATGCTACTTTGTCCATCCAGAACTCACACTTCTTAAATTTTGCATAAAGCTTCTCTTTTCGTAAAATCTCTAGTGAAATCCTGAGATGATGTTCGTGGTGCGTCTTATTGTATGAGTAGACTAGAATGTTGTCGATGAACATGATGATGAAAAGATCAAGGTACGAATGGAAAACGTGATTCATTGGATCCATAAAAACAGCTGGTGCATTGCTAAGTCCAAATGACATTACTACAAACTCGTAGTGGCCATACCTTGTTCTGAAGGCTATTTTAGATATATCAGCATCCTTGACTTTCACTTGATGGTATCCAGACCTTAAGTCAATTTTCGAAAATACATTTGCACTTCTCAGTTGATTAAAGAGATCTTCAATTTGAGGCATATGATATTTGTTCTTGATGGTTCGTTGATGCAGCTCTCGATAGTCGATGCACATCCAAAAGCTTCCGTCCTTCTTCTTCACAAATAGCACTGGGACTCCCCAGGGTAACACACTTGGACGAATGAATCATTTGTCCAGAAGTTCTTGTAATTGAACATTTAGTTCCTGTAGCTCTTTTAGTGACATCTGATACAGAGCTTTTGACATCGGTGTTGATCTTGGTATAAGGTCAATCTCAAAAGTAACATGTCGATCTGGTGGAGGGCCGGGTAAATCTTCTGGAAAAATATCCATGTATTCCCTTATCACAGACACATTCTCAATGGGATTCATTTCTTGTTTGAGATTTACCATGTTTACCAACCAAGCTTCACAATTTCCTTTACGAAACATCTTGGTTGCTTTCATAGCCAAAACAATCCTTGGGTTGACTTTAACTCGAGTCCCATAAAACGTGAACTCCTGTTCTTCAGGTACTTGAAAAATAATCTCTCTTGCGTGGCATTTGATCACCGCGTGATTTGTCTCAAGCCAATCCATTCTTAGGATCACATCAAAATCCTTCATCTCCAATGCGTGTAAATCGGCTAAAAAGATTCTATTCCTAAAAGCAATTTTTAGATTACGGTAAAGGTGCTCATTTTTACCATCTTTCCCGATGGAATACTAACTTCTAGGGTTTCAGCGACTACCCTACCGTTCTCATGATTCAACAAATCGCAAAACTTGACAGAGATGAAAGAGTGGGTTGCTCTAGTATCAAACAAGATGAGAACATGTATATCACATATTGTTAACATACCTGTCATAGTCTCCGACCCCTCAGCAGCCTCCGTGTGAGTTAGAGCGAAAGCCCGAGCCTTGACTACTCCTGGCCTCGGCCTCGATGTTGCAGCTGCTGGATTTCTAAACTTATGACAGTTGTTTGCTATGTGCCCCGGTTCTCCACACTTGTAGCAATTCCGAGTTCCTTACAGGTATGGTCCCACATGAATCCTTCCACATTTGGTATATAGATTTACTGGCTTGGGAGGGGGAGAAGCGGAGCATTGTTAGCCCTTGAAAATTTATTTTGATTGAAGCTCTGACTCGGACTGGTCCATTTCTTCTTTTCGGGCATCACAACAACCTTCTTGGGTGGTATAATATCCAAGCGTAGATGAGATGAAATCTCTTGAGCTCTCTCAACGACGCTGTCATAAGTCATGATTCCCTAACCTACTAGAACTGAACTGATCTTCGGGCGAAGACCCCTCTCAAAACGTCGAGCCTTCTTGATGTCGGTTTCAACCAAGTGAATCGCATACTTGCTCAGTTGATTAAATCTTCACTCATACTCCCCCACCGATGTGATTTCTTGACGGATATGTAAGAACTCCATTTTCTTTCAATCGCAATATTATTGTGGTATGAAGTATTGTGTGATCACCTACTTAAAGTTTTCCCAAGTCATAGCCTCCTTCTGGTCCGACAACAAGGTTCTCTCTCATATGACTCCCACCAGTGACTGACCTCTTCTGTGAGTTGAAAAACCACAGACAAAATCTTTTATTCTTTCGTACAGGTTAGGTGTCCAAATAAACGATCAAGTGACCTTAGCCACTCCTCAGCGTCAGCTGGTTCACCCTTTCCATTGAACGTCGGTGGATTGAAATGTCGGAATTGTTCAAAGATTATGTTTACGTCGTTCCTCACTGGTGGTGGTGCGGGTTGTATGACCTCGAAGTGTCGAGCCAATCCTCTAAGGACAGACATTAAATCTCCTATTGTAGCATCCACATTATATTCTGGTGGATTTACTATTGGAGGCTGGTCCTTTCGTGGTCGGCCTCAAGACATAATTTTGTTACGACGTATATCAAGTTTCGTCGATCAGATGTCATAACAACACTATAGGTAAAGAAAAGTAAACACGAAATATGAGGAGAGAAGTAAACGTAAATTCCATCGAAGCAAAAGGCAAACTGGTACTATATATATACAAGCAAAAATGGGCAGCTCGTACATCATACAAAAGGATTATGTACACTAACTACATGATAAGAGCCACTATATACCTATCTACATATTAATATAAAAATTCATCGTCTGTAACCTACTTACACAAAATATATGTCCATCATCCTAACATCTAGACGGTCGCAGCCGGAGGTGGGGGGTTCCTGTAATCCTGGTACCAAGTCCCTCAGATCACCCTCCTCAGATTCCTCTTCGGGATCTTCCTCAGGATCTTCTTCCTCGGAATCATCTTCCTCAGCCTCTGAATTGTCATTAGACGGGTCAAATGGTCCTCGCTCCGGGGTAGTCGGAAGGCCATGACGGCCCCACAACTCTAGTAAATGTCGAGCAACCCTTCCAAAGTCGATAATGGGAGTACCATCCAATACTGAGTACACTATCTCGTCTCTGTAGACGAGGCGTGTCCTAACAGCCCACTCGTTGGGTAGTGTCCGAATCAGATGTAGGCAAGCATGAACACTAATAATGATACCCCATATATCCTCTAGCTCTCTCCAACAGTGATATAGTCTAGCGACATGCTCACCTACAAATACGTCCCCCGTCACCTGACTATCATAAAAACGATGTCTAAGTCTCATCTCTTGTGTCTCTGGTTGTTGGACCCTTTTCCTAGCAGTATGTCTAACCCTAGCCATCTGTCATGTACAAGTTTAAGTAAGTTTCATAATGAAACCACCTCTGCAACATCCCTTTAAACTTAAAATTTTAAACCAGATAAACGAGAAGACTTGATACAAATAAACATTCATTTTTATTAAGTTTTGTGTTTAGAGAGAGAAGCGTATAGGGAGTGGTGCTTATCCATTCATTTTTGAAAAGATTTTCACATTAAAACATGTTTAAAAAGAAAAACGAGTTTGAGCAGAGTTCAAAAGGGGTAGAACTTTGCTCTGATACTATAATTGTCATGCCCCATTTCTAAAACATATTTTTATCAGAGTTGCATATTGGGTGTGCAGAGAAAGAGAACAAGAATGTACATTTTACATTAAGAGAAGAAGATAAAAAATGATAGAAAGATTTACATATACAATACATCGACACCAGCTAAAATAAAACGTTTTAAAACTTTGAACCGCGGAAAACTAAAACAGGATCTATCAAAATAAAAACAGTATAATTTTCACTACAAGAAAAATACACATAGACAAGGGTTATTAACCCTTATTGTAGCTATATTTTAACACATAGACAAGGGTTATTAACCCTTATTGTAGCTATATTTTAACGGTTCTAAACCGTTGTCTTTTCTATCAACGACACCGTTGTCTTTTCTATCAACGACAACGGCAGGACAACGGTTAATAACTGTTGTCGAAGATACTAACTACAACGTTGACACATCATCATTGTGCTGACACATCATCATTGTGCTGACACATCATCGTAACTCAACATAGTGCTGACACGTCAGCATACCAACCTATGCACACCAAACTATTGCATAGGATGCTGATGTCAGCGATGACATCATCATAGCCAATATTGCGCGTTGGCTGGGAATTGAACTCGGTTGCCAAGGTAGTACTCGAACCATTAGACCACTAGTGTTTTATGTATTAATATCCTACATACATTTCTTTTATTGACTAATTATATATGTATTAATATATATATATATATAATTTGAAGATTAATGACTAATTAATATGTTTAATAATATATATATAACTAATATATATATTATATGTATTAATATATATATATATATAATTGGAAGATTAATGACTAATTAATATGTTTAATAATATTTAATCTAATTTCATTTTAAGACAACTATAAACTATACTAGTGCATATTTTTAATATATTTTATAAAAATACTATTTTTTTTAAAATTATGAGTTTGTTCATACTTCATATATATAAGATAATATTAATGCAAATAATATAAGATAACATCATAAAATAATTAGACTTTTCAAATTTATGAATTACGTTTTAAAATAATATTTAAATTTAATATTATTATCTAATAAATTTTTTGTATTGACCAAGTAATATATGTATGTTTTTTTTTTTGAAAAACAATTTATGGTTCAATGAATTAAGTTAAGTTTTTTTTTTCTTATTATTCTTTAAATTAATCACTTTTATATCTTTTTATATTTTATAAAATAATTGTTTAAAATAATTTATATTTTTTTTATTATTTTATGATCAATTGTTTTAAAATAATTCATAATTTTTGAATAATGGTTTAAAATAATTTATATTGTTTGTATTGTTATATAATCAATTCATGATTGTAATTTTTTGTATTGACCTATAAATATAGGTACGTATTTTTATTTTGAAAAATAATTTATGGTTTAATTGGTTATTTTAAGTTTTTTAATATTATTATGTTTTTTGTATTAAGTTTCAAACCAAAATCATTTTATCTTTGTTTTTCTTTTAGAAAAAAATTTATAATTTATGAATTACGTTTTAAAATAATATATAATTTTTGTATTATTATATAATAAATTTTTTGTATTGACCAATTAATATATGTATGTTTTTTTATTTTGAAAAATAGTTTATGGTTCAATTAATATATTTAAGTTTTTTTTTCATATTATTCTTTTAATTAATATTTTTCATATCTTTTTTTATTTTATAAAATAATTTATATTTTTTTATTAATTTTAAAAACAAACTCATTTTATAGTTATTTTTATTTTCGAAAACAATTCATGATTTATGAATTATGTTTTAAGATAATATATAATTTTTGTATTATTATATAATAAATTTTTTGTATTGACAAATTAATATATGTATATTTTTTTATTTTGAAAAATAGTTTATGTTTCAATTTTTTAATTTAAGTTTTTTAATATTATTCTTTTAATTGATATCTTTTATATCTCTTTTTTTTTTTTAGCTTTATAAAATAATTGTTTAAAATAATTTATGCTTTTTGTATTAATTTTCAAACCAAACTCATTTTATCTTTATTTTCTAAAATAGTAATATATAATTTTTGCATTATTATGTAATACAATTTTTTTTATTTTTTAAATTAATATATGTATATTTTTTATTGTTTTAAAATAATTTATGGTTCAAATTAAAACCAAACTCATTTTATCTTTATTTTCAAAATAATAATATATAATTTTTGTATTATTATGTAATACATTTTTTAGTATTTTTCAAATTAATATATGTATATTTTTTTAAATTAGTTAATTTAAGTTTTTTTTTAATAATAATTTTTTTTCATAATTTTTTTTTCTTACTAATTTTTTTCAATTAGTAATCTAGGTTTTATTTGTGTTTCATTATTTCTTAATTAATTAATCAGCATTTTGGTTTAATTTTCAAAATAAGTTTTGTTTTATAATCTGTTGTACATATATTTTCTACACTTTCTTCGTAATGAAATAAAATTTAATTCTCAAAATTAGTTTATTTCATTAATTTAATTCAACAATATATAGCATTTCTTCTTTCATTTAAAAAAATATATATTGTAATATTTGATTTTTTTTTAAATTAATTAAATTAGTCTACGACAACGCTTCAACGAGGCTACGACAATGTTAGAAAACAACCTTTGTCTTAGGGTCCTAAGACAACATGTCTACGACAACGACAAGTTCAAACCCTTGTCTATAAGAGAATTTTTCGGGCAAAGACAACGGTTCCGTCTACGACAATGACGGTTTAGACTACAACAAGAAAACCCTTGTCTTAGGGGTGTAGTTTATGAGAGAATTTCTTGTAGTGTTTACAAACGTGAAATATTAAAAACATTGTTTCGACATCAAGTTTTTAGAAAACAAAACGAGGAAATTTGACATGGCACCCTTCCCTCTACAAATCTTGATTCTCTTCATCTCCTGTAGTGTGAATATAGATAAGGGTGAGTGCGTTGAATACACTCGTGGGGATAAACCATGTTTAAACATAACAGAGATATATAAATTCAGCATTTAGACACATCACATAAATGTAAATAGGTGCGAGAGTAACCTGTCTTACCCTACATAACGGTTTTTATACTGTTGGTACTTTTTACGGACCACCAGTCCCTCCATAGCATAGATAACGGATTTTATACCGTTGGTGCTTTTTACGGACCAGTACCAATCACTCCGTAGTATTTTTTACGGACCATTAGTCCCTCCGTGGCATGAATGTGGACCTTAGTACTTTCACAATATAATAATATGAACACAGTATTTACAACATAAAATCACAGCACGTAAAGTTCAACAATTCATATATCAAATACGAAAAATAATAAACATATAGAGATTAGAAGTTACCCCCACCTTATTCGGTGGTTTACCGTGTGTAAAACAGAATAACAAGTTTTAGAGTGGTTGTTAAGATTGAAAGCCTAAGCATGTAAAAAGGTTTCTTAGTTTCGTTATTACGATAATTAAATATATAAATTAATTATATAAACTCTCTCGATGAAGAAACGATAGGGAAAAAGTAACGAAACGAAAGCTTTAGAGATCAAAAATGAAGAAACTAGTGTGTAAGGTTATACATGTGATCATAGGGTGAAAGGGAAATGATTAGAGATTGAATGGAGGAAAAAGGACTAAACCGGAAGTAAAACGAGCTTAAACGGAGCTTTTGAAGATGTATGGGCATTTTCGTAAAATCTGGTAAAGTGTTGACTTTGACCAGGGGTATAATTGTAAATACAGAAAAGTTTTAGGATTAAAATGAGATTTTAAAAGATAGAGGGCTAGAATGTAAAATCCTAAGAATCTAGGGTTTGTAAAATGGTCCCCGGATTGAACGAAATATCAAAACGACCCCTCCCTCGCCAAAACCTGTTCCACCATCACCGGAAAAACTGGCCAGCAAAACCACGTTGCCGGCGACACCACGCACACACATGACACGGACTGACGCGCATACACGCACACCAGCGCGTAAACGGCGTGCCTCGACACTGCCCGACACGCACATAACGCGCACACAATGCGCACACCACGCACGTCCTGGCTCCACGTGCACGCAAGCGCTCCTGCACCCTATTGCGGCATAACGCGCATGTCTTCAACAACCACCACCACAACCGACAACACGACTCCGCGTGCTGGCCATCACTCTCACACCCTCGCCGGCACAACAAACAAACACACAGACACACAACAACCACGGTACCGCCGCTCACGTCTCCTCCAACTCACACTTACGACACATACATAACGACGACAGTGGAGGTCCGGCGAGGCTGAGGGAGAGAAAAAGAGAGAGGGAAGATGAGAGAAAAAGAGGGTTTTCAGACGTTTGACCGGCCATTTTTCGGTGAAGAAGATGTCAGAAGGTAAAACCAAGCTCGGATCTGTAATGGGCTCGTTGAAAGCTATAACCGGTGTGAAAATCGGCTGAAGATGAGAAAAAAATTCCGGTACCGGCGGCGGCACAGCGGCTACCGGTCGGAAAATAGAGGAGAGAGAAGAGAGAGAAAATCTACCTTTTTGACTTTTTGTTTCGATTTATAATTTTGACGACTTGTTTCGTACTATATATACGTATATATCGATTTTTCGTATTCTTCGTGATTTGGGCCACGGGCCTCTGATAGGCCCCATTTTCGTTTCTATCTTTTCGATTTTCGATTACAAACATTTTGATGAAATATAACCTATGTTTTTCGATTAAAATATACACCCGATAAATTAATCATGCATTATATCATTTTTCTGAAACACACATAATTAAATCAAACAATTAGGGGTTTAAATATTTAATTAGCCAATTATGCATCGTTTTATCTTTGTCGCTACACGCCGAGCTTACCATAATCGCCATCGCCTTGTAGATAGAACCCCGGAATATTAGGGATTTGATTTAACGAGATTAGGGGTTAGAGTTTATAAAAATGTTAGGAATGTGATTGAAATGTGGGTAGATTAGAGAAGTTTTGGGGGAGAAATAATGAGAACACTCAACAGGGAAGAAAATAACAGAATCTCCAAATTGATTTAGGGTAAAATGTCAATATAAGGTAGAGCTCAAAATTTCAAAGATTTTGATTTGGGGAAGATAATCGATTTTGGGAAGAAATTAGGGTTCACTTTGTGGACAAGACTTATTTTGGGGATTTTTGTAGAAATTAGGATTTTTTTTCCCACCAAATGGAAAATTTTGATGGTGATGACCAAATGTGATGACTTTTATATAACTTTGGGATTACTTATGATGACTAGTGATTTAGGGGTACCAATTCTGAAATAAGGCCTACTTCGGATACCAAATCTGTAATTAAACTTGCACTATCCTTCTCTATCCGGAAGAACCATTTTTGAGTTGACACATCATTCGAAGGTTACTATAATTCTTTTATTATAAAGATATAGTTATCTAAAAGAATGTTTTTTTATGAAATGTTGTATATGAAGATTTAATGGATTAAATTAATATTTTAATTTTCAATAAAGATAATTAGCAGGATAGTTAAACTGGAAATATTATTTTTAATTTTTCGCAATAACTTTTGTGTTCCCAACCCAACCTGAGCCCAACGCGCGCGCGTGAGCTCCTGTCGCGCGCCCATGCACACGCATTTGATAGGTATCTATGTGACCTTGGATACCTTCAAGGTATAAATGGGGAACCTTAAAGGTATCCATGTTGATACCTGTGCGCACCTCACAAACCGCACACCCATGCGCCCATGCCGCGCGCACCTCACAAACCGCACGCTCACGTTGTGTGCCCATACCGTGCGCCCACATTGTCTGCGCACATTCAAGGTATCCATGTGGATGCCCACATTTCACCACGCTACGTGCCCATGCGTCCACGCCGCGTAAATACCTCACAAACGCGCGCGCCCACGTCATGGATACCTTAAAGGTATACATGTGGATACCTGCGCGCACCTTGGTCACCAAGCCAAGTGCACACATCATGTCCATGCATCCACGCCGCACGCACACCGCGCTCCCATCTCACAAACCGCGCGCTCATGCACCCATGCTATGCACGCTCACACCATGGGTACCTTAAAGGTATCCATGTGGATACCTAAAAAGGTATTTCATGGATACCCGGGATACCTATCAATATATACATGAAAAAAAGGTATTCCATGGATACATTCAATGTATACATGTGATGTTTGAAAAAATGTATTCCATGGATACCTTGAAGGTATACATGTGGATACCTGAAAGGTATTCCATGGATACCTTCAATATGAAAGATTCTCAAAGTTCCATTCTTTTTCTGATAATTTATTTATTTCTCTAGTTGATTGACTATTATTTACACATAATTTGAAGCTAAGTACACTGTAATAAGTTCACAAGAGAATATGACAAAGAAACAATGCATTTTTATGCTGAATTATGTTGTTCAAGACCATAGAAACACAAATTTTCGAAAGTTTAATATAACAACCTGGTTGAGGCATTCTATCAAATAGGTAACAGGCAAAAAAGATCGATAAATAATTTTGAAGCAAAGTACTTTGTAATAACCTTAACATTATGAATTAATGATGGTTAATTAAAGATGAAGAATTAATTCAGCACTAATTTAACCCTCATCATCACTCCATCTTTCTTTTTATATTGCAATCATTTCTAATCTGAAGAGCAAATCAATGATTCCACCATTCATTCTCCTCTTCCCCCAATGTTTTACGACACCTTCTCGCCGTTGGAGAGGCTGTAACTGCCATTAATACGCTTCATCTGAGTGTGATTTGAGCTTTGAGTGACTGCCAATGGAGAAACCGAAGAGATCACGTTATTGTTAGTTGTAAAAGAAGCTGCTGCCATGGCGTCAATAGCGGTGGAGCTTAAGAGCGAAGCCGAAGAGAGGAGAAACGGCAGCGGCGAGGATGAAACTTTCTGGGGAAAGGGACAATGAAGATACGGCGGCGCTGCCGCGGCGGATCTGGTGGCGAAGAGATCGAGCCTACTTCTTGAGAAAGAGGAATTATTGAAGGGTTGAGGAGGAATACCAGTGAATTCTTGGACAAAGACGGAGGAAACGAGATTTTCGGTGTTGGGAAAGAAAAAAAAAGTATATATAAACGGGTCAAAAACGGATTGGGGAGTCACTCGTAATTTTTTTTTTTCAGAATTGATATTGTTAATTGGTCAACTTCATCTGTTTTAACTATAATTCGAATATAAACTTTCAAGTGCACTGTTTAATTTATGATCCATACATTTGTATGTTATTACAAATGTTATTGTTTGTATTTTAAATTTTAATATTATAAATTACAATTATTTAGATTGACATAAAATTAAAGTTAGAATATATGTATTTTATTAATATAAATAGTGAACATATGTGTTATATATTTCATGTTAAGATAACTATTACATTATGTTATTAAAATATTAATTTTTAAAGTTTTATATGATAAGATGTGCAACACTAGTTATCTTTAAAACTTATGAAGGGTGTACTTTTATTATAGGTTTCTTTTATGTGGTTGTATTTCGAAAATACAATTCAATTAAGATAATCTTAGTTTCAGAATTGTATGTGAGATTGCCATCTTACCCTAAAGTACACACTATTGTATCAATTATCCATATGGAGAATGAGAGTTTATCAAAACACAACAATTTTGACATCAAAATGGCATCATATGAAGTCTCATGATCATCTTAAGCTTGGTTTATACGGCTTAGAATTTCTTCAAGAATGGATGTCAAAGGCAGGGCCCACAAGAAGAAATTAGAAGAAGAATTGGGGCATAAAAAGCCGAAATAGAAGGGAAAAAAACATAGAAAGTGAGGTGAAATGTCACATGGTGTATGTACGTAATGGAGGCAGCCATTAATAGACCACACGAGAAGACTGATCCCCTGGGTCACATTAGTCATTTCCTCCATCAAATCTTGTAATAATCCTGTCAAATATTTATGCATATCTAAAGAAATACACTTTTTGTTGTCTTGGTGCTAAAATATTAAAGTCATCCAACCACCGTCTGAAAATCTTTAAGCATATCAAGAAATTATTTGTACGATTTTCAATTTCATTCTATGTTGATGAGCAAATTAATTCTGCAATTCATTTATTGTGAAACCAATGATGGCGGTATATATGTAGTCAAATTGACTGTTTGTATATATGTAGTCCAGTGTAATTGTTTACCAAAGTTGGAATCACTTGAAAAACAAAAAATTTAAGACATTGATTATGAGCTTCAACGTATAATTATGAGAGAAATGAAATTTTCTTAATTTAGAAGTCCGAATTGAGAACTTCTTAGTTGGTTGGTGGAAAGCTAAATAGGAGATCTACAACGATACTATTTCTCGAAATAATGACAAATAGGAGTTTAACTTCGAAAGAAGCACTTCATGAATCCAGTCTTTCATGTTTATCATTTTTATCAAATTTTTATCAAAAAAGTAAGAAAATTAAGAAAATTCAGAAGTTGTGCAGTGATGTATTATGTTTTTTATCCTAACAAGACTCTAATATTTTGAGCATAACTTACAGTAGAAAATCTCTATCAAGTTGAAATTTGTGGCATTTGAAAATTAACTTAAAGAGTTACGACTTTCATGAAGAGCATAGAGTCAAATTCGGATGAGTCAATAGACACACGATGTTTGGGGCACAACTGTGTGTTGATGCACGTACGGCCTGGTCGTGAAAAGAAGCAAAATGTATTGTGTTTTTGGGGTACAACTATGTCCTTGGACACAATCAAAAAGTGCCAAAAGACCCTCTACTCGTCAAAACTTGATTTTTGGTATATTTTTTGATTCGACTTGATTTAAAATATCTTCAGACCCACATATAATATAAGTCTAAAACAAATGGGAAAACATATCAAAAAACAATCCAGCTCCAGAGACAATTCAATACTCCATGGAGAATTCAATGACTATCATATGACATCATTTGAATAAAGTGATTTGAAATTTCGGATTTTAAATGAATGTATTTCAATTCCATTTAAGTTGGAGGGGATTTGAAATTCACCAAAATGACTTCAAAATTAGTTTAAAATGAAAGTGATGGATTTCGAACCCTCACTTTTCCAAACATCGATGGATTTGCTGCCCTAAATTTTAAAATTCTCTTCAAATCCACTTATCCAAATCAACCCTATAAGAATTTTTGAATTACGTAACAAAAAATACATAATTAAGTAACTTCAGTCTGTCTAAACTGAGTACATATGCACGATAAGCAAACAAGTAGTAGAAATTTATATTAGAGATGAAGCATTTAATTATATTTAAATTTTATTTTATATATTAATTGTTTGAAATTATATAAAGTGTGCTCCTTTTGTCCGTTTGCAATAAAATTACAAGACAAAAAATTATGTAAACCTGATGCATGGGTCCAACTTGATCCGATTCATTTTTACGGGCTTTCACACGCTTCTACGTGTTCACACGTGCCTTTATATGTCAGTTGTCTGCATTCACACTCTCACGCATATGTTATTGATATATTTTAGTTATGGTAGTGATATTTTTATGTTGTGGGAGTAGTACCCTTACATTATATTATACAAATATGTAATATATTTTAGTTATGTTAGTAAAACATTTTCGTTATGTTAGTGTTATGTTTATGTTATGTGACTAGTACTCATACATCATATTACATAAAATGAGGTAATATCAGCCTTACGTAGATGAAGTAATACATTTATGTGGTATACCTAATACATTTATGTAATATACTAATATATTTCAATAAAAAAACAAAAATCATTTTTATGTAAAACCAGACAATACATTAAGTAGATGTACGTGTTAATACATTTATGTTATATTATCAATACACCTGATATAAGTAAAATCATTACGTTGTATTTCAATTAAATGAGGTGATATACATTTATGTAAATAGAGTAAAACTTTGTGTGATACAAATAATACATTTATGTAATACTAATGATACCTTTATAAAATACTAATGACACATTTATGTAATATATTTAAGTAAAATAATAATAATAATAATAAAATCATGTTTTAACCTTCTACAATTTTTTTTTCTACAGTTTGTGATATTCATATTAGAGAAGAAAAATAAAGTTCAAGATTCATTCGCTGAAGCCTAACTCCACCACCGAGATAAATACTCCAAATATTGATCTAGGTTAACAAAAAAATAAATTATACAAAGAAGAAGACTGAGGGAGAAAGATAGGAATAGCGTGGTTGCTGAAGGAACACAAATATTGATCTAGGTTAACAAAAAAATAAATTATACATATTTTTATCCGCAAGTCAGATTCAAGGCGGGGTTTAACAGATTACATGATTTTTAGATTCATCCACCAATTGCACAAGAAAGCTATTCAAATTTCAATTATAAAGTCGTGTATGTTTTTAATTTATATAATTTCTTCAAAAGTTCATTTCGTAAAATAAATAAATGTACAAGATTTAGAAATGAACACCACCATAAAATATAGTAGGCATGAACACCACTATAAAATATAATACTCCCTCCGTCCCGCTCAGATTTGCACGTAGGGATGGGCACAGAGGTTAAGAAAAAGCTGCTTTTGGGCACGGAGCTTAAGAAAAAATTGTTTTTGTAGTGTTAAAGTTGAATAGTAAAGGACAATTTTGTAAATTTTATTTGCCATTTTTGGAGTGTGCAAATCTGAATGGGACGGACGAAAACGGAAAGTGTACAAATTTGAGCGGAACGGAGGAAGTAGTATTTATTCAAATACTTTAGATTTATATCGTTTCCAATATACATAACATATTCTAGGGATTAAATTTATTTTTTAAATTTCAATTGTTCTGAGTAATTTTTTTTTTCTTTTTTACCTTGGAGATCTCGATCGGATGTGAACCGCATTCGATCCTCCAGATTTTGAAGGGGTCGCTGTAAGTGATTTATATCGTTTGATGCAAGATCTACATCGAAAAAGAAGAGCGGATAAAAGTGATGAAGTGATGTAGAATCAGTTCATGTGATGTGCATCTAATATTGAGGCATTTATGACTCATAAACTCCATTTTACTCTATCTTCCATTAATGCTAAGTAACATATAAACTTTCCCAACTACTTTCCTTCAAATATGTACAACTACGAATTGTGCCAATTCATGCAATGGTGAATTCATTGAATACTTATTTTGTCCAATTAAAAGAGAATTATTTTTCATTTACTTATATTCTAAAGATCATGTTAAATGGACAGATTCTGACTGGCCGATCAAAGAGGGTATTTTTCTAATTATTTAATTGTACAATTTAGATTTCAAAATATACCCAATCACTTTTTTTAATCAAATCTGGAATTCAAATCTGCAATAACTACTTGTATATTTCCAAGAAAATCATCATCAACTTCTAGATGATGTAGGTTGCCTTCAAATTAATTTATAACTTAATTGTAAAATAATACACGAACTTTCATGCAATTAACTCGTATCCTTTTCGAAATACGCAGAAAATGATTTCGCTCTTATATCTATTCACTCTCATCTATCTCCTCTACGTTACCATTAATTATGTCTATATTATGGTCGATTTTCTATTCAAATTTCAAATTTCTGTGTTTTTTGCCATAAGTTTTGGAATTTTTTTTCTGGTATAACTCCAGATTTGTTAGATTCCGAATCATTCCATTGAAATTAAGATCTTGAGATTAGGGACCATTATGACCTAATTTCTGAATGATAGCTAGAGCATCATAATCTAAGATTTTGAAGCTGAGTACCATATAACATTGAGATCGTAGATCTCGAAGCTACTACCATCTATATATATTTGAAAAAGAAAAATTCTATTTTAAGAACATTTATGTCAATTAACCTTGAATTTGGATAAAAATTATAAAGTGAATATTTTCAATTTTCCCATATATAATGGGTAGGGATAAGAGATTCCCCTTTAAGGTATGATATTTGAGTTTGGGAAAAAAAGAAGAAGGAACAATTAGAGAAAGGGTTAAATGCACCAAACTCCCCTGTGATATGGAAAATATGCGTCGCTCCCCCGTATTTTCAAAATGGCAAGGTTAACACGTGAGTTATCAAAAAGTCGGCACGTTTTCCCCTAAATCATGAAAGTTAACAGGAGTGCAGTGCACGCGCCTGTAGTGCGAAATTTATTGGTTTTTGACCAATTTTTAACTGTTAAATGACTATTTTATCCTTACTTTTTGTCTATAAATTGTACCATGCCCTCTTTTCACAATAAAATTTGTAATTTAATACTATTTTATTTATTCTCTTTTTTTTTCCAATTTTTTGAATTTTACTTTATTTAATAGAATCTCTCTTTTACTCCAAAATTTCTACTTTATTTCATTTAATTATTTCTATTATTACTATATATATTATTACTATATATATATATATTTTAAATATTTTACAATCTTAATTTTAAAATGAATTTATGCTCAAATTATTTTTTATTTGATTAACATTTTCTTTTGAACTTTGTATACATATAATTTATTTTTTAATTAATTTTAAAACCAATAAAATAAATTTTTGAAAAAAAATGAATTTAACAAATTCTTTTTTAAAATGTGAAATTTTTTCTGGTGAATGTTTTTACAAAAAAAAAAAATTGCAAAAAATCTAATTAAACAAGAAGGGGATCGGTGTCTGGGTGTTCGGTGGCTCGTGATGGTGGAAGAACAACAACATGGTGGTCGGCAATACTATAGCGACCACATTACCAAAAAAAAAAATAGAAAAATCAAAAATTAGCCTTAACACTGTTCATCTGCTTTCCTCTCTCTCCTCGCAGGTCTCTCTCCACCGCCATCTTCTCCGATCCGACAAAGCTTGAGCACCATCTCCATCACTCATCTCCTCCGGCCTTCCCCGCCATCTTCTCCATCTTCGACCGACCACTCTCTCTTCTTGCAACCCAAATCGCGTCGCTGCTCGGTTATCACCACCTCCCTCCATCTCTCTTTAATATCGAACACCGATGTACCACCCACCTTCTCCGGCAGCCATCTTCACAGCGCTCCGCCATCACTCTTCTTCTCCGGCCATCAACTGAGCAGTCCATCACCACCTCCGGTGTGAGCCCATTACCATCTAGATTCGCTGCTCCGCCATCATCTTTTTCTCCAACCATCTACACCACCACCATCTTCTTCCCCGAGAAACCTGCGCGAGGAGGTAGAAGAAGATGAACAGGATGAAAATGATTTTTTTTTATTTTATTTTCAAAACAAATTTTTCATTTAAATTTTCGGAGCAGCTGTGAATTTAGATGGTGGTGATGTCTGGGTGTTCGATTTTAGAGAGAGATAGAGAGAGGTGGTGGCCGCGAATCTTGCCGGAGTCGCTGTTGTGTTGAGGGTGAAATCAGAGAACTCGCGTTCATGAGATGGTGGTGGAGGATGAAGATGGTGGAGGCGATGATGCTGCTGTTTGCGGTGCAACGGGGAAGCAGATCGGCGGTGGAAAAGCTATGAACGTCGGTGAGACAAAGCTGAAGATGGTGGCAGACGGCTGGAAAAGATGGTGGTGGTGAGGGGTTGGTCTGAGAAGAAGGCGGTGGTGGAAGAGGTGTAGTGCGGCGGCAGAGATGGTGTCTCCTGTTTCATTTTAATTCTTTTTTATTTTATAAGAATTTTTTTAATTAAACTTTAATTATATTTTAAGGGTATAACAGGAAATTCAAGATAAAATATAATGGCGTTAAATCCAATTCGAAAAAATGGAGCGTTGCCGACTTTTTGGTAACTCACGTGTTAACCTTGCCATTTTGAAAACATGGGGGGAGCGACACAGATTTTCCATATCACAGGGGGTTTGGTGCATTTAACCCATTAGAGAAATGATGTTCATTATGACACCGAGTATAGAGCCGGCAATTTGAGCTCAGCTTGATGGGTCTGTTCGAATGTGAATTGAGCTCTAATAATATATAGTCCAAAAATGTCCAAACTTTTTGGTCGGCCTCGATGGGCTGGATGGGCTCGGGCCGATTTGACCTGTTGGGTTTGGGCCGGTTCGATGGCCCGCTAAATTAATTTTTATTTTTTATTTATTTTTGTGCAACTTGCAAATCATATACATGTGATTCAATCCCCCTCTCATGTTTTTTTATTTTTTATTTTTTTATTATGTCTTATTTATTCTCTTCTTCAACCATCATTAATTAATTTAAATTAGGGTCGTAAATAATTAAAATCCACTAGCAAACTATGCGAATTGAATTGAAATATTTTTTAATGGATAAAAGAAAGTGAAAAAATATTAAATTTTGTCCCTACTAATAATTTAATTATATTAAATAAATTGTCTTCAATTAAATAAATATAATACTCTAACTTAAAAATTGTATGTCTTAAATTATCTTATATGAAGTTCTTTTTTCATGCAAATCGTTGTAAGAATTTAATTACTTAACAAAGTTTTTTTTTAATTTTAGAAAATATTTATAAAATAATCAGGTTAATGTGTGGATCTATTTGTAACATAAAATACTTATAGTGGTGCCCGGTTCGTATAAACCGCCGGTTCCGGTTCCAAACCGGCGGTTCGGAAAACCGGCAGGGGTCGAACCGGAACCGAACCGGGGTATGTTCGGTTCCGGTTCCGGTTTGTAACCGGCGGTTCAACCGCCGGTTTCGGTTCGAACCGCCGGTTTTTCCGGTTTTTTTTTTTTTTACTAAACAATGTATTTATATGTTAAAAAATATACAACTTCAAAAGTATAAAACACTAAGTTTGAATTAAAAAAAAATTATTACAACTTACAAACAACAAACTTCTAAGTTTGAATTTAAAAAAATTACAACTTACAAACATAAAAAATAATTACAACTTACAAATTACAAATTGAAAGAGGAAAAAAATGAAATAGCTTGAGTTTCATTCTAAGTTTGATATAGAATAAAATTGCCTACGTATCCCTAAATTGAATTAGAGAATCAAAGCCCACGTAGTTCTTAGTTCTTACTTCTCTTAATTGTAATGAGCAAAGAATGTTGTGTGGTAGATGATATGTCTCAAAGAAAGGAGGACATAATAAGACGTGCATCTAAGACACATCTTATTATCTCCTCCTTTCTTTGAGACACATCATCTACCACACAACATTCTTTGCTCATTACAATTAAGAGAAGTAAAAAAAAAAAAAAATGAAAGAGCTTGAGTTTCATTCTAAGTTTGAAAGTGAATATCAAAGTTAGAATGAAATTGCCTACGTATCCCTAAATTGAATTAGGGAATCAAAGCTCACGTAGTTCTCTTACCTCAAACTTACCCATTAGTTCCGGTGGAGGAGGATGTGTTGGAATCGTAGCCATACTCGTCGGGGCCATCGTCATCAAAGACAGATAAATCTAGATGTTGTTGACGTTTCTTTGCTCGAAGCCAATCTTCAAGTAGAGTAATGTTTTGAACATTCTCTACGGTCAATCTTGCCCTTTTTGGATTCAACATATGTCGTCCTTTGGAGAAGGCGCACTCGACGGAAACGTTGGAGGCGGGACTTGCAAAAATCTCCTTCGCAATATGACTTAAAATAGGATAAGTGTTGATCCTCTTTGACCACCACTTCAAAAGATCCACAGAGTTTTCAAAAGAAATAAATTCAAATGTACAACTTAAATATGTATCTAATTCTTGTGTGGGATTAGACCCCCTAGCGCGTTTTTGTGTTCGGTTATCATAAAAATCATAAAATGCATTAAGACCACTAACATTATATGGATTATGTGAAGAACTACTACTACCACCTACATTTTGAGCACCTAAATTATCCCCACAATCATCCCCTAATGAGGTTTTATATTCTTTAAATAAATCATACAAATAGTTTTTAGCTCTAGCTGCAACTTCTACATAATTTGGAACATAGTCAACCGCATCATAATCGGATAACAAAAAATGGGGGAACAAAGCACTATAATACATGCGTAATAATTCGATTAGACCATCTTCTCTAATCCTAGGATCTAATAATTTAGCTATTAAAAATATATCGGGAAGTTCGTGAAAATATTTTAACCATTTTGCTTTAATTGCTATAATAGTGTCACCTATAATAGGACATGCACAATATTCATTCAAAATTAAAGCAATTTTAACACAATTATCTAAGGCTAATGGAGAAGTAGGATAATAAGTGCCACTTAATTCTCTAGTGGCTTCTTCAAAATTTTTTAAAAGAGCTATTAAATTAATGCATGCATCCCAAGAGTTGCTATTCAAATATATCAATTCATGTGGGTTTTCTTTATAAAATTCAATTAGCAATTCTTTATAATTATAAGAATCTTGAAGCATATAATAAGTTGAATTCCATCTATGTTTTACGTCCAATATAAATTTTTTAACTTCCATTCCATTATTTTTACAAAATCTTGCCCATTTTTTATGCCATTGTGTTGATTTAGCAATTTCATGAATTGCATCCGTAATAGGTGAGATTTTATCATGCAAAGCGGTTAATCCATCTTGTACACACAAATTCAAACAATGGGGTACACAACAAATATGAAAAAGTCTACCATCTATTGGAGGCCTAAAAAATTCCATTAATGTGGGTATACTAGCGGTGTTAGGAGCGGCATTATCATAACCAATCGAAAATATTTTTGTAACTATATCATAATCATTAACAATTTTTATTATTTTTCTAGCAATTGCTACGGAACTATGTTTTTCATCAAATTCGACATAGGCAATTAATCGTTTTTGCACGTTCCATGCATCATCTATCCAATGGCATGTTACTCCTAAATAATCATGGTTTCCGTAAGGATCTTTCCACACATCACAACAAATAGATACTCGTTGTGTTAAATTTTTTAGTTCTCCAATTAAAGCATATTTATATTCACCTACAATTTTTTCTGTCACGTGTGACGGTATTCCTAGATATTCTTCTACTAGCAGGTTGAAAAACTTCACAAGTAAATTCTTCATAATCATCGTCAGTTGGAAATTGAAAAGGAAGATGTTTTTTAGCAATCAATTCGGCCATTCCTTTCCTATGAGTTAATTGACTAAATTTATGAAGGAAGTTAGGGTCGTTACCTCCGGTTCCCCCACTGGAACCGGCATTTTGTCGAGGGAGATGGGTTTGAGAGCGGTCATTACCCATCTTATCCGGATGTTTCTTGATGATGTGGTTGTTGAACGTTCCGTAGCCCCCTCCGGCCTTGAACTTGTAGCTCTTTCCACAGTAGTTGCACGTCACCGTGAAGTCCACGTTCGAATTTGATACTTTCTCCTTTTTAAAATGTATGGAGAAAATATCACTTCGAAGTGTCGAAGTGGTTCGGCTACGTGTGTCACTCTCTTGAGTTGGACGGGCCTCCGGTTGCTCCTACTCTTCCTCCACTTCGGCAAAGTCGGCGGCGGTCGAAGGTCCGAGAGCCTCCTCCAAATTGGCGTACTCCTCACTCCAATGAGAGTGGGGAGTGTATTGATCGATAAGATCATCGACTTCAACATCTCGTGGTGGAGGCATCGGTGCCTTTCCTCGGTGAGAAGAACCGGCGGAAGAAGAACCTCTTCGAGACATTTTCGAATGAATCGTAAATTGAGAATTGAAAAAAAAAACTTGAGAATTGAAACTTTAGAATTGAGAATTGAATTTCAACTTTCGAATTGAGAGAGAATTGAGAGAGAAGTGTTGGAATGGTGTGAGGATTGAATGGGGGGAGGAGGGTATTTATAGAAATTAAAAAAAAAAAAAATTCACCTGAACCGGCGGTTCGAACCGGCCGGTTCGAACCGCCGGCTTACAACGGTTCTTAAATCTCGACCGTTGATCTCCAACGGTTGAGTGATCCTGGCATGACACGTGTCCCAACGGTAACTTTTTTAAAAAAAAAACCCGCGCCGGTTCGAACCGGCTTCGAACCGCCGGTTCCGGCGGCAACGGCTCTTTTTCGCCGGAATCCGGCGACAACGGCTACTTTTTGCCGGAGCTCCGACGGACACGTGGCGCTAACCCATTCGTCAGAAAATGAAAAAAAAAAAAAATTAACCGGAACCGCCGGTTAAACCGCCGGTTCACGGTTTTGCAAAACTCGAACCGAAACCGAACCGGATGAATCCGGTTTACGGTTCCGGTTTGGAACCGGAACCGGGTCAACGGTTCCCCGAACCGTTGACCGCCGGTTTCGAACCGGCCGGTTCCGGTTTCCGGCGAACCGTGGGCACCACTACTTATGTGTGTATTGTGTACTAGAAAAGCCATATTCACATATTGAATTATATCACCCAAAATGTAATGAAAAAAAAATAAAATTAATGAACACATTAAATATATTATACTGTAATATATAAAAAATGAACGTTTTTTTTTATTTAAAAAAAGTGGTTTTCTCGTTATTTAAAAAAAAAATACATCAAAAGAAATATTAGCTTTCTATATTTTTTAGTAAGAAAAATTTAACGTGAAAAAAATTTGGTTACCATATTTGGAATGACTTCTGCTATTATATGCATATGGATATAGATATAGATTATATCAATCATTGTAAAAATAAATTGCGTCTAAGTATTCAATAAACGTAACTCAAATGACTTCAAAAAAGAAATATTTCATAAACTCATCTCAAATGACTTCACTATATGTAATCAAAATTATAAATGACTCAAGAGTGCAATACAAACCAAATATTGATAAAGAAAAGAAAATTATTATATCAATATGATAACTTCAAGAATATAATATATATAAAGAAATATTTCATAAACTCAACTCAAATGACTTCAATATATGTAATCAAAATTATAAATGACTCAAGAATATAATACAAACCAAATGTCGATAAACAAAAGAAACTAATTATATCAATCTGATAACTTCAAAGAATCTAATATAAATCATATAAGAAACTAATTATATCAGTCTAATGACTCAACTCAAATGACTTAGAAAAAGAAAGCTCAATTAATATAATGTATGTTTATAAATATTTTATAAACTCAATTCAAATCACTTGAATATTGCGCAGTTATTTTATGACAATTAACAATATATCTTCGATAAACTGAATAAACTAATTATATCAATATGATAATTTGATATAATTCAACTTAGATAACTCCTATATATCTTTCATAAATTGAATAGACTAATTATATCAATATGATGATTTAATACACCTCAACCCATAACTCCTATATTATATATCTTCTATCTGCAATATATCTTCGATAAACTGAATAGGCTAATTGTATCAATCTGATAACATTAGTAGTTCCCACAATTACGCTCCAACAAAAAAATAAAATAGAAAAAAAAATCAATGTGATCTAGAGATCCGTTGAAATAGATGCTGCAATTTGAAATCTGATAGTACGCACCTAACAGCTCCCACAATTACGCTCCAACAAAAAAAACATAGAAAAAAAATCAATGTGATCGAGAGATCCGTCGAAATATGTTATTGCAATTGGAAATCTAATAGTACTCATCCACAATCACACTCCAACAAAAAAAAAATAGAGAAAAAAAGTAAAGAATCAGTATGATCAAGAGAGAAATTGTCATCGAAATGACTGATTGCAACAACTTGAAATTTGATAATACTCACCAACAAACTCCAACAAAAAAAAAAAAAAAGATGTAAAAATATAAAAAATCAGCATGATCGAGAAAAAGTTCTAGAGACAGATTGTCGTTGAAACACATGTGACTGCAATTGGAAATCTAATAGTATAGACGAAAGGAAAATCCTTCAAAATTCATCTAATAGTACTTGCCCACACATAGGGGTGGGAATAGTCCATACTACTCATCTAATAGTACTTGCCCACACATAGGGGTGGGAATAGTCCATACTACTCATCTAATAGTACTTGCCCACACATAGGGGTGGGAATAGTTCATGCTACTCGATAGGGACCTATGACCTAACTTATTATTGGTCTAACTCGACTCAACCTCTTTAGTAAACTAATCAAACTAAAATTTTTTATCAAGTCTATTTATGAATATAGACTATTTATGGTAAAAGAAGCTCACACCAGTGGGACACATTCGTTCTGTGAATAAAAAAAATTATAAGTAGTGTATTATTTTGGTAATAAAATTATTAGAGCATCTCTTTCTCACATGCCGTATCAATGGTATAGTTTGGTACTTTAGTCCTTTATCAAAACTTAAAGACCTTCCATGGTCCTATTTAACTAAAGCAAAATCAGAATCCATTTCATTGTTAAGTCTTCTTGCTTGGAGTATATGAGTTGATCATAAACAATTTTGTCATTTGTCACTTGAAAAGCATTGAATCTTGATAGTTAAAAAAAAAAAAACAAAATGTGGCTCGGGATTCAAACGTGCATCGTGGATATTGGCAACTATTGTCTGTGAGAATGAACAAAATTAACATTGATATTCTGTAGTTTGTAATGAAGAAGATGAGGTTTTGCTAGCTAGCGCAAAGAGACTTCTAATCACTATTCTTTGAGGTTAATTTCAAACATTTTTGGATAGAACAAGTGCAGGCAAATTCCTTTGTTGATAATCATGTAAGACTTTTGCCTTCAATTAATCAAATATTTTTATTCTAAATTAAAAAAAAACCTAAAACAGAAAAATGTCAGCAAATAAATAAATAAACAAAAATTGTTAAAAAGTTGGATCTACATGAAATTTAATTGACACAAATATAATTAGAAATTAAACTAAATATTAATTCTTTTTTTAAGCCCAGACAACCAAAAAAAAAAAAGGAAAAAAGAGCTCAACCAAAAAAGACAAAAATTACCTCAAGAACTATATACTGATCACTGCATAATTTTTATTTTATTTTATTAATACACATATTATACAATTGTCCAAATCTTACATTTTAAATTTCAAATATCTCAATGAGCAATGGATGTCTTTTCCACCCTCCCACATTCCATCTTCAAACATTTGATGTGCCTTTCTTTCCACATTATTTATAATTTATTATTCATCAAGTCCCACTAATTTCAATTTTCCTTTCCAAAAAACAAAATTCAAATATCTCAATCCAAGAATTTGTTTATTAGATTTCACTTATCTCTATAAGCAATGAAATTAAGCAGAGCAACAAATGGAGCTGCTTTAATGCGGTCAAATCCAATAAGCTGCTCCTCAGCCTCCCCCTTCAATTCCTCAGCCATCTCCCTCGATTTCTCCATCCCCACCACCTTCGGATACGTCGCTTTTCCGGCAACCTTGTCCTTCCCCGCCGTTTTCCCCAATTCTTCCGACGACTTCGTAACATCCAGAATGTCATCCACCACCTGAAACAACAGCCCTGCACACCTCGAGTATCTCCTCAGCCTATCAATCTCCTCCTCACACGCGCCGCCCAAAATCGCCCCCACCACAGCCGCCGCCTCCACCAGCGCCGCCGTTTTGTGCAAGTGAATGTACTCCAACTCCTCCAATCCAACGCTTTTTCCACCGCATCGCAGATCTACAACCTGCCCCACCACCACCCCCTCGGGGCCGATCAACCCTGCTATCTCCTTTATGACGTGAAGAATTGTCGCCGGAGCCACCCCCTGCATCACCGTCGTGATGTGCTTGAACGCGGCGGCAATTAGGGCATACCAGCCAAAACGATGCCGTATTGGCCGAAAACGACGTGGTTTGAAGGCCGACCGCAGCGGAGAGCGTCGTCGTCCATATAGGGGAGATCGTCGTGCATCAGAGACATGGCGTGGATCATCTCTAGCGCGACGGCGGAAGGCAGCGCCGCCGAGTCGTCGCCTCCGACGAGGTGGCAGGCCGCCAAGCAGACTATAGGGCAGATGCGCTTTCCCCCTGACAGCAGAGAGTATCGCATAGCTTCGTGGAGTTTGATCGGTTCTCTCACCGGAACTGCTGTATCTAACGCCTGATTCACCAAAACACGTGTATCTTGTTTATACTGGTTTGCAGGTCATAGACTAAGTAAACGAAGAGTATGGATTGAGTTAAGAGAACAAACAATAATTTTGTAACTAACTAGAGATAAAAGCTCAAGGATTGTGTGAGTGGACCATGTTAACCTAGCTGCAACAATAGAATAACAACCTGGAGAAAAGTGCTCGTGCATTTTACAAGACCTTGCTGAGTTTTTTATGAGGCTACAGTTTAGGAATGTAGTTTAGTTTGTTATCTTGGAAGGAATCTATAAATAGGAGAGTTACTTTATCTTGTAACTCATACTTGGAATCCCAACGAGCTTGAAATATTCTAAGTATCCAAGAATCCTTCCAAGAGTGATCTGAGTGAGCTGAGTGATATTGTATACTCAAAGAGTTTTTCTTTTGATCTTTTTCGATCTTTTGTGAGTTCTAGTTTTGTAGGTTTTTCCTATTTTTGGAATTCACTTGTATTCACTTTTCTTGTGAATAATATTTTGCATAAGGCACCTCAAGATATATTTTTATATATATCTTGAAAAGTTATATCTTTGAGTATCTTTTAATTTCCGCTGCAAACTCTGTTTAAAGTGAGTGTTGTGTCAAGTGTTGTGGCAACACCTTCGGTATCATCTGCCACTGTTCACTTACTTTTATCTTAAACCAGATCCCACTTTCCAACAAGTGGTATCAGAGCCAACACTCGATACACTGAGTGGTTGGGTTTAGTCAGCATGATTATGGATCCTGCAAATCCTAATCTTGGGAGACTTCTCGTTCTTGATGGTTCAAACTATGCTTTTTGGAAAATCCGTTTGCGTGCACACATCAAATCAATTGATTATCGTGCATGAAAATCGGTAATTAATGGTTATACTGTTCCAAAAACTACACGAGATGAGGATGGTGATGTCGCAGACAAACCGGAATCGGAGTGGACTCAAACCGAACTCAATGACGCCAGTTGCAATGAAAAAGCTCTCAATGCCATTTTTTCATGGGTTGATATGCATATGTTCAAACTGATTCAAAACTGTGCTACTTCGAAACAAGCTTGGGACATCTTGCAAAGGCATTGTGAAGGTGATGCAAGTGTCAATGAGACAAGATTGAGGATACTTTCCAGTCAATTCGAAAGGCTCCAGATGGAAGACAATGAAGACATCATGTCGTACTTCGAGAAGGTAATAGACATTGTTAATGAATGTCAAATGCTTGGTGAACCCATAAACAACAAGCATTTGGTGTACAAAGTCATCCGTACATTACCCGAAAGGTACAATCTCAAAGTCTCTGCTATAGAAGAAGCTCATCATCTTGCTTCCATGGATCTCAATACTCTTATGAATATTTTAAAAAATTATGAGGTTAATATGTTATTTCAAAAGGATAAGTTTAAGGGCAAAGGTGTGGCTCTTCAAGCTCAAACCTCAGATGATGATCTTGAGGAAGAGGATGAGAATTTGGAAGAGATTGGAGAAGGAGCTAGTGTAGCTTTAATTACCCGTAAGTATAATGCCATGATAAGAAAATTTAATAAAGAAAAAAGGATTTTCAAGCCTAATGAACAGTATACCAAAAACAATTTCCAAAATCAAAAGAAAACTTTTCAATCTCAAAAGGAAGGTAACACTAGAAGAAATTCTGATGTCCCTAAATTTGATCCTAAATATCTTGAAAAAATTCAATGTCGTGCATGTTCCAGTTGGGGTCATTATGCTAACGAATGTGCAAATACTCTAAAGAAACATGGTAAGACTTTTTGGGTTTCTTTAAGTGATGATGAATCAGAGGATGAAGAGGCTGAAAAGAGTTCAACAGCAATGATGGCCACAATACATGAGCAATCTTTGTTGGACAATGAAGATGTTGGCACATATCCTCCAACATCTGCTACTGCCGAATCTAAAAGGTATGTGTTTTTTGATTACTCAGATGTAAACTGTTTTCATACGTCCATTGGTGTTGATGCAGATGATCAAGACGTGGAAGACTTGGAGAATGATGATTTACTTGGAGAAATGCAAGAACTCTACACGACCTTGCTAAAAGAATGGAAAAAAGAGAAGAAAAGTGTAGAGAAATTATCCAAGGAGAACAATGAAGTTAAAGACACTCTTACCAGACTTGAGGTAATGCTTACTAAGAAAGATGTTGAAATTTCTAATCTCATGTCTAAGGTAGAGTCGGCCGAAGCCATTTTTTCAAAGTTAAACAAAGGAACCGCTAAATTGAATGAAGTTCTTAACTTGAACCAGACTGGTACTTTTGGTTTAGGTTACCAAAGCTTTGCAAACAAATTTGTGCCGGCTTGTGATAAACCTTTGGATTCTAGCACTTTAAAAGATAAAGAATGTTCTAAAGAATCTTTAAAAAAAGAGTTTATCTGTGATTTCTATTCTAAGCTTGGTCACATTAAGCCTTACTGTTTTAAGTATAAAAGAAATCTGTTAAAGCAACGGATGTTGCCCAAAGTATTATCAAACACTTCGGAGAACATCTTAGAACTGAAGAGAACTAAGGCTATCTGCAAAGAATCCTGGGTGCCTAAATCTGATGAAACCAGTTTTGTAGTATATACTGCTTTAAAAACTAACGTTTTAGGTTCATGGTACTTTGATAGTGGATGTTCACGTCACATGACGGGTCAAAAGAACTTCCTGAAAGATTATGTTTTTTTTGAATGGTGGAATGGTCACTTATGGAGGAGGTTTTCAGGGAAAGATTGTTGGGAAAAGAAGACTTAATGTACATGGGTTTTCCTTCCTTAAATAATGTTCTACATGTGAATGGTCTTATGGCTAATCTGATTAGCATAAACCAACTTTGTGATGATAATTTACAGGTAAGATTCAATAAAAGTTCATATGAAGTGTTTGCTAACGATGGTGCTTGTGTCATGACAGGAACTAGATCAAAAGACAATTGCTATTTAGTTGAAGAACAAATGGCTTGTTTGCATTCAAAAATGGATGACACTTCTTTGTGGCATAAGAAATTAGGCCATGTGAACTATCTGAATCTTGAAAGACTGATCAAGTTTGAAGCTGTTAGAGGTCTTCCTAATTTGAACAAGGCAGATACAATAGTGTGTGAAGATTGTCTTAAAGGTAAGCAAACTCGTGTTTCACACAATGCAACACATCCCGATGGTCAAAAATCAGGTACAACGCATTGCTTTCAATTGTTACACATGGATTTTATGGGTCCAATTGAGGTAGACAACATGGGAGGTAAGAGATACTCTGTGACGACTAGGATTTATTGATGCATAATTTGATAACTAAATATCTAAACCCCTTATTATTTGATTTATTTTACGTGCGTTTCAGAAAATTAATTATAAGCATGCTTTAATCTAAGTTCTATATTCTTGAAAATTTACCATAATAAGGAACGACGATAAAATAATTCGTAAGTGGGACAAGATGAACGAGAACGAAAAATCGAACAAAACGCCAAAAGAATGGATCAAATCGGAATTCGTTTGATACCCTAAAATAATTAATATCATAAGAAAGTTTAGCATAAAGTTTAAGACTAATTATACATTTAACCTAAAGTATAAATGGAGAATAATCCTAAGTAAATATCATACACTAAGTTTTAACCTAAGGTAAATGATGATAATCAGCTCCTCCTTCTCCCTTGTTTTCCGGCAGCCGGCCGGCCGGAGCGCCGCCGCTGCCGCCGGTGACTCACCGTCGCCGGAATTCTTTCCGACCAAAAACCTATCAAAATCTATGTCTATTCGAAGCTCTCTCCTAGCCCGTTCCAACGCCGGGCTCGGAATCGTCATCCGCCGCCGCGTTCGCCGGCAATTCACCGGAGAAAATTCTGTTTTCGTGTTTCTCTCTCTAAAAACCCGCCACTTTCTCTCTCTTCGTATCTCGGCCATCCGGCCACCGATCGAGGCGATTCTTGAGCCTAGATTGTAGTTCTCGCCGAGCCCGTCTCGATTCTGGGCTCGGATTGTCGATCGGCCGGCTTGATCTCCGGCATGCAGTGGTCAAAGTTCTGTGTTTTGAGCTTTCTCTCTCTCCTCTCCTCTCTTTCTCTCTCTTCGACTTTTCTGAGCTTTCTCTCCTGCTCTCTCTCGCTCTTTCTCTCGTCTGGTCGGATGTCGGGGGCGGCGCACACAGCGCCGCCGTGGGTGTGAGTGGCGCCGGCGGCGTTAGCCGCCGGGAAAGTGTGTGTGTGTGTGTGTGTGATGCATGTGTTTGGGGCTGTGTTGGCTGAGTTTGGGTGGTGTTTGGGACGGCGTTTCGACGCCTCCGTGTTCAGAAGTGGCCGGCGCAAGGAGCGCCGGCGAGTGGTAGTGGCTTCGGGGTTTGGCCGGCGACTCGGTGTCGCCGGCGGTGGCATGCAGGCGGCGGTGGGAGAGGGGCAGACGGTGGGGAACAGGGGGTTTGGGGGTGGGTTTGATTTTGAGAATTTGTTTAAGTGTAGGGACCTCTTTGAAAATCTTGAAGTTTAGGGTCTTTTCAGTTTGGTCCCCCATCTTTTGTTTGGTACAGTTTAGTTCTCAAAGTTCTGGAAATTATAATTCCACCCCCAGAACTCCTCTATTCTTTGATTTTCACCCTAAGACTTTCTGATTATTACATTCTGACCCCCCCAGAATTTCAGAAACCTCGTTTTGACCCTAAGTCTATTCTGGAACTTACAGTTTTGTCCTCAAATCCTTCAAACCCTAAAATGCCTCGTTTGGCTTCGTTTCTCATCCGTTTTACTCCGTTCTCGTCTCTAAAGCTTCCTTTTTTGAATCCTCTATATTTATTTTCGGGCCTAGTCGGGATATGTTTTGTTTTTCGTTCGTTGTTTCTTTCGAGCATTTATTTACAAACACTTAATTAATACCATAACCTAATAATTTACGTGGTGTGTTTGTAGGCCCAAACGTTTCGAACCCAACTCAGAATTAAAAGGAAAAGAACGTGATAATCGCACCGCCCAGGCTGAGGTGGGGGTAAATTCTGAATTAACATTTACTATACGTTTTATCTTGTATAGTCGCATGCTAGGGTTTTCGATAAACTATTATATGGTGATGAACGTTATATGAATTATGATGTGTGATTATGAGCATGAGAAATGATTTGTTAATATAAGCATGCTTCTAGATACTTTATATGTATATTGTTTATATGCTTTGATTACGTGCTGTGATATGATGTGCTGTTGAGGAAACGTGTTCATATGCATGGTTTTGGAGGTTCAGTTTGGGATTAAGTCCTAACAAATATATGGAGGATTGGTGAAGTCCCCCGACCAAATAATCACCCGGGAGACATAAGGAGGTGGGGTAAGGCGGGAGATACCTGCGCCCACGTCATATAAGTGCTGTGCATTGTATTTGCTGTGTTTAACTGATTATCTGATTTATAGTGATATGTTAGTTACGAATTTATTTTCCACTGAGTGTATTTGTATACGCTCACCCCGCTTATGTGTTCGTTACAGGTGATGTTTTTGTTGGGAGGAGTTGAAGGGAGAGATGTGCCCTGTCTGATAAAGATCTTTTGTTGTTATGATACTTTGTTAAACTGTCGGAACAACATTCACTTATGTTTCTATATGGTTTAAACACGTGTTTTAAAATCCGCTGCTGTAAATCGTTAACTTATATAGTTTGATATATATATATATATATATATATCTTCTTCGTTTCTCTTTCCTTTCTTTTTCTTCTTTCCTGCACGCCTGTCGTTGATACTCTGAAAATTTAAAAATGTTTTTCCTAAATTTGTTAATCTTTTATAATAAAATATGATTAAGTTTCGGGGCGTGACAGTTATGGTATCAGAGCAAGGTCCTGCCCTTTAGGACCCTGTTCGTTTCTTTTTATTTTATTTTCCCGTATGTTTTGAAAACAGGGACAAGCACTTCTCTCTCCGCACAGCTCCTCCACCCTGAGATTGATGTTATGAGTATTGTTTGTTTATATTGTATTGGTGTTTATGTTTATGTGATAGTTGGGTGGATAGGCGTAGTTTCAGATACGTAGCGTTTTGAGGCCCTTAGGGCTATATGCACGGTGTTTCTATGACGAAGTTCTGTTGAACTTGTGATCTTTTATGGATTTATATTTACGTTTGTCCTCGTTATCTCTCGTTGTTCTATGATATCTTCATCTTCTCTTCTCTCTCTTTTCTACGATGCGTTAGACTTCTTTTCTCCCTCCAATTCTCGTTGTGCTCGTTGCTCTCTGCGAATCGTTGTTATACGATCCTTGTAGTAGCTTTTTTGACGCGTGGATCGTGTTTTTATTAGAATAGTATGCCTCATCACCGCCCCAGGAGAGACCAACCACCCAGGAATGATCAACCGCCAGAGGGAAAACCCCCAGAGCAGGTGGAGAGGGACCTAGTGTCGGTTATGAGGAACTGGGTTCGATATTTTGGGGTAGCACCACCCGCACCACCAGCACCATCAAGGAATGACGCAAACTTATCTATCGAGCAGTTCCGACGTCTTAATCCACCAACTTTCAGTGGAAGAGGGGACCCGATCGAGGCTGAGGAATGGCTAAGGTCGTTGGATGGGATTTTTAGACATCTATCGTGCACAGACGAACAGAAGATCGCATGTGTTCTGCTTCAACTCGTCGAAGGGGCCAGCTACTGGTGGGAGTCATACGAAAGGACTATGTCACCGGAACATAAGAGTGTTATGTCTTGGGGAGTATTCAAAGAGGTGGTTAGACAGAATTTTCTACCTCAGTCGTACCGTGACCGAAAGGTAGCTGATTTCCTACACATTCGCCAAGGAACCGCCTCCGTAGAAGAGTACGAGAAGAAATTCAATCTTTTGAGCAGATTTGTACCTAATTTGGTGGACACCGATGATAAGAAGACCCGACGTTTTAAAGAAGGCCTTCGTTTAGAGATCAGTTCCGTTCTGACTAGTCAGTGGACGATGACGTATGCTGAAGTCGTTGAGAGAGCCCAAGAAGTTGCATCTCGTCTATGTTTGAGTGTTCCACCGCTCGAGAAGGTCGTAGTAACGTCCGGAAAAAGAAGATGGACTGGTCTGAATCAGAACTTCAATCAGAACAAGTATTCAAGGACCGACAGTGCTCCGCTCCTCCCTACTCCTAAGTCGGGAAACACGTGTGCCAAGTGTATAAGGGCTCATATAGGATCATGTCTTCTAGGGAACGAGGTTTGCTTTAGGTGCAGGGAACCAAGACACATGACACACAGCTGTCAGAAGCTCAGAAACACAGCAACGGCGGAGCAATTGAGGTCACAGACGAACAAGACCCGAAATTGTTACAGATGTGGAAGACTAGGCCATATCACGAGCTCTTGCCCAAATTGTTTCAATTATGGAGAACCGGGCCATAAGGCGAACTCCTGCTCGAAGCCTAAAGGAACAAATGTTGTACAAGACCCAGATCTGGAACCGGACCAGCAAGAGCTTTCGCTCTCACCAGGATAGAGGCGACTGAAGGACCGGAAATAATGCCAGGTATGTTGCCAGTGTGTGGTGTGCCTGCTTTAATTTTGTTCGATTCTGGAACATCTCATTCCTTAATATCTACCAAGTTCTGTGATCTGTTAAAACATGAGAACGATAGGATAGTAGCTGAAACCTTAGACGTTAGCACTCCCTCTGGAAAGGTGATGAAAATGAAACGTTCATACCGAGATCTAGGGATCGCTTTCGGAAATAGAATCCTGCTTGCCAATCTACATGCGTTGGATATGAGAGATTTTGACGTCATCCTAGGAATGGATTGGTTAAAGACAAATCATGCGGTGATTAGATGTCATGCAAAGGAGATTGTCCTACAAACCTCAGATGGTAAAGAATTCACGTTTTCCAGGACTCCAGTCGAAAGCAACCCAAGAGTTATATCAACAATGAAAGCGGTCAAAATTCTCAAGAATGACGATAGTAAGGTGTGGGTAGTGAATGTTATGAGTTCGGGACGGGAGACGAACCCTATTGAGAAAGTACCTGTCGTGAGAGAGTACGTTGATATCTTTCCAGATGATTTACCAGGTCCTCCACCAGACCGTCAGATTGCGTTTGAGATCGACCTCGTTCCAGGGTCTACTCTGGTGTCGAAGGCACCATACGGAATGAAACCAAAAGAACTACAAGAACTAAAGATCCAACTCCAAGAACTCTTAGATAAGGGTTTCATCCGTCCAAGCGTATCGCCTTGGGGAGCTCCAGTGCTGTTCGTGAAAAGAAGAAGGGAAGTTTTCAGATGTGTATTGACTATCGGGAGCTTAACAAGCGTACCATTAAGAACAAGTACCTCTGCCCAAAATTGAAGATCCTTTCGATCAGCTAAGGGGTACCAGTGTATTTTCAAAGATTGACTTCAGGTCGGGATACCATCAAATCAAAGTAAAGGAGACGGATGTACCGAAAACAGCTTTCAGAACGAGATACGGACACTATGAATTCGTGGTCATGCCTTTTGGACTCAACAATGCACCCGCCGTCTTGATGGATTTGATGAATCGTGTTTTTCACCCTTATCTCGATCATTTTGTCATAGTCTTTATAGGCGACATCCTGGTTTATTCTCGCGACAAACTTCAACATGAACAACATCTCAGGATCGTACTGGACACCTTACGTCAGGAGAAACTCTACGCCAGATTCAAGAAATGCGAATTCTGGAAGGAAAAATGGTGGCCTACGCGTCAAGACAGTTGAAACATCATGAGCAGAACTATCCGACACACGATCTGGAGTTAGCTGCAGTCATCCATGCACTCAAGATATAGAGACATTACCTCTATGGCGGACGTTGCGATATCTACACCGATCATAAAAGCCTGAAGTACTTCTTCGAACAAAAAGAACTTAACATGAGGCAACGAAGGTGGTTAGAGCTGGTCAAGGATTACGATTGTACGATTCAGTATCAATCGTTTCCGATAGAGATCCAAGATTTACATCGAGATTTTGGCAAAAGCTTCAGGAGGAACTTGGGACTCGACTAACTTTCAGCATGCTTTTCATCCTCAGACTGACGGACAGACAGAGAGGACGATTCAAATTCTAGAAGATATGTTAAGAGCTTGCACCATAGACTTACATGGCAGCTGGGAAGAACACGTTTGCCTGGTGGAGTTTGCATATAACAACAGCTATCAATCAACAATCGACATGGCACCATATGAAGCCTTATACGGAAGAAAATGTCGATCTCCATTATGCTGGGATGAAGTTGGTGAAAAGAAGGTGCTAGGAACAGATTTGGTGGAGCAGACAATCGAAGTAATCAAGAGAATCCGTGAACGAATCAAAGCAGCTCAAGACAGACAGAAGGCCTACGCGGATAGAAGACGCAGGGAGTTACAATTCGAAGTGGGAACGAAAGTTTTTTCTGAAAATATCCCCCACAAAAGGTATATATTGATTTGGAAAGAGGGGAAAGCTAAGGCCAAGATATGTAGGACCATTTGAGATTCTGGAACGAGTCGGAAATGTTGCCTATCGTTTAGCACTGCCGCCTAACCTTGCAGGAGTACATGATGTCTTTCATATATCAATGTTAAGAAGATATGTTTTCGATCCAAGCCACGTGATTGACCATAGCAACCTTGAAGTTAAGGATGATCTATCATACGAAGAAGTTCCAGTGGCTATCCTAGATCGGAAGATTCGTACGTTGAGAAACCGGGAGATGGCTATGGTAAAGATCCAATGGAATCGCCACGGAGTGGAAGAAGCAACGTGGGAGTATGAAGACGCGATTTTGTCAAAGTTCCCCGATCTTCCGTTCATAGGTACGTTTCTGAATTTCGAGGACGAAATTCTTTTAAGGGGTAAGGGGTGTGACGACTAGGATTTATTGATGCATAATTTGATAACTAAATATCTAAACCCCTTATTATTTGATTTATTTTACGTGCGTTTCAGAAAATTAATTATAAGCATGCTTTAATCTAAGTTCTATATTCTTGAAAATTTACCATAATAAGGAACGACGATAAAATAATTCGTAAGTGGGACAAGATGAACGAGAACGAAAAATCGAACAAAACGCCAAAAGAATGGATCAAATCGGAATTCGTTTGATACCCTAAAATAATTAATATCATAAGAAAGTTTAGCATAAAGTTTAAGACTAATTATACATTTAACCTAAAGTATAAATGGAGAATAATCCTAAGTAAATATCATACACTAAGTTTTAACCTAAGGTAAATGATGATAATCAGCTCCTCCTTCTCCCTTGTTTTCCGGCAGCCGGCCGGCCGGAGCGCCGCCGCTGCCGCCGGTGACTCACCGTCGCCGGAATTCTTTCCGACCAAAAACCTATCAAAATCTATGTCTATTCGAAGCTCTCTCCTAGCCCGTTCCAACGCCGGGCTCGGAATCGTCATCCGCCGCCGCGTTCGCCGGCAATTCACCGGAGAAAATTCTGTTTTCGTGTTTCTCTCTCTAAAAACCCGCCACTTTCTCTCTCTTCGTATCTCGGCCATCCGGCCACCGATCGAGGCGATTCTTGAGCCTAGATTGTAGTTCTCGCCGAGCCCGTCTCGATTCTGGGCTCGGATTGTCGATCGGCCGGCTTGATCTCCGGCATGCAGTGGTCAAAGTTCTGTGTTTTGAGCTTTCTCTCTCTCCTCTCCTCTCTTTCTCTCTCTTCGACTTTTCTGAGCTTTCTCTCCTGCTCTCTCTCGCTCTTTCTCTCGTCTGGTCGGATGTCGGGGGCGGCGCACACAGCGCCGCCGTGGGTGTGAGTGGCGCCGGCGGCGTTAGCCGCCGGGAAAGTGTGTGTGTGTGTGTGTGTGATGCATGTGTTTGGGGCTGTGTTGGCTGAGTTTGGGTGGTGTTTGGGACGGCGTTTCGACGCCTCCGTGTTCAGAAGTGGCCGGCGCAAGGAGCGCCGGCGAGTGGTAGTGGCTTCGGGGTTTGGCCGGCGACTCGGTGTCGCCGGCGGTGGCATGCAGGCGGCGGTGGGAGAGGGGCAGACGGTGGGGAACAGGGGGTTTGGGGGTGGGTTTGATTTTGAGAATTTGTTTAAGTGTAGGGACCTCTTTGAAAATCTTGAAGTTTAGGGTCTTTTCAGTTTGGTCCCCCATCTTTTGTTTGGTACAGTTTAGTTCTCAAAGTTCTGGAAATTATAATTCCACCCCCAGAACTCCTCTATTCTTTGATTTTCACCCTAAGACTTTCTGATTATTACATTCTGACCCCCCCAGAATTTCAGAAACCTCGTTTTGACCCTAAGTCTATTCTGGAACTTACAGTTTTGTCCTCAAATCCTTCAAACCCTAAAATGCCTCGTTTGGCTTCGTTTCTCATCCGTTTTACTCCGTTCTCGTCTCTAAAGCTTCCTTTTTTGAATCCTCTATATTTATTTTCGGGCCTAGTCGGGATATGTTTTGTTTTTCGTTCGTTGTTTCTTTCGAGCATTTATTTACAAACACTTAATTAATACCATAACCTAATAATTTACGTGGTGTGTTTGTAGGCCCAAACGTTTCGAACCCAACTCAGAATTAAAAGGAAAAGAACGTGATAATCGCACCGCCCAGGCTGAGGTGGGGGTAAATTCTGAATTAACATTTACTATACGTTTTATCTTGTATAGTCGCATGCTAGGGTTTTCGATAAACTATTATATGGTGATGAACGTTATATGAATTATGATGTGTGATTATGAGCATGAGAAATGATTTGTTAATATAAGCATGCTTCTAGATACTTTATATGTATATTGTTTATATGCTTTGATTACGTGCTGTGATATGATGTGCTGTTGAGGAAACGTGTTCATATGCATGGTTTTGGAGGTTCAGTTTGGGATTAAGTCCTAACAAATATATGGAGGATTGGTGAAGTCCCCCGACCAAATAATCACCCGGGAGACATAAGGAGGTGGGGTAAGGCGGGAGATACCTGCGCCCACGTCATATAAGTGCTGTGCATTGTATTTGCTGTGTTTAACTGATTATCTGATTTATAGTGATATGTTAGTTACGAATTTATTTTCCACTGAGTGTATTTGTATACGCTCACCCCGCTTATGTGTTCGTTACAGGTGATGTTTTTGTTGGGAGGAGTTGAAGGGAGAGATGTGCCCTGTCTGATAAAGATCTTTTGTTGTTATGATACTTTGTTAAACTGTCGGAACAACATTCACTTATGTTTCTATATGGTTTAAACACGTGTTTTAAAATCCGCTGCTGTAAATCGTTAACTTATATAGTTTGATATATATATATATATATATATATCTTCTTCGTTTCTCTTTCCTTTCTTTTTCTTCTTTCCTGCACGCCTGTCGTTGATACTCTGAAAATTTAAAAATGTTTTTCCTAAATTTGTTAATCTTTTATAATAAAATATGATTAAGTTTCGGGGCGTGACATACTCTTATGTTATTGTGGATGATTTTTCTAGGTATACTTGGATATATTTTTTGAAAGAAAAATCTGAAACTTTTGACATATTTAAGGTGTTATATGCTAGGATTAGGAATTTATTTTCCTCGCCTATTTTCCGTATTAGGTCCGATCATGGTAGAGAATTTGAGAATAGTTCATTTTCTAACTTTTGTGAAAAGAAAGGAATTTTTCAAGAATTTTCAGCCCCCAAAACTCCACAACAAAATGGAGTAGCTGAACGGAAAAATAGAACCTTGCAAGAAATGGCAAGAGTTGTGCTAAGTTCAAAAAGTCTTTCTAAAAGGTTTTGAGCTGAAGCTTTAAACACTGCATGTCACATTTCAAATAGAGTATACTTAAGGCCATGTACCTCAATGATTCCATATGAAATCCTGAATGGGAAGAAGCCTAACTTAGCTTATTTTCACATATTTGGTTGTATTTGTTACATCTTAAATGACAGAGATCAGCTGAATAAATTTGATTCCAAAAGTGATAATGGAGTGTTTCTTGGTTATTCTCAAAACAGTCATGCTTATAGAGTCTATAATTTGAGATTAAAGATTGTCAAAAAAACAGTCAATGTTGTTTTCGATGATTTACTTGATATTACAGGCAAGGAAGATGATAGCAAAATACTGGACATAGTTGAGAAAACTAAAGAAACAACAGTGACAGATGTTGTCCAAAATGTTAAGGCAACATCCGCTCCAATACCTGTCACTGGAACTTCAGAAGAGTCCAGTGATCAAGAAACTGAACAGCAACAAACTGTGCTTGATCCAGTAAGAAGGGATCCTCCCTCAAGGATAAAAAATGTTCATCTAAGCTCACATGTAATAGGACAAGTAAATGAAGGTATAAGAACCTGAGGTAAAATGAGAGATTACCGAGAGATGGTAAGTCATGTATGTATGTCAACAATATTCTCCGAGGTAAAATTTACTTGTTTTGTGTCTAACTTTGAACCTAAGAATGCTAATGAAGCTTTAAAAAATAATTTTTGGATAATGGCTATGCAAGAAGAGTTAGAACAATTTTCCAAAAATAATGTCTGGTCCCTTGTTCCTAGACCTTCAAATACGAATGTCATAGGAACTAAGTGGATTTTTAAGAACAAAACTGATGAAAATGACATTATTGTTCGAAACAAAGCTAGACTAGTAGCTCAAGGCTATACACAAGTTGAAGGGGTGGACTTTGATGAAACCTTTGCACCTGTGGCTAGAATTGAGTCTATTAGACTTTTACTTGCAATTGATTGTTATCTAAAACTTACCTTGCATCAAATGGATGTTAAAGCCGCATTCTTGAATGGTTACTTGGATGAAGAGGTATATGTTGAACAACCAAAAGGGTTTGAAGATCCTTTCAACCCGAACCATGTCTATAAGCTTGATAAAACACTATATGGCTTGAAACAAGCTCCTAGAGCATGGTATGCAAGGTTAACTGATTTTCTACTCCAATTCGGATTCATTAGAGGTGAGGCCGATCGTACTCTTTTTATCAAAAAATCGGGGACTGATACATGTATATCTAAAATTTATGTTGATGACATTGTCTTTGGTGCTACATCAAAAATAATGTTAAATAATTTTGTTGAAGTTATGTCCTCTACTTTTGAAATGAGTATGATTGGTGAACTAACTTTCTTTTTGGGTTTACAGGTGAAACAGAAGGATGATGAGATTTTTATTACTAAAAAAAATATGCCAGAAGCTTAATCAAGAAATATGGATTGGAAAATTCGAAGCATATGAAAATTCTTATGGGTTCATCTCAAAAGATATGCTCAGAAAGTATGGGAGAAGATGTTGATCCTACCCTATACAAATCCATGATTGGTAGTTTGCTCTATCTTTCTTTTAGTCGTCCTGACATTATGTTCAGTGTGTGTGTGCCCGTTACCAAGCTAGCCCTAAAGAAGCACACTTAAAAGTGGTTAAACGTATAATTAAATATATAGCTGGTACACCAGATTTAGGTCTGTGGTACACGAAGGATACTAACACCAATCTTGTTGGTTTTAGTGATTCTGATTGGGCCGGAGATCTTGAAGATAAAAAAGTACTAGCAGAGGGTGTTTTTACTTGGGTAATAATATGGTTTCATGGTATAGTCGCAAGCAAAATTGTGTGTCACTCTCTACCGCCGAATCTGAATATGTAGCGGCTGGGAGTTGTTGTGTTCAACTGATTTGGTTAAAACACATGCTTGATGACTATGGTTTGCACACTAGCACGTTGGTCTTGTTTTGTGATAATTTGAGTGCCATTAATATTTCTAAAAATCCAGTTCAGTACTCTAGAACAAAACATATTGATATTCAGCATCATTTTCTTAGGGATATGGTTGAAAAAGAACTTATTCATTTAGAGTACGTGGAACAAAATAATCAGCTTGTTGACATCTTTACAAAAGTTCTAAATAATGAGAGATTTTTCAGTCTTAAAAACTCCCTCGGTCTGTGCATCATGTAGTTGTGTTTTTGGAGATGTTGCCACATTTTGGGCAACATCTGCGTCTGCATTTGTTCTTTTTGCATCTGTTTGTTCTTTCATCTTTTGTTTTTACACGTGCTATTGTGATGTTATCTTCTTCAGCTATATTATACTGTATGTTAATTAGACAGCTCTTAATCTCTCAAAAGCCTCTTTTATTCCTCTTTTTATTTTGTTATTTAAGGATAAGGAAGCTGAGGTACACGGGGTTCGCTACCACGTTGTATTTAGTTGTGACTACTTGTCCATAAAGATGGGAAAACTGAGGTGTACGGGGTTCGCTACCACGATACATTTAGTGTGTCTGACTCGTCTATAATTGCTTAAAGAGATAAGATGGGAAAGCTGAGGTGTACGGGGTTCGCTACCACGATACATTTAGTGTGTCTGACTCATCTATAATTGCTTAAAGAGATAAGATGAGAAAGCTGGGGTACATGGGGTTCGTTACCACATTGTATTCAGTTGTGACTGTACTCATCCTAAAAGAATTTCATATGCTTAAAGATAGAGAAACTGGGGTACACAGGGCTTACAACTATGTAGTATTCAGGTGTGTTGTATCTATCTATGCTATTTAATTAAGGATGGAAAAGTTGGAACACACAGGGCTCGCAACCATGATGTGTTCAGATGTGTCTGTACCTATCTCTAATAAGTTTTATTTGAGGAATTTTTCGTGGGCTATTTATCATTATAAGAGCTTATAATTAATATATTGTATAAATTGGCTGAATTCTATAGATTTCATCATATCTGTAACGTGTTATATTTGTTTCGAGTCTGCATAATATCTGTGTTTGTTTCTATCTAGTTGCATTTTTGTAGGGGGAGTTTGTTAGGTCTTATCTTTTTGATATGTTTTTGGATCCATATTTTATCCCAGGTTAACACTTATCTACCAAATCTTTTCATATCTCATATTTCAAAAAAGCTGGTATTTTGGCTATATATTTGTGTGCCTATAACCGTGTTTTCATTATGCTACAAATCACATTTCTTTATTGTGCTCAATCTACTGTTCCAAGCTCCAGTCACAAAATCCCCAAATTTCCAAAAAACCCTAACCCCCAATTTCTCTTCTGAGCCATGGATTCGAAGGAAGAAGCTACCTCGAGTGTTTCCGCATCTCCAGCAACATCCGACTCCAACCCATCTCCAGTGCCACATTCGCTCTCTCTCTCTCTCTCTCTACAGATGTGCAACCAGAGCCTCTCGAGATAATGTATCCAGGCTAGGCAGAAAATCCTATCGAGCTCAATGAAGAGGTTGACATCTCCGCTCTAGCTAAAAGATAAGCAGCTATTTCACCACATCGTTCATCCACCCATTTATATTGGAAGAAGGTTTTGTCTAAAAAACCTCGTTCCACTTCTACTATGTTAGGCGATGTTGTTGAGGGAGAGCAATCTGATTTCGATGATTCGAGCGATGAGGATTTTAAGGTAACAAAGGATGTCGAGGCTACATCTGAATCAGAAAAAGTTTCTCTTGAAGTTGAGTCATCCAAAGGAAAAAATGTACAATCTGATACTCATATGTCTTCTAATTCTGATGATGAACTGTTGGCTAAATTCATTGATGAGAGGAAAGCCACATTGAAACGAAAAAGAAAGGAGAAGGAATCTGTTGAGGCTGAGGTAGAAGTAGGACATAAGTCTACTCCATGTGCTGATTCTGAGTCTCAAATTGATGAGATGTTTGATGATTTGTTTGAGCCAGTACATGCTAATTCTGACCATGATGAACCAAAACCTGTACTTCCAGAAGTTCCACCAATTCCTAAGGATGATATATATCAGATCATGAGGATGTCCACATGGAAGAAGATGTTGAGCCTGATGTTGATGAAGATCACTTGTCCGAGGGCTCTGATTATGGGGTAAAGCCTTTCTCTTCCAAATTCTTTATAAATGATAATAAAACAATGTGGACACATGTTCTTAATAGATATTACAAAAATGAAAAAGGAATTGATGTGAATAATCTGAAAGCTTATGTATTTATCAGTTTTTGGAAGATATAAACTTCTTAGGCATTGTGATTTCTGTGAGTTCCTTCTCTGCTGATGTGGTGAAAGAATTTTATGCAAATCTGTCTAAAAAGGTGTTTGATCCTATGTCTAAGAAGTTTGGCAAAGTATTTCTGAGGTCTAAGGTGTATGATTTTAGTCCCACCCTTATTAACTCTGAGTTGAACATGTCTGATGAGATAGAAGAGGGTTGTTTTGATGATAAGCATGAGTTAGCCCAATTTATTACTCAAGGAAAAATTCAAAATTTACCTACTCATCCTCAGAAATTAGTTGTTTCATCTTTGTCTTCACTGTATACTGTCTTGCATAAATTGGCCATTCATAACTGATTGCCTACTAGGAATGAGAATGTTGTAACTTTGGATCAGGCTGTGTTGCTATATAAGCTTGGTTCTAAGTGCAAGATTAATTTTGGATAGTTAGTTTTTGGTCAGATTGAAAAAGAAGCTGAGAAAGTTCACAAGGGTTGTTTGCCTTACCCTTCTCTAATATATTTGGTTCTGAGGCATCAAGGCTTCACTCCTTCTAGGTCAGATCATAGTGGTCCTGTTCCTAAGCTCTTCACTGTGAACAAGAATCTCCTATTTGGTGATAAAGTGGTGGATCTGCCTTGGGGTTCTGTTGCTGCTATGCCAGATGTTGCCCATCCTGTTGGCAACATCTCAGGTGATGTGTAGAAAAATATGCATAATTTAATTGAATTAGTCCATAGTTCTAATGTATTTCATGTGCCTGCACTTACTATTTTTCTACACATTTTCATTATTTGTCCAAAAAACTCCAATTTTTTATTTTCTTGATTTAAGCAGTGATTTAGAGACAAATGTGGGAATGAAGAATGAAGGCCGATGGATGCAAAAAGATGGACATTGGGTACAATATTTACACATTGGATGATCCAATGTGTGAGAATTAAGCCTAAAGTTTCGTTGCGAAAGAAGAATGAGCTCTGGCCCATAATACTCTTCTATCGTGATAAAAGGGCCGCAGACTAGAGAATGAGAAGGAATTGGATAACGACAGATTGTAGAGAAGAGATCAGAGAGAGAGAAAAATTATGATTGTGAATTTTGAGATGCGTGGCTAATTTCCTTACGCTAGTTCAAAGGGATGTTGAACCCTTATTCTTGATTTACTCCGGATGATTAGTAACGTTTTCTTAATTTCTATCTCTTGAATGATTTGTGTTGCTTGGTTAATTATTTATGATATTGCATGATTTGATTTAGCAGGGCCCGTTATATTAAATTGTTGTGATATCTATTGCTAGAGTATAAATCGTAATTCGTAATTGTTATGAATTTATATTCCTTGGTAGCAAGAAACGTTGGAATCGTTAGGGGCAACACATCTTTAGATTATCCGAATCGAACTTGTGAATTTGGAGTCTAGTTCGTCCTATCGTCTTAGGGTTTAATGCGTTCATCACACTAAATCTAGAGGTTGTACCTATTAGGTTGTCTGATTGAACAGGGTTTATTAAAGAGCTTATTTTAATAGACTAAACTTAAGAGATGATTCGGGTTAGTAGAGCTTGTTGCTAATCTAGGGATGGGGGTTTGAGAGATAGATTGAGAGAAACGTTATTAATTAATCCACTTGATCAAGAATAAATGGGGATACTGAACTGAGAACTAGTACTTGTTTATTGATTGATTCTTGTTTATTTAATTGATTTCCATCTTTGATTGCTGCGCAGTAGCTTGTTAGGTTTTTAGTTTAATTTGTTAACTTCCCAACCAATCCCCCCATTTAACTTGTTTATTTATTGAGTAGTTAGCACCAGTGAATTTAATTGGTTCCTCTGTTCTCTGTGGGATCGACCCTTATTTGCCACTTCTACAAATTAGTTGAGGGTAAGAAGGTTTATTTAATTTTACGTACCTCGACAGCACGACCAAAATTTTGGCACCATTGCCGAGGAACGGTGTGTAATTAATCGAGTTTATTGGTGTTAATTTTTGCTTTATTCTCATTTGCTTTGTCTGAGTCTTAGTCGTTGTGTCCTATTTCAAAAAAAAAAAATTTTGATACTCTGTTTTGTTTTCTTTTCTATGCTTCCAATTTCTACACATTACCTAGAAAACAGTACATTGAGCAACCTAGTGTCCACATCTAATTACTGATTTTGTGTATGTTTTTCTTTGTCTCTGACAGTGGATGATTACTCGTTCTTCTAGGAGGATTGACTTTGAATACTATCCTGAGATTACTAAGCGAGATCGAGAGCTGAGACAACAAGCTAGGAAAACTAAGGAGGCATTGGAACTACCACCTTTTTCTGAATCAAGTGAAACAGAGAGTGAGGAAGAAGTCATGGCAGAGGAGAACAACCAAACACTGAAACAACTTGCTAATCCAGAACTAGCCCAAGAACCACTTTGCATAGCATTTCCTGTCCTTGCTAATAATACTACATTTGAACTAAAATCTGGGTTAATTCATTTACTACCATCTTTTCATGGTTTTGCAGGAGATGATCCATTCAAGCATTTGAAAGAATTCCATATTGTGTGTTTGAGTATGAAACCGACGATAGTAACTGAAGAGCAAATAAAGTTGCGAGCTTTCCCCTTCTCGTTGAAAGACGCAGCAAAAGATTGGCTCTACTATCTACCACCAGGGTCTATCACAACTTGGGCCAAAATGGAAAGGGAATTCCTTCAGAAATACTTCCCTGCGTCTCGAGCAGCAAACATAAGAAAGAAAATTTGTGGGGCACGACAGTTGAGTGCAGAGATGCTTTATGATTATTGGGAGCGGTACAAGAAACTATTTGTAAGCTGCCCCCATCATCAAATTAGCGAGCAATTGCTCATCCAATATTTCTATGAAGGTCTATCACTCATGGATCGTAATTTGATCGACGCAGCCAGTGGAGGAGCCCTTGTAGATAAGACTCCGGTAGCAGCCAAAACTTTAATTTCAAACATGGCGGCAAACTCACAGCAATTTGGCACCCGAGGAAGATCAGTTGAGACAGTCAAAGAGGCTTGTGATTCTTCACTGACAAATAAGTTGGATGAACTTACCTCTTTCATTAGAAAACTTGCGGCAGGGGGAATTCCACAGTGAAAGCGTGTTGGAAACTTTCAAGGCCGCAAATATGATCCCTACTCTAATACCTATAATCCGGGATGGCGTGACCATCCTAACTTCAAGTGGGGGAATCAGCAGGGTACACACCAAGATGAGCAAAACCGTCCACCACCACCGCAAAGAGGGCAGTTTTATCAAAAACAACACTCTGAACAAAGCTCTCGAACAGAATTGGAAGATATAGTGAAGACGCTGGCAACTAATATCGTCCAATTTCAAAAGGACACTCAGTTGAGTATTAAGAATCTCGAAAATCAAGTTAGCCAATTGGCAACAACCCTTAGTCGTATTGAGACGTAGAATAGTGGAAAGCTACCTTCACAATCTGAGATTAACCCCCGAAATGTAAGTGTCATCACGTTGAGGAGTGGAAAACAACTAGCTCAGTTTGAAAAAGCTCAAGAAACACTTGAACAGAAAAGTGATGATGAGAACAATAAAAAGATACACATTCAGTCACCCAGTGTGCAGATGAACATTGGGTCATCAAATGCAGAAAGTCACATTGTAGCACCCGATGTTCAAGATCACATTGTCTCATCCAATGACAAAGGACACATTAAGTCATCTGATGTAAAATTGGGAACTGAACAACAAGAAGTTCGTAATGGATCACCACAGAAATCCGACTGCCCTGAAAAGATAAGTCCATCCAAGGTTATTCCCAGTAGAACTAACCCCTTACATTTCCCTTGCAGGATTACAAAAACACCAGCGGATAACAAAGAAAGACAAGCACTTGACATTTTTAGGAAGGTGGAGCTCAACATACCACTGCTTGATGCAATTCAACAAATCCCTAGCTATGAAAAATTCCTCAAGGATCTTTGTACGAACAAACGCAAATTGAAGGGGAATGAAAAAGTGATGATTGGAGAGAATGTCTCAGTGATTTTTCAGAAGAAGTTGCCACCAAAGAGAAATGATCTAGGTATGTTTGTCATTCATTGTCGGATTGGGAACTATAAGGTTGAACGTCGTCAATAAATGTGATGTCGCGATCCATTTATACCTCCTTAAATTTAGGACCGCTGAAAGAAACTGGTGTAGTTATTTAGTTAGCGGATCGTAGTAGTGCTTATCTTGATAGGGTGATTGAGGATGTACTTGTACAAGTCAATGACCTCGTCTTCCCAGCTGATTTTTATGTTCTAGATATGAATAATGATACATCAAATCCTCCATCTATTTTGTTAGGAAGACCATTTCTAAACACCTCCCAAGCAAAACTAGATGTTCGTGAAGGTTCTCTCACGATGGAATTCGATGGTCAAGTCATTAAGTTCAATATCTATGAAACAATGAAATTTCCTAATGATATGAATTTAGTTTTTGCAATAAATACCACTGACCCTCTTGTCCAGGAGTATTTTGAGTTAAATTGCAGGGAAGACTTGGAGATCGTGCTTAACCAAGGACTAGTTGATGACGAGATTCTTCAAACTAAAAAAGAGCTGTTGGAAATAGTTGATGACCTATCAAAGACAAAACCGATCACATCAAGACATGGTGTGAATTTCATCAAGTTGCCTGATTCATCACATTCGAAAATTCACCCCTCCACTGTACAAGCACCTGAACTTGATCTCAAATCACTTCCTAGTCACTTGAAGTATGTTTATTTGGGAAAGGATGACACTATACCTGCGATTGTCTCAGCAAAGTTGACATCAAGTCAAGAAAAATCTCTGATTTCAGTGCTTCAAACCTACAAAGAGGCCATTGGTTGGACGATAGCTGATATAAAAGGAATCAGTCATTCCTTGTGTATGCATCAGATTTTGTTAGAAGATGATGCCAAACCCACCAGGGAAGCGTAGCGACGCTTGAATCCTCCGATGATGGAAGTAATGAAAAATGAGATTTTAAAACTTCTTGATGTGGGAATGATTTATCCAATTTATGATAGCAAATGGGTCAGTCCTACTCAAGTAGTCCCTAAAAAGTCAGGAGTTACTGTGGTTGAGAATCATGAAGGAGAACTAGTTCCTACTCGGATGCAAACTGGATGGCGGGTTTGTATAGATTACCGTAAGCTTAATGCAATAACTCGAAATGATCACTTCCCTCTCCCCTTCATAGATCAGATGCTTGAGAGGCTTGCAGGTCACTCGTACTACTGTTTCTTAGATGGTTTTTCAGGTTACTTTTAAATTCCCATAACTCCTGAGGATCAAGAGAAGACAACGTTCACATGTCCATTTGGAACGTTCGCTTATCAAAGGATGCCTTTTGGACTCTGTAATGCCCCATCAACTTTTCAAAGATGTATGGTAAGCATATTTTCTGAGTATGTGGGTCATATTATTGAAGTTTTCATGGATGACTTTAGTGTTTATGGGGATTCATTTGAACTTTGTCTAGAAAACCTTGTTATGATTTTGAGAAGATGTGTTGAAACTAACCTTGTTCTTAATTGGGAAAAATGTCACTTCATGGTGGAACAAGGCATAGTCTTAGGCCATATTATCTCTGTTAAAGGAATTGAAGTTGATAAATCGAAGTTAGATATTATTACTGTTTTATCTTACCCCGCTACTATGCGGGAGGTCCGTTCATTTCTTGGTCATGCAGGATTCTATCGAAGATTTATCAAGGACTTTTCCAAAATAGCCTCCCTTCTATGCAAGTTGCTGCAAAAGGATGTGGAATACAAGTTCACTGATGAGAGTGTAAAGAAGCATTTGACAAGTTGAAGAAGTTGCTAACAACACCACCCATTATCCAACCTCCAAATTGGGACCATCCATTCGAAATCATGTGTGATGCTAGTGACTATGCGGTGGGTGCTGTGTTGGGACAACGAGTGGGAAGAACAGCTCACGTGATTTACTATGCTTCATGAACTTTGAATTCGGCTCAAGCGAATTATTCCACAATTGAGAAAGAGCTATTGGCTGTTGTGTTTGCTTTAGAAAAATTCCGCTCTTATCTCTTAGGAACTAAAGTCATTGTTTTTTTCCGATCATGCAGCCTTGCGATTTCTACTTGCAAAAAGAGAGGCAAAACCACGGTTGATCAGATGGATCCTTTTACTGCAAGAATTTGATTTGGAAATCAGAGATAAAAAGGGAGCCGAGAATCCAGTAGCTGATCACTTGAGTCGATTGATACAAGAAAGGGATAACATACCATTACTGGAGAGCTTCCTCGATGAACACTTAAATGCTGAATCAACACATTGGTTGAATCAAAGAACATTGGATCATCAAATGTGTCATAGAACACTAGATCATCCAATGTGTCGGAGGACATTAGATCATCAAGTGTGCCAGATAGCATCAGCTCATCAAATGTGTAAATCTGCACCTTGGTATGCTGATCTTGTAAATTTTCTTGTTGCTCGTGTTTTTCCTATAGGAATGACTAAAGCAAGGAAGGATAAACTCAAGAGTGATGCCAAGTACTACGTATGGGATGATCCATATTTGTGGAAGCACTATTCCGATCAAGTAATTAGAAGGTGTGTACCTGACTCTGAATTTCATTCCATTCTAACATTCTGTCATTCTCTTGCATGTGGAGGACACTTTGGATCAAAAAGAACAGTTCATAAAGTCATAGAGAGCAGATTTTACTGGCCATCCTTGTTTAGAGATGCTCATCTCTTTTGCAAATCATGCGACAACTGTCAAAGGACCGGTAACATCTCCCAACGTAATGAAATGCCCGAACACCCAACAATGGTGTGTGAAATATTTGACGTGTGGGACATGGATTTCATGGGACCTTTTCCTTCATCTTATGGCAATATTTATATCCTTCTTGCTGTTGATTATGTGTCCAAATGGGTGGAGGCTAAATCCACCCGCACTAATGATTCCAAAGTTGTGGCAGGATTTGTGAAGTCAACCATTTTCTCCAGGTTCGGAATTTCAAAGGCCATCATTAGTGATCGAGGGACGCACTTCTGCAATAGAACCGTGGATGCTTTATTGAAGAAATATTCAGTTCAACATAAAGTTTCCACGACCTATCATCCTCAAACCAGTGGTCAAGCGGAGACATCAAATAGAGAGATCAAGTCCATTCTGGAGAAGACGGTTCACCCCATTCGTAAGGATTAGAGTTTGAGACTCGAGAATGCATTGTGGGCGTATCGAACCGCCTATAAGACACCAATTAGGATGTCCCCATACAGATTGGTTTTTGGGAAACCTTGTCATCTTCCTGTCGAACTTGAACATAGAGCTTTCTAGGCAATAAAGCGATGTAACATGGACTTCGATAAAGCTGGTTTGCATAGGAAGTTACAACTACAAGAACTTGAGGAAATAAGGAATGATGCCTTCGAAAATGCATTGATCTATAAGGAGAAAACAAAGGCATTTCATGATGCTCACATTACAAGGAAAAATTTTGTTATCGGAGCAAAAGTGCTACTCTACCACTCACGACTCAAATTGTTTCCGGTCGTAATTCGAAGCTTGAAAACTAGCAAAGAATTCAAAGTGAATGGGCACCAACTCAAACCATACTTTGAAGGATTTCAAAAATCAGATGTGGATCGTGAAGATTTTGAAGATCCGCCGACTAACTAGCCAAGGAATTTCGTCGAGCCACGACGTTAAATAAGGTGCTTTTTGGGAGGCAACCCATATTTTATTTTATTTTTTATCACGTGCATGCATTTCTGTTTCTAGGGTCAATAGGCTAAAAGTTGATGTTCCAAAATTTGAGAATTTGACAGTTGCAAGACCCAGGAAGATATTTCACTTGGAGGTCCAAAAGAAGCCCAATTATACTTCTATTTTGGACTTGGCCCATAAGAAAATGATTTGGTCCATGAAAAGAATAATGCATTAAGTGAGAGGACCCAAGCCTAAGATGAATGGGCCCAAGAGAAGGATAATGGAATGGCCCATGAGTTATGTTGACTTGAATTGCCGGTCTTTTCCCTCTTCAACATTTCATCTTCTCATCTTCATCTTCTCTAACACCTCTCCGCCCTAGTGTCTCTCTGCTCACCATCACCATCACACCTCTGCATTCCATCTACACTTTATCAGAAGCCCACCCTACTTCTATTTCTACTCCCATTATGGTGCGAACCTGTGGAGGCTTTACAGGTAGTCCTTCTGTTCAAACCCGAATCACCAGGTCCAGTTCCTCCAATCGCCATGGTCTGCAATTCCGGAATCGTTAGCAAGAAGAGAAGTATTTAAGTCTTTCTACATGAAAGGTAAAACCCACATGCTATCTTGATGAAAACTTGCGCGTACGATTGGGATTGTTTGATGATGTAGTGAAATTGCTTAATGTTTTGGGTTGGAGAACTTTGTTGATGGGCAATTGGCCGGTATATGAAGGGTTAACATTGGAATTTTTGAGTTCTTTAGTTGTTGAGTATGGTGATAATGCGGGGCTGAAATTTCAATTAGATGGTCAAGAATTTTGTTGGAGTATGGATAGGTTTAACGAGGCTCTCGATCTTCCAATTGACACACCTGATGAACTCGTGTTGACTAATCGTGACGCATGGGCCGAGATTACAGTGGATGGCAGCACTTATCAGGCCAAAAATTCACGCCCGGGTTCCATTCGTAATCCTGTTCTTCGGTACTTGCAACGGTTAATGGCATCTAGCATGTTTGGAAGGTCCACAAACAAGAATTTGGTGGAAAGTGTTGAGCTCAAACTGATTTGGGCTATGTTACATACAAAACGAGTTTCGACTACTCACATGATCCTTCAGCGCTTCGAGACAGTGATTGAATCCTAGGGGGACATTTTTATTGGTGGTTTTGTGGCAGCTATTGTTCTAAGTGCGGAGGTTTGTCTGGAAAATCGAAGATCAGATGCCGCCCCTATCACTTTGTATCTTAATCGCATTTGAAAAATGAATATTTTGGTTGGCGATAAAGATAAATTAATGTGGAAGATCTCTGCTGATGCTATTATTGCTTTGCCAAATCCTGAATTCACATCACCAATTGGGGAATTGAACATCAAGATGTCTTATGATACATTTCCCCAGAACCCAGCACTACGAGCATCCTTACCAAGTACTTCATATAGTCTCCCAGCTTCCAACTGTGAAATCAGCACGCACGCACAGTTGTAGCGGATTGAAGAAAATCAGCAAATTCTAACTGAAAAAGTTGATGAAATCCTTCGCTTCTTGCGATCGTAGCATCCTCCGCCAGCTTGACCCGGTGACTTTTTTCTACTTTGTCTTTTCAATTTCATTCATTCCTTTTGTATTATATTTTTCATTTGCTTGGGGACAAGCAACTCCTAAGTTGGGGGGGATGGGGTTGAAAAGATACAAAGTAGCATGATTTAAAAAAAAAAGAAGTTGGATGGGAAAATTGCTATGATGATGTGGATGTTATGTGATACTTGTGGTGATTATTCTTGTGGGATTAGAGGTGATGCATGAGCTAGACATAAGAATATGAGATATTGTGGTTAAAAATGCTGAATTTGCACTCACTCATAGCTTTATGAAGGACTGTACTGCACTTGATTTAGTACCATGATTGAAAGTTAATCTTTTGAGCTTGCTTGTGTATTTGGCTTGTACTACTTAGTTTCCTTCAATTGTGGGTTTGAGTTGCTTGCATTTATTGTTGGATGTCACCCCTATGGTTGGAAGAAAAAAAAATCAGCGTGTTTGGAGAAAATAAATGGAGTTAAGTTGAAAATCATTGTGAAGTGAAAATATGGTGGAAAGCGGAATTAGCTGCCTGCTCTTAGGGGTCCAAAAATGTGAAGAAAAAAAATATATATATATATATTCATGGACCAACCTAAGAGTGGTGTGGAGCTGCCGATTCCACCCAAAAAAAAAAAGAAAAAAAAAGATCTGATGATTTGGAGAAAAAGGGGGTGACTTGACTGTTTTAATTAGCTCAATCCTTGGGAATTGAAAGAAAGGGGACTGGAAGTACCAAGCTGAAGCATGAGTAGTTCAAGGTGATTGATGATCTCTCATGGGAAGTTTGGGTGTAGTATCTTTCACGATTGTGGAGTGAATAGTCGAATTTAGTTCACTGTTTGTTGATTGAAAAGAAAAGCTCTTGTGCAAATCTTCTGTCCTGTGATGAAGAGTCCCATAGTTGAGCAAACCTGAGCAAAAATGTTTCCTTCATTTCAACTTCTATTGTGCATATCATAGTGTTTGCTTGGGGACAAGCAAAAAATAAGGAACAAAGAGCTTCATTCCACGAAAAGCAAGATAGTCAAAAACACTCAAATCAAACTTTAAATCAAGAAGCACAGTTCTAACCTCTATCCAAACGCAGCTCCCTTTTAGCATATGTCCCGAGCCCAGGTACATGAACAAAAAAAAGATTTTAGGGATTTACAAAAGCAAATGTAAAAGCGTACAAAATTGAGAAAAACACCTGATAAAGTGCAAGAAATGCTGGAAATTTTACCGATTTGTAGAACTATTTTTGGTCCATAAAAGGGGGAAAAATCAATCTAGAGGTTGAGATTTTGTGTCGAGTGAATTTGCAAAGCACTTTATTTCTGGAGTAAAAAGGGCTTAGGAGTTGCATATCTTCAAGAAAAAAATTTAAATATATTCCTGGTATTTGTTAAATCCACCTGGCTGTCACGTAACTCAGTAACAAACAAATATATGATATTCTATTTCCAAAAAATAAAATAAAAAATAAGAAATCTACGTAATTTTGATTTCCATTAAAATATATTTTGATTCTGAGATAAAGAATGATCAGGAAATGTAGATGAACTTTATTTTGTTAATAATGTACACAAAAACTCATGTGAGACGGTCTCACGGATAGTTTCTATGAGACGGAGCCCCATCACCCATAAACAACATGTGAATTGTAGGGTTTGGGTGGTGGGTAAGTGGGTTGTGGGTTGACCGTCTCACGCAATGCATTAAATTTCCGTGAGACGGTCTCACAAGAGACTTACTCAATAATGTATTAATTTACTATAAATTCTGAGGGTTCATCTCAATATAGCATAAATAAAAGTATGTCCGTATTATAACGATAGCAATTATAGTATTAGAAATAATATATTGGCATTATTAGGTTAATAACAACCAATTAACAAATGTATGTCTATTATAGAAAATTTTCGCAGTATTAGAAACGGGTTTTGATGATGATAATAATCATATAAATTAAAGATTTTTTATCAACGTTTACTTTGTTGTAATTGGTAGAGAATATTACTCCATCCAAAGAAAAACAAGCAAGAATTAAAGGGGGTGTATTGGTTGTGGAGTCTGTAGGATTTTTTTAAACTTTCAAAGTCTGGGGGTATTCAATCCGAATTTTCAAAAGTCTTTAAAAATCCTGAGGTATTCAATGTGAATTTTCAGAAGTCTTTAAAAATCCTGAGATATTCAATACGGATTTTAAAAAGTCTTAAAAATTGTTTAGGTATTCAACAGTCTATGGATTTTAATACTCTATGGATTTTCTTTGATTCTCTTCCAAAAATATAAATAGATTTCACTCTCCAAAATCTCTTCTAACAACCAGAGATAAAGAGAACTCTGAAGATGAATGTATAAATTTAATATTTTCGATATTAATTGAAAATTCTTAATAGAAATAATGAACCTTAATAAATTAAGTTAGTGTATAAATTTAATATTTCACTAGATGTCGATATTAATTAAAAATTCTTAATAGAAATAATGAACTTTAATAAATTAAGCTTTCATATACTGGAGGAAGATGAACAGGATTAGATCGTGGCTATTGTATCAATTATTTCATAGATGTCGATATTGAAAATTCATAACAGAAATGATGAAAATTCAAAATTAATAGATATTTACGATTAAAATATTCTCAACTTAAATAACTATAATATTGATAAAAAGGATAATTATATTCGTATAAATTAATCATACGAATTACTAGATATCAGTATTGATATTTTCATTAATTGAATTTGATATTTATTGACATTTATTGATAGAGAGGATAATTTATTGATAGAGAGTAATTATGTTTGTATAAGATAATCATACATATAATTAGATATTGATATAGATATATTCATAAATTTGAAGTATTGATAAGTATTGATATATTCGTCGATAATGATATTTTGAATTTGATATTTATCGACATTTCTTTGATATTTCACTTCTAAATAATTTAGATAACTTTTTTTATATACAAGTGTTTTGGAATGTGAGAGAAAATTGTGGTTGCTTTAACAGAGAAAATTGGGGAATGTGAGAGAGAACGAGTAGTGGTGTTTGGAAGGAAGAATGATTTGAAGCTGTGATGAAGCGGACGAAGAAAGGTGGAAGATTGAAATCTGGTTTTGAGTGGATTGAAATTGTATAGAAAATTGGTCCAAAGACTCATTGCACTCAAGCTTTTTTTTTTGTTGCAGGAATCAAATATAATTAAAATATGAATTATATGGAGGAAATTAATGGGATGGACACATAATTTAATATTAAGGCCACGTTTGGATTGGGAGTTTAGGTTGGTTTTAGATTACCAACTGGTTTGGGCGTGTTCTTCTTGGTTTATAATTTGGGTCCCGTGTATTCCATAGGCTTAGCCTGGATAAAATGCACTTTTGTAAACCCACCACCCCTTGGTGGGTTTACAAACCCACTTCCTAGCCCAACAGTAACATGAAGTAAAAAGACATTTTCGCCCTCATTTTTCTCTTAAAAATGACAAATGTTCCCCTACTATTCAGCCAACCTTCTTCGTATAACCCATAATCCCAAATCGACAGGGGTGTATTGGTTGTGGAGTCTGTAGGATTTTTTTAGATTTTCAAAGTGTAGGGTTATTCAATCCGAATTTTCAAAAGTCTTTAAAAATCGTGAGGTATTCAATCCGAATTTTCAAAAGTCTTTAAAAATCCTGAGGTATTCAATACCGATTTTAAAAAATTTTAAAAATTCTTTAGGTATTCAACAGTCTATGGATTTTAATACTCTATGAATTTTCTTTGATTCTCTTCCAAAAATATAAATAGATTTCACTCTTCAAAATCTCTTCTAACAACCAGAGTATTCTCTCAGAGAACTCTGAAGATGAATGTATAAATTTAATATTTCACTAGATGTTGATATTAATTGAAAATTCTTAATAGAAATAATGAACTTTAATAAATTAAGTTAATGTATAAATTTAATATTTCACTAGATGTCGATATTAATTGAAAATTCTTAATAGAAATAATGAACTTTAATAAATTAAGCTTTCATATACGGGGGAAGATGAACATGATTAGATCGTGGCTATTATATCAATTATTTCAATAGATGTCGATATTGAAAATTCTTAACAGAAATGATGAAAGTTCAAAATTAATAGATATTTACGATTAAAATATTCTCAACTTAAATAACTATAATATTGATAAAAAGGATAATTATATTTGTATAAATTAATCATACGAATTACTAGATATCAGTATTGATATTTTCATTAATTGAATTTGATATTTATTGACATTTATTGATAGAGAGGATAATTTATTGATAGAGAGTAATTATGTTTGTATAAGATAATCATACATATAATTAGATATTGATATTGATATATTCATAAATTTGAAGTATTGATAAGTATTGATATATTCCTCGATAATTAATGCTAAAAAATTAACATCAAATATTATGAAATCATAAATTTAGTCTTTAAAATAAAAGTATGAAATATGTAATCAAAATGACAACACTATCTAACAAGTTACAATATAATCTAACAAGTTTGACTATTTTGAGTTGATTCAAAGTTTCAATTTCAATTTACAATTGTAGATATTAAATTATTAATTAATTGGAAAGAAGCCGTGAGGAGTGAGGACTTAGAGTACTTATGGAAAATTTTGAATTTTTTTTTGTATATTTACTAATATATATATATATATATATATATATTAATAAATAATATTAAATATGGAATGGGGAATCACCGTTTCATATAAATTGGGCTGGTTTTGGGGTTGGGGATTGGGTGGAGAGGCATAAATACCATCCCCATATCATCTTCGTAATTTTTAAACTAGGATTCACCATCCTTTGCCCATTCCCCGAGGATGGTTCCCCACGGGGAAATTGCCACCCCTATAAATGAGTAATAACTTAAGTTATATGGGTAATACCTTACTTTTCAATAACTCTTAAATTAAAAAGATTTTAAACTTACTCACATTGCACTAATATATTTTGACTATATGAGTAATACCTTTAAATTATACGAATAATACATTTACATTTAGCAAGTAATACTTTAAGTCATATGTAATACCTTATACTATAAACATTAGTACCTTAAAGATAAATATGTAATAACTTAAAGGTGCATATGTAATACCTTATACTATAAATATTAATACCTTAAAAGTAAATATGTAATACCTTAAAGGTGCATATGTAATACCTAATACTGTAAGCATTAATACCTTAAAGGTAAATATGTAATACATTATACTGTAAGCGTTTATACCTTTAATACCTTATATTGTAAGTATTAATACTTTAAAGGTAAATATGTACACTACAAGAAATTCTCTCATAGACAACGCCCCTAAGACAAGTGTTTTTTCAAAAAACCGTTGTCGTAGCCCAAAAAATTCTCTCATAGACAACGGTTTTTAACCTACCGTTGTCGTAGACGTTTGAAACCGTTGTCGTAGCCCGAAAAATTCTCTCATAGACAACGGTTTTAACCTACCGTTGTCGTAGACGTTTGAAGCCGTTGTCATAGCCCGAAAATTCATATATTAATTTGAAAAATATATTAATTTTATAAATATATTCATTATATATATATAATTTGAAAATTATATTAATTATTATTAATATAGTCATTAATCATTCAATTATTTATATATATATATATATATATATTAATATATCAAAATTGGAAATCAATTACTTATATTAATAAGTAATGGTACTTTATAAAAGTTAACAAAAAATATGTAATAATAGAAAATTGAAAAATATCAAAAATATATTATAAAAGAAATATATGCAAGACATTGTCATATGAGGCATCAATGGTCTAGTGGTTAGAGTACCATCGGGCCTCCCGGGTTCGAATCTCACACAATGCATAATATTGATTATGATGATGTCATACTTATGATGACGTGTTAGGATGATGTGGCAAGCTTATGTGGAAAAGTATTGTTTTATTTATTTTGCTGAATACGACAACGGTTATTAGATAGAAACACAACGGTTTCAAACCGTTATCGCTTTACTCTACGACAACGGTTTTTAACCGTTGTCGTAGATAGCTACGACAACGGTTAATAACCGTTGTCTATGAGCAAAATTTTCAGGATCCTACGACAACACCAGCTACGACAACGGTTCAAATATAGCTACGACAACGGTTAAAAACCGTTGTCTATGTGTATTTTTCTTGTAGTGGTAATACCTTAAATTGTAAGCATTAATACCTTAAAGGTGCATATGTAATACCTTATAATATAAACATTAATACTTAAAAGGTAAATACATAATACCTTAAGAGCATACAACTGACACCTTCACTAAAAATCTTAAAATTTCAAATGTTTCATCATCTTTTTCCTAAAAATTTCTATAAGTCATGATTTCATCATTTTTTTCGTCAAATTTTCTGCAAATCATCATTTCATATTATTTGAAATAATTAATTTTCAATGTTTTAAAGTTATTGTAATAAATTGTGATTTGAAATAATTATCTAAATCTATGAAAATGAGTAGAAGAGAAGTGGAAGAAGAAAAAACCCCATAAATGATTCTATGGCAATTTGAAGAAGAAGAAGAAGTACAAAATAAATAAGAAGAATAACAAATCCAAAAGAAAAGAGATTAAGAAGAAGAAGGAGAAAGGAAAAAAAAAAAAAAAAAGAGAGAGGAAGAAAGAAAGGAGCTAGTTGTGTAAAAAAAAAAAGGAAAAAAAAAAAAGACTAGCCAACGGTTCAGGAAGTCAACGGGTCAGGAAGATCCGTACTCCGGGGTATACAAGTTTTTGTCTTGGTTTAAAACCAATTTTCTTCATCAAATGAAATAAAAGATCTAAATTCAAATAATGAAGTTGAACATCATGACTTCAAGTAAAAGTAATTTTGTTTACTTATTATTTACGAGACGAGGCATGTGCTAGATCATCAAATTTGTTTGAGACGAAGTAATAGGAGATGAAATTAGAGTACAACATGTTCCAAGTATTATGCAGGTTATTGATATCTTTACTAAAGCATGGAGCCGACAATTCCTTGTTGGGTTAAGAAACAAACTCTATATTCATCACTTAGCCTTATAAGAATTGAGAGGGGGTTTTAGTCGAATCAACATCTCTCGCACCCATGCACATTATGATCTCTCTCTTGCCAACTAGCATGGATGACAACTGTCATTATGTGATTAATGTGCAAGATTAAAGGTGAAAGACAACACCATGTACACGTGTAAAGTGTGTTAGTTTTATATATGAAATAAGAATGATTTCCTTCTCAATTATTCAAGAGCCGGCTACTGTTACGTTGCCTTCTTTTTTGTTTTTCGATTACAAATTATGATGTCATATATGATTTAGTTATTATTTATAATTATAGTTTAATATTGTTTTATTCATTGTTATCTTAACAAGTTTAATAAAATGATACCTCGTGGTCTAAAATTTTAAATTTGATGATTCTAGTCTTGTGGGAAAGCTAAAAAGGCGTTCTACGTCTTTCATATTGAACATTTTTTCAAATTTTCCTCCAAAAATGGAAAAATTTACAAGAAAGTGGAAGTTGTGCAAAGACGTCTTGATTTTCGTTGTGATAGGACTTGAGTATTTTGAGTATAACTTGGTGTAGGAAGTTGATATGAGCAGATATTAGTGGCATTGGATAGTTGACTTCAAGGGCTACAACTTTTATGAAAAATCAAAGTCAAATTCGGCCAATAAAAGGGTCAAAATGAGGCTGGAAGTTAAGATTCATATCCACCTGGGTCAACCCAGGTCGCGCGTGGTCGGGTCATGGGGTTTTCACTCGGTTAAGACTTCCTTTTGTTTAAAACTCCTCCCCAAGTTTGATTTTATACTTTTGAGGTTTAAATAGGGACTTTGGAAGCCGTTTGAAGAGGACGAACACCTATATACAGGGACGGTCCTACACTTGGGCCAAGGGGGGCACTGGGCCCCCTGAAATTTTGAAAAAGTGCTAAGGATATTTATGTAATTTCACATTTTTAATTTAAAAAATAAAAAAAGTTGTTATGAGTATGACATAAACCCAGCAGAGTGTTTTTTATATGTGCAAATTTATTATTTTTTTTAAGCCAACATATAAAAATCCTCTTTTTTTTTTTTTCTTTCTCAATTCCTTCTCCATCTAAATTTAAGGTAAAATGTTGTGTTTATATTATTTTTTTACTTAATTTTTTTTATTATTGTTGATTTATTGTTAGCAATAAAGATATTATTATGCATCAATTTTAAAATATAAAAAAAAAAAGACAAATGTTGTAATTCATGTGTGAAGTTATTTATTTTTTTACATTGATGTTGTGAAATAGAGATATAATTAAGTTACTAATTTAGAATGTTATTACTTTATATTGTAATATATTGTTTTCATCGAAGTTGTGACAAATTTATGCTGTTAATTTAGAATTGTTATATTTTTTTAGATTCTGTCTTATGTGAGAACTATCTCACGAATCTAATTACGTAAGACACGCCTCACAATTCACACATATATTTATGAAAATGAGTTTTTTTTTGTGGGTGATAAAAATTCGTCTCACTGTAACTATCCGTAAGACTGTCTCGTATATATATTTTTTTATTAGTTGACTTGGGCCCCTGAGTAGAAATCATGGGTTCGTCACTGCCTATATATATGTATGATTTGTGCAATGCACGAAACCTGTGTGTTGATGTGGTTTGAAGCCACATGCACGACTCATCTTGTCTTGCTCGAGCACCACTCATGTGGTTCATGTCCACGTCTCATACACAAGTTCATGCACACGACTCATGCTACACAGCTCATCCCGCATTGCCAAGTACGAAACATGCGATTAGTGCCTACGGCTCGTGCTGTAAAGGTGAGAAAATTCAAAAATTGTTAAAATTTATTAGGTTAGAATAGTGGATCTTAGCTTTCATTAAGGGTAAAAGTATCAATTTGATCGACTATGAAAATTGTTTGTTACATTTTGACTATTTCATATTTTTATTTCTTATCCTATTTAGCTAGTTTTGTATTCGAGACTTTTCACATCTATATATACATAAAAACAGAGAATAGTCTGCTAGAAATAGTAGGAGTATTTTTCCTGCTCCTTTTATTTTTTCCATTTTAGAAAACTCCAATATCACTTTTCATCCTGCATTTATTGAGAGAGAGAGAGAGAGAATCAAGGACTGATAAGTAGGGTGAGGTAGGGGTGCTAGATTTTCATTAAACTTTTAGAAATACAATAATTATTTTAATTTAAATTATTTTTAATGTATAGTATATCATATTAATCATTTTTATAATAATCTTTAAGTTCATATCCATACTGCATATTTAAAAATTTAAAATATATGTTTTGTGGGTTTGAATTGTTTTTTATTTTCATTATATATATATATATATATATATATATATATATATATATATGGTAAGTGTTTTGAGTAATTTATTGTAAATTGAAATCTAGAAATAAAAAAAATATAAATTCAACTATTATAAAAGAAAAAAATGAACGTAATAGATTAAAAATAGAAACTAAATCAAATAATATTTAAAAAATAAAATATTTTCAAATTAAACTACTTTTTCATTTGAGATTCGTTTGTATGCATATGTATCATATTTATGCTTCTTATTTGAAATGCTATTTTTTTTTTATCATTTTTTATTTCGTATTTATAATTTTAATGGAGGTAGAGAGTAAGAGGTGGGGTGGGGTAATTTTTTTTTTTTTTAACAAATCATAATTTCAAATTAAATAACTTATTTTAAAATTTGTTCTTATTAAATGATATATCAAATTTATCATTATCAATTGTAGTTTTGCTTTTTCAAAATTTTATTTTGTATTCATAATTTTGATTGGGATGGTAGAGGAGATGTGATCGTTTTGGTTTAATCATAATTTCATTTACTAACATTTTCATTTAAAATTCATTTTAATACATTATATATCAAATTCACATTTTTTTATAAATTTTTATTTAATTTGATATTTTGTTGTTTACTAAATTGTTTTAGCTACTCCCACAAGTGTATACGAGTGTAGATTAATGTAGAAGTGATGAGCAAAGTTGATCCTACATAGACTATCAAATTAGAACCTGATTAATTTTATCTAGACTAAATCAAACACGCATAAAAAAATTTGTCATATACGATATCCTCTATATTAATTAGTGTTTAATCTATTTTAAAGTAATCGCAGGACATAAGACATCATTCATGTATTTTATTCTATTTTTTTTTTCTAAATGGAAAGTGTATTACGAGTATTACCTCATGAGGAAAAACAAAATTTACAATAAATGATTGAGAGAAAATACACAATAATTTCTAAAATATGTTGTGTTTACCAATAAGAATTCCCTATGTCTTCGATTTCATATATAAACTAAATCTTTTTTTTTTCTTTTAATAATCCATTATATCTTCCAATTCAATATTTCAATTCTCAACTTAAATCAAATTAAATTAAATTTTTCATTGAATTTTAAAGAATTGGATGTATATTAATTTTCATATAAATTGATATTATTCAAAAATATGCTTATAATATATCATTGAAAAGCTCTTTAAATATATATTAATATAAGACTAATTTTAGTTTAAGATTCAAAATGTTCAAGATTACAAAATAAAAACAATCAAAACATGTAATTTTTTTAAGAAGAGTTTGAAATATAAAGGACTCTTATTTTTTATAATCAAATAGAAAAATAAAATAAATATTAATTTACGTTATTATCCCTAATAAAGTGTTTATCACTCTAAATCCAAATAATAATATATTAATTAAAGATAGGTATTCACCCACCCCACCTCGTCAAAGTAAGTAAACACCATGACGTACAAGGAATTTGAAGAAGACTTAATATATTGAAGCAGTAATCTAATAACAAAAATGGATTATTGGGAATTTTGTAGAGAGACATATTACATATCACAAAAACTCATGTGAGACCATCTCACCATAGTTTTCGTGAGACGGAGCCCCATCACCCACAAACAACATGTGAATTGTAGAGTTTGGGTAGTTGGGTAAGTGGGTTGTAGGTTGACCCGTCTCACGCAATGCATTAAATTTCCGTGAGACGGTCTCATAAGAGACTTACTTATTACATATATATATATATATATATATATATATATATATATAGTCATAGAACACATAGTCGTATATGTTTGTTTGAGAGGAAGATGATCCATGCATGTAGCTTTAACAAATCGCTTAACTATCATAAAAAAATAATTAAGACGTTGGAATAATATTAATAATAAGTTGAAGAGATTATAGCTTAGAATTAGGTTCCATGCAAGAAAAGTGAGAAATGAAGATGAGTAATTCTTCCATTAAGGTTACAAGAGGAATTTAAATCTAAACAAAGGAGGATGAGGCTACCTATATAGTTAGATTTTGTAAAATATATATTATATATTTTATAAAATTATTTATCTTTGTGTTTATTAATTTACACCTTGGATTCATAGTATATAAAGGTTTATAGTATATTCTATAACATATACAAATTATTTCAGAACCTGGAATATAATCATATCCATGAGTTTTAACATTTAATGTTAAAACACTTAATATATTATTATCAGTAAGAGATAAACAGATCAGGATAAACATCAAAATATTATATATTTTATAAAATTATTTATCTAATTAGATGATATAATGTGTGTGTATAGTGGGAAAGAGAGAGAAGGGAGTAAATACAAAGTAAAGGAGAGAGAGAAGAGAGAGAGAGAGTAGGGTTGAGGACCGCTCTATTCCGCATGTTTTCATGCTTGTCCCCATCCCTCAACTCTCTCTCTCTAATTTTCTTTATATATATTTTATTTTACTTTATGTTTAATTAAAAAACTAGGGCTTTAATTAATTTGAAATCCAAATCGATTTAGGGAAAATCCCATTAATCCAGACCCTAATTAATCTTTCAAAATTAGGATCAATTTGAAAAGGAAAACTTTGTATAATGTTGACCACGCGTCGTTACGCGATAAAATTAAATAATTTATTTCATAACCTAACCAACTAGTAGATAGGGCAGGTTGGAGTCGATTTCACGAGGAGTGAAGAATAAACTATGCCTATGTTCAATTCAAGAGACAAAAAAGGTGGGGGTTTTCAGATTGATAATCACTAACTAACTATGAAACTGGAAAATAAATTAAACAAGAAATCAATATATAAAAAAAAATTCCAGTTAACAGTTCAGTTATCCCCCAATTTCAATTATGTCTTAATCAATGTAATACCCATCTCTCAGATTATCATGAAATTATAACCCCTAGTCTAACAACAAGCTCTGTTAAACCGAATCGTCTCTTAAGATTAGTTAAATTAGGATAAGATCACTAATTAACTATATTTAATTGAATAACCTAGAACAAGCTCTATAGATTTAATTCATTAAATGCATTATTTACCAAGACAATAGGATGAACTAAACTCCGAATACACAAGCTCGATTCGATAATCTAGGATTATGCTACCCTAGAGATGCACGATTTACCACTTATGAAAATTAAATCACAACAATTAGGATTCATAATCTAAAATTCTAGCAATCAATTATCAATACCTAGGTGGTCAATCCAAATTAAGCATCAACAATTGAAAACGATATTCACAGATATCATAATCAATTCCATTCAAACATCGAGAAGGGAAAACGAGATTAATTAAAACATAAAAGAAATATAGGTTCAAACATCCCTACTAACCGGAATTGAAAGATTAGCCGATCATCCTTGTAATTGATTCCACCAAAACAATTGTGAGATCCATCAAAATAAATCTCCAAGAAAATAAAATAATAGAATTTCTTTTTCTCAAAGTTTCTCTCTCTAAAAACTCTCTCTCTCCGTGAACAGGTATCCCTTGGAAATATGGAAAAGTCAAATATATATACATACAAATATATATACATATGGTGCAATCCTCCTGGTGGCATGCGCACTCTTGCCCTTTATCAAGATGAATGGGCAATTAAGTAGAATGGGCCTCAACTCAATCTTCGGCCCAAATCCTTTCCTTTACTCTTCAAGTAAAACCTTCTTGCACACTTTTAACTCTTGATTAAATGGGCTCGGCCTACTCATCTTTTTTCTTCATTCTTTATGAGCCCAAATCTTTCTTTTACTCCAAAATACTCCATAAATCCCTAAAATAATCAAAAAAATACTATATGAAGTATTTGGAGACATAATCATATATATGTAGGAAAATAGTGCATTCAATCAATTGAACGATCATAAAATCTCACATTAATCATCACAAAATTGCACATATTTTCCTCGTATCAAATTCCCCCGCACTTAAACTATTGCTTGTCCTCAAGCAACAAAAGAATTAAAGCACATAGGGAATCAAAATAAAAGATCATTGCTTGCTCAGATCCTCACCAACACTCATGGAAACTCGAATCCATGTCGGGAATAAGATGCACAAGCATGTCGGACTCAATGCATAATCTTAAGAAATCACAAGTTTTGGAAGGCCATTAGAAATCAAACTTCTCATAGACAAATCTTCAACTCACTCTACCACCTACATCAATCAATATGCTTCAACTCCTTTTACGATATCCTTCATTTAAATTAGAACTCGTTAAGATTTCACACAGAATGAATCATCCCCATTTTATCTCCAATTTTTAACTTTTTTTTTTCTTTTCATCATTTTTTTTACATAGACGATGATGATTTTTCATCTTTTGTTTTTTTGGATGGGGTTGGCAGCTCCACACCACTCTTAGGTTAGTCCATGGATTACTACGAATTTATTTTCGTTTTTTATTTTCAAATCTTTGGACCCCTAAAAGCAAGCAGCTGATCACTTCTCAATTTTTTTTCAACTCAACACCTTTATCTCTAACCACATCAATTTTTTTCCAACCAATGTAGTTAATCAAAAGTGATCAATCTTTCACAAATTCCAATCTAAACTACTTCCATCAAAGAATTAAAAAGTACATCTCAAGACACAAGTAGGCAAATCAAATCAACTCAAAGTCATAGATCAATTTTTCAAATCAATACTATCCTTCCTAACAACAATTTCCCAAGACGACATTCAACAAAATTTAACCAACAAAGCTCAACAACACATTTCCCAACACATCATCGAATTCCCAAATAATCAAAAATAAACAGCTCTCGAATCATCTTTGCAAGCTCACTTACTAAATATTTTGTTTTCTTCTCTCTTTTTTTTTATATGCAAATGCAAATAGAATTTAACGTGCTAAAACAAGTAAACATGCATCCTAATAAAAATAAAAACAAACTACATGCAACTATATGAACCTAAATGCAACTACATGAAAAGTATGTGATCTACTCCACACTTCATCAAATATGCAACAACTCTCCATCCCCCACACTTAGAATCTTGCTTGTCCTCAAGCCTCATCATCAAAACACAACAAAAGATAAAGACAAGATAAAAATTCATATATGCAGGGAAATTGGAGCGATAATAAAAAGGGTGGAATAGAAATCACCAGATCACCAAGGAGGTTTTGGAATTGATTTCAAAGAAGACGCATCACAAACTATCATGTCCAACCCTCCATTGAGCTTTGTCTAATTTATCGTTTTGAGCTCTGAAAGGTTATTGTATATTATGATTAGGGATTAGTGTTCTTCTTCTTAATCGGGGTTATAGATATTGTATATTTGATGCTGATTTTTGGTGCTTGTTTGTTGGATAAAGTCAATAAGATTCTTGTTTATGGAATTCTTTGTTTGATTCCGTGCAATCCAATCTCTCTGCTTCTCTGTTATATGATTTTGATTGATAAGTTCTTGAATGATCCTATGCTTTTAACTTGCAAGGATGAAGTTGAGTTGAGTTGAGTTACATTTGATATGAACATGTACATGCAATATGGAATTTGCTAAGATCTTGATACAATTCTCAAAACCTGATTTTCACAAAACTTTTCAAATACTTACAGGTTTTGATTTTTTGTTATATTCCAAGTTTCCAACTATAAAAGAGAAATTTATAAGGTATTTATGTAATACTTTAAAGTTACTTATATAATACCTGCATATATAAAAATTTATAAGGTATTTATGTAATACCTATGTGTGTGATACTTAAAAGATACTTGTGTAATACCTAAAAGGTATTTATGTAATACATGAGAGTGACATATACAAAAACCTATAAGGTATTTATGTAATACCTGAAAGTAATATGTGTGTGTGATACTTAAAAGATACTTGTGTAATATCTGAAAGTAACATATACAAATACTTATAAGGTGTTTATGTAGTACTCGAAAGAAATATATGCGATACTTAAAAGATATTTGTGTAATATCTGAATTGTATTTATGTAATACCCCTAAAAGTAATATATACAAATACCTATTAGGTAATTATGTAATACCTTAAATGATTTCATGACAATTTGAAGAAGAATAAGAACAAGAAGATATACAAGAAGAATAAGAAAAAAAATGTACTAAACAAATAAGAAGAATAACAACTCAATAAGAAAAGAGACTAAAAAGAAGAAGAATGTACTAAACAAATAAGAAGAATAACAAATCAATAAGAAAAGAGACTAAGAAGAAGGAGAAAGAAGAAAAAAAAAAGAGGAAAAAGAAGAAAACAACACTGTTTCTGCATAATATCTTAAGGGTATATATATGATACTTGAAAAGTAAATCATATGTAATATTTGTTACCTATAAAGTATTTATATAATATCTGAAAGAAATATGTATGATACTATAAGTTATTTGTGTAATACCTGAGAGGTGTTTATATAATACTTGAGAGTAATATATAAAAAAACTTATGTGATACTTGAAGAGTAAATCAGTTGATACCTGAAGAGTAAATCATATGTAATACTTGAGAGTTACCTATAAAGTATTTATGTAATATCTGAAAGAAATATGTATGATATTATAAGTTATTTGTGTAATACCTGAGAAGTATTTATATAATACTTGAGAGTAATATATACAAAAACCTATGTGATACTTGAAGAGTAAATCATATGTAATACTTGAGAGTTACCTATAAAGTATTTATGCAATATCTGAAAGAAATATGCATGATACTATAAGTTATTTGTGTAATACTTGAGAGGTATTTATATAATACTTGAGAGTAATATATACAAAAACCTATAAGGTATTTATATAACTAGTGTTTCTCCCGTGCGTTGCATGAGTTGTCATATTTATAGTTGGATCTTAACCATAATAATTTGTACTAAAAGTTTGTTTATAATGTTTTTCTCAAAACATTATATCTCTCAAAAGATGAAGATATGCGACAATGTGATTTAGAAGAAGTTTTCTACCTTTAAATGTTTAGAACAAAATCATGTATTCTTTCATTTCTTAGTTTTATATATATTTGAGAAATAATTATATCTAATGTTTGTATATCATGTTAATTTCTTCATTCTCTATATATCTTTATTTAGTTGAAAATCACTATTTTTTCTTCATTTCTTAGTTTTACATAGATTTGAGAAATCAATGTATCTTCTCTTCATTTGTTAGCTTTATATAAATTATATAATAGCTTTTAGAGTAAGCTTGATCTTATAAAATAGCTTACCAAGTAAGATTTACAATTTTAATTTTAATTTATTTATTTATTTTATTGATAAGACACTTTTAGGCGGGAAAATGACATTCTTGCAATTTTTTCCAACTTTCTTGTTTTAATATATAGTATAGATAGATAATGAATTCCTTCAATCATAATTAATATTTCATTTTATATTTGTATATTCCATTCTTATACTTCAATCATCTTATATAATTTTCTTTCTTCATTTCTTCATTTCTCTCTCACAAAATTATTTGTTCAATTTATGTTTAGTGTACATGGACAATTTTGTGGGATCTATTTAAAGATGAAGATATGAGAGAAAAAAATTTAGAAGAATTTTTCTATCTTTCTACCTTTGAATGTTAGCAAATCTTGAATTCTTTTTTTTTTTTTTTAGTTTTATATAGATTTGAGAAATCATTATATTTACTCTTTTTTCTTGTTCTTCTTTCTTCATTTTTTATACATCTTGTTTTATTCTTCCTTCTTTGTGCATCTTTCTTTTGTTGATAAGTCTCTATATTTTCTCAATTTCTTAGTTTTACATAGATTTGAGAAATCAAATGAATCTTTCTCTTTCATTTCTTAGTTTTATATAGATTAGTTTTACATACATTTGAGAAATCAAATGAATCTTTCTCTTTCATTTCTTAGCTTTATGTAGATTATGAAATAGCTTGTAGAGTAAGATTGATATTTTAATTATTATTTTTAATTATAGAATAGCTTATCAAGTAAGATTTATTATTTTATTTTAATTATATAATAGCTAAGATTTGAGAAATCAATGTATCTCTCTTCATCTCTTAACTTTATATAGATTATAGAATAGCTTATAGAGTAAGATTGATATTTTTTTATTCTTATTAAATAATAGCTTATCAAATAAGATTTACTTTATTTTTTATTTTTTTTATTTTGATTGACATGACATTTTTAGGCGGGAAAGTGGCAATCTTGTAATTTTTGCCAACTTTCCTACTTTAATATAAGTATAGATATCCGAAAGTAATATGTGTGATACTTAAAAGTTACTTTGTATAATACCTAAAAGGTATTTATGTAATACATGAGAGTAACATATATAAAAACCTATAAGGTATTTATGTAATACCTAAAAGTAATATATATGTAATACTTAAAAGATACTTGTGTAATATTTGAAATGTATTTATGTAATACCCCTGAGAGTAACATATACAAATACCTATTAGGTAATTATGTAATACCTTCAATGATTTCATGATAATTTGAAGAAAAATAAGAACAAAAAGATATACAAGAAGAATAAGAAGAAGAATGTATTAAACAAATAAGAAGAATAACAAATCAATAAGAAAACTAAGAAGAAGAAGAAGAAGGAGAAATAAGAAGAAAAAAAAAGAGGAAAAAAAAGAAAACAACACTATTTCTGCATAATACCTTAAGGGTAGATATATGATACCTGAAGGTAAATCAGGTGATACCTGAGCACACGCGGTGTACAACAACTACAGTGTGTGCACATGCGGGTCGGGTTGGGGGCACGGATCTTAGATCCGTGCAAGATCCGTGCCCCTGGGGCATAGAATTTTTTTTCTTATATTAAACTATCAAAGTATCTTTTGGTCTGACATATCATCACGATATATCAATAATCATGCATTCCTTACAAAATAAATTAAATAAAACACTCAACAAATACTAACTAATATTTTTCTTGACGAGATCTCACATTATACAAAAGTGTGATATATATATATATATATATATATATATATATATATATAAAATAACATAATCATAGTTAAAAATAGTAGGTCCAATTTTCCCGCCCATTTTGTTTTCAGAAAATGGAAACTAAGAAAAAGAAAAAGAAAATAGAAAAAAAAGGGAGGGTACCTATTGGTGGGAGGGGTATATATATATATATATATATATATATATATATATATATTCTACAAAAAGTTTTGAGCTACCATAATTAATCATTATAAATCAATTTTTAATGTATAATATATCAATGTAATCATCTTTAATTTGATATCCATAGTGCATATAAAAAAAAATTGAATTTTTTTGGGTTTGATTGATTTTATTTATTTAAAATATATATATATATATATATATATATATATATATATTTGAGAATGTGTTTTGAATGATTTACTTTAAACATTTTTCGTAAATCTAATACTTGTCAAGAAAATATGATTATATTTATCATAAGTTTATAAAATCTTATAATATTAAGTATACATATATATATAAATATATTTTTTTTGACTAAATATCTAGGTCCATTTATATAATAGATAGTTAAGAATAGAAGATCTATTTTTTCCTTCAAAAAATTTTTTCTTTGTCTTTTCAATTCTATGCCTCATTAAACATTCGTTGGAAATAAATATAATTTATAGTCAATTTATTAATTTGAATAACTGAAAAATTCTCAATTATTTGTAGAAATGATATAGAAAACCTTATAATTTTTTTGACAACCTTGAAAATTTAATTTTAGTTTTCATGTTCTCAAGTCTTGAATAAATAACAAAATCACATGTTAAAGGTTAAATTTATGAAAAGATAAATTCTTGGGAAATAAAGAAACAAAAAAATTATGAAGTAATAACAATTATTATTATTATTATTATTATTATTATTATTATTATTATTATTATTATTATTATTATTATTATTATATTGTTGTTGTTGTTACAAATTATATATTTTATAATAATAAATAATAAACCGCGCATCGCGCAGGTGTATTACAAGTTAATTAACAATATATAGAAATTTAATTTGAAATGTAATTATGATTTACTTACATGACTTGGGTGTGAAGTGTATTTAAAAATGATATATATTGTTGTACAAAATATACCGACCAAGCCCCATTCAATCAGAATTTTTTTTCCTACATCCTATACATTTTTCTTTTACGAAGACATCATTTACATTCTATAATAATATAAAAATATATTTGTAGACTTACAATGATCATGCATCGCACGAGTAGATTACTCGTTGTTAGTAGACAATACATTTTCAAAATCTATCAGCATCAAATTTCAAACGTTGATTAACCAAATCACTCATTTTCGTGACGCTAGCCGACTACTACTACTATAGCCTGGTCTAAAATTCCTGAAAAATTAGCTTTTTATGATTATATCGGAAATAATCTGGCAAAAGGAGGATTATTCAGGGCAAGCTCAACGGATAATGGAGATGGAATAGCGGTTGGATGGTTAGGACACCCTGTCTTTAGAGATAAAGAAAGGCGTGAGCTTTTTGTACGTCGTATGCCCACTTTTTTGGAAACATTTCCTGTCGTTTTGGTAGACGGCGACGGAATTGTTAGAGCTGATGTTCCTTACGTACACCCTCGCCCTTGTCTCCTTCGCCAGAGACTTAAAATGATGGGAATCTTTTTGAGTCGAATCTGCTATAACTATATGCACAATTTCTCGATATGGGATTGTGAATATTATAAGTTCTAATTGCAAAACAAATCACCATTTTTTTCAAGAATTGCAATTTAATTTTAGCCTTTTGGATTTATCAAAGTCATGATTTTAATTTACTATTACAGTTCGAAACACAATTATAATTTTCAATGACCTAAGCTCATGTTTCTAGCTAAATAGTCATGTGAGACACTACATCATAAATCAAGTAATTAATAAAAATTGATTTACATCAAAATATCGTGGTTTCACCTAAATTAAAATTAAAATTATCGTCTTTTGATTAAAATTCTCCTAAACAGGATATTATTAGGATGAAATTTGTTTCATTTTTCAAATTTATGTAGCTTATTTATTATAATATGATATCTGATGTGACTATTTTGTCATATGCATGCACTCAAATCATTAAAAAATACTATTGCGTTTTGAATTACAATAATGAGTTAAAGTCGTCATTTTTATATTTATTTTGTTGAATTCAAAATGTCATGATCAAAAATGTAATTTTTTAACAGAAAATGGTAGTTTTTACGAATTAAGTCAAATTATAATTAAGTTTTTTCACTTTCAAAGTTAACACAAAAAAGATCAAAATCATTGATGGTTTAGATGGGAAAATGTTTTTAGAATGAAAAACGTATTATCAATATATCATATCATTTTAGAAAGGACAATTTGACTGGACATGGCAGAGTAGTTACAAGTTATAATTATAACATTTCTCACATACCAAGTATGTTTAACCTAAGTCAAAAGTGTTAGTTCAGACCAGATCAACGTTTGTAGCAATCAAATTGAAATGCCTAATTTTTTTTTTCTACACTATCTTCCTTGTTCCTCTTCTGCATACTGTACACTAGTCTAAAATAATCTACACTAGTCGATAATGTTATTGTTTTTTATTATTAGAATTATGTTTTTAATAAAAGTAATACAATACAATTAATGAATAAATATTCGAACTTTAATAAAATAAGCAAAATATGAATTTAAATAATCCAATGTTCTTTATTTTTCTTCTTTTCTGATTTAGCAATTTTATTTAATTTTTTTTTACTATACTCAAAAAGTAATGTAATTTAAATAAGACAAAGAACGCTCCCCGACACTGTATTTGTGTAGGAGAACGGACAAAGTTTTTTTTTCTCACCTTTTTCAGTTTATTATTTTAATGATATTGTTATGTTGCAATGGTCATATTTTTTTACATTTTTTTTTATTAAGTTTATATTTGTAATTTCATCGAGCATACTTTACTTACAAGTTTCTTTTTTAAGTTTTTAGATTTCCACATTTTCATCTACACACACCAAAATAGCCCAAGAACACTTTTCTGAATTTTAAGATTTAATCTTTTGTCGGACAAAATACTTTTTTCGTCCTTCCCTAGGGACGTTGTCCAATTTTAGTCCTCTTGTTTTCCGATCATCAATTTTGGTCCTTTTAAATCTCCGGCAGTCCAATTTTAGTCAGATTGCCCAATTTAAGTCTCATTAACTCGATTTTCCGGTCAGCTCCGGGCGAATGACACACACTCGCCCCAAATTTCATGAATTTCGATAGCTGACGCTTATGTGGCAACTATTTTCACATGTGGTATTTCTTTTCGTTTTATTTTTCCTAATTAAAATGCCACATCATCCGTCATGTCATTAAAAACATTAAATTAAAAAAAACACAAACATAATTAAAAAAAATTATTATTTTTTCTTTAATTTTGTTCCTATATTTTTATCTATTTTTAATTTTTTTTATTGCATTTAAATGCAATAAAAACAACAGAGAAAAAAATTAAAAAATTAAATATATATATAAAAAAAGGAACAAATAATTATGTTCGTGTTTTTTTTTAATTTAATTATGTTTCTTTTTTATATTTTTTCTCATTTTTATGTGTTTTATTGCATTTAAATGTAATAAAAAAATTAAAAAATATTGAAAAAAGGTAATTCTATTCATGTTTTTATTTGTTTTTTTTAAATTTAATTATGTTTCTTTTTTTTTATATTTTTTTCTCTTTTTTTTGTTTTTTTTTATTGCATTTAAATGCAATAAAAATTTAAAAAATAAAAAAGGAACAAAATTAAAGAAAAAAAAACAAAAAATATGTTTTAATTCGTTTGTATTTTGTTTTTTTTAAATTTAAAGTATGTTCTTTTTTTTAATTTTTCTCATTTTTTTTGTTTTTTTTATTGCATTTAAATGCAATAAAAAAATTAAAAAATATAAAATATATAAAAACATAAGAACAAAATTAAAGAAAAAAATAAATTTTTTTTAATTCTGTTCGTTTTTTTTAATTTAATTTTTTTTCCTTTTTTTATATATTTTAATTTTTTAATGACATGACGGATGATGTGGCATCTTAATGAGGAAAATAAAACAAAAAGAAATACCACATATGAAAATAGTTGGCATATAAGCGCCATATGTCGGAATTCATGAAAGGGTAAAGACATGAAAGTACCATAAAACTTATAAACTTAAATAGAAAATGCCATAAAATATAACAGTATGTACAAAATAACACTAAATATAATAGTATGCATAAATCTACCACAATTTTTGAATAAAAGGACCAAAGTACCATAAAGATATTAATGTTCAATCATGAGATAATAATTGCTTCTTTGACTTTATTAATATATTGATTTATATTTTCCAAATTTATTTAATTAAATCTATTCCAAGTATTTGTTATAGCCGGATCCAAAAAATGACCTTTAAAGATCGATTTTCTTACGGAATAAGTATATAGGTTGGAATACTTTCCTCGCGCCAATACTGTCTAAAAAATAGTGGTCTGGAATGAGTAACAATGCCACGTACAAATTCCTACGGAAATAAAATCTAAAAAGGAAGTTAGCGTAAACATATACGGATCTTGAAAATGGTATCAGAGCCTAGGTTTCTTAAGAACTTTTAAGTTATATTTTTTACTGTTATGTAATTAACCTTTGGTAAGGAGAATTTCTTGCGAAAAATGGATCTGGACGAATGTCCAAGATGTATACCCTATAGGAGATATCGTCAAATTTTGACGATGTATGAACGAGAACACTAAGACAAGGTAACATGTTGGAATAACCAATATGTTGAATGAGAAAACGCAGGAGCTGATAGGAAACCTTGAGGCAATGCGATAAACAAGCGGCATATTACATGGGTTTCATTTCGGTTAACCAGATGTTATATACCGAACTAATGAACCTTCAGGAAATTGTTCATCAAAATCATTAATGACAGGAGGAGAACCTAAATGGTGTGAGATACTTCCAAATACATCTAAGATCTCTTTAGATTTTAGAGAAATCCAGAAAACGGTACAGAATTATGGCAACCGCCATAATCATCTACCAACACAAGTCCATCAGATCCAGAACCAGATGAAAACGATGGTGAAATATCAGAAAGAGACTCTGGAAATCCTTTATGATATTAAAAAAAGAGTCAAGAATCAGGAGGACAAACCAAGTCTTTCCAGAGGAAGAAAGCGTATAGATTTTGGAACGGTACCCTACCTACACCAAAAAGAAAAACCAACTGAAGTCATACGACCAATGACTCGGGATGAAAAGCTTATTGCTATCATAAAAGGAAAATCCGTTACAAATTAAAGATGATGGATATGGAGAGGATGAATCTTGAAGATCTACATAAACTTGTCGAGTCCTTCGTAGGATTAGGTATTGTAGATCTAAAGATGAACGAAGGAAATGGTTTAGCTTTGGTCACATGTGATCAACACCAAAGACCACCTCCACAACCACCAGTAGATCCCAACGTTGCAGAAAGTTCAGGTTTACATCATATGGATGAACCAATGCCACATGTTGGAGATTTTACAACAAGAGGAGATCCTGTCGTTGCAGGAACTCGGCAACGTTCCAAAAGGCCAAATCTAATTAATACGCCTTATGGAAAGTCACAACTAGATCCAATACATATGTATGGATTAATGCTAAATCTGAATATTCCAGATTTCAAGAATCGAGAAGTCCTTATTGATGATTAGGCATCGGCGATGAGAATTACAACATGAACCCTTGATCTCATGAATAAAGGATTCATTTTACTATTAGAAATGAGTCTTGAAGGATCTGCAAAGATCGCATGGGATATGACAGCACTAGAGATGAGGAACAATGTTACTGCTGGTGAGTCATTGAAAGGAATTGTCGATAACATGACAAAATTATTCAAAATCCATGTTATCGGCATAGGCTATTTCGAGGGATTGGAAGAGGAAAAAAGAAAGAGATACAAACAAGCCCTCTACTGCCTCGAGTTACATGATATTTGTCATATTTACAAATACATCAAGTTATTCACCGAGTACCGATGGAAGTCCAAGGTGGATGACAAAGAAGCTTCGCAACTATTCTTTGCGAAGATACCAAGTCCTTGGAGAGAAATGCTCATCAGGGAATACAAGAGTGCAGACGATTTAGATACAGTGGCCAGAAGGATGTCTTTCCTAAAGGCTAAGCTATCTGAATGGTGCCACCAGACAGCACTCTACAAGAACTACAAGAGACTAAGAGGAATCAATAAAATGGTTCTCCTGTATTGTGAAGAAAATGACATCCCAACAGTCGTGGGAGGTCAACCACGGAGGCATAAAAGGAGAAAACAAAGAAGCCATCCATACCGCTGTGGAAACAACAACAACAAAAATAGTCGAGGGTCTTCATGGAGACCTAAGAGAGTGTGGTCAAAGCAAAACACCCGAAGTTATAAGTTGGCACAAAGACCAGCACCAAGCAGGAGTAGAGCCTTTTCATCAGGCTCAAACCGGGGAGGTACCAGCAGAACCACAGGAAGAAGAAATTTCAGACGAGCTCACACCCGAGCTAACGAAAGTTTTAAGGACTGTAATTGGTAGACATGTGGAGTAAGAGGGCATATCTCAACGGATTGCCTGGAGAACCAAAAGAGAGGTCTAAGAAAGTTCGAATCAACACCAGAATTCGAAGAAGCTGTCTATTATCAAGACCTTATGCAGGTGTATCAATTTGAGAATTTAACCTCAGATGAAGGCATCTATGAAGAAGAGATCTATTCGAATGATGGAAGTGAGTCTACATCAGAATCGAAGTGAAGAAGAAATTCTTCAAACAACAAGAGAGGATATGTCAGGATTCCTCTCTCACACAACGATCTTTCATAAAACTCTAATAAGGATTATGAAAAAGGATTCAAAGCTTCAGATGTATGATGGTTTTACCATCGGAGCTATGGAGAAGACATTGGATAAGGGTTTCGAAATAGAAAGCACCAAATTATCCATAGAGTTACTACTGGAGAATTTGTCATCCCAATGGAATTCACAAGTAACCTGATCGAGATGCAGTTGATCTCTTATTGAGAGGTTTAAGAGATCAGAAACAAAGTCAAAAGAGAAGTTGTAAATACACTTTCATGGATTCACATCGGAGCCATAAGAGTTATTATTAAAGCAACCTTCAAGGAAGGAATTGATTCGCCACTCAATCTTGCTATTTTTGATAAGCGAATCTCAAATCTTAAGGATTCATGCCTTGGAGCAGTCACAGAAAATTTGTGTGCAGGAAAATTGGCATTTAATGTCTATCCAAGAATTGCATACAATCTGGGAGATCGAGATTTCAACAAAGTCTTAACCCTTCATTAAGATTTCAAAAGAGAAGATTTAATGAAAGAAGGGAATAGACCTTACTCGATTACCTACAAGATTTCCTATGCTCTTTTGAATACACATCATTCAAATGTATTCTTGAGAAAGGAATTTATTGAAGTCCCAAGAATTTTTGAGGATTTTGCCAGGGTGGTTCTTCTAGAACTCATTGAGTCTCCAACCATTAAGGAGATCGATATGAAAATTCAAGATCAACCTGTCTTCAACAAGAGTCAAAGCCTCAGAATGGAGACAAGGAGGATGTCTTTCCAACAAGACAGACTGATAAACAGCAATCGTTGGGAAGAAAGAAGGCCTAGTACAGTTTAGCGAATCCTAGGTGTATTCAAAACATAAAGAGAGCTGAAATGTCCAGAAGGCTGGAGAGAAGTTGAAGTAATATTCGACATTACCCAAAAGAATAATATTTTTCCTTGTGATGTTCTATATTATCTCCAACAACCAATAGTCGAAAGATTTCGAGGAAGCCTAAATATGGGTGAAATTGAACTGACTATCACAGGAGTTGCAGGAAGGATCCCAGAACAATTAACACTGGGTATTGATTTTCTTGAGGATTATAAGCCATGAGAAAGATTATAAGATGGAATAGAATTCACAATGGTTGATAAAAGATATAAAATGAGATGACCACTAGTCCATTCTCCATATACATCTTTATAGGGATCATATATGCTGAATACAAGGCTGAGTATTTTGCAGCCCATGTTGATTCAGGAGCAGGGATTTGTATTGCAAAGCAGGAGGTTTTTCCTAAAGAAATGAGAGAAGATCTACCAGCCATTGCAGGACGAGATTTCTCCAAAAGGATTCTTATCCTTAACAGATGAATCAAACAAGCAGAAATCATGATCGGAGGCGCAGGCAATACTAGTATAAAGTGAAGACGCCCCCAATCTATTTCCATGATACAGGAGCAGATGTTTTGCTAGGAAACAATTTCCTACAAATATTCAAGCGATTTACACAAGAAAATGAGGTAAGAAGATTTATTTTCACAACGTTATGTGATCAAAAGATTATTGTCCAGAGACTGCGGGAAGCATTTTACCAAAAAATGCCTTTTCATTTTCGCAGCAAGAGTGGTAATGAAGCCAAATTTCGACATCCAAAAATGACGGATAAAAGAAGATTTGGTGATGCCTTATTATCCTTTCGACAATTTGGTTCGAAACAGAAAGATACCAAGAGATGGGATAATACCCTGTATTCATTCAGAATACAAGAAGAAGAACGAGTTCCTTCAAAGGCTATTGTAGAATTACTGATGGCCCTAAAGGAGATTATCCAGAGTGATGTTACCAGCGAGGATCAAATATCACTCGAGGATTTCAAGAAAAAGATCCAAAGGAATTACAATGAAGGTCCTTTAGCATGGTGGGACAGGAACGAGCTCAAAGCATTCTTAATGGTGAAACCTGGAAAAGAACATGAGTTCATGAGACTCAAGCCTATCCTTATGAATCAAAATGATCGTGAGGATATGCAGAAGATACTTAAAGAACATTTGGACCTTAAGTTGATCTCACCAGGAGTTTTTCCATACAGTAGCCCTGGATTTTTAGTAAGGAATCATGGAAAAGTCAAAAGAGGTAAACCTAGACTTTTTATTAATTATAAATGGATTAATAACATTCTGGAGTTTGACGGATATTATATCACGAGTAGAGAACACTTGGTTAACTGTATCAAAGGTGCCAAGATATTCTCTAAGTTCGATTGCAAGTCTGGATTCTACCAAATAAAGATGGAGGAAGAAAGTAAGAAGTTCACAGCTTTCTCCACATCACAAGGTCACTATGTCTGGAATGTCATGCCTATGGGTCTGGCAAATGCACCCCAGATATATCAAAAAAAGATGGATAAGCTGTTCAAAGATTATTTCAACTTCATGTTCGTATACATCGATGATATTCTCATTGTATCAAAAAATATGAAAGAGCATCTCAGAAATTTGGAGATATTTTCAAATGTTTGCCATAAAGAAGGATTAGTGCTTTCTGAAAAGAAGGCAATAATTGCTACGAGACAGATTGAATTCCTCGGAATTGAAATCGATGAATCTGGAATCATTCTACAAAGTCATATTGTAGAAAATATACAAAGATTTCCAGATGATCTCAAGGACAAGAAACAACTTCAAAGTTTTATTGGAGTTGTTAATTTTGCTGGAATGTTCATCAACAATCTAGCATTTCACAGGAAGGTGTTCAGCCCATTACTTAAAAAAGATGTTATATTCAAATGGGAAGATGAACATCGAGAAGGTATAAAACAACTTAAGGAAGTCTGTAAAAAGCTTCCGAAACTTGCTATACCGCAGGACGAGGATGAATTGGTACTATATAAGATGCCAGTGACTATTGGTGGGCAGCAGTTCTAATGAAGGCCACACCAAATAGAGAAGTGTCATGTAGATATTGCAGTGGTTTGTTTACAGATGGAGAAGCAAATCGATGGCATATCAACGAGAAAGAATTCTTCGTAGTCAAAAAGACTTTTAAAAAATGGCCTTTATTTCTTCTGGCTAAGAAGTTTACTTTGAAAATTGACAATTCAAGTATCAAGGCTTCTCTAAAAATATAAAATTGAATCAAAACCAGAAAAGGCTAGATTACTTAGATGACAAGCTGAATGCCAATATTATGATTATGATATTGTCATTGTGAAATCTCATGAAAATGTTCTTGCAGATTTCCTAACACGAGATGGAAGGATGCGTTGCTGACGAGGTCCTTAAACGAGTAAGACATCTCAGGGAAAACCTGGAGAGTCTTGAACGAGAATTTGGGACGTTATGTCTCAATGCCGAAGTCGCTGGACGATTTCAACAAGATGATCAGAAATCTGTTTCTGATCTAATACGAACATGCCAATACGCTCAGGGACAATTGTTCCAAGCGTTGTATAAGTCTCTCCTCCAGGCTGCATCTCCTACGGTGCAAAAAGGAGTAATTCAAGAACGGAACTCTAACCCGGAGGTTATGGATTCAAATACCATAATCACGAGTATTACAGGTGATGCATTCTTTGAGGATGTACAAACTGTAATGAATGTTGAAGCTCCGGTGTCACAACTCGAGTCTTCAACTCAACCCAGTACCTCTGGGGTTATAGAGGGAGAGTTGAACCTTAGGCCACAGACAGGCAAAACAAAGGTTCAAACTGCCGAGATAAAAATTTCTCTTATATAGGTTTATCAAAGGCAATGGGAGAAGTTGGTAACCAGAAAGGGAATTAACCCAGAAAGAACAGTGGTTGATATCTCGGGAAAGTATCCAAGAGTTTGGATGAAACCAGGAAGTCATCCAAACGAAGTTCAAGAATGGTATACTTTTGGAGCGATAACTTCAATCCATACCGTATCACTCGGATTCCCAAAAATTTCGAAACTACCGAAATGGATTGGGGAAACCGTTCACGAGACATGGACAAACAATCCACATTTGTCCAGAGACGACATTCTGGAGCTCTACTTTTTCAGTACAGCCCCAGAACCAGCAAAGAAAGGCTTCAATGAAGTTTTTCATTTCATTAAGCTAAGGAGACCGGATGGAAATGCCTTAAAAATATAAAAGCAGCTTCATCGGAAGAAATTCCAATATTGGTAGGAATAATTTCAGAAGATGAAGCTTCTACAAGACGAGCATGGGGACTTTGGGTTTGTTTAACTGAAATGGACAAAGTCAAATACTCATTCAAATTCTTTCAGAATTCAGCAAATTGATCACTCCTCCTGAATTCTATGACAGGATCGACAACAGGCTTTGCAGAGGAACTTTTTGAAACAAAGAGAAGATTCCTCTGGGAAAACAAGATTCCGGCAAGCAAAGAAACTTACCGAAAATTATGTAATATGGCACATGTTAGGAGATGGATCGATCGGATCTGCCAACATAAGGAATTTAATGTAGTTAATGAATCTTGGAAGTGGTTAGAAGTCAACATAAGGTATTTAATGTTTTTGTGGTATTTTGGGGTATGGTATTATATTTGATGGTAGTTTGATGTATGGTTTTATATTTGATGGTATATTGTACATACCATTAAGAGGGCTAAAATTGATTATCAAAAAACAAGAGGACTAAAATTGGACAACGTCCTTAGGGAAGGACGAAAAAAGTATTTTGTTAATCTTTTGTCATGTAGAATATAATTTCTATATTATGCAGATATTTCAAAGCTAGATTCCTTTTGTGAATGTTTTGATCGTCATTTTTCTATTTGATGTGTATATAATACGTTATTATTTAAAATTCTAACACTAAGTTGTTGTTTGGTGTTAAAAATATGCGAGTATGATGCAATAAATCTCCTAGTTAGGCAACTCATGCAAAATTGATGAACAACCCTTAGAACTTAATAGTAAAGTTTCTTAAGTTTCATCATTCAATCTTAATCCACGGATATTCCAATTACATATTAAACTTTTCACAAAAACTCTTGTGCACCAGTTGTATGGATCTAAGATCCATGCAATCCGGGTTGATCCGACCCGGATCCGCAAGTTTTTAATTTTATTTTTTCCAGATTTTTGTCTTGACCTTTATGTTATAAATGTGTGACATTTACGTTATAAATGTGTGACATTTATGTACAACTATCCCTACCTTTATACATTGTAACTTAGGAAAAAAATGAAGATTTTCAACACAATTTGTACTATGTACCTTTATGTGATATTAATGTGACTTTTATGTTATATTATGTCACTTTTATGTACAAATATTCTGACTTTTATGCATCTTTATATATTATATAAAGGTCAGAATATTTGTACATAAAAGTGACATAATATAACATAAAGGTCGCATTGATATCACATAAAGGTGTACAGTTCAAATTATATTGAAAATCTTCATTTTTTTTCTAAGTTACAGTACATAAAGGTCATGATAGTTGTACATAAAGATCACACATTTACAACATAAAGGTCACAACCTGAAGCAAAAAAAAAAAAATATTCAAAAACACGCGGATCCGGGTCAAAAACTAGGTCGACCCGGATTGCATGTACACCAAGTGCACACAAGACCAACTCTAAACTTTTTTTTAGGGATCAAAGTACAATATTACCATCAATATGAACTTGAGGTTCCATGTTGATGTGTTCCCAATTGCCCTGTTGGTTTTCATGTACAATCCAACGCAGTCTTGTCTCTACCTCCTGCTCAAGTGTCTCGTGTCGAGGAACACCAATAAAGGCTGATTCTCATGCTAATAGTAATAACTAAACATCCTACAATCTCACCTCATTGTTATTGGCAGTTTAATTTGACACGTGTAAATTTACAACTAGTTGTGTGAGTTATATTTAATTTTAATCATGTTAAAAGGTGTTGTCTAAGAGTATGCCGTTGAATTAAAAATTCCAATTTTAATCTTGTAACTCAAAAAATTGTGTGGTTTATGTTGTGTCAGCTTTACTTCTAGTTTAGGTTTTCAAACAAAACTTGTCAGGGCTTTGGAGCAAGTCAATGTAGATCTAAATCAAATAGTTTCTACAAATCCTTCAATTTTAGGTTAAATTGTACCAATCCAAAACATGTCAAGTGAGGTTCATATCAAAAGGTGAGAATGACAAGAGGACTCACACAAAGCAATGCATCATTCATCATATATCACATGAATTAATGAGACTGAAAGGCTGAAAAGCCATTTGCAGCTTAACTCAGCAATTATGTCAAATTGTTAATTCCAAAGTGAAGGCAATAATATCATAGCATGAAAAATGAAGTAATTAAAGCATTTCTCAAATGCTTAAAATGCAATAAAAGCAGGGCTGCAACAAAAGAATTGATCATATAATCTCTCTATTATTGTGCATCAAGTGTTGAGCAGCATAAATTGGCATATGTTTCGTTCCACATTTTAATCCTAGTATCTACATCTGTGTTGATCACGAGTTTAGTAAAATGATGAATGGTTATGGATTGACCAGGGAAAGCGGTTAAAACTCATTTCCTCATTTCCATGGTTAGAATGTGAATAGCCAGGGCAATAGCTAAGATCTTTCTATTCCGAAATAGCGGACTTAGCTTCTTGGAACCTCTGCTCCGCAGCACTTCAACCTGGCTTAATATCAAGAGTAAAAAAGGAAACCAGAAAAAAGAAATGAAGATCATGAAAGGTATCAAAGATATACTTCCACCACCATGATTAGCTTCTACTTTTAAACTTCGCCAAATCCCATCTAATCAAAATTAGTCTTACCGTGAAAGTATGTTGTTGTTTGGCAGCACTGTAACTTTCCTTGACAACCTCCCTACAACTGTCCTCCGTTGAAGTCTTCTGCTTCTTGTCATTTTTCCAGAACTCTACCAAACTAATATGATCAATTGAGAAGAAATTTAAATTATCAAACCATAAAGAAATATAGACAATTTAGGTTTAGTACATCTGATATACTTTTTGATGGAAGAAAACAACATCTCCCTTGTATACATCCCCTGTGTGCACAAAAGAAACCAGCCAAGTTAAGACCAGAAAAATCAAAGCAGTTTACAGATGAATAAAAAATTATGTGAACTGAAGATGAGTACCAGTGCAGTCAATATTAAATGATGATCTTGGATAGAATACTTCACCATTTCCATCTTTCAACCTGTGGGAGATAATTCATGCCTGATGTTTCATTACACCAAATACCCAAAAGAAGAAGAAGAAAGACAATAATAGCAAAAATAAAGATTTCCTTGAAAAGAGATTGGCAAAAATTCTCTGTTGCAAAATCCAAATGTTCACTATTTGTTTCTATATTTACTATGTTGAAGCAGAGAAATAATAGTACACAGAAATCGACTAGAGTACTCCATCATCAATCTGTATTTTACATCAAGGAGAAATTCTAGTTCAACGACTCTTGACACAGGAATGACAAATCCAGCTATTATGCATATCCTGTTTCATCATTTTGTTTAAGATAAATCACTCAATGACCAAAAGAGTGCACAATGTATGAATCAGTAAGAAACATACTGCAATTAGACTTTTAAAGACCAATAACGACATATCGGAAAAACATACGACCTCGTCACAGAGATAAAGTAGAAAATGTTTCATTAGTTATGATATCCCCTGGAGTCATATTTCTACAGAACATTTTGTGAAACTACATGGTTGCTGGGCTTTAGGTATGTAACCACAAAATCTCTCCACAACCAACCATATGAAGTTGGAATTTTGTGCTTATATACACAAAATGCCCTAACAAAAGCTATTTAACTGAAGAGGGAGATATATCAAACTTAGTTAATATATTATATTGCTACAAATCCATTTATGGTTAATAGAAATTCAAGCGAGGTACTTATATATGTATCCCCAACTTGAGATATGCGCATAATAAAGGAGATGTTCAGAATCTCAGTCATTTATCAACACTATTAGGCAGTATTAGCACATCTTTGAATTTGTTCTCTCAGAACTATGGTTTTTAGCAGGATAATTTTGCATTCATTGCATTATATAAATGCATACTAATAACAGATAACATGAGTAAATACCCTCATTCACAACGTTTATCAAGTACAGGAATACATATTGGAGTCCAATTCTTCCACGACTGCTAGATCAGATATGGCACCAGAGAAGCACCACAATAAGAAGGCCTTATCTACTTTCTTTTCTTCCTCCTTTGTTTGTTGATTTCACTCGAGAAATAGTAAATAAAAGTAGAAATAACAATGACAGGTCTACAACTAAAATGAAGTTTTCTCCTCTCTTCAGAATGATGCAAACAAAAAAGGACTTTCCTTGAAGTGGTGTTAACTTTATAAAAGGCTTAGTTGCAAAATAAAACATGAACTTTCATGAATAACAACTTCAACAAAAACTTTCAAATTTAGCAAAATAAATCACAAACTTAACCTTATTCTTCAATTTGAATCACCAATAATTTTCCGGCTAAAATTTGTGGACATTTCCGACCAATCTGTTCATGTTGGCTATACCTAGACAAAATGATGTCGTTCTGTGAACAAAGTGTTTTGTTTTTTCGTTTAAAGTTTATTAAGATTGCACAAACAATTAGGTAGAATGATGTCATTATATTCACCTTCATCAATTTTTACTTTAGCGTGATTCTTCGATAGTATGACATCCACCATGAACAAATTGCACCGACTTATGAAAAGGACATCACTCATCACTTAGTCCTATTATACATTAAGAACATATCTGCAATTTATCATAATGTTAATGGTGGAGTGAACAAGAAGAACAACACAAGATATATTTCAAGTGCACGTAATTAAGAAAAAACCAATGACTTCCAGTGCTCCTTTCTATGCACTCTTCTTTGGTTCCTAATAGCCTCAATCTATGCCTTTGAAGATACACTTTACACTCGTTCAACTTTAGTTCTTGCAAATCACTCCCCCTACACAAACATCCAATCAACCTTAACCACATTTTATATTCTTACATCTCAAAAACTCTGAACCCACCAGAACTTCATACAAGAAACAAAATATTGTTTAATCAACATTTTCATAAAAACATTTCACAATCCTTTTGTCCCATCTACCTCGACTTAAATGAATAACTTTGTAGTAGATAGCCTCCGCATAACATCGTGTTCATCTTCTGAATGATCCCAATCACTACCATTCGCCTCATCATCACCATTACTAGTGAAGCAATAGAAAAAAGAAATTTCAACATTAAAAACTATATGCAAGACCGAAAAGGAAAATATGTGCTTGTGGCTGTATCTAATAAAATAGCGGTCATCGAACTCGGAAATACCAGGAAATGGATGAACTGATCTCCTCATAACTCTCCGGCGGAAATGATATCAGGCTCTTCAGAAGATGAGATTTCGATGATACATCGTTTCTTGGATTTCTCGTCCGCCATTCAAATGACAACTTGATGAATTGTTGGAGGTACAGGAATTGGCAAATTGTAAAGGAGCTTTTATTTAAAGAGACTAGTCAAAATAGCCCCTCGACTCAAAATAATGTCATTGTTTAAATAAAAAGAAGTTGAGGGTTTTTTCATAAATATGAATAAATTTTAATTTTTCAAACGAAACTTTCACCACCACCGCGCCCATTTCTCACAGATTCCGAACACGCGACATTCCCTTTCGTTCCAGTTCTGAAAAATGATCATCCTCATATTTACATTCTTTAGTCTTAAATTTTATGAGTAAATTTATATTCTCAATCTCAAAAGATACGAGATATAATTTTTTTTTAATTTTTGTGATTTTATTGAAAAACATCTTTGTGATTGCATAAAAAATAAAAGGGAGGGATTAAAGGCATCCCATCAACTTTTGAGTCCACCCCAATTTGAATATTTTGTAATTAAAAATATTAAAATATTAAAAAATATCTATTTTACAGCTTTAAAAAAAAAATCCAATTTTAAACCCTACCATCTCTTTTGCTACTTCTTTTTTTTAAATCTATTTTTAATTCTTTGATATTGTTCTTTAAATTTTTTGAAAAATTGAATAATAAATTGATGATGGGCATCTCACGAATTAGTCAAATTTATAAAAATTGAACGAAAAATGCAAAATAACGATCAAACCCGACCATCTCTGTTCGGTCCTGGTTGGCCGAACACACAGGAGAGCATTCTACACTTGCATACCAAACTCTACCATGTGTTACAAGTTCTGAAAATTTGTCCAAAATGTGTAGGAAAGCTTGCCTTAAAACCTATATATTAAGCAACTCCACATAAATAAAGGACCATCTCCACTACCAATAAATCATGAAGAAAAATTAAGTTTATAATATTTTCTAATTTTGCGCTCAATCAGTTAAAGCATCGTATTTCCAAACACAAGAAGGAGATCAAAAAAATTATCATGCAATAAAGAGTCACAAGTATTGAACAAGATGTATCTGTTCCACGAGTAAATGGCATGAAAGTAGATGACTTTACCTTAGGACGAGTAAAACCACAATCCCGGTGAGCATCATCATCAGCACTTTTGTCCTCCATACTATTTTCATCCTTAGCCAATTTCCATAAGCACAAAGGCATGCTGACAGGTGTTGAAAACATGCACACAGACTTTTAGATAAAAAAAATTTAATTTTATAAAAGAATTGAATAGAATAATTATTAATATATATATATATATATATATATATATATATCTCTCTTTATAACACATGATTTTTCAACATTAATAAGTTTATACAAGAAGTTTCATAACTATTTTAGATGATAAAAAATAATAAGTAAACAAAATTTAATATATTTTTTAGGGTTATTTGTATTGTAGTGAGGGCATCGAATATCGAGGAAAGTCGGCACTTAAATTTGATTTTGATCCAACTTAAATTATAACCCTCAATAATAAGTAACACAATTAATCCCCATTCTGAGTTTATAATATTTCTTAACTTTTAGATATAAGGATATTTTTTAGGAAAATATAGAAGGTTGTATGATACTTTGAAATTATGCTTGATTTTGCAATTGTTGAGAATTGTTTGCGGAAATCATCTAAGAAAATAGTTTGAAATATGTCTTTTGCATTCAAAGAAAAATATATATGGCTTTGATCTCAATTTGTTCAGTATCAAAGTTTCAAAAAAAAAAAAAAAAATTGGATTGAATTATGAATTAGATAAACCGTAATTGCATAGTTTAATGATTAATTGATTTGGTTTGAGTTGTTTTATTTTGATTTTCATGCATTAGTGGAACATGAAATTTTATAAAACTTAGCATGAGTATAGTATTAGTTGAAGTTAACATTTATTTGTAGATATTGTCATATATATTATCACATGTAAATGGATTATGGATGATATAATACTAAATGATTCTTCTTTATCATTGTTATCACTTGCTTCCACTTCATCTTCACCATTGTTTTCATTATCTCATTCGACATCACTAACATAACTATATGACTAACATATCTAATCTGAAATTATGCCTCTAGAGCATTCAATAGGCCACATGGTTCTGAAGTAAAATCATTATCACCAACCTTAACCTTAATTACTTCACTTATTGACCCAACTTCATTTTCCCTAACACTAGCTTTTTTAGTTAAATGACCATCAGATAGCGAAATGCATTTGAAAATCAATTTTGTATCTAACTGTGACTTAATATGTTTGAGGTTGAGGACCATTACTTTTAGCACTGTATTATTTTTAATATGTATAATTCAGCTGAAAATACATGTGTACGTTAAACATTTGATCTGATTTGGTGTTGAACTAAAATATCATGAATAACGATATAATAGAATATATATGTGTTGCAACAACAACATGTGTGTCGTTACCATATCAAATCTTGCTATCAACAGATAGTATAAGCCACCTTAAAAATGTAGACATGAGAATAAAAAGATTGAGAGGTCAAAAATCAGTTGGGTATTGAATAACGATATGGGTACTAGGTAGCGCTATAACGAAACATATGTCATTATGTTCATAAACAAATTGAAATATATGACGGAAGTTAGTACCTGAGATTTCAAAAATTAGCACATTGCATACCTTCCGTCAAGTTTCAAGTTTCGTCCAAACTTGACGAGTTAACTAGCCCTAACAATTTTCTTTCCCAATTCCACTGATTTCATTCCTCTCTTTTCAACTAGCCCAAATTCATTTCTAACAAAGCTCCAAAAAAATACATATCAATCACCAAACATATTCTTTTATAGGTGAACCTGTATGTATTAGGGATGATATCAGATTTGGTCCCGAATGTAGGGTTTATTTTCAGCCCCAAATATACCAAGGTTATCAAAAATAGTCCTCCAATGAACTAAAACTCATCAGAATCAGTCATCGTCATTGCCAACTCGACTTGGTGGGAAAATTAGCACCCTTAACCCTACTTTTTCAATTTTGGCTCTAAAACATTCAATCACCAATCGCGTCCAATCACAAGCATTCATTCAGAGCCCTGCCACCGGTCATAACCGCCGCCTCCGTCGCGCTCCGCCTTGGCAACTTCTTTCACCACCGCTTTCATCCTGCCTTTCTCTCCCACTCCTCCCTTAAGGTATATCTGAAAGCTCGTAATATTATCATACAATTATTATCTATATTTCCCCATTGCTCTACTGCGATAGCAGAGGCTGGGTTAATTCTGGTGTTATTTACAATTTTTGTCGGCAATTTTATTTTATTTTGGTATTTTTGTATGAAAAATGTTTAAATAAGTGAGATCGTGAATCGGATGCATTTGCCATAATTTCCTGGTTTAAAGATGCGAGAATCGGTTGAAAATTTGTGGAAAGGGCAAAGAGAACTGAATTACTGCAGCTTTTTCACTTCCTTTTGACTGTCATACACTAGAAATTGTCTTCCACTCTCATTAAAGGAAGGCGTCCATTCCTTAATCTGGAAATTTTGTTATGGGCATACACTAGAAATCTGTTTCTTTATGCTGCCTCCTTTTTCCCATCGTTTTCAGATAATTTGGGATTTGAGAATTTGGGAGGTGGTGTGTGCTTGTTTTGGTGACTTTTAGTGGTATGTTGGTAACAACATACTTTTGGTGCTTGGGGGTTGATATACTTTTGCAATTTCTTGATTTCGGAATCAATTTAGTTCCTATATTCATCCTTACTATATGTGTATGTTGCTTCCTTGCTTTATTTTGAAGTCAATATCAAAAGAATGCTTTGGCCTCCTCATGAAAGGAGTTGGCATCAAACAATTGAGCTACATCAGAATATTGTTTGAAATTCTGATTAAGTCTATACTCTTTTTCTATAAAATATTAGTTTATGAAGTAGTTTTTTTTGTTCTTGTTTAATTCTTGCTTGTTTTTCTTTTCGTCATTCCGTCCCTGTTTGATTCTCACTTGGGGTTTCTTTTTATGAAGATATAAATTTGTTTGAGTATCTGATTAATTCAATGTGTTTGTCTACAAAATCTGCAATGTGGTTTACACTATTACATATTTCTTCAGCTGCTGTTTCTGCAACAAAATCTTATTGCTGTTGCTTTTCTTGGAATTATTATGACTGCAAAAATCATTTTTTATTTGTCTATGTTACAAAGATTATTTACAATGGCAGGTCAACCCTTTAATTGCAATGAGTTCACATGTAGCAGATGTTCGTTATAAGGTGGATCCTAATGGAGAAGGAACTATAGCCCCCAACAACACGAAGATTTATGTTAGTATGGCTTGCTCGGATTATTTTCTTAATTTGCAGCATCCAAACTGCTTATCAGCTAGATTCAGAGATTCAAAAACTGGAAATTTGATTTGCCATGCACGTGGAATGGGCGTTGATAGTTATATTCAACGATGGCGGAACGGGAATCCACAACGAAGATGCATTATGTCTTGTAAGGTGCCTTGCTTGGGAGGTTCTTTTGAAGTACTCTACCTAGACCCTAAGTGTAGGCGACTTTTAAGACAAATGATAAGATTTGTTTCAGATGTTCACGCCTCCAATTACTCATTAAAGTCCTTCTCCTTGAAGGACTTGTCAATGGTAGGTGATGTTTTAAAGTATAGTGTCGTAGATGTCGTCACACCCTCTACAGCTGCAAACCGTAGAATGAACTATCAGTGCATAGTTGAGATTATGCGGGACTTGTTTGGAGCTCCACTTCCAGAAAACCGATATCCAAAAGATCTTTTGAATCTCTATGAAAAGATGACGTCTGCACGTTGTGCTTCGTAAGTAACATAAATTATGTTTGAAAGAGTAATTATGTTTGATGTTGATTTTAAACATTCAAAGAACCGACTGAAATCGACCGAAATGGCTTGAAAACCACATAATCAAGTTTAGTAAAAAAACCACGGTTTAAATTTGAAAAATTAACCGAACAGCATATGGCAAGAAAATTTATATTTACACAAAAAAAACCGCAAAACCAAACCGTGATCACCCCTAATCCTAGGGGATCCATGCATTTAATGCAAAAATGTCTTTTTCAGATTGACAACGGTTATTTTTCCTGCCAGACCTCCAATTGTTTCATATATGCATTTAGACTCCTCTACATTTTTAAATGTAATCGTTAGATATTTTGGTTGTTTTTCAATATCCTTCAATTTAAGTCGTTCATTACCGTTTATATGATAAAACTCATCATCTTCCCAACACTTCAGAACATATACATCACCTACAAGCAAAACATAAAATTATTCTATTACTAACATAAATATCTCTCTCCTTACTCAAAACTCACATCTTACAAGCCCTCAATAATTGAAAGAAGACAAACAACAATCATCGATGGTCGTCTGATCAACATTCAAACCCTACAATCCCTCGACAATGGCTTTGATCACCGGAAGATGAGTGAAGTTTTGAGCTGTCTTGAGGAAACATAAATTATAGGGTTCTACAACCGTCACAGTGGAGGATACTTCATTTTTACAGTTCAACAGTTTTATGCTCATGCAACTCTCTCTGAAGATAGAAAGAGCATAGAATACAGAATGAAGGATGATGCTGATATAGTTCACAATTTATCTGTCAACACCTTGGCTACCACTTTCGGAAAGCCAACCACTACACTATCTCTCTCAAGCCTTCTCTCATACGGAGATAGTTTTATGAATAAATGTGAGCATAAGGATGCAGAGGAGATGAAGAAGTGTACATCTAATAGTGTCTTCAAGCCAGAATACATCTTGCTACATGATATATGTGTCTATATCATTGAAGGAAGGACTGTCGGTTATGATAAGTGCACTGACCAACAATTTAGAATCATGACAGTCATCCTAAAAATAGAAAATGTACACAGGAGCAGATACATCCTGATAAGGATATGGGAAGAGACTGAAAAGACCACCATTAGAAGAAGCTATGGTATAACCACATGCACAATACTATCTAGTATGAACATACCTCTTGCAAAACCCTACACCCATTCTCATTGGCAAATTTTTGGGTCAAAAGAAGAAGGGCAAGGAAGTTAACAAGAAAGACCCTGAAAGCCCTAAAGAAAAGATGGAGAAAATATCAAAGAAGAAGAACGAACACACTGCAATCTTAGCACATACATCAGGTGCAACCTTATCTTCAACAAGCATCACTATTGCATGCTCATCTGAAAGTGCTGTAAAGCCCGTTACAGTCCTTCAAGATATCGAACTTCATTTCACCAACATCATTTGTAAGAAAGTCGATAGCGGCATGAACAAGAGGGTTGGTGAACTATCAAATGCTGAAATCGACAGCTTGATGGCCACTGAAGAAAAAGTCGAGCAAAAAGAGAATTTAGAATAGGTTACATTAGTGATCAAAAGAAGCAAGCAACCAACAACCCAAACTGAACATGAACTTGAACATATCTTTGTTCCAAGAAGAAAAAAAGACATTCTGGTCAAAGCAAAGAAGTTAAAAAGAAGAAAGAAAGTTGTCTCGAAACAGCTTGTAGTTGCTCTAAAAATGAGAAAGAGCCAAAACAGCAAACAATTGAGAAGCATGTTGCAACTTCAAATTCATTAACCACTGAATCCTATGATAGACTCCTCAACAAAAGTCTCGAGGAATTTTTTGATGACATGATATCTAACTACAATCGATGGAAATCCATGACACTCCTTAAGCACAACTCTACTCAAGTGGAAGACCATTAGAAGAGGAATAAATCTTTAACTGGGCCAAGACAAGAGATATTAAATTCTTACTGCAAGATGATTTTATCGAGTCTCTTAGAGAAGAAAAGATGTGCGAAATGTTCAATTTCCTTGACTATCAAAGAAAATAGAAACAAACAAAAATTAAAATTATGCAAGAGCAAATAAAAGAAGAAGAAATACATGTTAAAAGAATTTTTAGAGGAAGTCATGGAAGCTGCAACTGGATCTGGACGTCAGTTCATTGCACAATTTGCAAAGGGAGTTGATGATGAAATGAAGGAAGTGGATGAATCTATGATGAGGTCTACTATGGAGGAAAACATAAAAAAAATGCTCTCACCAACACCTTCCATATTACATCTTACAGCATGAGAAGGTACATCTGGAATACCTACTCTCGAAGCCACCATGTCAAACTTATCCATTTTATTAGAGTTGGATCCCATTAAAGAAGAAGAACAGTTGTTAGACTACGACGATTCGCCAATTCATGAACAAGATGATGAAGAAATACATGAGGATATATCAACCCCAACATCAACTCAAAGGGAAGCCAGTGTTGTAATCAAAAGAGTCCTTTATGAGATGGTTGAAATCTATCAACCACCGATGAATGAACTAAGGAGGAAGTTGGACTCCTATATCCAACAAAATTTGTAGTAAAGCATGCTGCAAGCTTAGATGATGCAATAGAATATAAGATCTATATATTCTGCAAGAAATTGACAATGTTGTTCAAACATAAATTGAGCACCTTGTGATAACAAGTTTATCAGCTGCAAGAAACCAAAGAATGGTTGTTTTACAACCACCAAGATAACTGAATGTATCAGATCCCACTTACAGCAAGCAATCGTACCCTTTGCACTGATTGTAGACATTTTTGGTTCTTCATCAGACAATCAAACCATCTCTCTCTTACTCAAGAAACTTTCATACAAAATATTATTCACGTGGTGCAAATGTTGGTGAATGCCTTGAAAGAGCATATGTTCAACCTGGCGAATTATATGAATCTAAACTCATCCAAATCTTTGAAAAAGTTGAGGAAAGAAATTGAGCAAATGCCAACAAAGATCAAAGATTATCTACAGAATGACTGGAACAATCAATGCAAATAAAGAAGAATAATTGAAAACACTGCTAAGACTGTTGCTGATCAAACAACCAAAACTCTCAAGACAGTAACTAACACTCTTTCCACCTACTCCATCACACTAGATCACTTACAACAAGATCTATCTAAACATGACAAACGAGTAAGGAGCGTTGATGACAAAAATCTCGAGTTGATTGTTGAAGAAATGCATAATCTTCTTCAAGAATTCGGTAATCAATCAGGCCAACCTAGTGGAAAATCTCCTAAGACACTCAGAAACCCTTGTTGATGATGACAAAATAGAGAAAGAAAAATCCAAATGAGACTCTAAAGCACTGCAAGTTGTAGTTGAGAAAGTTATGGCCGATCTTGAAAAAGATGATGATGATGATGAGCTCTTAACCTCTAAACACAAAAGGATTGCATCACCATCTTGCTGCAGTCCTAGCTTGAAGAAAAGAAAAGACAATAAGCCTGAAGGTGGCTCTAGTGTTGCATTATTAGCATTTGGTAGGCTCGTAACCAAAAGTACAACTACAACAATTCAAGCTATAGCGTCTCCACCCTCTCAACAAAGAAGAAACAGACAACAACAACTACACAAAACCAAGCCTGTTGGTCCCAAGTGGTCAAAGGTTCAGAGGGGTGGTGAATGAACCTCTATTGATTTTTCAAACTAAAAACTTTCTATAGAACAGGTTCCTGTTTCGACAAAGAAGACAGTAACCTGCCTCAGATCAGCAACCTGGCCAAAGGCTGATTCAGGTTCCTGACCCGGCTTACAGTACACAGCAGAATAAACTAGATAGAGTTTCTTTTAGGAAAACCGTTTTCTTTTGTAAGGATGCTCTTTTCAAAGGCTTTTATACAGGATGCTGATGATGTGTTCTACAAGATAGATATGATAAAATAAATGCAATGCAGAAAGCAATAAACACATATGCTTTATAGTGGTTCGAATGTGGTGTAAGCCTTCTACGTCCACTCTACTCCTTCTCAAGGAGGAACCTCATTAGGTCAGTTTGATTTACAAGCCTCGCTTTACAAACCTCTTCCTAACAAGCTACGCCTACTAGAATCCCAAACTCTAGTTCTAGGCCACGATCCACAAAGGGTACAATCCCACAAAGGACACGTAGTCTGCATCTTTAGACTACACACTTAGCAAGGATACTATCCTCTCAACTAAGTACACCTAAAACAACTTAGCGCACACAACACAATGGTTAAAAGATAAAAAAGTTTTTCTTCAACTGGTGCGAAACAGTCTTGATCTCTGAAAGCTCCATTGCTATGATAGACTGTTTCTTAAAAGGTTGAGTGGCTGAACATGGATAAGCTTGAGTGCTCTGGAATATATTTGATTTTCCTCTCGACTCTGTTCAGCAAAGATTTCAGTCAGCCACACCTTCTATTTATAGATCTTGATCCGTTGGAAGAAGGTATCCATTGAAGGAAGATACTTCTCCATTTTGAATTTGAGCTTTGATTTTCCAAGATCTTCTCTGTGGCCGCATTAAATGTTTCTGAGTTGATCCTGACATGTGCATTTAATGCACCCACCATTTACTTCTGGACCTCTCTGGCATTCTTGTTGATCTGTCAAATCAGTATAGGTCCATGGCTGAAGTTCATGTAACGGCTACTTGTTGTCAGTTAGCTTTGCTCTTCTTCTTATTGCATGGTCTTCCTGATGCTGCTGTTTGCTGCCTTCAGCTCGCTGCTTCCTGTAGACTGCTGGCAGCTTTCTGCTTGTATCTTTCTGATTCCTTCGTGCAGCTTTCAGCATGCCGTTTCCCACAGCTTGCTGTCTTTTTTTTTTGTAGCATTCTATCTGCTTCAAGTGCAGATACTTCATTCAGCTCGCTGTTTCCTACAGCTTGCTGACTCTTAGAAGATGTATTCTTATATCTTCTAAGATTGGTTTTCCTTGATATTTGAAAAACCATTACATGATCTTCTGACTTAAGATCATGTAAATAATATGGAAACTAGGTACTGACATCCCTAAGCAAACTATTTTTGTCATCATCAATATAACAACTGAAATATCCCAACAAAGTCTGTGGGTGACCTTCACAAGTGGGAAACCCCATCATAAAAAATAGGATTTAACAGAAAGAAAGGCTGCTGAAAGAAGAACATCAAAAGAGAAACAACACGGTGAAGAAGATAAATAGGAAAAAAAAAAGATGCTGATAAGAAAAAAGAAAATTGTTTTTACTGAGTCAAACTCCCCAAAGAAGATAAAATATGTTGAAAATGGCATTGCATCTCTTGCAGCAAACACTGTTGTAACCAAAGAAGCTGAAAGAAAGGTTACAACTACCCCACCCTCACAGCAACAGAAGAGAGATGATGCACATCAACAACAACAACATAAGAGAAAGCTTGAAAGAGATCCATTTAAGAGAGGCATTGTGGTTTACAATAACAGAGTTGCAGGAGAGAAGAGAGCAGCAAAGAAAGAGTTGCAGAGGCAGTAAAGAAAAAATAGAAAGCAAAAAATGAGATGGCCTGGATTGATAGGCTATGATATAGTAGAAGAGGGAAAACTGCATTGATGAGAGAAGTAGATCGAGCTCTTCCATAACCACCACCTCAAAATGTCCCATGCATTGATCTGGACTGTGTCTCAGCAGACGTATCAGTCCTGCTAGATCAAAGACCTTTAAAAAAAATCATGCTTAGGATTTGGACAACATCAATAGAGTCGACTTACCAACTCATAAGAATCTATCTTTCGAAGAAATCATTCTATTTTAAAAGATTTGAGTATCTAAGATACTTCAGACATCTATACAAGGATGGACTCTTCAAGAACTTCGACACGTACTTAATTGCCTTGGAGAAATATGAATAGTTTGCTAGAGATGGAAGGTTGGAAACTCTGAAAAATCTGATCAAGCGCGTCAAGGAAGACAAGTTTGTACCTTTTTGTGTAGACATACATGAACCAAAAATTAAGAAGCTAGAAAAATCCAACGTTGAATTAATAGACAATCGGTGGAAATAAACGAAGTATGAAGCAAGAGTTGCACCTGAAATTTCTATCAAGATATCACTCTTTCAACCTCCTAAGTGAAGACATGAAGACTCGAACATATAACAAAAAAGTTTACTTTTATCTCATGTACCTTCTGTTTGCTTTGAATATTTATTACCTATTGACTCTATATCTTGTACTCATCACTTCAGTAAAACAAGTTCCATACATTTGAAAGCTTATTACAATCGTATTTTCCCTACAATGAATTGCATAATGTAAATGTTTTGTCATCATAAAAAAAAGGGAAATTATTAGTATTCAACTTCTAAAATCAGTCAAGTATTTAAGCAAAGATTCAAGATTTTAAGGTTGCTTCCTACAACAATCTAAGACAAACATCTTATATATTTTAACCATTTGTTGTGTGTTAGATTGTTTTAGATGTTCTAAGTTGACATGAAGTGTTCCTTGTTGAGTGTTATTAATCAAGTGTCTTGGCAATAACCATGTGTGGGTTATTGACATCCTATGTGGCTCTATCTTTGAAGTTTGCAGCAAACTGTGTGGAAGCTGAGCGTTAGTAGGTGTTATCGTTAGGTCTAGTGTTTGTTAAGAAGAGAGTCATGTAAATTAAACCATTTTTAACGAAGTTCCTCCTTATGAATGAGGAGAGTGGACGGTAATGGATTACACCACCCTTGAACCACTATAAGACCATGTGTGTTTATTTATTATTGTATCTTGCATTTATATATTTTTCTCTGTACTATATCATACAAACTCTTTTTAAAATCTCATAGTTGAAAAGACTTTCAAAATGACCTCATAGGCATAAAACTTTTCCACTAGTTGCACGAACTCTAAGATACAGCTTACTGCACTCATCAATAATGCTGCAAGCTGAGTCTGCACACAACGTTTGTAAACTCTTTAGGTTATAGCGACAATGTTCTGTTTGAAGATTTTTTGAAAAATCTATAGAGTTTCATTCATCCCATTTGAACATATGTGCCACTTGGAACCAACACGAATGATTAGATATTAATCATGATAGTAAGTTATTAAATGTAAATATAATTAGTGTCATAATTAAATTTTCATATAAATATATTAAGTCGGATCAAACTGATTGGTCAGAATCATCAACTCTAATTTCACTCAATAATTTGTCATTCATCTTGGACACTTGTTGTCTTGTTGATACTTCATGCATAAGCAGTTATTTTCAAGAGGTAAAAATTCATAAAATTGCATTTTAAAGGTTTTTTTTTATTCTTTTTAATTTTAAAAAAAGATAATATCACTTGAAAATAACTGAAGATTTCCAAATTAAAAAATTAGGGTTTTATATGGACTGACTCGTATTGGATTAATTGATTCAAGACTAGTCATAATCTTGTTTATTAATCCCATTCTATGCTACTTTTGATTGTATGTAGGGACTAGTTTGAATTGCTATGGATGTAAAATCTCCTCCTGCGAAAAGGCAGCGATTACCAACATCATCAAGGCATGTTTGGATGCTTTCCCGTTCGGCCGACAAGGAATTCGGTGATGAATACCAAATATATTTCGTGGATTTGGATTTGAATTCATCGAATAAAAATACAATAGGTGATGTGGATGGGGCTGGATACACCCATATTGTTCCTACTTTCCGATATGATGGAGGTATGAGGCCCAGAGCCTTTTGTATATTAGGTTGGACCTTATATATTTTTGAGGGTTATTTGTATTGTAGTGAGGGCATCAAATATCGAGGAAAGTCGGCACTTAAATTTGATCTTGATCCAACCGGGGGCTCCAACAGGAAATTTGAGGATTCGGAGCTTGAGAGCTTAACTGATATGCATTCCTCCAAACATGGTCCTTGTGCCATCCCCACCCCGGATGGTAAAAAAATCCTTGTTTTCTCAGCTGGATTCCATCATCATGATCTAGAAGAAGCTGGTGAAACTCATTTTGAGATGTATGATCCTTTGACTAACTCCTGGGAAAAACTCCCTGAGATACCCTCTCACTATAATCAAAGTCATCCGTACAACATGAGCGTTGATGCATATAGTTTCATCGATGAGCATCTCTTCTACATTCAACTGCGCTGCGGAATGTTTATTTTGGATCTTAAATCACTTGAAAAGGGGTGGGAGTGTATTGGTGATCCGCGTCTTGATCAGTGCGTTCCTTGGAAGGGCGGTTATTTTCTAACAATCAATAACAAGTTTGTTTTCCTATATGAGTGGATACATGTGTTAGAGGAGTTGGGTTGTCTCGAGATCCAATGGCAATGGAGAAGGCAGAAACAGCAGTGTTTGTTAAATTATCATCGTTTCCTGACTCTGATATAGAGCCTTTTGAACGAAATAATCGTTCCGTCACACTTGTGCATCATGATGTTGACTGTGGAGTTGTTCATTGGTGTGCTTTAAAGTCGGGATATGTTCCCTTCACCGAGGATGATATTGTTGGGGATGCTAGAGTTTACACTCGTGTATTGATTGATGCTTGTGTCACTCATCTTGCCAAACTCGATACCACCAGTATTACCAAGTCCTTGCACTTGCTCATTGATCATCACACTACTCTCAGATATCTTAAATTTGTATCAGCCGCTTGAGTCTCTGTCCATGAGAAACTGTGTTGGATGTTTGTTTCTTCTTTTATGTCTGTCCATAAGAAACTACTGTATTGGATGCTTGTTGGTCATGGTGTGCGTTTTTGCTTAATATTAATATAGGATGCTTCTTGGTCATGGTGTGTGTTTTTTGCTTAATAATTAATATTAATATAGGATGCTTGTTGGTCATGGTGTGTTTTTGCTTCATAAATAGGAATTGCTAAACAGAGTATCACAATAAATACAATGTAACGAAATGTGATCTGGAGCCCTATCGGGCTCATAACGATAATCATAAAACAGTTCTTCTCCAGCACCAATCCGTTCTTTGGCAAATATGCCGACCCTGTGGTCTCCAGCCACCATGATGACCTGCCATGTAAGGAGATCTTAGTAAATATAACCAGAGACTGGTGAAGAAATCAAAGATAATTTTTCAAGCAATATATTATTGCAAGAAATATAATTTATTAAACCATGGTCGTAGATAAGTAATGCCCCTACTTCTGGGGATGTGTATATTACTGCACCATGTACAGAGTACTAAACATACCAACATAATCATGCAAGGAAGAGTGATTTGTATACCCAAGGCATCATTTATTTTGCACCAGTTACCTTAGCATAGCAATTTGGATCAGGAGAATGATTTGCAAACTTCAGTTTGTTGCCCTTTCGGTAAGCATCAAGCACAAACTGATCATGAACAAAGAATCGTCATTTAAGCCAGTTTCTATTATGTCTTTTCGTTTTGGGGGGGGGGGGGGGTGCAATTGTATAGAAAGGAACAACTTTGACAGTGTAAGTTTTATCATGCCTGATCATTTAGATTAAAGAGAAATGACGAATTTTCACGATCATAGATCTTTCCACCCTTGTCAGCTTCACGGTGCGAAATCAGTTCACCAGTGTATTCGCCAAGGTATTCGTGCTTGCCAACACTATTCTGCCATTCTGAGTATGTGTGAGTTTTGAAACAGAAAGAAGAAATTCCTGAAGCCAAACATCAGTATATTCCAAAATTACCTTCAAGAAAGCTCCCCAGCCAGATATGTCAGATCATCCCAGCAAAACCTAAAATGAACTCAACAAGCATTATTATTGGATATGAAGTTGACTCTCCAACATCTACAAGAGAACCTAGTCAGATTCTACTAGTCTGAGGACCAAACACAGAATTTGATGGGGTAAATAAAAATATAAGAGATTTAACATTCATCATCCTTCTCAAGATATGTGCTAAAACAGCCATTTGTTCCAGATTTCCTATTAATCTAATCTTCTTGTGGTTTATTGCTCTGCAAACTCCTTTGTCTCTAACAAATTGGTCCGACCTGCCGGATCATGACAAGGAGCAAAGCAAGAGTTGATGCCCTAGAAACAGGACTGTCTACGTTAGAGAAAGGAGTTGAGGGTCTGAAATCTGAACTGTACGGAAGAATCGATGGCCTAACAATGCAGTTCAACGGACGCATCAACGGAATTGAGGCAATGCTAAAACAGTTACTGGGAGAAAAGGGCAAGGACCAAGCGGAATCATCAAATATTGCTACAAATTGAAGGGCACCTGCAACAACTATAAATCTCGACCGTGATCGTGTCCCACCTGCACCAACACCGGCGAAGCTGGAGCTTCCGTGTTTCACGGGGGACAATCCGTCGGCCTGGATTTTAAGAGCCGAGCAGTATTTTCGAGTGGATAATACCCCGGAAGACATGAAGATTGAGTTAGCTCTTATTGCTATGGAAGGGACAGCCCTTCAGTGGTTACATTGGATACTTACCAGGTTTCCAGAAATGGGATGGAGAAGATTCACTATTGAACTGCTTCGCCGTTATGGAGATGACCCACGTACGAATCCATACGAAGCCTTGGCCGCCACTCGCCAAACCGCTTCAGTGGACGAGTACGTGGATCTGTTCATCTCAAGGCTATCATCGGTATACCAATCTACCCGACTCGATTGCCTTGGGATTGTTCCTGAATGGTCTGCGAGAAGACATTCGACTCCGGATACGATCAAAAGATGCAGAGGAAATATGTGCAACTATGCACCTGGCCAGAGAAATTGAGCGAGAACTGGCTCCCACCCACCCACCTTCGCGATTCACGCAATATATTAGTCGATCCATTCCACCTCGAAATGACTTCCAAAACAGGGGGGGTGGACGTTCCTTCCCAGTCGCTAGTCAATCGCGAACTGGGGGAGGAAACACCCAAGGCTCACCACCGGTCACTTACAGCCGTGAATCCGGATCTCGAGCCGCTGCCGAATCTAAGGGATCATACACCCCACCACGATCCCGAGAAACCAGCCACATGACTCACTCGGGAGTACAGCGATCTGCGCGCAAAAGGGTTGTGCTATAAGTGCAAGAAACCCTACTCTCCTACTCATGTGTGCGCCAAACAGATCCTTATGGATTATACTTCTAGACGATGATGATGATGATGGAGAACCCGTTGATTTTGAGACACCGCCAACGGAAGTAAATGAGGATGTTCATCAGCTCCAATCTCTTGAGCTGTCGGCCGTGGCTGCGTACGGGTCGATGGGCCCAAAACTATGAAATTGATGGGGGTAATTAAGGGCGCTCCGGTGGTAATAATGATTGATAGCGGGGCGACCCACTGCTTCATCTCTTGAAGCATTATCCAACTACTGGAATTGGAGAGGGACGAGTCATCCGTGTTACCAGTTCGCCTCGGAGACAGAAAGAATACGCACACTACGGAATTCTGCTCGAACCTCAATTTGTCCTTGGGGGGCGCGCAGTTTGAGATCGCAGCCTATGTGTTTCCGGTTAGTGGGGTCGACATCATACTGGGAGTTACTTGGCTATCCACTTTGGGAGAGGTCCGTGCTAATTGGGCCAACATGACGATGACTTTCACGTTTCGAGGGCAACAAATCCGTTTGTGTGAGGATCCTTGCCTTGCTTGCAGGCAGATTTCAGCCGCACAGTCACTCAAGATGACAGAGATAGAAGGATGCTGGATGATATGGACGATAGAACTGACCCAAGTTGATTCCAAGGATTTGACAGGTTACCAGAGGACGTACACGGGCTGTTCCGGGAATTTCCTAAGGTGGTAGGATCGATTGTGAAATTACCATATCGGAGGGAGAATGACCATTGCATCCAGGGTCTTCACCTGTCTCTGTGAGGATATACCGATACAGTGTTGCACAGAAAAACGAGATCCGAATGCCTTGTTGACGAAATGCTTACAGCGGGTCTTATCCAGCCAAGCTCGAGACCCTATTCAAACCCGGTACTATGGTACATAAGGATAGCAGTTGGCGATTTTGTGTGGATTATAGAGAACTGAATAAGCAAACGATCCCTGATAATTATTCCATTCCGGTGATCCAAGAACTCTTGGATGAGCTTCACGGAGCGGCATGGTTCACACGGTTGGATTTGCGATCAGGATACAATCAAATTAGGATGGCACCTGAAGATGTTGCAAAGACGGGGTTTCGCACCCACTCGGGCCACTATGAATTCGTGGTCATGCCTTTTGGTCTCCAAAATGAGCCTTCCACATTTTAGGCAATAATGAATGATCTGTTTCGGCCACTATTACATAAGTTTGTATTAGTATTCTTCGATGATATATTAATTTACAGTGTTGATAGACCCACTCACATTGAGCATCTCCGAGAAGTTTTAAGTTTACTGATGAAGGCGTTGTTTGTGGTGAACCCGAAGAAGTGTTCGTGGGTGCAACAGTCAATTGACTATTTAGGGCATATGGTGGCGGCAGATGGGGTTCGAATGGATCCATCAAAAGTAGTGGCTGTGTTACAATGGCCGACGCCGAAATCAGTAAAGGGGGTGCGAGGATTTCTTGGGTTAACAGGTTATTATCGGCGGTTTATTAAGGGTTAACTGGCCCGAAATGATGAAGGCGGTTACAAATTTTGTGGCGGATTGTTTAGTGTGCCAACACCAGAAATCAGATACACGAACTCCAGCAGGGTTGTTGCAACCACTTCTGATCCCTTCTCGTGTGGGGAAAATATCAGTATGGACTTCATAACGGGACTTCCCCGTTCACAACGCTTAGACGTGACTTGGTGGTGGTGGATCATCTATCTAAGGCGAGCCATTTTATTGGGTTGTCTCATCCTTTCACATCAAAAGGGGTGGCGGAGGCAATGGCGCGTGAAGTGGTACGATTACATGGAGTACCGAGATCTATTGTCTCGGATAGGGATCCAATTTTCTGTGGCTCGTTTTGGAAAGAGTTGTTCAAAGCCACGGGTACACGATTAAGGATGAGTTCTTATCATCTGGAATCCGATGGACAAACCGAAGTGATGAATCGCTGTTTAGAGGCTTATTTGTGCTGTTTTGTTTCGGAGCACCCACGCCGATGGGCGCAATGGCTACCGTGGGCCGAGTACAGTTTCAGTACTAGCTTCCACTCCGTTACGGGTTGTACGCCTTTTGAAGCCATCTATGGTAGACCTCCACCCACCATGACCTAGTTCTTACCCAGGGAGGTACGTGTCAAGGCTGTGGCCGATGATTTGTTAGCTCGTATGAGATTTTGAGGAACTTAAAACATCATTTAGAGAAAGCGCAACAACGGATGGTTCATCAAGCTAACAAACACCGTCGAGACGTGGAGTTTCAGGTGGGGGATTGTGTATTCCTTAAATTTCGACCATATCGACAGGCTTCGTTGTTCAAAAAACTGAATGCTAAACTGGCGCCCAGATTCTTTGGGCCGTTTGAAGTTGTGCAGCGCATTGGGAAGGTAGCTTACCGTCTTCTACTGCTGGAGGGAACTCGAGTGCATCCGGTGTTTCATGTTTCTCAGTTGAAATCGGTTGTGGGTAACCACCCCGTGGAGCCTAATTTACCACCTGATTTGTATGATGACTTTCCGGAGTATGTTCCATCGAGGGTGCTGCGTTCCCGGGAAGTTTGGCATGGGGATGACCAAGTGACACAGTTGTTGGTCGTATGGGAAGAACAGTCGGAGGAGGAAGCCACCTGGGTCGTTGAGATGCATTTCCGAGCTCAGTTTCCGGAATTTCGCCTTGAGGACAAGGCTGTTCTAAAGGGGAAGGGAGTTCATATGGATATTGTTTATCAGCGTAGGGAAGAAAGAGTCAGGGTTGAGGAGCTGGAACTCATGGGAGAGTAAGAGTCATTCAAGGAGAAATTATGAGAATTTAAGAGCTGGTCAATGAGTTATTAATTATGTGCCAGGTTATCTTAATTCCACTCAAGTCATTTAATTCCAGTCATTAGTATTGTTTTGGGTATAAGTATTTTGAAATCCCTAGTTAGGATCATCTTGGATCATTGAACTTTATCAGCCTTTGGATTGGGCGGGAGGTTTCCCGATTATCATTGTTCCAGATTTCCTATTAATCAAATCTTCTTGTGGTTTATTGCTCTGCAAACTCCTTTGTCTCTAACAGTACATGCACATATGAAAAATGCATGAGATCCAAAGATAAGCATGCATTTTAGTACTGCTGTACTGGTATGCCGGCTGTAACAACTCTCTTTTAGAAAGATCAGCAAGATGAAACAAAATCAACTAAAAATCAATTTGAGTACAAAAGGTAGATCAAAGAGGACAGCGACATAATTACCCTCTGTTGTTGTTTTAAAAGAAGCTTCACATTCCTGCATTCGTAATTATCACCTCTTTGATAAGGCACCCCAAGAGTGCCATCACCACAACTGTCAAAACAAATGAAATAGTATAACTACTTTGCAAGATAGAAACTATTCTGTGCATAGAGACGACTAAGAACTATATAAACCTAGTTTATATAGTTACAACGAATGTATATTTATGTCTTACAATGCTCTATTCATAGTTCTTTCACAATCTCTACGACCCATCGGAACCTGGAAAACCAAACATCAAACGAGCTCGTGTGATGAAGAAAAAAGCTAAATACGAATGAGAAAGATCAAAATATAGCAACTGCCTTTTCAGATTCAATGGTAAGAAGACACACCTTCAAGTGCCTTTCTTTGTCGTGGCTCTATACGCCAAACTCGTGTGATGATTTCTTGAAATCTGCTTTGAAATAGTATCATCTTATCTAGTTTAATGTGCTTCAATCTTTCTCCCTTAAACCAAACCAACTATTATAGCCTATTCTAAGTTCAAAAGTTTGGAGACTTTAACATTAGAGATTCTAAGTTCAACTCATTGTCATAGCAACGAATAGAAGGTCATGAGGAATGGAAACAAGAAGAGAAGTAATATGGAAGGAATATTGATGGCTGAAGCATCTCCTGTTAATTGTACGGACCCAGAAAAGCTTCCTGCAGTTCCGGTGGCCGTGGAAGTAGTGTTAGATACAGTAATAGCTTTGCAGCTTCCAAAGGGTGCTCCGGCCTGCATTAAGTCAATTCACTTTTCAAAAATGTATTTCTTTTTTCTTTTTCATTTGTGATTTAGATTCATCACATAAACAGAAATGAACATCACAAATTAAATTTATTTAATTTTAAGTCCAATTAAACTGGAGGCAATACATCCTGCCTACTTTGAATCAGTTCTCTTATTAATTAACTTTGTCCGGTGAGTATTGGACGCCCTTGTAATGACTGAGTTATGTTTCACAAAAAACTCATATTGTGAATGGATTGAGAAATTTAAAGCCTAAACTACAAAAAGAGAGGAAGCAAGTTTACTTGATGATACAGTATTTATGGGGTCTGTAATGTCTTACGGGTCTATAAGTAATAAATTATTCAATCAAACCATGTTTGGATGAAAGAGAGGCACACTAAGCTCTAAGAATTGTCAGAATTTTTTTGTGATTCTTTGATGTCAGACAAGCTACTCAGTAATTCCAATTTGAAGAGAACACATTCTTTCATATGTTATAAAACCATTCACAAGCTATCAAGACTATTTTTGCTTTATATATAACTTGCTCTGTTATGATCAATTCGTAATTCTAGCTTTGATTGTGAACCAAAGAAATCCTTTTTATGTACAAAATAAAGACGAACCTGGCAAGCAGAGAGAGTACTACACCCGCATAACGTCTGGCCATTCATTCTATCCATAACATCAAACACGCCTCCTCCATCACTTCTCTGCAAGATATCAAATTATTACTCAAATAGCAGAAACATCGACTAACTAATATCTAACTTCTAAGTATCAATACCATGTAAAAGTTCACCGCCACAAAATTGGGCATCAGATTCCCAGAAGACTTGTAACACGTTGAAACCATATCAGCAAGTGGTGCAGAATGCTCTTTGCAAGCTTCATTTTCAACTGGAATTGTTGGAAAGTAGTTCATCAGAAATAGGGAGGCACTTTTTGAGTTAAGCGCCTTCGATTCTTTTCTATTGGGGCATGAGCCAGGTTTAACCCCTGGATCACCGGCTGAAACGCATTATACAATGAGCATTTCTATTGCAAGCCGCAACCAAGTAAATCCCATAATTAATAACCAGCCATTGATCCATATACAGTATACTTACACTCATTTTCCACCATGTATCTCCACTGATACGCAATTCCTTCACCTGCCTCTTTCGAAGAATCAGAAGTGAAAACCAGTAGCCTATAGTTGTTCTTCACCATGCTGTTAATAGTTGGCCAATCATCACTTTTCTTCGGCATTTTAGCAACGGGGGTACCAATATTTGTCCAGACCAGCATCAGTAAACACTCTTGTCAATCCTTTTGGTGCATGAACATAATCCTCGATTATTATGGTAACAATCTCAGTGGGGTTCTGAGTCAAGAACGCTTCCACTTCTCTCAATGTATTGATTGCCGGTTCCTATTTATTTTGATCAAAAGATGGCACATCACAAAACTATACAACACAACAAAACAGCACAGATCAAAGCGAAGAAAAGACGTTAGAGGATTACAAAGGCGGTGAAGTTGTAGCATTGGCCACGAAAAGAATGACAGAGCCAGACATCATTCTTGAAATCATACATATCCAGCATCAACCCCCTCACTCCATTCTACACAAAGCCCAAACACAAAAGGCAAGATCAATACACCAATGATGAACAAGCAATCACTAGCAAATAATAACGAAACGACAAATATCATACTCTCAATTGATCAGTAACAGAATCTTCTTGATTATAGAAAGTGATCCTCTGAGCACCGGTCAATAATGGAGCATCCACAATGGAGAAGGCATTATGAGTCACCAACCATGAGTACTTGTTAAAGGGAAGACCACTAACCTATTACCACAGTCACACACACAACTATACAAACACATAGTCATCAAAATTCACCATTATTGTCAGAAACAGGATAATCATCACAAAGGAATTCTTAAAAGAGTATTACAATGGAAGTAGGTATAGTAGCTTGGCCCCTGATGCAGAAGGGTTGAGTTTTCCCAAGTGAAGGGCAATTCCCACAGTAAAGACCAAGGCCACAATCGGTTGCAGTTGAGCATGATTCAAGAAGCTGTTAAGGTGGTTGTGAGAAATCAGACCAAAATTGATGAAAGAAAGAATGAAAATGCAGGGATCCGAGGAGAAATACCTGGCAGTCGCCAATGGAGCAAGCTGTGATGGTGGGAATGAAGAGGAGAAGCAAGAGAAGCAGAAATTGGCGCCGAATTGAGTGTGCAGCGGTGCATGAGTTCATACTGTGGACCTCCGAGAGTGAGAGCAGAAATGGAAGGGAGATGTCTGAGAGACATTAGACATATACATAAATTAAATCAATATAATTCTTGGATTAATTACTACAGAGATTGTGTTTGCATTTCCCAAACTAAGGTGCACCCCACCCCACCCCCAAACAAAAAAGAAACCTATTTAAAAAAAAAAGTGAAAAGAGAAAGAAAAAGAAAAATACACAGGTCAGATGATGATATTTGAATGCACTCTTTATTTTCCACTATTTAGAAAAAAAGAAAAAAGTGAGAGAAAAAGGATATAATTATAAATTAGTCTATACATTACCAAGCTTGAAACTCAACTAAATTTTTGAAGCTCAAAATCAACTTGAATCCAGTTTTGTTTTTTTTTTTTTTGTTTTTTTCTATTGAATGAAAATGCTTGATTTAATTTAAGTTGATTACTAAAATTTCGAAACTTGAATTTGAACAGAATTGATCTAAGCTCTTTCTTCTTGTTTTAATTTAAGCTCTATTGAATTAAAAAATACTAAATATAAGCTTGACTTGACTCAACAATAGTATAGGTATAATGAGCTAGTTGCAACTTACAAAATAATCAAAAATGCTTAATAACTATTACTTAGTCACATAACTATAACTAAAAATTAATAATAAACGTGTAAATGATAAAATAATATTATATTTATTATATTCCATGTTAAACAAGAATTGTGTGCCTATTAGATCAAGTATCATTAAACTCAATTTTTCAGACTTAGTAGTTTCTCGAGTAATTTGAGCTAGGAACTACTCAACTAACTTTAAAATTGAGTATAATTTGGTTTGAACAATAATTAATTTGGTTTCCCATTAAAAAGATAGTACTATATATGTTGGAACCATAATGGAAGAGAAGGCCGACACATTTGGTCGGTTTCACAAAAGAAATTTGGAGAAGTTGAAAGATAAATAAGGGCTTACTATTAATGAAGCAGGTTTGGTTTTGTAGAGTGGTGTGGGGTTTTCCTTTTAACTTCCAACTCTTATTTCACCTACTTGTCACTTGTAACCCCTCCATAAATGTTGTTCATATTACCATTTTAATAATGTTGATTAAAAAAAAAAAAATGTTGCTCCTCTGAAATTTAAAATATATAATAGTAATTACACTACTATTTTCGGAAATTTGGTCAAACTATCAAACAAATATTTGAGTCTACTCGGTAGTGTGCTTGTGATAATGTGGAAAGCAGCTACGCCACACCAAACGGGGAATCTTTCCTTTCGGCAAAAACAGTATTGGAAAAAAGTAGTTGTCCTAACAGACAGGAAAGCGGAAGCCATGGAAGCAGAAAACGAGGAAAGACGTGTAAAAGCAGTATCGACTAACTCTCCTAACTGGTTTTTCTCCTCTCCTTAGCTCTACGCGCTAAGCTATATGAACCTTAGCGAGTCTACTGTCTCGACTAATAAGCTAACCAGGGGCTCATCTCGGAGTCCACATTCATCCACTGAAGGTGGGACAAAGAAAAGAATTGAATTCAAAAAATTCCACTCTATACTGTGTTAAGAGTGGAGACCTACCTGGAAAAGTGTTTCCTCATTCTCGAAAGATCAAGTCGAAGGTTGGATTGACCCCTTCGTTAGGAATTGAATCAGAATTGGCTGCACATGAACCGGTCGAGTAAAGTGAATACCTATTTGACTGATGGATTCTAAACCTGGGGTATGACATGGGCTTGTTCTCGACTCGAATGCCCAATTTCCAATATCGAGGAGTGGAGGGAATTATGAAAGAATTGTTCGTCTATCCCCTGCACCCTAATTGGCCAAAGATCTAAAAATGGAAGAAGGAGCTCTTTTGCTCGCCCCTATCTCTAAAGGGGCATGAGCACTGCACTCCGGGGATGAGATTCATTTTTTGGTAAAATTTGTCAAAACTGGATGAAATCAAACACATGTACTGAAATTGTGAGACTAGATTGAAAATCATGATAATTATGAAATTAAAATCGAAAGACACCATAGTTATGAAACAAAATTGATTTTATCCCTAATTTTGGAGCATATTTTTACATTAAATTTCTTCTCATGACGAAATCATATATATGAAATAGTCTTATATAATTAGTTTATGTATAAATTAATGATATAGATGCTTAAAGTAAATCATTTGGGATTTATAACTTTATGTATATACAAAACTTATAAGACCATCTCACGAATATATTTCATGAAATGAAACCCTATATCATAACAACTTATATTAAGTGTCGTTTTAGATGTTTATGCTATCCCAAATTATTTCTATTATTATTTCTTGACCAAAAATTTAGAAATTTGGATTTTTTTTATGGAATTCTCTTTAAATTTCTAAATTAATAAAGAACATATTTGTTTAATTATTATATTTCTTAATGTATAAAAAAAACTTTAAAATTATACTATGTTTATTGAGATGGGAGTGAATATTAATAATTAAATATGTTAGTGCAATTAGTGGCAAAAGGGACAAGCTTGGATGACGTTAACTAAAACGGGCACGCGCTTGTTTTGGAAGATAAGGAAATAAAATGAAATAAAATAAAATAGTTGAGACAGAAATTAAAAAGGGAGAAGAATTGCAGCCTTACCCACTGCAGGGGAAAAAAAAGAAAAAAAAAAACATTCTTAAAGGGCATTGCAGGTTGATGTGTGAGTTTGGGAGATGGGGTGTGACCCTCTTGTCTGCTCTTAAAAAATAATAATAATAAATAAATAAATAAATATATATATATATATATATATATATATATATATATATATATATATATATACTAGTTGAGAACACGTGCGTTGCACGTGGAGAGACTAACTCGTGAGAGCCATTTTTTGGTTGATTTTGTGGGTGTTTTTTTCCCTTCACTTGTTGTTTAATATTTTTTTGAAGTGTGTTTAAATTACTTATCATTTGATTATTATAAGTTAATGTATTTTCAATTTAATATGGGTATCATAACAACAATAATTTATTAAAAAATATTATTCGATTAAAAAATTCTTGTTCCACTATTCCTAATAAAAAAAGAATAATAAATCTAAAACGAAAGATTATAATTCTAATTTGACCGCTAACTATATCTTTTCTTGTTTGATCTTCTTTACCGTCCTAGTCTTCTTTCTTCGTGATTTGGTTAATAAATCTTTGATTGTCCGATCCTCCTCACCGCTTGATACGTGGATGCATTCCTTGTTTTTTGTCATCCCAATTCTTCATTTTTTTTCTTGTTTTCATCATCTGTTGTGGTGGCCACTGTTACTATCGTTGTCGTGGTTGTATTGTTTAATTTATCATCTCTTATCTCCATGGGTTCCAATTTTTCTATTGCTTCAGCTACTGCACTCAATCTTCCTCCTTCAACTTTCGTATTGTAGTTTAGGACAATTAGAAAACGGACCTCACTCGCTCCTTGTAAGATCAACCGTCTGTAGTATTCAGATGTATTTTGGCCCTACATATGATTTTTTGTTAAAAAGAACAAGAAAGATAGATTTTAGCAATCTATATAAATATTCTTAGACAAGCATTGATTTATAATTGTACAAGGGATTGTTTTATATTGATATTGAGTTCCATTGTCTCACCAAAATATATAAATTTGGATTTTATTATAAAATCATAATTGAAAAAATGCATTTCCATCTGCTTCATCATAACTTAAAGAGGAGTTAACCCAAATAACAATATAAATATGAGTCATTCTATTCATCCACCTTTTTTTAGTTAGATATTTTTTTTTTTAAATCATTTACTGAAGAAATATTATTACCTTCTCAATAGACTTCAAGTAGTCTTCTACTGAGCATCCAACATAAATTGATGTCGTGTCACCAAACATTGTCATTGTTGCTTCAAGATGACCTTGTATCACACTTAGTTTAACTACGTATCTGCAATTAATGAATTTATATAAGTATAGTTGCATGTCATTGCATGTTTTATTTTGTGATTTATAATTTTAATTTTTTACCTCGGTGTTGTTTGCACTGGGTCATCTTTGCACTTTCTACATATTGTATTTCCGCCATCTATAGGTGTCGATGTTGTGCATTTTTTACATGCGTTGTACCATATTTTTATTTCATTCTCTACCTTGTCCACAACTCCATGAAATAATAACATACATTCTACATTGAGAATGAATACATGATATACGGTCTAATATAAAAACTACCAAATAATTTAAATAAGTTTTTGGATCTCCTGGGAATATGGATATCATCTTATCATTCAACTTATCAACTTGCTCATTTTTTGCAGATAATATGGCTCGCTCTGTCATGTATTTTGCTGATTCTGCATTCTTCTGTAAGTCTGGGAAAATAGTATTGATGAGTCGTTGTATAGAATCTTCTTCATTATCACACTCAATGATCATTTCATTTGGAATTGAGATATTTCCTTCCTCATCTGTTGGTTCCTCTCCGTTACCAATTCATAGTAAGAATTCACTAAAATTAGGATCTTTTGCAGCTCTCATATTTTTAAATAACGGTATTTTCTGCATTCTTGGCTACAGATATGATTGGACCACGCTATTAGAAATTGTTTGCAAAATTATTGCCCTTGGGACAACAGGTAAAACTTGTCTAAAATCTCCTCCAAAAACTATCACTTTTCCACCATCTTTATCATTTCTAGTAACATCCTTCGGTAATGTATCCACATTTTCAATTGCCCATCGTTTTGCCATTGAAGCTTCATCCCATAAAATCAAATTTGTTTTATGCAATAATTCCGCGGCACCACTTTGTTTGGAAATGCAACATTTACTGTTTTCATCTGTATTTATTGGTATTTTGAATCATGAATGTGTTGTTCTTTCTCCTGGCATCAATGTGGCTGCTACTCCAGATGTGTAAGTTGAGAACTACAGGGTATATCTCATTTAAATTGAATTCAAAAATTCTCCATAATGCCTCATGAGCCGACACCCATCTTGCATCTTGGAATTGTTTGATTTCATTGATCACATTATCACCATCATTTTGGGTTAGATTAATTGTCACTCTATCATGACCTATGTAAATATACTTGCAAAGGTACTTCACAGCCGTCACCCCCGAGCATATCTCAACATTGATGTGACAGTTATATGTGGATAACAAATATGGATTGTAAGGAACCACCCATTGATTATTCAATTCAGCATTGCGAACTTCAACAACCATCCCATTTTTTCGTCTTTTGTAGATTGGATAACTATCTTTACCTTGTATGGTGTTTTCATAAAAAAAAATCTTGGATAATGAGATTTACACTTATCTACAGATTAGAGTGGAAATGAATCACTAAAAGTTGGTGAAATATAAACAAAATAAAGATAGAGAATGACTTAAAAATTTATAACATTAGCATTTGATTACTAATAAATTCTAATATAGTTTGAAACAAATATTTTAATGAATTTTCAATTTTTATGGATAACGACATTTGCACTTACCTTTCTCCATACATAAATTTTTCGGATTTTTTTTACCACATGATCCATGCAACATGTGTTTCTTCACCAATTCATATATTCGAGGATTATTTTCTTCATTAAGAATTTCAGCACATACAAACTTATCAAACTAGTCAGCTGTATGAATTTTATACTCACCCTTTAAAATTATAAGTACAATGAAACCTCGATAAATGAATGTTCGATAAACGAATAACCTCGACAAATGAATAACTTTCTTCGGTCCCGACTTGGGCCAATGAGGTAAATGAATAACCTTAGTAAATGCATTAATGAATTTTTTTTTTTGAATTCTTAAAGGCCCCATGTAAATATAAATGAATAATCATTAAAATACATAAGATATATATATATATATATATATATGTATAAATACTAATGATGTATTTAGTCTATATATATATGGTGCATGTATTTCTAATGTTGACTCTAAGTATTCCATACATAGAATCTTATTAGTTAATGATACATGTACCTAGTCTATATATGTATAGTAAAACCTCCATAAAATAATACTCGATAAATTAATAACCTCGATAAAACTAATAATTTGTCCGGTCCCAACTTGGGACCAGTTCAAATTTGGACACCAATCAATTAAATAATAAGATAATATTTTTTTTTTGGAAATCCTAGTGTATATTTAAGGTCCCGACGAAACTATAAATTAATAATTATTAAAAAATTCCCAGATACAATATATATGTTATTCACTTGAACATCCTAAGACAATTTAGTAAAATATGAATCTACTGTTACTTGCTTTTTGAACACCTTTTAGATGAGAAGCCATTGTTGTGTATGGTTTAGAAATAATACAATGGATCATTATATATTGATATACTTCTACACAATATACATATATACGTAAGTCCATGAACCATTCTTTTACTTTGGTAAAAAACAATGAATGAGACCATTCAAACTTCCAATTAACATGATTATGTGAGTATACATTCTTTGAATGGTAATTAAAATTTGTGTTTTAATTTATTTGTCATCAATAACTAATGTACATTGTAAGTGGATTATACAACCTCTGAATTTTGAAGGTCAGTTATGTATATACGTTAAAACCTCTCTAAATTAATAAATTATTAATTTATCGATTATAAATTAATAAAATTCTCCGGTCCCAACAATATTAATTTATAGAGGTTTTACTGTATATGGTGCGTGTATTCCAAATATATACTCTAAATATTCCATTCATAGAATCTTATAGATACATGGTGCATGTACATGTAAAATAATTGTAATGATAAAAAATATATATAAAAATAACCTTTAAATAAATAAAAATTCGATAAATGAATAAATTATTCATTTATCGATAAATAAATAATTTCTCTAAATGAATTTTTTTTTTCTAGTCCCAAGGGTATTCATTTATAGAGGTTTCACTGTAGATGAGCATGTGGTAGTCCTCTTTTCTGAAATTCGACCACATGAACATGTGCATCAACTTTTTTGAATATTTGTTTCTTAAATAATTGATCTTTCAAGTCATGCAATTTTGCTCGAAAAACTCTCACAACTAAATCTTGACGATCTTCAGCTTTTTGACCTTCATACAGATTTTTTTGTATTTCTTTCCAATCAGGATTGCAAGTAATGGTGATAAATAGATCTGGTTTTCCAAATCTTTGGACTTACGTCAATGCATCAAGATATCTCCTTCACATATCCCTTGGGCCACCAATAAATGATGCAGGAAGAAAAATTCTCGATCCATCTTCACTACCACAAAATTCACCTCTAAAAACACTATCCACCCCTTGGTAGAATTCAGTTCTCAAATTTGCTTGGTTCAAACAGAAAAATTGTAATCTTGTTATCTCCAATTTTATATAATTGTCAACTGCATATTGTTGTAACAATCTTCCCGCAAATAATAGAGTAGAGTGTCTTGGATCTCTAATTTGTAACTTATAACAATTGTATTCTCTGCAAGAGACTCTTTTTGCATTTCCTTTTACCACAACTGATTATGAGAAACAGTGGTTGGAATGATTAGAATGAACATAAACTCTTTGATCATATTTTTTAGGAATACGTATGTTGTAGTACATAAATAAAATTAAATTTTGAAAAAAATTAATTATTTCTCAAAATATATATGTTCTTGAAATATATTATAACATAAATATGTATCTTTCTCTTTTCCATGCACATGTTCTTGTATATGAACCTTATGAATATTTTGGTGTCATCTTGTTTCACCTCTTGGAAATAGAAGAGGGTATTGTAAAGGGTCATAACATCCAAAATAATGAATTATTCTATATTGGTCTCCGGAATGAGCACTAACAATAATATCTCATTCAAATCCTACATTATCATTATTTCCCTCAATCCAAATAGCTGCAACTTGATCTACTGTCGGAGCATTATAAACTTGTTGATCTAATCTCACATCTATGTGATATAAAGTTGCACATCATCTAGAGAAGAATACTCTGTTAGTCTTCTAAAGATTTTGGCATATGGATTTTTCTCTAGTATTTCAGTGAGCTTCCATACAATTCCTTCTGATACATGTGAATTAAGGCACATTCTATTCGCAGTTTCATTTTCAGTATCAAAAAAATATAACTGAAAATTAGCTGGTTTGTTTCCATTAAGACTCAAACTTGGGAGATTGTGATAAATCATTCATTGTACTCGAAAAGTGAAAACTCTTCATTGTGCTGAAGCAAGCTCTTTATCCAATTTCACTCCAAATGAAGTGAATGAGAATATGAAATTGTATGAAAATATATTTTTCCGAAAATCAACAGATTCTTCCGATTGAGAAGTGTATAGTTCGTACAATTTCTCAGAAACTTCTGAAGCTGCAAGTTTAACTTTTTCCATTATCACAACAAAATGTGGGAGGCTCATATTCAAATCTTGTTGCTCCACAATGAAGGACAAAATACTTTTTTCGTCCTTCCCTAGAGACTTTATCCAATTTTAGTCCTCTTGTTATCCGATCATCAATTTTAGTCCTCTTAAATCTCCGGCTGTCCAATTTTAGTCCGATTGCCCAATTTTGGTCCTCCTAACTCGATTTTCCTGTCAGTTCCGGGCGATTGCACAACACTCGCCCCCAATTTGAACAAACCCAAGAAAATACGCTGATGTGGAGCACTTTTTCATACGTGGCATTTTTTTTTGAATTTTTTTCCATCCAAAATTCCACATCAGCCGCCAAGTCATTATTTAAACTTAAAAAAAACAGAAACCTAAAATCAGCCATGAACAATCGTCTATTTCGTCGGAAAACGGCCATAACCACCACCTCAAGCTCAAATTTGTGATTTCTTTCATTTCTCAACCAAAATGAGCAAATAATATACCAAAATGCTCATATCTTCAAGCCAAAACATAATCCCACACCAATTTCATGTTTCATGTTCGAATCAAACCTCAATAAAACCAAAAATCATTTGAAAACAAACCCATTTCATTGTTCTTCCATTTTATACATGCATTCACAAAAATGAATGAGGGGTTTTGCTCCCCATGTGATGAAGAATGATTTCATGTAATATTAGTGATGGGATTTCATGTGATTTGAGATATAATTAGATATAATTAGGGTTCTTGGTTGAATTGGGATATGATTTCATGATTTTGATTTGAGATATAATCTATTTAGGTTTCAGTTTTTTTTAGTTCATTGTTTTTTTATATTTTAAGTTTAAATAATGATATGGTGGATGATGTAGAATTTTGGATGGAAAAAAATTCAAAAAAGAATGCCACGTATGAAAAATGCACCACATCAGCGTATTTTCATGGGTTTGTTCAAATTGGGGGCGAGTATTGTGCACTCGCTCGGAGCTGATCGGAAAATCGAGTTAGGAGGACCAAAATTGGGCAATCGGACTAAAATTGAACAGCCGAAGATTTAAGAGGACTAAAATTGGTGTTCGGAAAATAAGATGATTAAAATTGGACAAAGTCTCTAGGGAATGACGAAAAAAGTATTTTGTCCCCACAATGAATGTAACTTGGCATTTTTTTTAGTTTATGTTCCCCTAACATTAAAATTCATAATTAGATAAATATATTAATATATAATTTTCAATTTTATATGAAAAATGTACTTCAATGCAAAGTTTAAAGAATATTAAAAAAATATACCTTCAGAGTTACTTAGATTTGCTTGAACCTGTAAATTACATGTTGCTTGTCTCTACTTAGATTTGCTTGAACTTGTAAATTACATGTTGCTTGTCTCTTTTCACGATTCTGCAAATCATTTTCTACATAGTTTTCTTTCTTAGCATCATTAAGATTTGCATATCTTCTCTTTTGCCCTGCAAGTTTTTGACGCCATATATATTTGGCATCAACTATTCAAACATACAATCATTCAAATAATAATAAATGAAGATAAAATAAAAAGATCTTACGAATGTCATCAATTTTAGGATTGATATCAATTCGACTCATCTCAAACATCGCCACTTTTCTTTGACTATATTTCAAAAAAAAAAAGGAATTACTAAAAAATTTTAGAAATAAATTTTCATTATGTTTATAAACTTTTTTAAAAAAAGTTCATGCATATCTAAGTTATTGTATAGCCAAAAATGAAAATTTTCAACTTTATACCACAGAGAAATTGGGAGTTTGGTCAAAATAATTTCAAGCTGTGATCTTTTCAAGTGTTTTACTTAGATATTTATCATGATTAAGTTGCGCCCTAAAGATAATACTTAATTTCGAGTATTTTTAATATCTAAATTTTTTCTTTATTAAAACATTAAATAAATTTGAAGACAAACCACTATCATCAATGATGAAAACCTTGATGAGATAATCGTAATATGATCGTGCTCTTACCAATGGTACTTATTATGTTGTTGTATAAGTAATACAAATATGTCATATATATATATATATAATGTGTTCATATTAAATTAGATTCCTAATAAACTTCTAATGCAATTAGATATAAAGAGTTTTCCTTCATTAGGACTCTAAATTAAAGTCCTAATGAAATTCTAATTAAATTAGATATGGAGATTTTTTTTTAATTAGGACTTTAATTTACTAAGCATTAGTTAGGATTTTAAATTAGAGTTATAATAAATTGGTTTCATAATTAAGTCAAAATTTTGTTAATAGAAGTTTTGATTACAACTCCATTATTTATATCCACCATCCAATATTTAAAAAATGACCTCATTAAAAAATGAAAATTTTTATTTACAACCTACAAAATCAATTCATACGATTACTCTCTAAAATAATCATACAACCTACAAAAAGAACTCATCTACTTTATCGATTTTTCTTTCCTTTGATCATTGCTCAATCTCACTCCCTCTTTTAAAATGTTTTTTTATTTGATTTTCTCTTTCGTGGCACTCTGATTGATACACTCATGTAAATAGTTGAAAAAAATATCTTCTGATACATCATTTTACTTGGTTTGATTATAAATAACAATATTAAGATTAGACAAATATATATATACTTTCTGAATATCATAAAAAAGGTCTTAATATTAATCATGTGATCAATTATAACCAACATAGAAAACAATCACACTGTTGTTGTCAATTATTTTAAATAAATAAATAAAAATCGATTTCAACCTAATTATTTATATGAAATATAAAAGAGACTAATTTTTTAATATCATTTAGTATTTAATGGAAGATACCATGTAAAGTATGCAGACGACTAAATATGCCTAAATCAAACACGCATAAAAAAATGTGTCATATACGATATCCTCTATATTAATTAGTGTTTAATCTATTTTAAAGTAATCGCAGGACATAAGACATCATTCATGTAATTTATTCTTTTTTTTTTTCTAAATGGAAAGTGTATTACGAGTATTACCTCATGAGGAAAAACAAAATTTACAATAAATGATTGAGAGAAAATACACAATAATTTCTAAAATATGTTGTGTTTACCAATAAGAATTCCCTATGTCTTCGATTTCATATATAAACTAAATCTTTTTTTTTTCTTTTAATAATCCATTATATCTTCCAATTTAATATTTCAATTCTCAACTTAAATCAAATTAAATTAAAATTTTCATTGAATTTTAAAGAATTTGATGTATATTAATTTTCGTATAAATTGATATTATTCAAAAATATGCTTATAATATATCATTGAAAAGCTCTTTAAATATATATTAATATAAGACTAATTTTAGTTTAAGATTCAAAATGTTCAAGATTACAAAATAAAAACAATCAAAACATGTAATTTTTTTAAGAAGAGTTTGAAATATAAAGGACTCTTATTTTTTATAATCAAATAGAAAAATAAAATAAATATTAATTTACGTTATTATCCCTAATAAAGTGTTTATCACTCTAAATCCAAATAATAATATATTAATTAAAGATAGGTATTCACCCACCCCCACCTCGTCAAAGTAAGTAAACACCATGACGTACAAGGAATTTGAAGAAGACTTAATATATTGAAGCAGTAATCTAATAACAAAAATGGATTATTGGGAATTTTGTAGAGAGACATTACATATCACAAAAACTCATGTGAGACCGTCTCACGGATAGTTTTCATGAGACGGAGCCCCATCACCCACAAACAACATGTGAATTGTAGGGTTTGGGTGGTTGGGTAAGTGGGTTGTGGGTTGACCCGTCTCACGCAATGCATTAAATTTCCGTGAGACGGTCTCACAAGAGACTTACTTATTATATATATATATATATATATATATATATATATATAGTCATAGAACACACAGTCGTATATGTTTGTTTGAGAGGAAGATGATCCATGCATGTAGCTTTAACAAATCGCTTAACTATCATAAAAAAATAATTAAGACGTTGGAATAATATTAATAATAAGTTGAAGAGATTATAGCTTAGAATTAGGTTCCATGCAAGAAAAGTGAGAAATGAAGATGAGTAATTCTTCCATTAAGGTTACAAGAGGAATTTAAATCTAAACAAAGGAGGATGAGGCTACCTATATAGTTAGATTTTGTAAAATATATATTATATATTTTATAAAATTATTTATCTTTGTGTTTATTAATTTACACCTTGGATTCATAGTATATAAAGGTTTATAGTATATTCTATAACATATACAAATTATTTCAGAACCTGGAATATAATCATATCCATGAGTTTTAACATTTAATGTTAAAGCACTTAATATATTATTATCAGTAAGAGATAAACATAGATCAGGATAAACATCAAAATATTATATATTTTATAAAATTATTTATCTAATTAGATGATATAATGTGTGTGTATAGTGGGAAAGAGAGAGAGAGAGAAGGGAGTAAATACAAAGTAAAGGAGAGAGAGAGAAGAGAGAGAGAGAGAGAGTAGGGTTGAGGACCGCTCTATTCCGCATGTTTTCATGCTTGTCCCCATCCCTCAACTGTCTCTCTCTAATTTTCTTTATATATATTTTATTTTACTTTATGTTTAATTAAAAAACTAGGGCTTTAATTAATTTGAAATCCAAATCGATTTAGGGAAAATCCCATTAATCCAGACCCTAATTAATCTTTCAAAATTAGGATCAATTTGAAAGGAAAACTTTGTATAATGTTGACCGCGCGTCGTTACGCGATAAAATTAAATAATTTCTTTCCTAACCTAACCAATTAGTAGCTAGGGCAGGTTGGAGTCGATTTCACGAGGAGTGAAGAATAAACTATGCCTAACAAAAAAGGTGGGGTTTTCAGATTGATAATCACTAACTAACTATGAAACTAGAAAATAAATTAAACAAGAAATCAATATATAAAAAAAAAACATTCCAATTAACAGTTCAGTTATCCTCCAATTTCAATTATGTCTTAATCAATGTAACACCCCTCTCTTAGATTATCATGAAATTATAACCCCTAGTCTAACAACAAGCTCTGTTAAACCGAATCGTCTCTTAAGATTAGTTAAATTAGGATAAGATCACTAATTAACTATATTTAATTGAATAACCTAGAACAAGCTCTCTAGATTTAATTCATTAAATGCATAATTTACCAAGACGATAGGATGAATTAAATTCCGAATACACAAGCTCGATTCGATAATCTAGGATTATGCTACCCTAGAGATGCACGATTTACCACTTATGAAAATTAAATCACAACAATTAGGATTCATAATCTAAAATTCTAACAATCAATTATCAATTACTTAACCTATGTGGTCAATCCAAATTAAGCATCAACAATTGAAAACGATATTCACAGATATCATAATCAATTACATTCAAACATCGAGAAGGGAAAACGAGATTAATTAAAACATAAAAGAAATATGGGTTCAAACATCCCTGCTAACCGGAATTGAAAGATTAGCCGATCATCCTTGTAATTGATTCCACTAAAACAATTGTGAGATCCATCAAAATAAATCTCCAAGAAAATAAAATAATAGAATTTCTTTTTCTCAAAGTTTCTCTCTCTAAAAACTCTCTCTCTCTCTCCGTGAACAGGTATCCCTTGGAAATATGGAAAAGTCAAATATATATACATACAAATATATATACATATGGTGAAATCCTCCTGGTGGCGTGCGCACTCTTGCCCTTTATCAAGATGAATGGGCAATTAAGTAGAATGGGCCTCAACTCAATCTTCGGCCCAAATCCTTTCCTTCACTCTTCAAGTAAAACCTTCTTGCACACTTTTGATTCTTGATTAAATGGGCTCGGCCTACTCATCTTCTTTCTTCATTCCTTATGAGCTCAAATCTTTCTTTTACTCCAAAATACTCCATAAATCCCTAAAATAATCAAGAAAATACTATATGAAATATTTGGAGACATAATCATATATATGTAGGAAAATAGTGCATTCAATCAATTGAACGATCATAAAATCTCATATTAATCATCACAAAATTGCACATATTTTCGTCGTATCAAATTCCCCCGCACTTAAACTATTGCTTGTCCTCAAGCAACAAAAGAATTAAAGCACATAGGGAATCAAAATAAAATATCATTGCTTGCTCAGATCCTCACCAACACTCATGGAAACTCGAATCCATGTCGGGAATAAGATGCACAAGCATGTCGGACTCAATGCACAATCTTAAGAAATCACAAGTTTTGGAAGGCCATTAGAAATCAAACTTCTCATAGACAAATCTTCAACTCACTCTACCACCTACATCAATCAATATGCTTCAACACCTTTTACGATATCCTTCATTTAAATTAGAACTCGTTAAGATTTCACACAGAATGAATCATCCCCATTTTATCTCCAATTTTTAACTTTTTTTTTTCTTTTCATCATTTTTTTTACATAGACGATGATGATTTTTCATCTTTTCTTTTTTTGGATGGGGTTGGCAGCTCCACACCACTCTTAGGTTAGTCCATGGATTACTACGAATTTATTTTCGTTTTTTATTTTCAAATCTTTGGACCTCTAAAAGCAGGCAGCTGATCACTTCTCAATTTTTTTCAACTCAACACCTTTATCTCTAACCACATCAATTTTTTTTCCAACCAATGTGGTTCATCAAAAGTGATCAATCTTTCACAAATTCCAATCTAAACTACTTCCATCAAAGAATTAAAAAGTACATCTCAAGACACAAGTAGGCAAATCAAATCAACTCAAAGTCATAGATCAATTTTTCAAACCAATACTATCCTTCCTAACAGCAATTTCCCAAGACGACATTCAGCAAAATTTAACCAACAAAGCTCAACAACACATTTCCCAACACATCATCGAATTCCCAAATAATAAAAAATAAATAGCTCTCGAATCATCTTTTCAAGCTCACTTACTCAATATTTTGTTTTCTTCTCTCTTTTTTTTTTTATATGCAAATGCAAACAGAATTGAACGTGCTAAAGCAAGTAAACATGCATCCTAATAAAAATAAAAACAAACTACATGCAACTATATGAACCTAAATGCAACTACATGAAAAGTATGTGATCTACTTCACACTTCATCAAATATGCAACAACTCTCCATCCCCCACACTTAGAATCTTACTTGTCCTCAAGCAACTCATCATCAAAACACAGCAAAAGATATAGACAAGATAAAAATTCATATATGCAGGGAAATTGGAGCGATAATAAAAAGTGTGGAATAGAAATCAACAGATCACCAAGGAGGTTTTGGAATTGGTTTTAAAGAAGACGCATCACAAACTATCATGTCCAACCCTCCATTGAGCTTTGTCTAATTTATCGTTTTGAGCTCTGAAACTTTGGTGCGAAGTGTTTCATTTCTCAAGTTTTTGGTTAGCACCATTTCCAAATTATCCTTGCAATTCATCTCAAAAACTTCCTCGACAAGAGAGTCAATTGCACTTAAAGCAAAAATAGAGTTCTCCTCATCAGGATATTTCATGGCGTCAAAAATATTGAATTTAATTATTTGCCCATCGAATTCCATCGTGAGGGTTCCCTCACGAACATTTATTTTTGTTTGAGAGGTGTTCAAGAACGGCCTCCCTAACAAAATAAGTGGTGAAATTGATGGGTTGCCATTCATATCCAAAACATAAAAATCTGCAGGAAAAATAAGTTCATTGACCTCAACAAGAACATCTTCAATTACCCCATCAGGATATGCAGTGCTACGGTCGGCCAATTGAATGATAACTCATGTATCTTTCAATGGCCCTAAATCTAAGGATGCAAAAATGGAGCGTGACATGACATTAATTGATGCTCCTAGATCTATCATAGCATGCTCAATTCTGATATTTGCAATGCGACATGGGATAACGAACATACCTGGATCCTTTTGCTTTTGAGGAAGCTTCTTTTGGAAAATCACAGATACGTTTTCTCCCATCACAACCTTCTCATCTCCCTTGAGCTTTCGCTTATTCGTACACAAATCCTTAAGAAATTTCACGTATCTCGGAACTTTCTTAATCACATCGATCAAAGGTATGTTGATCTCAACTTTGTGAAACACATCAAGGATTTGTTTCTCCTTATCCTCCTTTGCTGCTTTTGCCAACCTGGAAGGAAAAAGAACCAAATTAGTATGAAATTGTGTAGAAAAATCATTCCTGACCTGTGCAGATTCTGGAGTTTTGACACTGGGAGATTGTTTCGACATTGGTAGTCCAGTGTCAGGCTGTTCGGCAGAATTTTCTTCCTCCTCATTTTTCAAAATTTTTTTAGGCTTTTTGGGTTCTTCCAGCTGCTTCCCACTCCTCAGAGTTATTGCACTGACATTCCTTGGACTTATCTCTGGTTGAGACGGTAATTTACCTCCATTTTGGGCCTCAAGACGACTCACAAACGTCACTAGTTGGCTCATTTGCGTCTCAAGATTTATAATACTTGACTGGGTATCCCTTTGGAATTGAGCAGTGTCCTTTTGGAACTGCATTGTGTTGGAGGCCAATGTCTTCATCATATCCTCCAATGATGAGTTGGAATTATGTATGGATGCTCGCTCCCGATGATTTGGATTCTTCAAGATTTGAGGGGGCCGATTATTCTCTCCATTCGAAACTCCTTGTTGATTTCCCCATCTTAAATTTGGATAATCCCTCCAACCTGGATTGTATGAGTTGGAGTAGGGATCATATCTCCTTTCTTGGTCGTACTTCTTTCCTTGATAATTTCCATTTCCCACGGCATTGGCATGTGCTTCAATTTCATCGAGCAGAACTCGACATGAATTTGTGGTGTGGTCAGTGGTATTGCAAATACGACATGGCTTCACCTGGGGAGTACCTACAACAACTTGACGAACAAAAAAAGTTAATTCAGTTCATCTATCCTCGATGGTAGAGCTATTTACCTCCTTTACAGATCGTAGTGAAGAATCAAGGGTGTCAAATTGTTGCGAGGCAGCAGCCATGCTCGTGATGAGGATCTCGCTGCTGATGGTGTTTTGTCCAACAATGACCCTCCACTAGCCATATCGATGTGGTGTCGGTCCATTGAGGACAGTCTTCCATAGAAGTATTGAATCATAAGTTGATCAGAGAGTTGGAGATGTGGACAGCTAGCTTCCAACTTCGTGAAACGCTCTCAATACTCATGCAATGTCTCCCCATGCTGTTGTCGAATTCCAAGTAATTCCTTTCAAACATTGGCTGCTCGAGATGCAGGGAAGTACCTGGCCAAGAAGAGACTTTCCATCTGATTCCATGTTGTGATGGAACCTGAAGGGAGATAGTACAACCAATCTTTTGCAGCATCCTTCAAAGAAAATGGAAATGCTCTGAGTTTAATCTGTTCATCCGTAACATCTTTAGGCTTTAGGCTTGAACAGACACGGTAGAACTCCTTCAGATGTTTGTGGGGATCTTCACCTGCACGTCCATAAAAAGATGGAAGTAAGTGGATTAATCCAGATCTTAACTCAAAGTTAGTATCTTCATTAAAATCGGGAAAGGTGATGCAAAGTGGTTGTTGAGTGAGAGCGGGGTTTGCTAGCTCCCTTAGCATCCGTTCCTCAGCCATTTCTTCCGCATTTTCAGATTCGCTAGAACCGGATTGGGAAGAAGGTAGTGTAAACTCCAAAACTCGTTTGGCTTGTCTCCTCAAGATTCGATCGCTTCGGGTTATCTCAGGATAAAATTCCAAATCCTTATTTCCCTAAGATCGAGTACGCATCCACCACCTAAAATTGTGAAATTTAAGTGAGGAAACTCAGTTCAAGCAATCTGCAGGTTCTGACACTGGAAAAATCAATGCACACTTGGACTGCCAATGTGAAAAGTACGACTGAACAAAGCAGACTTGGAAACAGAACCAAAGCAGAACAGATAAGCAAACTAAGCAGGACAGAAACAGAGCAGAAGAGAAGCACAAACTGAACAACAGAATATATATTTTTTTTATAAAAATAAATAAACAAGAAAAGACACAAGATGACATAATAAATTCAAACCACTCATCAGCAACGGCGCCAAAATTTGAACGCGCGTTGTTATGCGATAAAATTAAATAATTTCTTTCCTAACCCAACCAACTAGTAGCTAGGGCAGGTCGGAGTCGATCTCACAAGGAGTGAAGAATAAACTATGCCACCTATGTTCAATTCAAGAGACAGAAAAGGTGGGGGGTTTTTAGATTGATAATCACTAACTAACTATGAAACTAGAAAAGAAATTAAACAAGAAATCAATATATAAAAAAAACATTCCAGTTAACAGTTCAGTTATTCCCCAATTTCAATTATGTTTTAATCAATGTAACACCCCTCTCTCAGATTATCATGGAATTATCACCCCTAGTCTAACAACAAGCTCTATTAAACCGAATCGTCTCTTAAGATTAGTTAAATTAGGATAAGATCACTAATTAACTCTATTTAATTGAATAACCTAGAACAAGCTCTCTAGATTTAATTCATTAAATGCATTAATTACCAAGACGATATGATGAACTAAACTCCGAATACACAAGCTCGATTCGATAATCTGGGATTATGCTACCCTAGAGATGCACGACCTCTAGTTTACCACTTATGAAAATTAAATCACAACAATATTAGGATTCATGATTTAAAATTCTAGCAATCAATTATCAATTACTTAACCTAGGTGGTCAATCCAAATTAAGCATCAACAATAGAAAACGATATTCACTGATAGCATAATCAATTCCATTCAAACATCGAGAAGGGGAAATGAGATTAATTAAAACATAAATGAAATATAGGTTCAAACATTCCTGCTAATCGGAATTAAAAGATTAGCCGATCATCCTTGTAATTGATTCCACCAAAACAATTGTGAGAAAATAAAATAATAGAATTTCTATTTCTCAAAGTTTCTCTCTCTAAAAACTCTCTCTCTCTCTCTCCCCGTGAACAGGTATCCCTTGGAAATATGAAAAAGTCAAATATATATACATACAAATATACATACATATGGTGCAATCCTCCTGGTGGCGTGCGCACTCTTGCCCTTTATCAAGATGAATGGGCAATTAAGTAGAATAGGCCTCAACTCAATCTTCGGCCCAAATCCTTTCCTTCACTCTTCAAGTAAAATCTTCTTGCACACTTTTGACCCTTGATTAAATGGGCTCGGCTTACTCATCTTCTTTCTTCATTCCTCATGAGCCCAAATCTTCCTTTTACTCCAAAATACTGCATAAATCCCTAAAATAATCAAGAAAATACTATATGAAGTATTTGGAGACATAATCATATATATGTAGGAAAATAATGCATTCAATCAATTGAACGATCATAAAATCTCACATTAATCATCACAAAATTGCACATATTTTTCTCGTATCAAATGTGATTATGAAATAGAGATGCATGTGAAGAAGTTGAAGTAAGGTAATTTGTCCTAATCATCTTTCTGCCACCCAAAACCCCCCTTTTTTCACCCAAAAAGAAGAAGAAAAGAAACGTTGATGGAAAGAGATGGATCCCAATATTTTTAATATCATATATTTGCAAGTTATAAGATCATTTATCTCAAAAATTTTAATGGAGTGTTTCATTTATTGTTTCAAAATCATCATTATTTGTCAAGTGTAAAGATGCTATTATTAATTAACACATTATCTAAATTGAAAACAATTGAATATAAGATGAAGCTCCAAATTAAAATAGAAGATTCAATTCAATATATTTTTACCACATCTAAATTCTACATTAATTTATATTAGCTCCAAATTCCAAAATTTTAGTCCAATATGCCCAAATCCCTATGTTTGGGGGATTGAGGAAATCCCGTTATTGAAATCTTGGATTTTGAAATAAATGTGAATAATGAAAATGTATGTTTGTTTGAGGATTTCGTAGGGTATGATAATGTTGTAAATATCAAATCAATGATGGAAAATGTAAGTTAGTGTAATATTTTATTGTAAAAATGTGGATTGATAAAATATTTTATTGTGGAGAGACGTATTTGATAATGATGGACGATTAAATATAAGTAGTAATTGTAGCGCCCCGGGCCAAAAATAAAGCATAATTGAATAATTAAATATTAAACCCTTAATTAAATTATTATGTGCGTTAATTCTTGATTGTTTAATTAATTTTGTGTGTTTCAGATATGTATATAACGCATATTTTAGATGAAAGAATAATGTAGTCGCAGAACATAGAATATTATTTCACCATTGTATGCGTAACGGAAAAACGAGAAGATAGAAACGAACTAGAGGCCAATCGGAGACCTGTAGCTCAAATAGTGAAGAAAAGGGTAAAGTTTTGATGGAGGGTAAATTGAGATATTTTTGGTAAATAGTAATTTTCCAACGGTAAAAAGGTAAGTTTTCAAATTCTATAAATAGGGGCTCATTCAATTCAAAAAAAATTATCGTTTTTTTCAAAGTTAAGACGAAGACGACGAAAACAAGCTACCGGTTGGACTGAGCTTTGGGATAGTGAGCTTTTTTGATACCTGCTACTCACGTGGTAAACCACCAAACAAGGTGGGGGTAACTTCTAAATCTCTAATAACTTTATGCTTCTGTATTTAACGCACAATGATAAATGAATGCCTGCTTATGAACTTGATATTAAATGAATTGTCGAACTTTATGTGCTGTGATTATATGCTATGTGAGGGGAAAATTCCTAAACCTCCATGTGTTTACTGATTTCCTTATTTGATATATGAGTTGTTGTGGATATTGTGGGCATATCTTTATCCTGGGAAGGGATTTGGTGGTCCGTAAATACACCGGGATTTGGTGGTCCGTAAATACACCGGTAGCTAGGGATGGGATGGGTCGTTCGTTAAGGAAATGATTTACATGTTGGGTCGTTTATATGATGTGGTTAATTGCTAAACTTATATATGATTGATATGTGTAACTGCATAATAATTGTTTGAACATGGAAAGTATCTCCACGAGTGTATTCAACGCACTCACCCCCCACATGTACTCACACTACAGAGATGAAGAAAGTCCAGATGCGTAGAGAGAGATGGTGTCATATCAAGTCTTCTCCTTTTGTTTCTTTTTCCAAACTTAATGTAGAAACAATGTTTATTTAAATTTCACGTTTTGTAAGAAAATATACCATCCTTTTTTTAATAACGGATCCTGATGTTTTTCCGCTGCTATGTCAAATATTTTATTCGGCTAGACGCCGAGGATTTGTATTTATAAAATCGTCTGTTATCCTTTCCAAAGGTTTTCTATTTTATATCATGCACGTCTCTTTCCCCTTCTTTCTTCACGCCCAAAAAATGAAAACTCTGATAATTTTTATGAAAAGAAACCGGGGCGTGACAGTAATGATTGTATTTAGATTTGTGATCCGAATTTAAATATGGCAACAAACATATTTTTTTGTTTGTTTTGGGTTTACGTAGGATTGAGGAAATTCAACTTTGAAATTCTTAATTTTTGAAATAAATGTGAATAATTAAAATTTGTGTTTGTTTGAGGATGTCAAAACAATGCTAGAAAATATGTGTAAAAATAATATTACATTGTTAGTTGATGTAATAATAATGATTGAATGATTGTAAATTGTAATAGTAGAAATGAAGATGTGTATTGGAATATGTGTATAATAGATTAAGGTGTTGGGTTAATGATAGTGTTTTTAGTAAAATAGGTTAGTACATATTTTAATGAATTTTGTAATCCTTGATTTTTAGAGGCTTCAAATAAGGATTTGAGATTTTTAGAGGATTAAATTTAATTATTATCATAATTAATGGTAATTTAATTAAATAATCATAATTAAACTGGAAGTACTTGTCTCTTATTGAAGAAGCCATTTGACAAGTCCTTGTCACTCTTCCTCCCTCTTAGGGAGAGATATATCGTACCACTCTCATATCTCTTATAAAAAGATAAGATAATTAGTGTTTGTTGCATTTGAATTTAAAAACAAAAAAACAAAAAAAATTCTTTCTTTCTTTTTTATTTTTTTATTTTTTTTTCATAGTGAACACGGTTATGGAAGGATGGTCGATTTAGTTATATTGCCTTCTTATTTGAGATGTTATTTGAGAAACTCGATGTCCAATGAGGTTTAACTTGAATATTTGTATTGTTAAGTATATTGACCATGGGTCTCGAGTTTAATTGTAAGGGACTCAATCTGTAACTAAAATGTACAATGCATTCAATACTAAGATAAATCTCAGTGTAAAACAATAGTATACACATAGATTAATCTAGAATTTAATTGTTTTAAGAAGACATGTTATAACTGGGAGTTAAATCTTATGAAGTAATAAACAATTTTTTCAATATAGGAAACATGAACTCTAAAAAATTATTGATATAAATGAGAAATATAAAAAAAATTGAACATATAAAAAGAACATTTTTAAAGTCAAAGGGATAGCGATCGCCACCGCACTCGCCCCAAAATCCATCCCAATAAGTATAGATATGTACGTTGATATTTATATTGTGATGATTGGTATGAAATTGAAACGACCAAATTCAATTGTGAGGGGACCAAATAAGAAGTAACCCGCGATCAAACATTAGTATAGCTGAAGTGATCATCATAAATTCATTTATCATTTTATTTATTATCCTCATCTTAGCTTGCTAAGCTTTTTGGAGGATTAATAAAAAATAAAACATGTATAAACTACCAATTTTATTATGATTTTATTAATTTCTTTTAATTTCATACACATAATTAAAAAATTGTGATTTAATGTATATAATTTTACGCTATTTTTTGGTTGACTTTATTGTTTGCCACCGTAAATTAACTTCATGTTGGAATATCGACTCACCCTGTTAAAATTTAATATCCACAAAAACTCATGTGAGACCGTCACACATGCGACGGCCATATTTATCGCAGAAAAAGACATACTTATAACTATAAAAGACATACTTGAATAACTCATGTTTTTACTGTAAAAACATACTTAAAAAAAAACACATTTTTATAGTTGAAAAACACATACTTGAATCTGGTTGCATGTGAGACTGTCTCACAAGAGACCAACTCTTTAATATCATTATTTAAAACATAGAAAGAAAAAAAAAAACTAGTTGCACTCTTACCAACATCAGCCCACTCTAAAATCAAGAGCTATTGTAGGGTCCAAAAGATGTAGTTGGAGAACTTTAGAAATCAAATTTAAATTTAGCTTTTGCATAACCAGCAATCTGCATGACTAGAATATTTATATACTATAACTTTCAAACAGAACCTCGAATTTGAGAGCTGCAACTCTTCCTGCATTCCCCTTTGAGTGCCTATCTTAATTCTTATTAATACCTCTCATATCCAAACAGTAAGTCTGGGGGAAAAGACATGACTCTCTTTGAGTTAATATTACGTGATTAATGCAGAGGCACCACTTGAACAAAATCATTTTTTTTTTAACATCCTCATGCTGCATTGCTGCTACGTTGGAATCACTTCTCCATTCACCATACATGGTTATTGCAAACTATAAGAATTTGATTGATATTTCATTGGTTTCACTTTATTCTTCAGCATATCGAAAGCTTGCCAGGATCTATCATCCAGATGTGAACAAGTAAGTCATAATGCTCCTTTGAATTTCGTTTTTATTTTCTTGACAATAATGCCTTGGATTTTTATTTAGCTTTTGAGTACTTTCGTCATATTTATTGGTTGCTTTGATGTTCAATCATCATTTCCTTCGTTTCATATGGACGCACAAACTAGATCTTGTATGTGCAATAGATAGTTGGCATTTGTGGAACCATTTCAAAGTTTATTAAACACTAAAATAAGTATGGAAATGAAATATAAGAAGAGATGAGTAAGCCGTTCTTTTCAAATATGACTTTATAAGCAGATAAGGGCTAGAATTTATGCAACAATAGATGCTTAAACGTCCATTCAGCTTTCCTATAAGAACGTATTTAAAATAAAATAAAGAGTAAACTACTTTTTTTGCCCGTTAAGAATATCGATTGGCAGTTTTGCCCTTTTTTTTTTCGGGCTTGCAATTTAGGACATTAATTTTTAAAATTTAGCAATGTTTGCCCAATTTCAGCCCGAATTACCTATTTGGGCTGAGATTGCACGTGTTTTGCACGTGAGGCCCCTAATCGGGCTCGATTTGGTGATGTGGCTCGTGTTTTTTTTACGTGGACTTTTGCAATTAATTACGGAGTGCCATGTATATTTTAAATGGGACCTACTTATTAAAAAATATTAAATTCAAATTTAATTAATCAAATTAAAAAAAAAAAAAACTTTCTTCTTCCCCAAAACGTTCTTCTTCATTCTCCCAAATTCACCACCACCTGAAACAACAGCCCTATGCACCTCGCAAACTTCCTCAGCCTCTCAATTTCCTCATAATTTCCTCCGCCCAATATCGCCCCCAGCACCACCGTCCCCTCCAGCACCACCGCCGTCTTGTGGTGGTGAATGAACTCCAGAACCTCCAGCCCTACCTCCGCCTTCCCCTCCGAGCAGATGTTCACCACCTGCCCCGTCAACAAACCCTCCGATCCGATGCATTTCGTCAATTCTCCGACCACTCTGACGATCCTATCCACTGCTACTGCCGTGAAATGTGGCCGGCCACTGGTCACCATCAGATCCGCCAACGATTTCATATACTCCTCCGTCACGTCGGCCTTCGTCTTCCTCACGAGCTCCAGCGCGTAGTGCAATGGTTTTTCCTATAAGTCTCCGGCGGTGGCGATGGCGATGGGGAAAGCGAACGCGTTGCCGTAGAAACCCTCGGGGAGTGGGGGATTAAATCGCTTTCGAGAATTCGCGATGCAGAGGATTCTTACCTCTACGTTAGGATCTGGAGAAATCGCGATTGTACGGCAGCGCCAGAGGCAGGCTGTGAGGAGTTTGAAGGTGGAGCAGCGGCGGAGATGGGGCGGAAGGCAGCGGCGCAGAGCGGAATAGAATATTGGGGGAAGAAGAGGAACGTTGGGGAAGAAGACGTTTTGTTTTTTTTCTTTTTTTTTTAATTTAATTAATTAATTTTGAATTTAATAATATTTAATAAGTGGACCCAATTTAAAATACACATGGCACCCCGTAATTAATTGTAAAAGTACACGTCAGAAAAACACGAGCCACATCATCAAATCGAGCCCGATTAGGGGCCTCACGTGCAAAACACGTGCAATCTCAGTCCGAATAGGTAATTCGGGCTGAAATTGGACAAACATTGCTAAATTTTAAAACTTAATGTCCTAAATTGCAAGCCCGAAAAAAAAAAAAAGGCAAAACTGCCAATCGATATTCTTAACAGACAAAAAAAGTAGTTTATTCTAAAATAAAATATGAACATGAATTCAAAAACAGGAACATGTTCGTGACATTGTGCTTCCCAGTTTTGACCTTGGGTGAATAACCAACCATCTTATGATTTGGCGAAAATTTGTAATTAAAATATCAACTTAAAAAACTGAAGAACATGTTCGTGGCATTACTTTGAGTGAATATCCAACCATTTTGAGTTTTGTGTTCTACAAAATTCATTAAATTATCTCAAAAATACAAATACCACCAATTCAAAGAATTATCTGAAATTATGTAAATTCAACATACAACGGATTTTAGCAAATCAATCTGAGATTATCACGAAAATCAAAATCACCTCCAATTGATGTTATGAGATTATCATGTTATTCTGAGATTATTACTAAAGAAACTAAATCACCTCAAATTGTTCTGAGATTATCAAGAAAAACAAAATCACCTCAAAAACGTTGTTCTTAGATTATCAATAAAAACAAAATCACCTTAAAATGTTGTTATGAGATAATCACGAAAAATAAAATCAATGCTGCTCTAATATTATCATGAAAAACAACATCACCTCAAAATACCGCCTTCGAATTCAAAGTTTCAACGGAATGGAAATCGAAAATTATCATAGAAAATAAACAATCACATGAAAATCCAGCTTGGGATTTGTCACGAAAATCAAAATTCCGCTAATCTAAGATTCACAAAAAAAAGCTACTGCCTCAGAATTCAAGTTTCATTGGAAAGAAAATAAAAAATTATCAAGGAAAACAAAAATCAAATGAATATGCAACCTCGGGATTGTTCCAAAAACCAAGATTCTGCTGCTCTAAAATTTTCACGAAAACGCAACCACTTCAGAATTCCGTTCTGAAAGCTTCAATGGATAGGTAATTGAAAATTATCAAGAAAATTGCAAAATCAAAAGAAAATGCAACCTCGGGATTGTCTCGAAAAGAAAGATTATGCAGCTCTGAGATTTTCAAGAAAAATACAACCATTTCAGAATTTCGTTTCGAAAGATTCACAGAATATGAAATCAAAAATTATCACGAAAAACAAAAAATCACCTGAAAATGCAGTCTGGGATTGTCCCAAAAACCAAGATTCTACTGCTTTCAGATTTTTACGAAAAACGCAACCACCTCCGAATTCCATTCTGAATGTTTCATTGGATAGTTAATAGAAAATTATCACGAAAAACAAAAAATCATCTGAAAAATTATCACGGAAAACAAAAAATAACCTGAAAATGCAGCCTGGGATTGTCCCGAAAACCAAGATTCTGCTGCTTTCAGATTTTTACGAAAAACGCAACCACCTCCGAATTCCGTTCTGAATGTTTCATTGGATAGTTAATAGAAAATTATCACGAAAAACAAAAAATCATCTGAAAATGTAGTCCAGGATTGTCCCGAAAACCAAGAGTCTGTTACTTTGAGATTTTCACGAAAAACGCAACCACCTCAGAATTCTGTTCTGAAAACTTCATTGGAAACAAAATAAAAAATTATCACGGAAAACAAAAAAACAAATGAAAATGCAGGCTCGGGATTGTCCCAAAAACCAAGATTCTGCTGCTCTGAGATTTTTGCAAAAAACACAACCACCTCAAAATTTCATTCTGAAATCTTCACTAGAAAGGAAAACGAAAATTATCACGAAAAACAAAAAATAACTGAAAATGTAGTCCAAGATTGTCCAAAAAACCAAGATTCTGCTGCTTTATGATTTTCATAAAAAACGCAACCACCTCAGAATTCCGTTCTTAAAGCTTCACTAGATTCGAAATCGAAAATTATCACAAAAAACAAAAAATCACCTCAAAATGCAGCCTCACGATTGTTGTGAAAACAAATATTCTGTTGCTTTGAGATTTTCAAGAAAAACGCAACCGCATCAGAATTGTGTTCTGAAAGTATCACTGGAAAGAAAATCGAAAATTTTCCAAGAAAACAAAAAATCAAATGAAAATGCAGCCTCGGGATTATCTTGGAAATCAAGATTCTGTTGTTGCAAGATTTTCATGAAAAACGCAACAACTTCAAAATTCCATTCTGAAAACTTCACTAGAAAGAAAATCGAAAATTATCACAAAAAACAAAAAATCAATTGAAAATGCAGTCCAAGGATTGTCCCGAAAACCAAGATTCTGCTATTTTGAGATTTTCACGAATAATTCAACCACCTCAGAATTCCGTTCTAAAAGCTTAATTGTAAAGGAAATCAAAAAATTTCATGGAAAACAAAATATCAGCTGAAAATGCAACCTCGGGATTGTCCCAAATACCAAGATTCTGTTGTTCTGAGATTTTCACGAAAAACGCAACCACCTTAGAATTCCATTCTGAAAACTTCACTGGAAATAATATCGAAAATTATCGCAGAAAACAAAAAATCACCTAAAAATGCAGCCTCAGGATTGTCCCGAAAATAAAAATTTTGTTGCTTTGAGATTTTCAAGAAAAACACAATCATCTCAAAATTTCGTTCTGAAAGTTTCATTGGAAAGGAAATCGAAAATTATCAAGGAAAATAAAAAATCAAATGAAAATGCAACCTCGGGATTATCTCAAAAATCAAGATTCTGTTGCAGTTAAGTTTTTCACAAAAAAAGAACCACTTCAGAATTCCATTCTGAAAACTTAACTAGAAAGGAAATCCAAAATTAACACAAAAAAAAAATTACCTAAAAATGTAGCACCAGGATTGTAAAACCAAAATTCTGTTATTCTGAGATTTTCATGAAAAACGCAACCACCTCAGAATTCCGTTCTGAAAGCTTCACTGAATAGGTAATCGAAAATTATCAAGGAAATAAAAAAATCAAATGAAAACACAGCCCCAGGATTGTCCCGAAAATCAAGATTCTCTTGCTATTATATTTTCACAAAAAATATAAACATCTCAGAATTCTATTCTAAAACTCTTATTGGAAGGAAAATAAAAAATTATCACAGAAAACAAAAAAGTTACCTGAAAATGCAGCCTCACAATTGTCCCAAAAACAAAGATTCTTCTGCTTTGAGATTTTCATGAAAAACGCAACCATCTCAAAATTCCGTTCTAAAAACTTCACTGGATAAAAAATCACTTGAAAATGCAACTCCGAGATTGTCATGAAAAACACAACCATCTTAGAATTCCGTTTTGAAATCTTCATCGGATAGGAAAATCGAAAATTATCATGGAAAACAAAAAATCACCTGAAAATGTAGTCTTGGGTTGTCCATAAAACCAAGATTCTGCTCCTCAGAGATTTTCATGAAAAACGCTACTGCCTCAGAATTCTTTTCTAAAAGTTTCACTTGAAAGAAAATCGAAAAATTATCATGGAAAACAAAAAATCAAATGAAAATACAGTGACGGGATTATCTCGAAAACCAAGATTCTGTTGTTTTAAGATTTTCACAAATGACGCAATCTCCTCAGAATTCCGTTCTGAAAGTTTCACTGGGAAAAAAAAATTCTCATGAAAAACAAAAAATCAAATGAAAATGCAGCCTCGAGATTGTCCCGAAAACCAAGATTTTGCTACTCTGAGATTTTCACGAAAAACGCAACCATTTCATAATTCCGTTCTAATAGCTTCATTGGATATAAAATCAAAAATTATCATGGAAAACAAAAAATCAACTGAAAATGCAGCCCCGGGATTGTCCTGAAAACAATGATTCTGCAGCTTTGTGATTTTCACCAAAAACACAACCTCCTCAGAATTCGATTCTGAAAGTTTCACTGAATAGGGAATCGAAAATTATCAAGGAAATCAAAAAATCAAATGAAAATGCCGTCTCGGGATTCTCTCGAAAACCATGATTCTGCTACTCTAAGATTTACACAAACAACGCAACCACCTCAGAATTCCGTACTGAGAGCTTCTCTGGAAAGGAAATCGAAAATTATCACGGAAAACGAAAAATCACTTGAAATCACTTGAAAATGCTGCCCCGAGATTGTCATGAAAACTAATATTATGCTGATCAAAGATTTTCACGAAAAACGCAACCACCTCAGAATTCGGTTCTGAAAGCGTCACTAGAAAGGAAATCGAAAATTATCACGAAAAATAAAAAATATCTTGAAAATGCAGCACCGGGATTGTCACGAAAACCAAGAGTCGTTGCTGATTCAGCATTAGGTTAATGTATTGGGATAAACTTTAGATAGCAAGTATCGGGGAGGAAACTTGAAGGATTTTGTTTCTAGGATCTGAAGAGAGGAACGGGAGATGGTCAATAGTGCCCATATAGAGAAGCATGTAATAATTACTTTATATGGAGGGTGTTTCGTTGAAGTATTGATTGACATACAGTTTAGTTAAATGGATTTGGTGCAATTTCAGAGTTTGGATAAATACAGCAAGAATGCTCTTTATTTTTCTGTAATTAGTGTTGATTTTTCAAAATTCAATTTCCTGTTGTGCCCTGAATGTGTGTAACAGAGAATTTAACTAACTGTGATCTCAAAAATTGGAAAAATGCTCAATGGGATTTTGGTTTTAATTATAGATAGCATTATAAGAGGGTTTGGTGCATTTTATCATAATTCTATTTGGTTTAGAAATTTTGCATGAGTTTACATAGCCCTTGTTTGTTCTACAATTAAGGAGAAGAATACTATTTGAAAACTGAGGCAATTGTTCTTGAAAGGTTTAGTGGTGGACTTGATAAGTGTTAGTTTTTGTGGTGGACTTGATAGAATTATGCTTCTCTATAAATATAGTAATGTTGTATATTACCAGAAAAAACTATAGAGGCAACTCTGTTAATTCAACTATATACTTCTATGATTCTGCATTGTCATGTTGTGAATTGTGCATTAGGAGTTCTATGTTTGACAATTTTTATGCGTAGATTATGTAATTCTGTTGCTGTATGATGTTTGGAATTTGGTGCTAAAGATATTCGTGGTTCTTTCCTTTTCTAGTTGAATCTGGTTTCTCTTCAAGTTGATCTCAATACAAACAGAGATTGTGATAAATATATCCTGTTATTAGATAGTTAATCATATTTTATAGCAATTTTGAGCTGCCTCTGATCTGTTGAGCATAGTTTTTGTAGGTTTGTAGTTGTTCATCACATTATCCCAAAGGACCCAGATGGTTTTATGACCTGAAACTAATGGGGGAGCTCATCTTAAAAAATCATGAATACCTGATTACTCATTGTAGATGATGATAGTAATGTTGATAATGAATAAAGTGTGTTTGGTTGGGATTTAGAATGGGAGGCGAAGCTGTTGAGAGCTGCCGCCTCTCATTCCGTTTTCAGTTCCAAGATATTCGGGCCCAATTCGCATTCTCGTCGACAGATTTGGGAAAATAATTGTAGCCTTCGATTTCAGAATCCAAGGTGTTTGAAGAATGGTGTTCTTGCAATTCGAGCTTGTGCGTCAACCGTTGGGTATTTGTTTTTGTTTTTCTGGGATTATATATTTGTGCTATTTTTGTTTTATGATATTATTTGTTGCTGATTAATGGGCTTTTTAATTCTGGGAAGGAATTGCATATCATTTTGAGGTTGTTATTAATTATGGGTAGCACCTAATACTAAAAAAAACTTTGGTGATCTGGGTTTTATCAAATAATCTAAGTCGACAGAGGATACCACATGAGTTTAGTTCATTTATGTAATTCTTGCAATGCAGATGATTTATTGTATTATGTTCATTTATGCATTATTATTCCCTTGATTTGGATAAATTAGAGTCATTTAATAGCTATGGACAGAGGGAGTAATAAAATTAGTGGGCCTTAAGTGTATGAAGATTTTTGTTTTGGTTTTTGATTTACGTGAGTCTCTGTGTTGAGTTTCTTCATCATGGAGGATGAGATACTGCTGTGTGGAAGCAACCTTACAACAAGAAAATTAGCCCAAAGTTTTTGATGCTATTATCCATGGCTGTTTTATGTTCATCTCGCTTCTTTTTGAGTTTTCAACCTTACACTCCCCAGATGCAAGAAATAGTTTGAAAATTTCACCCACTGCATAACTTTGAAACCGGGCTGTTCTTTAGTGATCTTGTATTTCGTTGTTAGGATGAAGGCATTGGAAATAGATTAGTTTTTAGTTGGATTGAGGGGCAAAAGGCATTTTCCTGTTGTCCTGCCATGATCTCTTTATATTATTACCGAACAAAAGATTGTGTTTGTTGTGGATGTTGTTGATTGAAGCCACCTGCTTGTATGAGTTTTTATGTCCAGACTAATGGAATTTGTTCCTACAGTAATCTTTTTGTTTCCAGATTGGCACCAAAGAATAGGGTAGATAAGACTCAAAGCTATATTTCTCCATGTTGAATTTAGACTTGTTAATGATAGTACTGTAGATTGAGTAAAGTCAATGCATCAAGCATCTGGCTGATTAGTGCTTGCCTGGTGTCTTTGCATCTAGCTTGTGTATGACATTTCATTTTGCAACTTATACAGGTTCTGCATCCTATAGCAGATTTGATCAACATAAATGTCCAAATATATGGGACATGTACTTGAAGAATCTTCTTCCCAGGTTGGTAAAGAAGGTGATGATGGTAATTGTGGATCAGCTGCTAGTTGCGACACAATCTGCTTTGCAGGTATACAATTTCTGGAACTATCTTAATCCAAAACGTAATGAAATGAGTTCGTCAGCTACATATGTAAGATTGGAAATGACTTGAATAATAATAATGTCTAACACAGAAACATAACGTAAAATATGGAGTTCATTCACTACGGTGAATTTGTAGGTGAAGCAAAATTCTGTGCCTCGCCTCATGTCTATATAGCTGCCATCAAAGCACAAGTAAGTTGATATTCGTTGCTACTTTTCAAGAATACACATTGCAAAACCGAACTTCAACGTGACTGTTGGTCAAATATTTTCGCCCATTATCTCTCTTAATAGACACAGTTTTGACAATTGATGCATATGTTTTGTTTGTTTTTCTAATATGCAATGTACGTATCTTTCAGTTGATATAAATGGTATTTTAGTTAGATGACAAAGGTGTGCAGGGGGATCATTTGTTAAACTGTTTTTATGTTTTTTCCGTATGTTACTTCACTTGATTCTCCTACTAGTAGTAACATATGTTTATATAGTTAAATTTAGCATTTATATTCTTTTCATGAATCTTTCAAGATTGCACAACAATTTGATAAAACAATACTAGAGAAAAAACATTTAATCTAGTAGTTATCTTTATAATATTTATATCCGGTACCTGGCGAATGCAGCCCGTGTCCCGGACACATGCCGGAAACGGCCTGAGAGACTACGCGGCAGCTCGGGTCACGTATTATTATTATTATTATTTATTTTTTTGAATAAGAGTGTGTTTGCTTCAATTATTGATTATATCCAAGTGATAATGAGTTGGCTTGAATACATGAGATAAATTATCCACCCATGCTCATGGGTAGCCATCTCACAAGATTAAGTAATACAATAACGGGCCATTTTTATATCATGAGCTCACATTTTTCAAACAAATAAGTTAATCTTGTTGATATGATATATTATCAAGTTTAATAAGGTCAAGCAAACGGACCCTAAGCGTATTATTTTTCTGAACATAACTAATTTCTTAATTTTTAATTTCCTTTTAATATTTTCTGGGTCAGGCTCATTTCAATTTTAAATGGAAGAGTACTGATAAATAATACCCAACCCAAACAAAAGTAGGCCAAGAAAACTTAAACAAGCCCCGGAAATGGAAAATCATTTTACAGCCCCCTCAAAGAGTTATATTAAGGGCAGCATTCTTGTACCCCTGGGGCATGGATCCGTGCCCCCGATCAGAGACGGACACAGGTAGGAGCCAAGGGGGCATTGGGCCCCCCTGAAATTTTCCAAAAAAATGTAGGGGTATTTTAGTAATTTCATGTTTTAATTAAAAATAAAAAAATAAATATTAATTTTCATAATTTAATTTAACATTCTCATCCATTCACCTATTTCTTCTCAACTTTTATTTGTATTTTCTTGTGGATATTTTTGTCATTAGTTAAGTATTTTCTTGCTCAATCCCCTATTATAATTAATTTAAGCACAAAATTTATCTTATTATTTTATTTAATTTAACATTTTTTATCGTTAGATTTCATCAATTTATTTATCCCGTTTGTTGCTAATTATAACACCCCAAATTAATTAGCTAAGGTGTAATATTTTATATATATATGTATACATATGTTGCTAATTAATTAACAAAGTATAAGAATTAATTAATTAAGATTACATATTACTAATTAATTTTAATTAAGCTAAGAAGTAATTAATTAGGGGATAATCTTAATTAAGTTAAGAATTAACTAATTAAGTGACAATCTTACTTAAGCTAAGAATTAATTAATTAATCCTAAGTAAGGATTCACTAGGATATTTGTATATCATAATCTAAATTAATTAAGATATAAAGTATTAATTTGGTGATCAAATTAATTATGCATAAGTAGTTGAGAAACTAAGTAATTATATATATGACACCCTAATTAATTAATTAAGGTGTAGTGATATATATATATATATATATATATATATATATATATATGCAAATTAATAAATTAACTACGTACATTAATTAATTAAGAAAATTCAAGTAATTAATTAATTAGGTATACGTATAAGTTAACTAAACTCCAGTAATTAGTTAGATAGGTTCAGAATTAAGTAATTAAGAAATGAAAGTAAGGATATGCTTATTCACTTTCCTCCACGCCACCTGCTTCTTCTTTTCTTTGGTTGATGACACTTAGCCATTAATCTAGTTCTGGGTGTGAAAGGGGGAAGGGGAATGAAATAAGAAGAAAAGAAAAAGAAAGAAAGGAAGCAAGAGAGGAGCACAATACGTTGATACATACAGACTTCTTTCCTCTCCATCTCGCTCTCTCTCTCACCCGACTCTCTCTATCTCTCATGGTCTCTCTTTCTCTTCCCCTCCTACTGCTGCCCTGCTACCTGAGCGTGTGGGTGTGCAGTTTGGCCGCCGCCAGGAGCGGCGGCGGGTGCAGGTGTGTAAGCCGGGGCTGCTGCCCGGCTGTTGTTTGTGCTGCGCGCGCGTCGGGGTGTAGAGCTGGGGGGGGGGGCGCTGGGGAGTCGAGCAGGGTGCTGGTGCGCTGGGCTGCCGGGTGCTGATGCACTGCTGCAGGGTGTTGGGCAGCCTACTGTGTGTGTTTTGTGCTGAGTTTGGCTGTGTTGTGGTGCAGCTGCGTGTGTGTTGATGGGTCGTCTAGATAGGTGGTAGTGTGAGGGTCAGTCGGGTGTGAGTGCCGGCGACGTGGGTCACCGGAGTCGGGGATAGCGGCAACGGAAAAGGGCTAGTCAGAGCAGATTTGGGGTGAGGAAAAGAAGGCTTTTCTTTTATTTTTGCAGGGGCTGATTTTATTTAAGTTAGCATATCTTTGCGAAGTGCATTTCAAATTTAATTTATAGCTTAGCAAAAATTTATTTTACTCTACGAGTTTAATGTCAACCTTGCAAGATTAAATTGTATTTCTATTTTACAAGTTGTTATGTCATTTTGCAAAGTTAGTTAACTCTTGCAAGATTAATTTACCTAGCAGAATAAAACTTCTTCTTTGCAAATTAAATGCAACTTTGCAAGATTGAAATATTTTATAAAATTGATTTAATTTCACAAGAATGAGATATTTTGCAAAATTAGTTTATTTCGCTAAGTTAATTTAATTTCGCAAGATTTATTTTTTTGCAAGATTGATTGTTTTGCAGGACTTATTTATTTTACAAAGTTGATTCAACTCTTGCAAAATCAATTTACTTAGCAAGAGTAAAATTTCTTCTTGTCAATTAAAGTTTCATTTTGCAAATTAAGTCGGTTCTTGCAAATTTAATTTCCTTTCCTTTACGAGTCTTCGTTAGCACTAAAACTCGTTTTCCAGATAGTGCGAGTGCACTCGGGCCAGAATCGGGGACCAGCGCCGGGGGGCAAATGCCGGGGGCTGTTGTCCTGTTTTTGCTGCTGCGCGAAGGCAGCGCTTGACTTGCCGTTTCAAGCACTTATGGGGATGGGATGGAAAAACTGTTTATCTGGTATATACTAGAGTGTATGGGGAAGGTCTCCACCAAATTTGGTGGCCATCCGAGGTCCGAGGACCAAGGAATAATTTTACGAAGTCGGGGCTGCGTTTCTGCACCCGAATCGGAAATAGTTGCGGAGCAGAAGGTCTTAACGAAAGAGTTTCTTAAAACTGTTCGTATGGGGTGTTCTTTAGTATGTTGGGAGCATTCCTACCAAATTTCACCTTAAGGCGAGTCCGTTTGAGGGGCCTAAGATGCATCGGGGCACAGAGTGACAGTGCAGTGTGTAATGGTGAATTCAGCCTTTTGCAAGGGCAATTCCCAGACGATCGAGAGTCGGATGGGCTTGAGATTTCACGAAGTTAATATTCACGCCGAGAGCTTCATTACAAGCTTTACGGATCATAAATCGGAGCTCGGATGAGGAAGATACGCAACGACGATTTTCTTTCCAATAGGCAAGGGATTTTACATTTTGCAATTTACTTTGCAAGTTCAATTTATTTTATAAGATTAATTCTACTTTGCAAGATTTGTTCCCTTGCAAGATTAATATTCTTTGCGAAATAAACTGCTTTCTATGCAAGTTTGCAAGTTTAACATTCGTGCAAGCTTAATTATTTTTCTTTGCAAGTTTGCTTATTTAGTGTTCTTTGCAAACTAAATTAATTAATTTGCAAGTTAACTTCTCTTTGCAACTTTGCAAGTTTGCAAGTTAACTTCTCTTTGCAACTTTGCAAGTTTGCAAGTTTAATTTTGCAAGCTTAGTTTCTCCTTTGCAAAGTTTAATTCTTTCTCGCAAGTTTAATTTTACGGACTTATGCCATCGAATCCTTTCTAAGAATGTTCTCAATCCAAAGTTTTAATTAGAGATATGAATAGTCTCTTTAAGCTGCTAAGACAGGTTTATATATATATATATATATATATATATATATATATATATTGTAGGAAACGCAGACGAAGGACCCCGTTAATTCTTCGAAACATAGTAGTTTTTCCAAGGGACCACTTGATTGAGGTGAAGGAACGAACTAAGGAATTAAAGAATCGAGCTTCACGAGGGTTATCGCCGAACAAGGTGGGGTAAATTCTTATAAATTACATAATGTGAACAATGTGCGCTCTTATGTGCAATTATTGTATGTATCCGATTATAACCTTAAAGTCTAAATGTGTTGTGCAAAGTGAAAGGTATTATACTTTCTAAGTTATGAGAAAATTTCTGCTTTTCCGTTTGAGTGATTAAGTGTTATAAAGTGCAGTAATTGACTGATGTGAGTTGAATGTGGTTGAGTTGAAAACGTGGCGTCATGTGCTCGTTATGTGACAAGAGTGAATGTGCAATATGGGTGAGATGAGCGGGAGTGTTATGAGAGTGATTGTTCAAGAGTGTGTGGGTGAGATGAGAGGGAGTGTTATGGGAGTGATTGTTTCAGGAGTGGCATATGTCCACACTAACTCCATGGTGGCACAGATCCACACTAACCCCAAGGTGGCTAAAAGCCACGTAAAAATATTTTCACGGCGGCTCAGAACCGTATTTTCAAAAAAGGCGGCCTTAAAAACCGCATTTATGTGCTGTGGAGTGTTATGGTTATGTGTTTTAAGTGTTGTAATTGTTCACCATCCCACCCCACTAAGTGTCTTCATACACTCACCCCTTTTTATGTTAAAATGTTTTCAGCTTAAGAAGACATTGAGCGTGGTGTGCAAGTGGTGGATGCTGGTAGCCGATGTTCTAAAGATTACGAAAGAATTTTACTGGAATTGTAAGAGGTGTTATATTATTTAAATGTATAGAAAGTGCTCTTAAAACCTTTTTGGGAAAAACTTAGTTTGCAAAGCTGTACAGTTTTAGCTGTATAAGAAAAAAAAATATTTCTCTTCCGCTGTGTACGATTTACGTTTTATAAAATAGGGATGCTCAAATTGACTTATCTTTATTTGCAAGTTTTAAATTACCTTGGAAAGGCATGTTTTATTGAGTATCTGGACGCCCAAACGAAAAATTTATTAAACTCTGATATTCTACAGTAATTTACAAGAAACGGGGCGTTACACTAACAATATACTATTGAGTATTGAGGGTTCCCGTTTTACTTTATCAAAAAAATTAGTGATTTAAGATAATTTCTTTGAGTTTGATAAAGGTTTTTCGATTGATATTGTGTGAGCATTTCAATAGTAAGAATAAATTAGAAAATGTAGATATGTGTTCTTCTTCTTCATCTTTTTTTTTTCTTTCATAGAGTCTACACAAATCTAATTTTAAGGATCTTTTTACATTATTTACCTCTCTCTCTCCCTCTCTCTATCTTAATTCATTCTTCATCTAATTCTAATATATACTGTGTTAGCAATGAAAATACCATGCACCAATTTCAAAACACGAAAAATATAAGAAAAATGTTGTAATGTGTTAGTTTAATTAAAATTTCTTATACGTTGATGTTGTCATGTTAGGTTGTAATTAAGTTACTAATTTGGATGTTATTATAATTTTATAAAATAATATATTAACTCTATCTAATTTTGATAAATTTATATTCTTAATTTAAAATTATTGTATTTATTTTATTAGACGATTCGGGCCCCCCTCGATTGAAATTTTGGGTCCGTCACTACCCCCGACCCGCCCCGATCCGACCCGAGCTGAATATGGGTCGGTATATATAGTTTTTTTCTTTACTTTTCCTCAACACAAATTCCTCAGCACAAATCTCTCAGCACGCGCTACAACAATTTCGCACGACAACGGTTATTAACCGTTGTCGTAGACCTTTTTTTTACCGTTGTGGAAGATGGTGTTGTCGTAGACAGCATCAACCACAATGGTTAATAACCGTTGTCGTAGATGATAACGACAACGGTTGGCACAACGGTACGCCAACTGTGGTATTCCGACAATATTTTACAAGGTGTGCACAACGGTTAATAACCGTTGTCGTTATGGTCAACGACAACACTGATACAACGGTTATTAACCGTTGTCGAAGATACTAACCACAATGCTTGGCACAACGGCTTTTAAGTTTGATATTTGTACATTATATGTTTACAACAGTTAATAACCGTTGTCAAAGATGTTAACGACAACGGTTAATAATCCATGTCTTTTTTTTGTTTTCCACAATGGTTTTCCCTCATTTTTTTGTCATTTTTTTGTGCTTCTGATTTATGACAACACCTATACAATGTGTTGTAATTTATAATAAATAAATCATAAAAAAATCCGAAATGCAAATTTTGAAATTTTAATAGCAACCAAAATCATCATTAAACTACAATGTCTCAATCAACAAAACGTAAAGTTTACTACAATGTCTCATCAAACTAGGAATTACAAAGTCGAAGATTATCCAAAAAAACATAGAAAAATACAAAGTATCCACGAACAATAGTCAGCAATACATAATACTACGAATTACAATGTGGATCAAATGTTGAGTACAATCCAAGCTTACCAAGCTAAAACTCCTCTACTTGTTGCTGGACACATGTTGCCCACTCCAAACGTACCTCATCAATTTCTTCTTTGGAGTATTCATCTTGTGTGAACTGCATATTAGCAACATAAATATATAAACCTAAAATAAAAATAACAAAATATTGCAAAAGACTTCATGATTTAAGAATATAAAGTTATAGTACTCTAAGTTGCTGCGAATCCAAATCAGCCGACACATCCAATTCAGTAAGTTGTCTCATATAACGCATAACATAATATGAAAAACAGAATTTTAAACACCAAAAACAAATTAATTATACCCATACAAATCTTAAGTAAATTACCAAAATTTCGGTATAAAGCAATTTACCGTTATACTGAAATTTATAATTTTACCGAAATAACAGAAATTATATAGACACCATACACTTCATCAATTATTTCAAACTATATACAAAACTATTGGATCTAATATGATATGGGCTTGAGTACAAACAAACAATATGGCCCAAATCATTTTCTAGAGTTTTACTAGCATTAGGATACCAAGTACTCCATCCGCACAACAATATCAATAATCTTACTAAATTAACATAAATATATTAATAACATTTAAAGCTTATCTAATCAGAGTTTAGATATGATAACAATCCGATAATACACAGCGAAATTAAGAACATTAAACCAATAATTGACAGCTTGAAGAAAAATCAAAAGTAACCACAAATTTCAGATCACAAAAAACCATGAATCATCAACAAATTACCAATCAAAACCCAAACAAATCCACAATAAAACCTTTGAAATTACATAAAAAATATAAACCAAAGCGATAGGAAATAGATTAATATAAACAAAAAGATCCTTACTGACCTTAAAGAGAAGATCTGTGATCCAATAGATTAAATTTAGAGAGAGAAGAGAGAAATTAGTGCTAGGTAAAATTAATCGATTTGAAATTTAGAGTTAAGAACTTGCATGAGTTGAGTACCATCAAACATGTCATATCTAAATTGCACATTCAACAGAAATCGATTGTATTGTGATTGTCATATTGTATAAAAACTATATTTTTATTGTAGTAATATAGTTATGGAAATTAAAGCAAATGTCATGTGGCTATACTTACACTGAGCACTATGTGGGCTCTACACTCGGATTCTTAGACTGCTGTAGTGATGATGGTGCAATGTCGATTCTCAAATGCTGGATGAAGTGAAGCTGCAATGATTAGCAAATATAAGCATCCAGTTCTATTGCTTATGAAGAACATCTACTCATCTAGCATAGATTGTGTTCAACTGAGATTGGAAGTGCAATGACATGGAAAACAACATTTAAACAAGATAAGAAAAACTGAATCTGCATATTAAGGTCTATGATCCTGATTGATCTTTACCATAATCCTAAAAGTTTTTTTCATTATGGGAAAAATCATAATACTGTATTATGAGATGTAACAGTTTGCAATGCTAAAATGAAAATGAAAATGAAAAATAAAAGGCAAAAAGAATAAAAGGGTCGTATTAATAATAACTAAAAGAAGAGCCATCCAATTTAAGAACGGAGAGTTTGAGATTCTGCTCTGGAAGCTTTCGGTAAGTGAGACCCCTGTTGTGAAGAAAAGAAATTCATGAGATATTACTTACCATAACTCCTCGATCAGCAACATAGCCAAGAATGTATGCCAGTGGCAAACCAAAAATGTAGTAACAAGCCAAGTTAATGTAAGCCACTAGAGATTGCCATCCACCTCCAACCGCAACACCTGCAATAGGGTTCATAGAATTTGAGGTTTTAAGCCAGGGAAAAGACGATTACTATTACGTTTTTTCATGATGTGAGAGATCAGGAAATTAGGACCTGACATCACTGGCTGGACACTGTTGAGAACCATTGTGATTCCAAGAAGGCCTGAAAGGTGAGCAACTGCTCATTGCATATCTTTGCTATCGGTGAAAATGATACTGATGTGATTTCTAGTAGCAAGGACTATGATCATGCAGAGAATTTCAATCAGGAGTGACTGAAAGACTGTGGCATAGACAGTGTATTTGGCAGCTCTTGGATGTCCAAAACCAATGTCATTTGAGACTCGTACACTGAAATAGGAAATAGCAGGAAATTAATAGGTTCTGCTAATGAGTTGAAAAGAATAGATACAATTAAGAATTGGAGTATCCATTAAGTATGAGAATGAAACCACATGCATATACAGACAACCTGGTACCACAGATTGAGATTTACCTTATAGCAGCATTGATTCCAATGAAAATCATAGATTCCCATCCATTGACATTCATGCTGCAAGATAAACCAAAACCATTCAGGATTAGAGATTGCAGAGAACAAGATTGTGTGCAAAAGAAAGACAATCTTAGCATCTCAAATTATGATGGTTGGCAGTTAAAGTTGCCATCTTCGCAGTGTTAAGAAAAGCAAATAAAAAGTTGACCAGTAACTCCAGATGTTAACTATGCATACATGTATCTTTATATTAAGTAGAGCATGATCCTTCTAACTATCACAAAACCTTATAACCATCCAAGAAAGCAAATGTAGTAGTGCTATTATCACCTTAGGATGGGTGGATATAGAAAACTAAGATCAACATGAATTCATCGTGATCGAGTTACAGAAAATAAGAGAGTGTTGGCCGAAAAGAAAATAGCAACCTGCTTCATAAGAGAAGTGAATGCATCCTTCTGTAGGCCAAACCCAACTGCAGCCATTTCAGAAACAGCCTGACAAAGAGTTGCAATGAATAACTAATCATGCAAAACAAAACGCAAAAAGGGAAATTCAGGCCTCACCTCTATAGCAGATATCATTTTATAACCCCATGAATCCATAATATCTTTCCATCAGGAAATCCCTCAGGTATGACGGGCTCAGAGTTAAGCTCCTATAAAATGAAAACACACCAGCATAAGAAGACTACCAAAATCAATCATAGAACACTTATCAAGATTCACCTTAAAGTGGGTAGTCGATGGTCGTGGGCCAACCCTCCACATATCAAGATTCACCTTAAATTATTTTTAGTAGTTCTATGTGTCTATGATATATCATAATGAAACTATCAATTTCATTTGAAATTTACATCAGAAATCTTACATGCAAAAATGTCATTATGTTGATGAATATAAGTTTTTATGTAATGCTAATTGACTGTCCAACAAAGAGAAGAGGATTCGTGTTTCACTACATTAGGTAATGGATGCCGATGGTGTTTGATGTGGTTTGCCATGAATGGGGAGCATGCAATTCAGAACTTCATGGGATATCAAAACAAGATTATGGATTGAAGAGTGAAATGTGAACAAATAATCTTGAGTACTAATAAATGTCCAGATATGCTATCTTTGAACACAATTACTACCAGGTTCAAACTCTTCTACAATGTATATCCTTGAAAAAGAGTAAGTGAGAAACATAATTTTTTTGAATCAACTTAATCAGTCAGATGGTTTGAACCTCACTTTATGTTCATCACAAAATTCTAGTACAAATCATCAAACCAAGGCATAGGAAATCAAATTTAGGAATCAGTTAAGAAATTGCTGTTCTGAGAAACAAACACCCAATAAACATGCATACTAGTGTCCCAATGCAACTAGAAATTACAACACAAGCATAAATTCGGCCCTACAATTCACAAAAGCACTAACACAACTAATGGAGAACCCGATTAAGCACACACCAGAAGTCAAATCCAAGAACATCTAATCTCAATTACAAATGCCCCATTAAAAAATCAGTCAAAGGCACACACTAGAAAATTAAGAAAGACAAGACCTGATAATGGAGCTGAGGGCGTTCTTGTTGGCGCTTCAAATCATCGGGCAGCTCGAAATACCTCTCCATCATATCTTCGGCGGAGCATCAGGGATCTTTGATGAGTAAAGCTCCAGTCTCTCTTCAGGTTCGGCTAACCTCCGAGCACAGAGTCTTCAGATCAGAATCGACACATCCAATACATCAAGTTAAACATTGAATTCAAAGCACAAATTTTTTCAATTCCACAATGTAATGATATCACGCAGAAAACAACACTCCATCAAAACCACTTAGCATCATTTCAATACAGCAAAACACCAAATAGACAAAGAAGACATGATTCATTCAAACCCAATAATCCATATTCAATGGTACCTCGAATTAAATCCGAAACAAAAAACAAACAAGCCCATCAAAGCAAACATCAACAGTCATCAGACACTCATCCACAAACACGAAACAAAGCAAAAACACAAACCCAGGAGCAAAAAAAGAGGAAACAAATCACTAACTCACCTTAAGGAAAAACCATCCAAGAAAATAAAAAATTCAAATATTTTTCACATCAAGCGTTCAAACCAGCAGCGAGAACACTGGGAGCACGGAATGATGAAACCCCAGTAAATGGATCGAGGAAAATCAAGAGCTCAAACCCATCAAAATTGAGGAAAGAAAAGAGAAGAAAATGGAGTATTGGGAGCAGGGAATAACAGAATTTGAAAGTGGCGGGTAAAGAAAGGGGGTAGAGAGAGGAAGGAGAGAAATGGGAATTGGGGAAAAGAGAGAAAGGAGAAACGAGGGCAGAAGAGGGCGTTGCGAAGAAGAGAGCCGCTACCAATGCTGTGAGAGAGCGCAACGATCGGTACCAAAGACGACCGGGAGAGCCCGCGACGAAGAAACTGCTTTGTCCTTAGGCGATGGAGAGAGAAGGTCAGCGAGGTGGATGCGGGTGACGAAGGAGGAGATGAGGAGGTTGACGGCGGCGGAGGAGAAATTTGGAAGAAGAAACCCTAATTTCAAATGTTTGAAGAGGAGCTTGATCTCAAAATTGACTAAATGTAATTGAGAAAGAGTGCTTGATTGCGTATTAATATTAATATTTGAAAAACCTACATGTGATGTGTTTAGCATAATGGGTGATGCCTCCCACACTTAAATGAGAGCTTTCGATTCTCCTTGAGTACCTATATATATATATTTTTTTATTTTATTTTTTAATTTGCAATATATCTTTTTTTTTTATAAAATAATTATTTAAAATAATTTATAATTTTTGAATTATGGTTTAAAATAATTTATATTGTCAAAAATTATGGTTTAAAATAATTTATATTGTTTGTATTATTATATAATCAATTCATGAGAATTGCAATTTTTTGTATTGACCTATTAATATATGTATGTATTTTTATTTTGAAAATTAATTTATGGTTTAATTGGTTATTTTAAGTTTTTTAATGTTACTATATTTTTTTTGAAATTAAACAATTTTTAAATTATAAATTTTTAAATCTATATTATAGTAGGCCAACTCCTATGGATGTTCTTAATGAAGAACAAGAATATACTATTTCAAATAGTTATAATGGAAAAGAGATTTATGAATGGAATCTTAATGGTAATACTAATACACATATTTATACTCTTGTACATAGAATTTTAATGTATAGTACTATATGTAAAAATATTCGTAATACTGATAAAGAAATTGCTAAATTAATTGTTGCCGGTTTTACTGGACAATTAAAAGGATGGTGGGATAATTATCTTGAACCACACCAAAGAAGTGAAATTCTTGGATCTATAAAAAGTGAGAATGGCAATATTGTTGAAAATGCTGTCTATTCTCTTGTTACTACCTTAATTGAACATTTCACAGATAGATATACTGATAATAGTGAAACTATTAGAACTCTTCTTAGTAATCACAGATGTGAAACTTTAACAGAATTTAGATGGTATAAAGATACCTTTTTATCTAGAATTTTTGAATTACCAGAATGCAATTCTACTCATTGGAAAGCAAAATTCATAGATGGCCTTCCAAATCTTTTTGCTGAAAGAGTCAGAAAGATCCTTAGAAAAGATAAAATATCTATTCCTTATGATAATTTCACTTATGGAAACCTTATAAGTGTTTGTATTCAAGAGGGTTTATCCCTCTGTAATGACATACAAATAAACAAACAAATTAAAAAACAAAATCGTCTTGAGAAAAGACAACTTGGTCAATTTTGTAACCAATTTGGTATGGATATACCAAAAGAGAAAAAACATCATTATTCTAAAGAAAATAGTGATAATAAACAAAAATCATATTTTAAAAAGAGAAAAAGATATAAATAAAAAGACAAGTATAAAGAAAAAGAAAGACATTCTTTTAAGAATAAACATAAAATGAGAGATTCTCCTATCATCTGCAGGAAATGTGGAAAACCAGGTCATTATGCTAACCAATGTTGGGCTAAAGAAAAGATTAAAAATCTTGACATAAATGATGACATGAAAGAAATCATTTATAATATAATCTTTGAAATAAATACAGATAATTCTGAAATAGAATATAACAGTACAGATACATATAATGAAGAAAATGATTCTTTATTCTTTGAAGAAGAATGTGACAATTGTAGACAGGGGAAAACCTGTATAAACCATATAAACGATAACCATGAAGATATTAATAATATTTATGGAAAAGATGAAGAATTTTATAAACTTATGTCTCAATTTAAAGACTTAAATATTAATACTCTTACTGATAATAATATTCTTGAATTCCTTAAAAGAATAAAAGATCCTAGCTTAAGAGCTCAAATTATTGATCAAATAGAAGATATTCCTTCTACTTCTTCTAAAAAAGAAGAAAAAATTATTTCTTCAAAAAATGATTATTCTATGGTTGAGGTTAACAGGATTCTTAAAAACAAATTTAATGATCAAAATCCTGTTACTATACAAGATTTACTTTTTGAAATTAATAATCTTAAAGAAGATATTAAAAATCTTAAAAATAATGATTATGATCTTTATGATCGTATTTCTAGAATTGAAAAGGGAAAATCTATATCTATTGAAGAACAATTTGAGGAAAGAGTCACGCTGCTGTGCAACTTGTGCACGGATCAGTGGATCCGTGCACAACAATCTGGACCGGCTCCTGCCCCACTCGCACCGAGGACGCGCTCCATATGGCGGGCGCGTGTTAACACGCGCCATTAAATTAAAAAAAAATTTACTTTCACTGTTCATCATCTCTGCGCGGCGGCTTGGGGAGAAAACTGCAACATCGATTGAAAAAAACGCGAAGGTAACCTCTTCTTCGACCATGAAAACATACTAATACTCTAATTTAATTTCGATACATTGACATAACGTCCAACATTGATAAAATTTCGACCATACTATTTCTGACAAAAAAAATTCCGTCATTGATACAGTGATTGAAGGTTTAAAGCTGATACAGTGTTCGATTACCCATTAATTGAAGGTTTGAAACTAATGTAGTGTTCGATTTAAAGATTCAAGGACGAATCTGAAAAAATATGGGAGAAATTACTGGTAATTTAAATTTAAATCCATCTAATTTCATACAGTTATATTAAGTTATATACTGTTATGTTAAGTTATGTAATACTGTTGTGTTAATTTAGTGATACAGTTGTGTATATTGAGTGGTTCTATTATGTATAAGTTAGTGGTGCTGTCATAATATTTCAATGACAATTTACATACAATTGCAGAATCTATGACTGAGATTATTGTAGAAGATGAAACAAGAAATGTTGAAGTTTTTCCGAGTATTGCAACAATTGAAATTGATTCACAGAGTAGTGAATTCGTTCATGACATTGAAGATATTGAAGCCCTATCTGGTTCACTTATTGGATACAAACGGAAGACTATTGATGAAATGTATGAACTCTACAAAAAACATTCTTGTTTGATCGGATTTGGAGTACGGAAATCAAACAGTAGATACTCTACAATTGATACATCTATACTACTTGGGAAAATATATGTTTGCTCATCTGCTGGATGCAAAAACAAGCAAAAACAGGTTATGTACTACTGAATGAATTATATAGAACTGTTATATTAAATTATGTAATACTGTTTTGTTATTTTAGTGATACGGTTTAGTTTATTGAGTGGTACTGTTGAGTTTATCGATTGGTACTGTTAAACTATTTGAATGACACTATATATACAATTACAGATTTCAACAAAGAAGTCAAAAGCAACAAGGACAAACTGCAAGGCATCTCTTACAGTCAAATTGAATGATGAAAATGAGTACGAGGTAGTAAAACATGAGACTATGCATAATCATGAACTGACAAGAAAAGAGTGGAGTCATCTGCATCGTTCAGAGAGACGTATAACAGAAGAAAAACGTGCAGCAATTCACACAATGATGGAGTCAGGAATGAAACCGTCCGACTCTTACCGTTACATGGCATATGATTTTGGTGGAGAGGATATAGTTGGGCACACAATGAAAGATCACTTGAACTTGGTGCATCAAATAAAAATGAAGAAAATTGAAGCAGGTGATGCACAAACAGTTTTAGATATGATACAAGAGCAAGATGCAGAAGAAGATGACTTCTTTTATAGAGTAAAATTGGATGACGAGGGCAGATTATCCAATATGTTCTGGAGGGACTCTATGATGAAGGAAGATTATGCATTATATGGTGATGTAATGATATTCGACACAACATATAGGACAAACAAATACAATTTGATTTGTGCCCCCTTTGTTGGTGTCAATAACCACATGAAAAATGTCATGTTCGCTTGTGCATTCATTTCGGATGAGAAGATAGAAACATTTGAATGGTTGTTCAATGTTTTCAACAAGTCAATGTATAGACAAAGTCCCATCACAATTTTTACAGACCAAGATCAAGCAATAGCAAATGCAATTGAGAAGGTATGACTAGAATTCAATACTGTACAGAATACTAAGTAATACTGTATAGCTTATTTAGTAATACTGTATATCTTATTTAGTAATACTGTTTAGTATTACAAATATAACTGTTCAGTAATATTGCTGCATTGCTAATTTTATTTTGACAAACAGGTTTTTCCAACAACGAGATATAGATTGTGCATATGGCATCTTCAACAAAATGCAATAAGTAGATTTGCAAAGTTGAAATCAGACAATTTGTTTAAGAGTGAATTCAACAAATGCTTAACTGGATGTGATGATGAAGATGAATTTGAAAACTGTTGGAAAAACATGGTGCAAAAATATAATCTCGAAGATCACTCTTGGTTCACACGACTTTACGGATTGAAGGAAAAGTGGTGTACAACTTTAAACAAGAAGTACTTTTCTGCTGGTATTCTTTCATCACAAAGAAGTGAATCGACAAATAATGCAATTAAATTTCATGCCAAGAAGACAACAAGTTTGACAGATTTCTATACACTTTTCAATAACACAATAAAACGTTGGAGGATGACTGAACAACAAGACGAATTCAATTGTGCAAGGTCGTTTGCGGAAAGTCAATTGCCTATGGATGGAATATTGAAACATGCCTCTGAGATATACACAATCACTGCTTTTAGATATTTTGAAGAAGAGTTTAGTGTCACGCCCCAAAATCTTTCGTTAAAAATATCAGAGTTTTACCCGGGCGTGAAGATAGAAAAGCAAGGGACGCATAACACATACAGAAAGAGTTAAGCAAGGGACAACAGAAGAAAGAGATAAGGGGCGATAATAAACCATCTCACAACAACCTTCGGCCTCGGCCGATATCATTCGGTCTCTCACCGATAATATACATCATATTCAGCGGAAACTACACATCAGGATCTCCCATCCTCATAAGAACCCAAAGATATATACAGATCATAAACTGTTTGAAAACGTGTTCGGAAATGTTTAAACTATGACATTTTAACAGAAATACCAACAGCTAGCACTATCTCCCTCCGTCTAGGGTTCACCAGCTTCCTCATCTCCTGTAGTGTGAGTACAGATTAAGGGGTGAGTGCATTGAATAGACTCAGTGGGGATAACATCCACCTCATAAGACTCTTGACAGAATTTAAATACCGAAAAGCTAACTTACAGTCACGTTGTCACAGCACAGATATATGCAAAGCAGATATTAGAAATTGCAAGGGACGTATAGGTGCGGGATTCCCCCGTCTTACCCTATATAACGGTATCTCACCGTTAGTGCATTTAAAGAGGCTCACGACACCTCCACTGAGTAGTAGAAAATAGCAGGGGACGAACAGAATGCATGATCGGAGGACCTCGGCCCTTTCACAGATATAATATGGCACAGCAAGTATAAACACAACACTTAGATTCCCAATCATATTTCACAAATAGGGAAAAGCTGTAAACAGATCCAGAGTTAGAAATTACCCCCACCTCGTATAGTGGTTACCGCGTGAGTAGCTAGGACAGAATGTCTGACAACTCAACACCTCAAGCTTAGTCCACAAAAGCCTACAAATTTACGGTGTTTCTTAGGTCCTAAATACAATATAATTAAAGCTGTAAAAGGTTCCGGCGGAAGAACGCTCGTTAAAGACACGACGGATCGAAAGTACGGCATCACGTGCTCCGGGGCTCGCGGGTACCCGGCGTCGGGCGAAAGCCAACCCGACAGCTCGCGCATCACCCGGCAGCTGCCGAGTTTCCTCAGCCACCCGGTCCCCGTCGCCCGCGCACGCTGGACCCCCGGCGCTCGCACCCGCGCGCACTCGGCACCCGGCGCACACCCGGCACCCGGCACCCGGCGCACACCCGGCACCCGGCACCCGGCGCACACCCGGCACTCGGCACGCACCCGACGCGCACCCGACGCGCACCCGACGTCCGACCCGACGCACACCCGACGCCCGACCCGACGCACAACCCGGCGCGCACCCGACGCCCGACCCGACGCACATCCCGACGCACACCCGACGCCCGACCCGACGCACAACCCGGCGCGCACCCGACGCACATCCCGGCGCGCACCCGACGCCCGACCCGACGCACAACCCGGCGCGCACCTGACGCCCGACCCGACGCACAACCCGGCGCGCACCCGTCACCCGACACACCACCACCAGCACCACTGCTGGCCGGCGGCGGCGGCGGCGGCGACGGCGACGGCGGCGGCGGCGGCGGCGGCGACGGCGACGGCGGCGGCGGCGGCGACGGCGACGGCGGCGGCGCTCCGGCGGCGGTGCTCCGGCGGCACTCCGGCGGCACTCCGGCGGCGGCGGAAAATAAAAACGTAAAAGAAAAGAAAAGAAAGAGAACTTACGTGTTCGCGTCGCGAGCGTCGCTCGGGTCGTCGGCTTTGAAAACGTATAAGTTTTGAAAGTTATGAGCCCCTATTTATAGATTTTGGAATTTACCTTTTTACCGTTGAAAAGTTACTATTTACCAAAAAATATCTTAATTTACCTTTTATTAAAATATTTTTTTTATTTTTACCTTTTATCAAAATTTTACCCTTTCCTTCGTTAGTTGAATTACGGGTCTCCGATTAACCGCTAGTTTGTTTCTGTTTTCTCGTATTTCCGATACGAATCTCTTGGTGAAATCATATTCTAGGTTCCATGTCACGAAAAATATACCCATCTAAAACTAAAACCGACGTTAGCCAAGTATCTGTAACGCATGTACTGAATTAAACAGTCAAAACATACGCACATAATTATTAAGTCGGGGTTCAAATATTTAATTATTCAATTATGCTCATTTTGATCCGGGGTGCTACATTTAGAAAGTGCATAGTTTGTCTTTCAAAACTGATTGGAATGGAAGGTACCACAATACTTTATGAAGGGTCCAATCATGGTAAAAATGCAAGCAAGCAAGTAATATTTGATTACCAATTGATGATGGTGACATGCTCTTGCAAGATGTTTGAAGAAATGGGTATTTTGTGTTGCCATTGCTTGAGAATACTCCACATAAATTCTGCACAATCTATACCTGAAATGTACATTCAAAAAAGATGGACAAAATTGGTGAAGTCACTGGTTTGGGACAAGTTCACTAACAATGAAAACAGCATATCAAGGGGCAATGAAGGAGTTCTTTGGCGTCAAACGATGATAAGGAAATACTATAATTTAGTCTTGAAAGCACAAAACAATAGCAATGCGATAAATCAGTTGGAAGAAAGCTACAACAAAGATTATATTATTGTTGATTCTTTAACATCTGTTACTGATGTTAGTGTCGGACAAACTGAAAAGCAGTCAAATTCTTCTACTTCTATTCTTGATCCAGAACGTGCAGTCACTAAAGGTAGGAGCAAGAGACTAAAGGGACATTTTCAGAAAAAGAAGAAGGGATGAAGTTCGTCAAAGAAAAATTCAAAATCAGAATTTGGAAGTTTAACACCATACGTACCAAAAGAAACTTTGTTTTAGATCATATCTTTAATTAATACTGTTCAGAATTATTTTTTTCAGTAGTACTGTTAATTTTTGTTACTGTTAAACTGTTATATCTAATAATGTTTATGTTTCTTACTAATACTGTTAAGTGTTGTAGGTAGTACTGTTAATTGTTACATATAATACTGTTTGTGTTTACCACTAACAATGTTAATTATTATAACTAATACTGTTAAGTAATGTAGCTAATACTGTTAAGTGTTATAACTAATATTGTTTGTGTTTACTACTAATACTGTTAATTGCTATAGCTAATACTATTAAGAGTTGTATCTAATACTGTTAAGTATTATAACTAATATCGTTTCTGTTTAATACTAATACTATTAAATGTTATAGTTTATATTATTAAGTGTTGTAGCTAATAATATTATGTGTTCTAGCTAATACCGTTATGTTTAATAGCTAATACTGTTTGAGTTTAAGTATTATTACTGTTTACAAAGAAAGTTAAAAAAACATGTATAATATATAGGTTTCATTGATTACCTTGACTTTCATTTTACACTTTCGTATTGTATACCTACATCAAAAAAAATATAACATAAAGTTATAACCAAATAACTTTATATAATACCAAAACAAATGTTTAAGATAAAAAATACTAATATATATATATATATATAAATTTATCATAGCAAATTTCCAATCATCATTGCCTCAACACCTCACCTTTTTACACAAAATAAACTAAACAGTACTTTTTTACACAAACACTGTTGAACACAAAAAAAATTACACAAATATTGTTGTTTTTCACCACCAAAATCATAAACAAACATCAATCCTTCTGAACACACTTCCTTTTCGGTCTTTTTGCAACCAGTGCTTTTTTCTTCTTCATTTCCTGAACTGCCTGTTGTCTACGAGCCACAATGTATTCAGGTTTTGCCAAATAAAACCTTGTAACATTATCAAGAAGTTCTGGTCTTTCCTCATTCAACTTTGACATAAGAATAGCAGCAGCAAATTCTGCTCTCAACGCTTTTCTCAAAATTGGCTACAATGGAAAAAAATAAAAAATTAAAAACTCAATACTGCACAACAATATACATAACAGTGCCACTTAATAAACATAACAGTGCCACTTAATAAACATAACCGTATGAATAACATAACACAACAGTACTACATACAACGTATACATATAACTTATAAACAACAGTACTACTAACATATACATAACAGTATCACTCATTAAACACAAACGTATCACTAAAAAAACACAACAGTACTAGATAAGTTAATATAACAATACAATATAATTTATACATAATAGTACTAATAATTTAAAATAACAGTACTATATAGATTAACATAACAGTACTACATAAATTATCTTAAACGTACCTTTCTTAAATCTGGTTTATTATATACAGTAACAGTGCCACTTAATAAACATAACCGTATGAATAACATAACACAACAGTACTACATACAACGCATACATAAACTTATAAACAACAGTACTATTAACATATACATAACATTATCACTCATTAAACACAAACGTATCACTGAAAAAACACAACAGTACTAGATAAGTTAATATAACAATACAATATAATTTATACATAACAGTACTAGTAATTTAAAATAACAGTACTATATAGATTAACATAACAGTACTACATAAATTATCTTAAACGTACCTTACTTAAATCTGGTTCATTATATACAGTACCATTGAAGTATGTCATGTTGTGCATCATGAAAATTCCACAATCATTTGTCCCTTTAAAGTCCAATGCTCTCCAAGGAAAATGAACTTCTTCCATTTCATAATCTTCAATCTCATAAGCCCTGGGATATTTTTTTTGAATGAGATATTTGGCCATGCAAGACTTCTGCAAAAAGAAATATATAAGTTATAAATTGTACAACAGATAATTATATTATAACTTTATAAAATGAACATACCATCAATATAGCAATCTTTTTGTATTTGTTATCCTCGTTCTCATAAATCTGGTTATCAAGATAATACACTTTCTTTTTTGCAAAGTGTATTGCAATACAATAGTAGTGCTGGGAAAACCAGACAGGAACAAAAATCTACAATGAAAAATGATAATAATTGTTAAACTAATACTGTTAAGAATTATAGGTGATACTGTATATGTTTTACATTAATACTGTTAGGTGTTATAACTAATACTGTTTATATTTAAAATGAAGTTTAATAACAATTAACATACCAAATCAACTACACTCAGAATTAGCTCCTGCACTAATAGCCAAGCATCCCAAATATTGAAAATATTTTGCTCAAGGACTTTCATCTTCTTTGAATCTTTCTCGTCCATCAGTTCAATCATGTAGGTCTATAAAAAACACAACAATGTTAAGAATAAAAACAAATAAAGAAACAAACTATAAAAAAAACAAATTGAAATTATACTTACAGAATGATCGAGTGTAAAAGCAAATCTACTTAAACCATCATTAGTAGATTTGTTCAGTATTAACACCCATGCGTTCAATACTGATGACTCAATCTGATCATCAGGGAATAAAGACAGGATGTCTTTTCTGGACAAGATGAGCAGTGGTCCATGTCGAAAGAGGGTTTCACTGTGAATATAAATATAAAGATTTATTAATACTGAAAAATATTTAATAAATAACTACTAATCACAGAACTTACTCAAGAATTTTATCATCATCATTAAAAAATGCATAATCAGCGAACTCTTTCGACTGCTCGTCCATTTTCCCAAAAAATCTTCCAAATCTACGAAAGAAATTGGATAAAAAACCATGCTTCCCAAAAACCTTGATCAATGACTCTTTCTGACATGCCTTCCTCTTATAAGACATAGATCCAAAAATCTTAGAAATTTCTTCATTTGTCACTTTGTCAGGATCATTGATTGTTTTAGGAGTGGTTGCAGCAACATTTTCTTTCTCAGTAGTCTCTTTCACAGGGTCATCGATCTTCTCATGAGGGGATGCAACATTCATGTCTTCTCGAACTTCAGGGCAGCTACCTTTGGTTTTATCAGCTGTAGCCTTAGGATTGATCTCTTCAGGAGTGGTGACACGGCTCAATTGTAGATCAAAAGATGGCATATCATTGATGTCTTCTCGAACATGAGGGCGGCTACCTTTAGTTTGATCTGCTGCAGCTTCAGGATAGCCTTTTTCATTAACATCTGCTGCATTTGAGTATTGCATCTCTTCAGCAAAATCAGGACCCGCTCCTTCATTCGATGGGACACCCTTCTCCTTACTCATGAAATCTAGAATGATTTCATCGATGACCCTATGCACTTTCTCATTCGAAAAAAACTTCTGTGAATCTGTCATTTCTTCAGAATCACTCTCCTTCATTGATTTGAAAAATTGATATATAGGGGTGAGATACCACTGATATATCCCTTTTGAAAAGGAGAGAAATTCTGTCCATTTCCTAAATTAAAAAACAACAAATATAATCATTAAAAACAATATATGTAATTGTAAACATAACAGTACTACTAAATAAACACAACCGTATCATTAAAATAACACAACAGTACTACATATATTAATATAACAGTACTACTAACTTAACATAACAGTAATACATAACTTAAGTTCATATAACACTATTAAGTGAGGAAACTTACATCTTTGGCAGCTGTCTTGATCTGTTCATCACTCATTTCATCGTTCATTAGTTCAAAACTAATAAATTGGCCAGATCCTTCTCTTTTTGACTCATCAGCTCTCTTTTTGGCCCTTTCTTTATCAACTTCTTCTTCTCCATCCTTCTTCCCATTCTTCGTAATGGGATAGACATCAAATATAAGTTCTCCATCACCATATGTTCCCGCAGTAGCCTCTTCAATGCATCTTTTATGCATATTGTTGTCATTCCAGTGTTGAATGAGATACAGTGAAGAAGGTACAGCAACACCTTTCCACTTCAGTCTATGCATATAGACTATTTGCAAGAACATTGTACAGCCAGAAATATTTTTTGAATGTGTGTTATTGTACATATACACACTGTCACACAACCTTTCCAGAATATACTCACACCAATCAAACTGATTAATCCTATCAACATCTTCCAAAGATTTCAAAACACTAATGTTTACTGTCTTGTTACAAGTAGGAGTCAGAAAAGTGTAAAGAGCATACAAAACAAATAATCTCTTGAAATCATCACCACCAGATGAAAAACGACTGACTATTAAATCAAATAAAACCTTACATTGAACACTAGCTTTTACCCCCATGTCCCTAAAATGCTTAATTAAAACTGAATCTTCATTCTTACTGTATTTTAGGACATGAGAACCTATTCTTCTAGGCAACAAAAAGACATCATGAACATCATCTGCTGTAACCACAAAACTTTTACCTCTACCTATAGTCAACATCCTACTGCCACTGTTAAAACTTTTAACCAACCAATGAATCATATGAAGATTCGCACATTTAGTGATTGACATAGACAACAAACCTCCAAAACCAATTTCAGCAATGTCCTGCTTCTGCTTGTCAGATAATTGACAAATCAAATTATGAAGACCCATAGGCCTTGATTGTGTCACAAAATCACTGTCCAATAAAAAAACAATTAACATTATAATTTTTCTAAGCTACAAACACATGTTTTTTAAGTAAAATAACAATAGAAAAACAGAAAACATACCAAACATCATAAATGGACTTCTTCTTAATTTTCTTTTCAATGGCTTCCTTCTTCGGAGCCTTCGTTTTATGCACCATTTGTTTTAAATATTTTGTGGTCTGCCTTGTATGTCTTTTCTCAACTGCCTCAGTCTTTACCATATTGGTTTTAATTCTGGAAACTGTATAACATTGCAAGCATCAATATTCAAAAACTGAATAACAATTAAACAAATAACCCTAATACTGTATAATAGATATACTAATACCGTATAACACATTACACTAATACTCTATAACATAACAAATTACAGTACAACTGTATAACAACTAAGCTAATACTGTAAAAACAGAATGGAAAACCTCTCATATTGCAAAAGGAATATCTTCTCTTGTTCAAAATCACACTAGTATATGTAAAAAACATTAAACAAGTTCATAATATAAACTATGAACATTACACTAAGACTGTTACATTAAAATTTTACTAATACTATGCAGCAAACAAAATTCACATAAACATAAAAAAAGTAGGAAACACAAAGAAAAAAACAATGTCATAAAACAAAACCCTAGTGTAGAATAAACCTAATGTAAAATAAACACACAAAATGCGCGAAGAACACACAACACAGACACGCGAATAACACAGAAAGGTGAGAAAAAAACAGAGAACATGAAGTGTAAAAATAAATCTCGAAAAATAAAATAAAATTCAAAAAACTTACCGTTGAAGAAAGTAAACCAAAATCCAGACAATGAAAACCTAAAATGTAGAAACAAACAGTATATTAGACGATTTAAATACAATTGCATGTACGGTTAAATAGACAGGTTCAAAATTAAAAAGTGTTTTTCGAAAATGAAATTGGGGGAAAACTAAAAAGAAAACTGGCAAAATGTTTAACTTTTAAACCGATTGCATGTAATGTTTAAACAAAATCACAGAAACTTACAGAAATTTTGAATAACAAACCGCGGAGAAGAAGAACTACAACTTCGAACTGAAATCACACTTCAAAACAAGGTTTTCGGAGAGAAGAACACGATTACAACTTCGAACTAGATTTACGGAGAGAAGAACACGATTACAACTTCAAAATGAAAATTTGAATGTGAGAGAGAAGAAGACTAGTTTCTTCTTCGAGTCGCGCGAGATTTTTCGCTTTTCGAAATTCAGCGTGTGTTTGTTAGAGAGAGAGAGACAAAATATTGTGGGCTTTTCAATTGGGTTTTGGCAGGAAAATAAATTGTTGTTTGGATGTGGGCTGGAAAATTAATATTATTGGGCTGGAGAATATATATTGTGGTGGGGCTGAAGAATAAATATTATTGGGCTAGACAATATATATTGTGGGCTGGGTGGGTACCAAATTGTGGTGCACGGATCTAGGATCCGTGCACCTTATGCATAAAAGTCTTTGTGTTGAGGAAATATCCCTTCAAAAAAATCATCTTTCTACTATTACTATGATCATATCTCAAAAATGGTATACTGAAATTACTCTTCTTATTAATAATTCTTATAAAAAAGATTTTATAGCCATGATTGATAGTGGAGCTGATCTAAATGTCATACAAGAAGGTCTTATACCTACAAAATATTTTCATAAAACCTCTCATTCTCTTTCTCATGCTGGTGGTAAACCACTAAACATTAATTATAAACTTCCTAAAATTTATATTTGTAAAGAAAAAAAATGTATATCTACTAGTTTTCTTTTGGCTAAGGATATATCTAGCCAACTTATTCTCGGTCTTCCCTTCCTATACCAAATTTATCCTTTAACCTTTGTTGATACTAAAGGTCTTGTAGGAACTTTTGAAGGAAAACCTATACAATTTAAATTCATTACAAAACCTATTAATAGAGTTCTTAATGAATTACAAGAACAAATTGATAGAAAAACTTTTCATATAAATTCTTTAAAAGAGGAAATTAATTTTCTTTCTATAAATGAAAAACTCAAAAATCCTAAATTACAGGATAAAATTAAGATTATTTATAATAATTTCTCTATAGAAATATGTAATGATATTCCTAATGCATTTTGGGAAAGAAAGAAACATATTATTTCTCTTCCTTATGAAGAAGAGTTTAAAGAGGAAAATATTCCTACTAAGGCAAGACCTTGCCAAATGAACTCTGAATATTTAGAGTTATGTAAAAAAGAAATACAATCTCTTCTTGATAAGAAGCTTATTACTCCTTCTCAATCTCCCTGGTCTTGTACGGCCTTTTACGTTAATAAACATTCTGAACAAGAAAGAGGTATACCTAGACTTGTTATAAATTATAAACCTCTTAATAAGGTTTTAAAATGGATTAGACATCCTATTCCAAATAAAAAAGATCTTCTTGATAGATTAATTCATGCTTTAGTTTTTTCAAAATTTGATCTTAAATCAGGATTTTGGCAAATTCAAGTCAATAAATCTGATAGTGATAGATATAAGACAGCCTTTAATGTGCCTATAGGTCATTATGAATGGAATGTTATGCCTTTTGGCCTAAAAAATGCTCCTTCTGAATTTCAACAAATTATGAATGATATATTCACTCCATATAGTGATTTCATTATTGTTTATATTGATGATATTCTTGTATTTTCTAAAGATATTGAAAACCATTTCAAACACTTAGAAATTTTTAAGAAAATCATTATACAAAATGGTCTTGTCATTTCCAAGCCAAAAATGATTCTTTTTCAAACAAATATTAGATTTCTTGGACATAATATTGAAAAAGGAAACATTATTCCTATTCAAAGAAGTATTGAATTTGGATCAAAATTTCCTGATATTATTAATGATAAAACTCAACTCCAAAGATTTTTGGGAAGTTTAAATTATATCTCTCCTTATATTGAAAATCTTAATAAAGAATCTGCCATTCTTTATGATAGACTTAAGAAAAATCCTTTACCTTGGACTGATAAACATACTGAAGCAGTTAAAAAAATTAAAGAAAAGGTTAAAAACCTTCCATTTCTTATGCTTGCTAATCCCCAATGGGAAAAAATTATTGAAACTGATGCTTCTGATATTGGGTTTGGAGGAATACTTAAACAGATTAATCCTCAAAACAAACAAGAATATCTTATTAGATTTTATTCTGGCAAATGGAATAATGCACAGAAAAATTATTCTACTGTTGCAAAAGAAATTCTTGCTATTGTCAGATGTGTTCTTAAATTCCAAGATGATTTATACAATCAAAAGTTTACTATAAAAACTAAGTGATGTAACGCCCCAAAATCTTTCGGTCAAAATATCAGAGTTTTTCGTTTTTGGGCGTTAAGAGAGAAAGGGGGAAAGAGGCGTGCATGATATAAAATAGAAATCCTTAGAAACAGATAGGAGACGATTTTACAAAATACAAAACCTCGGCGTCTGGCCGGAATAAAAACATTTAAATGAACAGCGGAAAACATCAGGATCCTTTATTTGAAACGTAAACGAGATTATATTTACAAAACGTGAATTATAAAAATCATTGTTTAATTGCTGTAAGAACACAGACTTGAAATATAAAATCCAGATAGGGCACCATCTTCACTCTCTCTAAGTTTCTACCTGTTCGTCCTCACCTGTAGTGTGAGTACAGAATAAGGGGGTGAGTGCGTTGAATACACTCGTGGGGATGAAATCCACCTCTTATAACAATCAACAGATATAAAATACCAGGATGGTAATATTCAGTCATGTTGTCACAGCACGTAAGATGCATATCATGTATTTTGCAACCCATCTCAGGTGCGGGCATCCCCCATCTTACCCCTACAATACTCAGGTGCAGGCATTACCTGACTTATCCCTACAAAACTCAGGTACGGGAATCTCCTGACCCTACAAAATCTCAGGTACGGGCATCGCCCGACCCTACAATATCTCAGGTACGGACATCTTCCGACCCTACAGAATCTCAGGTACGGGCATCACCCGACCTTACATAAGAATGAATATGGACCCACGTCATTTCTCAGTATAACATGAACACGTAATCATAGCATATAATCACAGCATTTAGTATTTCGCCAATCATGCATTAAATAGGGAAAACTGTAAACAGATAAAGAGATAGAAATTACCCCCACCTCGTATAGTGGTTACCACGTGAGTAGCTAGAACAGTAAGTCTGATGACCCAACACCTCAAAGCTTAGTCCAACAAGTAGCCTACACATTTACGGTGTTTCTTAGATCTTAAATACAGTATAAATAAAGCTGTAAAGGGTTCCTGTGGAAAAACGTTCGTTAACGATGTGACGGATCGAACGATCTAAAGATTGGAATCCAAGAAACGAGAGGGTCAGATCTGTCCAAGTGGCTGAGAAGATAGGAAATGAAATAAGGATCGCAACGCAAAAAAAATGAGCTCAATTAGAGTTAAAACGAGCTCAAACGGAGCATTTTAGGTTTAGGGGTATTTTGGTAATTTTGGTCAAATGGTTGACTTTGACCGGGCCCACGACCCTCGGTAAACGACGTCTCGTTGGCGACGACTCAAAAAAGACAAACGACGGATAAAATAGGGTTCGGATAGAAAATCGGATCGAAAAACGGCGTTGCGGGCGACGAGGCACGCACGTAGACGTCGACGTGTAGAAAACTCAACGGCTGCCGAGTTTTCTCGACAGCTAGGCGTGCGTCCTCGGCAGCTGCCGAGTTTTCTCGGTAGCATCGTCTCGGTAGCTGCCGAGTTTTCTCGGCAGCTCGGCAGCATCGTCTCAGCGGCTGCCGAGTTTTCTCGGCAACCATGCGTGGCTCGACCAAGTTGGCCGAGTTTTCTCGGCCAGCACCTTTCCAGGTTGACGCGCCTTCTTCCCGGCGTCGCTCGGCGCGGCGGCGCCGCCCTCTGCCGCCGCCTCCAGGTTCGCCGGAAACCTCGCACCACCGGCTACCACCTCCAGCCATCCCTCGCCGGATTCCGGTGGTGAATAGTGCTCGAAACTTCGCCGCAAAACCCTTCGTCGCACTGATTTTCTGAAAATTCCACTTCAACCCAAAACTCCGGCCGGCGACTTCCCGTCGCCGGCGACCACTCCCAACACCTCCGCCGGCGACCCCTCGTCGCCGGCAACCTTTCCCGACCAACCAAACACACATATACAGCCTATATATACATACCCATATACACACACTCTCAAGTTCAAACACACACACACACCCCATCGTATTCACTTGGCCAGCGACTTCCCGTCGCCGGCCACCCACCTGGAACCACCACACCACCAACAGCTTCTTCGGCGGCTGCTCCGGCGAGAGGAAGAAGAGAGAGAGAGAAACAGAGGAGAGAGAAAGGGTGTGAGGGTTAGGGTTAGCTACTGGTTTTCGCCGTTTTCCGGCGAACGAAAACTCGGATTAAAATTCCGAGACCTATTCTAGAATCGTCTCATCGAAACGAACGTCGTGTGCGAAAATCGTCCGATTCCGACAACGTTGAAATTTTCCGGCCAACGGCCGGCGGCGTCTCCGGCGGCGACGCGTCGGAGGCAGAAAATAGAGGGGAGAGAGAGAGGGAGAGGAGAGAGAGACTTACGTGCGTTTGGAGCTTTTTGGCTCGTTCAGAAAAACGGTGAAAAACGAATCTGGAGAGCTCCTATTTATAGAATTTCTGAAAAACACTATTCACCTAAAATATCTTGGGTTACTATTCATCAATTTGACTTGAGTTACTGTTCATCAAGAATATCTCGTATTTTCTACTCTTCGTATACGTCTCGTATACGTCGTATTCCTCGTTTTCGTTGTTTTCTTCATTATTTGAGCTACGAGTCTCCGATTGAGCTCTAGTTCATTTCTATATTCTCGTATTTCGAATACACATCGCGGGATAAATTAATATCCTATGTTTCGCGACTAATAAAATTATCGATTTAAAACGTGCATTAAACACTTATCTGAAACGCACTTAATTAATTAAACAGTCCAAATATACGCACATAGTTATTAAGTCAGGCGTTAAAATATTTAATTAATAAATTATGCTCGTTTTGATTCGGGGCGCTACAAGTGAGATTTCTAATTTGTTTTGGTATGTGACCTGTATTATATATGAATAATATATATAATAAAGAAAAAGTTTAGATATTAAAAATACTCCAAATTAAGTATTATCGTCATGGCGCAGCTTAATCAAGATAAATTTGTAAGTAAAACACTTGAAAAGATCACAGTTTGAAATTATTTTGACCAAACTCCCAATTTTTCTGTGGTATAAAATTGAAAATTTTCAATTGTGGCTATACTATAACTTAGATATGCATTAACTTTGTCCTGAATCGACAGTTCATAAACATATCATGCTTTTTTTTTTGCTGTGGCAGTAAAAAAATAATATATATTAATCACCCGATTTTAAGTAGTTAAGTAATATCAATTATGTTCGTAATATGTTTATTTGTGACAATAATAATTTTTACGAACTTAATTAATTGTACAAATAGATTTATAAAATCTTAAAATCTTCAACTAAATCCAATAATTTTAATATATAGTACGATGAAAAATTTTAAAAAAATATTTATAAACATAACGAAAACTTATTTCTAAAATTTTTTAGTAACTTCTTTTTAAAAAAAAATATAGTCAAAGAAAAGTGGCGATGTCTGAGACGAGTGAAATTGATACATATCCTAAAATTGGTGACATTCGTAGGATCTAATCATTCTTTGTTAGAATTAAATTTGTGTATATTTTTATTTTATCTTCATTTATTATTATTTAACCTTCTTGGATTTAAATATTTTTTGAATGATTGTATGTTTGAACAATCGATGCCAAATATATATGGCGTCAAAGGAAACTTGACGGGCAAAAGAGAATTTATTCAAATCTTAATGATGCTAAGAAAAAAAACTATGTAGAACATGTTTTGCAAAATGTGGCAAGAGACAAGCAACATGTAATTTACAGGTTCAAGCGAATCTAAGTAAATTTGAAGGTATATTTTTTTTAATATTCTTTAAACTTTATATTGAAGTACATTTTTCATATAAAATTGAAAATTATATAGTAATATATTTACCTAATTATGAATTTTAATGTTAGGGGAACATAAACTTGAAAAAATGCCAAGTTGCATTCATTGTGGAGCAACAAGATTTGAGTATGAGCCTCCCACGTTTGTTGTGATAATGGAAAAGTTAAACTTGCAGCTTCAGAAGTTCCAGAGAAATGTACGAACTATACACTTCCCAATCGGAAGAATCTGTTGATTTTTGGAAAAATATATGTTAATACAATTCCATATTCTCATTCACTTCATTTGGAGTGAAATTGGATAAAGAGCTCGCTTCAACACGATGAATAGTTTTCACTTTTCGAGTACAAGGAATGATTTATCACAATCTCCTAAGTTTGAGTCTTAATGGAAACAAACCGGCTAATTTTTAGTTATATTTTTTCAATACTGAAAATGAAACTACGAATAGAATGTGCCTTAATTCACATGTATCAGAAGGAATTGTACGGAAGCTCACTGAAATACTGGAGGAAAATTCATATGCCAAAATCTTTAGAAACTAACAGAGTATTCTTCTCTAGATAATGTGGAATATCCAATCTACAGAAGATGAAAAAATGGGGTGGTTGTTGAAGTTCGCAATGCTGAATTGAATAATCAATGGGTGGTTCCTTACAATCCATATTTGTTATCCAGATATAACTGTCACATCAATGTTGAGATATGCTCGGGGGTGACGGTAGTGAAGTACCTTTACAAGTATATTTACAAAGGTCATGATAGAGTGACAATTAATCTAACAAAAAATGATGGTGAAAATGTGATCGATAAAATCAAACAATTCCAAGATGCAAGATGGGTGTTGGCTCATGAGGCATTATGGAGAATTTTTTAATTCAATTTAAATGAGATATACCCTGCAGTTTTCAACTTACAAATTCATCTGTCAAACAAACATTTTGTCACATATTGGAATAATCAAAATTTAGAAAAATTATTGGCGGATGATTATACTTCCAAGACGATGCTCACAAAATATTTTTCTGCATGCGCTCAATGTGACAAACCTAAAAAATATATGTACAAAGAGTTTTCAGAGCATTATGTGTGGGATAAACAAAACAAATGTTGGAGAGAAAGGAAAAAAAGAGAGGTGATTGGACGTATTAATGCAGCAAATCCCACAAAAGGAGAAAGATACTATCTTCGATTACTCTTAAATCATGTGAAAGGGCCAACATCTTTTGAGTATTTGTTGACAGCAGATGGTGTGCAATGCTCAACATTTAAAGAATCTGCACAAAAAAGAGGATTACTTGAAGCAGATGAAAGCATTTTTGAATGTTTAAATGAAGCAATAACAATTCAAATGCCACATGAGTTGTGAAGACTTTTTGCAATAATATTGGTATTTTGTACACCAATAGATGTTAGAGCTCTATGGGATACATATTACAATGCAATGTCTAACGATTTCCAAAAAGAAGCAAACACATCGTCATCTTATAGGGTAGCGAAAACCTTGAAGAGTGTTAATTTTTTTTTTGAGAGTAAGGAAAAAAGTATAAATTTGTATGATATCTCAATCACTGCTATGGAAATTGACGATATAGAAGGAGAATATGGAAGATAATTACGAGAATAATTGTCTGTTGAAATTCCTCTTGAAGATCGTGAAGCTGAAACAAAGTTGAATGTTGATCAACATATGGCTTCTACCTTAATATTAGAATCAATTGAAAAAAAAATGAGGTAGTTTTCTTCATTGATGGACTGGGGGGGGCTGGCAAGACATTTTTATATCGTGCATTGTTAGCCCATCTTAGATAAAAAAAAACAAATAGCTATAGCGACTGCCACATCTGGAGTAGCAACAACATTGATGCCAAGAGGAAGAACAACACATTCACGATTCAAAATACCAATAAATGCAGATGAAACCAATAAATGTTCCATTTCCAAACAAAGTGGTGCCGCAGAATTATTGCGTAAAGCAAATTTGATTTTATGGGATGAAGCTCCAATGGCAAAACGATGGGCAATTGAAAATATGGATACATTACTGAAGGATGTTACTGGAAATGATAAAGATTTCGGTGGAAACGTGATAGTTTTTTAGGAGATTTTAGACCATTTTTACCTGTTGTCCCAAGGGCAACAATTTTACAAACAATTTCTGCTAGCATGGTCCAATCATATCTATGGCCAAGAATGCAGAAAATGCCGTTATCTAAAAATATGAGAGCTGCAAAAGATCCTAAATTTAGTGAATTCTTGCTACGAATTGGTATTAGAGAGGAACCAACAGATGAGGAAGGAAATATCTCAATTCCAAATGAAATGATAATTGAGTATGATAATAATGAAGATTCTATACAACGACTCATCAATACTATTTTCCCAAACTTACAGAAAAATGCAGAATCAGCAAAATACATGACAAAGCAAGCCATATTATTTGCAAAAAATGAGCAAGTTGATAAGTTGAATGATAAGCTGATATCCATATTCCCAGCAAAAACTTTTAATAGTTTTGATGAAGCAACTGATGAAACAGATAAACATTATGGAGATGAACTTTTAAATTCTTTGACTTCAAATGGTTTACCTCCTCATAAATTGGTGTTGAAGAGAAATTGCCCAATAATTCTTTTAAGAAATTTGAATCCTTCAAATGATTTATGTAATGACATAAGAATGGTTTGCAGAAATTTTAGAAATAATGTAATTGATGCTGAAATCGTTTTTGGACAACATATTGAAAAACATGAGTTGATTCCTAGTATACCCCTATCACCTGCAGAAAGTGAAGGATATCCATTCCAATTTAGGCGTAAAAAATTCCTCGTTAGGCTATGTTTCGCGATGACAATCAACAAAGCTCAAGGACAAACAATTCCTAATGTTGGTGTGTACTTGCCCAAACCTGTATTTTCTCATAGACAATTGTATGTAGCTCTTTCAAGAGGGACTAATATGGCATCCACCAAAGTGTTGATAAATCCAAATATGGGGAAAAAAGGGAAAAATACAAGAACCAAAAACGTTGTTTACAAACAAATCTTCAGAGCAGGTACACAACAAATTTCTTTTTAAACTTTAGTATTTTTCTTTTTATTTAAGTTAAAGTCTAAAATATTTTTGTTGTTATAAAAGGCTAATTTTTCACTTTTGAAATTAGGAAAAGACAAACTTATAAAATTATCAATATAAAACAATCCCTTTTACAATTATAAATCAATGCATGTTGAAGAATTTTTATATACATTGTTAAAATCTTATCTTTCTTGTTCTTTTTAACAAAAAATCATATGCAAGACCAAAGCACATCTATATACTACAGACGGTTGATCTTACAAGGAGTAAGTAAGGTTCATTTTCTAATTGTCCTAAACTACAATACGAAAGTTGAAGGAGGAAGATTGAGTGCAGTAGCTGAAGCAATAGAAATGTTGGAACTCGTGGAGATAAGAGATGATAAATTCAACAATACAACCACGACAACGACAGTAATAGTGGCCACCACAACAGATGATGAAAACAAGAAAAAATGAAGAATTAGGAAGACAAAAAACAAGGAATGCATCCACGTATCCAGCGGTGAGGAGGATCATACAATCAAAGATTTATTAACCAAATCACGAAGAAAAAAGACTAGGACGGAAAAGAAGATCAAACAAGAAAAGATTAGTTAGTGGTCAAATAGAATTATAATCTTTCGTTTTAGATTTATTATTCTTTTTTTTATTAGAAATAGTGGAACTAGAATTTTTTAATTGAATAATATTTTTTTAATAAACTATTGTTGTTATGATACCTATATTAAATTGAAAAGACATTAACTTATAATAATCAACACTTCAACAAAATATTAAAGAACAAGAAAAGGGAAAAAAAAAACCCACAAAAGTCTCCACGTGCAATGCACGTGTTCTCAACTAGTGTGTGTATATATCTATTTCTATTACACTATATAAGTATGAATGTTTCGTCCATTTTTCATAATGCCAATTTTAACCCTCTAACATAATTAAATCAAATCAAATTAAATTAGAGTTCTAATGAAAGAAAACTCTTTATTAGGGATAATAACGTAAATTAATATTTATTTTATTTTTCTATTTGATTATAAAAAACAAGAGTCCTTTATATTTCAAACTCTTCTTAAAAAAATTACATGTTTTGATTATTTTTATTTTGTAATCTTGAACATTTTGAATCTTAAACTAAAATTAGTCTTATATTAATATATATTTAAAGATCTTTTCAATGATATATTATAAGCATATTTTTGCAAATATCAATTTATACAAAAATTAATATACATCCAATTCTTTAAAATTTAATGAAAAATTTAATTTAATTTGATTTAATATGAAGGTGACATCAATAATTGAAAGGATTTAGTTGAGAATTGAAATATTGAATTGGAAGATATAATGGATTATTAAAAGAAAAAATAAAGATTTAGTTTATATATGAAATCGAAGACATAGGGAATTTTTATTCGTAAACACAACATATTTTAGAAATTATTGTGTATTTTCTCTCGATCATTTAATGTAAATTTTGTTTTTCCTCATGAGGTAATACTCGTAATACACTTTCCATTTAGAAAAATAAAAATTGAATAAAATACATAAATGATGTCTTATGTCCTGCGATCACAAAACTCCTGTGCACCAGGTGCATGGATCTAAGATCCATGCAATCCGGGTCGATCCGACTCGGATCCGCGAATTTCTATTTTTTTTTAAATTTTTTTTCCAGATTTTTGTCTTGACCTTTATGTTATAAATGTGTGACCTTTATGTATAAATATGTAACCTTTATGTACAAACATCCGTACCTTTATGTTTGTAACTTAGAAAAAAAATGAAGATTTTCAACACAATTTATATTGTATACCTTTATGTGATATCAATGTGACATTTATGTTATATTATGTCACCTTTATGTACAAATATTCTGACTTTTATGTAATATATAAAAGTACATAAATGTCAGAATATTTGTACATAAAGGTGACATGATATAATATAAAGGTCACATTAATATCACATAAAAGTATACAATTCAAATTATGTTGAAAATCTTTATTTTTTTCTAACTTATAGTACATAAAGGTCATGATAGTTGTACATAAAGGTCACACATTTATAACATAAAGGTCACACTAATACAACATAAAGATAACAACCTGAAGAAAAAAAAAACGTAAATTCAAAAACACGCGGATCCGGGTCAAAACTGGGTCGACCCGAATTGCATGTACATCAAGTGCACACAAGACCAACTCTCATACGATTACTTTAAAATAGATTAAACACTAATTAATATAGAGGATATCGTATATGACACATATTTTTATGCGTGTTTGATTTAGGCACATTTAGTCATCTACATACTTTACATGATATCTTCCATTAAATACTAAGTGATATTAAAAAATTAGTCTCTTTTATATTTCATATAAATAATTAGGTTGAAATCGATTTTTATTTATTTATTTAAAATAATTGACAACAACAGTGGTGATTGTTTTCTATGTTGGTTATAATTGATCACATGATTAATATTAAGACCTTTTTTATGATATTCAGAAAGTATATATATTTGTATAATCTTAATGTTGCCATTTATAATCAAACCAAGTAAAATGATGTATCAAAAGACATTTTTTTCAGCTATTTACATGAGTGTATGTAGCGCCCCGGACCAAAACGAGCATAATTGATTAATTAAATATTTAAACCTATAATTTAATGATTATGTGCGTATGCTTTGACTGTTTATTTAATTTCGTGCGTTTCAGATATGTGTTTAATGCACGTTTTAAATTGATAATTTTCTCGGACATGGTATATAGGATATTAATTTATCTCGCAATGCGTATTTGAAAAACGAGAAGATAAAAACGAACTAGAGGTTAATCGGAGTTACGTACCTCAAATAATGAAGAAAATATCGAAAACGAAGAATACGATGTATACGAAGAGTATAAAATACGAGATATTTTTCCAACCAAGATACTAACGTGAACAGTAACCTACCCTAGGTGAACAGTAACCTACACTATATGAACAGTAAAATTTCACTTCTATAAATAGGAGGCTTTCGATTCGAAAATTTACCGTTTTCTCGAGCGAGTCGAACGAGCCGAGCGCGACGAAAACAAGTAAGTTCTCTCTCCTCCCTCCTCTCTCTCTCTCCTCTCTTTTCTGCCTCCGGCGCGCCGCCGCCGGAGTTTGGCCGGAAAAATCCGACGTTATCGGATGCGGATGATTTTCGCACACGACGTTCGTCTCGACGAGACGATTTTAGAATAGGTCTCGGAATTCAAATCCGAGTTTTCGTTCGCCGGAAAGCGGTGAAAAACAGTAGCTAACCCTAACCCTCACCACCCTTTCTCTCTCCTCTGTTTCTCTGGTGGTGATGCCGAGGTGGTGGCGCTGCCGTAGGTGGCGGCGCCGGAGTTGTACAGTGTGTGTATGTATGTCTTCATGCATGTGTGTGTGTTTAGGTCTGCTAGTGTGTGTGTGTTGCATGCTGTTGTGGGCGGCGCCGGGTGGCGCCGCCGCGTGGGAAAGGTTGGCCGGCGCTGGTGATGCGCCGGCGGTGGTTCTAGGTGGGTGGCCGGTGACGGGAAGTCGCCGACCAAGTGAATCCGATGGGGTGTGTGTGTGTGTTTGATCTTGAGAGTGTGTGTATATGGGTGTGTATATATAGGCTGTGTGTGTGTTTGGTTGGTCGGGAAAGGTTGCCGGCGACGAGGGGTCGCCGGCGGAGGTGTTGGGAGTGGTCACCGGCGATAGGAAGTCGCCGGCCGGAGTTTTGGGTTGAAGTTGGATTTTCAGAAAAACAGTGCATAGAAGGGTTTTGGGGCGAAGTTTCAAGCACTATTCACCGCCGCAATCCGGCGAGGGATGGCCGGAGGTGGTAGCCGGCGATGCAAGGTATCCGGCGAGGAAAGTGGCGGTGGCAGGAGGCGCGCCGCCGTGCCGGGCGAAGCCGGGAATGTGGCACGTCGACCAGGCCCGACGCCGGTGATCTGGGAATGGCTTGGCCAAGAAAACTCGACCATGGCCGAGCAGCCGAGCCTTGCTGCCGAGAAAACTCGGCAGCTGCCGAGAGCTGCCGAGCCGCCGCGCCCAACTGCCGAAAACTCGGCAGCTGCCGAGAGCTGCCGAGCCAAGAACACGGGCTGCCGAGAAAACTCGGCAGCCACCGAGTGCTGCCGAGAAAACTCGGCAGCTGTCGAGGACGCGCACCCGGCTGCCGAGAAAACTAGGCAGCCGTCGAGTTTTCGACCCGACGACGTCTACGTGCGTGCCTCGTCACCCGCAACGCCGTTTTTCGGTCCGATTTTCGATCCGAACCCCGTTTTATCCGTCGTTCATCTTTTTCGAGTCGTCACCAATGAGACGTTGTTGACCGAGGGTCGTGGGCCCGATCAAAGTCAACCATTTGACCAAAATTACCATTTTACCCCTAAACTTAAAATGCTCCGTTTGAGCCCGTTTTAACTCTGATCGAGCTCATTCATTTTGCGTTGCGATCCTTATTTCATTTCCTATCATCTCAGCCTCTTAGACTGATCTGTCCCTCTTGTTTCTTCGACCTCGATCTTTAGATCTCTCGATCCGCCGCGTAGTTAACGAACGTTTTTCCGCCGGAACCCTTTACAGCTTTAATTATATATAATTAAGATCTAAGAACACCGTAATTTATGTAGGCTACTTGTTGGATTGACATTGAGTTACTTGACCTTTGACGTTCGCTACTCGAGCTCTAAGTTATCAGATCATCGGGCCTCGCTACTCACGTGGTAACCACCGAACAAGGTGGGGCTACATTCTAAACCTTTATCTGTTTACAATTTTCCTATTTATGAGCATGATTGAGGAATACTAAATGTTGTGAATATATATGTTGTGTTCGGTGGGGATAAACTCTAAATCCAAATCTTATATTTCAATTGATGTACGCATGTTAACTGGATATTATTAGAATGCTATTGATTGTTATGAATTGGTCGGGGCTTATGTGTCTTGGGTCATGTTTCTGTATGAGCGCACACTGATGATTTGTGAACTTATGTATTTTGAGATAAACATTATGATTAAATATTGTGTGCATATTTATATCTTGGGGAGGGATTTGATGGTTCGTAATACATCGGGATTTGGTGGTCCGTAATACACCAGGATTTGATGGTCCGTAATACATCGGGATTTGGTGGTCCGTAATACACCGAAACGTGTTGTGCCCTATATGTGAAGTGATTATCTGCTGAACTTATAAATGTTTAATTTGTGTTTATGCCTAATAATATTAAAACATGGAAATTTATCATCACGAGTATATTCAACGCACTCACCCCCCACCTGTACTCACACTACAGGAAATGAAGAAAGTGAAGACGCGTAGAGAGAGGGGTGCCATATCAGCTGTGTCCTTCTTTTGGTTTGGTCTTTTAACGATTTGTTGTTCGTTTGTAAAAGAAAACTGTATTCCTCCTACTTTGTAAGGATCCTGATGTATTTTCCGCTGCTATGATAAAATGTTTTATTTCGGCTAGACGCCGAGTATTTGTAATTGTAAAATCGTCTTTTATTTCCTCAAAAGATTTCTATTTTATATCATGCATGTCTCCTTCACCTTCTTTCTTCAAGCCCACAAAGAAAAACTCTGATAATTTTATGAAAAGAAATCGGGGCGTGACAAATGGTATCAGAGCCTAGTTCTACCCTTTGTAGGACTTTGCTCGAACTGGTTTTATAAAGTAAAAATGAGAAAAACAAACGTGTTTTAAACATGAAAATCTTTTCGAAAAGAAATGGATAAGCACCATCATCTCTCTATAGGTGTCTCTCCTTGATCATAAGTCTTGAGAATAAGAGTGTTTTATTGTTATGTGTTATCTGGTTTGCAAGATATAAACCGTTAAGGTTTGGATGAGTGTTTATCTGTTTTGTGTTTCTTATTTATCTGATATAAACTGTTAAGGTATGGCGGATAACTCAACGCTCAGTCCAACAAGTAGCCTACATAAGTTATGACATTTCTTAGATCCTTAATAAATATAATTAAAGCTATTAAGCGATATCAGATCGGATACTGTCGATCAAGACGAGATGGATCGGAACCGAAGGCCTAAAGATTTAGATTGACGACACCAGAGAGAAAGATCAGCTCTAAGTGGCTGAGATGATAGAGAATGAAATTTGGGTCACGATGGAAAATGAATGAGCTCGATCAGAGTTGAAACGAGCTCAAACGGAGCATTTTAAGATTAGGGGTATTTTGGTAATTTTGGTTAAAGGGTTGACTTTGACCGGGCCCACGACCCTCGGTCAACGACATCTCATCAGCGATGACTCGATGTTGATGTACGGTTGAAAAATGGGGTTCGGATTAAGAATCGGATCGAAAAATGACGTTGCGTGTGATGGGGCACGTACGCACCCAGCGTCAGGTGGAAAAACTTGATGGTTGCCGAGTTTTCTCGGCAGCTCGGCGTGGGCTCCTCGGCAACTGCTGAGTTTTCTCGGCAGGTCTTGGCAGCTTCTCGGCAGCTGTTGAGTTTTCTCGGCAGCGTGGGTATCGGGCTCGGCGGCTGCCAAGTTTTCTTGGCAGCGTGGCATCTCGTCTTGGCAGCTCGGCAGTGTCGTCTCGGCGGCTGCCGAGTTTTCTTGGCAGCTCGCGCCCAAGTCACCTGGCGTCGTCCCTGCTCGCCAGCCCACTTCCCGACGTCACCTGCTGCGGCGGCGCCGCTCAGCTCTGGCCACCACCTGGTCCGCCGGCTACCACATTCGGTCATCCCTCACCGGATTCCGACCGTGAATAGTACCTGAATCTTCGCCGCAAAATCCTTCGAAACCACTAACCCAAAAATATACCTTCCTCTGGCCACTTGAGAACCTGGCCGGCGACTTCCCGTCGCCGGCAACCATCCCCGGCCACCCTAACACACATATACCGTAGCATATACACACACGCACACATACATAAACACACGCACACATACACACTGATTTCCAGCCTTGGCCGGCCGCCGGCCACCACCACCACCTCGCCGGCGACTTTTAGTCGCCGGCCACAACATCCATAGCGCCACCAACCGCCACCACCAACAGCATGCATACACAACATACACAAAACACATACAAAGACACACACACACACACTAAACCCCATGCAACAGCCCACCTTCATAGCCCGTTTCCGGCGCCGGCGCCACCATCCACGGCGGCGCCGCCTCTCCAGGGGCTAGCCCGCAACCCCGACAACCCCCATAGGGCCTGCAACCGTGAGAAAGGGAGAGAGAGAAGAAACGAGAGAGAGAAAAGGTGTCAAGAACTAGGGTTTAGGGTTTGGAGATCGTATTTCACCGTTTTCCGGTGAACGGAAGATCGGAATTGAATTCCGTAAGATGTCCTAGACTCGTCTCATCGAGGACTACGTTGTTAAGGAGAGGAGCGCATAGGGAGAGGTTCTTATCCATTATTTTAAAAGAATTTCACGTTAAAAACACATTTGAAAAGGAAAACGACTTTGAACAGTGCCCCACAAATGGTAGGGCCTTGCTCTGATACCATATCTGTCACACCCCGTTTTCACACATTTTAAAATATCAGAGTTATCTTGTGGGCGTGCAGAAGAAGAAAGATAAAAGGAAAGAAAGAAATGAAGAAAAAGGTATACTTTTACAAGATGCAAACGAGAAGAAACGTATATAATTTTTGTTTTTAAAACAAACGAGTAAGAAAAGAATCGTACGTTTTAAAGCTTTCAACGAATAAGATAGAGGAAGACGTAAAATGACATACAGATCAGAAGCAATTGAAAACAGTTAATCATGCGAATGAGTCAAGGTTTACAACGATATTCTAAAATGAGGACTTCGATAAATCAGTTTAGAAATATGATCTTTTCACATTTTAAAAGCAACAACGACGAGCCAGAAGAAAGCATTCAAAACCTTATAGCAGAATCATATCAGGATCTGTTCAGAGAAACAAAATAATTTTACAAACATAAAATGTTAGAGAAAAACATACTTTTGAAATAAGCAAGTAAGCGAAAATTCATTTAAAACATCTGCAGTTCAAAACGTTAAGACCCGTTTCACAATTTTAGAGATAACAAGATGAGACATACAAATCTTTTACATATTTTCCAAAAGTTCGGCACATCACCGATGAGATAGCATTTTAACTAACAGCGGAAGATAAACAAGGATCCATCATGGTTAAAATAGTTTTACAAAATATAAGTTGTTATAAAGCATTGTTCGTCCTATATTTCCAAAAAAATAAAAACAAAAGCAGAGCTGGATACGGCACCCCTCTCGTTGCAGGTCTTAATTCTTGTTGTTTCCTGTAGTGTGAGTACAGATAGGGGTAAGTGCATTTGAATACACTCGTGGGAGTAATTTCTATATTTAAATTATATCAATAGCTAAACGAATTAAAACATCTAAGACAGCACAACAAGTAATCACAGCACTTAAAATGCATTGCACATAATATGCATCTTCTTCGGTGCGGGTAATCCCCGTTTTATTCGATAACAGTTTCAGTACCGTTGGTGCGTTTTACGGCCCACTAAACCCTCCGTGAAGTTTTTTACGGACCATGAGTCCCTCCGTGATGGACGTGGACTTTTGTCCTCGTATAACTTAAATCATAATATGCATAATCATATAATAACACAACACGTAATCCCAAGGCACGTAAGATCAGGCAATTCATAGCATGCGATTATTGATATATTATCATTGATTAACGTACAACATATCATCAGCATAACAAGACATAGTAAAATATGGAAACGTAAAGGTCGTTAAGTTCAGAAGTTACCCCCACCTAAAAAGGTGGTGCTTTTATTCATGTGATGCGATCTTTAAAAACACGTATGCTCCTATATGCGATTGCCTACACATGTAAACGTAACTTATTAGTTTCGATTTATGATCGTTACGTATATTAATTAAAGAAACTCTCTCGAAAGAAACGATGATGGAAAGAAAAACGGTTAGAAAAGGCTTAGAACTTGATCTCATATCGAAGAGGGTTCGATTATGGCTCTTTAGGCGAAAGAATGAGTTAAAACGGATAAGAAACGAGTTAAAACGGAGTGTTTTAGGGTTTAGGGGTAAAAGCGTAAATTCTAGTAAAGGTTGACTTTGACCAGGGGCGTTTCTGTAATTACAGAGAAGTTTTGGGGTCAAAGAGAGATTTCTGGAAAACTGGGGGTCGAAACGCAAATTATAGAAGTCTCGGGGGTGAAAATCGGAGGCTTGAAAACTCTTGGGGGTGAAAATATAATTTCCAGAAGTTTGAGGACTAAAACGCACAAATCAAAAGTTGGGGGACCGAAATAAAGAACCCAAAACTCTCTAGGGTTTGCGAAAAGGTCCCTGCACTTATCAAATTTACAAGGGAGGTCCCTGCCTTCTCACCCCCCACCCCCGTCTCTGCCTCGCCGCCGCGAACCACCACCGGCACCACCGCGTCGCCGGCCCACACCACCACTCACCCACGCACTCGCCGGCGCACCTTGTGCCGGCCACGACAACACACGCAGCGCCGCCCACAACCACCACCAAGCACAACGCACACACACGCGCACAGCCGCGGCGGCGCCCCGCCAGCCGCGGCCACCCCAACACAGCGGCGCTCCAGGCGCCGCCCTCAACCATCACACACACCACGACTCACCCAGCAGCGACGGCGATGGGAAAAACGACGAGGAAGCAGAGAAGACGAAGAGAGGGAGAGAGATCGCGAGGGAGAAGAGAAGGAGAAAAAAAGGCAGAAACTTTAGAGGGCAGTTGCTGGAGATTGAGCCGTTCGATCGACGATCCGAGCCCGGAATCATGATGGGCTCGGCAAGAGCTTCAAGTGCATGTGTAGATCTGCTCGATCGGAGAAGGGATGAAGGAGATACGAAGAGAGAGAAAATGGGAAGAGAGAAGAAGGCGGAGCCGCGGCTTCACCGGCCGATTTCCGGCGGCGGCTCGGTGAACCGAGCCCAGATCCGTGACGGGCTCGGTGAGGGCTACACTTGGTGTGAAAATAGGCGAAAACGGGGTGGAGGAACGGTGGCGCCGGCGCCGGCGCCACCTCCGGCGCGGCGGTACTCCGACCACCGGTCGCCGGAAAATAGGGAGAGAGGGAGAGAGTAAAATCATGTTTTTACCTTGTGTGATTTTTAGCCAAGATGAGGTAAATTGCTTCAACACTTGTATTATATCCATTTTCTCACTTTCATAAAATTGGACCTAGATTGGGCTCGGACCTCCAATCGGCCCGATTCTCATTTCCATTCCTTCGTTTTTCGATAATGATCGTTCTCATAACATACATACTTTATTTTCAATTAACTAAATCTTTCGATAAATATAAACATAGGCTCTCTAAATTAATTACGTTTTTTGATAATTATAAACGTATATGATAAATTAAAACATGTACTTCTCGATTAATCTGAAACGCACGTAAATTAAGTCATTTAATTAAGGTTAAATTATTTATTTAGCCAATTATGCATCGTTTCGTCTCGGGTGTTACACCAATTATGCTTCGTTTTTGTCCTAGGCGCTACATTCTTTACCCCTTAAAAGAATTTCATCCTCGAAATTAAACGCGTACTAAGAATGGTGAAACTAAGTACTTTGTCAAAACTCTCGTTCTCTTATCTCCTTGTTGCTTCTTTCTTTCCATTTCTCGTCAAAGAACTTGCAAGCCTCGATTATTTGGCTAAGCTCAATGTTCAGAACTTTTGCCAGTCTTGAACTTCTCCAATTCTTCCTCGAACTTTCCTATCCGGATCACACTTTTGTTTCCCATTCATCTCCTTCTTCAACTCATAGTACTGATCATTGTATTGATCATCCTATATACTTCTCGTCTTCACCATTTACTTGCGGAGTAGGATGAGAAATAGTTGGTGCTAGAAAGTCGTATTCCTCCGTCAGCGAACTTAAGTAAATTTTCGATAAAGTTAAAGAAAAGAGAGAGATATCGAGAGTGAGAAAGAGAGAGATGGATGAAAAGTTGTCGCATCCAACAGGAGGATTTAGCTGCATGCGTAACTCCTTTCGCAGAACTTCTATCGTGTTCCTGAGATGCTATTTGTGGCGTGTCTTGTCATATGAGTAGACCAGAGCGTCATTGACAAACACCATGATGAAACGTTCGAGGTACGAATGGAAAAGATGATTTGTTAGATTCTCTGGCTGTGTCTAAGGTGAACAAATGGGATGGTTACATGTAACAACAGATTAGCTTGGGACTATCGGTTTCTTGTTTACTTCATCATATCTTGTTGAGTAATGAGCAAAGTCAATGCTCAAAACTACAACCTTCGTCCGGTGTGTAAACTCTCTTTTTCCTTCTTCCAAGATTAACACCACAAGCTAAGGATTATCCAAAGTGTGTTCTTAACTTTTCCTTTTCCGATTTCTGATAAGAAGACGAACCCTTGTCCTGAATGTTGTCTTAGATAAATTCGTATCTTTGACTTTCATCTGTGACATCCACACCTTAAGTCAATCTTCGAGAACACACTGGCACCTCTTAATTGATCAAAAAGATCTTCAATCCGAGGCAGTGGATACTTGTTATTTATTGTCCTCTTATTCAGCTTCTCGATAATCGATACACATCCGAAAGCTGCCACCCTTTTTTCTTCACAAAAAGCACTGGAGCTCCTCAGGGCGACACGCTTGGTCTAATGAGACCTTTGTCCAAGAGTTCTTGTAATTGGACCTTCAGTTCCTGTTGTTCTTCCGGTGCCATCCGATATGGAGCTTTCGATACTGGAGCTGATCCGGGTACGTGATCAATCTTGAAGGTCTGTAAATCCTTTGGGAAGACGTCTAAGAATTCCTTTATCACTGGCACCTCCTCAATAGACATCGATCCTTGCTCGGGGTTAACTATGTTGACCAACCAAGTTTCGTAATTTCTTTCGTTTAAGCATCTCGGTTGCCTTCATGGCCGATATAATTCTTGCGTCAACTTTGACTCGTGTCTCAAGGAAGGTGAACTCCGGTTCTCCAGATGCTTAAATGATGGTCTCCCTCACACAGCACTGGATTAATGTGGGATTGGACTCTAGCCAGTCCATACCCAGGATTATATCAAATCCTTCGTCTTTATCGCATGTAGATCGGCTAAAAGAATTCTACTCTTAAGCGTGATTCTTAAACCTAGATGAAGGTGTTTCGTTTGTATCATTCTTCCCGATGGAATACCACCTTCTAAAGTTTCAGAGGTTATCTTATCGTCCTCATGATTTGGCAGATCCGGTGTCACAACAATATTATAGGTGAAGAAATAAAACATGAAACGCGAGGGGCGAGGTAAACGTAGATTCCTTCGAACAGCTAAAGATGAAATGGCATAGCATATATATATATAAGCACAAGGTGGGCAGCTCGTTCATTATACAAAAGGATTTATGTACACTATTATAAGGTAAGAGCCACTACATAACTATTTGCATACATAATACTAAGGGTCCATCGTCTGTAACCTATCTTGCAACGGCCTCTAAACAAGTGAGGGCGAATGTTCAAGCTTGGCCTGCTCCTGGCTTTAGCCTCGAATTTGGTGTTGTAGCTGGTGAGTTTCTAGACCTCGGACAGTTAGTTGAGATGTGTCTTGGCTCTCCGCATCTGTAGCATCTACGCATTCCCCCTAGCCTTGGTCTCGGTTCGAAGTTGCTGGATTTCTAAACTTCAGACAGTGAAACACGATAGGGAGCATACATACTTAGCTGATCTCCAAACAAAGACCCTTCTCAAAGCATCTGGCCTTCTTGGCATTCGTGTCCACCAGATAGGGAGCATACATACTTAGTTGGTTAAATCTCTTCACATACTCTTCTACGGAGTCGGTTTCTTGACGAATATGTATAAAGTCAGCTACTTTTTGGTCCCAGAATGACTGAGTCAGGAAATTCTATCTAACCAGCTCTTTGAAAACTCCCCATGACATATTACTCTTAAATTCCGGCGATAGTCCTATCGTATGATTCCCACCAGTAGCTAGCTTCCTCGGTAAGTTGTAACACATCACAAGAGATTTTATATCCTTCCGTGCATGCCAGATGTCCAAAGAATCCATCTAATGACCTCAGCCACTCTTCAGCCTCGATCGGTTCTCATTTTTCGTTGAAGGTAGGTGGATTTAAACATCGGAATTGTTCGATTCAAAATCATATTATTTCTCAACGATGACGGCAGCGCAGCGTGGGTGTTCTCTAAATATCAAGTCAGTCTCTCTGTACAGACACCATATTTCCCCTCACAACATCCATATTATGTTCAAGCAGATTCCCCATTATAGGTTGGTTTCTACGCGATCGACCTCGTGGCATATCGTTCTAAGGACTACATAAAAAAGCTAACCCTTATAATCTACCCCATGTAATTCCACAATTTATATAAAAATAGATAATAACAACAGATAAACAAACAACAGGTAACATGGCACCGAACACTTTATTTCATAAATCATTTATAATCTCAATCGATTTCTCTGCCATTCATCTCATAAACACTTCATAATCTTGTCATGTAGGATAGTATATATCCAGCTTGTATATACTATCCGCAAAAATACATCATGGAACATATCATCAACTTCCCCGCATGGTCTTCATAGACCTCCAGGATTAACGACGGCTTTACGTATTGTAACCACGAACTGGGAAAACCCACTCATTGGTACACCCTGTTATAAACAAAGGCCCATGGTAGATTCAACTATCAGTCACACGACATCAACTCCTGCGAATGGCCATACTCACACACTAGCTCACGCTGCTGCAGTCAGCGGCTTTGTGGCGGTGACTCAGAGCAGTATGTTGATTGTAGTGACATCAAGAGGTTTTTAAAAGATCTTTTATCGTGGAACAATATTCGTAACACCCCGTCAAACTTGTACAGTTTATATCATGCAAACAAGATAACATACAACAGGGAAACACTCTTTTTATCAAGTTCTATTATCAAAGAGACACCTATAGAGAGAGGGAAGATGGTGCTTGTTCACTAATTTCTTTTAGCTACTTCCGCAAGTGTATGGTGTAGAGTGTAGAAGTGGTGAACAAGGTCGATCCCACAGAGACTAATTATCTAGGCACTAACTAATTACTCAAATTCAGTTTCGAGTTTTATCTAGGGAAAACAAATCACACTGATCGCAGATTGATTTAATAGAAAACTAACTATGCAGATAAACTCACTCAAGAATAACAGATAATCTAAGACAGGTTCTAGGACATGCTTTCATCTAATTCTCATCAAAACATCACTTTAACCAATTCAAGTTCATTAATCAAACATCATATATGAGCAATCACATATATTGAATCAACAGCTCTCCCGAGTCAGTTAACCGGTTGATTATTATGCCACCAGAGGTATCCCTACTCAATCTGATAGAAACATAACAACTCCCAACAGCACCTAAGATTGATTTCTCATTACATAAATTTCTTAATCTCCCGATCTAAGTCTTTTTATGTATCATGTGTTTATTCTTCAATAATTAAATCTCATCTCCCGAATTTCGATCTAATTACTAAAACATGCTCAATTACCGGCCAAATAACCAAACAATCAATCAAATCATAAACACACAAATAGGAGAAACGGTCATGAACATTGAATTGATATTAAAGATCCATCAAGATTCGAATTAAATTACTAACAAGCCCTAGAAACACTAGAAAATTAGCTAGACATGATTATAAACAAACTCATAGACAAGGTTGAAAATATCATATCAACTAAAATCTAACAAGAGAGGAAAGATTAAAAACTCTAAATAACGATGATCTCTCGATTTCTCCTTCTCTTGAATCCTTCTTCAATTCCTCTCGTTGCTCCTTCGACTCTCGTATTTTTCTCCGAATGAATCTCTCTCTTTTCTCTATCTTCGTTGTTGAGTATATCTCTTGTTCGGGAAGTCTTCCAAGTGAAGTAAAGTCTCAAGATTATCCGAGATAACAAGATTTAATCGATCTCCTGCGCACCCAGGCACGGTCGTGCTGTCCGGCACAGTCGACCGTGCCCTGCCTATAAGCCTCTGGTTTCGCATGACTTTGACCGTGCTGTGGGGCACGGTCATGCCCCAGATTTGGGCACTCTCTGGATACTGGCGTACGGTCATGCTGAATAGCAAGACCAGACCGTGCGCCACCGATTTTCCTCACGATCTCGTATTTCACTTCTCTTCATCCTTGTTTTTCCGTGAGTCATTCCTTATCATCAATTACACTCGAAACTTTGCACTTTTCTCATTAAAATCATGAAACTAAGCACAAACACATCAAATGCAACTTATACAATATAATATAAGAAATCACCATAAAAACGTATCTAAACATATTCAAACAAATACATAAACATACGTAAAAATATGTAAAAAATGACACTTATCAGTGCTTATCCATTTCTTTTCGAAAAAAATTTCACATTTTAAAGACACGTTTTTTCTCGTTTTCTCTTTATAAAACACGTTTGAGAAAAGCCCTACAAAGGGTAGAACTAAGCTCTGATACCACTTGTCACGCCCCGTTTTCTTTCATAAAATTATCAGAGTTTTTCTTTGTGGGCGTGAAGAAAGAAGGAGAAGGAGACGTGCATGATATAAAATAGAAACCTTTGAATAAAGATAACATACGATTTTTACATATACAAAACCTCGGCGTCTAGCCGAAATAAAACATTTAAAACATAGCAGCGGAACATACATCAGGATCTATAAAGATAAGAAGAAGAATTTATCTTTTACAAACGAGAATTATAAAAACATTGTTTAATTGCTGTGAGACCACAAACTAAAAAAATATAAAATCCAGATAGGGAACCATCTTCACTCTCTCTATGGTTCAACCCGCTCGTCCTCATCTGTAGTGTGAGTATAGAATAAGGGGGTGAGTGCGTTGAATACACTCGTGGGGACAAATTTTGCATCTTTATCAATCAACAATTATATCGTATAGGAAATGTAACATTCAATCACAACACGTAAAATACACAGCAGATATTAGAAATGGTAAGGGGCGAATAGGTGCGGGTTTTTCCCCGTCTTATCCTATAAAACGGTATTATAAACCGCTGGTGCATTTCAAGAGGACCACCAAACCTCAATAGAGTAGTAGAAGAGGGGTAAGGGGCGAATGCATGTGTAAGAGGTGGACCGCAGCCCGTTCACAGTTTAAAGGATGGAACAACAAATATATTCACAGCATTTAGTATTCCTCATTCATGCTTCATAATAGGGAAAACTGTAAACAGATAGAGTTAGAAATTACCCCCCACCTTGTTCGGTGGTTACCACGTGAGTAGCGAGTACCGAAGGTCAGATAACTCAACGCTCAGTCCAACAAGTAGCCTACATAAGTTATGACATTTCTTAGATCCTTAATAAATATAATTAAAGCTATTAAGCGATATCGGATCGGATACTGTCGATCGAGACGAGACGGATCGGAACCGAAGGCCTAAAGATTTAGATTGACGAAACCAGAAAGAAAGATCAGCTCTAAGTGGCTGAGATGATAGAGAATGAAATTTGGGTCACGACGCAACAAGAATGAGCTCGATCGGAGTTGAAACGAGCTCAAACGGAGCATTTTAAGATTAGGGGTATTTTGGTAATTTTGGTCAAATGGTTGACTTTGACCGGTCCCACGATCCTCGGTCAACGACATCTCGTCAGCGACGACTCAATGTTGATGTACGGCTGAAAAAGGGGGTTTGGATCGAGAATCGGATCGAAAAATGACGTTGCATGCGACGGGGCACGCACGCACCCGGCGTCGGGTGGAAAAACTCGGCGGCTGCCGAGTTTTCTTGGCAGGTCTCGGCGGCTTCTCGGCAGCTGCCGAGTTTTCTTGGCAGCGTAGGTATCGGGCTCGGCATCTGCCGAGTTTTCTCGACAGCTCGGCAGCGTCGTCTCAGCGGCTGCCGAGAATCGTGCCCAAGTCACCCGGCGTCGCCCCTGCTTGCCAGCCCACTTCCCGGCGCCACCTGTTGCGGCTGCGCCGCTCAGCTCTGGCCACCACCTGGTCCGCCGGCAAGCCTGCACCGCCGGCTACCACCTCCGGCCATCCCTCGCCGGATTCGGGCCGTGAATAGTTCCTAAATCTTCACCGCAAAATCCTTCGAGATCACTAACCCAAAAATATACCCAGCTTCCCCAACTCCGATCCGGCGACTTCCAGTCGCCGGCGACCCTCCTCCGGCCACCTGAGAACCTGGCCGGTGACTCCCCGTCGCCGGCAACCATCCCCGACCACCCCAACACACATATATCATAGCATATACACACACACATGCATAAACACACGCACACATACACACTGATTTCCAGCCTTGGCCGGTGGCCACCAGCCGCCGGCCACCACCACCACCACCTCGCAGGAGACTTCCAATCGCCGGCCACAACATCCACGGCGCCACCAACCGCCACCACCAACAGCATGCATACACAACACACACAAAACACATACAAAGACACACACACACCAAACCCCATGCAACAGCCCACCTTCACAACCCGTTTCCGGCACCGGCGCCGCCATCCACGGCGGCGCCGCCTCTCCAGGGGCTAGCCCGCAACCCCGGAAACCCCCCTAGGGCCTGCAACCGTGAGAAAGGGAGAGAGAAAAGGTGTCAAGAACTAGGGTTTAGGGTTTGGAGATCGTATTTCACCGTTTTCCGGTGAACGGAAGATTGGAATTGAATTCTGGAAGATGTCCTAGACTCGTCTCCTCGAGAGCTACATTGTGTGCGAAAATCGGCCGAAACCGACATGTTTGGAACTTTCCGACAAACTCCGGCGGTGGCGCGGCGGCACCGGCGGTGGCGCGGCGGCACCGGCGACGGCCCGCCGGAGACAGAATACAGAGGGGAGAGAGAGAGAGGGAGAGAAGAGAGAGACTTACGTGTGTTCGGCGCTTTCGGCTCGTTCGGCTCGTTCGAAAAAACGGTGAAAAATAAACTGAGTGAGCCTCCTATTTATAGATTTTCGAAAAATACTATTCACCCAAAATATCTTAGGTTACTGTTCATCGGTTGAAAAGTCTTCGTCACTATTCACGTAAAAATCTCCGTTACTATTCACTGTAAATATCTTCCGATTTTCCAAAACTTCGGGTTTTGCCCTTTTCGTCGCCGTTTGAGCTATGGGTCTCCGATTAATCCCTAGTTCGTTTCTATCATTTCAATTTTCCATTATGCATCTAATGGTATAAAAATGTAATTCCTTGTCTCTTGTGTTATCAAGATTAATCTAAAATAGCAAGTTAAATATTTTATTAGGATATTAAAACCCATTGAAGAAATTATGAAGGATTACAACATTTTCTATTGAACTTACTCAAAAACATAAGCTTCCTAAATCAATTTAGTTTATAGATAAATTCATTCTTAAAGTCCCACCAGGACTCACTTAATTTAAACTACTGATTAAATTAACAAATTTGAAGATTAAAATTACACTTTGTTGAGTAACACATTTGATTGATTTTATGTAAAAATTATATTATAAGCTACTAAGAAGATTTTACAGAAACACATATGTACTACTTTCAGTAAAATAATGAATTATCTATAAGATTATTATTATTATTAAATTTAATAATCCTTAAGCAGTAAATTCAGCATATATACCGTACAACAACAAACTATCTTAATTCCAATTATATATATATATATATATATATATATGCATGAGTCCTTAATTGAATTCATTAGTATATTAGGATTTATACTTAACTAATCAAGTTAATAAATAATCTGATTTCATTAATATGCATGTGGGGACAGAATTGAATTTATAACTTGAATTATAAGTACTTACCTCTCCTTTCGTTTATCTGCTCTTTAATTTCCTTCTCCCTTTTTTTTTTCTTTTCGTCCTCTTCTAATTTGATTTTGTTGTGTCTATATTAATATGATGACAAAAGATACGTGAGTCATCCTTCGTGACACACGTCTTCTCCTCTTTATTTTTAATACTAAGAGTCATCAATCATTTTCTTTTATTAATATATATATATATATACATATATATATATATATATTTACTTACCTTAGTTTATATATATATATATATAGATGTATGTATTTATTTACTTTCACGTACCATATATATATAAATATATTAGACTTACATTATATATCCATGCCTTTATATATAGAATTTTCCTTTTTTTTTCCATAATCATATTTAGTTTATACCATTATTAATCAAATAAGTTACATTATGCACTTGAATATCATTAGAGTCTCAACCAATTATGATGGGGTTTTCTCAACACCAATTAGATAAGAGCGTATAAATAATTCAATAATTAAAAGCAAACTATAATAAAATAAGATCACAAGTAACACATAAATAACACGAGATGCATATGATGCATGAAATATATGAGAAGCTCGGGTATCACATCCTCCCCTCCTTATAAAAATTTCATCTCCGAAGTTTCACTTGAAAAGTTCAGGGTATTTAGACCTCATATCATCCTCTCTTTCCCAAGTGGCCTCTTCTACTAACTGGTTTCTCCATAAGACCTTGACCAATGATATTTCTTTATTTCTGAGTTGTTTCACTTCTCGTTGTAGAATATCCACTGGCACCTCTTCATAACTCAAATCAGATCTCAACTCTGTAGGTTCACCATTGAGGACATGAGACGGATTTGCAACATATTTTCTCAACACAGAAATATGAAACACATTATGTACTTGAGACATCGATGTAGGCAAGTCGAGCCTGTAAGCAACCTCACCAATTCTTTCAACAATAGAAAACGGGCCAATATATCTAGGACTGAGTTTTCCTTTCTTATCAAACCGCATCACGGCTTTCATTGGGGACACTTTCAAAAACACTTGATCTCCCACAGAAAACTCTAACACCATTCTTTTCTTATCTACATAACTTTTCTAGCGACTTTGAGCCGTTCTCATTCTCTCTCGGATTTGTGATATAGCATCTGTCATCTCTCGAATCATATCTGGCCCCAAAAGTTTTCGTTCACCTACTTCGTCCCAGTGTAATGGTGATCGACATCTTCTACCATACAATGCTTCATATGGAGTCATCCCGATAGTAGAATGATAACTGTTGTTATATGAAAATTCTATCAACGGCAAAAATTTACTCCATTGACCCTGAAAGTTTAATACACAAGCCTTAAGCATATCCTCTAAAGTTTGTATTGTTCGTTCTGATTGCCCATCTGACTGTGGATGATATGCCGTACTAAATAATAGTTATGTCCCTAATGCTTTGTGCAGGCTCTTCCAAAAGGTAGATAAAAATCTCGAGTCCCTATCAGAAACGATAGACAATGGAACTCCATGAAGTCTGATGATCTCCTGTATATATAGTTGTGCATAGCGATCCATGGAATAAGTAGTACAAATAGGAAGAAAGTGGGCTGATTTAGTAAGTCGATCTACAATCACCCAGATAGCATCGTGACCTTTAACTGTCTTTGGCAATCCTACCACAAAATCCATGGTAATGTTTTCCCATTTCCATTCCGGGATTAATAAAGGTTGTAAAGTTCCTGCCGGTCTCTGATGTTCTGCTTTTACCTGCTGACATGTTAAACACTGATCCACATACTGCGCTACATCTTTCTTCATACCTGGCCACCAATAATGTGATTTCAGATCTTGATACATTTTAGTAGCTCCTGGATGTACTGAATAAGGTGTCGAGTGTGCTTCTGTCATAACCTCTTCCCAAATATTATTCACATTGGGTATACACAACCTATTTCTGAATCGTAGTACATTATCTTCCCAAATATTATTCACATTACCGCTGATGTAACATCTTTCTTCACCTTGGTCAAATACTCATCTGTTTGTTGTCCCTGCTTAATTCTATCAAGTAGGGTAGGTCGAAGAGTTAAAGCTGCAAATTTAGCTTCCACTAACCCATGCATAACAATCTCAACATTCAATCTCTGTAAATCAACTAACTCTTGTTTCTGAATCAAGGTCACTAGTGCAGTATTTTGGTTCGATTTTCGGCTCAATGCATCAGCTACAATATTTGCTTTTCCTAGGTGATAGTTGATAACACAATCATAGTCTTTCACAAGCTCTAACCATCTTCGTTGCCTCATGTTCAACTCTTTCTGGGTGAACAAGTACTTTAGGCTCTTGTGATCAATAAAAATTTCACACCGCTCCCCGTATAGGTAATGTCTCCAAATTTTAAGTGCAAACACCACTGCAGCAAGTTCTAAATCATGTGTAGGGTAATTCTTTTCATATTCTTTAAGCTTCCTGGATGCATATGCAATTACTTTGCCCTGCTGCATCAGTACACAACCCAAACCATTCTTTGAGGCATCACTGTAAACTACAAAATCCTGGGTGCCTGATGGAATCGATAAGACAGGTGCCGATGTCAATCTCATCTTCAATTCCCGAAAACTTTGCTCACAAGCTTCTGTCCATTTAAATGTTACACTCTTTCTAGTCAATTGTGTCAATGGAGATGCAATTTTCGAGAATCCCTCCACAATTCTACGATAATACCCAGCAAGACCTAGAAAACTACGTACCTCTGAAGGATATGCAGGTTGTGGCCAACTGTTAATCGCTTCAACTTTACTCGGATCAACTGAAATTCCTTCTCCAGATACAACATGGCCAAGAAACATCACTTGGTCCAACCAAAACTCACATTTCTTGAACTTAGCATACAATTGTTTCTCCTTTAAGACTTCCAACACTTTTCTCAAATGCAGGACATGCTCCTCTTTAGTCTTAGAGTAAATAAGGATATCGTCAATGAAAACAATCACAAACTTATCCAAGATGTCACTGAAAACCTGGAAGATCATCTGGAAATACCTCAGGATAATCTCGAACTATAGGTACTTCATTAACAGTCAAACAATGTTGCTCTTTAAGGTTCATAATACTAATTAAATAACCTTCACAACCGAGATCCAATAACCGTTGTGCTCTCACTGCCGATATTACTGGAAATCTAGAATTCCTTTTAATCCCAACAAAGACAAATGGCTCATCCTCAAGCGGTTGAAATGTAATTATTCTTTTCTGACAATCTATACTAGCACAATATTTTGATAACCAATCCATGCCCAAGATCACATCATAGTCATTCATATCCAACACAATTAGATCAACATGGAGTTTTCTGCCTTCAATATGGATAGTGCAAGCTCGTAAAAGCTGATTGGTTTGTTTTGACTCTCCAGAAGGAATCATAACATTGTAACTGTTTTCTACTATATCAGGTTTTCTACCCAATTTCCTAACATACCTCGCGGATGCAAAAGAATGTGTAGCTCCAGAGTCAAACAAAATAAATACCAAAGTACTACAAATAAGAATTTTTGTAACGCCCCAAAATCTTTCGGTCAAAATATCAGAGTTTTTCATTTTTAGGCGTTAAAAGAGAAAGGGGAAAGAGGCGTACATGATATAAAATAGAAAGAAACAGGAGAGGATAAGAAGCGGTACACTTAAAACATCGGATACAACCGATAAAAGAAGGTTTGAAATCATACGCAGCGGAAAAACATCAGAATCTTTTACAAAGATGAGAAATACAGTTAACATTTTACAAAACGTGGAACATCGTTTTACAAACGAATCAACATAGGTTTAAAGACAAAACCGGAATCATGGACACAGCTGATAGGGCACCCCCTCTCTACGCATCAAGATTATCTTCGTCTCCTGTAGTGTGAGTACAGAATAGGGGTGAGTGCGTTGAATACACTCGTGGGGATACTTTCCAAGTTTTAATATTTTCAAGCCGATCACATATTAAACAGATATAATAATTCAGCAAGTAGTCACAGCATATAAAATGCATAGCACACAATGTGAAACACACGGCTCTAAGAGCACTCAACTATACTCGTTGCATTTCTAACGTATGGTGCTTTTTACGGGCCACCAGTCCATCCCTATCATGACCTATGACATCCGTTTTCGTTCATCGTATCATAAACTTTGCATGAAACAGTAATCATAAAGTATGCATGTACATAATAATCACAGCATGTATCCACAGCACGTAGAGCTCAACAGTTCAGATATCAATTATGGAAAACAATAAACATGTTAAGTTTAGAAGTTACCCCCACCTTATTCGGTGGTTACCACGTGAGTAGCGAGTATCAAAGATCAGACAACTCAAGGCTCAATCCAACAGGTAGTCTACATAAGTTATGACGTTTCTTAGATCCTTAATAATGTATAAATAAAGCTATAAACGTTCCCGGCGAAAGTACGATCGTTAACTACGCGACGGATCGAGAGATCTAAAGATTTGAGTCCAAGAAATGAGCTCGATCGAAGTTAAAAACGAGCTCAAACGGAGCATTTTAAGTTTAGGGGTATTTTGGTAATTTTGGTTAAAGGGTTGACTTAGACCGGGCCCACGACCCTCGGTCAACGTCATCTCGTCGGCGACGACTCGATGTTTACGTATGGCTGAAAACCGAGGTTCGGATCGAGAACCGGATCGAAAGACGGCGTTGCGTGCGACGAGGCACGCACGTACACGGCGACGTGTCGAAAACTCGACGGCTGCCGAGTTTTCTCGGCAGCTAGGCGTGCGTCCTCGGCAGCTGCCGAGTTTTCTCGGCAGCACTCGGCGTCGGGCTCGACGGATTCGGCGGCTGCCGAGTTTTCTCGGCAGCGGGTCTCGGCGCTCTCGGCAGCCATGCGTGGCTCGACCAAGCTGGCCGAGTTTTCTCGGCCAGCCCGTGCCCAGGTTACCCGACGGTGGCCTGCTTGACCTGGCCACTTCCCGGCGCCACCCGGCGCGGTGGCGCCGCTTCCTGCCGCCGTCACCTACCTTGTCGGATACCTTGCACCGCCGGCTACCACCTCCGGCCATCCCTCGCTGGATTCCGGTGGTGAATAGTGCTCGGAATCTCACCGCAAAATCCTTCGTTGCTCAGTTTTTCGAGAAATCCAACTTTAACCCAAAACTCCGGCCGGCGACTTCCCGTCGCCGGCAACGACCCCCAACACCTCCGCCGGCAACCCCTCATCGCCGGCAACCTTTCCCGACCAACCAAACACACACACACAGCCTATATATACACACGCATACACACACACTCACGCTCAAACACACACACTCACTGCCAAGCCTAGCCAGCGGCCACCAACCACCACTACCACCATCTTGCCGGTGACTGGCCTACCGTTCCCACACGGCGGCGCCACCATGCGCCGCCCCAACAGCATGCACGAAACACACACACACATACACCATACAACACACACACACATGCATGCATGCATATATACCTATTGTCCATCTCCGGCGAGAGGAGAGAGAAAAACAGATGAGAGAGAAGGTGGTGGAAACCTAGGGTTTAGGGTTTCAAGGCTGTTTTTTGCCGTTTTCCAGCGAACGAAAACTCGGATTTGAATTCCGAGACCTATTCTAGAATCGTCTCGTCGAGACGAACGTCGTGTGCGAAAATCGTCCGATTCCGACAACGTTGAAATTTTCCGGCCATCGGCCGGCGGCGGCGCGCCGAAGGCAAAAAACAGAGGGGAGATAGAGAAGGAGAGGAGAGAGAGACTTACTCGTTTTCAGCTCGTTCGAATAAACGGTGAAAAATGAACTAGAGAAGCCCCTATTTATAGATTTCCAAAAGTTACTATTCATCAGAATATTCTCTTTACTGTTCACTTGTTGACTTTTCCACGTTACTATTCACGTAAATATCTTTCGATTTTCCGATCGAAACTTCGGGTTTTGCCCTTTTCGTCGTCGTTCGAGCTACAGGTCTCCGATTGACCTCTAGTTCGTTTCTAACTTCTCATTTCATCAATACGCATGTCATGGTATAAAAACATTCTATATATCATGTCCAAGGAAATTATCGATCTAAAACGTGAATAAAACACGTATCTACAACGCACGTAATAAATTAAACAGTCAAAATATACGCACATAATTATTAAGTCATGCATTAAAATATTTAATTAATAAATTATGCTCGTTTTGATCCGGGGCACTACATCCCGTACCCCTTAAAATAATTTCGTTCTCGAAATTGAGCGCGTACTTAAGAAACGGCAAGTTGGGATATCGTATCGCTCCTCGACAACGGTGGTCGTATAGCTTTGTGCAGTCCCGAAATATCGAGTAATGCCTCTCAGTACGGACACCAAGTCTCCCTTCATGGCATCCACATCGTGTTCAAGTGGATTCTCCATTGACGGTTGGTCTCTACGCAATCGATCTCATGGCATATCGTTCTTAAGGCAACATACAAAAACTAACCCTTATCATCTACCCCATGTAACTCAACAATCTTTAACATTAGATAAACCAAAACAGGTATCATGGTACCGATAAGTTTTACTCCGTAAATCATATCATAATCTTCATAAATTTTCCGTCATTCATTTGTCATCATAGCTCGTGTATCATCATAGTATAACATGATCATGTTGGATAGCACATACCCAACTTGCATAGACTAACCAGATAAATCACAACATAAACAAAACATCATGAACCATATCACCGACCACCACACTTGGTTTCCTATAGACCTCAAGTTTCAAAACCAGCCTTACATATCACAACCACGAATCGGAAAACACACCAACTAGCTCACCCTGTTGTAAACAAAGGACAATGGTAATCACAATTGTCAGTCACATAATCTCTACTAATGCAATCAACCATTTACGACACAAGCTCACGTTGCTGCAGTCAGCGGCCCTTGTGGTTACCCACATGAGCTCACGCAGCTGCAGTTAGCGGCCTTTGTGGCGGCGGCCGAAAGCAGTGCGTCGATTGTAGTGACATCAAGATGGTTTTTAAATGATCTTTTATCGTGGTTGTAATGACGTTAAGAGGGTTTTGAAAGATCCTTCCATCATGAAACTATATCCGTAACATCCACTCAAACCTTAAAAAGATCTATATCCAATAAGCAAGATAACACATAGCAGATAAACACTCTTGATTAGGGAGAGACACGTGTAGAGAGAGGTTGGTGCTTATCCGTTTCTTTTCGAAAAGACTTTCTCGTTTTTAAACACGTTTTTTCTCGTTTGAAACACGTTTGAAAATAAAAACCAGCTTGAGCAAAGTCCTACAAAGGGTAGAACTAGGCTCTGATACCATCTGTAACGCCCCAAAATCTTTCGGTCAAAATATAAGAGTTTTTCATTTTTGGGCGTTAAGAGAGAAAGGGGAAAGAGGCGTACATGATATAAAATAGAAAGAAACAGGAGAGGATAAGAAGCGGTACACTTAAAACATCGGATACAATCGATAAAAGAAGGTTTGAAATCATACGCAGCGGAAAAACATCGGAATCTTTTACAAAGATGAGAAATACAGTTAACATTTTACAAAACGTGGAACATCGTTTTACAAACGAATCAACATAGGTTTAAAGACAAAACCGGAATCATGAACACAGCTGATAGGGCACCCCTCTCTCTACGCATCAAGATTATCTTCGTCTCCTGTAGTGTGAGTACAGAATAGGGGTGAGTGCGTTGAATACACTCGTGGGGATACTTTCCAAGTTTTAATATTTTCAAGCCGATCACATATTAAACAAATATAATAATTCAGCAAGTAATCACAGCATATAAAATGCATAGCACACAATGTGAAACACACGGCTCTAAGAGCACTCAACTATACTCGTTGCATTTCTAACGTATGGTGCTTTTTACGGGCCACCAGTCCATCCCTAACATGACGTATGGTGCTTTTTACGAGCCACCAGTCCATCCCTATCATGACCTATGACATCCGTTCTCGTTCATCGTATCATAAACTTTGCATGAAACAGTAATCATAAAGTATGCATGTACATAATAATCACAGCATGTATCCACAGCACGTAGAGCTCAACAGTTCAGATATCAATTACGGAAAACAATAAACATGTTGAGTTTAGAAGTTACCCCCACCTTATTCGGTGGTTACCACGTGAGTAGCGAATATCAAAGATCAGACAACTCAAGGCTCAATCCAACAGGTAGCCTACATAAGTTATGACATTTCTTAGATCCTTAATAATGTATAAATAAAGCTATAAACGTTCCCGGCGAAAGTACGATCGTTAACTACGCGACGGATCGAGAGATCTAAAGATTTGAGTCCAAGAAATGAGAGGGTCAGATCTGTCCAAGTGGCTAAGAAGATAGGAAATCAAATTTGGGTCACGATGGAAAAAGAATGAGCTCGATCGGAGTTAAAACGAGCTCAAACGGAGCATTTTAAGTTTAGGGGTATTTTGGTAATTTTGGTCAAAGGGTTGACTTAGACCGGGCCCACGACCCTCGGTCAACGTCATCTCGTCGGCGACGACTCGATGTTGACGTACGGCTGAAAACCGGGGTTCGGATCGAGAATCGGATCGAAAGACGGCGTTGCGTGCGACGAGGCACGCACGTACACGGCGACGTGTCGAAAACTCGACAGCTGCCTAGTTTTCTCGGTAGCTAGGCGCGCGTCCTCGGCAGCTGCCGAGTTTTCTCGGCAGCACTCGGCGTCGGGCTTGGCGGATTCGACGGCTGCCGAGTTTTCTCGGCAGCGGGTCTCGGCGCTCTCGGCAGCTGCCGAGTTTTCTCGGCAGCCATGTGTGGCTCGACCAAGCTGGCCGAGTTTGCTCGGCCAGCCCGTGCCCAAGTTACCCGACGTTGGCCTGCTTGACCTGGCCACTTCCCGGCGCCACCCGGCGCGGTGGCACCGCCTCCTACCGCCGTCACCTACCTTGCCGGATACCTTGCACCGCAGGCTACCACCTCCGGCCATCCCTCGTCGGATTCCGGTGGTGAATAGTGCTCGGAATCTCACCGCAAAATCCTTCATTGCTCAGTTTTTCGAGAAATCCAACTTCAACCCAAAACTCCGGCCGGCGACTTCCCGTCGTCGGCGACCACCCCCAACACCTCCGCCGGTGACCCCTCATCGCCGGCAATCTTTCCCGACCAACCAAACACACACACACACAGCCTATATATACACACGCATACACACACACTCACGCTCAAACACACACACTCACTGCCAAGCCTAGCCGGCAGCCACCAGCCACCACCACCACCACCTTGCCGGTGACTTCCAGTCACCGGCCCACCGTTCCCACACGGCGGCGCCACCATGCGCCGCCCCAACAGCATGCACGAAACACACACACACATACACCATACAACACACACACACACATGCATGCATGCATATATACCTATTGTCCATCTCCGGCGAGAGGAGAGAGAAAAACAGAGGAGAGAGAAGGTGGTGGAAACCTAGGGTTTAAGGTTTCAAGGCTGTTTTTCGCCGTTTTCCGGCGAACGAAAACTCGGATTTGAATTCCGTGACCTATTCTAGAATCGTCTCGTCGAGACGAACGTCGTGTGCGAAAATCGTCCGATTCCAACAACGTTGAAATTTTCCGGCCACCGGCCGGCGGCGGCACGCCGGAGGCAAAAAACAGAGGGGAGAGGGAGAGGAGAGAGAGACTTACTTGTTTTCAGCTTGTTCGGCTCGTTCGAATAAACGGTGAAAAATGAACTAGAGGAGACCCTATTTATAGATTTCCAAAAGTTACTATTCATCGGAATATTCTTTTTAGTGTTCACTTGTTGACTTTTCCACGTTACTATTCACGTAAATATCTTCCGATTTTCCGATCGAAACTTCGGGTTTTACCCTTTTTCTTGTCGTTCGAGCTACAGGTCTCCAATTGACCTTTAGTTCGTTTCTAACTTCTCGTTTCATCAATACGCATCTCATGGTATAAAAACATTCTATATACCATGTCCAAGAAAATTATCGATCTAAAACGTGCATTAAACATGTATCTGAAATGCACGTAATAAATTAAACAGTCAAAATATACGCACATAATTATTAAGTCATGCGTTAAAATATTTAATTTATAAATTATGCTCGTTTTGATCTGGGGCGCTACAATTTTACCTGTTACAACTGATGGATTTGCCTCTGCATCCTCTTTAGTCATAGTAAAAACCCTTGCAAGTACTCTTCCTGGAACCACCGCTTTCACTCTGTTTGGACATACAGTAGAAATATGTCCTGGTTGACCACAAGTATAGCAAACAGGACTACCTATACGACAAACCCCGCTATGTGGTCTCCCACATTTAGAGCAAATATTTGGTGGCACCGGTGCTCCTCCCTGAGTAGGTCTCATCCTCTTATTCGAGTCACCTTGTTCTTGCCCCTGTCTAGGCTTTGGTCTCGGACCCTGGAATTAGGCTGGCCTTTTCATTTCATTCCCTATCCAGCGTTGTCCCTGTCTTTGGGTGAACTGACGTCGAGCTTCTTGTGCTTGCCGTATTCTTTGTTCAGCCTGCTCAGCAACTAGTGCTCGCTCAGCAACCTGCGAAAAAGTAACTTCGGATATACCAGCCATACAAACATCTCTATAAAGTTCGGGTCGCAGCCCCTCAGCAAACCTTTCCACCTTCAGTACTTCGGTACGAACCATGTGCTCAGCAAACATAGACAACTGTTCAAATTTGGAAATATAGTCTGCAACTGTCATACCTCCCTGCCTCAACTGTATAAATTCATTCATTTTCATTGCACAAACTGGAGTTGTGAAGTATTTGTTTCTGAAAAGTTCTTTAAACCGATCCCAAGTCATAGTTTCCACGTTCTCAATGACTTTCACTGTATCCCACCAATACCCTGCACTTCCCCGTAACATAAATGAAGCACACAACACATTTTCTTCATTAGTCACTCTACTGTATAGAAACATATTGTCAATCGTTCTCAGCCAATTCTCAGCCTCTGTGGGATCTACTGCAGTTTCGAATGTCGGTGGATTAAGTCTTCTAAATCTTTCCCCGATCACCTCTACTGGTTCTGTTCGTGTTTGTGGTTGATTCTCATCTCTAGTTTGTTCACCCATATCTCTCTGTTGAATAAGATGCTGGATCTGTTGGGATTGTTGTTCAACCAGTCTCGTTAATCTTTCAATAAGAGCATCACGACTGTCTGCAGCTGGAGTATTATGTTTCTCGCCCCCAGTACCTCCACTAAACTCACCTCTAGTTCTCGTCATGGCTATATCACTGACTATATGCAATCATATGGTACAGACCAATATAATACATGAAATAACACAAAACGTATATAAATAAAGCTTACCGGCATGGTTTGGCTCACCCAGTTTTGGGCCCATATAGATGAACAGTCTACAGAACTAAAACCGGGCTCTGATACCACTCTGTCACGACCTAAATTTTATAAGATACTCGAAACGTAAAACCCTGAAAAAGGGACTATATATATTTTTTTTTCAAGCTAACAAATAACAAACTAACAAAAACGACATATCACAAGCAACGCCTCATCTATACCAGAGCATAAACCAAAACCTTACATCAACTGTCATCAGAGTTTCCATAACCCAAACATGTCACAATATGGCGCAACGATTATATACATATCCCAAAAATTTAACAAAACCAACACGGTCAAAAGCAAAATAAGCCCAAGGTTTAGCCCCGCAGGTTGTCATCCATGTACACCATCACAAACATCGTTGGAGCGCCAAAACATGCTAGCAAGACCCAAAAGCTCATCAAACGTTGTCATGCTCACCTACAATGCATAAACTAGATGAGCTAAAGCTCAGTAAGAAGAAATCATGCATGCAATGTCATACAAATGACTGTAAGGACTTTAAGAATATCGTGAATGCATGGCTTTGATATCTTTTACTATGTTGGGCCCTTGACCCATCTACAGTACATCGGAAAGGAGCTAGCTCAATAATCTCTGTACTTTACTTTACTTTGCTTTAAAGTCATATTTATGGCCCAATATCTTCGAACCATAATCATGACTCGCATGCCATAGGCACACTTTTACTTTTAAGCCATATCCATGTCTCACATGCCACCGACGGAATACATCCAACCTATCCATGTCTCACATGCCACCGGCCTCGATGTACTAGTAGTGGTAAACTTTGCTTTAACTTTGTTTCTTTGTATGATTATGATGTGCACAAAAACTCAACATGTCTTCTATGCATACACCTATCTATGCTCATGGATGGTACATACAAAATTCAATGCCAACGCATCATCTTTAATCACACATAAAAAGTAATCACCAATATCAAGAAACGCAAATTCACTATTATCATATAATACAAGTAAACACATAAAATACTATGTTTAGACATTGTACTTGCAAATGGATTTCTACTTACCTTGCTTCCACGTGAAATTCCTTGTCTCTTGTGTTATCAAGATTAATCTAAAATAGCAAGTTAAATATTTTATTAGGATATTAAAACCTATTGAAGCAATTATGAAGGATTACAACATTTTCTATTGAACTTACTCAAAAAAATAAGCTTCCTAAATCAATTTAGTTTATAGATAAATTCATTCTTAAAGTCCCACCAGGACTCACTTAATTTAAACTACTGATTAAATTAACAAATTTGAAGATTAAAATTACACTTTGCTGAGTAACACATTTGATTGATTTTATGTAAAAATTATATTATAAGCTACTAAGAAGATTTTACAGAAACACATATGTACTACTTTCAGTAAAATAATGAATTATCTATAAGATTATTATTATTATTATTAAATTTAATAATCCTTAAGCAGTAAATTCAACATATATACCGTACAGCAACAAACTATCTTAATTCCAATTATATATATATATGCATGAGTCCTTAATTGAATTCATTAGTATATTAGGATTTATACTTAACTAATCAAGTTAATAAATAATCTGATTTCATTAATATGCATGTGGGGACAGAATTGAATTTATAACTTGAATTATAAGTACTTACCTCTCCTTTCGTTTATCTGCAATTTAATTTCCTTCTCCCTTTTTTTTTCTTTTCGTCCTCTTCTAATTTGATTTCGTTATGTCTATATTAATATGACGACAAAAGATACGTGAGTCATCCTTTGTGACACGCGTCTTTTCCTCTTTATTTTTAATACTAAGAGTCATCAATCATTTTCTTTTATTAATATATATATATATATACATACATATATATATTTACTTACCTTAGTTTATATATATATATATAGATGTATGTATTTATTTACTTTCACGTACCATATATATATAAATATATTAGACTTACATTATATATCCATGCCTTTATATATAGAATTTTCCTTTTTTTTCCATAATCATATTTAGTTTATACCATTATTAATCAAATAAGTTACATTATGCACTTGAATATCATTAGAGTCTCAACCAATTATGATGGGGTTTTCTCAACACCAATTAGATAAGACCATATAAATAATTCAATAATTAAAAGCAAACTATAATAACATAAGATCACAAGTAACACATAAATAACACGAGATGCATATGATGCATGAAATATATGAGAAGCTCGGGTATCACACAAGATTTGAGTATGAGCTTCCCACGTTTTGTTGTGATAATGAAAAAGTTAAACTTGCAGCTTCAGAAGTTTCAGAGAAATTGTACGAACTATACACTTCTCAATCAAAAGAATCTGTTGATTTTCGGAAAAATATACTTTCATACAATTCCATATTCTCATTCACTTCATTTGGAGTGAAATTGGATAAAGAGCTTGCTTCAGCACGACGAAGAGTTTTCACTTTTCGAGTATAATGAAAGATTTATCACAATCTCCCAAGTTTGAGTCTTAATGGAAACAAACCAACTAATTTTCAGTTATATTTTTTTGATACTGAAAATGAAACTGCGAATAGAATGTGCCTTAATTCACATGTATCAGAAGGAATTGTACGGAAGCTCACTAAAATACTAGAGGAAAATCCATATGCCAAAATCTTTAGAAGACTAACAGAGTATTCTTCTCTAGATGATGTGCAACTTTGTATCACAAAAGATGTGAGATTAGATCAGCGAGTTTATAATGCTCCGACAGCAGATCAAGTTGCAGCTGTTTGGATTGAGGGAAATAATGATAATATAGGGTTTGAATGAGATATTATTGGTAGTGCTCATTCCGGAAACCAATATAGAATAATTCATTATTTTGGATGTTATGACCCTTTACAATACCCTCTTCTATTTCCAAGGGGTGAAACAAGATGACACCAAAATATTCGTAAGGTTCATATACAAGAACATGTGCATGAAAAAGAGAAAGGTACATATTTATGTTATAATATATTTCAAGAACATATATTTTAAGAAATAATTAATTTTTTTCAAAATTTAATTTTATTTATGCACTACAACATACGTATTCCTAAAAAATCTGATCAAAGAGTTTATGTTCATTCTAATCATTCCAACCATTGTTTCTCATAATCAGTTGTGGTATAAGGAAAGGCAAAAAGTGTCTCTTGCAGAGAATACAATTATTATAAGTTACAAATTATAGATCCAAGACACACTACTCTATTATTTGTGGGAAGATTGTGACAACAATATGCAGTTGACAGTTATATAAAATTGGAGACAACAAGATTATAATTTTTCTGTTTGAATCAAGCAAATTTGAGAACTGAATTCTACCAAATGGATCATGGGTAGTGTTTTTAGAGGTGAATTTCGTGGTAGTGAAGATGGATCGAGAATTTTTCTTCCTGCATCATGTATTGGTGGCCCAAGGGATATGCGAAGGAGATATCTTGATGCATTGACGTTAGTCCAAAGATTTGGAAAACCAGATCTATTTATCATCATTACTTGCAATCCTGATTGGAAAGAAATACAAGAAAATCTGTATGAAGGTCAAAAAGCTCAAGATCGTCAAGATTTAGTTGTGAGAGTTTTTATAGCAAAATTGCATGACTTGAAAGATCAATTATTTAAGAAATAAATATTCGGAAAAGTTGTTGCACATGTTCATGTGGTCGAATTTCAAAAAAAGGGACTACCATATGCTCATCTACTTATAATTCTAAAGGGTGAATATAAAATTCATACAGCTGACCAGTTTGATAAGTTTGTATGTGCTGAAATTGCGAATGAAGAAAATAATCCTCGAATATATGAATTGGTGAAGAAACACATGTTACATGGACCGTGTGGTAAAAAATCCAAAAAGTTCATGTATGGAGAAAGGTAAGTGCAAATGTCGTTATCCATAAAAATTGGAAACTCATTAAAATATTTGTATCAAACTATATTAGAATTTATTAGTAATCAAATGCTAATGTTATAAATTTTTAAGTCATTCTCTATCTTTATTTTGTTTATATTTCATCGACTTTTAGTGATTCATTTCCACTCTAATCTGTAGATATGTGTAAATCTCATTATCCAAGATTTTTCTTGTGAAAACACCATAAGGTAAAGATAGTTATCCAATCTACAGAAGACGAAAAATGGGATGGTTGTTGAAGTTCACAATGCTGAATTGAATAGTCAATTGGTGGTTCTTTACAATCCATATTTGTTATCCAGAACTGTCACATCAATGTTGAGATATGCTCAAGGGTGACGGCTGTAAAGTACCTTTACAAGTATATTTACAAAGGTCATGATAGAGTGTCAGTTAATCTAACCCAAAATGATGGTGATAATGTGATCAATGAAATCAAACAATTCCAAGATGCAAGATGGGTGTCTGCTCATGAGGCATTATGGAGAATTTTTGAATTCAATTTAAATGAGATATACCCTACAGTTTTCAACTTACACATCTGGAGTAGCAGCCCCATTGATGCCAGGAGGAAGAACAACACATTCACGATTCAAAATACCAATAAATACAGATGAAAACAGTAAATATTGCATTTCCAAACAAAGTGGTGCCGCAGAATTATTGCATAAAGTAAATTTGATTTTATGGGATGAAGCTCCAATGGCAAAACGATGGGCAATTGAAAATGTGGATACATTACTGAAGGATGTTACTGGAAATGATAAAGATTTTGGTGGAAAAGTGATAGTTTTTGGAGGAGATTTTAGACAAGTTTTACCTGTTGTCCCAAGGGCAACAATTTTACAAACAATTTCTAATAGCATGGTTCAATCATATCTGTGGCCAAGAATGCAGAAAATATTGTTATTTAAAAATATGAGAGCTGCAAAAGATCCTAATTTTAGTGAATTCTTGCTATGAATTGGTAACGGAGAGGAACCAACAGATGAGGAAGGAAATATCTCAGTTCCAAATGAAATGATCATTGAGTGTGATAATGAAGAAGATTCTATACAACGACTCATCAATACTATTTTCCCAGACTTATAGAAGAATGCAGAATCAGCAAAATACATGACAGAGCGAGCCATATTATCTGCAAAAAATGAGCAAGTTGATAAGTTGAATGATAAGCTGATATCCATATTTCCAGGAGATCCATAAACTTATTTAAATTATTTGGTAGTTTTTATATTAGACTTTATATCATGTATTCATTCTCAATGTAGAATGTATGTTATTATTTCATGGAGTTGCGGACAAGGTAGAGAATGAAACAAAAATATGGTACAACGCATTTAAAAAATGCACAGCATCGGCACCTAAAGATGACGGAAATACAATATGTAGAAAGTGTAAAGATGACCCAGTGCAAACAATACCGAGGTAAAAAATTAAAATTATAAATCACAAAATAAAACATGCAATGACATACAACTATACTTATATAAATTCATTAATTGCAGATACGTAGTTAAACTAAGTGTGATACAAGGTCATCTTGAAGCAACAATGACAATGTTTGGTGACACGACATCAATTTATGTTGGATGCTCAATAGAAGACTACTTGAAGTCCATTGAGAAGGTAATAATATTTCTTTAGTTAAATGATTTCAAAAAAAAAAAAATATATATATATATATATATATATAACTAAAAAAAGGTGGATGAATAGAATGACTCATATTTATATTGTTATTTGGGTTAACTCCTCTTTAAGTTATGATGAAGTAGATGGAAATGCATTTTTTCAATTATGATTTTATAATACAATCCAAATTTATATATTTTGGTGAGACAATAGAACTCAATATCAATATAAAACAATCCCTTGTACAATTATAAATCAATGCATGTCTAAGAATTTTTATATAGATTGCTAAAATCTTTCTTGTTCTTTTTAACAAAAAAATCATATGTAGGGCCAAAATACATCTGAATACTACAGACGGTTGATCTTACAAGGAGTGAGTGAGGTCCGTTTTCTAATTGTCCTAAACTACAATATGAAAGTTGAAGGAGGAAGATTGAGTGCAGTAGCTGAAGCAATAGAAAAGTTGGAACCTATGGAGATAAGAGATGATAAATTAAACAATACAACCACGACAACGACAGTAACAGTGGCCACCACAACAGATGATGAAAACAAGAAAAAAAATGAAGAATTGGGAAGACAAAAAACAAGGAATGCATCCACGTATCCAGCGGTGAGGAGGATCAGACAATCAAAGATTTATTAACCAAATCACGAAGAAAGAAGACTAGACGATAAAGAAGATCAAATAAGAAAAGATATAGTTAGTGGTCAAATTAGAATTATAATCTTTCGTTTTAGATTTATTATTCTTTTTTTTATTAGGAATAGTGGAACAAGAATTTTTTAATCGAATAATATTTTTTAATAAATTATTGTTGTTATGATACCTATAGTAAATTGAAAATTCATTAACTTATAATAATAAAATGATAAGTAATTTAAACACACTTCAAAAAAATATTAAACAAGTGAAGGGAAAAAAACACCCACAAAATCAACCAAAAAATGGCTCTCACGAGTTAGTCTCTCCACGTGTGACGTGTTCTCAACTAGTATATATACACATACTGTTGAAATTCTTGTCATTTCACTATAATAATTTGCCTTGTTTATTTAAATAGACTTGCAAATTAAAAGACCAAGAAAAATCCATGCCTTCATTACATTAACAAGGCTTTTGAATGGTACATTAGTGGAAAGAAAGAAAACAAAGCAAACACAAATTAGAAAGACTAATCAACAACACCAACCACCAATTCATCTGATGTACAAATTACTCATTCTGAGCATCAATTTCATGTGATCAAACACATATATATATATATTGGCCTTCATCATGTTCTTAGTAGCTAGTCTTGAAAGGTCTATAAACCTTGAGATCAAGCACCACCCCTGCAATAGATCCAGCAGCTGCTGCAATGGATATAACAAGACAAGCCATACTAAGCATTTGCAAGCAAATCCATTGCCTACTCCACCTCGGTATCTTCTTCTGCGCGATATACATCTCCACCGGGAAGTACACTGTCAACGGCCAAAACCCGAAAGCCCCAAGAATCCCCACAACATCATTGAAAAATGGGAGAAGCATCGATATAAGGGTGGTCAAGACCACGAATAGGGTCCTCCATACTAAACGGAACATGTTGAGGTTGTAAGGTTGGTTTAAACACGGAATCTTGATTCTCACTTCTTTTGTAACAAATCCACTCTCCGGCCACTTTTCACCTGCCTTTTTCTCAACGAAGGCGAAGAGTGGCTGAGAGTAGACTTGGTAGGCCCCCACTAGATGGATCACAATGGCTGCATTGGCAATGTCGAGAAGCCAATAGGGGTTGTAGAATCCGAACCCTGTGAGGAGATTCCCCGGTGCACGATCTCCGAATCCTGCATAGCCCATACAACCACAGAGCATGTAGAAAACTGTTGTCACTATTGTGCTTAGCAGAGTTGCTTTCTTCATTGTTTTGGCCTCTGATGGTGGCGATTTCACTGTGTCCTTTTTGTTGCCAAGAAACATAAATCATTCAGTATAATTCTTAAACTGAATTGAAAGTATATATATATATATATATATATATATATATATATATATACTATACTATACTATACTATACCTGAATCTCAATAAGGATGACTGAGAATGAATATGCAAAAGCTATGTCTCCTAAGGCTTGGAAACTCCTCCATATTTTCTGAGTTTGAGTTACTGTTCCAATGCTTATCCCTGTGAGACTACCCTTGATGGTTCCAGTAGCTGTAATCACCACACAACACGAGCATGTTTAGCAATATAATCGCGAAAAAACTATCAACGTTCTTGGATTAAAATCTTGGCACATATAAACAACAGACCTGCTACTTGAGCAATGCCAAGGCCTAATCCGATAGACGAGTAAGTGAAGGACATTATAGCAGCAACGATTGAGAGCCACCATATCTGATCAAAATCCGGAATCTGAGAAAACAGGATTTGTGTAACACCAAATGCTATCATATATGGATTGCTCGACATGTGGCACGGGTCTTTCCCATCACTCTTATGGAAACAGTTGGATCTTTTAATAGCCCTGTTCAATTTCCAGTCAAAGAAATTAGTCGAAGAAGATCAGAGACAAGAAATTAAGCAAAGCAGAACATATATCTACACACACTCACATCATGCTTATGGATGATGCAATGGTGTAACCAATGGCCACTCCAAAAATATTCAGATACTGAATAGTCCCACATAGCTTCACTTTAAATCCACCTGTTAAGAAACAGCTAACATTAGATAATCTATTCTTATATCTAATCAGTTGTATTACAACTAAACATACCAAGATTGGATCGAACAGCATCCATGTAGGTGTAGTTTCTTTTGCCAAACAAGGGATCTCCAGAGCGATAACAGTCGGCCAGAAGGGTGGATGTGTAGTAAATGACGAAAGAGAACAAGAACATGACGGTTGGGCCCGCAATCCATCCCAGCTGGGCTATGGCCCAAGCCAGGGACAGGACTCCGGACCCAATCACCGCGGTTATGATGTGTGCACTCGCAGTCCAAACATTGCCTATACAAAGAATCCAAAAGAGTTCGTTTTAAGTTATGATAGTGATACCTTCTAGTGTTTCTATGTATGTACGTACCAGTTCGTTGGGGCCGGCCATCATCATCGACAGATTTGGAGGTGAAATGTGATGGCACGTTGACTGAGACGTCGAAGACTTGGCCGTTGTGGTGGTGGTGGTGGTGGTTATTGGTGGCAGCACTCTCACCCATCCTGAAGTTCACCAACACACTTCAAACTATGATCAAAAATGAAATAAAATATATATGTATGTGTGTGTAATAAAGAATGATGAAAATGGTGGTGAAGTAAGGAAGGAGTGAGGGGAATTTATAATCAATTGATCATAGCCATAATTGGAAAACCATGTGATTTTGTAGCTCACTTTCAAGATTTCAATCAAAATAGTCAAAGAAATTTGCTAAGTCAACGCATGCACTATCATGCACAAAACAAGACGTGGTAAATCTTAATTTTCTCTTAAAAAAACAAAAAAACAAATAAAATTTGGACCTGATTATTTTGTAGAGCCCTCGGAACAACAAATATGTACAAAGAGGGAATTATTTGACACAATGTGAGGAGGGATGAGATAGCAACTGCTGCACACTCTTTCACCTCTGCTTCAACAGCTTATATAGAGAAAAATAATGGTAGAGAATAAATTAAATAAGATAGCAACCATTGATTATAAAATTATTATAATATAATCTATATAAATAATTATATATTTGCAAAAATGTTACTTTTGTACATAATTGCAACGTGTAGGCTTCCCTTCCATCAAAAGCAGAAATAGCATATATGCTCTCTCTTCCATTTCTAAAATTAATGGTGCAATCTTTGGCATTTTTGAAAGAAAAAGGTGCTTGGTCAAGAGCTAGAATTAATATTTAATAATATCATTAGCATTATTGATAAAGCATTTGGATTCTTAATGACAAAAACTTAGGTAAGACCGTCGCAGATCAAGAGATCGAGTCTCAACTAATTCCTTTTATCGTATTATTAGTTCGAAACAACTTATTTTTACATTTAAATCTTCTAAATGAACTATCATCTCATTCTCTTACTTAATTAACTGGCATTGTGCTATTCATTTTTTTATTTAGATTCTAAAAAGTATCAAGAATATTGATTGTTATTGGTCAAAGAATTAAGACATAGTGACAAAGATCACTTTTAACCACTATACATGGCTCAGAATTTGCATGGCATAAATATAATGCATACGCCACCCCCCATATATTTGAGAACTAAGACATAATTATAATTTATACTAAGAAATAAACATATTTTATTTTACTCTTACATACATTTGGGTCTAAAATAAATTATTATCATCTCTTTCCCAAATGAAGTCACCATTTGTGAATTGTGATCAATTATTAACTGACTTTTATAGTCAACTAATTACCTGGCAATAAAAATGCTCATTACAAATATTTAATGCTCTTTTTTTCCTTTTTCTTTTACAAAGATAGAGAATTCTAGAGACTTCTCATTTTCTAATTAGGAAATAATACAAAAATTAAGAATTATATTATGGGAGACAAAACCCAACTTAATTCATTCCACATTTTTATTAACAAAATACGAAAAATCTACATTTAAATTATTTAAATAAGACCTGTCTTATGGATCAATTTTCATGAGACGGTACTCTCACAAAAAAAGGTGACCATATAAATTAGATTTATGAGAATGAAAACATTTTTTTTTTCTTTCTTTTCATTCACTTGGGTGAGACCTCTAGAAGTTTGGGGTCTTGGGCAAACAAAGAAAAAAAATTGTGGTCTAGTGAAAGGAAATTTTGTTTTCCAATGTCTTATAGTTGGAAGAGTGTCCAAATAGATTCTAGGGTTACATCTTGCATGATTTAACCAATTGTAAGTAAGTTGTTAGATTGGAGGTTCACATGAATGTGCTCAACTATTTAAAAAGGAATTTAAATTAGGTCTAAAGTTGTAGGTATGTGGATGAATGAGAAATGACCTACATTCTATCACCACCACTCAATTAAGTAATTGAGTCAAAGAATCCCACTTTCAATGGTGCCTCTTTTAAGTTGGTCCAGTTTTATAGATGCACTCAAGTACCCTAATTTCTACTCACACTTATATCATTTCAAGAGTTTGTATCATAATATCTACAAAACTTAAATATCCTTATTAATATTTTTATATTCGTATTTTTTTCTCTAAAGAAAAATACTCAACGATCTTTTATATATATATATATGAGTGGAAATCGGGAAGTAAATTTCATTCCATATACATCTCATCGAGTGTAGCATACCGATGATCGATGCATTTGGTTACACTTTAAAGGGCCAATAAAATCATGAATAAATTACATCTATCATTCTTGAAATTTGATTGGATTATGAAATATATCTTAATGTTTTTGGAAACTATAACTGTATACTTTCACTATATGGAAAAAAAAAAAAACTAAAAACCTCATGTAATGTTTCAAACAATTTTTATAGTTAGAAAATGATAAAAAGCCCGTCGTGGGTAACTCTTAATATGTCCACCAATAACGTATAATAATTTTATCCTCTCATTATATGAAAAATGAAATTAATAAGTATTTTGAATTTTTGATACATCAGTCATTGACACATCTTAATATGTCCACGTTAGATAGGGTAGCATGACTGTTCTATAGGTATATTAATTAGAACTCACTATTTTTTTTTAATTGATATGACAATATGTTCTGTATATTTAAAATTTAATTATTGAAGTAGTTTAATTGTAATTTCACTAATTTCAAGGTGTGTTTAGTAATTCGACCAAATTCTGATGGCAGAACTAATTCACCCTAAAACTATAAAATCTCACATTTTGTTTTAAAATTTTCAAATTTTAACTATATTTAATTGAGGAACATTATGGATCTGAGGATCTCACTTTTGGAAATTCCCAGGTTGGAGGATTATTTTATTCTTGCTGTATTATGATGTGTTATATATTCTTCTGCTATACTGCAAATTGACATAATCTTTTAGCTTTTATCATTTAAATCACACAATTATCATTACTAATTTCTTATGAGTTTCATCTTATTTATCAAAACAATCAACTCTTATTTTTAATGTATAATAAAACTTAAAAGCTCTAAATCAGCTTATAAAAATACAAGAGCTTATAAGATATTTCAAATAAGTTTAGTCAAACACCTCTAAATCTTTTTAACCAATTGGTACAATAAATCCAGACCATAGTACTTGTTGCAAGTACTTATGCTTGAAGCTAATTAAAAGCTATTCCTATAAACTTTGCCCTTTTTTTCCTCTTCCATTCTTGATTGAATATACAATAAACAGTCATGAAAAGAATAAAGAAAATGAAAGAGAAGAGCAGCTCTTTATTAACTTTATGGAGTAGAGTGAATGGCTAATATTATTCTGGCATTTTTTTATGACAGAAAGGAGATTGCTCTGCATCATACACCATTGAAATTGGCATACACCAAACCATAAAGAATGTGTTATTGAAAATAATAATGATAAGAGGCATTAATAGTTGACTTATAAGCTATCATAATGATAAGAGCCATTAATAGTTGAATAATAATGATGATTATATAATAACCTTCAGTTGATACTTCTTTGAATTCATTGATTTTCTAAGACACTGTGACATATATGAGAACCAACCCTTTTTAGCACTCAATCAAAAACTTGGAAAGATACATGCACTATTATTCTTAAGAAAATTTGAGAGAATCTTTCATCATACAAAGACTCTACAGTGATTGCCTAAAAAGCTAATTTGAGGAGCATATGGCCCAACTAGCACTATAAAATCAAACTAAAACTAAACCCTAAAATCGGCATCGATTTTAAGCTCGTTTGGGCTCGATTTCTTGAACAAAACTAGCAACTTGAATGACCTATAAGATTTAAATCTTGACTTAAGCTCGACAGTCTTGTCGAGCTCAACTCATGATTCAGTAGATCAGAGCTCGTTCAAACTCGACATTGAAAAAGCTTAAACGATAACCTTGAGAAGGTATTTTGGCATCAAGGCCCTACATCAAGTACAGTTAACTGGATTTGAATCACTCAAAAAATGTCAATTATATTGGGGAACAGCTTTCAGCACCATGAACAATAATCCAACAGAAGTATATTACTCCGAGTTATCTATAGCCCAATCAAATATTGCCATGTAGGATCCCGTACACGTATTACAGTTAGATCGTTCTTAAGTCGTATCAAATGCAAGATCCTAATTAGAAAGGGCCCTCATTCTACTGCAAGTGAGCAGTTCTTACAAAATTTTAATGGTCCAATCATCTGCAATTTTCACATTAGGCTTACGGATAGTCAGGACGGACAAGCCTTTTCCTCCTCGAAGCACAAGTGGACCCACCTCAATATCTACCTTCTGGTTTGCGGGTTCAACAAGGGCAGTGTTCGGTTCAGGAGAAAGACCTAAAATTATGATTCTTTCGACAGTGCACTCTGAGCCGTATTTGTGGTGGCCAAGTGTAGCAGGAGACATACTTGATGAAGTGAGCCTTCCGTTTGAAAATGTAAAACGGCGATGTACGTAGGCACCTTGCTTGAATTCAAAGCTCTTCCCATCATCAACATAAAGCTCTCCAACTGCAGCCTGGGAACTATTAAGAGCGATAACCTGCCCGGGGACGTAAATAAAACACAGATCAGTAAAATCTTATCAATGTTAGCTGCCTTTGTGCTCTGTTGTGAATTGATTGATCTTCTTCATTAAATTACTTGGAGGGACAAGAACAATGCAGAATCAAAGTCCACCGATTTATATTTTCAAAGAATTATTTAGACGTGACTCCCAAAACTTTCTTGAGCTCTCTGCCTTTTGGATAGAGTCCAATTTTGATGCAGTTAATTTGCTCATCCACACAAGGGTCCAAGGCAGTAGCTTCTATAAGCTAGAGGAAGATGTGCATGATTATTTGAAGCATGATTTTTGACCTAAAGTGATCTGTTTCTTGATTACTCTGGACATGGCAAACTAATAAGTATCATAAGCTAAATTCGATTTTCAAATTACTTTCCTGAAGAAAATGGAAGTAACAAAGAAGCAAAAAAACTTGTAATTTTCAGAACTTAGTTACTTTATGGAATAAGTTGACCCAGAGTTAAAACCTTTATCCCTGAACAAATTCACTGGGTGTGAAAAATATCCAAATTCTGACATAAACAAGGAAAATCATCTTCAAGTGGGGGGAGGGGGGGGGGGGGGGAGAGAGAGAGAGAGAGAGATTTCCAAGAAACTTAACAAAAGGGGTTAACAAGAATTGTAAGACATACCAGAGTGTAGGGATCATTTTCCATTTGTGTGGAGCTTCGTCGGAATCTGTCTTTTCTTGGAATGATGGTACCAGCCCGTTGGAAAGAAGGTATGCTCTCTTCTGAAGCTTCCAACTTATGAGTTGCTCCTCCTTTGTAAGGAGTTCCAGTTTTCATGTCATACCAAGACTCATCCCCAGGAAGATACACCGACACGTGTTTGGCTCCCTGTACAAAATTTTCATGTCTATTAAGTAAGAGGAATACACAAAAGAGTAGTGATACCTGAAGAACCACAATAAAATGGTAAGAAGTTGCAGAAAGATACCTGAGTGTAAATTCCTTGCACCAAAAGACTGTTTCCAACCATAAATGCCTCATCATTGCTGAATGTTTTCTCATCAGCAGGGAATTCCATCCAAAGAGGACGGACGACAGGAATACCACTGGCATTTGCCTCTCTGAATAACGTGTAAAAATAGGGAAGCAACATATAGCGTACATGTATGGCTTCCCTCATGAGTTGCGTATTTCGTTCCCTGTAACCAACACAATCACCAAAGCACCAACATCAGACACACAACACAGTCATCATAAACCATAAAAAGAAAAGAGGAGAATTGTAGATGCAAGCATTTAGTATAATTTGTGAATAAATTTTTACCAAAGCACATTATGCCACAATTCCATAGTATTACAGATCATTATACCAATCAGTGATTTACCTATGCATGTGGGCACAGACTATTACAATTTTTGAGTCAAATCAGGTAAGACAGATGGGGGCTTACCCAAATAGCCAAGGTTCACGTCTTTTGGTGTCATGATGAGCATGTCCTCTAAAGAAAGGATAATAAGCACCAAGTTGATACCAGCGAACCAACAACTCAGTGTCCGGATTACCAAAAAATCCACCGATATCAGCACCTGTGATGTACATAGAGAATAAGTGGAAACATAAAGATTCATACACCAACTATAAATGTTAACAGGGTAATTTACAAACCAGAGAACGACATTCCAGTAAGACCGAGGGTCAAAATCATGGGAACTGAAACCCTAAAGTGATCCCAGTCAGCTGAGTTATCTCCTGTCCAAACTGCTCCATATCTTTGACTTCCAGGAAAAAAGGCTCTTGACAAAACAAAAGGTCTGTCTTTTCCATCACCACGCTTAACAAGCCCATCTGATGTAGCCATGTGGAAGTAGTACCCATAGGCATTATGCAATTCTCTGTGTTCGACATCTCCATGGTGCAATGCATCTCTGGGCATTGAAACCTGAGGATGCAAAATGAGGGTTTGTTTCATTGGAGAACTTGGAATATCACAATAACAAATTTAGAGGAACTATAAATGTTTCAACACACTTTTGGAAAGACAAACTCATTCCTTTAAAGCTTTTATTAAAATTTAATTCAAGCAGTCAAGAAAATTATCCATTTACAGGTTGGAAGCAAGCAGCCCGAGCCCTAGGTCATTATCTCAAAATATGTCATGAAACTTGCCTTTGGGAGTATATTGAACCTTGAAGGGCAGATCACTCAACAAATAACAACAAACTCAAATACTTAAAATGGAAATAGTTGGTATTGATTCTGAAAGAATTTATGTTTGCTTATGCATTTATATGAAGGTAAACCACAAGAAAATCAACCTATGATACATCACTAAACAAGTTACAAAATAAAATGCGCCCTTCTGCTATAGCTGTCAAATACTTATAATGGACATAGCCAGTGTTATTATTGATTCTGAAAGACCATCTGTTCAGTAATGGATTTATATGAAGGTAAACCGTAGAAAAACCATCAATCATTACTCAAGTTAATACCATGCAGCCTTCTGCTAGAGCTTAAATTTCCTGGAAGAAATGAGGATACTTGCATAATATTACTGTGGTTTATGGCCACAAAAAGATTGTTCAGATTCTCTAAGAAAAATTGATGTGCATATTAGGATCCAAAATACAAAAATTCCATGTTGATAATCCATCACCAGGAAATATGCAATGAATATGACAATGGGACTCATAAAAGGTGACTTTATCATTTGGACAACACTTGCCTACAATTTAAGAGACACTGGGCAGACCAAAGCAAAGAAACTCAATAATTAATGAAATACTCAAAACTCAATTTGTCGGAAATAACTAGTTTATTTTCAGCCAAGGCCTTATGGACTTTTAGATGACAACTGGAAGTTGTAAGTTTTACATATTTCTATGCTTTAACCCTTTATGCTTAAAAAAAGCCTTTGAGAGCATGTGATGTCACCAAGGTTAAAAATATCAATATTGGTAGAAATTTCAGTACTCTAATTTTACAAAAAATAACGGTGGAAATATTGATGTCGATTTCAGTAAAAATTTGAAAAAATGTTGGAAATTATATAGAAATTTTGGAATTTTAATATGAGATTTAAGGGAATATTATTACAAACACTTTTGTTAAAATTTAACTTAAAATACTGATAAATTGATATATTCATGATAAACAAAGTATTGAAACTATCATATTGGAAAATCAATCGACCAAAACAAATGATTCAAACAGTTTGTTACAATTATATTCGGTAAATATTAATATTATTAGGGTGCAAAAATACATTTTATCATTAAAAAGTCAGGGCCATTCATAATAAAATTTTATTACAAAATAAACCATTTATTTTCTAAAAAAACTGACTTTTTTTACTAATTACCAATGCTTACTGATATATGCCCAATTTGCCAACAATTTGTACTATGAAGTCATCGATATCAATACCAATATTTAACGACATTTATTGATATTTTACCCAAATTCTGAAAAAATAATTCATGACAGCTTGTTTCAATATCGAAACTCCAAAATTTCCGAAAACCTCACTAATATTTTCATCATTGGATGTCACATAACTTTAAAGATGATACAATTGGAAAATATTTTCATTTCAGGAAATGGAGTATCATTGTGAGATGTCCTAAAAACAGAAATGAAAGCATTAGTTTTGGGATAGATGGAGTATAATGAGCAGATTCAAAATATTGTCTCAAAAAGCTTTATGCAGGCAACACAAAGAGCTATAGGATGACATAACTATACAATCACGGGCTTTGAATCAAGAATACAACATTGAAGCAATCGTCTATCATCTATTTTGTCCATTTTCTTGGTTGATTGAATCCGGATGGCCTACTTGATATATATATATATATATATATATATATATATATATATATATATAATATTATACATCCTATCAGCTCAAATTATTGGAAAGTTCAGCATATATCTCTCTCATCCAAAGTTCAATTATAGATTTTTATCCTCCTTTCTTTTAGGGGAGTGGAGTAGACTGTGGAAATAGTTTGCCATCCCAAGTTATAGAGAACCACACTTAAGAGAGTGGCGCTGGTTGTGTTCCCATGCAATGGCCAACAAAAAGAAAGAACTCTACTTCAAATCCATTTTCTTTACTACTGTGTTATCAAAGTTACAGTAGTTACCTTAATCAAGTGAGTCCAATTAAGATCTCTAGACTTGCTATGCATAAAGTAGGAGGATGTGTAGTTCTCAACACAAAAGCCATCAACTTGGTTGACTAAGATCAAATCCCCTTTCCATCTCTCCCTAATCCCTTACTCCCAATTGAGTAAGAGAAAGAAAATTCATATATTCCATGTTGCATGTATGCATACTGCATACCCAATTAATATTCTGATAAAAAAAAGTGTAGAATACCCAACAGGCCATTAACATAATAGAAAGTCCAAACTTTGAAAAAACAATGTAATAATATTTTATGCACCCAAGCTTTATCATGCGACTTGACACTCCTGGACCACTTTCGTGTGTGAAAAAAGAAAATGATTTGATATGATATCTCAAAATCTTCATATACAGCTAACTTTGGGTTGATCAACAACAATAAGATCGATCTGAACTATATTTGTTCTCATGTACACTTAAAAAATTCACTTATGTTTTCCAATACTAGAAGCATGAATATAAACATATAAACATGACAAATGAAGCAAGCTTTTTTCAAATAATGGTACATGGAGAGCTGGCTTGTTTCTCAACAACATAATAGAAAAAACCATACCATTTTCTTACTCCTCCAGGATAAATTTCCTTAGGGCACTTTAAAACACATGCACAGGTTCACAAGTCATAAGCAAATAGGTTCCGGCCACAGAGATGACATAGCACTACCAAGCATTTGCTCAATACTTCAAACAGTAGTAGGTTACATGAACCTGAAGAATTACTGGACCTAATGCATTTGAAAGTTTCCAGCATCCTCAAGGAGTTGTGTAATGTATGCATACTTTACTAACCATATCAATAACTTTCACTACCTACACCAGTCTTTACATGTTAACCTTCAAGTATTCTGAGGGCAGCATGCAATTCAAGCTTCCAGCACATGAAAAAAGTGCACAGAAAGAACTCAAGCCTTAAGGTGCTTGTAAACCAAATATATGATGCTCTAGAAGATGATAAAAGGGAAATTTACACACAAAAAAAAAAAATCATTAAGCGGGACATGAATGAATCTAACTATTGAATAAACCAACACTAGTTTAATAAATTAGCTGAAAAACAAAATATATAGAATCAAAAACAAAGGTTCAATTTGAGCACAAAGCCCCAAGAATATAGAATCAAAATCAAAAAGGTTTACCTCTGGGCCATTGAAGACAGAAGGTTCATTCATGTCATTCCAGATGTACAACGATGGAGTTGAACCAACATAATTCTCATATGAGAATTTTTCGGCCCACCACAACCTAATCTCAGGATTCGACATATCTGGGTAAGATGAGGAGCCAGACCAGCACCATCCATCAAAATCCTTTCCAGTTGCATCCTTCACATAGTATCCCTTCTCGGAAGCCTCTTTGTGTATGTAATATGAATCATCCCTCTTGATGTGAGGATCCACAATAGTCACCATATGTCTACCTTTTGCAGCTAACTTGTTCTGCATCTCTACAGGGTTAGGGAACAGCAGCTTGTCCCATGTAAAATACCTCTTCCCATCTGTGTGCTCAATATCAAGCCACAAAACATCATAGGGAATGTCATGCTCATCAAATTTGGAGTCAACATTGTAAACATCTTCCTCATCCCTGTAATTCCACCTACATTGGTGGTAGGCAATGGAAAACAACTGAGGCAAGGCTGGTGTTCCTGTTACAGCAGTATACTGCTTAACTACATCTTTTGGCCCCGGACCAACGAAAAAGAATGCATCCACCACACCAGCCTCACTCATCCAAAAAGTATCAATTCTCTTCTGATCAGAAGGCAGCATTAACACCGATGAGGACTCATCATTCCAACCACGCTCCAAAACGTCAATCTGCATTTCAGCAGCATTGAGCCAGAAGAACCCCGAACTCCCTCGCGCTTTACCATGTGATATCATAAAAGGGATGCTCCCATAAAGCCCAAAAGGCGAATCATGAAGGTACTCGAAAACATCAAGATTGAAAAGCCTATAGGGCTCAGAATGTTCCACTTCAGGCCCTCTAGTTGCCTTCAAGGCTAAACTAGTGGCATGTTCTGGAATCCCATACACAAAATCAGCCTCGTAAAACGACACATCGAAGCTAATACTCTGTGGCCCATAAGGCCTAGTATCAGTATGGGTCCTAAACTTCTCCTCCCAATCCTCATTCTCCTCTTTCTTCTCCTTCAGCTGTTCAAAATCAAACAATCCATTTGAATTCAAAGACAACACTTTCTTCCCATTCTCACCACTCTCTCTCACAAAAACCTCAAAAGGATCATGCCTAATCACACCTTCATACCCATCAGAGAGATAAACAACCGACATCGCACCCAAACCATCCTCACTTCTCTCCTCTTTCAACCTCTGTAGCCACAACTTTTTGTTCAGAAACTCGGGCACAATCACATCGGGCACTTCAAATCTCTTGCGTGGACCTAGGGTTTGGTCTTCATCAATCTTCAGTCTCATTACACCATCATGGTAGGCTGATATTGTGAGGACCAAAGGCTTCGAGGGTTTCTCTTGACCTTCGGAAATTTCTTGATTGGTCTCCTTGGGGATGAGCTTCGCCACAAGATCGCCGTCGGAGATGGAGACATCGGCGGCGATCAATGAGCAGGAGCCCGGTTTCCGAGAACGGGCCCGTTTGCAGAATGGGGTTTGATTGCAGTTGCGGAACTCATCCTTCTTCCAAGAAAAAACTGAATTTATGAAGAGAAGAAGAAACAGAAAAGTGCAAAAAGATTTGCCCATCGATTCTTGTCCGTGCGAGATAAAATCGCTGCTCACTGTCGAGAAATCACATGTAATGGGGAGAAATGGGTAAACAGTGCTCTCAAGAATTTCTATGAAGTTTTTGGAAGTGAAACATGTGAGAAACAAGACTATGGAGACTGAGACCAAGAAGATGTATGTTTATTTGTCACTTTAACCCCTCAATTTCTCTAGAGTATCATTTAGAGCACTAAAGTTTTAGAAATCTTCAATTGGTCACCGTTAACTAAAAATTTGGAATGGGCGGGGATTAAATTAACAAATTTTCAAGATATTAGTAAGTCTACTTATCAAAATAGCAATTAAAATGATTTGTTACTTTCATGTTATAACATATATCCACCGGAAATATAATATAAAAACAAAATAATAAATATTAAGTAACAATAGAACAACACAATTTAAATTTCTAAATAGTTATTATTGTTATAGTGAGGTCAAAGATAGCAAATAAAAGAGGTATAGAGATACATAATTCCCGTTTTGCTTAATTGAGATAAGAACACAATGATCTTATCAATTTTATCGGATTTTCAATAACCTTTCAATGTCATAATTCTAGATATATATGCATTATTTGAGACTGAACTCATAATGCATACTCAAGTTAGGATCAAGTTCTTATCATTTGACCAATAACTATAGTTTATGATTTGGATTGTAAGGTAATATATCATACTGTCAATTGATCTCATAATCCAAACTTATTTCATGTATACAATTATTGAGAATCTCAACAACAATTCTTTAACCACGCCAAATTAGGAACGATTTTGCATGTAAACCACTGAATTTTTGTGTGACACCGATATATATATATAAATTATACAAGTTTGACATTTAAACTATCAAACTAATTTTTTGGTCACTTTTCACCATATTTTGCCACATGACTTGCGTGTGACATCAGATTTGCAACAACCCCACCAAACTATCAATGATTTTGTGTATAAGCCATTAATTTTTTTTTTGACACAAATATATATAAATTATACATGTTTGACACTTAAATTACCATCAAACTCATTTTTCTGGATATGGATCCCCTGCTGGTTTAGAAAACCAGCACATGGTGTTGGGGCCAATACGACGGCGTTAGGCAGTAGTTGAGTAATTTCTTAATTAATTTTCTGAAAAATCATTTTTCTCTTTAATTAATTTCTTAATTAATTTTCTAGGCAATACTACTGCATCAACACCACTTTAATAATTTTCAACCTTTTTTCTCATTTTTTTAGTTAATTTCTCTCTCCAGCATGAACCAATACAACACCATTTTAATAATATTTTTCTTTATTTTTTTTTATTTCTTTCACAAATGATCAATTCTTGAAACTGCAAATCAAGATTTTATAAAAGAGAATATTTAGCAACATAAATAAAAACTTTTTAACAAGCAACAAAAATAGTGCAAGATTCAGTATTGAATTTTAAAATAAAACTTTCATAATCAATAGCCACAAGTAGCAGAGATTAATAAGCACTCCATGCTTCCTCAAAGTTGGTCTCGTCATCAATACCGTACATACATCTCTTAAAATTAGTTAAGAAGTGTAATCCATCTTTCATCAGGTTTCCCAAATGCTTGAAAAAAAATTTTTTTTTTTTTTTGCATTAAGTGCCATGTGCACAAGCCATGAAATATCTCAGGCATCACCTCATTTAAGGCCTTTGCCAAAGCTTGATCCTGATCAATGAAGATAGTCAAAGGTTTTTTTTGCTTGTGTGCTTCTAAAAAGGTTTCAAACAACCATTTGAAAGATGTGGCAGTCTCATCATACAAAAGTGATGCACCAAAAATCACTGCTCCTCTATAATGATTGAAACCTGAGAATATAGCAAGCGACCGGTGTGCATGGTTCGTACAATATATGGTATCAAGTGACACATCACCAAAGTATTCATAGTTAATCAATATTCTTGCATCAGCCCAAAAAACATTAGTTATTTGTTCTTCCATATCCATTTGGCATGCATGATAAAATGATGGATTTTTAGATCACTATTGTTCAAAATATCACATTAGGCATCCAACTTCCCCATACACCATATTTCTCTATCTCTTGGACCGGAGATAATTTTTTGCATCTATCCTGGTATAACCAAGATTGTTCCTACCTCCTGCTTATCTACTCATCAACTGGAAAGTTGATTTTTGTTTGAGTCCAGCATCCTCAGCCAAATCGATCTCATGTGCTTGAACTTTTGTAACTTTTCGTTGGGAAGCCAACATATGAATAGTCTCACGAAGATTGGATGATTATGGTCCTTGATAAACTCATAAACATTATACTTACCATCCACATATTTGACTCACATTCTCACTTTACAATCTGTTCGAGTCTCAAGTCAAGAATTAAGGGTCAAATAATCTATTTTGTCTTCTTTGCGAACACCCTCTTTGCATTAAACATATTTGTATGAAGTTATAAAGCCAGTCTTCCTCTTCTTGTTAGGATAATGCTTTCTTACTCCAAACCCTGTTATCCCACCGTACTCAACTCAAAACTTCCAAGCATCATCTAAGCTATCAAATTCCATACCAATCTTAGGCTTGAAATCATCATGTGATGTAGAATCCATCAAGAATCTCCTAATAAATTAATAAAATTTTTAATTTGTATCAATCTTAATTTACATAGAGGCAATGATAAAGAATGTAGCAAATTTCTCTGATGCATATTAAATACAACAATTTAATACAACAAATATTCAAACAATACAAGAGCATATTTCAAAAGGATAAGAAAAGAAAAGGGGAAAAAATCCTACCATTAGACTGATTGAGAAGAATAGAATTACCTTTTAACAAGAATGAATAACCCCTTGCTCAAATCTTATTCCATGATTATGATGGTTTGCTAAAATTTGATATTGATCTCTAGAACAACGGGAAGACAAATTGAAGTAGAAGATCAAAATACATAACGGGATTGAGTTCTCTTGAATGAGAAAGAAATTAATTTAAAAGGAATTATTGATATAGTGTTGTATTGATTCTGCGTGAGAGAGTAAATGAATTTTTAGAAAATTAATTAATAAATTAATTAAAGAGAAAAAATAATTTTTCAAAAATTACTAAACTATTGTTAAACGTTGTCATATTAGTCCCCAGCACCATGTGCTGGTTTTTTAAACCAACAGAGGATCTGTATCCTTAAGCCACTTTTCACCATATTTTTAGCACATGGCTTGCGCCTCGTATTAGATCATAACTCCCAGTGGAATTTCACTAAAATAACTCATAATGATGGTGGAACAGTGTTCATAAATCCCAAAAAATTAAGGAAAAATATACAGTAGCCAAACAACAAATCATATTTTCCTCGAATGTCTCACACCATTTTGTGCAACCAAACTACAATTTCTAATTGCATAATCGATGAGGTTTATCGTGAAAGAATTAGCAACAATAAATAACTAGGTTTGCAAGCTTTGCAACTCAACAACAATGAAAGGAAAAATTTTGCCTTTTTCCTTCAAGTCCTAATCCGAAAGTGAAATTCCCTAAATATGTCGCAAGAATTCAACAACTCAATTATTTCAACAAAAAACCCTTAAAATATATGTCACGTGAAAGTCATGTGCCAAAATCCGATAAATTTTTTCTAGAAAATGAGTTTGGTGGTTTAAGTGCCAAAACCATATACTTTATATATATATATATATATATATATATATATATATATATATTAGTGCCAAAAAAAAGTTCGGTAGTTTATGTACAAAATCGACAATAGTTTGGTGAGGTTGCTGCAATTAACTTGATGTCACACAAAAGTCACATGTCAAAATCCGATGAAAAGTGATCAGATAATTAGTTTAGTGGTTTAAATGTCAAACTCGTATAATATATATATATATTGATATCACAAAAAAAATCGATGATTTATATGTAAAATCGCTCATAGTTTGATGTGATTACTGCAATTAAATCATAATTACATAACCCAACGTATGAAATTCCCAATAGTACAAATTGAAATAAAAAATCCACCATTATTGAGCTTTGTGCCCAAACCTTATTTTTTGAAAAAAAAAAAAAAGAAGAATAAAAAAAACTCTTCCCAATCAAGCTCGTAAGAGGAGTCACCTTTGACATAAAGATATGATCAATGAAAGATGATTTGTCTTCTTCAAATTGTCTTTGTTTGTGTTATTGGTTTGAATTAGAGAAACACTTCTTTTAAACCCTATTACTTATTACACCACAATCTCCACAAACATGTTATTGTATCACCATCATTTATTGATAAAATTAGTGCATCAATGAATCCCGATCTGTGTATAAAGATGAATATGAGCATCATACATTTATCAAAAGGATTTTTGATATGATCTCCATAAAAGAGAAGGAAGACAATATATTTTTGTAGTAATTTCTTAATAATTTCATTCAATAATTAGAGCCTAGAGGATGTTGTATCTATACATTTATACCACTGGAAGATAACCTATACTTTAGATTAGCCTAACTCTAATTGATTTATACAAGAGACAAAAGCAAATAACAAAGTAAAATTTGTCTTTGAAATCCTATAAATATCGAGCTCAAAATTAATTGGCACCTTTGGATTGGTTTTCATTTATGAATACTATTAACTATTAAGTGATATTTATGCATATTATTTTATATAAAAAAATTATCTGAAAAATAATGTCACCCTACCATATCATCAGTCCCTCTTTTATGTTGGATGAATGTATTTATATCATAAACATTTTTCATTAAGAAAAACTTATCTGGTCTTTGTATAAGTAGCTCACCAAATGAACAAGCTAATTTGGTTATTTTCCAATATTTATGGACTGTATTGAGATTTACACCAAAATGGGGCACTAAAACGAAAATGCGGAGACAGAAAAAAGGTTTTCATTGGTTGATTTAGTTCAAGTCCTATCTTGGCAAAAATGATATTTCCAAACTCCCAAGGACTTGAAAATGAAAAACACCATATAAACCCCAGAGTAGAGAAACAAAACCTGGAAAATTTCATCCATAAGAAAATCTGTCAGTAGTTGGTACACAGCGCATACACCATAGCTCTCACAACACAATCATGGCATTTACCATGCCCAGATTTTCAACATTTACCACAATTTCGCTGAATACTTCGAAAGTGTTGTGCAGTATTCCTCAGCCGTATGTTAGTTTTCCCCAATTCAGTAGAATAAACGCTAGCTCCGGTGGTGGATACGGTTTACTATGTTGTCGTGCGGCGGCGAAGCAGCAGAAAGGTGGCGCGCCGCCGACGACCAAGAAGAAGAAGAAGCCGAGTAGTAGGAGTAATACTAAGAGGTTGAGTGGAGATGATTTTGAGATTGAAAAGAGTGGTGGTGGAGTGGAGGTGCTAGAGTCACCGTCACAGTCACCTCAGTCCTCACCGTACTCGGCGCTGCCTCTGCCGAACCCGCCGGCAGGTTTTGTGTTGGATGACCAAGGGAGAGTTCTTATGGCTTCTAACAAACGCATTGCTACTATTGTGAGTTTTTCAATTTTTTACTTTATTCTTTCTTTTTTTTTTTTTTTAAATTTATTATTCTTGTTCTCTTCTTTTAAAATTAAATTCTGTTTCGTCATATATGATAATGAAATCCTATGTTTGTATGAATATTGTTATTCATTTTAGTTTTGGCATGAGAGGGGAATGAATTTGCTGGTAGAATTTAGGTGTGAGAGGCATGAAACAACAATTTCATTTGGTGGTATCAACTCTGTTGCAGCAAATTTGGGGGTAAAATATCATGAGAAATGTTGAATCCAAAGGATTATCTGTAAGTTGAATGCAACTTTTATGTGCAGCTAGTGTCAAAACCGATTTCCTTAGTGAAGTTAATTTGATCTTTTCTACTGAATTTTCTGTTACTCTGAGTTTTAAAGGATGTCAAGTCTTAACTTTTACAGCAAGTGATGATATAGGACTGAAAATGTCTTCCAGTTGATGTTGAACATATCCTATTTCAGTAAATTGCCACTGTTTCCGGGACCAAAGGTTTAGAGATGTATGGTAGCTTGCATGTTCTCTCATGATATTTGACAAGGACTGTAATGCTTTTTGTTCCCTAATTGTGGCTAGGATTGTTGCTTTATTTTGAAAGTTGTAAGGGTGTGTGAAACATAAAATTGTTCTTTAATTTTTGTTGTGTTTGTTTTTAAGGTTTTATGGCACACATTTGACTCAAGAGGTAGCATTTTGGACTTCTTTTTTTTTTTAATTCCTTCAATTCACTAGAAACTGTTGACTCAATCCAGATCCAGATCTTCAGCTGCAGCATTAGGCTTATATTGCTACTCCATTGAGCTATAGTTTTATCTTGCTCTTACTCTTCTAAAAAGTTAATGGGGCCTTTTTTGATGCATCTACATTTGAGGATTGCCATAGTAACACTGACTACTGAGTCCAGAATTCCACATTCTCCTCAAGATACTCTATAACAATAATTAAGTTATGGAAAACTAGTTCACATTAGAAATCCACTTCATCTAAGGCTTTTTTCCATGCGATCACATAATTTAATGATTTTAAATACCAAATTCTATGAAAGAATCAAGTGAAGCATGATTGTCACCGTGCTAATTGTAATGTGAGTCAGGGTAGAGTTGACAAATGCATAAATGTAAAAAAATTTAGTGCATTCAAGAACTCATGATCAATTGTTCATTCAATTTCAGCTTTCTTCTGTATTTCATTACATTAGACATTTTGAGTTGTTAAAAAATAAAAATTTAGATGCTTTCAATTGTATCAGAGAAAACTGGATATTGGAATGTGGATGTAGGTATAGGACAAAAAACAGGCATGTAGTTCTTCTAGTCTTGTAGATGGAATAACTTGAATCTTTTCTTGTTAATCGATTTCTTTTGTGCTTCTTTTCTATTTTTTTGCAATTGTTTCTCTGTTCATTATATTCTTCTGTAGTTTATAAAATCTAAGAATTCACTGGCAGGTTGATTCAGCCAATAACTTCCCCCTGGAGTGCGTTATAAGGAGGGTATTTACAAATACACGAGGAGAGGATTGTATGCTACTCTGCCCAGTTGATACGTAAGTGCCATTGCACTGGTGTTGTCTAATATGTTTTCTCTTTTAGAACTGAAAGTTAAAAGTATACTTTTTACAGGCCTGTTCAGATTTTGAAGAGTGTAAATTTTGAAGGGTGGTCTGCTGTAAGTCTTTGCTCATCTAGCTGATTGAGATTCACTCTGCTTTATATACTAATTTAAAATCCTTTTATTTTGTCACGTGTTAAATGTAATTTTCATTTCACCTAACTGCTGTTGTGTACATAAATGGAGCACTTTCCTCTATGGAACTTGTTTTAGAACTTATGCATGAGATTTTCTGATGATATGCAAACATGTGAGAAACTATGATCATTCATTGATAATTGGTCACTTGGCGAAGATCACTTCAATTGTTGAAACTCTGTGATGATAAGTTTTGGAATTGCAACTAATCTAAGTGGTTTTTAGAATCTTGAAAATGTGAACGTGGGGCAAAATAGTGGAGACAGATTAGTATCTGTGATTAGGGGCAGCTTTGGGCTCTCTCATTCGCCTAAACACGATTATAACTGCAAATGTTTGTTTCTGTCTTCAGGATACTTCGTCTTGCTTTACTTATCACTTCTATTGGGCACTGGGGTTGCACAAGATATTTTTTTGCTGAGAAGCAAGGAAGTGACAGATTAGCGAGTTGTAGTGTGGCACTAAAGATATTATGCTAGAAGTAGTTTGATGGAGCATTAATTAGAACTTTATTGTTAATTCCTGATGGGTTGCTGGGATCTTGAAAATGGAGAAATGAGAGAGAGATTTCAAAGTATCTTTTGTATTTCTTGCTCCAGAACTATCTTCGTATGCATGCACTTGTGGTATATATTATAGGTTGATTTGTGCTGATTACTAAATGAAAATCCCTCGTCCTTCCTCTTCCTTGTTACCCACTTGTTTTGGTGTCTCATACTAAAAATCTTTAAATATCTTCTGTCCTTTAGGTTAGTGATGAAGAAGTCGACGCTATCCTCCCCACTGCAGCTTATGCTCTTGCCAAAATACACATGCATCTTGTTTACAGTGGGTATGACAAAGCATAAGTTAACTTTCCTCAGCATTATTTCTGTTAAGTCTTTTTGCATCTCCTTATCATATGCTCATTACACTGTTTCTATTTTGTGCATATGTTGCGGAACTTGTTCCTTGCTACCATCAGATTCTGTTATACAGCACGAGGCGGTTTTTGCTACACAGAGGAAGACATATTTGAATTTCACTTGGGTATATTTTTGTATATGAATCTTTATAACTTGATCCTTGTCCAGCTTTAGTAGTTTATTCATCTCATTCTCACCTCTGATATTGATTCTCCATATATTGCTCTTAGGAATGCTTACAGTTAATTGTGATTTTAGAACTTAGTTACAACATTAGTTAGCTAGATTCATAACAATGATCACTACCTTTGTGTCTGACTCTGTCATGTATTGGGAAAGTCCATTAACTGCCCATCCCTGTAGTTTACAACTTCATGTCGTTATGTATTAGCTATAAACTTACTATAGTTTGTTGGTGCAAATTTTTATTATATGTCTTAGGACCTGGAGTGTGATTTTTATGTTTAGGATTTTAGAAGTGTCTATAGCTTGTCATTTCTGTGAAGTTAGTTTGACATGATTTACACCAGCACATCATCTATTGATGTGATGTGGCTGCACATTCTCTTATCTCCGATGTATGACACAATGTGGTCCCAGTGACCTTTACAATCTCTCAACATAATTACATTGCACTTATAAGTAATAACCATGCACTGGCCTTCACACAGACTTGGTTTCAGTGCACAAATCTGCGTAAAGCCACTTTAACGAATAATCTGAACTGGCTTTTGATTTTCTTCCAGCTAGCATGAAACTTTTTGGGCTGCCTTTTTGTCATTGAACTATATAAAAATTGGTACCAGGGCTAGAAATGATTATTTCTTTTGCAGCATACAATTGTAAAGCTCTTTTGGTCAAACCCCAGTTTATTACTGAAATTATAACTTCTTAATGAGAATTTTTTATTTATGCAGATAATGGTGAAGATGTAGATGGTTTGCCCACTGAAGGCATTGAAATTGCATGCTTCCATCTGGTATGACATTAGAAGTTAGTTTGGCATATTGACCAGATATGGCATTACCTTGTCTAAAAATAAGCATTAGGACCTTATGGATGAGAGAGACTCTGTTGTCCTCCAGCATCTGGAGCCACAAAATGCCTGAATATGCATAAATCTTAACACAGGCTGTGTTTGCTTTTGTTTTTCCGAAACAAAAATCATTCCAATATCTACCTCCTATGACAAACCTAACAGTTAGCTTGTTACCAATCATTTCATATTAATACATCATTATTTTTATATATTTTTTACATATCTTTAAAACAGTTCCTCCTAAACATCTTCTCCCAACACACGGACAAAACCAGACTCTAGTTTTGCATGTTGAAGCTATTAGGAAATGATTTTTTTCCCTTTAAGTTGAAAGTAAAAGACAAGGGTTACTAAGAGTTAGTCTTGTGTGCACTTGGTGTACATGCAATCCGGGTCGACCCAGTTTTTGACCTGGATCCGCGTGTTTTTAAATTTTTTTTTTTTTTTTGCTTCAAGTTGTGACCTTTATGTTGTAAATGTGTGACTTTTATGTACAACTTTCAGGTTGTGACCTTTATGTTGTAAATGCGTGACTTTTATGTTATAAATGTGTGACTTTATGTACAACTATCATGACCTTTATGTACTGTAACTTAGAAAAAAAATGAAGATTTTCAATATAATTTGAACTGTACACCTTTATGTGATATCAATGCGACATTTATGTTATATTATGTCACCTTTATGTACAAATATTCTGACCTTTATATAATATATAAAGATGCATAAAGGTCAGAATATTTGTACATAAATGTGACATAATATAACATAAAAGTCATATTAATATCACGTAAAGGTACATAGTACAAATTGTGTTGAAAATCTTCATTTTTTTCCTAAGTTACAGTACATAAAGGTAGTGATAGTTGTACATAAAAGTCACACATTTATAACATAAAGGTCAAGACACAAATTTGGAAAAAAAAATTAAAAACTCGCGGATCCGGGTCGGATCGACCCGGATTGCAAGGACCTTAGATCCGTGCACCTGGTGCACAGGAGTTTTTGTGGGGTTACTAATTTATAGGTTAAAAATGTTAAAGAAGCTAAGCATAGTTTCGACACATATATGCATGGTTGCACTTGGAGATCCTGGAAGAACTCTAAGATTCATTTTATTCCTAATACTCAATACAGATTTTTCTTTTGATCTCATATATCTTCTTCATGCAGGAAGGTTCACACTATATGATTTACACACCTTCTGACCCTCTTCTATTTGTCGCGGTGAAGGATAAAAATGGTGTACTACAAATAGCTGATGATGTAAGAAAAAATTAATTTTGTAGTTGCATCTTTCATTGTTTCTTTATCTATGTTATTATTGTTCTCAATGAATCTAAATCATGCTAGAAACACTAATATAGTTTTACAAACTATTTGCACCTTACTTCTTTAAAAAGCATTGGAGATGTTGCTCTAGAAGTTGTACTCATATCACTGATAGTTGTATTTGCATCCCTTTCTCTCAAAAAACTTGTGTCAGAAACTTCGAATATGAAGGTCAAGAAGTTGAAAAATGTGACATGATGCTTTTCTGCATGCTCTCTCTTTTCTACGTTTTGCCTTGACTTGCATATATTTTCAGTGTGATAATGACTCTTTGCTTTGCTTAAACAGGAACTTTTGGATGATCCTGCTGTAATTAGCATAATAGATGAGGAAACTGAGTTCAATGCCTTAGTGGTATGTATTATAGTTTCACATACTGAATCAAGCTTAGTAGCTTACTTATTCTTCTCCATCCATTTTCACACTTGCAGGAAGAAGAAGCTGCCCTTCTTGAATCATTGCTTGGAAAAAGATGATTTAGTTATCGATTTTATTATTAGCCACAGGAAGCAGGTTTTGAATGTCATTTTATGGTCATGCTAGCTAGCTTATAAAACTTAACATTGTATATAAAACGTCTGATTTTTTATTTTTTTTACAAAAAACCAGCTTTGTTGTTCATTTTACGAGGTCATTTACTCACACTGCTCCTGAAGAAAAACATGACAGAAAAAAGTTTATGACTCATATCATGTAAATGTGCTGTATAAGCAGGGGACAATTAGATGGAGTGTAGCAAGATTTATTTGAATGCCATTAAAATTTAGAATTTTATTGTGTGGAATCAAGGGATCTTATAAGCAAGAAACCTTGTCACCTTTACATAGTAAACATTTTACCCTGCTGCTACTGCAATCGATCCCAGAAATCGCATATTAGTTAATATCATTAGAGTTTTCTATATATTTTCAATAATTAAGCAATTGGTTCACACTTTCCAAAATATTCTTGCGAGCAAATGAATTTGCGGAATGAAGGCTATCTAGGACCTGAGACTTGCTGAGAAGATACATAGGACAGTAACTTTTCTGATCTATTTGTGGAACTCATTTCTTGTCTTTGCAATGCGCACTCATTCTGCTCGTTGTTTACAGCTGATTCTTCTACGCTACAACGCCTTAAAAAGTTGAGCGAATCAATCTTTGGTTCGCACAATGCCATCTCACCTTCCAGCATCCGGACCACATAAGACATTGAAGGCCTTAAGTTTGGCTCTCGGTGCACACAACACAGAGCCACTCATACAAGTTTCTCCACTTCCTCATATGGAACCTGCTCCACCAGTCTTGGATCCACGAGCTCTAGATATCGTCTTTCTATGTGCATTGCCAGTGCACGTAAGGGGAAGTTAATCTGCTGCTGCCCATATTCTTCTGATGATGAGAAGAAATTTCTGACGCCACTTATGATTTCTAATAATACCATCCCATAACTGTACACATCTGTCTTGTCTGAAATCACAGTGTTTGAGAGCCACTCTGGTGCTATGTAGCCCCTGGTTCCCCTCATCGTTGTGAAGAAGCCTGATAGCTCTCTACTGAGCAGCTTTGAGAGCCCAAAATCCGAGACTTTCACCTGCAAATCGTCATTGAGGAGGATGTTCTCTGGCTTGACGTCACAATGGATGATCTTGTGCTCGCATTCGGAATGCAGGTATGCCAACCCTCTTGCTGTTCCAACTGCTATTTTATATCTTTCTTTCCATTCCAAAACAGTTTCACCATGAAAAAGGGTCTGATCCAACGACCCTCGATTCATGTACTCGTAGATTAAGAACCTCTGCCCACTGTGTTCACAAAATCCTTTTAGTTTAACCAAATTGACATGGCGGATTTTCCCAATGGTAGCAATCTCAGTGAGGAACTCCCTCTTCCCCTCAGCTCCCAAGCAATTGATTTTCTTCACTGCTACATTTGTTGAATCCCCAAGAATGCCTTTATATACAGTTCCAAACCCACCAGATCCTATCTCAGTTCTGAAACCTTGAGTTACTGTTGCAAGTTCCTCGTAATCGAACCTTGCAGGCAAATTTGGAATCCAAGTGAAATTTTCTCTGTTTAACTTCAAAATTTCTGCCTGTTTGCCCCACCTTCTACTTCTTCTTCTCAACCAAACTAGAATCACAACGAGGAGGATTACCATAGCCCCGGATGACAGTGGCAACACGACTACCAAAACTGGGAGACCTGATTTCTTGTTCTGTGAATCGGCATTTGGGTTTCCCACTCTTATCGTTTTAATATACCCCAGACGATCGGTATTCCACGTAGAGTTGAAAATAGAACCCAAATGGTCCCATATCACATAACATGATCCTGAATCTTGATCATGGAAAACGCCCAAACACGAGCAATTTCTTGAACAGAATCTCTGACAGTTCGATAGATTCACACCACGAATAATAGGATCAACAAATTTGTTGGAGAAATAATCCACATTGTTGCTCAAATTCAAATACTTGATCTCGTGATCTGATGATGAAACACCATTGCAAGGACCTTGCAAAGCCAGAGATGCATCGATGGGCATACATCCCATGTTTTTCTCGTGAAACTCTGGTAAACACACACATGAACCTTCACGAACACAAAAACCAAGGGTACCACAGATAGCAGGAATTTGACAGCTATTAACCGGAAACCTCAACTCTTGCTTCTCGGCTCCATTGATGTTTACGACACTTAACAAGCCGTTTGGAGCTAGTTTCATGAACTGAAAGTTTGGAGAGTTTTCTGAAGTTCCACTAGAATTGTGTAGCATAAGTTTGATCACAATCTCACTGCCATTCTCTCCCATCAAGTACATCCCACTGTAGTTCATCACCAAGTACTCAGTCGAAAAACTTGTTTCTTTGAAAGCATTAGGATCCATCGACAATCTCCAGTAGTTAATCCTATTCCATTGTAGCATTGCATCATCATTCTCAATCACCATTCTATAGTTGCCTTCTGAAGGGTCCTCATTGCTTGTTGAAGACACCAACGATTTCCCTTGTAATTTTTGCCCCACGACTAGTGTATCAACTGGATAATCGAAGCTTTCCCAGATGACATTGTTCATGGCATCGAGCAACACCAAGTTCCCAGATTCTAGGAGTTGCATAGAAGAAATGGGAGCAAGTCGCGGAGGTGTTGACCAAATTGGATGGCATGTTTCATCGTAAAGAGTGAGACCATCCGTGGTGAAGAGGAGTTGAGAGGATAGTGAGAATGGTTGATTGCGATTGGCTAACCAAACATTGGTATTGGAGGGAACGTGAACGATGACAAAGTAGAAAAATCTTGATCCAGGTGTCAAGTTCGTCATCAGAGCGTGGAAAGAACTGTTCTGAGAGGCTAAGAATGCGCCTCCGTAATCTAAGTACACGAGGTAAGAAGTAGTGAAGTTGGGGAAGATGGAGTGGATGGAAATGGTGTTTGAAAGAGTGAAAGGTAGTATGAGAGTGTAGAATAAGAAGGTGGTGATGGTTGAGGTAAATAGAGAGGTGAAACATGGTGGTGCATAAGAAGAATAGGAAGAGGAGGAGGTGCCGGAGCAACCCATGAAGCAGCCGTGGAGTGGCGGAGGTGGTCGTGGTGGTGGTGTTTCTTAAATTATTTTCAATGTAACTTGTAATGCGAAATGGTCTTATTTGTGAAAAGAATAATAATATAATGATGCAATGTATTTCAACCAAGTGGTTGGGTGGGGTTTCTTGAATTGAATGTTTGACATAATCATTAATTTCTTTGGTCTGACGCCTTTTAACCAGTGATAAGATCATAAGTTATATTTTGATGTTATAAGATCATCCGTTTTATTTTGATGCTTGGTTAATAAATCGGTCGAATATAAACGATAAGATTAAAATATTATCTCTTTCAAAGAGCTCATCGCTACTATATATAAAGTCTAAAAATACCTGCAAGATATATAGTCTAAAGTTACCTGCTAGATCAAGTAGTTAAAGGTAAAATGCACCTTATGATTTCTAAACAGTAAATATTTATTTTAAAATGTTTCTAATGAATCACTTTATTTTCAAAAGTTTTAAAATATCACAAAAATGTTATTTTCAAGTATCTTGATTATGGAACTAACAAAGTCCATTATTGAGGGCTTTAGAGGTGTTTGACTTAATTTATTAAAAACATTTGTAAGCTCTTACATCTTATAAAATATATATATATATATATATATAATAAATTGTTTAATTGTTTGGATAAATAAGATGGTGATGTTTATAAATGTTGGTAATGACAATTATGTAATTTAAAGGATCAAATTTGAGGAATTTATGAAAAATAAGATCTTATTTTAAAAATAAATTGAAATCACATTACCTTTCAAAAAATGGCTTATAAACTCACAACTTCTTGGTTTAGGATGAAATGAGATTTTATTTTTAAATTTTTACCAATACTTTTGAAAGTGTATACATTTTTAAACTTCTTATAAGATGTTTTAAGGAATTTATAAGCTCACCCAAACAAGTTCTTCAACATATTTTTTGACACTTGAGAAATTTATGGAAACATTGATATTTTAAGGACCTATAAAAACAAAACGCTAATAGTTTTTAAAGTTTTTAAAATCTATATATATAAAAGAAGGGTTTGGATCTCTCAAATTGTGCCACATGTGTTTTTCAAATAAACCTTGGGCTGACATTTGGCGCTTTGAAATGTTGACACATAAACATTTTAACTTAATTAATATTATGTTGCCATGTGTATTGTTTAAATTATCCCTTCATTATTTTATCTCTTTTATTGATTCTCAAACGTTTTAACCTCAATAATTCTAAAAAACAAACGGTCGTTTATTAATTCCCTCTTCATTCTTAACTGATAATGCGTAATTCTTACAGAGATCCAATCGATGGAAGATAAAAGAGTGCAAGACATTACCAAATAGAATTTAAGTAGGTCATTAAATCGTGGGGAGCGAAGATGGCGCGATGAGGCCTCACAAAACTGATACTATCAACAACAGGTGAGATTTTATTTGATTTTGAGAAATACCATGTTCTTGATCTGTAGAGAGATATATATAAAAGTGTGGTTTGGTTCTCTCAAGTGATGCCACTTGGAGCTCTACAATGTTGTCAAGTGTCCCTTAAAAATATTTTATTTATGAAATATCGAAAAATTAATACCAATTAAATATACACTCCACTACTCTACAAAAAATAAGTGCTTTGAAAAAAATAAATATGTAAAATACAAATGCTTGAAAAAGATTGCTAATGTTGTATGCCTTTTTCTACATGAAATCTTTAATTCCAAACTTGAATAATAGTTTTTGTCCAACATTTCAAATTGAAAAAAAAAAAAAAAAGTAAACAATAATGCTCTTGCAAAACTAATGGCATTAATAAAAAAAGGTGCTAAAAAAACTTTGGATATGTTTAGATTGAGATGTATATAGATTTGCAAGTTTGAAAGTGGATCATATCGGAAATTGTAGAAAAAATAGATGATTTTCTATTATTTTATTTTTAAAAAACAAAATATTTTTAATGGGAATTGTAAAAAAGTGGATAAAGTAGAAAAAATAGATTAGAGTTATAAGATTCTACAAATTAACAAATAACATGATTAGAATATTATCCATTCAAAATTCGGATGGGCACATCCCGTCCAAGCACCCCCTTAAACCATTGGGAAATTGTAATAAAATATTACAACAACATATATAACAATTGGTTAAGATTAATAAAAAGAATTCAAAAAGAAAACAATTACAAATGAAATCATTATGTAAACTTGATAAAAAGAGCACTCAAAGGGAAAATCGGAACAAAACAGGTGCCTTCGAGCGATAAAAATGGGATTTATTCTATATTTTTTAAAGAAATATATACCTAATACAATAGTTAAAACACCTATAAAGAACTAACAATTAACAATGTTGTGCTAAAGATCAAATGAAAAAAAATAGAAAAACAATGAGAAAAAATATTTTAAGAATATATAAAAAATACATAAAAATAAATCAACAAACACTTATAAAATAATATTACTTATAAAATAAAAATTAGATAAGTGTTAAATGAAGCCCGTGTATAGCACGAGTTTAAACCTAGTATTAAATAAATGTCATGTTTAGGTTATTCAGTGAAGAAGTTAACGTGATTTGTTATTGATGGACCTGAAATTACACTTTCGAATTGTTTTTTAATGAGTTAGAGGAAGTGGAAGAAAGGGCGACAATAAAAAAATAAAAAAACTTGTGTAATTTAAATCTAATCACCATAAAACATTAACAATGAAGTGATATTAAAAAGTATGAGGAAAACAAGAGAATTTTGACTTGAGATTTCAAGTATGCTGGGCTATTTCGGTCATTTAACCCTATGTTGAATGTTTACCATATTATAATAGGAGTTTGACCAACTCTACAAAATTGTCCGGTATGAACGCTCATTTTGAGGGTTGAATCCATTTCAAAATAAAGTTTTCTAAGACTTGATATTTGACTTCACACGTTAAATGAGGTTAAGATATAGAAAAAAAAAAAGACTAATGTTGAAGTTATGTTCCAATCTTTTAGTTTGACATTCGAATTTCATCATCCACACCATGGAAATATAGTGCGTGAGAATGACTAATGTTGACAATCGGGTAATAGTATCAGAAAATTAGATATTATATTTATTTTAATTCAACGAAATGCATAATTGAACAACAAATATCTACAAAAGAAATATTGTTACCTTTTCAATGGACTTCAAGTAGTCTTCTACTGAGCATCCAACATAAATTGATGTTGTGTCACCAAACATCGTCATTGTTGCTTCAAAATGACCTTGTATCACACTTAGTTTAAATATGTATCTGCAATCAATGAATTTATATTAGTATAGTTGCATGTCATTGCACGTTTCAATGAATTTATATAAGTATAGTTGCATGTCATTGCACGTTTTAATTTGTGATTTATAATTTTAATATTTTACCTCGGTGTTGTTTGCATTGGGTCATCTTTGCACTTTCTACATATTGTATTTCCGTCATCTTTAGGTGCCGATGCCGTGCATTTTTTGCATGCGTTGTACCATATTTTTGTTTCATTCTCTACCTTGTCCACAACTCCATTGAAATAATAACATGCATTCTACATTGAGAATGAATACATGATACAAAGTCAAATATAAAAACTACCAAATAATTTAAATATTTATTTATATATTATAATGTACATGTATGGATGAAAAATAGAGTATAAATTGTATGGATGGAAAATAGAGTATAGATTGTATTGAATATTTTAAAAGCTATTAAGACCAATTTTTATATTTTAACTTTAAAGATAAGAGTTGATAAAAGCAAAATCAAAAAGAAGACATCAAGTACGATGGAAAACAATTTTGCTTCTTGATTTCAAGTTTGACTTGATTCAAATTTCACTAATTTAGTGCCTTTCAGTATAATATATCATAACAATCTTCCCGCAAATAATAGAGTAGAGTGTCTTGGATCTCTAATTTGTAACTTATAACAAATGTATTCTCTACAAGAGACTCTTTTTGCATTTCCTTTTACGACAACTGATTATGAGAAATAATGGTTGGAATGATTAGAATGAACATAAACTCTTTGATCAGATTTTTTAGGAATACATATGTTGTAGTACATATCTTCTTGCTCTTGGGAGATAATTTCCTCTGGAGTAGACCTTGATATAAGTTTAGAAGCATTCAGGACATTTGGTACATTTGTTGCAATTGTATATGTATTAAAAAATCCAATAAAATTAAATTTTGAAAAAAATTAATTATTTCTTAAAATTTATATGTTCTTGAAATATATTATAACATAAATATGTACCTTTCTCCTTATGAATATTTTGGTGTCATCTTGTTTCACCTCTTGGAAATAGAAGAAAGCATTGTAAAGGGTCATAACATCCAAATTAATGCATTATTCTATATTGGTCTCCGAAATGAGCACTAACAATAATATCTCGTTCAAACCCTACATTATCATTATTTCCCTCAATCCAAACAGCTGCAACTTGATCTGCTGTCGGAGCATTATAAACTCGCTGATCTAATCTCACATCTTTTGTGATACAAAGTTGCACATCATTTAGAGAAGAATACCCTATTAGTCTTCTAAAGATTTTGGCATATGGATTTTCCTCTAGTATTTCAGTGAGCTTCCTACTGATAGATGTGAATTAAGGCACATTCTATTTGTAGTTTCATTTTCAGTATCAAAAAAATATAACTGAAAATTAGCTGGTTTGTTTCCATTAAGACTCAAACTTGGGAGATTGTGATAAATCATTCCTTGTACTCGAAAAGTGAAAACTCCTCATCGTGCTGAAGCAAGCTCTTTATCCAATTTCACTCCAAATGAAGTGAATGAGAATATGGAATTGTATGAACGTATATTTTTTCGAAAATCAACAGATTCTTCCGATTGAGAAGTGTATAGTTCGTACAATTTCTCTGGAACTTCTGAAGCTGCAAGTTTAACTTTTCCATTATCACAATAAAACGTGGGAGGCTCATACTCAAATCTTGTTGCTCCACAATGAATGCAACTTGGCATTGTTTTTAGTTTATGTTCCCCTGACATTAAAATTCATAATTAGATAAATATATTAATATATAATTTTCAATTTTATATGAAAAATGTACTTCAATACAAAGTTTAAAGAATATTAAAAAAATATACATTCAGAGTTACTTAGATTCACTTGAACTTGTAAATTACATGTTGCTTGTCTCTTTTCACGATTCTTCAAAACATGTTTTGCATAGTTTTTTTTCTTAGCATCATTAAGATTTACATATCTTCTCTTTTGTCCAGCAAGTTTCCTTTGACGACATATATATTTGGCGTCGACTATTCAAACATACAATCATTCAAAAAAAAATTTAAATCCAAGAAGTTTAAATAATAATAAATGAAGATAAAATAAAAATATAAACAAATTTAATTCTAACAAAGAATGATTAGATCTTACGAATGTCACCAATTTTAGGATCGGTATCAATTCCACTCGTCTCAGACATTGCCACTTTTCTTTGACTATATTTCAAAAAAAAAAAAGAGTTACTACAAAATTTTAGAAATAAGTTTTCGTTATATTTATAAATCTTTTTTTAAAATTTGTCATCGTACTATAAATTAAAATTATTGGATTTAGTTGAAGATTTTAAGATTTGATAAATCTATTTGTACAATTAATTAAGTTCGTAAAAATTATTATTGTCACAAAAAACATATTACCAACATAATTGAAATTACTTAACTACTTAAAATCGGGTAATTAATACTATATTATTTTTTTACTGCCACATAAGAAAAATATATATAACATGATATGTTTATGAACTGTCGATTCAGAACAAAGTTCATGCATATTTTAATGTAATAAATTCCAGATAAATAAAGGCGTGGCCAAATATACTAATTACAGACTGATATATGTATGTACAACTTGTTTGTTGAGTTCTGATTATATTTTCTAAATATATGACTGAGGAGTTTAAATTTCAGGATTTGAATAGATGAGTTTGTAAGTTTAAAAAAAAAAATTACAAGTAGAGTTGAAATATTAGCAAAAAGAATTGGGATTTTGTATCATATGCTATATTAGATAGAATTGAAGGAATTGAGTAGCTTATTGTTCTGTATGTTCTCCTTTTACGACACAAAAATAAGTTTAGTTTATGGTTGCTGAGCACTGTTTTCCCCTTGGAATAGAAGTACAGAAAAATTGGGGAAAAATGTGGAAACTTTTGATTCATTGGTGAATTGTTGGTTGGGACGGTATTTGTTTAAGACTTGTAAATTATGCAAGAGAATTTGAAAGACTACATAAATCATATTATGCTATCTTGAACAATGATAACAGGGAAATAAGTTCAGACATCGAAATTACAAATATACAAAGATTATAATATTAATAAAAAATAATCAAAGAATAATGACATATTTCATCATTTATTGACTATGCAGCAGTATTCTTTTACTAAAAAAATTATGAAAAAAAAAATTAAAACCCCCAATATATGAAAATTAGGGAAAAATAGAATCCAAGAAAAGGTCATGCAAGAAAAAATAACAAAAATATACAATCCTCATGAATTTCACACTAATCACAAAAAAAACATTAAATAAATTTGAAGACAAATCACTATCACCAATTATGAAAACCTTGATGAGATAATCGTAATATGATCGTGCTATTGCCAATGGTACTTGTTATGTTGTTGTATAAGTAATACAAATATGTCATATATATATAATGTGTTCATATTAAATTTGAATCCTAATAAACTTCTAATGCAATGAGATATAAAGAATTTTCCTTTATTAGGACTCTAAATTAAAGTCCTAATGAAATTCTAATTAAATTAGATATGGAGAATTTTTTTATTAGGACTTTAATTTACTAAGCATTAGTTAGGATTTTAAATTAGAGTTATAATAAATTGATTTCATAATTAAGTCAAAATTTTGTTAATGGAAGTTCTGAATAAAATATACAAAGATTATAATATTAATAAAAAATAATCAAGAAATAATGACAGATTTCATCATTTATTGACTATGCAACAATATCTTTTACTAAAAAAAATATGAAAAAATAATAATTAAAACCCCCAATATATGAAAATTAGGGAAAAACAGAATCCAAGAAAAGATCATGCAAGAAAAAATAACAAAAATATACAATCCTCATGAATTTCACACTAATCACAAAAAACATTAAATAAATTTGAAGACAAACCACTATCACCAATTATGAAAACCTTGATGAGATAATCGTAATATGATCGTGCTCTTGCCAATGGTACTTGTTATGTTGTTGTATAAGTAATACAAATATATATATATATATATATATATATATATATATAATGTGTTCATATTAAATTTGAATCCTAATAAATTTCTAATGCAATTAGATATAAAGAGTTTTCCTTCATTAGAACTCTAAATTAAAGTCCTAATGAAATTCTAATTAAATTAGATATGGAAATTTTTTTTTATTAGGACTTTAATTTACTAAGCATTAGTTAGGATTTTAAATTAGAGTTATAATAAATTGATTTCATAATTAAGTCAAAATTTTGTTAATGGAAGTTTTGAATACAAATATACAAAGATTATAATATTAATAAAAAATAATCAAGGAATAATGACAGATTTCATCATTTATTGACTATGCAACAATATTCTTTTACTAAAAAAAATATGAAAAAAAATAATTAAAACCCCCAATATATGAAAATTAGGGAAAAACAGAGTCCAAGAAAAGCTCATGCAAGAAAAAATAACAAAAATATACAATCCTCATGAATTTCACACTAATCACAAAAAACATTAAATAAATTTGAAGACAAACCACTATCACCAATTATGAAAACCTTGATGAGATAATCGTAATATGATCGTGCTCTTGCCAATGGTACTTGTTATGTTTGTTGTATAAGTAATACAAATATGTTATATATATATATATATATATATATATATATATATAATGTGTTCATATTAAATTTGAATCCTAATAAACTTCTAATGCAATTAGATATAAAGAGTTTTCCTTCATTAGGACTCTAAATTAAAGTCCTAATGAAATTCTAATTAAATTAGATATGGAGAATTTTTTTTATTAGGACTTTAATTTACTAAGCATTAGTTACGATTTTAAATTAGAGTTATAATAAATTGGTTTCATAATTAAGTCAAAATTTTGTTAATGGAAGTTCTGAATACAACTCCATTATTTATCTCCACCATCCAATTTTAAAAAAATCGACGTCCATAAAAAAATGAAAATTTTTATTTACAACCTACAAAAATCCATTCATACAATTACTCTCTAAAATAATCATACAACCTACAAAAAGAGCTCATCTACTTTATCGATTTTTCTTTCCTTTGATCATTGCTCAATCTCACTCCCTCTTTTAAAAGTTTTTTATTCGATTTTCTCTTCAGTGGCACTCTGATTGATACACTCATGTAAATAGCTGAATTTGTTTACGTGCATGAATGTGTTTATATGAAATATAAAAGAAACTATTTTTTTAATATCACTTTCTGTAACCGATAAGAATTCCCTATGTCTTCGATTTCATATATAAACTAAATCTTTTTTTTTTTCTAAAAATAATCCATTATATCTTCCAATTCAATATTTCAATTCTCAACTAAATCCTTTCAATTATTGATATCACCTTCATATTAAATCAAATTAAATTAAATTTGTCATTGAATTTTAAAGAATTGGATGTATATTAATTTTCATATAAATTAATATTATTCAAAAATATGCTTATAATATATCATTGAAAAGCTCTTTAAATATATATTAATATAAGACTAATTTTAGTTTAAGATTCAAAATGTTCAAGATTAGAAAAGAAAAATAATCAAAACATGTAATTTTTTTAAGAAGAGTTTGAAATATAAAGGACTCTTGTTTTTTATAATCAAATAGAAAAATAAAATAAATATTAAATTACGTTACTATCCCTAATAAAGAGTTTTCTTTCTTTAATATTAATTTTCATATAAATTAATATTATTCAAAAATATGCTTATAATATATCATTGAAAAGCTCTTTAAATATATATTAATATAAGACTAATTTTAGTTTAAGATTCAAAATGTTCAAGATTAGAAAAGAAAAATAATCAAAATATGTAATTTTTTTAAGAAGAGTTTGAAATATAAAGGACTCTTGTTTTTTATAATCAAATAGAAAAATAAAATAAATATTAAATTACGTTACTATCCCTAATAAAGAGTTTTCTTTCATTAGGACTCTAATTTAATTTGATTTGATTTAATTATGTAGGAGGGTTAAAATTGGCATTATGAAAAATGGACGAAACATTCATACTTATATAGTGTAATAGAAATAGATATATATATATATATATAATAAATTGTTGAATTGTTTGGATAAATAAGATGGTGATGTTTATAAATGTTGGTAATGACAATTATGTAATTTAAAGGATCAATTTTGAGGAGTTTATGAAAAATAAGATCTTATTTTAAAAATAAATTGAAATCACATTACCTTTCAAAAAATGGCTTATAAACTCATAACTTCTTGGTTTAGGATGAGATGAGATTTTATTTTTAAATTTTTACCAAATACTTTTGAAAGTGTAAATTTTTAAACTTCTTATAAGATGTTTTAAGGAATTTATAAGCTCACCCAAACAAGTTCTTCAACATATTTTTTGACACTTGAGAAATTTATGGAAACATTCATATTTTAAGGACCTATAAAAACAAAACGCTAATAGTTTTTAAACTTTTTAAAATATTAAATAAATGTCATGTTTAGGTTATTCAGTGAAGAAGTTAACGTGGTTTGTTATTGATGGGCCTGAAATTACACTTTCGAATTGTTTTTTAATGAGTTAGAGGAAGTGGAAGAAAGGGCGACAATAAAAAAATAAAAAAACTTGTGTAATTTAAATCTAATCACCATAAAACATTAACAATGAAGTGATATTAAAAAGTATGAGGAAAACAAGAGAATTTTGACTTGAGATTTTAAGTATGCTGGGCTATTTCGGTCATTTAATCCTATGTTGAATGTTTACCATATTATAATAGGAGTTTGACCAACTCTACAAAATTGTCCGGTATGAACGCTCATTTTGAGGGTTGAATTTCAAAATAAAGTTTTTTAAGACTTGATATTTGACTTCACACGTTAAATGAGTTTAGAATATAGAAATTATATATATATATATATATATAAAGGATATCAAATTCATTATAATTGAAAGTTATGTACCAATCTTTTAGTTTGACATTCGAATTTCATCATCCACACCATGGAAATATAGTGCGTGAGAATGACCTAATGTTGAAAATCGGGTAATAGTATCAGAAAATTAGATATTATATTTATTTTAATTCAACGAATTGAACATTAAATATCTAGAAATTTCGACAGTAACATTGATTTTACTTGGAACAACAAAATTAATCAATTAAAATTTTCCAAATTCCAACTTAATACAAAGTGTCTCCTTCATGCTATATCAATTGAAAAATTCACAAAAAATACTACTTCTAACGAGAAATCTTGTTCAAATCCTTGAATCAGAAACAATTTTAGGAGAATATACAACAAATAAAGCTGTTAAATGAATGCTATCTAGGACCAGAGACTTGGTGTGAGGATATGTAAGAGAGTGAATTGTAAGAGCTAGTGGTGGTACTATTAGTCATTGGTTGTCTATACAACATGAACTCATTTGCCTCACTATTGTTCTCTTCCAACGTAGATGCTTCCGTGAATCTCCGCCCGTAGAACCTCAAGAAATTCAACGACTCCATCTCCGGTTCGCCTAAAGGCACCGCGCCTTCCAACATGCCAACGACATTAGTCATGGACGGCCTTAAGTTGGGCTCTTCATGCACACAACATAAGGCCACCCGGACTAGTTTCTCCACCTCGTTGCTCGTCACTTGTGCTATCAATTTCGGGTCCACCAGCTCTAAATACCTCCCCTCCTCGTGCATTTCCAATGCATAGAGGGGGAAGTAAATGAGCCGGTGCCCTGATCCTCCTGATGAAGGAGATGACGTGGCGTTTCCACGGTTGCTGTGATCGGTTGCCGAGCTATTGCTTTGTGTTTGTGGTGAAGAGTTCTTCCTCCCTCTTATGATTTCAAGCAATACCATACCATAACTATATACGTCCGTTTTATCTGAGATTGCGGAGCTTGTTAGCCACTCTGGCGCTAGGTACCCCCGGGTCCCTCTCAGGGTTGTGAACAACCCTGATTGCTCAGTGCTGAGCAGCTTTGAGAGGCCAAAATCCGAGATTTTGACTTGTGATTTATCATGGAGGAGGATGTTCTCCGGTTTGACATCACAATGTATGATCTTGTGGTCGCACCCCGAATGCAAGTAGGCTAATGCACGCGCGGTCCCAACCGCAATCTCAAACCTCTCCCCCCATTCCAAAACATGTTCACCGTGAAAAAGAGTACGGTCTAACGAACCTCGTTTCATGTACTCGTAGACTAATAGTCTCTGCTCACCGTGCGCACAGAACCCTTTTAGTCTAACCAAATTGACATGATGAATCTTCCCAATCACACTAATCTCAGCCAAGAACTCCCTCTTCCCTTGAGCTCCCAAGCAAGTGATCTTCTTCACTGCCACATCACTCCCATCTTCAAGAGTCCCTTTATACACCACCCCGAATCCACCGGACCCGATTTGATTGGTGAAACCAGCAGTGGCCACAACAAGTTCTTCATAATCAAACCTTACAGGCAAACCCGGGATCGAAACAAAATCCACATCTGCTCCATCGTCAGACGAGTTACCAAACCCTAACTTCGATTTCCCTCTCTTTCTCCTCCTTCTCCTCCTCCTCAAACAAACCAAAGCTACAACAATGGCCACCACTATAACCCCTGATGATGGAAACAAAATCACTGCCAAAACAGGGAGCCCTGTTTTCTTCTTCCCCACATCACCAACCAAACTTCCCACAGCCATCGCTTTCACATACCCAAAACGATCCGTTGATGAGCCCGATTTCACGATAGACCCCAAATAGTTCCTGATCACGTAACACGATCCCGAGCTCTGAACATGGAAAACACCAAAACAAGAACAATTTCTTGAACACAGACTCTGACACAAGGACAAATTCACACCACGCATCAGAGGATCACTGAAATCATTCGAGAAATAATCCAAATCATTTCTCAAACTCAAGTACTTGATATCAGCACTACCACCCCCATCAGAGCCATTGCAGGGCCCTGGTAGAACCAGAGAAGCATCATTTGGCACACAATCACCATTATCCTTCTTTGAATCGGAGTGAAACGCAGGAGCACACGCGCACGAGCCGCCATTAGTGCACACACCCAGCCTCCCACAGACAAACGGAATTCGACACCGATCAACAGGGCCCGTGAATGCTTCATTGCTTCTCCGATCAGGACCAAACCCATTAACACTTAACACTCCTTTGTAATCAAGCTTCACCATATTAAAACCATTAACATCAAGATTCAATGAAACAGACACCACAATCTTTTGTCCATTCTCTCCCATCAAATACAGAGCTGTACTGTTCATGATCATATACTCAACCTGAAAATTCGAGTCCTTGAAAACATTCCCATTCATAGACAATTTCCAGTAATTCATCTGATTCCACTGCAGCATCGCGTCGCCATCTCCGATCACCAACCTGTAGCTGCCTTCCGACAGATCCTCATCCATCGAAGACGACACCAACGACGTCCCAACGCGTAGCTTTTGCCCCGCCACGAGGACATCTGTCGGAAAATCGAAAGACTCCCACAAGGTACGGTTGGTGCGATCGAGCAAGATCAGGTTTCCTGAATCAAGAAGCTGCATAGAAGAAACCAAAGAGCGTGGCTGAGGTGTTGACCAAATGGGGTCTCCCGTGTCGTTGTAAAGAGTGAGGCCATTGCTCGTGAAATTGAGCTGCGAAGACTGTGAAATGGGGTGGTTGCGATTAGCCGACCATGTAACAGTGTGGGAAAGGACGTGGATGATGACGAAGAAGAAGGATCTTGATTCGGGCTTGACGTTGGTGATTCGGGCCTGGAAGGTGCCGTTGGGAGAAGCTAAGAAGGCGCCGGAGTTGTCGATGAATTGGAGATAAGAAGCTGTGAAGGTGGTGGGGATGGAGGAGTTGGAAATCGGGCCCGAAAGGATGAGGGTTGGGAAGAGCAAGAAGAAGAAGGTGAGAAGCAGTGAAGATCCCATGCAGGCGCCGCGGCGGTGGCGGTGGAGGGATTGTGGTGGGAGTTTGGAGGGACTAGGATGCAAAATAGGTAAAAGTTGAGGACCATGATAACCACATCATGGGTGGGTTTGATAGTTGTGTGTCGGAATTTTGTGTTGAAGAAAGGAAGACGTGATGGGGGCTCATGCTCTTTCTGCAGCGTTGACCAAAATTAATGTGTATGTATCATGTATGTATATGTAATATGGGTAGCCGCCATTGCCATTAGATTAAGCATTTATTTTGTATTTATTTCTATTTGTAGATTCGTTTTTGGTTGTTGGGTTTGTAAGAATTCACTACTGTAATTATTATGTAAATTTCTGTCTTCTTCATTTGGGTGTTTGGATTACTTGTTCAAGGAAATTTGAACTTCAATCATACTATATTCATTTCACAAAGAGAGTTTTTATTGTATTGTCAATTAATTACAAAATACATTTAAAAATTCATACTGTATCCATATTTAATGAATGTAGTTGACCAAAAGGTCGTAGAATATAAATTGTTAATCCAAAGAACATCTGTCAAGCTTTATATAAAAGAAGATTGTAATTTTCGGACAAATGAAAAATGAAAGAGAATTAATTTTAGACTATAATTCATGTGAGAGGAACCACAACTCATGATATTAACTTGCAGGGACGGATTTAATGGTTGGAGGTGCGGTCGCCCCCTTGAACTTTCGTCCCCTTAAACTTTTAAAATTGTTCCTTTTATATGTAATTTGTTTTGATATTTTTCATTTTTATCATTAATTTATAGACAAATTTTTTTATACATTTATTGTATGGATTTGAAATCTATACATTTGGGTTGACCCAACCCGCCACACGCAAATACGCGCCTTCATCCACCACCATGCGCCGCCAAGTCTGTGCACAAACTTACCCACTCGTTCCAAGTGTTGTACTTTTATGTTAGTCATACATTTATATTATATTAGTTATACATTTATATTATGTTAGTCAAACCTTTTAAATTTTTAGTTGTACCCCAATATTGTTTTTAGATAGACATTATACCTTTCATACATTACTGAAAAAAAAACAATTTTCATATATTTTAGTTATATTAGTCATACCTTTTAATTATGTTAGTTGTACATTTATATATTACATAAAAGTATGACTATGTTGATATAAAAATATAAGTAATATCACATAAATGTTAGATATACAAATTGTAGTGAAATTATTATTATTATTATTTTTTTGAAGTTAAAGAATTAGATAAATGAATGATATTTGTACATATATGTACGATTAATATAACATAAAGATATGGCTAATATAAGTATAACATAAAGGTATGACTAATATAGTATAAAGGCCAGCGAGGTTTTTTTTAAAAGTTAAAGTATTAGATAAATGGTATGATATTTGTACATAAAGAAGGTATTACTAATATCTATTACCTATATAAATGTGTGGATGTTTCTTACAAAATATGAATTACCGAATATATCTTTATCAAAGATTATTATTTAAGGTTATAATAGTAATTTAGAATTTTTATATTTAAATAATTTTATATTAGAATCCTAATTCAAAATCCTATAAAATTATATTATAATTAGAACTCTAATATATAAGGTATTTGTATATTAGAACTATAAGATATTTGTATTAAGGTATTTGTATTATTTATTTCCTTAGAACTATAAGGTATTTATATTATTTTTTTCTTTAATTTGAATTGTTTTCCATGTGCAACGTACGAGGTCTAAAACGAGTAACATAAAAGTATGATTAATATAGAATAAAAGTGGAAAAAAAAGGAGGGGATTTGAGTTGGTCCGGACCCGACCCGTATGTATGTGCATCAAGTGCACAAGAGACTAACTCTAATTTATAAGGGTTCGCCCCCTTTACATTGTAAAAAATTGTCCACTATATAAATATTAGCCTTCGATCTGTTTTATATTTTGATTTGAAAAGAATTTACCCCTTGAAACGAAATCCTAGATCTGTCCCTATTAACTTATGATAATAATTTTGAATTATAAATGTTAAAACTTCGTAAGATGAAACTAGATCTATTAGACATTCTTATATAAATTTTTATGTTAGATTTTATAGGAGGAAATGATTAATGAGTTAGAGCCAGATGAATGAGTTCTACTCGTAAAGCAAGGGGATTTTTTTTTTTATCAGTAAAGGAAATTTTATAAAAATAAAAAATATGGGTATAAGAAATACCCAAAGTTACATCATTTTAATACATAAACTCACCAAAACTTCAAAAACTATTTCTTACAAATGAAAACTCAGTTATTATTAATCCTCCAACACTTTTTTTGGGTTTAATACCCATTCTTTGAAATCGGCCAATTCCTTTCTCTTATCCAGTTCCAAATATGTATTTTAAGATCCTCCATAACTCTCTCAATTGCCTCCGTTTCTTTTCTAAACACCATATCATTTCTAACTTTCCATAATAACCAAATGATACATTCCCAAATACAACCCATGTATCTTCTTCCTCTTTTTCCTTTGATCGTGAGACTGAATTGTAAGAAATGTAATATTGGGCACAACGGCATCACCAATTCGACTTCCAGCCATCTACAACAACTCATCCACACTTGGTGTACCATCATGCATTCAAAAAAGTGGATGTTATGTTTTGAATTTTTGATACATACCTGTGAGGAAGCTTAGTTATAATTTGACAAATAAAAGTCTTACTTTGAAAAAATCATCTGAAAGTTGAAAGTCAGCTCATCCATGTATGCACCGACACCACTCGTGAAACATTTTATCAACAACAGTTTTCAGGATTTGATGTATTGTTCGGGAAAATGATTGAATTTCTATAGCATATATATACGATTTTATTTAAAAGAAAATTGGAATCTAATGATGGGCATATTTTGAATTATTTTAAAATTATTGGTTAATCCTGACTTGGATAAATTACGATTGGGGTTTCAATTTATTAAACGTCGTATTGTTTTTAAATTGAGATGGGATGGTTCAATTCAAAACTATTACCTCTATGGTCCATTTTTGGTCAAAAATTTTGAGAATTCAGTTTAAGTAGATTCAATTTATTATTATTTGGAGTATGTAACTGATAAATTTTAAGAGGTTGAACATTCTTGAATCGGAAATCATGATCGTCATATACACAAAAGAGAAATGTGTGCCTCTCATATTTTATTCTCCCTATTTTCTTTAGATCTTCTTGGAATTTTACCACTAACCCTTTAATTTGGGGTCATACTATAATAATGCGTGGATACTCTAGTATATTGATAAGATGAAAATGTTTGGTTCATTGTCATACCATCGATAGATGAGTCGTTGATTCGGAAGATTTTATGAGTGTTTGATGAATTAAACGCATATATGATTTCTCCCCGTTACATGATCAATTTGCAAATATATGTTTTATTTGCTGACAATTCAAGTTTGCATTTGTAGTTTCATTTTTCTTGTATATATTTGGTGATTGGTTATGCTATAAATTGTATTCATTTAAATTTTGAGTTTTGTAGTGTATATTGTTGGGGAAAATGTTCAGATGTGTAAAGATCTTATTATCTTAATCATGTGATGTATAATTGATAAATGTATTAAATAATTGTGTTTGATATAATCAACGATTGCCACGTTAATATAAGTATATGTATGGTGAGTAGGTGGGGCAGACCTGATATGATGTTGTTGGTGTATTTCAAATTAAAAATACAACTACTCAATCATATTATTCCTATACTTAGTTCAACTTTAAAAATAAGTAAATAAAAAAAATTGCTTGATTACAGCTCCAATAAAAAAAAAAAAACCACTAGCTCATCCCTACAGTTTTACGGAGTAGTGCCCGGTTCGGTTAAACCGCCAATTCCGGTTCCGAACCGGCGGTTCGGAAAACCGGCGGGGGTCCAACCGGAACCATTAGACCATCTTCTCTAATTCTAGGATCTAATAATTTAGCTATTAAAAATAAATCGGGAAGTTCGTGAAAATATTTTAACCATTTTGCTTTAATTGCTATAATAGTCTCACCTATAATAGGACATGCACAATATTCATTCAAAATTAAAGCAATTTTAACACAATGATCTAAGGCTAATGGAGAAGTAGGATAATAAGCGCCACTTAATTCTCTAGTAGCTTCTTCAAAAAAATTTAAAAGTTGAATTAAATTAATGCATGCATCCCAAGAGTTGCTATTCAAATATATCAATTCATGTGGGTTTTTTTTATAAAATTCAATTAGCAATTCTTTATAATTATAAGAATCTTGAAGCATATAATAAGTTGAACTCTATCTATGTTTTACGTCCATTACAAATTTCTTAACTTCCATTCCATTATTTTTACAAAATCTTGCCCATTTTTATGTCATTGTGTTGATTTAGCAATTTCATGAATTGCATCTGTAATAAGTTTAATTTTATTATGCAAAGCGATTAGACCATCTTGTACACACAAATTCAAACAATGGGGGTACACAACGAATATGAAAAAGTTTACCATCTGTTGGAGGCCTACAAAATTCCATTAATGTGGGTATACTAGCGGTGTTAGGAGCGGCATTATCATAACCAATCGAAAATATTTTTGTAACTATATCATAATCATTAACAATTTTTATTATTTTTCTAACAATTATTGCGGAACTATGTTTTTCATCAAATTCGACATAGACAATTAATCGTTTTTGCACGTTCCATGCATCATCTATCCAATGACACGTTACTCCTAAATAATCATGGTTTCCGTAAGGATCTTTCCACACATCACAACAAATAGATACTTGTTGTGTTAAATTTTTTAGTTCTTCAATTAAAACATATTTATATTCACCTACAATTTTTCTATGTCACGTGTAACGGTATTCCTAGATATTCTTCTACTAGTGAGTTGAAAAACTTCAGAAGTAAATTCTTCATAATCATCGTCGGTTGGAAATTGAAAAGGAAGATGTTTTTTAGCAATCAATTCGGCTATTCATCTCCTATGAGTTAATTGACTAAATTTAAAAAGGAAGTTAGGGTCGTTACCTCCGGTTCCCCTGGAACCGGCATTTTGTCGAGGAAGATGGGTTTGAGAGCGGTCATTACCCATCTTATCCGGATGCTTCTTGATGATGTGGTTGTTGAACGTTCCGTAGCCCCCTTCGTGCTTGAATTTGTAGTTCTTTCCACAGTAGTTGCACGTTACCGTGAAGTCCACGTTCGAATTTGATACTTTCTCCTTTTTAAAATGTATGGAGAAAATATCACTTCGAAGTGGCGAAGTGGTTCGGCTACGTGTGTCACTCTCTTGAGTTGGACGGGCCTCCGGCTGCTCCTACTCCTCCTCCACTTCGGCAAAGTCGGCGGCGGTCGAAGGTCCGAGAGCCTCCTCCTCACTCCAATGAGAGTGGGGAGTGTATTGATCGATAAGATCATCGACTTCAACATCTCGTGGTGGAGGCATCGGTGCCTTTCCTCGGTGAGAAGAACCGGCGGAAGAAGAACCTCTTCAAGACATTTTCGATTGAATCGGAACTTGAGAATTGAAAAAAAAACTTGAGAATTGAAACTTTAGAATTGAAAATTGAATTGCAACTTGAGAATTGAGAGATAATTGAGAGAGAAGTGTTGGAATGGTGTGAGGAATGAATGGGGGGAGGGGTTATTTATAGAAAATTATAAAAAAAAATTCGCCGAAACCGGCGGTTCACAACGGTCCGCAAATCTCGACCGTTGATCTCTAACGGTCGAGTGATCTTGGCGTGACACGTGTCCAACGGTCAAATTAAAAAAAAATGCCGGCTGGTTCGGCCTGGTTTCTAACCGCCGGTTCCGGCGGCAACGACTCTTTTTCGCCGGACTCCGGGGACAACGACTACTTTTCGCCGGAGTTCCGGCAGACACGTGGCACTACCTCATTCGTTCAAAAAAAAATATATACACCGCGAATTGCCGGTTCACGGTTTTAGAAAATACAAATCGAAACTGAACCGGTTGAAACCGGTTTACGGTTCCGGTTTGGAAGGTGTTGACCCGGTTCCAGTTTTTTTCGAACCGGGGGCACCACTACCGTTGACCCGGTTCCAGTTTTTTTCGAACCGGAGGCACCACTAGTTTTACCTCGTGATTCTTGCTATTATTCATCCTATTCATCTTATAATTTAGTGCAAGCAAAAAATTAAATACATCGTTTGTGACTTTCGTGAAGGTTGGCTGGAGTTAGTTGTTGGCATTAAATTATAGCTAGAATTTAATTTGTGTTGCAATAAGTCAATGGAAAAACAAAATAAATGATTTTATTATTACTAATAAATGGATTTTATTAGGGCCATCAAATCAAATAGTCAACGAGCCATCAATGAATGTTGTATCTCTTATGAATGTGTCTTTCTTTGACCTTTTCTTTGTTGTATAATTGAGATCTATATATAATTATATAATCATCCACTATTTTTTCTTCCAATCATTTATTTTGAAAGGATTACTATATATTGTTGTAGTTATAATGACTTTGATGGACACAATTTACCAATATTCGATTGAAGTTTGACTCAACTCAATGTTGAGAATATTTTATAACTCCATATATATAAAGTTTAACAGTTGGATCTCCTGTGCCAGGGTGCACAGTGCAATCGATCGACCCTGTCGATTTAGATTCGCCTTTTTTTTTTTTAATTCACATGTTACTTTTATGTTATATAAGTATGATTTTTATATTAAATTAGTATAATTTTTATGTACAAATATTCTAACCTCTATGTAATATTTTAACTTAAAAAAAAAAAAGAATTTCATCACAATTTGTATATATATACATTTATATGATATTACTTATATATTTATATCAACATAATTGTTGTACCTTAATATGTAATATATAAATGTACAACTAATATAACTAAAATGTGTAAACTGTATTACATGTCTATATAATATAACGTAGAGGTATGTATAGCATAACCTTTATGCTGTAACATTCATAAATGTATGTTGATACAAATTGTGTTGAAATTGAAATTTTTTTTTGAATTACAGAATTACATAAAAATTATGATATTTGTACATAAAGATCATACTAATATAATATAAAGGTCAAGCATAATTAAAAAAAAAAAGTGCGCCGAGTTTTGTGCAAGTGTAAAATATTGTATAACTCCGTGTGTGTATAATATATATATATATATATATATATATATATATATATATGTGTGTGTATGTAGATTTCTTTTTATTATCTATTCTAATCTAATAATAATATTATAAAATTGCCTTTAGTTTCGACCAATTTTTTAATGTTTGTAATAATCCTGTAAATATTAAATTTTAAGGATAGTAAAGTAATTTAATTTATATTTTATTTCACTATAAAAGGTGTGAGTCATTCTATATTCGACACTCTTCATAATTTATTTTTTTACATGTTTTGATTCGTTTTCTTCTAACCTATTAAATACTTTAAATCTTTAACTAAATTAGTTTCATATTAATATAGATTTAAAGAGTTTTCCAATAATATATTATAATCATATATAAAAAAAAATGATACTAAATACTTTTAAATTTTTCATTAAAATATGGTATTATGTCTTAGTTTTGGTCAATTTTGGTAATCCCTATAATATTCCTACAATTATTAAATATTAAGGATAGTAAAGTAATTTAATAACTATTTATATTTTATTTCATTATAAAGATAAGAGTCCTACATTCGAAACTCTTCATAATTTATTTTTTACATGTTTTGATTCTTCAACTAAACTATTGAATACTTTGAACCTTTAACTAAAATTAGGTTCAATTAATATAGATTTAAAGAGCTTTCCAATGATATATTATGTTTTTTCAAGTCTATATTTTTTTCACATTAATTTTTTTTTATAAATTAAATCTTTAAGAAATGAAATTTTAAAGCTAATTAATATAAAAAATTTATTTTTAATACTAAATATTACTAAATAATATAGGTTTTATATTTATTCCCTTTTTATATAAGGAGGAAGAAAACCAAAAATCATTTATATTTGAAACTTGTTAGTTTAAAATTTTTAAAGAAAAATATAAATAAATAAAAAAGGAAAAAACTAAAATAAAGGTGGGTTGATTAAAAAATATTATTCAAACTATTCAATCTTTTGATTAATATGTGTTTTAAAATAGACTATGAATTTTTTCTTTATTTTGAAAAAAAAATCGATTGTCATTTTTTTTATCATTTAATTCAAAATAAAAATTAAGAGTTATTTTAAACCTTAATAATTCAAATCAAACTAAAATAATGTTGTGAGTGTTAAATAATATAATAGACATAACACTGCATAATTTTTTTCAAAATAATAAATAAAAATTAATCACATTCCTTTACAAATGCAACATAAACATTTAAATAATATATTAATTTGGCATTATAAGATTTAATACTTTTTAAATTTTCTAATTTTTATTAAATTAAATTAAATTCTTTTTAAAACCCGTGTATTACACAGACATTATACTAGTAAACATATATAAAGAAAATCGTACTAAATACTTTTAATTTTTCATTAAAATATGATATTATCTTAAATTGTGTTTTTATGTTTGTTTTTTTTCAAAACCTGATCATAGTTAAACATTTTTTATTTATATATTAGATGAAAACGAGAAAATATTAGAATTATTAAAGCAAAATAATTATTTTTAAAAGGTTGATATTAATAATACAAAAAATATTAATATTAAAAAGCAAATTATAATTATTTAGAGAATTATTATGTATTTTCAAACTAATAAATTGTGATGAGGTATTACTAATTAATGTTGATAGAATGTTAAGAATATTAGTAATTAACGTTGATAGGACGTTAAGAATGAAACATTTACATTTCATATGAATCCATGAGAAACATATATTTGTCATGTCAAAAGTCTCTATAATTTGTTTTTGAAAATTTTACATTTGTGAATTGCAGATAATTGTATAATAAACCTATTTAGACTTTAATAATATTTTTTAGGTAAGAAAGAGATATGAATATCAAAATTTCCTAAATATTTTAATTAAAAAATAGAATTGAAATGATAAGAAATGTTTTGAAACACTTGGGGTAAAAAAATATAATTGCATTTTTTAAGGATAGTAAAATACTTTCTTTTTTTTTTCAACTATAAAAGGTAGGAGTCATTCTATATATGAAACTCTTGGTAATAAAATTACATCTTTTAATTCTTTTTCTTTTAAAATCTTGAATACTTTGATGTTTTTGACTAAAATTAGTTTCATATTTGTGATACCCCATTTATTTTTAAAGATAATTTTTGGCTAGGTGTTATTTACGTACAAAATTCACAATTTTAAAAATAATAAACATAAATAAAATCAACAGTAATTATGAATTGTACGTTTCTAAAATTCATAAAATAAATATTTTTAAATAAATTCTTCTGCAACTTTTAGAATATGGGTACCAACATTCACCGTTCGCGTACCATGTCCATAAGTGCTGAAAACATTTTAACATAGAGGGGTGAGTGTTTGAATTACACTCAGTGGGGATCCCGAAACAACTTTGAGTAAATTAAAATTTATTAATCGTAGCAAACAAACACATGAAATCATCACTTCACAATCACAATCACATAGATGCAGGGTTTAACCCTTCTTTTCATAGATACAGATACACATGACCATTGAAAATAAGAAAAATACTTAGTTGTGGATCTTAACCACTGTAGCATAGTTTACGGTTCTTAGCCGCCGTAGCTGCTGTTCTTAGCCGTCGTAGTTTATGGTTCTTAGCTGCTGAAGTTGTGATTCTTAGCTGCTGCAGTTTATGGTTCTTAGCCGCTGTAGCATAAATATATAATCACATTCACACATATATACTTTGCAATTAGTAACACATAATCACAACAATCTTCGTTGTTGTACTAATAAGCTCATAATACAACATTCGTATTTTAATAACGATTACATTAATATATAATAAAAGCAATCATATGTCACATAATTATAAAAATCATGAAAGTACGAAATTCATAAATAAAAATAAAAAGGTTACCCCAACTTAGGAGCAGTTTAAACGTGAAGCAATAGAAGTTAAACCATTTTATTTTCTTTTCCTTATAACTAAACGAGAGCAACGAGAGCACCGTGAATATTTTTGGGGAGGGTGCTCTGTATTCTCAACCAAAGAAGAAAATTGAATGAGCACTTATAATGAATACCACCGCCTCCTAATAGCATTCATCCAGCTAAGCATCCCTTTTTTTTATTATCTATTTTTATTACTCATTATTATTATATTATTATTTGTTAAGATGATGTTAAATGTTATCCACTTACACGTATGTTTATATATTTATATATTTTTATTAATGAACTTTATTATTATTATTATTATTATTATTATTATATAGGTATATACATGTTATTGTTGGGATTATTTATGTAGAGATTAATTCTTCTTACACATATATTTATATATTGATATAAGGTCCGTGTAATATAGAGGATTTCAAAAAATTAAATTGAACTTAATAAAATTTTATAATTTTAAATATTATTTATAATGAAAAAAAATTATGATTTTGTGCAGTATATATCACCTAATTGAACATTAAATATAACATGATGTGATTAATACACTATTTAATTGTTGGAATGTATTTCCGTTTGTAAATGAATATAATTTTATTTATTATTTTGGAAAATATATATTGCTGTATTTATTGTATTATTCAACGTTTCCACCATTTTTTTAAAGTTTGATTTTAATGTTGAAGTTTAGAATAGTTCTTGAATATATATTTTTTCAATTAAAGGTTTAAAAAAATAAAAGTTAAAATTTCCAAAAAAAATTCATAATTTATTTAAAACATTGAATTGGCAAAAATTATTCAGTTTCATTAATTAATAAATTTGTACAATTTCTTTTAATCAACCCTCCTTCATTTTTGTTGGTTCCAAGTGGTTCAAAGGTTCAGGAGGTGAATGAATTTTTATCGATTTTTCTTTTTAAAAGCTTTATGAACTTTCTGCACTGTATTTTATCGCAGAATACAGTACTGAATGCAATGGAGTAAGCTGGGCGAGATTGCTGACCAGCTTATTGTATTGGAGTTTTGTATGCAATGAAAATAACTTGATAGAGTTTCTTTTGAAAACATTTTCTTAAATATGTTCTTTGCAAAACTTTGAATGCAGCACAGATTAGGATGAGAACGGAAAATAAACATGTAAGGCTTATAGTGGTTTGAAGGTGGTGTAACCCTTCTACGTCCACTCTACTCCTACTACGAGGAGAAACTTTGTTAGGCTAGATTGAATTACAAGACTCGTCCTAACAATCTATCACCTAAACAAGTTTTCACCTACAAGGATTAATCTGCTTACACACAGATTGCACGAATCCTTAGGTTGACCCACACATGATCCTACTAACTCACACAGAGTTACTGCTTTAACAACTTAAGACAAACACTCAACAAGGATCTAAATCCTATCAACTAAGGACACCTCTTAAACAACCTAAGCACACAACACAGAGGTTAAAAGTATATAAAGTTTTCTTCAACTGGTGCTTGAAGCAGCCTTGATAACTCTGGAGCTTGTAGACTCGAAAGCTTGACTGCTTCACTAGGAGGTTGAGTGACTGAAAGTTTAGATTTCTTGAGTACTTGTTCTTGCGAGAGAGAGTTTTGAATATTAGTCTTTTAGTGAGTTCTTCAGCCAACTCTTCCTCTATTTATAGATATAAGAAATGTGTCCGCTAAAGAGAGACACACTTCGTTTTAATTGAATTTCCTACGATCGTCCTTGATCTTGCTTTCAATATTTCTGAAATTCTGAAGACAAATTATTTGTATTATTCTGCAATTCATTTAATGCGGATGTTCTCCACTTCAGGGTTGTTGCAGTCTGTCGGTCTACATGTCGGTGGGACACTGGTTCTTCGTACAACTCGATCACTTGTCTCTGCTGGCTATATTTGACAAGATGTATTCTCGTATAACAATGATCTTTCTCGTATAACATTGTTGTACGTGACTGTCTCTTCCAACTTTCTATGTTCTTTATGTTCCAGAATGTTGTGCCAGTTTACTGCAACTTGAGACTGCAGTGGAACTTTCTATTCGCGTTACTATGTTCCTGCTTGCTGTATCTATTGCTTACTGTATGCAGTATCCGATAAGGTTTCTTTGTTGTATCCGACTACTATCAAGAACCTTTTTCTTACTGATTTTCAAGTTTCTCCATTATTCAGCTTAGAAAACTGACTCGAAAACTAAACTAAGTTTCCACTTATACAACATGGAAAAATGAAGTACTCTAAATTCCTATTATAGCTCATGCAGCATATCCTTTTCATACATTATGATTATATAGAGCAAGGATTTTTTATACATTGATTCGAGTGGGCTAGTATCCTATCTCACAGCTCATGAATTTAGGTAGATGTATCTAGCATGCTGTCCTATGTAAGAATAAAGTGGGCAGAGTGTGAATATGTTCCAACATCAGTAACTTGAGTATATCAAAGTGAGAGTTTACAAGTTATAGGAAATAGCTTACAGATAAGAGTAGTAAGTCGTTGACCTTGTTCACACTTCTTCAGAATTTCCAACTACCGAAGTGCTTTCTTCTTATTGTATCATCATCTGGTGGCTTTCTCTTCTCAAATTTGGTTCCCTTCCACCAGTTGATAATTGATTCTTAATAAGTCTCTTCAAGCTTCTTCTTGATATCAGAAATTTGAATCCATCTGAGCCAAAAGTCTTCACAGAATGATATCTACGCTCTTGCTTGATCTTCTTTATTAGTTCCTTCTAATTTTTCACATCTCCATCTCTTGCTAACTATTCATATTTTTCCAAAGCAACAAGGCACGTAACATATCTTGCAAAGCAATTCAGTTGACAAAGGTGTCTGAAATACCTAAGATATTCTGACTTTTTATAGAGAGTTATCGCTTCAAATGTGGGATTTCTGTGCTTTAGCAGAATCACCTTGCCAAAAATTTTCATCTCCCAAGCAAGATTTTCTTTAAGAGGCCTTTGATACATCAATATAGATACTTCAGCAGAAACGTGGTCTGGATCCAAGTAGGGAATATCTTGAGGTGGATATGAATAAAGAGCTTTATCAACTTTCTTAGCAAGTTCTGACTTTTCTGCCCTATCACATCGAGTCTTGACATCCAATCGTCCATGTCCCTTATTCTTTTCTCCGTAGCTTCTTTCAATTGTCTCCATTTTTCTTCATCAAGCCTTCTGACAGCAGTGACACTTAACGGTTTGCTCTTTTGAGTAGGTTGATGCTGCTGTCTACTGCTCCTTCTCTTAGTTGGTACAACTTCTCTTCTTTCTGTTTGCTTAGATGTAGTGATGCTTACTACTTTGGATGCAGCAACCCCAACACCTGCACCTCCTTCATCTTTATCATTTTTTTTTCTTTTGTATTGAGGACCTTAGTCATGTTCAGAATCTGATCTTCTTCTTTTCTTCCTGGTTAGAGGCTCCTCGTCTTCTTCGTCATCTTTCTCCAACTCCTTCAAAACATCCTCTACTGCAACATCCATCTTATTATCTGCTGAACTTTTCTTTCATTCTCCCTTTTTATCATCAACTGGGGTATTCTGGAGGGATGTTGTTTCTAGCTCAGTAAGGACGAACTGAGGAAAAGTGCAGTGCAAGACTGTTCTTATTTCACCAACAAATAGCTCAAGGTTGCTAATCATGTCATTAGTGCTTTGAGAAACATGATCTTAAGTTGATGTGCTTTCCTGCAGAGAGTTGAACACTAAATTCTGTGCAGCAAGGGTGCTCTTAATCTCATCAACTGACCTATCTCTTGCTTTACTTGCAACTTGTTGAGCTCTTTCAACTCTATGTTGCTCATGATGCTATGCATTCCATTCAACATCGAGCCTTGTTTGTATTCTGGAAGGAAGCTCAGCTAGCTCCCTTCTTAAATTCTCCATTAAGGAAGAATGCAATTTGTCGCTCATGTTGATGTTGTTGGCCATATTCACTTCATGGATCTGCAATGCCCGAATTAGCCCTTATACAACATCCATGATTCTTTGAAGGGATTTCTCTTGAGCATCAGTAAGAGTCAGGAGGTCTTCTCTGGTTGCTTCTGTTGCATCTTGATTGTATGGAACCAGAGCTTGACTCGTACCCTGATCTTGTTTCTGTACATCTTCCTCCAAGTACTGATGCATTCTTCTTTTAACAACATCAACTGGCTATACCTTGCGGAAGGGTGAGCCAGTCCCAGGTGGAGTATCTCCTCCAAGATCCTCATCATCATCAGAAGAGTCTCCTCCATCGTCTTCGAGATCTTGTTTTGGAGTGGCTATCAGAGCATATTTCCCTCCTCGGGGTGCTGCTCTATCCTCTTCATTCCCTTCTAAATCCTCCGCGAGCACTATTTCAGCAGTAGCTACGTTCGAGGTCTTCTTTGGAGATTTTGTCTCAATAGTAATATCAGTAGCATCCATACATACTTCAACAATTCTGGTGGTAGTATTGAGAATATCCAGGTTCTGAGCATCAAGGTATGCGCGTTCAACAATATGCTGGAATTCCACCAGGAATTGGTCATCATCTGATAATATTGATTCAACTTTGACTATAGGTTATCAACATTTAATTTGTCATATTGATTTTTGTTCAATAATATAAATCGAACAAATATTTGCATGATAATATTTATATCCTTACAAATGTAATATATTGTCATATTTATAGTGTAGATAATATTTCATGTTTGATTACTATTAATTAAATCTATATGTATATATAATAGTAATTAAAGTGGAGTATATATTATAAATATACTAAGAAATAATAATGTTTGTATTCAATTTGATATTTTATCAAATATCAAAATTAATAAAAATAACAATTATTAAAACATCAACAAGATTTGGCTGTCACGTCAACTAAGGAAAGAGAATGCAATGATAATACAGTTTGAATATATATATATATATATATATATATAATAAAATAATGTTAACAAATAAATGAATTATTATATAAACACAAATATTTGGTAAAGAGATATATATCACAAATATTTATATGAAACCGGTGCATGAATTTAGGATCTATGTAATCGAGGTCAATCCAACCTAAAATCACTCTCTTCTAAATCCATGCAATTCAGGTCAATCCAACTCGGACCACTTTCCACGCACTCTCATGCCCATGCACCTAGGTGTTCGCGTCCAACTTGATCTTCTAGTTATGTTAGGTGTCTGTGTCCACGCACCTAGGTGTCTACGTCCAACATGATCTTCTTTTAGTTATGTTAGGTGTCCGCATCCACGCGCCTAGGTGTCCACACCCAACTTGCTTCGGGCCAACTTAGCTCTTCTTTTAGTTATGTTAGGTGTCTGCACCTATCGCACCGTGCCAGCTCCCTTTTAGTTATGTTAGGTGTACGCGTCTGCTCTCGTTTTAGTTATATTAGTCATACTTTTTTAGTTATCTCGTTTTAGTTATTTTAGTCATACTATTTAGTTATTACTCTCCATTTAGTTTTGTTAGTCATACTTTTTAGTTATTAGCAAGACTTTATGTTAATCATACGTTTTAGTTATTACTCTCCTTTTAGTTATTTTAGTCATATTTTTTAGTTATTAGCGAGACTTTTATTTTATTACTCTCCTTTTAGTTATGTTAGTTATACGTTTTAGTTATTAGCGATGTTAGTCATAATTTTTAGTTATTAGCGAGACTTTTATGTTAGTTATACCTTTACACTTTTTAGTTATTAACGAGACTTTTATGTTAGTTATACCTTTACATTCTTTTACTTATGTTAGTCATACCTTTTAGTTATATTAGCGAAACTTTTATGCTATATTACCTTTATATGTAATACATTTTTTAAACCATTATTTTTTATTAGACGAATCTTTATATATTATAATAATATATAATCTTTATGTTGATATAAAATTATAAAGGTATGATTAATATCACATAAATGTATATATGTATAAATTGTGCAATTTTTTTTTTAAGTTAAAATATTGCATAAAGGTTATGTACAAATATCATACTAATATATAAAAGTCAGCACATAAAAAAATACATATACAAGGCACGGATCCGGGTCGACCAATTACATCGTAAATTGGTGCATCTAAGTGTTACTCTCTCTCTCTCTCTCTCTATATATAACTAAATAAAATAACTCAACCTTTGAAAGCATTTTTCAAATCAAATCACTCAAAAATTAATAAAAAATAAAATTGATATAATTAATATAAATCAATATCAATCCAAATATCAGCAATATATTTACTAATATGTAAAACATGCATCTAGAATCCAAATATCAATCAAAACTCTACCCACCCTGTAAAAAAAAAAATATAGACATAAAAAAACAATTTGTAAAAAGATAATTTAATATTCATCCATAACTTCACTATATTCTTCTTCACACAACTTCTTTTGCTTTTATTCTCCTATAATAGTTGGAATGCTTGACACTATTGAAACTTGGGCTGGCAGCAGGCCGGTACTCTGGCATCAACCGGCCCGATTTATACGTTAACCCGCAAGCATTGCACAACGTGTTTGGGCCCATCGGGCCCAATCTCCATAGTGGAGTTCTCTCAGCATGGCAGTGATAACACCTCTTCTTCCCCGATGATGAAGACTTGGAGTTTCGATTTTCTTTTCGCGATGTTTTCGTCCATGGTTTCCTCTTCTTAGTCGCCTTTTGATTTTCTTTTCGAGGTCTTTTCGTCCTTGGTTTCTTGGTCTTAAAGAAAGAAGCAAAGCCAATTTGCCTCTCTGGGTTTGGAGAAAGTTGAGAGGATGTTGTATCTTCATCAAGAGAAAGTTGTGAATCCAAAGATGATAATATTTCTCCATGATTATTATCATGGGATTCCACGTCACCAGATTCTTGATCTTGATCGCATAAAGTGTCATCAATAGAAGTAAGACATTCAAGCAGTTGACTTGATGTAATGAAATCATGGTAGAAATCTGGGAAAAAATCAATGTCCTCCAATCTATCTTGTGGTATACACAATCCCTCTTCGTAGATATCAAGAAAATTTTGATTCTTGTCATCAACCATGGAGACTAATTATCAAATATAAAAATAACGTCTATTATATATATCCACACACCAAGGGCTTTGTGTTTATTACGTACGTGCACAAATATATATATTAATAAAAATCGAAGTTAGTAATTTATATGTAATGGAATTTGTATCCTAGCAAATTACTAAATATTTATTGTGATAATCATGGAAGAGTTGTGTATGGAATTAAGTGAAGGCGGTGTATAATGCAATTCCGTTTATGATTTACAATAGGAAAAACAGGTTTGATACACGAACGTAATTAACCAAGCAGGTGAATTTGAACTCATACGTCTATATATTCGAAGGGTAAATAATGTATAGAGCTATTAATAAATTATTTTACATATATATATATATATATATATATATATATATAATTTGTTATTATTTAATTAAAACGATACATTCTTTATATATATATATATATATACACACACACACACACACACATATATATATATATATATATATATTTAGATATTTCAAAAGATTTTGCGCCTTCGTTTTTTATGGAAACAGAATATCTTCCATAAAAAAGGTTTTATGAGAATTAATTAATCATTTAAAATAAAATCTTGTCTAAAAATAGAAGATTTGATTTTTATTTAGATGTATTTTGTTTTCTTCAAATACGAAAATTTTATTATCAAGATCATAAAATGAATACAAAAATACAAGAAAAGTGTAGAAAAAAAATCTAGGGAATTAAAGAATAATTTATAGAATTATGAAAATACAAAATTAAAATTAAAATATGAATATTGTCAAAATAATAAAATATTAACTAAAATCTGAAATATTTCATTTTTTTTCGTAAGATTAAAAAATAAATACAGAGTTACAACATATATATAGAAAATAAACAAAATTCAATTTATTTGGAAATTCTTATTTGAAATGTTAAATTTTACACAAAAACTCATATGACATGGTCTCACGGATAGTTACCGTGAGACGAAACCCATCACCCACAAATAACATGTGAATTGTAGAGTTTGGGTTGTGGGTTGACCCGTCTCACGCAATGCCGTCAGACGGTCTTACAAGAGACTTACTCATATTATATTTCTTTAAATATTTTTGTTTATTGAATTCAATTTTTTAGATCTTTTTTTTATGCTTGAATTTATTAAAATCATAATTGTAGAATTTAACTAGGACAATCTAAATTTTGTTTGATAAATTTTTATAATAATTTGATAATTTCCAAATGTTAATGATGATTTAATAATATTTATTGACCATATTTGTGAAAAGATTTAAAGATGTATTTAGAATGAAAGTAATAAAAAAATAGTAATTAATAATTAATATTGATAGCGTTCGTGTCTCAAGTGATATCCTCACCTTTATAAAGGTGTGGATTGAGATGATCGGAATTCGAACTTGGATCATTCAAATTAAAATTCATGGTTTTTTATAGGGATTTTATCGATTTAGACCTCGAAAGATAATTTAACTATCAATATGGGGTATGGAAGATAAATCATATCAATTGAGGTTTTAAAAGATTGGAATATAAATCATATCAATTGAAGGTTTAAAAGATTGGAATATGGTTCGAAAGATAACTTAACTATCAATACGGGGTATGGAAGATAAATCATATCAATTGAGGGTTTAAAAGAGTGGAATATTAATTCGGGTATGAAAGATAAATCTTATCAATTTAGAGTTTAAAAGATTGGAATATCAAGAATATCAAGATATGACAGATCAATCTTATCAATTCAAGGTTTAAAAGATTGGAAACTATCAAATTAAGATTCGAAAATGAAACAACGTTAACTTTTCTCTATTAGGCATCATCTCATTCTCTTCCCATAGCTAACGTGTCAATTGAAAAATGAAAATGAAAATTAGAAAATAAAACTTTAAATTGTTATTCTATTAGTTATGATATTTGATAAGATATCCATTTTGATTACAATTTTTTTTTATATACTTTCAATATATATCCCACTTTAATTACTATTAAATACATTTAAAAATAGAAATCAACCACGAAATATTACAGTGAACTATCAGTGTATTACAATTGTAATTAAAGATATTATCATGCAAATATTTGTTCAATATATCTCATATATAAAATCAATATTTTGTCATATTGATTTTTGTTCAATAATATATATCGAACAAATATTTGTATGATAATATTGATATCTTTATACTTTTTGCGATATTAATTATTTTTTGTCAAATAATATATATCAATCTATATCGATATTTTGCAATACCGTATTCAATATAATATTCATATTTTGCAATTTTGTTTTTTGTTCAATAATATATATAATATTGATATTTTGCAATATTTGCGTGATAATATTGATATATTTAGAAGTGTAATATATTGATAGTTCATCTAATATTTTGTTTAATTTTCATTTTTCAATTGACATGTAGCGTGATTTGACAGTTATGGGAAGAGAATGAGATAACGTCTAATGAGAAAAGTTAATGTTGATTCATATTGATTTTTGCGATATATGCGTGATAATATTGATATATTTAGAAGTGTAATATATTGATAGCTCACGTAATATTTCGTTGATAGTTCACGTAATATTTTATTTAATTTTCATTTTTCAATTGACATGTAAAATGACATGTAGCGTGATTTAACAACTCTAGGAAGAGAATGAGATACACCTAAGTTGACGTAATATTTTATTTAATTTTCATTTTTCAATATTTTATTTAATTTTCATTTTTCAATTGACATGTAAAATGACATGTAGCGTGATTTAACCACTCTAGGAAGAGAATGAGATACACCTAAGTTGACGTAATATTTTATTTAATTTTCATTTTTCAATTGACATGTAAAATGACATGTAGCATAATTTAACAATTCTAAGAAGAGAATAAGATAACGCCTAATGAGAAAAGTTAATGTCGCTCCATTTTAGAATGAGATAACCCTCTGACAATTCTAAGAAGAGAATGAGATAACGCCTAATGAGAAAAGTTAATGTCGCTTCATTTTAGAATGAGATAACCCTCTGATGCCTAGGCAACAGTTATTCACACCCCCTTAATTTATGAATACACCCTCTTATTATATACACCCCCATTTTTTTTTTTTAAAATCAATTATTTTTCTAATACCTCTTCTTAAATTACCCATAATACCATTTAATGTAAATAAAAAAAAAAATCTTTTTATCAAATCAATTAACGCCGTAGAAAAAAAAAATTATATATATATATATATATATATATATATATAAATTGTTCATATATCTAAACTCATTATTTATTTTTCTTCATTGAGTAATGATATTATTTTAATTTATTTGATTATCAATTGTTATAGAATATATAATATATTCATTATTTTGTCTTAATAAAATATGAAGTGATTGTAAAGAATTATTATCATTGATTATTATTTTATGAATTGTTAGGTTTGAGTTAGCATTGTTGATAAGTTAGATGTTGATTTATAATTTGTATAATAGTAATGTTAATTTAATAATATTTAATCATTCTAATTTTATCCTATCTTTCATAAATAATGAAAAAGTATTATAGAAAAATATCAGTACTAATATTAAAAAGTGTTTCAAAATGAACAACATTCAAAGTTCAAAATACATCAGAAAATGATGTATTTGGAAATGTTAGCAACGAAAGTATCTTGCAATGATTTCAAAATAGGAAAAAATACAACATAAATATTGTAATCGTTTTTTTTTTTTATTTGTCATGTTGAAATGTTATAAAGATATTGATTTTAGATGTTATTTTATAATGTGATACACACTTTATCATAATTTTATGATTTTATTTTTAGAACTATTGTTATTGATCTTTTATTAGTTGGGCCCCTCGATAAAAATCTTGGATCCGCCACTGCCTCCACCACTTCACGATCGCCGTTGACCACCACCGAATTAACCTAGAGGATTACAGCGTGACTGCTGCCGAACACGGTGGAGCTGATGCTTTCTTGTTTTTCATTTAGATTTGATTTGATTTCTTTTTCCTAACAATTTTCTGTTTATGATAAGTGCTTTTAATAGTTTTCAGTTTTTGATATTAATTGTTAGTTTTATTTTATCTTTCTACAATTAATTACTGCATCTCCATTACGAGTTTTTTTTCTATTTTGATCCATTCATTACTGGTAATTGTTTGGAATGGATAAAACATGATTTTTTTACCTTTGTTCGACTGTATGTGTATTATACTATTTTTGGCCTTTTGATTACGTGTTATTCGAGCCATACTCGTGTTGCGGTGGCGGTCCCACTACAGCCGCTGGCGATCATGAAATGGTAGATGTTCGACCTAAAGTTTGAAAAACTTCAGACGACTGATAAAATTCATTCTACTGCGTAAAATAATATTTGATAAAATTAATTTTTTTAATATTAAAGGATATTATGGGTAATTTAAGTAGGATGTATAAGAAAGATAACATATTACAAATAAAAAGAGGGGGTGTATTCATAATTAAAGGGATGTTAATAAACGTTGTCTAACGCTTAATGATTTGATAGTTATGGGAAGAGAATGCGATACCGTCTAATGAAATGATAGTTATGGGAAGAGAATGAGATAATGTTAATGTTGTTTCATTTTGGAATAAGATAACACATGTTTCATTTTGGAACGAGATAAGTTAATGTCGTTTCATTTTGGAATGAGATAATGCCTATAATGCCTGATGAGAAAAGTTAATGCCATTTTGGGATGAGATAATGCCTAATGTCTGATGATAAAAGTTAATATCATTTCATTTTGGAGATAACGCCTAATGAGAGAAAAAAGTTTAATGTTGTTTCATTTTGGAATGAGACAACGCCTAATGAGAAAAAAAAGTTATTGTCCTTTCATTTTGGAATCTTAACTTGATAGTTTCAAATCTTTCAAGTTCAGACCCCGCATTGATAGATAACCTAGTTTCAAATCTTTCAAGTCTGATAAGATTTATCTTTCATACCTACATTGATAGATAACCTTATCTTTCGGAGTCTGAATCGATAAAGTCCCTTCTTTTTTTACGAGAAATACAAATATAGTTCTCTCATTTGTTAATTTCGGAATTGAATTGTTCGAAGTCTCTAATTTATAATTAGTTTATAAATTATTAATTCATTCACTAGTAAATTAATGGTAAATGAGGAAAAAATATAATTGAAGAGGTTGCCGGATAATATCTAATTTCAATTACGAATTTTTTTATGGAGGATTAATCTATATGTAATTGATGTATCAATAGACAACTAATTTGTAAATCGTCAAATATTATATAATTTTAAGAGCGACATTATTTATTTTTAGTGGAGAAACCAGAATTAATATGTCAAATAAATTTATTAAAGAATTTTATTATTTATTCGATATATTGGAACTTATGATTATGAGTTGGTTCACCTTCTTGAGTATAAATTTATAAATTTCTAATTAATTTTCATTAGATTTGAGCAATTATATAAATATTGTTTCATTTAAAAAATATTTGATATTCTCACAACAGTTGAATTTAAATAAATACTAAATATTTATTTTTGGTAGTAATTCAACCATTAAAGTTGATAGGTAAGAATATACACATAAATTACAATTATATTGAGATTATGACTTTTAATTAATTGGAGGATTTCTAATTGGATGAGGAAATCAATAGATCAATTGAGTTTATCATAAGAGTATATTTCTTCCGATCGATTTAATCGAAAAGTGGGATCTTAATTGGATAATTTCCAACAATATTAATACTAATTTCTAACAATATTAATACCTTATAGTATGTGTATAAAAACACACACATTCTAATGTGGGTCCCAAGAGATAAATAGTTGGGAAGGAATCCAAAATAGAGAGGCAGCATGCATGGAATTAAGTAGGATATTGGAATCTGGAAAACAAGAAAGGGAAGAAATGGTTAAGGATTGCTTTTCCTCATCAATAACTTTGCTTGCACTCAACACTTTATATTTATATATATGTATATAATCTTGTTCAATTCAGTATGCTATATACTTTACAGAATTGCAGCTTTGGTCCATGGACGAAGAACGAAGGAAGCGAATGAGAAGCACAACATTGGACCAACTCGAAGAGGTTTATTCATTTCTAGCACCAAATTATTTTACCTTTTCTTTTTTCTTTCTTTTACTCTTACCAACACAATTTCATATCACTGCTTTTATCATCCAAACTGTTGGAGGTTTATATAGATGTCAAAGCTTTCACTATATTCTCTATTTATAATCATTCAATCAGAGCTTCTACAGATACTCCCTTCGTTCCAAAATAATTGATGTTTTAGTATTTTTCAAATAGATTAAGAAGGCGACCGATCTACCCATCACGTTTTTTCTTCTTTTTTATATTTATATTTCCAATACTTACTTTGAGATAATGAAGCATTTAGTAAGAAAAAATAAATAAGGCAGTTTTGGAAGAATTAGAGAAAATGTGTAATAATATAAATGTATAAAAGAAATAGAATTTGCAAATTTTTATATTGTTCTCCATTAATGTTTGAATATAAATAGGGGAGATATATTTTTCCGATGCTGGAAAGAATTGAGAGTGAAGGCGAGGAAGAGGTGAGTAGCGAGACAACCACTGCTTCTGCTTCTGGTGAAGATTTTGATTACAGTGATGATGATTTTTTCTATGGTGGCCCTAATCGTAAGTATTTAATTTTATTATTTATATTCCAATTTTGTTTATTGACTAAATTATACTGCTACATATTCTAATTTTATGGAGGGTTAATTTCAATTTTAGTTTTGTATGCAAAACTTTTTTCATTTTTTGACAATCAAGTTTACGTTTTCCAATTTTAGTTATGTATGTTTCAACTTTTTTTTCCAATTTTCTAATTTTGATCTTGTATGTTTCAAAATTTTCCAATTTCAATCCAATTTTGATCGGAATTCCCAAAATCCCCGATGTCACATGAGTTCTCCCAGTAACCGTCCGACCAAAATTGGATTGAAATTGAAACATACATAACCAAAATTGGAAAACTTAACTGAAATTGAAAAAAAAAAATTAAAACATATAGGACCAGAATCGAAAAAGATTGAAACATATATGACCAAAATTTAAAAAAAAATAAACTTAATTGTCAAAAAATGGAAAAGATCTCATACGCAGGACCAAAGTTGAAATTAACCATTTCATTGATTAATGAATGTGATGTATACAAGGTAAGATTATTTAGGGTATATATATGTTAATTTGGACTAGATTTAATTAGTTAATTGATTATGGAGCATACTGTTTAGGGTAGGATTATATCGTAAATGTTTGCATCAATATTGTCGAAATATGTGGATGATAATAATGTTATGATGTGATCAGATACGTTGGGAAATGTGGAAAGATATGGATAAAGTAGATTTTATTAAAAATTATAAAAATAGGTGTTTGTTGGTAATTATTATAATTTATATGATATGATTCAAATTCGATTTTACATCTCAAAAAACAGATGTATTAGACCCTTTTTAGATTTTTTGTTATGGTATATATTTTTAAATGTTAGGGGCTCAAACTAAATTAAAGATCGTTTCCAACTATAAACGACATGTTTTTAAATTGACAAGCAATGAGTGTTTTGACTGAATTTAAAAGGCTGATGAAATAATGGAGTGTTCAGGGGTCATTTTCATCAAGATTTTTTGAAAATTAAAAGATATTTTCATAGAAATATAAAATTATTTGTTATTTCATTAATATTACAAAGTTAATAGATATTTTTATTGATTAGAAAAAAGAAACTTCTAACTATCTTGCTAATGTTAACATTTTAGATATTAAGGTTTCCTAATCTTTGTGTATTGCAGCTGGACAATATTTCACGGGGGATAATGACAATTCTGACCAGGTACCTTACTTTCTCTATTTTTCTCCATTAATCAATTAGTTTAAACTATTAAGAAAAATTCCGAAAAAAAAAAAACTATAAAGAAATAGTTAATATTCTCTTTGAAAAATCATTCAAAATCATTCTGGTTTAGATGTGTTTCAATATTATCAGCTACTCAAAGTGACCCATAAAATAATTCAATGATTTCAAGATGTGAGATTCATAAGTCTAAATTATATTAATCCAAATGAAATCTTATAGCTTATTGAAGATGAAGTATTTTTATTGTCATATTTGGTAAAAAAAAAAAAAAAAATGATATATACTAATAACATATGAAAAAATCGATCTTTTATCAGGAAATTGGAGAAGATGATATCGATCCAGATGAATTGTCATACGAGGTAAAGAAAAGCCAGACCAGTCCCTTTTAATTTTATTTTAGAGTTTTCAATTAAAACATCTCAAATATATATATATATATATATATATATATATATATATATATATATATATATATATTTGTTATTGAAAGAAAAAAATGTGCATAGCCTAATAGAATGAAACAGGAGCTAATTGCACTTGGAGAGAGGGTGGGAGTGGAGAGCAGAGGACTAGCAGCAGATGAAATCGACATTTATTTAAACCCAATTATATGTAAATCTACCTCCTCCACATTACACATCGACAGGTATCTTACTTTGTCCTCACTTATCGAAATTTAGATAAATGTCATTTTAAATATCCAATTTTTAAAAAACAATTATTCCACAAATCTGTTTTTTTTTTTTTTTTAAGTGTCATTTATGGTTTGATTGCATGGTCGAGCGCAATCGATATGTGACTATGCTCGCGATTATGAATGAGTTTCTTTTTTTCATTTTTTAATTTTATAATAAAATTAATGTTAGAGGATTTCTTTTTTTAACTTAAACGTTATATATGTCATTGTAGTAGTTTTTGTGAATTTACCTTACTTAAAAAATCATTTTTAAAATCAAATTATTAAAATATTGACAATTGTGTATAATTAAAAATTGGGTGATTCCATAATACCCTATTTGTTGTGGATCAATACTGGTGGGATTGTGACTGTGTCAACCTAAAAAAATCAAATAACAATTTGCTACTTTTTATATTTTTTCAAACGGGGGAAATCACTCATCAAGTGATGAAAATTTAGGGATAATTGGTAAATAATAATTTGTTAAATTGGTAAACAACAAAACAGGTGTGTGATATGTCAAGTGGAGTATGAAGTAGGGGAAAATCTTGTGGCTCTGCACTGTGATCATCTTTACCATAAGGATTGTATATCCAAATGGCTGCAAATTAACAAGGTAAAAAAATTAAGGATTCATTTTGTTTAAACACTTGTAAACTATTCAACTTCATAGTTTTCTAATTTATTTTGGTAGATTTGCCCGATATGCAACAACGAGGTCTCATTTCAAGTGATGGAAAACAAGACAAAGACTGAAAGTTAAAAGAAATAAATGAGGAAGCCATTGCTGTATCTTGAGGGCCTCAATATATAAGTAGGAACCTTTTCTATTTAGGATATTATTTACAATGCACAGATTTGACTTTGGTGAACCATCTTCTTGGTTCTTGTTTTAATGCATAAATCATCTTAGCAAGTTCGCAATATAAGATCATCTTTATTGGTCACATTTTGGTGGGTTCAAATATAACACAAAACAAATTATTAAAAAAAAAAAAAAAAAAAGAGAAAGGTACGTATGACACCCGTTAGCCAACCAACCGGATGTCATAACCTAAATCATCAACTCTATTCAATGATGTTATGACACTTTTCATAGTTCTATTGGTGAGAATATAATTTTTATAGATATAATTTAAATTGTTCATATTGAAGATATTTTTTTACAAGAAATTATCAAAATTCATATTTCTTTTTTCTCTACAAATTGAGCTCAATATTGACGTATTTTGAAACACAATTTGATGTTCTCTATTTTCTCAAAAAAATCTGAAATTCTCTCTTCTTACCTAATTACATATATAATTTGTATCTTCTATATTTGTAATTTAGTATTTCATGCATCTATTTATATTTGAATTTTTTTTTTCGATTTTGTATTCCTACTATTGTAAATTTTATTTAGTTTGTTGGTGGGTTATTTTAAGTGTACGATAATTTTTTCCTCATTATAATTACGGATTTAAAATATCAAATATTTCTTATCTATTTCTCACACTTTTTAAATATAATAAAAAAGGTTCCCAAAATAAAATGCAATTACTAAATAATGAGAAAAAATTATCATGAAGATTGGGTTGGTGTCACTAATAAAGTATAAAAAAATTGAGTTTGGTTGGATTGTAGGTTGTGTATGTGGATGAGAGGGAAATGATTTTTTTTATTAAAAGGCTGAGTTGGATTGATGTCACTCATAAATATAGTCTAATAGTTTGTTTCATGTAGATTTATTTCCTCATTTAAGTGTCCATTTATGAGAAAAGTATTATTGACATCTAATTGGCTTCAAACACCACAACACAAAGATTTTGATCAAACAAGTCTTTATTTTGCTCGGCCATGTTTGTTTGGTTACCTTTATTCTTCTTAGACAACCTTACATTCTTTAGCCACGTGGTTTGGCTTACCATAATTATAGCATTTGTCATTGAACTTTGTCGCCGGATTCTTCCCCTTCTCATTTTGATTAAGGTTGGGGTGTTTTCTCTTGTTGACCTCCAATAGGTTAGCCTTAGCATCCATTGGCATAGGAGGCAAGGATTTGTCATCCTATTATCCTCCTCAATACGGAGCTTGAAAATCAAGTTCTCGAGAAGGTCATTTCATTTCGTTTGTGCTTCAAGTAATTCTTAAAGTCCCTCCAACTAGGTAGGAGCTTCTCGATCACACAAGCAACAATGAAAAGTTCAGGAAAATTCATGTCTTCAACTTGAATCTCATGCACAATCAATTGAAAGTCTTGCACTTGGTCCATAATAGGACGTGTGTCCACCTTTTAAAACTCAAAGAACTGAACCACCACGAACTTCTTGACTCTGGCATCCTCAGTCTTATATATCTTCTCAATAGTATCTCATAGCTCCTTGGCCGTCTTGCAGCCCGTGTGCACGCTATACAGCCAGTCACTCATCCCATGAAGGATATAATTCTTGCATAGAAAGTTACTGTGCATCCAAGCATTGAGTGTTGTACGCGTCTTCATGTTTGTATCACCTACAGCCATGATCGGGGGTTCTTGCTTCAGGTACATAACCACGCCGACGGTGGTTAGGTAGAACAACATTTTTTGCTGCCACCTTTTAAAATTTTCACCCGTGAATCTGTCGGGTTTTTCAGCAGTAAGCAAAGCAACATGACATGTTGCTACATTGAAGGTTGCAGCAACAGCAGTGGAGGTTGCAACAACCATAACCGAATTTACAACAGGAGGAACCTCATTATTGTTGTTATCATTGTTCGACATGGTCAAGCACTCAACAATAGGCAGAACCTGTCAATGATAAAAAACAACAAACAAGACAACAAAGCATGTGACTTATAGAAATCCTACTCTATTACAGTGAGAAACAACAAGAAGTTAAGTCGAGAATAACCCTCTTTTCTTATGACGACATAAGCCAAGAGTAGTGCTCACTGGATCATGCGTATAAACGACTTTGTTTCTTGAAAAGGTAGCACAACAATTCTCGAGAGCTTTGGTGAACTTTGGGTGTTACAGAACTGAACATGATGCAAGTGGAAAAGCTATGCAAGTTTTTTTTATGGTGTGTGGTATGCAATGTGTCAAAACAATGCATGATAATCCCTATAATAGGTCCCCCAACATGGGGGGTTACACTTGAAAATTGATGAAAATTTACTGATAAAAAACGGATCTTTTAATGCAAGGTACAACCCATTCAAAAATTGAAAACAACAACAAAACACTCTCCATTCAAATTTTCATACCAGACTCGCAACGAAATACTTCAAAACTAGGTTTGAACCCGTGCAATGCACGGGCTTCATTTAACAGTTATCTAATTTTTATTTTATAAGTAATATTATTTTATAAGTGTTTGTTGATTTATTTTTATGTATGATATTTTTTTCTATATCTTTAAAATAATCTTTCTCATTGTTTTTTTTTTCATTTGATCTTTAGCACAACATTGTTAATTGCTAGTTCTTTATAGGTGTTTTAACTATTGTATTAGGTATTTTCATATCTTTCTTTAAAAAGTATAGAATAAATCTCATTTTTATCGCTTGAAGGTACCTATTTTGTTTCGATTTTGCCTTTGAATGCTTTTTTTATCAGGTTTACATAATGATTTCATTTGTAATTGTTTTCTTTTTGTGTTCTTTTTATTAATCTTAACCAATTGTTACACATGTTGTTGTAATGTTTTATTACAATTTCCTAATGGTCTAAGGGGGTGCTTGGACTGGATGTGCCCATCCGCATTTTGAATGGATAATATCCTAATCATGTTATTTATTAATTTGTAGAATCCTATAACTCTAATCTATTTTTTCTACTTTATCCACTTTTTTTTAACAATTCCCATTAAAAATATTTTGTTTTTTTTAAATAAAATAATAGAACATCATCTATTTTTTCCACAATTCCCGATATGATCCACTTTCAAACTTGCAAATCTATATACGTACCAATCTAAACATATCCTAAGTTTTTTTAGCACCTATTTTTTGTCAATGTCATTAGTTTTGCAAGAGCATTATTGTTTAACTTTTTTTTTTCCAATTTGAAATGTTGGACAAAAACTATTATCAAGTTTGTAACCAAAGATTTCATATAGAAAAAGACATAAAACATTAGCTATCTCTTCCAAGCATTTGTAACTTACATATTTATTTTTTTCAAAGCACTTATTTTTTGTAGAGTAGTGAGTGTGTATTTAATTGATATTAATTTTTTAACATTTCATAAATAAAATGATTTTAAGGGAGGACACTTGGCAATATTGTAGATCTCCAAGCATTATCACTTGAGAGAACCAAACCACACGTTTATATATATTGACCTGTGCGTTGCACAACCTTTATGACTTGTTTAATTTACATTTTGAATGTCGGTTTCTTTCATATGGTATTTTTGAACTCTTATCCATATGAATGACGGTTCAACTTGACCATAATTTATAAGTTGTCGCCTTCAGCCTTGAGAGTTGAGAGCAATAAAGAAACACAATTAAGTTGAATAACACTTAAAAACTCCAAATATTAAAACACAATGTAGTACATAAATTGAATTGTTCGCACCAACATAGTATTGATTAACGATGTTGAGCCATTCAAAGTGGCCGTGAGAACATTGCACCAAATGGTTGTTGACTTTACGACGAATTGGTGGAGAAAATGAAGTCCTTGAGCTCCATCCCCATCTCGAAAAAAAAAAAGAAGAAAATTAGTTAGATTTAACTTCCCCAAGAAAAACCAAGTGAAGTTTATGAAATACCATAGCTACAACATAAGAACTACTTATAGGATTAACTATATGTGAAATGCAAGAAACAATAGTTATTGAAGCAGTTTTAAGTTTTAAGGACCCGGAATCCAGGTTTCTTAACCAAAGAGTAGTTGAATCTATTTAAAATGTCTACTGATTAAAGTTTGAAGTTTATAAGAACAATAAATGTAAACCAGAAGAGACAAGATTGATGAACACACAATCCAACTATTATCGACACCATCGAGGATGACAACAACCAACTTAGAACATGCTTGATTCCATACTCTATAGTAATCAACCTTCATCCCATTTTCATTCTAAAAAAGAATGAATGAATCATATAGAACAAAATAATCACCCTATTTGGCAATGATCTGATTTAAATCAACATAAGTTAATCAAACCAACTACAATCAGCAGACAAATGCACAAATCATAGTAGTCTATAAGCAAGCACATAAAGTTTTAAATCAGTTATGCACGATTCAGTCAACCCAACCTTGAATTGCATACTTGAATAGAAAAAAGTCGCAGAAAACTTTCAAAAAATATCTTAAAACCCCGATATTTACAAATTACACAAATGCCACACATAAATCTTGTAAAAATCATCTCAAAACATATATAAGACAATAACAATTTGTTGCAAATACCATGATAAAGTTATATCTTTAATCAGGTAACTCAGATATAATGACAGTAACAAATGGGAAAAAATAGATTAATAAATCAAGTATTGTGAAATTCATCCAAAGTCCACAACTAAATGAAAAATCTCCTCATTATAAACATCTTCCTAGGAACCATATTATCTGTGCAAAGAGCATCCTCTTTTCCCTTAGCAATGAAACCACACTTGTCTCAAATTTCGAATTAGATGCAACTAAACTTATGGAATTATGAGAGAAAAAAATTAAAACCTATATAAAGGTAGTGTCAATAGAATCATATTTGTACCCCTCTAAAAAAAATATTTAAATCCATATAACATGAAAGTTAGATTTGGAAAATGCTGACATATCACCAATAATTAATTACACTACCTGGATTTTGGGCATTTACGTACATTCGACAATCGACGCTTGGCAAGTTCAGCAGCCATACGAAAACATGACAAGGGTGTCCTAAGGATGAGATCAATCCATTTTGATTCTCTGTAAAATCATTCTTAAACATTCGACTGAAGAAGAGTCACCAATATTTACTTCCACAAACCATTCAATTTCCAGCCAATCTAAATTCTAAGGGAAAATGCAACTTGCCAAAAACAAAAGGAAACAAAGCTGAAAGAGATGCAGCAGAATCTATATAATATGGAAAAGCAAAACGTTTGAGGCGTGAAGAGAATAAACGTTTGAGGCATGGGAGAGAGAAGAGAAGAAACGTAGAATGGAAAGAAACGTTTGGGTGGGACGTGGGAGACACATGGCGGCTGTGAAATCAGGGAGGATAGACACGTGGCAGCCGCAGGTTTCTCTAAAATACTGAGTTGGCGGAATTTGAGAGAGCCAAAGCCTACTTTTATAGGTATAGATATAGTAGAACCAATTTGTATCCAGGACACACCCTCCTATCACACTATTACAATATAATCAAAATACTTATCGTTTATGAAACAAATACTATTTCTTTTCTACAAATTTTTATTCTTCAAAATACGAAGCAATTTGAATTTATCGAAGATTGGGTATTTTATGACGGTCTTTATTTTTACTTTTGGTTAGTGATGTTGAGTATTAGAGTGTGTTCATATATTCTCAGAACCACTATCCATATTTTATTTATTTTATCATCATGAAAGTAGTTATTTTCTTTTCTACAATAATACATTTTGAGTATATGAATAATAATTTTATTTTATATGAATAATAGCTTTACATGTAATAAGTAATATGTTGATCCCAAGTGGTATAGAGGTTTAGAGAGAGTGAATGAACCTTTAGCGATTTTTAAAAATCTTTCAAATTTATTGCATTGTAACCTAGATAGCTTACAATGCAAAATGCAGTTCCAGCTTATAACACTATAGAGCAATGCAGTCTACTGTAACTTAAAGTTCTTGCAACAGAAATGTAAACTTTGATAAATAGGATCCTTTTGAAAACCTTTTGAAGCATGAACTTCTCAAGATATTTCATACAATCTGAGAGGTAGACAGGATGTATCAAATATAACAATACAGATATATGATAAGCAAATAAGAACACACAAAGGTCATATAGTGGTCGGATATTTCGTTAAGTATGTTTGTTTAACAGGACTCGGCCTTACAAACTTCAAACCTAACAAAGTTACACCTACTAAAACTTAGCATCCATACAGGTTACTCAAGTCCCAAAGGCTGACCTACACAGGATTACTATAAATCACATAGAGTTATTGCCAAACACTTGACAATATACACTCAGCAAGGAACTTCCTTCTTATCAACTGAGAACACCTAAAATAACCTAAGCACACAGTACTGAGGTAAAAGTATATGAAATTTTTTTCAACCAGTGCTGGAAGCAGCCTTTGAGATTTCAAAATCTTGATAGAATGTTGACTGCTTCTAAAGGTAGAATGACTGAAACTTGTATGCTTTGAAAGTACAGTTTCATCCCCTTATCGCCAAAACACATCATTTGATAGCACTCACAGCTTCAATCCACAATAACCATTCAACTCTCAAATTTATTTCATAACAATTATTGAACTTGCAGGTTCATTTATTTCACGACAACCACTGAACAACAAATCAAATCTCGTAAAATACATAATATCAATGTATCATCAAGTACACAATTAATTCAAAAAATACTATTTTATGCTTTAGAAATGAACTAGGTGAGTGTTTGAGTGCTAGAAATGAACTAGGTGAGTATTTGAGTGTTAGAAATGAATTAGGTGAGTGATTAGAAATGAAATAGATGATTCCAAAAGAGGATGCATGGGAAGAAGTTGTAAAGAATCGTATTATCATGCATAACTACTTACTAAGATTTATCTCATGTAATTTAAGTTTTGTAAGTAACTTTGATGAGGTGTGACGTTATGGACGTACTGGGCAAGTTGTGGAGCTTCTGCAAGGTGTTGAGCACTTGTGTATATAGATGATGACATGTTGGGCGTGCCTGTGGTTTATGTTTTTTTTTTTTTTTTTTTTTTTGCTTTTGGATATTAAGTCTCTTTTAGATATGTTCTGTATTATATAGCATGATGTGTACTAGTGGGTTAAAATGAAATTTGTTTGTGGATTGTTGGTTTGTTGAAACTTGTTTTATATGAATGTGAACGTGGTGTTGTTGCATATGAAATGATGTTACATTATTCAAAAAAAAAAAATTCGTTTTATGTTCGTTTGGATAAGAATGGTCGTGTTACCTTATGAGTTAAAAGTATATAACTAATACCTCATGAGTATAAATATATTTACATTTTACTTATTCAGTAAAATATATTAGTTGTATACTCATAAGGTATTAGTTATATACTGTTAAAGTATTACTTTCATAATTGAAATATAAGTTTACATTTTGCTTGTTTACTTCAAGGTGTTATTTTTTTTATCAAAGGGTATTATTTGTGTTCATGAAAAATATTTTGCTTGTTTATCCAATATTACTTGTTTTATTGAAAAGTTCTACTAAATGTATTACTTATTATATGTAAAGGTATTAGTTGTTTTATCTAATAGTTTTATTAAAATATAAAGTATAACCCGTATAAGTAAAAGGTATAAGTATTCGCAATTTCATCATCTTCTTCGTCAATTTTTTTTGTAAATCATGATTTCATAATGTTTGAGATAATTGATTATATAGAAAATCATAATCCAACGAACCACAAATATGGAATCACAATTTAATATATGAAATCATCAAAATAGTATTAAAAATTGGAAAAGAAGAAGAGATGAGGTATACAATTTTTTATGAACATCATAATATATTTAATTCATACTGGCTTTGCTTGAGGACTACCTTTCAATAATTAGTACTTAGTAATTCTGGAAAGATTTGAGAATTGGGATACCACGTTGTCGGTACAAATGCTAGCATAAACGTTTTATAAATTTATAATATTGTCTACTTTGGATTGTGACGAGACATAGTTATCTTGCTATTGAAAAACCAAACTAAAATGAAAGCAAAATTTTCGAAGTATATGAGGGAGATTTATCATTTATATCTGGATCTATAATTCAATAAATATATAATATATTCTTGCTCGATTCCAATTTGGTCTATCTGAAATATTTGCTAAACCAAAAATGGTGAAACATTTCTTTTACTCATTTGTCAGAAAACAAAATAAATCATATGAATGAGGATTATCTAACCTAGACTAGTCACCCCAGAATCTCCAATTCCATCAACCAATCAGCTCCAGTTTTCCACCAGGATGAAAAGTTCAAAGATCATATATGCAAATGTTCCACTTTGTATAGCATCCCTGTTAACTCTAATTTCCTAACTTAATTTTTTCTGCTGGATACATCCCATTCCCTGCTCTTCTTGTTTGTTGCCTCGTGGATGAAGACTTTGGCCCGTTGTGCTTTGAAACCCGACCATTGTGTCTACTTTCTTGTGCATTATTCCCTTTGTTTTTGCTGCTTTCAAAGAAATTTTCCGTTAAGAGAAGTAGCTTTAACATACTTAAAAATGAACTCAGACATATCATGTGATAAGCATATAAATAAAGCCACCAACAGAAAACAAGATTCCCACCTGATATGCAGCAAGAGAAATAAGACACCAGCAATGGCTGTGCCTTTGACAACCGTTTTTAGCAATGGCCTTCGATTATGCTTCTGAGGAGTTGTATCCTTCCTTTCATCTGAAATACTTTCTGCTAGGTGACCCTGGGAGAGTTCTCTTTCATCCTGCATAAGGAGAGAGAAATTAGCCAATATTACGAGCAAGCTAAACTACAGTTTGATACATAATCTGTTGCATGGATATTTATGATAATCACCTGACTACTGTTTTCTTCAGCAGAAGAAATGTTATGTTGGATGGTGTAGGTTACATTAGTATCCACCTGAGCAACGTTCATGTCATTGACAGGTAAACAGACATGATTTTCAGCCATAGTTTCATATGGATTTGATCCAACTATAGAACTATGAATGTTGGTGTCATCAGAAACAACTGAAGGTTCATCTTGGTTATTGGTAGTCCCAACAATCTCTTTGTCCTTTTCTTCACAAGATGGATGTCTCTCTTGATCATCATTTGCAACAATCAAGTCCCTGTTTTCTGGACAAAAGTCATTTCCAGGATTACTGGGTTGAGTATCACATGATTCACCTTTTGGAGACTCCATGGTGGATATTTCATATTGTTCCTGAGACAGATGAAAATAGTCACTAGAACCCGATATACATGGCGCCATTTTGGATTGAGCTTCTTGAGAATCTTTATAATGATTCTCCTTTGATACGGAAGAGTGAACATTTGTACTTGATGAATCATCTTCATCAAAATGGTTATCCAACTCCAAGTTGAGCAATCGGCCCAAGACAGAGCTCATACTTGTGGTGGAGGAAACCTCCATATCTTCATCATCAGAATATATCCTTTGGGATCCATTGTGGAAACCCCTCTTATCCAAGGTATCTTGTTGAGAATCAACATTCAAAAAGAAATCAAATATATTGTTTTCTCCATCAGGAACAACAGAATTGCTGGCATCAGTTGCATGGACCATCAAATCTGAAAACGCCAAGTAATCAGAAATGAAATTATTTTCTCCCACATCCACGCACGAAGAATCTCCCATGAAAGAATCATCATTCTCGAGGACAAAGTTGATATCGGACACATCCACAGTACCATTTTGACAGTCATATCTTTCTTCGTTTTTAACATGTACAATACCATTATATGACTTTTTCTTAGAAATGCTGCAACAAGAAGCTGATTTACACTGTCCGTCTTTTAAATCCTCAGTGTATTGGCATTTGACATCTGACTCTACTTCATCAGCATAATCAAACTTGCTAGCAGATGGAAAATTTTCACCCATATATCTGCTTTCTACCTCATCTGACTCTTCTGAGCTAGTAGAATCATCATCTCTACTGGATGGTGCAAATAATTTTTTCTATATCACAGAAGAGGCAACAAAATATTGATCAGTAACTTGACGTTGGCTTCTACTTGGAACATGTCATAATTTTGGCTGCAATAAGTACTTATCACTTATAACCATGATATGTGATGAATAGACCTTACCTGTTTCAGCTTCGCTTGTGAGCCTTTACGAGAACTATAACTGGATGAACTTGAAAAGGTGCACTGTGGTGATTCCAAGCTCCTTCGAATTACCCCTACCATATCTGTTGGCATGGTTACAGAGTATAAAACCATGTCGAAGCCTGGGACCTGATTCAAACAATAGCCAAATGTCATTGATTTTGAAATTGATGCTAACAGGAGAGATGTATCTGATAAAAAAAAAATATCTTACACTTAGCTGCTTAGATCTAGCTTTCTTTGAGAGAGCTCGTATGCAAATGCAAACCTTTCGAATATCTCTTTTCTCAACAACATCGGATGGAGAAAAGAGGTCAATGCCACTCAATCCCAAAATTTTGCATACCTAAAAAAACAAAACAAAATTAACTAGAATACTAAATATTAATTAAGAAATAGGCAGTTGGTAAAATCCTGTTTTCAGACACAACAAATGTGCCTCAGTGAATACAATCAACTGAAGTAGACAAATTTCAGAAGCTGAGCTCATTTATTTTATTTTCTCAAACATAGATGTTTCCTGATAGTTTTAGGGACTGAGAATAGAATATAAAATTTTCAGAATACATATATACAATAACCTGATACATTCAAATAGATGCAATCTCTTCATATGGGTGCATGTGAAAGGATGCACCAGGAATACAAAGATTTATGATGAAGAAACTAGCATGTAAGGGGTCTGTTTAAACGTATCCAACATAAGATTGCAAAGCAAAAGAGTGTAATAATCGCAACATTAAAATTTAGGTCGAGTTCAGAAGCAAAAAAGTGAGAAAATATTGCATATGATAAACTTGTGAGGCAACATGAAAATGATACATTACCTTTATAAAGGAATCAACATTGGAGTACGGCCTGTACCTCCCACTGCTCTTTTTAGGACGAAATGGACCATATTTATGTTTCAAATGTCTAAGCTCCATACATTTGGCCAATAACGAATCCCACACTACTTTAGAGACTTCAAACCTAAAAATCCATAGATGTCAAGCAAATATTATCAGTGGATGAAATAGAAAGGCTTCTCATGTTCTATTCCATAGCAGAATGTGGATACCAAACACTTCCAACATGAGCCACCAAACAACAATTACCAAATCAAGTTGTTGAAAAGACAGAACAAATTTTCAACTTAAAGGAATGAGCACACTAATAACTAAACACCAATGGAAAGACCTAATGGAACTCAGCAACGTGGGCCAAGTAAGTTGATCTAAAGGCACACTTGAAGGGCATACGTAAATTCTCTATACCCAGCTTATCGTGGGATCAAAACTTTTGAAAAGACAGCCAATAGACAAACATACTTCCACTTAAAATCATTATCTTTATTCAAAGACAAACAAACTAGATCACAGCCTAAAGGCTAAACAATTCGGTTATAAAGTAAAACTCAACACAGCATCGCCATACTTAGGTTTCTTTGACCAGTAAGTTACAGCCATTCCATTTTCTCTGTAAATAATTTCTACTTTTTTCCATATCCATATACATGATGATCAACTGAATTAGATTCTAAACTCAGCAGAGAATATAAGAAATCAAACAAAACCAAGAAAAGGTACTGCTGATCATAAAACACCCAAAACCAATAATTAAGATCACAAAATCACCATAGAATGAAAAAAAAAAAACAAGGAATAAAAAGAAAATTCGAAAACTAACAGTATCTCTCCATCTTGAAGCAAATCGGATAGAGGCAAATTCTCATCCAATCTTATGCAGAGAAGTTCTCCCAGCCAAACTCTTGTTTGCGTCTGAATCCAAAAAAAAAAAAAACAAAAAATTGAAAATCAAAAACCACGAAAGCTAACGAAATTAAATTCTAAGACAAAAGATAATGAATTAGCGCCGCGAGTGAAAAAACCTGCAAGTAAACTTCATCGAGTTCCCGGAAGCTGGACTCCGCCGACGACGGCGATGAATCAATCATTTTCAGATTTCCCGCCTAAAGTCATTCATCAAACACTAGAAAAGTTTTGAAAGAAGAGAGAGTGATGAACTGAAACGTAGAGAGAGAATTGAGCTATATATAAACAAGTGCAGTTTGAACTTTTGAACAAATAAAGAAAGTTTTCAGAACGTTGAATTTATTTTCATATTTTCCAAGGTAAAAATTGTGGCCGCGTGGGTTGTTTTATTTCCTTTTCTTTCATTATTTCTTTGCATGATTTCTAAAAACAAAAGAAAAACATAAATAAATAAATAATTTATTTGCATAAAAATTACACTTCACACACTAATTATATACTAGCAGTCTCATTCTCAATAGTCTACATTTCTTTTTCCTAATATATTTTTATTTAATGTTTCTTTAAATTGATTTTTTATGTTTACCATGTTATATTTAAGGGTTATTGTCGGAAAAATTACAATCTTTAATTGAATTGTCATTTTAATCAAACTTTTCATTATTGGTCACAATATTAGACCCTTATATATCTACTACATGCACGTCAGTTTCTTTTCTAGTTGTGTTATTTCGACAAATAATAAAAAGTTTAATTAAAATTGTGATTTTTTTCGCAATTAATCTTTTATTTAACAACATAAAACCAACTTTTAAAAGAACGAGCTATTTTTATGGGTTGAGTTAGTTAAATAAAAAATAAAAAAAGATTGGGTGAAATTTATTTATTTTGTTTTTACGAAAATTAATTTTTCTTTTATCTTGGGGTTTGGATCTACGTAGGCTGCTCACGAAAGAGACAAGATGCAGATTTATGGGCCGTTCACTTTTTGTATTTTTTCACTTTATCCCTTTTTCAAATCTTTTTCTCTTTTTCCTGTTTAATTTATTTCCTTTTCCTTTCGTTTCCTCCTTATATTTTCTATCCAAGCTGGGTATTTTTAAATTCTAAATAATTTCATTTTATATTTACTTTATTCTATATATCATTTGTTTTTTATGATCCTGAATTATTTTGTTGATTATCATTTTAATTCAAAATTAATACATTCCTTAAAAGTAAACGTGCTAAATACATTAAGCGTCCACACATTTATAAATTCATAAATAAAGTCAAGAATAAATCTGGCGACGTATTTGACCAGAAATTTGGTTTCTTTCGTATGCACACTAATAAATCATGTACGTAGATTTTGTTGATGAATCATCTTCAAAACTCTATTTAATTTTCTACGTTCAATTAATAGTATTTAATAAAATGATAATTAAGTTGTTGTTGCCAAGTTTCCTTTTTTTTTTTTTATTACGTTATTGTCACTTTCAAGGTCAACTTACCATAGTTTTAAAAAAAAAAATCAAATTCAAGAAATGGTGTTTTTTTCCTTAAAAACAATTTAACTTGAGCTAACTTTTAATCTTTTATTACTATATCCACTTAACTCGTTTCTTAATTCTTATATTCACTTTGATTAAGAAATACATTAATTAAATATATTTGGAAAAAATATAAGAATCCACTCAAATACATTAATTAAATAGATAGTGTGATTTGAAACTTCTGATTTCTAATGAATGAATTTCAAATTCAGTCAAAGGGTAGATTTCAAAATATACCAAAATTAGTTCAAAATGAAAACTAAGGATTTCAAATTCACACCTATCCAAACACCATCAATGGATTTGTTACCATGAATTTCAAATCTCTTCTCAAATCCACTTATTCAAATGGACCCTTATATTTTATTTTGTTTTTGTTTGAAATGTGATAAACATACATTGTTAGTTGGAAAGAATATTAAGTTAATGTCTATTAAGGGTAAAAAGATATTTAATAGATCTTTAAAAAAGAAACTATTTTAAACTACCTTGTCGAATATGAAGGTAATAAGTAAGTTTGTGGTTGACTTCATCTATAGTAAAGGACCATTAAAGGTATCAAGTGGAAGTTTGGTATTTTTAATAAGATATAAATTTATACTCCCTCCATTCCTTTTTAAGTGACGTCATACGGCTCTACACACAAGTTAAGAATAATTTTATTTTCTTAATATACCCCTCATTAATGAAGCTTTTTTTTTTTTATCATTTTGTTTTCTGCTATCTCATTTGGTGTATGTCTTTATTGAAAACATGGGTACTATACAATGTATTTAATTTAGGCATTAATTAATCATAGGGGGTATATATGAAAATAATGCACAAAACGTTAATTAAATATGAAAAAATTTAAAGTTTCAAAACGTCATTTAAAAAGAAATGGAGGGAGTATTAGACTGTTTCACGAATTAAGATCCGTGAAACGAAATCCTATATTGATGTAAATAGGTTGATGGATGGGTGGTCAACATAACACTAAGCAAGTCATTCCAAATTCAAACTCAATCCCACATTTTAAGTATTAATTTTCACTTAAAATATTATTTTTACTTCAAACATGTAGTGTCACCAGGTGTCGATTCAACTCTAGGTTGTATTCAAAAATGCATCAGCAATTTTATGTTTTGGACATTTGGCCACCAATCTCGTACAACGCTCCAAGTGCTCATTGTTCCCCATATATATTGGTTATCCAAAATGCTACCTTTATAAAAATAAACAAATAATACAATTAATCTTTCATCAAAATCTTACAATCAATAAGAATGCCCTCAACTTAATTTTCTCTTTAGTCATTCATTTAGGTTCCATGCTTGATCAAACTAAGTGGAGCTCTTTCAAGTGCTTATATTGATCATCACCTATGTAACCATGAAATAAAGACAATAAGTGTATAATATCGTAGTGAAGCTCAAAAGCTGTATTGGCATAAAAATCAAAAAAATCAATGCAAAATGATTGTTGAATAATCTCGTACAGGCAATTAGCTCCTTCAATATTTGATTTGCAGTCATTTCCCTTTTAGATTTGATTTCAATGCTGAACAAAATTCTGCAAAACTATGTTATGACACTCAAATGAACAAATAGAAATGTGAATTGAGAAAAAAAAAAAAAAAAAAACCAACAAATCTTTGAAAAAAAAAAACTAAAATGTTGGAAACGACTTTGGTGACTCAGTGTTTAGGCTCGAGGTAGTGTGAGATTCTGCAGCTATTCGAAACTTACAATTTTGTAAAAAAACAAATTTCAAATTACAGCAACTAACAAAAACAATCACAAAAAAATAATAGAAAAATTTAGACATGAAAAGGAGACACTAATTCACACAAGATGACACTATTAACTTCGCACCACTCCCAAGTTCTCTAATTAATATGAGTAGGTCTTATGTGAGACGGTCTCACGTGAGATCTTATGTAAAACAGAGTTCATATAAATTAATGAGACGGGTCAATCCATTCAATATTATTTATATCGGACTCACATAAAACCATAAAAAAAACTCTATCTCATGTAAGACCTTATGTGAGACAGTGTCACGTGAGTTTTTGAGAACTAATTTTAAGAATAAGTAAGAATCAATCTCTTGGAGACCGGATGAATTTATTGTTCTTCTATTAATTATCAAACAAAAGAAAATTATAAAAAGGGGGCTTGGATTGAATTATCAAACTACTAAGAAATCAAAATAACTAAATTAAAGCAACTTAACAAATAATTTGCAAATAAGAAATAAAAATTAAAAAATATTCCAATTAATTACCAGTTCAGTTATTCCTGCACTAATTATCTCAAACCAATGCAACATTTTTTCTACTCATTGTTGGAATTAAAAAATTTGTTTAAAGGGGATGAGTATGAAAGAAAGGGTTAATGGATATCATGCCCCATTTAAGAGTGATGCAACTCAATACCCGAAAGTAGGAATTCAAACCCATAGTAGGAGATTATCCAAGCTGCATCAATCCATTCCCCAAACCACCACACTAAGAGTACAATCATTCCTACAATTTTTATGTATTTTTTGGAGAAAGAATCATTATTTAGGGATCGCCACGAGCTTTGTAGTTCAATGGTATCCCATCTTTTATAAAGATACATATTATAATGTACAGAGTTTTAACCTGTGATTCAACTCTTCTAATTCTTATTTCCTTCCTTCACTCCTTCTAGAAAACTTTAATTGGGGATCAAAGAAACAAGTTGGTGTATTTAGATCAAGTACAGTAGAACATAGAAGTCATACATAATTACTTGTGATATCCTTTGGCTGCAAGATCTGTTTGATGAACTCTTATTAATCCAATTGTTAGGTATAATATAAAGTTCATAATCAAATACAAGATTTACAGAATCCTTTACCAAAACAAAGATAAGACCCAACAAAATCAACTACAAGAGCTCAATCCAAATAAATTATTTACCTGCTAGGTAAATTGATGTGTAAAAAAATAGATGTATATAGTAGATGAATTTTTATTTTTTTTTGAATTTTATTATTAAAATACTGGTTTGTAGTAAATTAGCCTTCTAAAGTCAATTATCCTCGATGTTAGTTCTCAAGTTCTGAATATACTAAGCATATTATTAATCAAAAACCTTTTTAGAAACAATTCTAAATTATTCCTGTTCTTGTAAACAATTCTAAACTTTGGTTGGTTTTGAACTTGTTCTTGTATTTCTATTGAGATATACATGTACATATCCGTTGGAGATTTTTTTATATCTTTGGTATATATCTCATAGCATAGATAGCTGTAGGATCTCTCATAGATGGCAAGTTGTTTTTTTTGATCCTTAATCAACGGATCTCCTTCTTGTATTGTTGTATATATTTTGGGGCCTGGGTCCTTTTTAATAACACAGAAAACAGAGAATATTGTCTCTACTTTTCTTCTTGTTCTTCGTCAATATTTTCATGGCGTCAGAGCAGGTCAATTAAAGATCTTGAAACACTAAAGCTTCCGCATATTTTTTTTTCTGGAACACATCAAATGACGAAAGACGGCGACAATAGTAAAACTGGAACCGCCATTGATGTGATGTCCCCCTATTTCATTGTCTCGTCTGATAATCCGAGTCATGTTTTTGTTACTGATCTTCTCAGCGATGGAAACTATGGAGATTGGTCTGAAGAGATGAGCAATTGTCTTTTTGCAAAAAATAAATTTGGTTTTGTGGATGGATCCATACTAATGCCACAGGAAGATACCTCTGAATTCCTTCCATGGAAACGTTGCAATGCCATGGTCAAAGGCTGGTTGATGGTGGCCATGGACAAAGAAATCCGAAGTAGTGTTAAACACGCAAAAACCGCACACGAAATATGGAGTGATCTCGAAGAGAGGTTTGGGAAAGAAAGTGCACCCAAAGCGTATGAACTCAAGAGAAATCTCACTCTCACTCGTCAAGACAAGATGTCGGTATCGGCGTACTACACAAAACTGAAGGGGATCTGGGATGAGATTAATTCAATCTCAGCAGTTCCAAGATGCACGTGCGGCAAATGTACTTGCAACGTGTCCAAACTTTTTATCGAAAGGAATGAGAAGGAGCGAACCTATGAGTTTCTCATGGGTTTGGATGATGCTTTCAACACCGTCAAGACCCAAATCCTGAGTACGAAACCAACGCCAAGTCTTGGAGTGGCGTATCACCTTGTTGTAGAGGACGAGCAACAACGATTAATATCGGGCTCGTGAAGGCCAACCATTAATGGCGCTGCATTTCAAATACAACGACAGGGAAACCATGAGCGACATGGAGGCGATAACAAGCCTCCTCCGCGATGTGATAATTGTGGGAAACTTTGGCATACCATTGAAAATTGTTACGAGATCATTGGGTACCCAGAGAAAGGCAGAAAACCAGGGAAGTTGAAAGGGAAAGAAGCAAGTAAAAATTCTGAAAAGCAGTCGACGCATAGGGCGGCAACCGTGGATGCAGGTTCTACAAGTTTGAGTCCTCTACCAGGTTTTACCACCGAACAATTAGCCCAATTAAGGGATTTTCTTAACAGCAGCGTTGATGCCTCCTTCTCCGCACCTTCAATAAACATGGCTGGTAAGATCTATTCTGGTACACTGTGGGTAATAGATTCCGGAGCCACGGAACATATTACACACGAAGAGAGTATCATTAAATCTTTTACAAACACAAATACAGAAATACCTGTTAAAATTCCTAATGGAGATAAAGTGCCAGTTCGATGTGTCGGTACTATTGATTTGCCCAATGGTTTGAATATTGAGCGCGTATTGCATGTGCCAGATTTTCAATGCAACCTACTCTCAGTTAGTCGGCTCACAAAGGATCTCAATTGTGTAATGACATTCTTTCCTGATTTTTGTACCATGCAGGACTTAGCTTCGAGGAACCTGATTGGAGTGGGTAGGCAGCGTGATGGTCTATATCTTCTAGAGCCCATTGATGATAGTCGAAAGGCATTTTCGGCGACAGTTGATTTGGAAGTATGGCATAGAAGATTGGGACACGCTTCTAAAGTGAAACTCCAAAGTATTTCTCCTTCTAATAAAACTTTGAACGATCTTTGTGAACCTTGCATGAGGGTAAAACAAACTAGAACTCCTTTTCCTTCCAGTTCTATTCAGTCTATTGCTTGTTTTGATTTGATACACTGTGACATTTGGGGTGGATATAGAACTGCTTCTTTTACAGGGGCTTTCTCACTATTGTTGACGATCACAGTCGAGGAGTTTGGGTTTACTTGATGAAATTTAAATCTGAGGCATGCAAATATATCCAATTGTTTTGTAACATGGTGAAAACACAGTTTGGAAAATTTGTAAAACGCATTAGAACTGATAATGGGGGTGAATTCCAGTCGCATGAAATGATGAATTACTATATGCAATCTGGGATTACTCTTGAAACTTCTTGTGTTCACACACCACAGCAAAATGGTGTAGTGGAACGTAGACACAGATACATTCTAGAAATTGCTAGGGCATTACGCTTTCAAGCAGAATTATCTATTACTTTTTGGGGAGAATGTGTGTTAACGGCTGTTTATATTATAAATAGACTTCCTTCCAAAATCCTTCAAAATCGTACCCCGTATGAGATTTTGTTGAGCAAGAAACCCAATTACGAACACTTAAGGGTCTTTGGCTGTCTTGTTTACGCCAAAGATACAAGAAAAGGAGGGGACAAGTTTGATGAGAGGGGGAGGTCGTGCATATTTGTGGGATACCCACATAGACAGAAGGGTTACAAAGTGTATGATGTAAAGAGCAAGAAGATATACACCTCTCGTGACGTAAAATTCTATGAGAATATTTTTCCATACGCATCTCATATTGATGAGATTCGAGACAAGGGAAACAATTCCTGGAATGCAGAAACTGATTGTGATCAGTTGCAAAATAGTGGGAATGTTGAGGTATCGGATATGGTCGGTGAAGGCACTTTTATAGGTCAAGAAAGAAATAGACAAGATGGGACAGTGAATACACGGCAAAGCAGCAGAGCCAAACGACAACCGTCTCATTTCCAAGAGTATGAGGTTGACTTGCCAAGATCTATAGACCACACGCAGCCCACATCCAACTTGGGATCCTCGACGGTACACCCTCTTGCTAATTACATCTCTTATGATAAATTTTCTTATGCTCACAAATGTTTCTTGACTGCCATCAATAAAATTGATGAGCCGAAATTCTACTCACAAGCAGTCAAAATGCAACAATGGCGTGATGCGATGAAAAAGGAGATTGAAGCATTAGAAGCTAATGGAACGTGGAGCCTGGAACATTTACCCCCGGGGAAACGTGTGATTGATTCTAAATGGGTATATAAGGTGAAATATAAACCCACGGGAGAAGTCGAGCGCTACAAGGCACGACTTGTTGCTAAAGGTTTTACACAAATTGAGGGCATCGATTTCCATGAGACGTTTGCCCCAGTGGCAAAACTGGTTACTGTTCGTAGCTTATTGGTAGTTGCAGTCAAGAAAATGTGGATAATTCATCAGTTGGACGTAAATAATGCATTCTTGCATGGCGATTTGATTGAGGACGTCTACATGAAAGTTCCGCAAGGCTTCGCTAAAACAGGAGATGCTCGGGTTTGTAAATTACGCAAGTCTCTCTATGGTTTGCGACAGGCATCGAGAAATTGGTACCACAAGTTTACACATGCCATTATTGCTGTCGGTTTTAGACAGTCACGTGCGGATCATTCGTTGTTCATCTTCAAGCAGGGGCACATTTATATTGCAGCACTAATATATGTAGATGATGTAATCCTTGCAGGTAATGATGAGAGGAAGATTCAAGACATCAAGACATATCTTAATCACAGGTTCAGTATAAAGGATCTAGGTCCTTTGAAGTACTTCTTGGGTATTGAGGTTGCACGTTCGGCTAAAGGCATTGTTCTGAGTCAACGTAAGTATACACTTGATATATTAAAAGATTGTGGCATGGAGGGTTGTCGTCCCAGCTTGTTCCCCATGGAACAAAATACCCGCTACAACCTTGATGAGAATGGTGTTGCCGTAGATATGCTGCAGTATCGCCGCTTGATTGGGAGACTTTTATACCTCACGGTAACAAGACCAGATATTATATATGCTACAAATGTATTGAGTCAGTTTGTATCTTCACCACGACAATCACACATGGATGCGGCATTGAGAATCATACGGTATCTAAAAGGGACGCCTGGACAAGGCATCTTCCTACCTGCAGCTGGAAACCTGTCTCTTGAAGCATATTGTGACTCAGATTGGGGTGGGTGTCCGATGACGCGACGTTCCAGAACTGGTTATTTTATATCACTCGGAGGAGCACCCATTTCTTGGCGAACTAAGAAACAAACAGTGGTCTCTCGATCCTCTGCCGAAGCCGAGTACCGTGCAATGGCAGCCACAGTTAGTGAAATCTTGTGGCTTCGTTGGTTGATGGTTGATTTAGAAGCACGACAAACAGAGCCAACATCGCTTTATTGTGACAATCAGGCTGCAAGACACATTGCTAGCAATCCAGTTTATCACGAGAGAACGAAGCATGTCGAAATGGATTGCTATTTCGTCCGTGAACGCGTTGAGTCCAAGGATGTCGAGCCCCAGAAAATTACCACTTCTGAGCAGATTGCGGACATGTTCACTAAAGCACTTGGGTCCGAACAATTTCGACGGCTAGTTAGCAAGTTGGGGGTTCACGACCTTCACCTCCCAACTTGAGGGGGAGTATTGAGATATACATGTACATATCCGTTGGAGATTTTTTTATATCTTTGGTATATATCTCATAGCATAGATAGCTGTAGGATCTCTCATAGATGGCAAGTTGTTTTTTTGATCCTTAATCAACGGATCTCCTTCTTGTATTGTTGTATATATTTTGGGGCCTTCCCCATCCTTTTTAATAACACAGAAAACAGAGAATATTGTCTCTACTTTTCTTCTTGTTCTTCGTCAATATTTTCAATTTCTGCTGGGTAATTCTCTTACCCGTATCAATATATTCATTTTTACTGATCAAAAAAAAAAATTCTAAATTATTTATATTCCTATTATTTTACTAGAAAAACAATCTGAAGAAATATATAAAATAATTAATGACCACGATGATAAGGCTAGAAGGCTAGACCCATCTTCGTCAATCTCCTATCTAAGCATTTATATTATCATTCAGCGTTCTAGTTGCAACAACAACAACAACAACAACAACATTATTATTATTATTATTATTATTATTATTATTATTATTATTATTATTATTATTATTATTATTAATATTTTAATTTTTATTGTTATTATTACCACAATTTCGAAAAACTAAATATAAATGATATTGGCTTCTTCAAATTTCCTTTACTGTGTATTCTTTTCTCACATCCAATTCCGTTACTCAATGTCATTTAAAATATTGAATTCATGGTATAAATATTGAATTGGACCACATTAAATGCATAAGTATGGTCATGAGGTAGATATAAAACTAAATTGAAAATTAATATATACTAGGAAAAATATTTAATCTACATGCCTCGGGATCTGGGCCATTGAATGATGCTCCTATCTAATTAATTAATGAAAAGCCCATCCACAGTTTATGCAGAATGAGGAGATACTTGCCTAAAATATTAAATTTATTCAAATTTCAAAATTTGTAATTGAATTTCAATTTTGAAAGTTTTAAAACCCGTAACCAGGCATTTGAAAAAGTTATAGAAGTATATATAAGAATCTGATAATGATAGGTTACTTTCCTAATTAGATGCATTTAAAAAAATTTTCCATACATTTTTGTAATTTATCTATACATTTATTTGTTTGATTTTTAAAATATTATCTGTACATTTATATAAAGATAACAATAAAAAAGAGAGAAAACGACAGCTTTTGCTAAAAATAAATGTTGTAGAAGTGGCTCGGGGAGCGGGCCAAGGTGGGGTTTTTTATTTCTTCGAAAAAATAGTAATTTTGTATTGAATAACTTATATATTTATAATAGACTATGTTTTTTTTATTTATTCTTTTGAATTCAGCTTAATATTTCAATTTTCAAGTTCTATCAGTATCTTTCCACTTGAATAAAAATTTAACCCACCTCTCCACTTGAACTTAAAATTCAAAAGAATCCAACTAAATGGGCTCTTCATTCCAACTGGACTTGCCTTTACATTACAGTCCTGATCAGTCCATCAAGGCCCAAAATACCATTTATACATATAAGAAATAATGGGTTGGGCCCAATCTTGAGTAGTGAACCAGAAGACGGAAGGGTCCAGAGTTTGAGTAAACTCACGTCTTCCAATGTTTATATTTAATTCTTTTGTAATTACATTATGTGAGCTAAACTATTCAAATTCTTAGGGTGTGTTTGGTATATGTGGATTTGGGTGTTTTAAACCATCCCAAAACCATATTTGTTTTTGGCATTATCGATCGACCTGGATTCAATTAAGACTTGATGTTGATTTTAGGTTTGTGGAGGATAACTTATGGGTTAAATTAATCCGTCATTTTTTTTGTGGATTTACTTAATCCACATTTTTCACAACACTTTGGAAAGATATAATTGTCCTTGAATTTATTGCAACAAAACTGAATGTGCTACAACTATCTCTTTTTTCTTTTTCTTTTTTCATTTTGTCCGCTGAACTTTTTTTATTTGACATTTCCATAATTAGGATTTATGGAAATTTCTCCATAATTCTTTATGTTATGGTAGTTGTAGCATATTAAATTACTATGTTTTTAAATGACTTAGGCCGTTCACTAAACTAAAATTTAATTGACCTAGCTCTGAGGTTGAAAGTCACTTCTAAAATTGTCAAAATCGCATTACGCATAGATGATTAATTTAATTGGTGACAAAGATGTGTTATTTTTTAATTTTCAATTATTTATGTGATAGTAGACCTAATCATATAAGGTCAATTGTTAATTTAGTCTTGTATCTCTTCTATAGCTCAAATAATTTTCTTAGAAAGCCCAACCCAATTGAACAAATCTTCCAACTAAGTTTCTTTCAACTTTTGTTTCTCGAAGGGAAAAAAGGAAGAATGTTAATGAAATTGGTCAATACAGAATGGCTATGTTTGTTTGTAATCTTTGACTCTTTGTCATTAATATGAATTTTTTAAAATAATTCTATTTGTTTTATTATATTCTTCGTGCTAAAACATTACCCTTGTTTTTATTGAAATATGACTTTCTTCTGACATAGATGAATTTATTTATTGAAAGGTACTGGCTTCATAAATTGGTATATTACATATAAAAAAAAAAGTTATAATAATAATAAAAGACAAATAGCTCTTATAACTTATGAGTATTCTAAAAATGACTAAACATTATGTGAGACCTCTCACAAAGCATATTATGTGAGATGAAATTCATCCAAATTATTTAGTTTCAATTTATTTAACCTTATTATTAATACAAAAATCTTTAAAATGAGCTCACAAATTTTGATCCATAAAACGTTTAACAAGAAATTATTACTCTAATAAAATAGAAAGTTTATTTATTTACTCGTTCAAAAAGGAACAGATTAATTCAAGGACTAATGCCATTAATGAAATCCAAAGTTGGCCCAACATTGACACTAATCTACAAAATATATTCACAAACACAATTAATTTACTTGAGAAATAAAAAATCTTTCATACAATTTCAACTACAGTTTTCAAATTTGACAAAATATATCGTAAACTTATTTATGTTTTACAATTTAAATCACTGTTAATTTTTATAAAAATTTATAGATGTGTTTGGTCGGTCTATCATCGGTCCACCAAAATAAAAGTAAGACTTAATGAAATGTGAATAATATGACGTCATCTATTGCATCATTTGCACAACAATCAACTCTAATAAAATTTAAAAATTCAAAGATGTTTATTACTATTTTTTTTTTTTACAATTTATTCACTCCGTTCTTTATTTGTTAGAATAAAATTGTGATACTGATAGCTAATGTAATCAGATAACCGTAAATTGTAGCTGAAAAATCAACAATAATTCGAATGGCAAAACATGATAAATTTTCTATATTTAAAATTTTCCGTTCAAATTAGAGTTTTATGGGAATTTATATTTATTTTACAAGTACTTCTTACTAGTGTAAGTCCCGTGCAATGTACGGACATATAAATATTACTATTTATATATTTTTATATAAAAATGTTGAACACGAAAAATAATAAATTGTTTTGGAGAATTATGATCTAATTTATTATCCATGAAAGGCACAATCATAAAATTAAAATATTTCGAGTTTGATGTGAAAATGTTAATTTAAAAAAAAAAATCTAAGTTCTCTATAATATTTCAATTTCATTTGGTACCCGTGTGATGCACAAAGAAATAAATTTCAAGTGTTAGTAATTTTTTTATATAAAAATGTTGATCATAAAAAAACAATATAGTTCTTCAAAGTTAATTCAATTTAATCTACTACTCATGTAATTTACGAATTTCACATATTTCTTATTTTCAAAATTATTTTGTCTGACTACTTACTATTTGTTTTTGTCACAATTAACATGGAAAAAACTCATGCAAACATATGTTCAACAACTTATTCATAATGAGTGTAAAATGGTGATATTATTATATATTATAATCACGTTTTGATAATATTTCAACCTCATTTGGTACCTGTATGATGTAGCAAATAAATTTCAAGTGTTAGTAATTTTTTGAAATAAAAATTGTGATCATGAAAAATAATATTATTCTTCAAAATTATTTCAATTTAATTTACTATCCATATAATTTACTCATTTTAAATATTTCTTATTTTCATCATACATTGTTTGACTACTTTATTAATTGTTTGTCATAATTAACATAGAAAAAACTTATGCAAATATACGTTCAATAACTTATTTATAATGGACGTAAAAAGTGATATTATTGTATATTACTCAAAAATAAAATTTCTACATTTAACATACCATAAAAAAATCTATATAATTTTTTTTTTAAGAAAACTTAAAATCAAAATTTATATTTTAGAAAAATCATATAATTGGATGATAAATATTTCAAAATCTAATAAATCTAAAACCATTAAACTATATTACAATAGAAAGTAAAATGTTTTATCATTGCTTATATACTTATGAACTTCATGATACTATAATAATAAAATTTCAGTTTGTATTTACTTTTTGATCATGGAGGAAATATTATTTATTCTTATAGAAAAAAAAATGATACATTTTTTTTGCAAAACTTTTCATGGATATATAAAATACTTTAGACTAAGATATAAATTGTTATTTACAAATTTTCATGAATTTTTAGCATGATATTATTATCATATATATATATATATATATATATATATATATATATAAATCATGCTAAATTTATCATATCAAATATGATGATCATGTTTTTTTTTTTTTTTTTTTTTTTACTTCTTCTTCTCAATTTTCGTGTATGTACAAAATCATTTACATAATCCGACATTATGAAATAAAAAGTGAGTTTTATTAATATAAGTAAAAATATTATATTTTTATGTCATCATAAATGATATTGTTTTATACTTTTAGATTTTAATAAAAAAGTATATGAGTTGATAAGTTTCATACTTCCTACTTATAATATTGTATGCAATAATGCATTATATATATATATATATATATATATATATTGTTTTATTATATTAAAAAAATTAAAAGGTCTTTATGATTTTTAATAAAAATTAATATAATATAGATAAAAGTAAAAGACAAATTTTTGATTTGCCACAATTTACACAAATGACATATATTAAAATTATTCTAAAGGTTACATGTACAAATTAATTTTTGAAAAATGTAGAATTTGTTACCATGATCTAAGGATGAAATTATTTATTCAATTATTCTTTTGATATTGCACTACATAATAAAGGAAAAACTAACATTCCACATTTTAAGGAATAAAAAAAAAACATATTAGTTAATAAAAAAAAAACTAAAATTGAAGCTTGAAAGTGTTTGATTTTGACAAAATTTTACTATTTTGGGAAAACAATAAGTTATCATGTTTTACTATATATATATATATATATATATATATATATATATATATATATCATTGTACAAGTTGGGTTTGTTGGAATATATATATATATAGAGGAATGATCAGACACTGAAGAATGCGCACCGTGCGCACTTCTTTAAGATTTTTTTTAAATTTTTAATATTTCATATTATTTCTTTTCTCATGCTACCACTTCACATATGAAATTCTCATCTCACACATAAACCTAACCTATCATCAACATATGCAATTTGCATTCCACATATCAACATAAATTTTCTTCCAAATCAATTAATCAATTAAAGGAAACAATGAATAATATTCAAGTAATCAATCCTCAAAAAATTCTAAATCATAATCAATGAAATTTTTTATATTTTATATTATTACACACATAATTTTCTAATCATATGTAATTTTTAATATTTTATATTATTATATATATAATTTTTTCTCAGCCTACCACTCCAGGAATTCTCATCTCACACATAGACATAACTTCTCATCAATATCTTCACATACTTTCTTGTATAAATCATCAAAGAAAAAATAATTTCAAAAAACATGAGTTTGTCGTGGTTGTGGACACATATAAATCATCAAACGAAAAATCAATCTCAAAAGCAAGAGTTTGTCGTGGTTATAACATTAATGTACATGACAGGATAAATTGTACTATGATATAATATTTTCTTATCTTTTTTAAAAGTTTTTACATTTAAAAAATTATGGTATTGATTTGTTTTAAATTTTTTTCACATGTGTAGATCCATTATATTTGAAGACACAAAATACAAGTAAATAAAGAGATTTGGGGATTTTGAGGATTAATTGAAGACTTTTTGAAAATTGAGTTGGTGAATATGATTTGTTGATTTTTGAGGATTTGTTGAGTTTGATTCAGTTTGAGAATATGATTTATTGATTTAAGGATTTGTTGAGAATTTATTCTCTTTGTTACTTAATTCATATTTCAATTTTTATTATTCATTTTGAGGATTTCATTCAATTTTTATTATTCATAATTAAATATTTTTCATTCTTTTCTTTAATATATTTTTCATTATTTTCTTTAATTGTGGACTACAATAGGATTGATCTTAAGGATTTATTGAGGATTGATTGAGAATTTATCATATTTGTTAACCAATTCATATTTTGTAATTTGTAACAAATGACTTTTGATGATAACTAAATTTTCATGGTGTAGTATCTGTGAGATGAGAATTTGGAAGAAAATCTATATTGACATGTGAGATGCAAATTGTATATGTTGATGATGAGTTAGGTCTATGTGGCAAATTGTATATGTTGATGGTGAGTTGGGTTTATGTGTGAGATGAGAATTTGATATGTGAAGTGGTAGCGTGAGAAAAAAAAATGAAATATTAAAAATTAAAAAAAAATCCTAAAAAAGTGCGCACGGTACGCATTCTTGTGGTGCGTGCCTGATCATTTCTCTATATAAGTCTGATCATTCCTCTATATATATATATATATATATAATTTTATTTTTGTTTGCAAAAAGTATAAATAAAAGAAATTAAATTTGGAGAAATGCTTCTTGGCATTTTGATATATCACAAAAACTTATATACACCATTTGCATGGATCTAGGATCCATGCACCACTTCTGACCCGGCCCATCACGCGCCCGCACGCGCCTCCACGCGCCTCTAGGTCGCGGATGAAATCCGTCCAAATATGCTCCTAGGTGCCTGACCTTTATGTTATGTTAAGCATACCTTTTAGTAGTGTTAGACATATCATTTAGTTATGTTAGACATACCTTTTATGTTATGTTAACTATACTTTTTAGTTGTGTTAGACATACCTTTTAGTTATATTAGTCATACCTTTAGTGTTATGTTAAGCATACCTTTTAGTAGTGTTAGACATATCATTTAGTTATGTTAGACATACCTTTTATGTTATGTTAACTATACTTTTTAGTTGTGTTAGACATACCTTTTAGTTATATTAGTCATACATTTAGTGTTATGTTAAGCATACCTTTTAGTAGTGTTAGACATATCTTTTACTTATGTTAGACATACCTTTTGTAAGGCTAGTTGTACTTTAGCATTTTTTTTAAACTGACATATTAATACCTTTTAGTTACATTAGGCATACATTTAGTTATGTTAGTCATACCTTTTAATTATGTTCGTTGTACCTTTATATTTATTACATAAATGTATGTTTATGTTGATATAAATGTATAAATAATCTCATATAAATGTATAAGTAATATCATATAAATGTAAATATCTACAACTTGTGCCAAATTAGGGTTTATTGTGCCGAAATTAGGGTTTAGGGTTTAGAGTTAAAGTATGAAATCTGGAAATAATGGTATCACTAATATAACATAAATGTATGACTAATATAATATAAAGGTATGTCTAACACAACCGGTCAGGACCAAAAAAAAAAATGCGCAAAAAAAAAAAAAAAATGTGCTGGGTCAAATAGTGGTGCACGGATTTTAAGATCCGTGCAAATGGTGTACACCAGCCCCACTCTTGATATATTTTCCCGCTAAATTAAAGTGCAGGTGGCGGGGCGGGGCCGGGCCGGTAAGAGTGATGGCGGCAGCTGCTCTTTGACTTTTCCGGCAAAACCATCTCCCTTTTTTTTTGTTCAAACTCTTAAATTATTCCGTCAAATAATCACAACTATTCTCCTACTCAGTCCAAACTATTCTCCTACCTAATCCCACCCAATTTCAATTTCCATATACACCTGGTTTTATTACTTTTTGATTAATTTACCAACCCAAATTCTTTGACTCTTCTGCACCTTTCAATTTCACTATTCAATTCATATTAATTTCCTGAAGAAATTTCAGAAATTAACTTCCTCTCCACGATCATAGTCAATCGATTGATCGAAGAATTTTTTTTTTAATTTTTTTTTTGAAGTAAGTTATGGCGAGTAATGATGGAGGTGGTGGTAGTAGCCGGAAAGAAATAGCTCTGAGGCTGAGGGCAGCGGCGGAGGAGGCGGTGCAGTGTATTGGATTGGGCTTTGATCTGACTCTCGACCTACGCTTGAAGTATTGCAAGAAGCAGCAGAGTAAGCAACGGTCGAGGCTGATCGCCGTCGACGATGGTCAGGTCCGAGATATCGCCATTCCCGGTGGAATTTTGGTGCAGAATGTGCCAAAGTCTATTGACTGTGATAAAGGCGAGCGCATGCGCTTCAGCTCTGATGTTCTATCGTTTCAGCAGGTACTTGATCGGTTCTAATTTTGTACAATATGCTATTTATGTTTAAAAGTTTGTTGGTGTTCCTTGAAGATTTGAATTTGATGCTTTGTGTAGATTGAATAGTTGAAGTTGTCAGTTTGAGTAGATTGCATGGTGTTTAAGATCTGAGTTATGTTATTACTATTGTGATGTGGTGTGATTGAGAGCTTAGGTTAGGCAAAACCAAGGTTCTTGAACAATTTACTTTTGTTTTCATGCTCACTTTATATAGATAGGCCCCTTAACTAAAAAAAAGTGCCTCGACTCTGGATTTATCAAAATTGTTAATGTCGCCATTAAAAAGGACCTCGTGTGGGGACTTTGTGGGGTAAAATGCAAAAGTTCAAGCATCTCGAGAAAAAAAAAGAAGTTCATGTACTAACTATAACGAAACAACTCAATACTTCTTTGTCGTTTTCTTTAATCATAGGCAGTACCAAGCCCTTGTTAACATGTTTCAAAAGTTTAGGGACCAACTGTGACACGAAAATTGTTTAGATACCTATTGAACTAATGTAAGTAGTTTAGAGATCTAAAGATGTATTTATATACGAGAGTGATTGTACGCTTGGTAATGTAGTGCATTTGAAGATTTAGTAGTTAGAAGTGGATGGATTATAGTCAGCTTTTGAATCAAGTGATATTGATTCATTTTCACTTTCTAGATGTCGGAACAGTTCAACCAGGAACTATCACTTTTGGGTAAAATCCCCACAGGCCATTTCAATGCGGCATTTGAATATACAGGTTGTTGGCAGAAAGATGCTGCCTTCACAAAAACTCTTGCTTTTGATGGGGTATTCATCACCCTCTATAGCATTGCACTAGAAAAGTCCCAAATAGTGCTCCAAGATCATGTCAAACAAGCAGTGCCATCATCATGGGATCCAGCTGCTTTGGCAAGGTGAGCAGAAATTATATTATTTGCTTTCGGTGGCATGTGCATGCTCTTATCTTAACATGGATTATCTTCTTCTATTCTTCCTTGAGCTTTTCCATTTCCCCTTGCATAATTGCTCCAGTTTGGTAAAGTGTAGTTGCTTTGCGATCTATTTGTAATCATACTTCAGTGCTTCACAGTGTGTGTTTCAAAATTGTTCAGTGAATGACTAGATTGTTCTGTTATTAGTGCTTGATCACCACCTTTTCACTGGGAAATAGCAGCTTGCATTTCTGAAAATAAGAATGTGTTCATCAAGGGACTCTGATCCTGCTCCATTGATTTCTTTTGTTGCCACATTTTCAGGCAGTTATCTAATGAGTAGTATCTTGCTTAGCACCACTAACCTGTTGTTTAACTGCATGCATAGATGGTCTTTAGTTAGAGATCTTATTTAATTATTGGAATGAAGCTGTGTGAGTAAATATCTTACTTAACCCTTGATGTTTTTATGATAGAATGACACAACTCTTTTCTGAAAACTATAAGTGCAGGTTTATTGAGAAATATGGTACCCATATCATTGTTGGTGTAAAGATGGGTGGAAAAGACATTGTTTATGTAAAGCAGCAATACTCGTCGCCTCTCCAGCCTATTGATGTACAGAAAAGGTTGAAGGATGTGGCGGATAAAAGGTTTAGTGATGCTAGTGGACAATCTAGTGTGCAACCTGATAAAGCTTATGGCCGGGAAATGGTTAGTTCAGTTGCTTCACATTTATGCCATCAAGCATTTTCTATAATCAGATTTTGTTGGTGGTCTATGATTTTTGTCTCGCCTAATCCTTGTTTTTAGATGAATTATTGTCAAACTTTGGGTTTTATGTGGTATATCAAGTTGCATTAAAGTGTGTTAGTTGCTCAAGGAATAGTGATTTAAAAGTAGCATCTAGGGATCTTGATAGATGCAGTGCAAGTTGTATTAGGAAGTGTTTAGAATTACTCAAGGAAGAATGATATAAAAAAAGCAGCATCTACACGTATAGAACCATCCTTTGGCCTTGAAGCTCAGAAAAAAGAGAGCCACCTGTAATTCATATATGGTACATTAAGAAGGATTTTGACAGGACTACACCAAATACATCTAGTCAAGCATCTTTATTAGTGTTTGCCCAAGAACAATTTTAGTTTTCCTTAAAATGATTCATTCAGTTGAGCCGAATTCTCCTCTGAGATCCTTTCAGTTGGTTACCAACTTGAGCTGTTTTCTTCGTCACAGATATTATTAAAGTGTCTTCCGGGATTAAGCATAAACTTGTTGGTACAATAAGCTCAGATCAACTGCAATATCATACAAGGATCTTGGTTTTGTTATTCCCGTTTAAATGAAATTATATTATCCATTTCCCAGTCAGAGTCCCAGTATGCCTTTAGTGCTCATGTCAATAAGTTCCAAGCTAGTTGGTACTCTTTCCAGTTCATACCCACACCCCAAATTTCATGTCTGATACACTATTCTGAAGCACAATATAATTTGCAATGCTTTAACACTAATATTTGATTTATTTTCAGCAAGCAACTAATGAAAGAGGAGTTGCATTCATGGATCCCAGTACACCAAGTTTTCACTCTAACCAAGAGGTAATAATTCTGAGAAACAAATTGAGTTGATGGATGATGGTCATTATCCATTTACTTTTGACAGAGCATTCTGAACTGGGACTTGTTTCTCCACTCTATGCACTACCATTATTTATCTTCATTGGTATCTTAGTCACATGGCAATCTTTGATTGACTCACATTAATCTTTGAACTTTTTGCTTGTTGATTATAAAAATTTCAGGAGATAACTTTCTTCTGGAGGAGGAGAGGGGGAAGCAGTGAAAGGAATATGCCTCATAATAAGTGGTGTCAAACTGTTCAGCTTGAGCCCGAAGTGATCTCAATGTTCTTTGTTCCAATTTCATCACTCTTGAGTGGAATTGATGGGAGTGGATTCTTGGGTCATGCTATCAACTTATACTTGCGATGTAAGCAAAAAGCTCCGTCATAGTTTATCAATGCCTTAGTTTTACATTATCACAACTAGTTCTGTGGCAAAGTTGAATAGATATCATATTGTGAGATGTACTTCTGGATAACCACTTCTCTGTTTACCATGCAAATATTTAATGCCAAATCTATTTTCTTATTTCTAGATCACACATTTTTGTACATTTTTTTATGATGTGCCAGAAAGTAGTTTTAGTATGGGTAACTTCATTGTAACTTCTCAAGTATTACTCTATCTCAATCTCCTGAATTGTGAATCCAAAGCATTGGAGTGATGGTATAGACACATTGACGATCTCACTGTCATCACTGACATGTTAATATAATCATTAGATGGATCAGCTTTCTTAAGGAACAAAAAATGTTCTCTAGGTACTAAGCTTTTTTTTTTTTTTTTTTTGCTTGCAGATAAGCCACCTATTGAAGAATTATATCAGTTTTTGGAATTTCAACTTCCAAGGCAATGGGCACCTGTATTTGGTGATGTTCCCCTAGGTCCCGATCGGAAACAGCAAGGTGCTGCATCTCTGCAGTTCAGTTTGATGGGACCCAAGCTTTATGTTAACACTGATGAGGTAGACTCTAAAAATTCCACTTTGTCTTTGTCAATCCAATCTTCAGACAGTCATTCAATTCCGTGAAATTAACGTCATTTGTGTGTGTGTGTGTGTGTGACGATAGTCTTTTCCATTACTGCTTGCTATTTGAATATCTTTTCTTTTCTTTCATGACAATCCATCCATCCATTAATAAATGGGGACTTTAAATCTATTTCTGATTATAAATCTCTCTCTACTCCCCAATTTATATCTACAACCCCCAACTTTTAAATATCTTTGATAACTTGTATCTATAACCTATTAAAATCCAAAAATATCCTCAACCTACCTGGACTCATCTGGAAACAATCATGTTGTAGTCAATGAAATATATGTCACATGAAAGAAGCTTTCTGGGTAAAAAGATGTCTTTAGCCACCACTTACAATATATTGATGAATACAAACCTCTGCATAGTGAAAGTTGATGAATACAAGCTTTCTTGGTAACAGTTGTCTTTAGCCACCACGTAATTGATTACATGACATGATTGAGAATAAAATTAAGGTGGATTGCTAAGAACTTTATTAATAGATTGTACCTAACTTATGAACGTCATATGCCGCTCCCAACACATCGGTGGGCATAAAATGCCTCCTTGCTACCTTACTGTATTGCCTTCTAATATGTAAGTTTCAGAACTTCATTAACCATGTCTTTTGTTTACATGAAATTTTGAATATTCATTCATTTCCATATACTTGCTGGACCTGTGTTAAGATATTATTTAATCTAATCTATAACTGATATTGTTCCATAGAATAAATCACTCCTCATTCTGCACTGTCTGATTTTTTTTCTTTCACCTGAACAATCAATAGTTGATAAATGGTGTGGCTAAATTTATTCAAACAGGTGGACGTTGGAAATAGACCAGTAATGGGGCTGCGGTTGTATCTGGAAGGAAAAAGGAGTAATTGCTTAGCAATCCATCTGCAGCACCTATCGTCGTTGCCAAAAAGCTTCCAACTCCATAACGACTTGGGTGGAAAAAGCAACTCCTTCGACCGTAGGTATTATGAGAAGGTGCAGTGGAAAAGTTTTTCGCATATATGCACTGCCCCTGTTGAGTCTGATGATGATCTCTCCATAGTCACTGGAGCCCAATTTGAAGTCAAGGAATCTGGCCTGAAAAACGTTCTATTTCTACGCCTCCACTTCTCCAAAGTCAATGGCGCAACAGTTGTGAAGAAACCAGAGTGGGATGGTTCCCCTGCCCTGGCTCAAAAGTCGGGAATTATATCAACTATAATCAGTGGTCATTTCTCCACAGGACAAAAACCAGCTCCAAAGCCATCTGATATTAACGTAAATTCTGCTCTATATCCTCAAGGTCCTCCAATGCCTGCACAAACAGTTAAACTTCTGAGGTATGTTGACACGATGGAAATGACGAGAGGGCCCCAGGACCCACCCGGATACTGGGTAGTCTCGGGTGCTAGGCTTGTAGTCGACAAGGGCAAAATATCACTTCGGGTTAAATACTCTTTGTTAGCTGCGCTTTTGCCAGATGAAGAAGTACCGTTGCAAGGCTGATTGTTTTTGTAAAAAATGAAACAAAGTATTTACAGTAGGAACTTAGTAGTATTTCTTTGAACGGTATTGATACTGACCAAGATTAATTAATGTGTGATCATCCAAATAATCCTTTGGTTTGCATCAGTATTAGGTTCATGTAATGTGTATCATTTTCCCTGTAATATATATGTAGGCAATGCAAAGAATTGAACAGTTGTGAAACTCTCACTCGTCTCTGCTATTTATATTGTCGTTGTGCCTGTATCGCATGTGTTGTGTCCTGAAAGGTAAGCCTTTAAAATTATAGGACATTTTGAAAGTCTTTTTACCTTCTAAAAAATGCATTGTTTAGCCGAAGCATTATTATCTTTAGTTCTATCAAGTTACTAGACTTTTATTTTGTCACATTGAACTCTTATGTAAAATTGTTTTAATACACGTTTATACTTCTATTTGGCTTCATTGAGCATATGAATGGTGACTTATTTCTATATTTTAAAGGTTCATCTTTCATTTGGGAGTTTCTATTTGGGAGCTAGACTCCCAACAAGTTGAGTTGCTTGTAGAGGTTAATGAGTTTGAACAAGTGCAGATGCTATTGAATTTGATTGGGGAGATTGGTTTGATGCATTGAAAGCAATATTGGAATCATAAGAGAGTTCAAAAGTGGAGTTTCCATCAATTGGTTCAATAACACCAACTCTTTAATCTTAATCTTGAGGTTGATATATCATATTTGATATTTGAGATTTTGTCACACGTTGAACGGGACATATCACCCTAACATTATCTTTTTCTAATCAATGAAAGGCAATATCTATTTCTAACATAAGCATATCATGTATACTTTCTTCTGAAAGCTCCTTAAATGATTCATTAAATTGTACGTAATTTCGTTTATAGGTTCAGCAATAGTTCATCTCTTTTCCTTTTCTTTTATCTTGGTAGACGGATAAATACATTCATATTGAAAGAGCAAAATTCTTCATCTTTCTCTAAACTGGTTTCGTGAATCAAATGTATGTTCTAGCATCTGTAATAAGAAGCCAACTCGTAATAGTATATCATAGAATATGAGCAGATCATTTAGAACATGGTATATCTTTTTTTTTTTGTTAATATTATATAGATGAAGCAAGTTTTAGGTCTTAAAATGGATCACTCAACCACTTATTCAATAAAACAACCATTATGACATCTAATCATCAATTGATCATTGACCATGACAATTCTATTTATAATTTCTGGGGCATTTTTTATCTTCATATACATCAAAAGTTCCATCAAAACCTAACGAAAAATCTATCAAAGCAACTTAAAAAGACATTAAGATACCTACCACCAACTGATTGACATTGCATACCAGAATGTCACCATCAAATAGTCAAACATGATAAAACATAAGAAATGATCTGAATCACCATTTTCATTCACTAATTCACGAGTTGGGAGGGTACTATGGACCAGGACTTTCAAGGCTACCTACCACGATTTGGGCAAGCATTTGCAAAGTGTGTTGGATCACCACAAACAAAACACCTCCCAGAAATGGGCTCGCCAGTCGCTGACATGAATGCCACGTCATTTGCCCGTCCTCCACTCCTGTTATCCCTACCACGACCACCTCTCCTACCGGAATTGGACACTGCTCTGCTATTGCTTCCTCGTGCTGTTGTTCCACCACCATTCACGTCATCATCCCAACTGCATTGCAGACAATTGTTAACATATAAACCAATGCTTTGAAACTCTAACTTGTTTTCCCTGTGAATAGAACAGTCCATTTTCTCAGGAAACTGTAATTAATTTGGTTGTTTTTAGCATGCTAACAGTTTTCCACGCTCTGTAGGTCTAGATATAAAGTTTACAACACTGGAGAACGCCAATTTTCTTTTAGCTGATGGTCTTGATCAGGTAAAAGTTGAATTCTATTCAGCGTAAAGGTACTAAAAATGAAGTGGACTACCCTGTCTGCAAAATCAATTCCGAGTCATCTGATACTAACATTAACCCTATGAGATTATATCAACCTGATTTGCTTTGAATGATGTTGGTAGATCAGAAAGAAGACTACGCAACCATAAAAGTACTGGCACAAAAAGATGAATGCCATACCAGAATATGCATGCAATAAATGTGGAAACCCCACCAAAATGGTTGGACCAAAAGTGTCTTTTGTGCTTAAAATTATCTGAAATAAAGAGTATATCGATAATTCATAAGTTCACGTACACAAAAAAGTTGCATCCCTGAGCTTGACATGAATAGAACTTCCTTCCTCTATTAGCCGAAGTATTAGCTGTGCGCATATTGCAAGGTGCTCCGCATGAGATGCATGGGATTGTAGAATCTCCTGTGTAATCAAATGAAGGAAAAATAAAATGAAAGATGAGACATCATTCTATCTTATGCAGGAGACAATATTAACCATACAAAAATTCTAAACTGAAATCAACAGATTTTAGCTTAATGTTTGTAGTGTCTCAGCTGCTGCAGCTAAATTCTGGTTGACAAGATATATATTACCATATTTTATGCAATCATAGACTCATAGTCAAATGCATAAATAAGGGAAATTAGTTAGTATTTGAAAAAAAATTAGTTTCCGACAATTTCTTCTAGGAGTATTATTTAAAAATCTTTTGTAAACTCCAACTTTCAGTGGGTACAGCTTACTACCATCAACTTGAATGGGGAAACTTTTTAGTTGTCAGAATCCATGAAGATGTACAAGGCAGAGGCAAGATCAGAAACTCAATAAGAAAGAAGGAATCTGTATCTAAAGATATTACATACTTCACCTGGGATGCTGAAAATAAAATGGCTAGTAAATTCTATGGATGAAGATATTAGCTCCAACTATGTGTTATCACTCGGAAGCAGTTACAGGGCAATGTCAACTAGATGTACTCAGATTTGGGGAACCACTCACAAGTCTATGATTAAGGTTGAAACTTACAAGAGATTTTCCATGGAGAAGATATAACAGTTTTTCAGGAGACTGAAAGACCACCATAGATCCAAACTTCTCACAAGAGTTAATATTGAATTTGAAGAGGTAATGATTAGCAGGCAGCTCCTTCAATTGGAGAAGTCTTTTAGAAGCCCAAGAAGAGGAGAATGGCCGACTAGCCATTCTGGAAAAGAAATCTCCAGTGGCTCCATCATTGCTGTACACTAATCACCTCAGAGTAACATTCAAGTAGACCTATTCCAAGATAGACAGACGATATACATTGTACATCACTCGTACTCGTGCACATGCTGAAAGATTGATCTTAACAGCAAGTTGAAGAGGAAAAAGCAAAGTTCTCTGAACATGATGTCAAGACAATTCCATCTCATGCTCTCGAATAGGCAACAACCCAAATGCCTATCTATGCTTTCTTTCTAATTCCACTTGTCCAATCATCATTATTTAGTTTCAAATCATAGACAAGATTATCCCATTCGTTTAACACTCTTTCTTTGCCCTGGCCTTAAAATATTTTTTTAAATAGCAGATGGATCTAATTCATCCTCTGCCAAGCAAAAGCTTGATAATTTGTCAAACCCATAGTTCATAAATTTGTCTCCAAGTTCATAAGCTTGGTTATAACCTTTTATTTGTAAATAAACTATCTGAAAACTCAACTGTTGTATCACCTCTTCTGAACCCATTGTAAATTTCATGGCTGTTAAATGATCACCTCATCTAAAAGCTTAAACTATTAATGAGGAGTACCATGTTACATGTATCAGTTAACATTTTCAACAGCAACCGAAGTCCAGAGGAGGATTGGGAGTGCTAAGAAAATGGCCTCTATTATTTTGAAGAGGAAGCTTCCAGTAATAAAACACTCAAGGCAGAAAAAAGATGGTAAACATTAAATAAAGTAGCATAGGCAGATATAACATCATAAACAGAGCAACATTAATAGCAACGTTAGAAAAAAATAAAAAGTAGAGCCATCAAACCATCTTGTGCAGCAGCTTCGTGTGCTCGTGCATTATGACCTCGTGAACTTTGAGAAGCGCCAGAAGATTGCCATGTTTGCCTAGAAGCCTGATTTCTAAAATCACTTTGCTGGGGAGTGCTGGTTGATGATGTTTGTCTTTGTCCTCGTCCTGGAAACCATAGTGAAATTTAATGTAGTGAAATTGGTCTTGGTAATTCTTAATCTTCACTATAAGGGTAATAGATGAAATATACAAGAAAAAAAAAAAATCACTGTTCAACCCTTCAGAAAAAACTCATCATGAAGTCAAAATGGGCACATAACAAGGAAACACAAGGAGCACATTTTTTCTTAAATTTGGCATTACTTCATTAAAATAATCATTATGAGCTTATTATATTCCATGACCCATGTTATAGTAATCATTTAGCTTCACAGTATCCTTGAGTTCTTGCTGTGCTTCAATATAGTTGTTCACTCACACGAATTTTAAGATAACTTCTTATATAGCCCCCCTTCTTCAACATACCAGAAACATTGGAGTTGTTGCGTGATCCAGTTCCACATATTTCCACTAGTTGTCTTAAAGTATCATCACAACCACCAATGCAGCCTGAAAAGTTACAACACTCAGGTTAGGTTGCTGCAATTTAAGCATTCTACATGGTCAGACGTACAAAAAAAAAAAATCATCACCATATCAAGATATCACTATATCAAGATACTGCACAAGCACTATAAGTTCTTTAATAGAAAGTCATCATAAGAAAATTAAGGTCACATTGCAAACAAAACAAGAGAATGCACAGATGAATGGCCTCTGATATCCTGAAGGCCAAATCTTACCCAAATGATTGACATCGTAATCCGGTGGTATTTCCAGCCGACGAAACTTAAACTGAATCATGTAAATGGGTCCTGCAGACAAAGTTAGCATGTCAGGAAGTATATCAAACCTTTCCCAATAAAAGAACTTATAGATAAAGGTTCACATGAGAATAAACTCCAGTATCTGAAATTTACAACACAGAATAGACATCACATCATGCCCAAAACACTTGACAAAAGAATCCCATATTAGCAACCTGGAGAGCAGGTACTGCAAATGTTTGTGGTAACTATGGCTTCTGATATAGATCCTGGAAGCCAGACGACATTCCTGCACTGTAAAGGTAAAGGAGAAATTAGAAAGTTTCCATACATATGAAATTACTTTCATGTCAAGCATATTTGCATTTTATTTTTCAATTAGTTTTTTGACTTCCTTCAAAATTACTTACTGAAATGACTCTACTGTTACATATAATATAGATAATTTGGAAAAGATCAAGTTAATAAGAATAAGACTGTTTTTGGAATTATTGTGAAACTCTGCATTGCATGTTAGAGATGAAATCATGCAACTAACCATTCAATTCAAATGATCATATGAAAGGAATCATGTATTAATGCACACATTTAAATTTCTAAGGACAAAATAGTCATGGAAGGATGACGGAAAATAAACCAAGAACTCATATCCACCAAATGATCGATTCTTGAAAAAAACAAAGATTTGATTTTCTTTGGAAACATCACTTTTAGATTTATATGACATAACAAAGGAACATAGAAAAAAAATTAATTAGTTTCACAAGGGAAGACAACTGAATTGATTATATTGTAATATATTATTCTGATAAAAGAAAATTCAATAATCAAGAAAAACATAAACTGAGAATTGAAAAAAAAAAAAAAAAACAAAACAAAGCTATCAAAAAACAATATAAGAGCATATACTAAAATAATAAAATTATTTTTTCAGGATACACCAAAAATAGAGAAAAAAAAAAAACTTAAATTAATTTTTGCAAGGATAAGAAAAGAGTAGAGAAGACAAGATAAAAATTAAGTTTATTTCATTATATTTTCATGGCATATTTTGTTTTGGTTAGATCAATAGAATTAGGAGTTCAAAAGAAATTGAAAAGAATAAGATAAACTAAACAATTTCTTGCACTAAGACAATCAATCTTGAACCCTAGATCAGAAGTTAATATGACTTGCCTAATCTTATTATCATAGCAGATCAAAAGCTTTAGTTCAAATCATATTAGTCCTAATGAAAATAATTATATAACTTTACATCTGTTGTTCCATCATAAGCTAAGTACTCTTAGAGAGATTATAATTTCTTAGAGAACAAATCTATTTATCAAATATTATTTTATTTAATCCACTATAAAAAATGTTAACATTTGAAACTTAGTTAAATAAATCTTATCACTTTGTAAAACCTGTTCACGCCTCGGACAGCAAAAGATAGATAGGTATAGCGGGTTAGCAAAAGGATGCAAGAGACAAGAGTCAATTCGGACCCAATCTTGGATAGAATCACATTTGGATTGATCCACCAATCCCATAACTGTCATTTTCACAATTGTTCAATCGTGTTACTGTTTTGCATCTGATGATTATAATTGATATCTGATTAAATTCAACCCACATGGTTGCTGTTGTAAGTCATGATCTAATATAATCAGAGTCTACACTTTTAGTAAAATGCAATGCAAGTTAATGTCCAATCCATGGAGTCCAAACCACATTGCCACCATTTCTATATAGGTTAGCTAGGTGTGGTCATTAGCTATTTAAGTCACACGCAATTGAACAATGAAGCACTTATTTGAAAAGTCAAGAGTAGTGGATATATTCCTAAATGTTGTAAAGAGGCACCTACTTGAGGGAAGCCTAAGCACCCGACCATGAAATTTCCGTCCTGCAAACACAATGAGGAACCATCAAATGCAGAAAAATAAAGCAAATAACCTTCTTCCTATCCAAATTTAAAAGTAATTACATATAAATAAAGATTCTATAAAGACCAACAGTCGGTTCATACACCTATACAATACAAAATATATGAAGAGAGAAGAGTCAGCAAAATAAAGTTCTTAAGGTAATATTAACAAACATTTGATGAATAACTTTCATGTGAATATATAGTGTGACTTTACCATTTTTCAAGATTGGAAGAGCATCACAGCAAAAGATATACATGTTTGTGATCGTGACATAGTCTAATGGAGCCAATGGATGATTTGGACCGCTAATGACCTAAAAGCATGCATTACACTTGGAAGAAATAAGACAGTTTAAAGTTCGAGCTGCATTCCTAATAGGAAAATATATTACACCCAAAGGGAAAGGAAAAGGTACTTGCACAGAGAGCCTTGAATAGAGAAGTAATATTAAGTCACTGCAAACAATCGAATGGACTTATGGGGTAGTTTGAGCTACATTTGACACACTGCCTGAACTATTTCAGCATATAACACCGAATAAGAACAAACTGAGGTTACACTGTCCTTACAAAATGTCTGGATAACTCCCATGTTATTTTTTATGCCAGCATTAATCTAAAAATGGGTATCAGAAAATACCGGTTTTTTCCTGAGGACCATATCTGATTCTTGGCAGAGACCACATTTCCTAACTACTTCTCCAATTGCATGCTGCTCAGTTCCATTAGATCTGTTTGATCTGCATAGACAGTAAATTGTTGTTATTGAAGGTTCAACATTCTTGGGTCATGAAAGAAGGTCCAACATTTACCTCTCAAAGAAAACAGCCATGGCTTCAAACAACTTTCCTTTGTTTATTCTAGCCTGTAAAGAAGCTTATGAATAAAAGGAATGGAAAGAACCAAAACATAAACTGCTGAACTGTACAGATGGGTAAAACCGTAAAAGAATTTGTATACTAATACAAGTGACGAACATTAACTTCACACAATCAAATGAAAATAAATGTTTCTCGTTTGACTTACAATCAAGAATTGGACTTCCACATGCCTGTCACAAAATTTCAGATTAAACATGCATGCATATGCACATGCATCTACAGGTATGTACGGCTGCATGCTTTATCAGATACAGATAACAAGTCATGTTCTTGCTGTCTAACTGTATGCTTCATTCACAAGTCCATACAAGTTCAATGTTCACAGAGATATTTCCAGCACATTGCAAATGTGCACTGTTATTTGTTAATGCTGTAACAAAGTAGTCCTTTGTAAATGCATAAACCCAGATTAGCTACATGCCAAAAAAATAGAGGAATCCGGTAGAAGAAAATATCAGATATAGTATCTCTCGAGAGTAGAGAAGAGAAACAAAAAAGAAATATCACATTGTTACAGTAGGACAAACTTACATCCACAAAGCAGGCTTTCATCTCCTGTAGACAAGTTGCCAAAACTTCAGCCTTGCTCTTTGCTCCCATCTTAACTTGTTTCATATCTTCCTCCATCTTAGCACGTAAGTTTGGTTTCCACAAATCTTTACTGGTCCAGTGAACCCAATCATTGAATAAGTTCTTATGTTTATATTATAACAGGTGCTTGTTTTATCGTGTGATACATGATTAGTTCTCAATTGCCAGCAAGGGAGCTTAAATGTTATTATGCAAATGAATATTAGGTTCCTATTAATGCTTAAAGAAATTAAGATCACAAACAAATTGGCTTTATTTTATCATTAAGTAATGGGACCAACAATAAACAAAACTCCAAACTACCACAACTAACATTCTAATATGATTACCGACTGATCTTGCACCTGCTAGAATTCCCATGGCTAAACTCAATTCCTCCCCTTCCCCTTCCAATGAGTATAAACATGTGCAAGCCTATGAGTCAGATTAAATAGGCAAAAACAGCCATGACTGAGAAGTCAGATTTAAAGTGGTATAATTGGGAATTGTAAAATCAAAGATTTGAATCTTACTTCTTGGGAGTTATTTTATAATTTATTACAGGATATGACAATTAGGCAACTCAAACAATGTAGTCAACTGGGAACCAAAAAAGAATGTGAATACGTATATTAGGGTGACAGAGGTCCAATTAAGGAGTAGAAAGCATGGGAAGTTGGATCTTCTTTTGGGCGATTAAAGAAGGCAAATTAGGTAATTGATTGCCTCAGTAAATATTCTATTTTTTTTATGAAAAGAGCATTTCAAGCGTCCAGACCGATGTTTTTTCATTGTAGGGCACAATGTTCTAGATTATGAACTCCATGGTGTGTGCACTAATCAATAGGAATCACTCCAACAATGCATGCCAAGATGACATTCTTTTTGAAACCAATATTAACAGAATAAACTCACCCCATCTCATCATATCCCATTACAAGTGCCTCACCCTGCAGTTACATAAAACTTACATTAGAAGTCTGGCACTTTATTAGTGTAGTGGTATTCTTCCTGGTTTCAAATTTGATAAACCATGACAAGTATATCATAACTGTCATTAAACATTAAAGCTTCAAGAAGAATTAAAACCAATCTATTAAATTTATAAAGAGAGTGGAGATAGAAAGATGCCAAATTTCTACACTTTTTCATACTCTAGATAAGTAACTAAAATTCAACCAGAACCTCCTTCAAAGAGCAATAAAATATCTGTATCATCTGTCATTATCTTCTGAACTAATATTATAAGATGCTTGAACAAACAAAGCATTGAAAATCCCAAAAAATAGACTAGCTACACCAAAAGCAACAAAACATTAAATAGGCAGCCGGGGTGAATAACCGTTGGAAGGTGGAACAAAACTTGTCAACCTTAATTTTTGAATTTTGGAAGCAGAGTTTATCAGAGAGATTTATAAACAATAGAACATCAGCTCTTAACATTCAAAATGCAGAAAAGCATTCAGGTACACAATTTTCTACATGTCATGAAGAAAAGCATAATCTGTAAAAGCTCAGCAGTTTGAAATAAGACACTTCAGCCATCATGGTTGCTTATTAGCTTCAGAGTTAACAAACAACAAAGGCATGCAAGTAAAACCAGGTTACTAGAGATGTGCATAGAACCCATTTATGTACTAAATTTCTCCACAACCTATGCGAACACCCACCATTTCTATACTCTTAGGGTATGTTTGTTTCAGGTTTCACAAATCCGGATTTGGGATTTTAAAATCTCAAATCCTTGTTTGTTTACGGACTTAAGTCAAGGATTATGAAATCTATCAAAATCCTACTCTATTTAAAAAAAACACAATAATTAACCCTATACTCCAACCTATTACATCAACTAATAATATAATATTACACTTACTAACTTTTCCAGCATTGATTTGACATCTACAGTAATAATCCTACCCTATAAAATCTCATAACAAACACAGATTTTAACTATTCACCTTTATTTATAAATCCCAGGATTTCAAAATCCGGATTTCCCCAATCCTACATAAACCCAAAACAAACATACCCTTAATGATTTATTATGAATGTCAAAAGTATCAGAAATCTAGGCAATCAATTGGAGTAATCTCGCCCATGCTTTAAATACATGTCGCGGCATTTGGGGAATAATACACTCTTCAGCTCAACTTGTCCTTGGTGGACTAGATGGAAAGGGCAGGGGCATACTCGAGTGCCATGTATTCTAATCTTACGATCCATTGACATCATTCTAACGATCACTCTTAGTTGTTTTGTTTTTGGACTGGGGATGCGGGAGGATAGCACTTTTAGAAACTGAGGTACATGCCATATAACAGTTGAATCATAAATTTAAATTAGTTCCCCAAAGCAATTTTTTTATTCTGTATAGACTGTATTCCTAGAAACATTTGATAACAAAATAGGATGTAGATTAAATTTTGATGCCAAGCAACTCTTGTCTAAAGAAAAGGGGAATGGAGCAGTGCTATTGTTATGATAAAACAAGAAAACAAAAAACAACTTAGAGAAAGGAAGAAGTTACAAGTTTTGTAGGTGAGAAACGCATGTTTGAATCTTTAGTGGCATAAAACCGATCAAGAAGCTTTTTTATGTGATCATGCATTGTCGCATCTGTTCCAATGCCAGCCTATCAAAGTCATACAAAAGATACATTATGGCAAATGGAATTTGTAAAGTTTTTCCATGGGTGTCTGAAAGTTAAGAAAAATAGATAAGAGATGTCTTTTCCTACACAATACATGCATTCCTTACCTCCTCCATACGACTTAGTAAATCAGCCTCACTTAGAAGTGGTGGAGGTCTGGTAACTCCAGAATCAAGAGTCAAAGTGGTGGGTGTAAACTGCAAGAAACCATCAAGCACTAAATATGCATTAATCATCAAAGGAACAGTTGGCTGAAATCTTATATTGAAAGTGTTGAGCAGTTCAGAAAACATGAATGTGCCTCTGGGCCTTTTCTTGTTTGAATTTATCCCATTTTCTGCTGACAAGGCATGTTGATCTTATATTTCACTCTTTCAAGCTACTTTGTCATTTATCCAGTCCAATTTAATAAACAAATAAATTTCATACCTCAGTCATGAAGCATGTATAATCCAGTGAAAATTTATTCAGGTAGCATCTCAATGTGACAACTTCAGACAACTATACTCCAAAATTCTAAAATAGTTTTATTGGGAAATGCTATACATATTTGTTTTGATATTTAATGAAGGAAAATATCCAAAGTTTGGCAAGCCATATTCAATAAGAAAAAAATTTCACAGTAAGGATGGAGATAAAAACAACCAATCAGCTCACTGCAAGTTACAAAAGCAGTAAATTTTCAACAAGTTAGCCACATCCTGGACAGAAAACTTTTACACTCTAGAAAAATTCTCAATAGCTTAACACATTAAAACAAATTAATGGTTTAACTGAATTTCCGTCACAAAATGGAAAAAAGAAAATGCATCAAATCTTTAATTCTAATCATCAGAACAAAAAAAAAAAAAAGTAGAAACCAGAAGTGCATCAACAAAGGATGAGATTTTTCTGCAGTACAATGATAGAATGGAATCAATGGATTAAATAACTTTGCACATTAGTCCATTAAATGTCTAAAAAAGTATCTGAGGGACATCTAACCAACCAATGAAGTACCAGTTTTAATATTTGAAATCAAGATTAGCTTTCTAGACAAGGAATTAAGTATGCCTTCACAAAAGTCTGGTAAAAAGTGAGATGATGAAGCAAACCTGTTGCTCGCATTGGTATGTTGGGATCACTGAACCTCCCCATGATTCAAATCGATATACATCCAGGTAATTTTTCTGGAAAATACAAATCGCCACAAGTTCATTTTAGCAACAAAAAAAATTACTACTAACAACAAAGGAAAAATCGATTATATATGTTCAGCATCAAGTGGGGGGGCTAAAAAAGCAACATATAACGCTGGAGAGCATTTGGAGCCACCCCACAAAATGTTAATACAGTATCTATATTCAGATGGACCCATTTCCTCAGAAGTGTCAAAATATTCTGCTAATTACCTAAATTTCCCCATTAAGTGCATCATTTGACTGCCAAATTTACATAAAATACTTAGAGCAGTATATGGAATCATTAGGTCTAAAATATTTTTGTGAGATTATTTGACTAGATTCTCTGCAAGAATGTGCTAAAAATGAATGTGTTCACTACAAGTTGAGAGACAGAGTAGACAAAATGATTTGAAATTCTTTCCGTAAGACATGAGTGGGGTTGTTTTCTTACTTACTTTCAAATTGAAAAATAGTGTTTCTAAAAACAGATATGGGCTTATTGAAAAATAAGGTGTACGCGCTGAAATAATTGAAACCAAATGCAGAGTGAATATAGGGTTGTATTTCTGAAAATATCTCAAAAATTCGAAAATAAATCTATTTGGTCTACTCTGCAATTTGGGTGTTGCCTTTTCAAATATCCCCTGAACATCCTTCCTATAACAGAAATAGCTTAAATAACTGATTGCAATCAGTTTTACATGGAGGAAATTATTGCAAGTTCATATGGTACTGAACTAATGAGGTAAAAGTTAATCAGATACACTAAATATAGTCAGTGGCTAGTGCAACCACTACAGAACTTAAGAAGTAGAGAACTCACAGCAAGTATCACTCTCCCAGATGCAGAAAATTGTTCACCCGCAATGTCAATTTCAACTGTGGTTTCAGCAGCTCTGGCTGGTTGAGAAACGCAAGCTAGGAAATGGCGAACAACCAATTCATACACCTTCTGTTATAGATTAGTATTACACTTAAAACTCTCAAATGCCTCAAATTCCCAAATCAACAAAAATGATTAATACAGTGAATGAGCTTTATCTGAGTAACTTCACCACAGTAAACGAAAAAAAGAATTGTCAAAAAGTGGTACTAACATGATGATCCTGACTCCATTGTGATTCTCCAGCAGAAAATTTTGTTGGGTGAATGGGAGGGTGGGCCTTGTCATCATGTCCACCACGACTAGGATTTCTCCAGAGACTAGCTTCAGGATCCAGCAACCGCTGGGCATATGAGCCCCATACAGGGTGACCTTGCTGTTCTTGCACTGTTGTCTACACCAGACAAGAAGAGGTTCAATAAATTCTAGAAGATAATAAAAGCATACTGATAAGTTGAACTGCGCATGGTCATCCTGAGCCAATTTTTTGCGAAATTGTTTTTTTTTTTTTTTTCAATTATCTCGTAAGCTTTAAATGTCGGATGACATGAGCATTGTATGTATGTCCAGGAAAATGTTAAAGACACAGTTTAACATGTCAATGGACATGTTATTGCTTTACACTTTGGTTTAATATTCAAAGTTAACAATTCTACTCATGGTGATCGAAAGTTAATCTTTACATGTAATATATACCATCTAGATTTTCCCTCAAAATAATAAACATGTGTCAGCTGCATTAGCCATGCATAACTATTGTTCTTCTTATTTGCCCTGAAAGAAGTGCACTCACTGAACAAATTATTCAAAGCCACAGGTGAAAGTTTTTTACGTACATGCAGATCCGTTCCCACTGCAAAGCCATCAGTCTCCGTGCGAGGATAACTGATAAAACCAGATTGATAAAGATCTTCCGCCACCTATATGGAAGAACAGATAAGTAAATTTGTGCTATAAATGACTTGAACAATGAAGAGTAAGACAATTAAATAATTGAAGAGACAATTATGAAAAAAAAAATCCTGTTGTTTGACCTACATAAACAATTTTAGAGGACATTTGAGCAGTTTCCATCATTTACAACATATTCAACACATAGATGCAGGCACAGCCTACACAAGTGTCACATAAAAAATATAGCATACTTAGGGACAGACAATAATGTTGGAAAGGTAACAACATTATGCCCCTGAAAATTTCTATGCAAGGGTGAACAGAGAACAATATGGCATATTATTGGCAAGCAGAAGCTAACCTTCATGGTCTGTGCTGAACTCATTCTGAAATAGCGAGCAGCCCGCTTTTCAAGCTCTATCGTACTCAAAGGATGAGGAGGATATTTAGGCTTCTCCTGCTGTTTAACATTTGTTACCTGGAGGTCAAAGTAATCATGAGTGCAACAAAACAACCAACAGCAATGACTTTATTCTCAAGAGTCAGTATGCCTTCAAAGGGACTCACAGTCGCAATGGGTTCCTGGACACACATTTCATATATTATTGTTGCGCAAGTGTAATCGAACAAATGTCCTCGCCTGTCACAGGACAGCACCATGAGACTTCAATATTGAAACAATTGATTTTAAGATGGTTGTAAATTGTAATATAATTACATCCAATTAAATGTAGCTGTGCCTTCTTCTGAATTATGAGTACAGTTAATAGTCCAAAACTCTTCCGGTTCATGTGATTGGATTTCCCAGAACCTCTCCACAACAAAGCCCAAGGTGGGAAACTGCAGGTAATCACAACAAGCACAAAGCATGAACATCAAAATGTTTGACAAATTAGAAAGAAGTCAGCAGACAACCAGGTCAGAACTATTGGAAGACGAAAGAGAAAAAATATTGTCCAGGGTCTGATTAGGATAAGAAGCCCAGATTTGCTTAAATGTGGTAAAAATGAGTTGAAAGATGCAAAACATAAGTTTGTAAAATAAAAAACAGTAATAATCAACTGATAAATCTGAACATCTCAGTTATCTTCTCACTTGCAGTAGAAATGAGGGAGTGCCTTACCTGGCAGGGACCATAACTTAAGACAACATTTGTTTCATCTGAAGCGAAATCAAGGACAAAAGCATCTCTTAGAAGCATAGTCTGAAACCGGGTGAAAGAAGCTCCTATTCGAAGATCTATTTCCTGCATAACATTCTCAAGTCCATGAATTTCTTTAATATTGAGATGTGAAGCAAAGATTGTGGCGAGGAGCCCAATGTTATTCAAATACAAAGATATTTTGAAGGTCGCCAAGTTCTATATCCAACACCTTTCACTTGTAATAAAATAGAGAAATGGTGATAAAAATACCAGGTAAGTTGAGTACAAAGCAACAACCTAAATACAAGGTTGAAGAAAGTTTTCACAGATATAGTTTAATAATCATACTTGGTGAGCTTACAGAGACTCACTTGTCGAACATCTACCGCATCTGCAAGCAATTGATCAGGTTGACGAAGGTTCTGAACTGCAGTTTTTATTTCTCTGAACATCGCAATTTTTTTCACTTTGTATAAGCAAATATATGTGAAAACATGCAATTGAAATAGACAAATTTATAATATTATCCAGCAATCAAAACCTATCGGTAAGGGAAGAAAAACGAGCTCTCCAGATGTTGAGATTTCGATTTGCTCTTGTGCAAACTTCAACCACCTCAAATGCTATATTTTCTCCTTCCATGTCGTAATCAAGCCACAAGATAAGCCACTGACACTTTCTAGCTTCTTCCTCCAATGTCTTTTCGATGTCTGTTTTATCCTAAATTAACCAAAATTAGAGTCACAAATCTTTCAGCTCAATCAACATCAGAGGTGAAACTATAAAACTCATTCAATTGATTTAGCTATATTCATCACCACATCCTCCTAATAGAGAGTTGTAAAGAATTCCCAAATACATAAACGTCATAAACATCATAAACATTCTTTCATGTGAAACAAAATTAGGGTCTCAATTTCTGTTCCTTGCATTTTCGAAAACTATGAGGATGACCAAAAGATTCTCAAACAATTGCCATTAGTTCAGAGAAAGTTACAGAATCTTCCAACATCATAACATATAGCCCAAATACTCGAAACCTACTTCTACTATATTATATGTGAAGACAGAAATTTATTCACTACATGTATGAATGCAGCCATAAAATTAAAAGAAGTTACAAATTATCCAACAATGGAAGTTTACATAAATCCACCACAGAACTCAAAGTCTAATTTTTTATGCACACTTAACATCAACTAATGGAGTACTTTCCTAATCACACTATCCACTATCCACTATACCTATTTCAATTTCAATTTAAATTCAGAACCGCCTAACTTCCCAGAACCAACAGTCTGAGCGACCCTTAGACTGATAAAACGCGGAACATCCCCTATTCATTCATACATTTCATTCTCTATTTAGCCCACTTCAAAACAAAATGAGGGAAACGGTATCAGAATCAGAACTGTAACAACAGCTGCTGCTAATTCACTCAACAATTAGAATAGAAAACCAATTCCACGCACGGAAATAGAAGTCCAACCCACAAGATAGAACATTAGAAGGGCAAAAACTTTGAGCATCACCTGAGGCACGTATTTTCTGACGGGGGCATGGTAGAGATCGACAGGGTCACAAGAGTGCCATTTCCGATAGCGATCGTCAAAGTCGAGCTCCATGAGATGGCCAGTAACAGAAGTAAATGACATTTGTAATGGCTGGTTGTTAATGGTGTAGTTGAATTCGAAAATCTTGTTGTATCTGGAGCGCCCTTCTCTGACTCTAAGGCCGCCGCCAGAAGGATTCTTTGAGAGTATTCCGGCGGCCGCTTTAGCCACCGAGGGCTTCTCCGCCACGTTCAGCGCTCTTATCGTGCGCCCACCGCCTGCCATTCCGAAAGTGGTCTCGCAAAACGGGTTGATGCTTCTGCTGTTGTTGCCTAATGCCAATTTCACTTTCCCGCCTCTTTGTTGTTATGCTGATTTACTTAATTGCCCTTTGGTTCGGCCATTAATAAGACTGGATTAGGGGCCGTTTACTGCTTTGCCCCTTGTCCAACTATTGTATGAGTAGCGCCCACCCAATCAAAGTCGGGTTATTATGAGTAGGTGTGTGAATAGACTAGGTTTAGTTGGATTTTTGTTTAGTCTAAATTGTTTTGTGGATAATTTTGCCATAAAATCTATTAAAGATTTATTAAAAGCCTACAAAATTATCTAGTTTGAAAACAGTTTAAAATATAAAAATTTTAAAACATAAATAACTATAAACGATATCAAATATAATATATATTTTATATTAATATTATGAGTTCAACTCCTATGCAACTTGTGCACGGATCAGTGGATCCATGCACAACAATCTGGACCGGCTCCTGCCCCACTCGCACCGAGGACGCGCTCCATATGGCGGGCGCGTGTTAACACGCGCCATTAAATTAAAAAAAATTTTACTTTCACTGTTCATCATCTCTGCGCGGCGGCTTGGGGAGAAAACTGCAACATCGATTGAAAAAAACACGAAGGTAACCTCTTCTTCGACCATGAAAACATACTAATACTCTAATTTAATTTCGATACATTGATATAACGTCCAACATTGATAAAATTTCGACCATACTATTTCTGACAAAAAAAAATTCTGCCATTGATACAGTGATTGAAGGTTTGAAGCCGATAAATTGATTGATGAAGGTTTAAAGCTGATACAGTGTTCGATTACCCATTAATTGAAGGTTTGAAACTAATGTAGTGTTCGAATTGAAGATTCAAGGACGAATCTGAAAAAATATGGGAGAAATTACTGGTAATTTAAATTTAAATCCATCTAATTTCATACAGTTATATTAAGTTATATACTGTTATGTTAAGTTATGTAATACTGTTGTGTTATTTTAGTGATACAATTGTGTATATTGAGTGGTTCTATTATGTATAAATTAGTGGTGTTGTCATAATATTTCAATGACAATTTACATACAATTGCAGAATCTATGACTGAGATTATTGTAGAAGATGAAACAAGAAATGTTGAAGTTTTTCCGAGTATTGCAACAATTGAAATTGATTCACAGAGTAGTGAATTCGTTCATGACATTGAAGATATTGAAGCCCTATCTGGTTCACTTATTGGATACAAACGGAAGACTATTGATGAAATGTATGAACTCTACAAAAAACATTCTCGTTTGATCGGATTTGGAGTACGGAAATCAAACAGTAGATACTCTACAATTGATACATCTATACTACTTGGGAAAATATATGTTTGCTCATCTGCTGGATGCAAAAACAAGCAAAAACAGGTTATGTACTAGTGTATGAATTATATAGAATTGTTATATTAAATTATGTAATATTGTTTTGTTATTTTAGTGATACGGTTTAGTTTATTGAGTGGTACTGTTGAGTTTATCGATTGGTACTGTTAAACTATTTGAATGACACTATACATACAATTACAGATTTCAACAAAGAAGTCAAAAGCAACAAGGACAAACTTCAAGGCATCACTTACAGTCAAATTGAATGATGAAAATGAGTACGAGGTAGTAAAACATAAGACTATGCATAATCATGAACTGACAAGAAAAGAGTGGAGTCATCTGCATCGTTCAGAGAGACGTTTAACAGAAGAAAAACGTGCAGCAATTCACACAATGATGGAGTCAGGAATGAAACCGTCCGACTCTTACCGTTACATGGCATATGATTTTAGTGGAGAGGATATAGTTGGGCACACAATGAAAGATCACTTGAACTTGGTGCATCGAATAAAAATGAAAAAAAATTGAAGCAGGTGATGCACAAACAGTTTTAGATATGATACAAGAGCAAGATGCAGAAGAAGATGGCTTCTTTTATAGAGTAAAATTGGATGACGAGGGCAGATTATCCAATATGTTCTGGAGGGACTCTATGATGAAGGAAGATTATGCATTATATGGTGATGTAATGATATTCGACACAACATATAGGACAAACAAATACAATTTGATTTGTGCCCCCTTTGTTGGTGTCAATAACCACATGAAAAATGTCATGTTCGCTTGTGCATTCATTTCGGATGAGAAGATAGAAACATTTGAATGGTTGTTCAATGTGTTGACATCAGATTTTGTAGAGTACAAAATCCTAGCCAAACACCCAATAAATACCGATCCGGCCTGAATAAACCGAACCGAACAAGAAATATGAAATCGAATAAAATAAGAGAGAATGGCCCGGTGCCTACTCGGGCAAGTTTGATAGGCTGATTCTGGTCGGTCAGTTTTGGCCGGCCAAAACAATTTTATATAAGTATTGAGAGTAAATCACTCTTTTAATTGCCTGAATACAATGATTTTCAAACCCTTTTTACGAGGTTTTTGGCCCTATTTATAGGCTAATTTCAAGATATGAAACTTGGAAAATAAGAGTAAAATCCCTTGATCTTAGGGCGTATACAAGGGAAGAAAAGATTAGATCCTATCTAAATGGGATTAGATTTGGCCTTGATTTGTTTTCTTTCTTGAAGATTTCTCGGAGCAAGTCTCGTCTGCTCTTCTTACGTAGGTCGTCTGATCTGGTCTCCTGGTGAACCGTATTGGTCGGGTCAGTCGGACATCTCGGGTTTATTGAGAACTCGACCTATTATTACTGGTCTGCTCGGTTCGGTAATGTCTTCAGTGGAATGCTAGGCTCGGGTAAGTTTTGGTCGGGGTATAACATTAGCCCCTTTGGCCGTGGTCAGACCTTGGTCTGGCCGAGGCCTAAACTTGTCCAGCTCTGCCGCAGCAAACTGCCCCCGAGACGCTGCTCGTCTAACATCCGCATCGGATGCCATGTGTCGAAATCTGGCCACGTGTCGCGATCTCGGTGATCGAAAGTCGTAGAGACGTCGTGGTCCCCTATAAATAGGTGAGAAACAAACTCTTTTCTCCACTTTCTTTTTCCGCGATCTCCCAACACTCGTATTTTCCCATTTTTACTCCGAGCAGAAAATACTGACCTTAATTCTCCGTTCAAGATTTACCGCCCTTCAACGTCAAGGTATATATACTTTTCTTATAACTTATGGCTTCAGATTCGTCTGCTGGTGGTTCGGTGCAGGATTATGACCAGGGTGTCAATCCTACTACCGAGCCATCATATTCGTGGACTTCCAGTTCCCCCGGCGCGTCCTCTCCGTCTGACCCAGAAACCACTCCGTCTGATCTGCCGGTAAACCTCCCCGGCCATACTCGTGACGACCCGAACTCCTCGGCTCGGGACCTAGGTGAAGCTAGTACGTCAGGGCGGGATATCGCAATCATCCCTGAGGGAATCCCTGTTCCCTCTTCTAGGCGACTAGTCAGGCGGAACGCTTCCAACCCCGACTCGGAGGCTTTTGATTACCCGTCGTTCGTGACCGCGTCCGAGCTGAGCAAATGGCGTACTCTTTTTGATATTCCGGATCGAGTTACATTTTCTGTGCCTCATCCGGCTGATCGGATGGATCAGCCGCCAGAAGGTCAGGTCGCCATAAATGTCCGGGCTTTGGAGGCCGGTCTACGCTTTCCCCTTGCCCCTACTCTGGCGGACTACTTGCAGCATTGGGGAATCGTCCCTGGCCAGCTTCACCCCTACGGGTGGTCGTCCATCATTGGCCTGGTGGTGATGTTCTGGTATTACGGCCTCGGGGTCCCGAGCCCCCATGAGATTGTCTGGATGTTCAAGTTGAAAATGGTTCCTGGTTTGAGGAACCATTTTTACTACATGTCAGTGAGAAAATACCGACCTCAATTGGTGCGGTGTCTGCCGTCGCCAATCAAAGACTGGCGCGGCAAGTGGTTCTGGGTCGGAGGGAACTGGATCGAGTCGTCTGCTCGGGTTTATTACCCGACGCATTTCGGCGATGCTCAAGGTATCCAACTTTCCATTGTTTAATTCGATCCTCTTTTCTGATCGTTTAACTTTTCTTTGTCTTGCAGAGATCCCGCCGAAGAACCTTGTCCTCGGCGATTCCTTCCTATGAAAATTGTGATATCTTCGTGATTTCTCCTCAGAGGGTCAAAGACACTATAAGATTCTGCTCACAGCAGAGAATCTCTTCAGCTCGGGCCTAGTATTGCCGTTTCGCGCCGCCCCATCACAAATTCAAGGTGAGATCTTCTTGTGATTTGTTGTATGAATGTATATGTTCTCGTCATCTTCTAATCGGGTCTTCGTCGTTCTTCAGTTTCTCTTCTCGGCCAAGACATCTCTCTGAGGATGGATCCCACCGAGCATCTTCGCCAACGCGCCCAGCGTGCATCAGCCCCGGCCCGGGGTGCCCCCGCTTCTGTCCGAGGCCGGGGTGGACCTGCTCATAGTGCTTCGTCACGGGGCACAGTTGTCCGGCGGCCGTCGGGCTCCGAACCGGCATCAAACAAGAGGGCCCGACTTGAGGAGGGTGGCCCTTCAGCTGCTGGCCGATCATCTGCTCGGTCAATGCCTGCCTCCAACTCAGGGGCGAACTTGGCTGGGTTGGTCAGTATCACTGGCTGGGATTCCCGGCGGGTCGCCGAGACCGAGGAATGGTTGGGGAGAAGACCTCCGTTCCAGATCAGCTTCACTCGTGCTCGCTCCCCCTCCGAGGACACAAACCTTCCTGCCGGGGTAGCAGAGGCCATGGAGGCGTCTACTCGGGCTTGGACCGAGAAGCTAGAGGAGTATGCCCAGCATATGACTGGTATCGATATTGGTACCTGCTTTTCCATCCTCCTTGCCCAGGCTTCCGTCTTCTCTTGGAGAGCCCTGGCCTCACAAGAAGCTGCTCGGGTGTGCTTCGAGCGTTGGAGGGAGGAGCTGCGCGACGCCCGGGACGAGCTGGCCGTCCTTAAGGACGAGAAGGTCACTCTCTCCATCAAGCTAGCCTCCTCCCAAGAGCGGCTTGATGAGGTTACCCGAGCAGCCGAACTTGACCGGCAGAGGGTAGCGGATCTCACGATGGAGGCGACTCGACTCCATGGCGAGCTGAAGGAGGCTCGGGCCTACCAACTGGATGAAATGACGGTTGCCCAGAAGTTCAAGGTGTCGGCAGAATACAAGTATGAAAGTATTTTGACCTACGTCTTGTCTTTTATGGACAATATCCAGACGAACCGTGCCGCCGGAGTGGACGACAAGCCCCTGATGGAGGCACTAGCCTCCTTTCTGGAGAAGCAGCCTCTACCTGCTTATCATCTTCGGATGATGGAGGATCTAGTTGAGTTCCTTCCTCTAGGGTCCGAGCATCTCCTCAAGCCAGCTCCGCCCATCGACTTCATGTCGATGCCCAATCCTATCGACCCTGAGATCGAAGAGGGCAGCGGTGTTGCTGCTGGGGTCATTAAAGACGGCTCGGGCAAAGTAGCCGAGGTGGGAGTGGTCACGGAGGTAGATGGGGCGGCCGAGGCGACCGTGGTTGCCGAGGCGGATGATGTGGTGACCGGGGATGTCGAGGTGGTCGATATTGACGAGCACTAACTCTCTTGTCCCCTTCCTTTTCTTCCTTCAATTTAATATCGTGATCATGAGTTGCTGTCAAGTGTGCCTAATAAGTAGGTGGTACTTCATGCTCGCTATTACATTGAAGGCCCCCGATCAACGGTGCCTTGTCCTCTTTTTTTGTCTAGTTCAGATCTTTCGTGTTTCTGTTGTTCGGCTTTCTGCCTTTTGTAAGAGGTTCCGGCCTCCAAACCGGGTCTTTTGTGAATGATAATCACTTGTTTTTTCTGCTCGTTTTTTATTGTATTCATTGTATAAGTTAGTGAGGCTCGTTTGATTCATTGGCTGGAGTACCTGTTCGTAGTCGAAACTTGAACAAGCCCCTGGTAAGAATTCGAGCCCCGACGAATGGGCTAGGATTGTGTAAATCATCTCGGTGGGGTCGGAACCCTTAATTGGGCGTCTTGCCTTTTGATCGGATTTCTGAGCTCTGCAGATGAGCTCGGGTTAGCCGAAGCCTTGTTAGGATCGAAACCCTTAACTTTGATCCTGAGCTTAGTAGGCGAGCTCGGGTTGGCCGAAGCCTTTTTAGGCCGGAGCCTTCAAGTTTGATCCCGTGCTCGGCTGGCGAGTTCGGGTTGGCCAAAGCCTTTTTGGTTCGGAGCCTTCAAGTTTGATCCCGAGCTCGGCTGGCGAGCTCGGGTTGGGCCGAAGCCTTTGTAGGCTGGAGCTTTGGTAGGGTCGGAACCCTTGTGGGCCAAAGCCTAAGTGGGCTGAAGCCTTAGTGGGCCGGAGTCTTTGTGGGGTTGGAACCCTCAGTGGGCCGGAGCCTTTGTGGGCCGAAGCCTTAGTGGGCCGGAGCCTTTGTGGGGTCGAAACCCTCAGTGGGCCGGAGCCTTGGTGGGGTCGGTACCCTTGTGGGCCGGAGCCTTGGTGGACCAAAGCCTTTAAGTTTGATCCCGAGCTCGGGTTGGGCCGAATCCTTTAATTGATGTATACTATATTGATGTTTAACACAATAGTAAATTTTATTTAAAGAGTGGAGATTACAATTTGACAAAGAAATTACTTCCTAGCAGGCTAGTGGTAGTATTTCTTTAAATGTTCTGCATTCCAAGGTTTGGGTACCTTCTTCCCGCTAAGGTCGGCTATCTCATATGCGCCTCTGGTCAGAACTCGGACTATCTGATAGGGTCCTTCCCAGTTTGGTCCGAGCGGACCGGCGTTGAGCTCCTTTGTGTGTTGCAGCACTCTTTTTAGGTCCAACTCGCCGACCTCGAACTTCCTAGCTCGGACTTTGGAGTTGTAATATCTCTCACTCCTTTGTTTGTAGATTGAGTTTTTTAGCTCGGAATCTTATCTCTTCTCCTCCAACAAGTCTAGGCTGGTCAGCATTGCGACTTCATTATTCTGTTCCTCAAAGTTCTGAGTCCTCCAAGTAGGCATGCCGACCTCGACTGGTATGACAGCTTCCGAGCCGAAAGCCAAACTAAATGGTGTTTCTCCCGTGGAGGTTCTGGCCGTTGTTCTGTATGACCAGAGGACGCCTGGCAATTCGTCAGCCCAGGATCCCTTCAAGTTCTCGAGCTTCACTTTCAAGGTATGTTTGATGATCTTGTTTATGGCCTCCACTTGACCATTTCCCTAGGGATGGTATGGGGTGGAGAGCAGATTTTGGATGCCTAGATTTGTACAGAACTCATTAAATCCTAACGAGTCAAATTGACGACCATTATCAGAAACTATGGAATGTGGGATTCTGAAGCGACATATGATGGACTTCCAAACGAAGTCAGTTATTTTGGGCTCGATGATCTTAACGAGTGGCTCGGCTTCGGCCCATTTGGTGAAGTAATCAACAGCTACGATAGCGAATCTTACTCCTCCTCTGCCTGTTGGTAGGGGTCCGATCAGATCAATTCCCCATTTGGCGAACGGCCATGGTACCATTACTGAGTTCAGCTCCGCTGCCGGAGATTTTGTCAGGGGAGCACATTTTTGGCATCTCTCACATTTTCTTGCGAAATCAATCGCATCTTTTTTTAGGCTCGGCCAAAAATATCCTTGTCTGATAATTTTAAAGGCCAAAGTTTGTCCTCCTGTATGATTTCCGCAGATTCCCTCGTGTACTTCTCTTAGCGCATAATCGGCTTCTTGCTCGTCTAAGCATCTTAGCAAGGGCAACGAAAACCCTTTTTTGTATAGAATTCAATCTTTCAGAGTATACCGAGCAGAACGTATTCTTAGTCTTCGAGCCTCGATCATATCATTGGGTTCATTCCCCCCTTCCAGGTATTGGATGATCGGGGTCATCCAAGTGTCTTTCTGCTCGGTGTTGTACACTGTCTTTTGTTCTAAAGCTGAACTCTCTATCATACCGATATTTACCGAGCCTATGTCCTCCGCCCCTTCGCTCGTCGCGAGTCGGGTAAGAGCGTTAGCTTGTGTATTCTTTGCCCTTGGAATCTGTTCGGCACGGATCTTTCGGAAATCTGCTAGGGCTATCTCCGCCGACCTCAGATATCTGGCCATCTTCTCGTCTCTTGCGGCATATTCTCCCGAAACCTAATTAACGACCAGAAGTGAATCGCTGTAGACCTCGAGGTCGTCTGCTCCAAATTGTTTGGCTATCTCCAGTCCGGCCAGAAGTGCCTCGTATTCCACCTCGTTGTTTGTTGCTGGGAATCGGAACCTTAATACCGAGCAGAAATACTTGTTTGTAGGGCTGATCAGGACGATTCCAACTCCGGTCGCCGTCAATGTTGAGGACCCATCTACAAATATTTTCCAAGGTCTCTCGACCCTTTCTTCTTGGAGCATAATAGTAGGCGTAAATTCAGCGATAAAATTTGCTAGGGCCTATCCTTTGATTGATGTCCTGGGTGAATAGTGGATGTCATATTGTCCTAATTCCATCGACCATTTTAGTAATCGTCCCGAGGCATCTGATCGGCCTAAGACTTGCTTCAGTGGGAAGTTTGTCAAGACCTCAACTTGATGGGCTAGAAAATAGGGCCTCAGTTTTCTGGCCGAGATTATTAGTGCGTAAGCTAGTTTCTCCATGGCTGGGTATCTTAGCTCGGCATCATGTAGAGATTGGCTCACATAGTATACTGGTTGTTGGGAGCCTTTCTCTGCTCGGACTAGCACTGCGCTGACGGTGTATGATGAAACTGCTAGGTAGAGCTGTAATTTTTCTCCGGCTTCCGGTTTGGCGAGTACCGGGGCCTCCATTAACGACTTTTTTAGCTCTTCAAGAGCTGTTTCACATTCGGCGTCCCACTCAAACTTCCCTTTTTTTTGATCAATTTGAAGAAAGTTTTACATTTATCTGTTGACCTCGAGATGAATCTGTTCAGTGCGGCCATTTTCCCTGTTAGGCTTTGGACATCTTTTATCCTCCTCGGGGGAGTGAGTTTCATTATCACCTCGATTTTCTCTGGGTTGGCCTCTATCCCCCTCTGGCTTACCATATAACCGAGGAATTTTCCCGACCCGACCCCGAAGGAGCACTTCTTGGGGTTTAACTTCATCCTGTATTTCCTTAAGATGTCGAACATATCTGCTAGGTCTTTGATGTGATCTTCTGTCCTTTTTAACTTGACCAGCATATCGTCTATGTATACTTCCATTGTTTTACCGAGATGAGCAGCAGACATTTTGTTCACCAGCCTTTGATACGTTGCTTCGGCATTCTTCAGGCCAAAAGACATTATTCTATAGCAGTATAGTGTTCGGTTTGTCATGAACGCTGTGTGTCGCTGGTCATCTTCGGCCATGGGAATTTGATGGTATCCTGAGTAAGCATCCATGAAGCTCATGATCTCATGTCCTGCTATTGTATCGACCAGCTGATCAATGTTCGGTAGGGGGAAACAGTCTTTGGGCATGCTTTGTTTAGGTCGGTGAAATCCATGCATACTCTCCAAGCCCCATTTGGTTTCTTTACCAGTACTGGGTTCACCACCTAAACGGCGTAGTCACATTCCTTTATGAAACCATTGCCGAGCAATTTCTGAACTTCCAATTCTAGCCCCTAGTATCTGTCAGGGCTTAGCCTCCGCCTTTTTTGGCTTACAGGTTTGGCCGCCGGGTTGATGCTTAAATGATGGCATGCATTTTCTGGTCGGATGCCTTCCATGTCTTCATGGCACCACGTGAAGACATCTGTGCTCTTTTTTAGGAAAACTATAAGCTCTCCTCTGAAAGGTTCTTTCAATTCTTTGCCGATCTTGAGCTCTAAATCTGGTCGGCTCTCATCTAACTAAACTGCCTCTAACTCCTCAATCGGTGTTGCTCTGCCCAATGATGTCTCTTTTCTCGGGTCCAAGGTTTCCCACTCTTCAATGATTGGCTCTGCTTCCATTTCTTCTTTTTCCATGAGGTCGTTCAATCCCGAGTCAGGATCGACCTCGACTACCATTTTTTGAGTTTGGTCTTCTGGTTGGCCGACTCCGATATCGGGCCCGGCCACACTTTCCGAACCTGGAATCTGGTCATCAATTTCCATTACAGTGTGCTCTGTCCGCCCTGGCATGTCATCATTCTGTTCGGATATGGACTGCTCGATAATGTTAAGCTCTCTTGGATTTAGTCCTGATTCACATTCCCGAGCTGCCAATTGGTTGCCTCGGATGACATAGACATCTTCTTCTACTGGAAATTTGATGGCTAAATGGTATATCGACACTACTGCTTTTATCTTGGCCAATAGTGGTCGTCCCCATATTGCATTATAAACTGAGTTCAGGTCGACCACCTTGAACTTGGTTGTTGTGTGTACCATTTTGTCCCCGGCTCCGAATACTACCTTTAGCTCGCATGTTCCGATCACGCGTGTGACTTTTCCTCCGAAACCTTGGATTGAGTCAGAGCAAGACATGAGGTCGGCTTCACGAAGGCCCATTCTTCTAAAGGTGTTCAAGTGGAGTATGTTGGCGTAGCTCCCAGTGTCGACTAGAACTCTGTGAACCATCGTGAGGCCGATATTTAGAGATACTACCAGGGCATCATGATGGGGTTGTACTCTTCTTTCCAAATCCTGCTCGGTAAAGGTCAGTGGCGAATGGATTGGTTCTGAGCTCGGGGGATTACAATGCTGGTAACCGTTTCTTGCTTCTTTAAGTTGTTCTCTTCTCATTCTTTTTGAAAGCCTCTGTTCTCCATAGTTGTTGTTCACGAGGGTGTGAATCTCGTGAATGGTCCCGAGCTGAGGTGGTGGTGGGGGTTGTTACGGCCTTTGCTCGGGGTTCTTGACATACTCCTTTAGATGTCCTCGGTCTATTAGTCTCATTAGCTCAATCAGGAGGGATCTACACCTATTCGTGTCATGTCCTGGAGATTTGTGGTATTGACAATATCTTTCCTTATCTAGCCGAGCAGGATCGGCTCTGATTGGTCTTGGGGCTGGCAATACGTTCTGGCCTTATAACTCAGTAAACACTTGGGCCGGGCTAACTGTCAAGATGTGTCGGACCCAGTCTAAATCCTCATTCTGATAGACTTTGAACTCCCCTGGGGGCTTAAAAGGGGCAGTGCTCCTTCTTCTCTCATTTCCCTCGACCCTTTCCGATGTAGGTTTTTCATCTGGTAGGGCTTTCTCGGCTCCGATGTACCTCTCAGCTCGGCTTAGGAAATCATGGTACGTCTTGGGGCCGTGTTCATGGACGTTCCACCAGAACCTTGTTTTTAGACGAAGGCCGACCATGATTGCCATGAGCACGGCGTTGTCGGAGACGTGCTCCATCTCTAGGACGAGCTTGTTGAACCTGTCCATGTAGGATCGCAGAGATTCGTCCTTACCCTGTTTGACATTTACCAACCTCTCCTTCGGAGTAGACCTCATCTTTGAACCCATAAATTGTGTTAGGAAAATGTTGGACAGCTTCTCCCATCCTCTAATGGAAGAGTCTGGTAGCGATCAGAACCATCTTTGAGCTCGGTCTCTACTTCTTTCCCTTTGTTCTTACGCTTCCTCCTTGGCTCATCTGAAGATTGCGTATCCTCAAGGTCATGAGCTCTGCGACTCTTCTCCCTGGTCTTAGCTTTCTTCAGTTTCTCGCTGAGTTGGAGCATCATGATCTTGATCTCATCTGAGTTCATTTCGGTCTCCCTGGCCTCGGCCACCATCGGGGTGTGAACGGGAATCCTTCCGAGTGGTGTGTTGGTAACCATTCCAGGGGTGTCATGCAGCTGATGTTGATTGGAGCTTCCAGGCAACAGATTCTGGTTTTGGGGATCAGACGAGATCCTCATGTCCTCACGATTATCGAATGCGTTGGTGGTCATTGAGTTGTGTGTTGTTTTTCAGCCCCCTTCTTCTAGCGCCAAAATGTTGACGTCAGATTTTGTAGAGTACAAAATCCTAGCCAAACACCCAATAAATACCGATTCGACCTGAATAAACCGAACCGAACAAGAAATATGAAATCGAATAAAATAAGAGAGAATGGCCCGGTGCCTACTCGGGCAAGTTTGATAGGCTGATTCTGGTCGGTCAGTTTTGGCCGGCCAGAACGATTTTATATAAGTATTGAGAGTAAATCACTCTTTTAATTGCCTGAATACAATGATTTTCGAACCCCTTTTATGAGGTTTTTGGCCCTATTTATAGGCTAATTTCAAGATATGAAACTTGGAAAATAAGAGTAAAATCCCTTGATCTTAGGGCGTATACAAGGGAAGAAAAAATTAGATCCTATCTAAATGGGATTAGATTTGGCCTTGAGTTGTTTCCTTTCTTGAAGATTTCTCGGAGCAAGTCTCGTTTGCTCTTCTTACATAGGTCGTCTGATCTGGTCTCTTGGGTGAACCGTATTGGTCGGGTTGGTCGGACATCTCGCGTTTATTGAGAACTCGACCTATTATTACTGGTCTGCTCGGTTCGGTAATGCCTTTAGTGGAATGCTAGGCTCGGGTAAGTTTTGGTCGGGGTATAACACAATGTTTTCAAGAAGTCAATGTGTAGACAAAGTCCCATCACAATTTTTACAGACCAAGATCAAGCAATAGCAAATGCAATTGAGAAGGTATGACTAGAATTCAATGTTGTACAGAATACTAAGTAATACTGTATAGCTTATTTAGTAATACTGTATATCTTATTTAGTAATATTGTTTAGTATTACAAATATAACTGTTCAGTAATATTGCTGCATTGCTAATTTTGTTTTGACAAATAGGTTTTTCCAACAACGAGGCATAGATTGTGCATATGGCATCTTCAACAAAATGCAATAAGCAGATTTGTAAAGTTGAAATCAGACAATTTGTTTAAGAGTGAATTCAACAAATGCTTAACTGGATGTGATGATGAAGATAAATTTGAAAACTGTTGGAAAAACATGGTGCAAAAATATAATCTCGTAGATCACTCTTGGTTCACACGACTTTACGGATTGAAGGAAAAGTGGTGTACAGCTTTAAACAAGAAGTACTTTTCTGCTGGTATTCTTTCATCACAAAGAAGTGAATCGATAAATAATGCAATTGGATTTCATGCCAAGAAGACAACAAGTTTGACAGATTTCTATACGCTTTTCAATAACACAATAAAACGTTGGAGGATGACTGAACAACAAGACGAATTCAATTGTGCAAGGTCGTTTGCGAAAAGTCAATTGCCTATGGATGGAATATTGAAACATGCCTCTGAGATATACACAATCACTGCTTTTAGATATTTTGAAGAAGAGTTTAGAAAGTGCATAGTTTGTCTTTCAAAACTGATTGGAATGGAAGGTACCACAATACTTTATGAAGTGTCCAATCATGGTAAAAATGCAAGCAAGCAAGTAATATTTGATTACCAATTGATGATGGTGGCATGCTCTTGCAAGATGTTTGAAGAAATGGGTATTTTGTGTTGCCATTGCTTGAGAATACTCCACATAAATTCTGCACAATCTATACCTGAAATGTACATTAAAAAAAGATGGACAAAATTGGTGAAGTCACTGGTTTGGGACAAGTTCACTAATAATGAAAACAGCATATCAAGGGGCAATGAAGGGATTCCTTGGCGTCACACGATGATAAGGAAATACTATAATTTAGTCTTGAAAGCACAAAACAATAGCAATGCGATAAATCAGTTGGAAGAAAGCTACAACAAAGATTATATTATTGTTGATTCTTTAACATCTATTACTGATGTTAGTGTCGGACAAACTGAAAAGCAGTCAAATTCTTCTACTTCTATTCTTGATCCAGAACGTGCAGTCACTAAAGATAGGAGCAAGAGACTAAAGGGACATTTTCAGAAAAAGAAGAAGGGAGGAAGTTCGTAAAAGAAAAATTCAAAATTAGAATTTGGAAGTTTAACACCATACGTACCAAAAGAAACTTTGTTTTAGATCATATCTTTAATTAATACTGTTCAGAATTATTTTTTTCAGTAGTACTGTTCATTTTTGTTACTGTTAAATTGTTATATCTAATAATGTTTATGTTTCTTACTAATACTGTTAAGTGTTGTAGGTAGTACTGTTAATTGTTACAGATAATATTGTTTGTGTTTACCACTAACAATGTTAATTATTATAACTAATACTGTTAGTAATGTAGCTAATATTGTTAAGTGTTATAACTAATACTGTTTGTGTTTACTACTAATACTGTTAATTGCTATAGCTAATATTATTAAGTGTTGTATCTAATACTGTTAAGTGTTATAACTAATACCGTTTTTGTTTAATACTAATACTATTAAATGTTATAGCTTATATTATTAAGTGTTGTAGCTAATAATATTATGTGTTCTAGCTAATATCGTTATGTTTAATAGCTAATACTGTTTGAGTTTAAGTGTTATTACTGTTTAGACATTCTATAAAGAAAATTAAAAAACATGTATAATATACAGGTTTCATTGATTACCTTGACTTTCATTTTACACTTTCGTATTGTATACCTACATAAAAAAAAATATAACATAAAGTTATAACCAAATAACTTTATATAATACCAAAACAAATGTTTAAGATCAAAAATACTAATATATATATAAATTTATCATAGAAAATTTCCAATCATCATTGCCTTAACACCTCACCTTTTTACACAAAATAAACTAAACAGTACCTTTTTACACAAACACTGTTGAACACAAAAAAATTACACAAATATTGTTGTTTTTCACCACCAAAATCATAAACAACATCAATCCTTCTGAACACACTTCTTTTTCGGTCTTTTTGCAACCAGTGCTTTTTTCTTCTTCATTTCCTGAACTGCCTGTTGTCTACGAGCCACAATGTATTCAGGTTTTGCCAAATAAAACCTTGTAACATTATCAAGAAGTTCTGGTCTTTCCTCATTCAACTTTGACATAAGAATAGCAGCAGCAAATTCTGCTCTCAACGCTTTTCTCAAAATCGGCTACAATGAAAAAAAATTAAAAATTAAAAACTCATAATACTGCATAACAATATACATAACAGTGCCACTTAATAAACATAACCGTATGAATAACATAACACAACAGTACTACATAACTTAATAAAACAGTACTACATACAACGTATACATATAACTTATAAACAACAGTACTACTAACATATACATAACAGTATCACTCATTAAACACAAACGTATCACTGAAAAAACACAACAGTACTAGATAAGTTAATATAACAATACAATATAATTTATACATAACAGTACTAGTAATTTAAAATAACAGTACTATATAGATTAACATAACAGTACTACATAAATTATCTTAAACGTACATTTCTTAAATCTGGTTCATTATATACAGTACCATTGAAGTATGTCATGTTGTGCATCATGAAAATTCCACAATCATTTGTCCCTTTAAAGTCCAATGCTCTCCAAGGAAAATGAACTTCTTCCATTTCATAATCTTCAATCTCATAAGCCCTGGGATATTTTTTTTGAATGAGATATTTGGCCATGCAAGACTTCTGCAAAAAGAAATATATAAGTTATAAATTGTACAACAGATAATACACTGGTTATCAAGATAATACACTTTCTTTTTTGCAAAGTGTATTACAATACAATAGTAGTGCTGGGAAAACCAGACAGGAACAAAAATCTACAATGAAAAATGATAATAATTGTTAAACTAATACTGTTAAGAATTACAGGTGATACTGTATATGTTTTACATTAATACTGTTAGGTGTTATAACTAATACTGTTTATATTTAAAATGAAGTTTAATAACAATTAATATACCAGATCAACTACACTCAGAATTAGCTCCTGCACTAATAGCCAAACATCCCAAATATTGAAAATATTTTGCTCAAGGACTTTCATCTTCTTTGAATCTTTCTCGTCCATCAGTTCAATCATGTAGGTCTATAAAAAAATACAACAATGTTAAGAATAAAAACAAATAAAGAAACAAACTATAAAAAAAAACAAATTGAAATTATACTTACAGAATGATCGAGTGTAAAAGAAAATCTACTTAAACCATCATTAGTAGATTTGTTCAGTATTAACGCCCATGCGTTCAATACTAATGACTCAATCTGATCATCAGGGAATAAAGACAGGATGTCTTTTCTGGACAGGATGAGCAGTGGTCCATGTCGAAAGAGGGTTTCACTGTGAATATAAATATAAAGATTTATTAATACTGAAAAATATTTAATAAATAACTACTAATCACAGAACTTACTCAAGAATTTTATCATCATCATTAAAAAATGCATAATCAGCGAACTCTTTCGACTGCTCATCCATTTTCCCAAAAAATCTTCCAAATCTACGAAAGAAATTGGACAAAAAACCATGCTTCCCAAAAACCTTGATCAATGACTCTTTCTGACATGCCTTCCTCTTATAAGACATAGATCCAAAAATCTCAGAAATTTCTTCATTTGTCACTTTGTCAGGATCATTGATTGTTTTAGGAGTGGTTGCAGCAACATTTTCTTTCTCAGTAGTCTCTTTCACAGGGTCATCGATCTTCTCATGAGGAGATGCAACATTCATGTCTTCTCGAACTTCAGGGCAGCTACCTTTGGTTTTATCAGCTGCAGCCTCAGGATTGATCTCTTCAGGAGTGGTGACAAGGCTCAATTGCAGATCAAAAGAAGGCATATCATTGATGTCTTCTCGAAAATGAGGGCGGCTACCTTCAGTTTGATCTGCTGCAGCTTCAGGATAGCCTTTTTCATTAACATCTGCTGCATTTGAGTATTGCATCTCTTCAGCAAAATCAGGACCCGCTCCTTCATTCGATGGGACACCCTTCTCCTTACTCATGAAATCTAGAATAATTTCATCGATGACCCTATGCACTTTCTCATCCGAAAAAAACTTCTGTGAATTTGTCATTTCTTCAGGATCACTCTTCTTCATTGATTTGAAAATTGATATATAGTGGTGAGATACCACTGATATATCCCTTTTGAAAAGGAGAGAAATCCTGTCCATTTCCTAAACAAAAAACAACAAATATAATCATTAAAAACAACATATGTAATTGTAAACATAATAGTACTACTAAATAAACACAACCGTATCACTAAAATAACACAACAGTACTACATATATTAATATAACAGTACTACTAACTTAACATAACAGTAATACATAACTTAAGTTCATATAACACTATTAAGTGAGGAAACTTACATTTTTGGCAGCTGCCTTGATCTGTTCATCACTCATTTCATCGTTCATTAGTTCAAAACTAATAAATTGGCCAGATCCTTCTCTTTTTGACTCATCAGCTCTCTTTTTGGCCTTTTCTTTATCAACTTCTTCTTCTCCATCCTTCTTCCCATTCTTTGTAATGGGATCGACATCAAATATAAGTTCTCCATCACCATATATTCCCACAGCAGCCTCTTCAATGCATCTTTTATGCATATTGTTGTCATTCTAGTGTTGAATGAGAGACAGTGAAGAAGGTGCAGCAACATCTTTCCACTTCAGTCTATGCATATAGACTATTTACAGGAACATTGTACAGCCAGAAATATTTTTTGAATGTGTGTTATTGTACACATACACACTGTCACACAACCTTTCCAGAATATATTCACACCAATCAAACTGATTAATCCTATCAACATCTTCCAAAGATTTCAAAACACTAATGTTTACTGTCTTGTTACAAGTAGGAGTTAGAAAAGTGTAAAGAGCATACAAAACAAATAATCTCTTGAAATCATCACCACCAGATGAAAAACGACTGACTATTAAATCAAATAAAACCTTACATTGAACACTAGCTTTTACCCCCATGTCCTTAAAATGCTTAATTAAAACTGAATCTTCATTCTTATTGTATTTTAGGACATGAGAATCTACTTTTCTAGGCAACAAAAAGACATCATAAACATCATCTGCTGTAACCACAAAACTTTTACCTTTACCTATAGTCAACATCCTACTGCGACTGTTAAAGCTTTTAACAACCCAACGAATTATATGAAGATTCGCACATTTAGTGATTGACAGAGACAACAAACCTCCAAAACCAATTTCAGCAATGTCCTGCTTCTGCTTGTCAGATAATTGACAAATCAAATTATGAAGACCCATAGGCCTTGATTGTGTCACAAAATCACTGTCCAATAAAAAAACAATTAACATTATAATTTTTCTAAGCTACAAACACATGTTTTTTAAGTAAATAACAATAAAAAAACAACAGAAAACATACCAAACATCATAAATGGACTCCTTCTTAATTTTCTTTTCAATGGCTTCCTTCTTCGAAGCCTTCGTTTTATGCACCATTTGTTTGAAATATTTTTTGGTCTGTCTTGTATGTCTTTTCTCAACTGCCTCAGTCTTTACCATATTGGTTTTAATTCTGGAAACTGTATAACATTGCAAGCATCAATATTCAAAAACTGAATAATAATTAAACAAACAACCCTAATACTGTATAATAGATATACTAATACTGTATAACACATTACACTAATACTCTATAACATAACAAATTACAGTACAACTATATAACAACTAAACTAATACTGTAAAAACAGAATAGAAAACCTCTCATATTGCAAAAGGAATATATTCTCTTGTTCAAAATCACACGTGTATATGTAAAAAACATTAAACAAGTTCATAATATAAACTATGAACATTACACTAAGACTGTTACATTAAAATTTTACTAATACTATGCAGCAAACAAAATTCACATAAACATAGAGAAAGTAGGAAACACAAAGAAAAAAACAATGTCATAAAACAAAACCCTAGTGTAGAATAAACCTAATGTAAAATAAACACACAAAATGCGCGACGAACACACAACACAGACGCGCGAATAACACAGAAAGGTGAGAAAAAAAACAGAGAACACGAAGTGTAAAAATAAATCTCGAAAAATAAAATAAAATTCAAAAAACTTACCGTTGAAGAAACTATACCAAAATCCAGATAATCGAAACCTAAAATGTAGAAACAAACAGTATATTAGACGATTGATATACGATTGCATGTAAGGTTTGAAGAAAACAAACCGAAATCTCAGAAAAAAAACTTACAGAAATCACGCGAAGAAGAAGAAAGATTTTCGCACCAATCTTCGCACAGAAACCGCGCAGAAATCACATAGAAGAAGAAGGATTCTACTTCAAACAAAGTTCACGAAAACGAGAGGAACTTCTTCGAACTGCAATTTTGAAAAACAAGAAAAACTTCTTCGATTGCACGCGCAAAAAAACTTAACAAAAATTAACAAAATGTACTCAACCCATTTGAATAGACTGTTGGGCCATATAAATAAAATCAAGCCCATTTGACTGAATAAAATAGTTGGGCCATATAAATAAACTCAACCCATTTGCCTGAATTATGAAGTTGGGCCCTGAATTTATTGGACTGATGGGCCAGGTGGGTGGGCGGGTCGGATCCAGATTAAGGTGCATGGATATCTAGGATCCATGCACCTTGTGTATAAAAGTTTTTGCCTAATATTATAAATAGGCCGACCTACTAGGTCTATTATGCATTTTTTAAGATTCGAGCATAATCTATATTCATAAATAGTCTTGATAAAAATTTTAATCTTGCTAATTTACTAAGGAGTTTGAGACAAACTAGACCAATAATAGATTAGGTCATAAAACCTTGTCGAGTAGTCTGAACTATTTCCACTCCTAACTGTGAGTCAAACTAAGTTCATTGGTGATACTATTTTTAGAGTCATAGAATAAGACTAGAAACATTATAAAAAAAGAAATATAAAGAAAAGTTATGAACTTGGTGTCACAGCCTATATCATCAACTCATATCAAATCTTGTTGTGACAATTTTCATAGTTTTAGTGAGAAGGCCGTTCCAGATACAACAAGATTTTCGAAAGTGGTCTTGCAAAAGGGGTTGATTTTTTTAATATTATTTTGTATTAAGAAAATTAAAAATATCAAAACTTATATTTTTTTCTCTACGAATAGAACCCAATATTGACATATTTTGAGTACAATTTAAAGTTCTCTATTTTCTCACCTTTTGAATTTAATTATCTTTTTTCTCCCCAATTTCTATGATTTCCTATTATGGATCAAAACAATCCAAATTATTTTTCAAACTTCTAACATTATCCAAGCTCCCAAGATTGTCTAAACTTTCAATATTTTCTGAACTCTAAAGATTATCAAAACTCTCAATATTATTGATGGGTAGAAATTAGGTGCATTTTCTAATGATTAAAGTTAGGTTTTTATTCATTTTTATGTGATTACATGCACGGTTTTCCTATCCATTGGTGTTTTTGTGTCACAATATTTCAAATATTATTTTCATAATTATTTCAAGGATTTTGAAGTATTTTCGGACCCAGAAATATGTTCGAGAGATGTGTTCGTGAACTGAGACATGGAGATAAAAGGAATTTGGACCATTTTGAAAGCGATAACCCAATTTACTGGAGAGTCTAATGTCTGCTCAGTCTGCCATATTCAGCCCATATTTGGCCCAACGAGTTTCTGTAGATGCTTCCGGACTGGAAAATGTTTCAGTCCATCTCCAAAACCTTTATAGAGGACAGTATACGCCTTTGGAAGGGAGATGCAAAAAATTTGAGTGCTACCCAAGATAAGAAACACACTCGAAAGAGATTTGAAGCTTAAGAGGCACGAAATATTAATTTAAACTAGTTTTTTTATTTTTCATTGTTTTGACTTCAAGGATGCAATATTAAACTTCATATTCCGATTAGAAATTATGTTTGAACTCGAGTATCTTCTTATTTGTAATTGATTTTGTAATTCCTCTTGATGTTTTGATTGGAATTGTTTATATTATCTAAATGACATGTTTTTTTTTTATTATTGATGCTTAATTTGGACTGATCACCAAGGTTGAGTTATTGATAATTGACTGTTAGAATTATAAATTACGAATCATAATTGTTGCGGTTTAATTTTTATAAGCAGTAAATTAGAGGTTGTGCATCTCTAGGTTAACATAAACCTAAAATTATTGAATCGAGTTTGTGAATTTGGAATATAGTTTACTCTATCGTCTTGATAATTAATGTGTTTAACAAATTAAATCTAAAGAGTTTGTTCTAGATTATTCGATTAAATAGGATTACTTAGTGATCATATCCTAATCTAATCAAACTTAAGAGATAGTTTGGTTTAACAACGCTTGTTGTTAAGACATGAGTAATAATTCTAAGATAAACTGAAAGAAAGATTTTATATTAATTTGGGGATAATTGATATTGGAGGATAAATGAATTGATAACTGAAATACCTTCATCTATTAATTTCTTTTTGTTTATTTCGTTCTTATTTGTTTTGTTTAAATTCGTAGTAATCTGATAGCCAAGTTTCAAGCCCCTTTTTTTCTTTATTGTTCTTGTTTCGTTAGAAAGCATAATAAATTCATCATTCATTATGGGATCAACTCTAACTTGCTTTATTAATTAGTTAGTAAGGTTAGGAAGGAATTTAATTAGTTTGATTGCATTACGGTCAATTATCAAAACTCTCAATTTTCTTTGAATTTTAATCAAGTTTCTACCTTTGAACAAGTTCAAATATCACAAACTATCTCCCAGAATTTGTTGCGAGATGTTCAACAGATAAATACAAATCAAAAGGGGGGTAAAAATGTTAGTTGATGTGTGAAAAAAGATGTAGTTCTAATGTCACATTAGTGTTAATTTCATTAGTGAAGATAGCGTAGGTAGTAGAAAACAAGGTACTCAAGTACTTAAAGAAGGGCTTTCTGTGCTCAATAATTCCAATTGCGGATAAATCCCCTACTGTCAAAGAGCTAGCCGTGAAGGACTAGCCTACTACTAGATTGGATCGCATTGTTACTTATGACTTTCTATGCTGGTGTAAATATATTAAATATAGTGGTACAAACAAAAAGGGTTCCTTGTTATGGGTACGAGTGCATAATCAGTTTCAGGAAGCTCGAGCAAAAAAGTCTTAAGATATCAACAAAAGAAATATGGATTCAATAAAAGGACATTAGAAAACAACTTAATGAAAATGAAAACAAGTAGATTGCGGCTTACAAGAAAGCATATGATTGGAAAAAATGAAAACAAGTGGATTGCGGCTTACAAGAAAGCATATGATTGGAAAATGAGTAGAATGTGCCAGAAAGATGTTGAAAAATAAGCTCATGCAATTTATAAAATAAGTGGCAACAAGTTTTTGTTTGTATTTAATGAAGTTATGAGTAAAAATCTAAAGTGAGAATTAAGATTAGATAATGATTCAACATGTTTCCATCCTGAAAATGCAGACAATAATGAAGAAAGTAGTAGGAGCTCAAAATGATCAAGGACTAGTAAAGACGGGGAGTATTTTATCCCCTTGATTCCAAAAACTCCAAGTAGTGGTTGCTTAACTATTCCCCATTCTACAAGTAGGTAAGACAATATAATCTTTTTCTACTAATGAAGTTGTAGAAAATTGTGCATTGAGATTTGTTGTAAAATATGTTATCTCAATTGCCTCAACTTCTATGGATCAATGCATCAACAAGATAAACCCCCGATGGAATAATCGAGGAGAGATCGGAACCATCTTTAGGCTCGGTCACCTAACATCAATGGAAAATCCTTGCACATGAGTTCTTCTCCTACCCCTTGCGGCTTCATCCACGATGTGTACTTGTCCAGGTGTGTGCTAAGGTCAGTCACTCCATTGTAGAGGCCAATTAGAGACACTTTGAACTTTGTGGGAGTGATCCTACTTGAGATCTGGTTTGTGAAGGGCGAAGCTCTCCTCTATCATGTTACCTTCTCTGACCCTATCTTCATGGCCTGAATCTCTACTAGTTTTCTCCTCAAGTCTTGTTTTTCCTCATCGTAGACCTAGAGGGACTTGTTTTCGGGCCGTCCATCACTATATTGGTAGATTTCTTTCTGAAAGTCTAACTTCCTTTGTGACTTTCTGGCCTCATAGCTGAGTCTGGGCCCATCCTATCAAAAACACTTTTGGTTTTGGTTGGTAAGTTTGCCTAGGCCGGCCATAGTCTAGTATTTAGACGGTTTTTCTCAGGTGATGGGGTCTTTTCAGCTTTCTGCTCTTCGACCAAAGCTTTTCCCAGATCTCTCCTCGTGGGCCTTGGCTCATCCGAGGATTGGGTGTCCTCAAGCTCTTGGACCTTCCGACCTTTCTCCCTTACCTCAGCCTCTTTCAGCCGCTCTCCAAGTTGGAACATCATGGCCCTGATCTCGTCCGAGGTCATCATGGTCTCTCTAGCCTCTGTCAGAATGAGAATGCCTAAAGATATTCATTCTTGTGGGATGTTGAATATGACCCCAGAAGTGTTGCATTGAGGTTGCTGGCCTGAGCTGCCAGATAATAAATTATGGGCTTGGAAGCCCGATGAGAAGCCTTGATCTTCGTCGTCGTTCATTGTGTTGGTAATCATCGAGCTATGTTCTGTTATTCTAGCCCCTTCCTTCTAGCGCCAAAATGTTGACCTCAAATTTTATCTAAGTTAAAATCCTAGTCAAACATAAAAAAAAACTCGACTCGGCTTAGATTGATTGAATCAAATAAATAATAGTAAAAATGAAGGAAAGACGGTGTCTGGTGCCTACTCGGGCAAATTTGCTAGGCTTATTCTGGTCGGTCAATTTTGGCTGGCCAAAGCGTTTTTATATTGGATTGAGAGTAAAAAGCTCTCTAATTGCTTGAATTACAATGATTTCGGAATTAGAATTCGATCACTTTGAATGATAATTGAGGCCTTATTTATAGATTTGGCCTAAGATACAATACTTAGAAAATAAGAATCGGATCCCTGGATTATAGGGATTTTAAATGAGGAAAATACGGATCTGATCCTATCTAAATTGGATATGATTTGCTTGTAGATATTTTCTTGTGAGACTCTAAGTCTTTCGTGCTCTTCCCAGGTGATGCCCTCGATTGTTGGCCATCTCTATGCCCCCAGATTCGCCTTGAGTGATAATGGTTTTTGAGCTCTCTGGTGGGCTTACGATCCGAGATCAGCAACATAGCACAACCATACCCGATCGAGTGCCTAAGCTCGGCTCGGCCATGACCTATGCCCAACACTCGAATTAGCTCTGCCACGGACTAGGCTCATCCGGCTTAGGTCGGCACCCGGCTTAGGTTCGGTCCTTGGCTCGGGCTCGGGTCGGCCTCTTGCTCGGGCTTGATCCCCGGCTCAGGACGGCTCGGGTCGTCCTCTGCTTGGGCACGGACCATGGTTCGGAGCCACTTGGGCTGGGACCTCTGCTCAGGTCGATCTGTAGAACGCCTAATCGGGCCAGAGCCCTGCTCGGGTCGGTCCCTAGGCCGGATTGGATTGTTGAGTGCCCAACAGCTATGGTATGTAGTAGGATGTATTTGATTTTCATGTTGCATGTCCCTAACATGAACTTGATAAGTTAGAATTTTCAAGTAAAGATCTAGTGATTAATTTGATGCGTTTAATCAATGATTCAACTAGACCATTTTGAGTGTTGATGTAAGGAATCAAATGCTCCACTTTATTTGCTAATGTCATACAACAAACATCACATGTTTTAGATGTGAAGTCACCGATATCCATTCTAATGGATTAAATTGAATTAGATTTGACCGAAATTTCAATAATTTTAGTAATAAATTTGGCAGAAATATTATTTTGGGTGGAAAATAGATATATTTGGGTCCACATATATCTTCATGAATCCGTTCAAAGAAAAAGAAGAGATTCAAATCCAATTTTAGTAGTAGAAGGACATACTATAAGTTTTTCTTTTGCAAGTCTAGCAAATTATTTCTTTACAGAAAGTTATTCTATTGTTTGACATATTATGCCAAATGAAATTAGATAAAATCTGATACATCAGGTTGTGTTATGTTAGAGATGACTCAATCACTCATATCATAATTTGAACGAATTTGGATAATTAAAATTTTCACTCCATTGAAAAAGAAAAGAATAGAAGGTCGGATGTATGTATAATATAATCCGGGCCGAGGAGAAAGAATGAAGCTTTTCGACAACTTGCTTCCGACTTCTTATGGACTGAGTCATTAAAAGGATATTCAACATTATTCTTAGTATCGGTTTCAATGTGAGAACCGTTGATCGGATGTAATTAAAATTGAGAAGGGTACGTTTAGATTGTGGATATAGCAATGCAATAACTAATTTAGTACCCATATGGAACACTAGTGAAGCTCTACCGAAGCCTACTATCAAGAAATTATCATTTGCAATTGTAAAAACACTCTCTTTCTTCTCAGTCAAAGTTTAAAAGATTTTTCTATCTTTAAGAATAGTGTGAGTGGTAGCACTATCCACCAAGCATAAATTATTTTCGTTCTCTACATACCAAAAAATCAACGATGCACTACAATTGTTATATCTAGAAATCACTTTTTTATATCTCACTCGTATTTTTCTCTCTTAATGTAGATGTCTCTCAAATGAAGAGAAATGATATTTATACCTAAATTCAAATTAATTTAACCGCCCCTGAAATATCGCGTCACGAAGCCACTAACACAGAGCGGTTACCAGTGTTCTAGATCGTGGGTTGGAGCGACATAAAACATCTCGCCAAAATGTAATATTCGAACTGAACTATGTTCCCGTCTTCAAGGACCCCGAAATCCACCTTAAGTGTAGCGAGATATACTGATATTCACATCTTTGAAATATATCACTCGGGTAAATCTGTACGAGATAATAATTCACCTTGTATTTGTATAGCAATATTTCGACTACCTAGACCGAGATATTCATTTCAGATTGTTATACAACTCGACTATATCAACCACTCCCCCCGAAATGATGTGTGTGTGAACACACATCAAGAAATGAATCAGAGTTGTATTTTCCGTCTTTACGAAAAATGAAGTGTCTTTAACACGCTTTGTGGTAAGACACGCGTCCACATTTTCCCGTCTTGATTAACGAAATTTGAAAATCAAAAAAGGGCATCTTTTAATTTGGACTGTTGCCTTATTTCGAAATTAACGGCCAGGATATCGAGACCTTCCAAATATCAGTCAACATCGCCTATAAATATCCCCAACACAATTCAAAAAACACTTTAGCCTAATCTTCCTTCTGTCACTCCAGGATTCTCCTTCTTTCAAGCGATTTGCAGATACTCTTTCTCCACATACTTTTGCTTAAGTTTCGTATTTCCATCACTATATGGCTTCCTCTACTTTTCTCCATTCTTCACGTAATGAGTTCGACTCTGAGAGAGAAACTGGTAATATCCCTGTAGAGAGTTCGCCTATTGCGAAAATGAGAACCCGAACCTCCACATCCTCATCTAATCCGCCAGCCCCTCTTCCCAAAAAGTCACGAAAAAAATTGGAATCCGAAGTATTCGGTTCGCCAAAGATAAACGAAAAACACCTCAATCTACTGAAACAGTTGTTGTGGGGTAGATATTGCAGGGGTACAAGATACGAAATAGCCATCCCGTTCCTTTCAGATCGACCACAAAATCCCCCTGAACATTTCTGAACTTGGTTTCTGGAACATGTTCCTCTAGGACTAGTTCCTCCGATCCATCCATTCTTCATCACTATGGGTAGATCGTATGGTATCAACCCTAATCAATTTCATCCCAATTCAATCCGATATCTCGTCACCTTTTACATGATTTGTAAATGGATAGGGATAGAACCTATTCCTCGTAGGTTTAAAACGTGTTTTTTAGTGCGCAGTCCAAACCCCTATCAGTTTTATGTGGCTCCCCAAGCCAATGATAAAAAGGCCTCTTTCTTATCTTCTGGTGTCGAAAAGGTGAGTTCCGCTTGGGAGAGATCCTTTGTATACATTAAAGCCCCTCCGAATAATCCTTTTGCCACACCTGGTTGGGCAACGTATCTAGATCCTCAAGTAAATACTCCAAGCCTAGGACTAGATTCTGCCATAGCCAAATTAAACACTGTATTTTGGAAAGGGTGGTTCAGTATAGTTGGACTGACATCTGACGCATCTTTGCTTGCCTATTGGGGTTTTACCCAAATGCCGAGATAGCCAAGAGAATTGATTTAGGTTGTATTTAATTTCTTTTATTTACTTTTATCATTATTATTGATCTCAACTTAATTGTGTTTAACTTGAGAGAATGTTCGATTTTATAGATATATCGATGAATAAGTACTTCTCGTTTATGAAGGATGTCCCCAAGGAGGAACAAACTACATTCAGAGCATCTGTACATGCAGTGGATCCCGCTAGGGCACAGGTTAACCGAATAGAGGCAGAAGCTCGCTTGTCTCCTCCCCAAAATTCTTCCATCTCCCATTCCGAGATACTAGTGCCACCGAACACTGTAGCTGAAGGCTCATTGACTCCTACCCACTTATCTCCTGCACCCATTCAAGATTCAGTTGACTTAACTGGGGATGCTGATAGTGAGGAAAATGAGAGAGAATCCATTCCTGCTCCTGTAACCCAAAAAAGAAAAGTCGTTTCTTCTTCATCTCAATCTCGTCCATGGTACTCCGCACTCGTTTTAGCATTCCTACTGAGGCTCATGTGACCACACCGGATATCACTTCTCTTCGTTCCACTATACAACTTCCCGAGAAATCTACCTCGATTATGCCTGGTACCTCACAGGGATCTGACAAGATGGTGGAATGCCGAAGGCATATATCTCGCTTAGCTGCTGCACAGAAATATCTTATCTCTTTAGCCAAAGATATGGCTCAGGAAGCGAAGGAAATTGAGTAGTTGCGAGAAGAGAAAGAGACTATTGAGGAAGATTTCATTGCTTACCACAGTAAGATTGACGAACTGTCCTCGAAGGTTGAAAAGGAGGAGGTAGATCTAGCGCTGGCTTGATCTGAAGTTGAGAAGAAAGATGACCAACTCCGCACCTTAAATGTCGAGATGATAAAGAAACATAAAGATATTAGGAGTAGGGATCTTCTAATATCTGAACTACGAAAAAAACTAGAAAAAGAAAAGGAAAGAAGGAAAGTGGAGACTGAGTTTTACTTTCATGAGGGACGATCAGACGGCCTGAAGATGGGATATCAAAGGGGGTTTTTGGCTTTTTCGGAGAGTGAATGGATGAAGAAGATCTCAGAAGAGTATAGGTCCAGACTGTTTAATCGGATGTGGGATTCAGTTTTATTCCTATCCAAGGCTGCTCCGATGGCGGAATCTTTTTTCGTCGAAGGAGTTCGCGTCTGTCAAGAGAGAGTGAATCAGTATCTAGAAACAGTGCGGGCTCATTTAGCAGCGAACAATATCTCCTTGCCAGAAGGTTCTTTAGTCTTTAACTTGGCCGAGTTAGGAAGCCAGATATCTTCTAGGCCCCCTCCGAACTGGCATGGAGATATGTCGGAAGCTGAAAGTGCAGAATGGTGGAAAGACTTCCTTCATCAAGAAATCTCGGCCAATCCTCTTCCTGACCCAGTTCCTCTACCTCAAGACTTAATTGGTGAATCTTCTCGACCGTCAGCTGAAACGACCATGTTAGATGGGGCAGAAGGCGATACCACCCTAATCAATTTACTTGATGAAATATTCCATCCTGAAGGTCCCCGAGATGTGGGGTTATAGAAGAGTTGTACCAAAAACAATTTCCTCTTTTATTTGTATGTAAAGTATGAAACATGTTATCTACACTGATCTATGTTGTCGGGTGATTTCGTTTATGATCGAAATCAATTTTTATAATTATAATTTTCATTATCATCATTCATTTTACTAAGCTTCTGTTTTTTGCCAACTTATTTATATCAGATCAAAAATGATCCCAATCTTCCGACCTCCATAAATAATTTTTTTAATTAATCAATTCCCCAGATCAGATCGAAATGATCTCGATCTCCCAATATCAATATTTGATTACCTTGCGTTTAATCAACTTCCTAGATCGGATCTGAAAGATCTCGATCTCCCATTTTCAATAGTTGATTGGTTAATCAACTCCCTAGATCGGATCTGAAAGATCTCGATCTCCTATTTTCAATAGCTGATTGGTTAATCAACTCCCTAGATCGGATCTGAAAGATCTCGATCTCCCATTTTCAATAGTTGATTGGTTAATCAACTCCCTAGATCGGATCTGAAAGATCTCGATCTCCCATTTTCAATAGCTGATTGGTTAATCAACTCCCTAGATCGGATTTGAAAGATCTCGATCTCCCATTATCGATTGTTATCGAAACAAAAACAGAACACGTGATTTACGTGGTTCGATCTCAACTAATCGATATCTACATCCACTGAGAGTTTAAAGGGTTCACTACTAACCAAATCTGAACAAAATACATCATGAAAATGAAAGCAAAAGAAGAAGGAAAATTACAACATGCTATAACATTGCTCTACAAATAGTACTTTTTAAGGTGACTAATATGCCATGGCCGAGGTAATATTTTTCCTTCATCATCCTGCAACTCATATGCTCCTCCAGATAAGATCTTGGTCACCTTATATGGTCTTTCCCATGTCGCCTCCAATTTCCCTATTTCTCGCAAAGTATCTGTTTGTCGGAGGACCATATCACCAACGTGAAAATCTCTTTTCCTTACTCTTTGATTGAACACAGCCTACATTTTCTTCTTGTACAGATCATGTCTAGCCCTCGCTTCGTCACACTTTTCTTCTAGAAAAACTTTATCTACCTCTAACATCTCATCATTTTGTATAGGGTCGAAACATACAATTCGCATAGCTTCTCCTTGTATCTCGACCGGAGTAACTGTTTCGGCCCCATAAACTAAACTGAAAGGCGTTTCCCCTGTAGTAGATCTCGATGTAGTTCGATAAGCCCATAAAACAGAGGGTAACTCTTCAACCCAGTTGGACTTTTCATGCTCTAACCTCTTTTTTATATCATCCAATAAAATATGGTTGATCACTTCGACTTGCCCATTAGCCTGTGGATGTGCTACAGCTGTGAAAACTTGTGTAATCTTCATTTCGGTACACCAATCCTCTATCTTTTTACCCCGAAATTGCGGCCCATTGTCCGAAACCAATATTCATGGTAAGCCAAAACGACAACAAATATTCCGCCATATAAATTTCATCATCTCAAATTCAGTTATTTTGGCTAAAGGCTCGGCTTCTACCCACTTAGTAAAATAATCGACCGCCACGACTATGAATTGCTTACTCCCTTTTGTTTTCTGGAATGGCCCAACGATATCTATTCCTCCCCATCTTGCAAATGGACATGGTGAAGTAACTGCAATCAATTCGGCTGCTGGTGTATGGATCCTCGAACCATATTTTTGACAAGTCGGACATTTTTTCACCATCTCTTCTGCATCTTTCTTAAAAGTAGGCCAATAAAACCCGGCTCGAACAACTTTCCAAGCTAACGATCTAGCCCCTGCATGTTCCGCACATCCTCCTTCTTGTACTTCTCTTAACACCATCAAACCCTCCCTATGAGAAAGACATCTCGCATCTGTCGGAGAGAAGGTTTTTTGGAAAAGCACATTATTCAATAAATAATAGAACCTTGCTCGTCTTTCCATAATTTCTTTCTCTCTAGCGGTTCCATTTAGATCTCCCTTCAAATATTGTTGTATCGGGTATCTCCAATCCTCTTCATCCCTTTCTAAGACCATGACATCCTGATCTTTGGGAACTCCCATCACTGTGATATTTCTTTTCATGCAATCTTGTAATGAATTACCTATTTTGGCTAAAAAATCAGCTTTTCGATTTTCATCTCGAGATATCTGTTCGATATGTATTTTTTCAAATCTTTTCTTGAGCTCCCTGATTTTTTCCACATATGTTCGCATCCGATCCTCTCTAATTTCGCACTGATTGGATAATTGTCGGGTAACTAGTTGCGAATCTGACTTCACCTTTAGACATCTTATTTCTGTCTGTTCAGCTAATTTCAATCCCTATAACAGAGCCTCATACTCTACTTCATTGTTGGAAGCCTTAAACTGAAATTTCAAAGTGAATTCTAGCTCATCTTTCTCGGGACTAACGAGAAGTATTCCAGCTCCTGCCCCATGCCGACTTGATGACCCGTCCACATATAATTCCCATGATGGACTCTCCTTCAACCGAGTTGTTTCCTGGATGAAATCAGCTAATGCTTGTGCCTTGATGGTTGCCCGCGGTTTATAATGAATGAGAAATTGCCGTAATTCCACTGCCCATTTTACCATTCGTCCAGAAACTTCTGGCTTCCCCAACACTGAAGTTAACGGATAATTAGTTCGTACAAGAATAGTGAATCCTAGAAAATACGGTCTCAGTTTTCGAGCTGAGATAACCAAAGCATATGCTATTTTCTCAATGTCGGAATATTTCATCTCGGCACCATGCAACACTCGACTAACAAAATAAATAGGATACTGATCTTTCCCTTCCTCACGAACTACCACCGAACTAACCGACTCTTTCCCAATCGCCAAATATACAATTAACGGAGATCCAAAGACAGGTTGCTTCAATCTCGGTAATCCACTCAGAAAGTTCTTTAGCTGTTCAAAAGCAACCTGACATTCTTCTGTCCATCTAAACTTTCCACCTTTCCGAAGTATTTTGAAGAAAGGTAAACTGCGATCTGCTAACCTCGAAATGAATCGGCTAAGAGCAACTATTCTTCCTATCAGCATTTGAACTTCCTTAATAGTTTTTGGTGGAGTCATATCCAGTATAGCTCGTATCTTATTCGGATTCACCTCAATTCCCTGCTGAGTAACCATATAACCCAAGAATTTACCAGCTCGAACTCCAAAGGAACATTTCGCAGGATTAAGCTTCATACCATAATGTCGAATTGTGGAAAAAGTTTCCTTCAAATCTGAAGCATGGGATTTAGCTCGTCTACTCTTTACCAGCATATCATCAACATATGCTTCCATATTTCGGCCCAACTGATATTTAAACATCTCGTCTATCATTCTCTGATATGTAGCCCCTGCATTCTTTAACCCAAATGACATTACTGTATAACAATAAGTCCCTGATGAAGTAATGAAAGAAACGCTTGGTCTATCCTCCGGATATAATGCTATTTGATGATACCTCTGTGCAGCATCCATCATGTTTAATAATTCACACCTTGCAGTAGCATCGACCAACCTATCAATCAGTGGCAAAGGATAATGATCTTTTGGACAGACTTTATTTAGATCTCGGAAATCAATGCACATCCTCCATTTGTTTCCTGGTTTGGGCACCAATACCACATTGGCTATCCATCTTGGATATTGGATCCTCTCAATATGCCCTATCTCTAACAACTTCTGCACTTCCTTTTCGATTACCTCATTCTGTTCTGCTCTGAAATGTCTCATTTTTTGCTTTACGGGCTTGGCATCTGGCCTAATGTTTAATCTATGCATGGCTATGCTAACATCAATTCCAGTCATATCTTTCGGCTCCCAAGCGAATAGGTCAGCATTCTCTCTAAGCACCTCGATAACCTCATTTTGTATCTCTCCCTCCAATTGACTTCTAATATTGACTGAATAACCAGGATTGTCAGGTAATAGTTCCACACTCATCAATTCTCCCGGTTCAAACTCCAAAATTCGTGATTCTTTCCCTTTTCGCCTTTCTTTCTCCAATACCTTATCCACCTCATCTCGATGTTGGGTTGCTCGTTTCCTGGTTTCTGAATGCTTTATAGCTGCCACATAACATCTCCGAGCAGCTTGTTGATTCCCCCGCACTACTCCAACTCAAACTGTTTTATCATCTGCACCCTTTACTGGAAATTTCATCATCAAGTGAGCTGGTGAAATGATAGCGGCATAATCAGTCAAGGATGGTCGGCCCTATATAACATTACTGTGAAGGGGTATCTACCAACAAAAAAGTAATAGTCTTAGTCTACCTCTACAACTCATCGCCGAGTACCATGGGTAATTGAACCTTCCCATATACATTAACTGAATCTCCCGAAAACCCATATAACGAAGTCCTCACTGGCTTGACTTCTACTGATGATTTCATCTTCTTGAAACAATCCAAAAACATAATATCCACCGAACTGCCGGTATCAATGAAGACCCTTTCTACATTGTATCCTCCTATCTCGACAGTGATCACCATGGCATCCGACTGAGGTGATTGGATATTTATTGTATCATCTTTCCCAAATTCTATAACTGCTTCTTGTAGGATAGTGTGTACCCCATGTTCTTGTCGAATAGAATTTAAGCGAGATTTTCTGGCACGTTTCGATTCCCCATCAGTGGGTCCACCCATAATCATATGAATAGTCGGTCTCTCTTCTCGAACTTGCTGATCTCGATGTGGAAAAGGTGGTGGAGGTGGATCTACCCGAGCATTTACTTCCCTTCCTATTGCCCTTTGATCTCGTTGAGGTTCTACTCGAACATTTCTCCTGTAGCTGTTATCTTGTCGGGCTCGAGCTACATATCTTGCCAACTTATTATCACGAACCAATCTCTCCAACTCATCTCTAAGATGCATGCACTCATCAGTACTATGACCATATTCATTGTGGAACTGACATAACTTTCCACTCCTAAACGTTGGAGGCTTTCTCGGATTCGGAGCCCACGAAGTCGGCCACTTTAGTTGGGGATGACTCCAAATCTCCATTAACAACTGCCCAGGTGGCAATGTCAATTGAGTGTAAGTATCATACCTAGGACCTCTTTTCATCTCGGTCCGAGTATTCGACACTAATCTTCTTCCCCTCAGATCTACCTCTCTCTTCACTTTATTCGAGTCTTTAGCTTTCGCTTCCTGAAATGCAACTCCATCTTTCTTAATACGAAGCGCCTCTTCCAAATTAATATACTTGGTCGCTCTCTGAAGCAAATCATCAAAATTGTTCGGCACTTTCTTCACCAGTGAAGCATGTAGATCACCTTCTCTCAAACCTTGCATAAAAGCACTAGTAATTAAGTCGTCTAAAGCTTCAGGGGACTCTAAGGTAGCAGATGTAAACCTCTTTACAAAATTCCTTAACGATTCATTCTCCTTTTGCTTTATCCCAAACAACATTTGAGTTGACCTAACCTGCCGACGTGATCCTGCGAACTGATGTAGAAATAAAGACGACAACTGATCAAAACTCTGGATGACTCCGCCAGCCAATTGACTAAACCATGTTTGTGAGGATTTTGTCAATGTAGTAGCGAAAACTCTACATTTCACCCCATCTGTGTAGCGATGCAACAATGCTGTATTTTCGAAACGACATAAATGATCCCAAGGATCCGTAGTACCATCATATTCAAAACTCACCAGTCTAAAAGAAGTCGGTAACTCATCTTCCATCACGACCTCCGAAAAAGGATTACCCCTCTTACCTCGAAAACTTGATCTAATATTCCTTCTCACTTCCTTGATTTCCCTCTGCAAATCCTCTCTCTCAGATAGATCGGTCTGTGATCGACCTCGGATCAAGGGAGATACTGAGCGACTTTCTCTCCCATCGAAATGTCTTTTTTCTCATCGACTTTGCATTCGCTGTTTATCCGTATCACCTTGTTGTGACTCCAAAGGACGTTTACTCAAAGCCTTTTGTACTGCTGCTGCAACTATCCCATCCAATTCTTCCTTAGTCAAAGTGATAGTATCTTGAAGAGGATGATTTGGAGCAGCATCCGACTCTCCTGACCGATCATTATTCGGTGCAATTCTGGATCCTTCCCCAACTTCTGTTCTTCTTCGAGAGTTTCGTGTATTCACCATAGTAACAATGATCTAATAATCTCACGTCTTAGCTTGATTTTTCCCACAGACGGCGCCAATTTGTTATATCTAGAAATCACTTTTTTATATCTCACTCGTATTTTTCTCTCTTAATGTAGATGTCTCTCAAATGAAGAGAAATGATATTTATACCTAAATTCAAATTAATTTAACCGTCCCTGAAATATCGCATCACGAAGCCACTAATACAGAGCGGTTACCAGTGTTCTAGATCGTGGGTTGGAGCGACATAAAGCATCTCGCCATCTTTCTCGCTGAAATGTAATATTCAAACTGAACTATGTTCCCGTCTTCAAGGACCCCGAAATCCACCTTAAGTGTAGCGAGATATACTGATATTCACATCTTTGAAATATATCACTCGGGTAAATCTGTACGAGATAATAATTCACCTTGTATTTGTATAGCAACATTTCGACTACCTAGACCGAGATATTAATTTCGGATTGTTATACTGCTCGACTATATCAACAATAATGTAGTAAACTGAAAACTTTAATATTAAAGTAAGCATGATAGTGCATTTAGAGTAAAACATTGATCATAACATTCTTAAAATCACATTTGAAACTAATTATCCGACATAAAATAAATTACTCATTTCTCATAGAATCATTCATGATCTCCAATCTAAAGTTTTCAAGTTCAATCTTCAAGACCTTATCATTTACAATATTCAAGTGCACATTTGCTTCAAGCAAATGATCAAAATGAAATTTGAAGAAAAATCAGGACCTTTGTCTTCCGGACAAAAGTGAAATGAAAATCAAATTGGAAAATAGAACAGAAAATTATCTCAGGAAATATCAAAAGCCAAGTGGTGATTCAAAAGTCACCTTTAATATAATTAAGCTAAGTTCTGCATCATCAGACCCATCTTAATAATCTCCAAATAACATTGTTCTTCAAAACCATTAACCCTTAAAATCCAAATGGAAATTATGTATTAAACATGAAATATTAATTATGAACAAAGAGAAGTCAACTAAATTAATTCTCAAGTAACAGAATTTTGTTTGATATTCTAAGAGTTGAAATTGCAAGATGGTGAGAACTTGACTCCATTAATATAAAATCCACCAATCAACTCCTCGATAACCAGGAACGATAAAAACAATTCCCTAGCAAAATAAATCAAGATTGAAGTAGATAGCTATTTGACGAAAAAAATCAGGAATTAACTAGTAGCTAGAGAGGTGTTAAGAAAAATACCGATACCGTACTTCAAGTAGGCGATGGTACTATTGTTTCATATAAAAGCCTTCGTGGAACATGTTTTCATAGCATATAAAAAACTTACAAGGCATCAAGTCAATGATAAATGCCAAGTATGCAATTAAGCATTACCATGTAAGATTTTATTTTATGTAAAAATCATTCAACAGCAGAAACTGCTAATCACATCCTGCCATAGTTTAACAACACTCTTAAATTTACAAAGTTGTTGGGTTCAACATGACATAATGAAACGGTTTCACTTCTCATTCTATAAAAGGATAGAAACAGTGAAAGAGAATTTCATTCTTTTGGGAGAAGAGAGTTCCATTAAAAACTATTGCATCACAAACACCAAGAATATATTATATTTAACATTTGCCCAAACAAACAAGGAATTTATAAAGAAGATCTATCATCCATTTGGTATCATGTAATTCTCAATCAAACTGATCACGTCAATAATTTTAGTGGTCATTTGAATCAGGCAAAGGTGAGCACCTTACAAAATTAGACATACATGCTTTGATCACAAATTAATTTCTCTAATCTTCCCACGTATTGAATCAAATTTGAATATAAACTTACATTTGAGTCTGCCGGTGTTACATTATTAGATCTGTATCACATTAGATTTCACATGCTCTTATCTATCAGATTCTATATATCCTCGTTGGATCCATTTTATATTTACTTTTTGCTTCCCCTCAAGTATAATCCATACCCAGCAGTTTACTCATTCCAATTCGCAAATGTCTCTCAATGAAAACTCATTTGTAGATTTAGATTGAAGTTCTGGTTCTTTTAATTACACCAAACTTGACGTATGGGAAAAATGAGTTGTTCAAAAAAATCATCAAATCGATCAGATTATTGAGAATGTGATCATATGCAATCTTAATCTAATTGTAGAAGATCACACTCTTAGAGCCAGAAGATGATATTGTGATATAGAACATGAGATCGGTGAAGAGGGTTTGATGAATGATTATTTTGTCTATAGATCGACATATGCTCCTGAGATCTTCTGATGTAGGTTTCACATTCAAAAATCATTGTTCATTCATATAGTGGAGGTCGTTACTTCCAATGACGTATACTTTTAACAAAGGCATGATGCCATATGTAGTCAAGAGATTCCATAATTGCATAAATGTTCTGGAGCTATGAAGGTGTTAGACATATGTTGTGATGAGGGAAGTTCTCAAGAATTTTGTAAAAGGTGTCAATACCTGGTTCAGTGACAAGATCTCAAAAGACATAATTAATAAGATTTGACTAGATTACTCTACGTCGGGAAACAACATAGATCCCAGGCATGATAGACAATATTGACTACATGCATTGGGAATGAAAAAATTATCCTACTGCATAGACTGACAATGTGCAAGAAGAAGTTGAAATCCAACAATCATTTTAAAAGTTGTTGCATCATATGACTTATGGATATGACATGCATCTTTGGAACATCTGGTTCGTGCAATGACACCAATCTTCAACTTTTAATGGGCTACATTTGTCAAGTCAATTTATGCTCCACAACTCCAAAAACATAAGTTGTTCGCTCAATACACTAAGAGACTGTCAGAAAAGATGCCAAGCAAGCATTTGGAGTTCTACAAGCTTGTTTCGTATTTCTTCAACACTCATGTCTTGTTTGGATCCTTTGGGACAAACTTTAAATGAGAAGAATTATGATGACTTGCATCATCATGGATAACATGATAGTAGAAGATGAACGAGACACATACCAAAACTATTATTATCCTTCATAATTTTTTATGAATAAACCTACAAACCAACAAGAGAGAAGAATTAGAGTACAAGAAGAAGAAAATGATGATCAACATTTCCAATACGATCTATTGAACACATTGCAAGTTTGTCCACTCACATGACTAATAGGGAACAACTTCGCAATAGAGAAATTCATATCACTCTTAAAAACGACTAGATTGAGCATATGTGACAAAAAATCGGCATTGATATTAAAATATGTAATCTGTATCTTCTATATTTGCAATTTAGTATTTCATTCATCTATTTGTGGCTTGATTTATTTATTTTTAATTTTATATTACAACTATTTTAATTTTAATTTATTTATTATGTTAGTAGCTTATTTTAAGAGTAGGGTAAAAAATTTCCTTATTATAATTATGGATTTAGGATATCAAATATTTTTTTATCTATTTCTTATACCTTTTTAAGTACAATAAAAAATAATTATAAATAATATGCAATTCATAAATAATGTTAGTAGCTTATTTTGAGTGTATGATATGAAATTTCATTATTATAATTATGGATTTAAAATATCAAATATTGTTTATCTATTTCTTACACCTTTTTAAATACAAGAAAAAAAATTCTAAATAATATGCAATTCATAAATAATGAGAAATTTTTTAAATTTTGGGTAGGTCTCACTAATAAAGTATAAAAGAGTTGGAGTTGGGTTGAGTTATACATTGTTTGTATATGATGAGAGAGAAATAAATATTTTATTAAAATATTTGTGTTGAGTTGTTGATAAATATGGTCTTAAGGGAAGCCAGATAGTCCATGCATAATTACTATAGACTCAAATTCAACTCATATCATAAGTAATATTTTATGTTTCTCAATATATAATATTTTAAAAGTATTACATGATAAGAATAAAAATATTACTTGTCAGTTTTTTTTTAATCATTTATTTGAACTCATATAACAAAAAAGATTACCATGTACACATTAAAGTATTCCATAGTACAAACAAAAGTATTACATAGTTTTACTTATCAAATTAAATTTTTTCAAAAGTAGTACAATATGATACATAAAAGTATGGCATGATGATGATGATGATGATAATAATAATACCTATCAAATTACAATTTCTCAATTTAATAATGAATTTAGAATCTTGGAATCGCATGTATTACACATAAAAATATTACCTAATACATATAAAAATATTACAAAGTTTTACTTGTTAAATTATAATTTTTCAAAAGAATTATCTATACATATAAAACATATTATTTGATACAAGCTGAAGTTTGATGTGGAAGTCAACAACGTGACTTGAAGTCTAAATCAACTACTTGTTTTCATAAAAGGTCATGGGTCACAGTGTCATTACAAAAACATTTATGAGATTGTTTCATGAATATAATTTCATGAGGTGAAGTTTTACTATCCACAATCCAAACTCAATTTCATAAATTATCTCTAGCTATCAATTATGTGAAGAGTAAGACTCACGTGAACCAGTTGCACGGATCTCATGGTTTTTTTATTTTCAATTTCCGTGCAATGCAACTTGACCCGCAACCCACGACTTGCATATAAATAGGGTTTTTTTTTAATTCTCAGCGCACCTTCATCACAACCGGATCTGCTATTTCTACTCTTTGGCACATATTTGTTTTTCAGCACAAATATGCTATTCCAGCTTGACTCCAGCGTGTATGCATGTCAGTGTGGAACTTCTTCACTACTACGCGTGGCTGCATGTGTAAATTGAAATGTTGAAATACAAAATATGAGATAATTTTAGTTTTCTGCTGAAAGAGAAGAACTCTCTCAAATGATTTTCACATTGATGAGTAATAGACTGTTGAAACAAGAAATAAGAAGAGATGGGCAGAAGTTGTAGTAAGCACTTACTTTCCGGTGCACTTACTAAGACCCTAAGCTCTTTATTTCCATTGTCTCGTTGTTCTCGTTCAATTTGTTGAGCAGACTCTGCCAAGGAATCTGTGCACCCCCTAACTTCAATCAGCTGCACAATTTCGCCCATCTCACAAGGAATCTCTTGCAGATTTCTGCATCGAATCACTACCAACTGCCTAAGCTTCCGGAAATGTTGACTGTAGCCAACCAACATTCCACTCAATCAAATCTAAATCTTCCAGTTTCAAGAATGTCAGCTCCTGGAATTCATTTTCTTTTGTCTTCCATATTTCTCCACAAAATGCATTTTTTAATAATTTTAGAACTTGAAGGTTTGGCAATCCCCCGATTACTGACATCTTTTCCCATGGCAATGACAATTTATATAGAGTAAGTTTCCTTAAACTCAATGGGAGACTAATATCTGCCATTCTACGTTTGGAACGAGTGGTCATGTTGAGAGACTCAAGTTGAGTGAAGAAGCTGAAATCAGGATAGCGATATGCCCCCGTCTCTTCCAGCTGAAATGTTTCACAGATGCATTTGAGTTTGCGAAGATGAGGTGAACATCTCAGTATCTCTTCATCACTGAAACTCCTAATAACAACATTGGAGAGGAACTCTATGTTATTGGTTTGGGAGCTTTCACAGTCTTTGTCAAAACATGCTGCTATATTACTTATATAAAAGTCTCTCAGTGTAACCATTTTCAGAACTGCAGAAGGTATTTCAACACCACCATTGTCCTTGTTGCCATCGTTACTGCTGTCATCATCAGATACATCACTGTCCTTTTGCTCGTTACTATCTTCACTATCACCATCATCATCATAAGATTTTTCTTCATTCTCTACTCGAAGATATTCAAGGTTCACAAGGCTACCTAAGCATGCATCCAAATTAGTAACAACCAAGTATCTCAACTGGACCGGAAAATGACCAGATCCAACCAAAGAATGCCATTGCAAATGATCTATCTCGAACACTCTTAGAAATTTCAAGTTAACAACATTGAATTGTGATTCTGGAAGATAGCCTAGAAATGAACGAACATGCTGCGACCCACAAGGAGATGGGGAACATTGAACCCATCGTATGCGATTATAACCTCTCACGTAAAATAACTCGTTACTGAAAAAATAAAACAGATGTAAAAATGAGTAACCAAAATAGAAACAGAGAAAATAGAGAGAGTGGACTTACTTATCTACTAAGTGTATAAATTTTACTTGACTACATATATTGGAGCAAAGGTCACGTAATAGATCAGGAAGTAGGCAAGTTTTGACTCTGCCATCTGAACTTCTTTTTGCAACCATTACTATGTTCTTATCAATCAGCTTCATTAAAGATTCTTCAGCTAAATTCTCTAAGCTCTTCTTCTCCTCTTTACGTATGAACCCTTCAGCAATCCACAATCTGATCACCTCCTGAACACGGATTTCTTTGTATTCTTGAAATCTTTGGAAATATAGAAAACACAACTTTAAATGTGCTGGAAGATGCTTGAAACTAAGTTCCAATATTTGCATCACATGATTGTTTTGATCAGTAAAAATATACGAGGCCAAACTGTTAGCCACTTTTCTCCATATAGTTTCTTTCTTGTCCATAGCAGAAAGAATTCCAGCTATAACAACCACTGCAAGTGGAAGCCCACAACATTTTCTTGCAATTTCCATTCCAATCTCTTGCAATTCTGGAGGGTAATATTGGTCGTTGAACACCTTCTGTTTTAGAAGCTCCTAACATTGCTCATCTGACAAAAATGGAAGCCTGTGAATAATACTATCAGGTGGAGGAGGAGCTACATCTTCATTCCTACTGGTGAACATTATTCGACTTCCATTTCCATTATCTGGGAAGCATCTTCTCAAATCATCCCATACTTTTGGACTCCATATATCATCCAGTACTATTAGGTATCTTCTCCCCATTAAAGTTTTGTAAATGTTTTCAACCAAAACTTCTTCTTGCATATTCAAGATCATACTTTTGTTAACCTTACTTGCTAATAAGCCAATCCACAATTCTGTCAATGCATTCTTCCTATTGTACATTTGGGAAACGACGCACCATGAGTGTTTGTCAAACCTATAGTTAACAGAGGGATGATTGTATAGTTTCCTTGCTAAAGTCGTCTTACCAATTCCAGGCATCCCATAAATGCAAATAATTTTCCTTTTCACTTCTCCTCCTAATAATTGATCTAAAATCTCTATTTCCTTTTCCTCAGAACCAACAGTAACTTCATCAGCATCGTCTTTAGAATTGCTCTCACCCTGTAATGATTGTGTTACTTTTGATTTCATTTTGATTTCTTCGAGCTGAATCCGGATAAGCTTAATCCTGTGGATGAATTGAGAAAGCCTGATGGAGAAATACCATGGAGGAACATCTCCAACCAAATAAGATCTTATCAAATATTGAGCATGATGTGCCTCATCTGGGATTCCGATGGGATATTTTTTTGGTTCTTCAGTTTCAGAAGGTTGTGGTGACCATGTATCCACGGTGAAAGACTGCAAAACAATCAGCTCCTCATGGAACATTTTGACTTCATCCTTCAAATGATCAGAAACAATACTATCATCCAGATTTAATAGGTCCTCGAGATCATAGATTAGAAAATCAAAGAGGGGCGAATCAACAATACTAGTCGGTGGTGGAGCTTTATTGATGGAGGGGAGAAGATCCAAGAATTTGATGATATCATCATTCAAGAGGTCCATCTGTTTGAAAGTAGAATCAAAGCCCTCATCCAAGCCCATCTCAGTCCATGTCTTGGAGAAAAAGAAAGAGTGCAGCAACATTCCAGCTCTGTTGGCCACTGATTCAACTTGTGCCAACAGATTCTTCACTTGTTCATGCTCATCATCATCAACAAACAAAGTATCCCCAAGTAGAATGAGAAGAAATCTCAGCCTATTCTCAAGACGAACTATTCGATCCTTAAACGGATCATTAACCCCTCCTTCATAATAATAGGGCATTAGAACAAGTAAATGAATGAAACCTGCGTGGAGTTCATTTCTCTTGAGGTTGTTGAGTAACTGGTACTGTTTCGTTGGCACTGTGAAGAATTGGTGAAGCAGTTGTGTGAAAGAAGCCACCATTTTGAGGAAGACAGTGGAGCTTTCATTCCAGAGTGTTCCGCTAAGCAATTTAGCGATGGTCTGTAATCTGGAGTCGGAATCAAGGCCTGAATTGCACACATAGCTCCGAACAACTGAAAGATGCATATGATTCCAGCGAAGCTTGAGTTGGTGAGGGATCATCTTCTCCTCCCTCATCCTCCATTGAATTATATCTTCGAAAACGTCTGACACAAAATAGCTACAATATAGATCCATTTTTAGGGCAATGTTATTATTAAGTACGAATTAGGAGAGGGATATCTACCAATCTTACCACAATATTTATAATCTAGGTAAAGAAATACTACTAAATATAATACCATAACAAATATAACATTAAATATAATAATATGCATAAAACTACCATCAAATATAACACTATAACACAAAATACCACAAAATTCATTCAATGCTCCAATCATGATTTTTAACTTTCTTTCAAAACATATTAAATTCTCCTTTACACATTAAATGCAAATCCAAGTCATTATTTTAATCCCTCATCATTTATTTAATTAGATCCGGATATAACATAAACTAATCAATATCAGACCCAACATGTTTCCGTAAAATAAATTCATCCCCTAAAATTCATACCTTTTTTTGACCGCGACAGCACCGGGTGAGATGGTTTGCAAAGCCACCAGCTGGAAAATTAGTGCCCCCAGACCTTTTTACGAACAGTTCCTCACTGTCCAACTTCAACCCTCGGGAAAGATGATCTGCAAGTTATCCAGCTCCTTCAGCAACTGTACAGCACAACCTTGGTTCGTTTCCCACACCAGGTGTACAAAGTATTCCTTTCAGGGGACAAACTAACCGTACTAAGAACACATGTTGAAAGCAAAAGCCTTTATTTTATTAAGAACTTATAAGAAATATTTAATACATATGTAATCTCCTTTTGGGAGGAGAATACTTGTTTAGTCTCTCATATATGAGGGCTCACACTTGAAACACATAAATACTCAAAACTATTACAAAGATTTTTATTTAGAGAAAATTAAGGGGAATGGTCGATGTCCTCAACTTCCTTCAACTCCTGCTATATATAGGCACGAATCCGGATTTCAAATACGGATTCCAAATCTTCTTTATCACCATCTGGCCTACTCCATTAGTGCTCCCATGTGAAGTGGTTGGGGAGTCTCTTTCGGCTTTAGTTGGTGTTCTTCCTCTTAATGCCCTGTGACTCAGCCCATGTTAGGTCTGTCGGGGAATCATTAACTTTTGATTCAGCCTACCATGTGAGGTTGGTTGGAGAGTCACTTTCTCGTGGTCTATCTCATTTTATTTTATCGGGGGAATCTCTAAAAGTTTGGTTGTTGTGGTCCCTGGGGATATCGTCTCTTCTGTGCTGGGCCCGTGTCTTTGTTAGACCCATGTGCCTGTCGGTCGGGTTTGGGTCGGAATCATTTCCCAAACTCGGGTTTCTTCTGATTTGGGCATGTTAGACAGATCCGATCAATCCATCTTCCCACATGCGCCATGTTACAGAACTTCCGGTAAGTTTCTTTACTTACCGGAATTTTGTTCTCCCAGAGAGCTCTTCTTTTGGTTTTGAAGAGCTCTTCTGCGAATCCTGTTGTTGATCCAGTCATTGAATTCAGTAGGAATGATCCATTTGCTAAATTTTGGAAAAACTTGAAAGGGTATTTGACTTTGTCCATCTCTGTGAGACAAACCCAAAGTCCCCATGCTCGTCTTGTAGAAGCTTCATCTTCTGAGAATGCTCCTACCAGTATCGGAATTTCTTCCGACAAGGCTGCATTTATATTTTTCAAGGCATTACCGTTCGGTCTTCTAAGCTTGATGAAATGAAAGGCTTCGTGAGAGCCTTTTTTACAGGTTCTGGAGCTGCACTGATTAAATAGAGCTCCAAAATATTACCCTACACAAATGAGGATTGTTCGTCCAGGTTTCGTAAACTGCTTCTCCTATCCATCTTGATAATTTTGAGATTTTTGGGTTGACTTGAAGACTCAGGCTGTGACGCCGGAGCTTTAATATTCGTTGCAGGTTTTACATCCTCAAGGAATGCATCACCTGTAATACTTGTAGGTATGATATTTGAATCCATAGCCTTCGGGTTAGAGTCTCGATCTCTAATCTCTCATTTTTGCACCGTGATAGATGCAGCCTGGAGGATAGGCTTATGCAACGCTTGGAACAATTGTCCCTAAGCGAATTGGCATGCTCGTATTAGACCAGAAACTGATTTCTGATCTTCTCGTTGAAGTCGTCCAGCAACTTCGGCATTCAGACATAATGTCCTAAATTCTCGTTCAAGACTCTCCAGGTTTTCCCTGAGATGTCTTACTCGTTTAAGGACCTTGTCAGCAACGTGTCCTTCCATCTCGTGTTAGGAAATCTGCAAGAATATTTTCATGAGATTTCACAATGACAATATCATAATCATAATATTGACACTCTGTCTGCCATCTAAGTATTCTAGCCTTTTGTAGTTTAGATTCAATTTTATTTTTCAGAAAGGCTTTAACACTAGAATTATCAATTTTCAAAGTAAACTTCTTAGCCAGAAGGAATAGAGGCCATTTTTTTAACGTCTTTCTGACTGCGAAGAATTCTTTCTCGTTGATATGCCATCGAATTGCTTCTGCGTCTGTAAACAGACCACTGCAATATCTGCATGACACTTCTCCAGTTGGTGTGGCTTTCAAAAGAACTGCTGCCCACCAAAAGTCATTGACATCTGTATACAGAACCAGTTCGTCCTCATCCTGAGGAATAACAAGTTTTGGAAGTTTGCTACAGACTTCCTTAAGTTGCTTAATCCCTTCTCGATGTTCATCTTCCCATTTGAATATAACATCTTTCTTGAGTAATGGGCTGAACACTTTCCTGTGATGTGTCTGATTGTTAATGAACATTCCAGCAAAATTGACAACTCCAAGAAAACTTTGAAGTTGTTTCTTGTCTTTGAGATCATCTAGAAATCCCTGTATCTTTTCCACAATGTGGCTCTGTAGGATGATTTCAGATTCATCGATTTCAATTCCGAGGAATTCAATCTCTCTCGTAGCAATTACTGTCTTCTTTTCAGAAAGCACTAATCCTTCTTTGTGACAAACATCTGAAAATATTTCCAAATGTTTAAGATGTTCCTTCATGTCCTTCGATGCGATAAGAATATCATCGATGTAAACGAACATAAAGTTGAAATAATCCTTGAATAGATTATCCATCTTTCTCTGATATATCTAGGATGCGTTTGCCAATCCCATATGCATCACGTTCCAGACATAGTGTTCTTGTGGTGTGGAGAAAGTTGTGAACTTCTTACTTTCTTCCTCCATCTTAATCTGGTAGAATCCAGACTTGCAATCGAACTTTGAGAATATCTTGGCACCTTTGATGCAGTTAACCAAGTGTTCTCTACTCGGGATATAGTATCCATCAAACTCCAGAATGTTATTAATTCCTTTGTAATTAATAACAAGTCTAGGTTTACCTCTTTTGATTTCTCCATGATTCCTTACTAGAAATCTAGGGCTGTTGTATGGAGAAACTCCTGGTGCGATCAACTTAAGGTCCAAATGTTCCTTAAGTATCTTCTGCATATCCTCATGATCATTCTGATTCATAAGAATTGGTTTGAGTCTAACGAACTCATGTTCCTTTCCAAATTTAACCTTTAAGGATGCTTTGAGCTCATCCCTATCCTACCATGCCAAATGATCTTCATTGTAATTTCTTTGGATCATTTTCTTGAAATCCTCAAGTGATATTTGTTCTTCAATGAAAACATCACTTTGTGGATTCTCCAATATGGCTTTTCGTAATTCTGCAATAGCCTCTGGAGGAACTCGTTCTTCTCCTTGTATTTTAAATGAATACAAAGTGTCATCCCATCTTTTGGTATCTTTCTGTTTCGAACCAAATTGTCGAAAGGATAATAAGGCATCGCCAAATCTTCTTTTATCCGCCATCTTTGGATGTCGAAGTTTAGCTTCATCACCACGCTTGCTGCGAAAATTAATAGGTATTTTTCTATAGAATGCCTCCCGCAGTCTCTGGACAATAATCTTATGATCACAAAACGTTGTGAAAATAAGTCTTCTTATCTCATTTTCCTGTGTAAAACGCTTGAATGTTTGTAGGAAATTATTTCCTAGCAAAACATCTGCTCCTGTATCATGGAAATAGATTGGTGGCGTCTTTACTTTGTACCATGGGGTACCGTCAGCGCCTCCGATCATGATTTCTGCTTGTTTGATTCCTCTATTAAGGATGAGAATCCTTTTTGAGAAATCTTTTCCTGCAATGGCTGGTAGGTCTTCTCCAAAATCCTTAGGAAAAACCCCTTGCTTTGCAGTACAAATCCCTACTCCTGAGTCAACATAGGCTGCGAAATACTCAGTCTTGTACTCACCATATATCATTCCGATAGAAATGTATATAGAGAATGGACTAGTGGTCATCTGATCCTGTATCTTTTATTAGCCACTGTAACTCCACTCCATCTTGTAGTCTTTCCCAAGGCTTATGATCCTCAAGAAAGTCGATACCCAGTACTAATTGTTTTGGGATTCTTCCTGCAACTCCTGTAATAGTCAGTTCAATTTTACCCATTTCTAGGCTTTCTTGAAATTTTCCAACTATTGGTTGTTGGAGATAATATAAAACATCACAAGGAAAAATATTATCCTTTTGGGTGATGTCGAATATTACTTCCACTTCTCTCCAGCCTTCTGGACATTTCAGCTCTCATTTTGTTTTGAAAACACCTGGGATTCGCTGAACTGTACTTGGCTTTCTTTCTTCCCAACAACTGCTACTCATCAGTCTGTCTTGTTGGAAAGACATTCTCCTTATCTCCATTCTGAGGCTTTGACTCTTGTTGAAGACAGGTTGATCCTGAATTCTCATATCGATCTCTTTTATGGTTGGAGACTCAATGAGTTCTGGTAATAACACCCTGGCGAAATCCTCAAAGATTCTTGAGACTTCGATAAATTCTTTTCTCAAGAATACGTCTGAATGATGTGTATTCGAGAGAGCATAGGAAATCTTGTAAGTGATCGAGTAGGGTCTGTTCCATTCTTTCATCAAATCGTCTCTTTTGAAATCTTGAAGAAGGGTTAAAACTCGGTTGAAGTCTCGATCTCCCAAATTGTATGCAATTCTAGGATAGACATTAAATGTTAGTTTCCCTACACACAAGTTTCCTATAACCACTCCAAGGCATGAATCCTTGAGGTGTGAGATCCGCTTGTTAAAAATAGCAAGATTGAGTGGCGAATCTATTCCTTCTTTGAATGTTGCCTTAATAATAACTCTTATGGCTCCGATGTGAATCCATGAGAGTGTATTTGCAACTTCTCTTTTGACCTTGCTTTTGATCTCTTAAACTTCTTTATAAGGGATCAACTGCATCTCGATCAAGTTACTTGTGAATTCCATAGGAATAGCAAATTCACCAGTAGTAACTCTATGAATAATTTTTTCTGTTACGAAATCCAAACTTATCCAACGCCTTCTCCATAGCTCTGATGGTAAAACCATCATATATCTGAAGCTTTGGATCCTCTTTCATAATCCTCATTAGAGTTTTATGAGAGACTTTGTGTGAGAGAGGAATCGTGACATATCATCTCTTGTTGTTTGAAGAATTTCTTTTTTACTCCGATTCTGATGTGGATTCACTTCCATCATCTGAATAGATCTCTTCTTCATATATTTTTTCATCCGAGGGTAAATCCTCAAATTGATACACCTGTATAAGATCTTGGTAATAGACAGTTTCTTCGAATTCTGGTGTTGCTTCGAACTGTCTTATACATCTCTTCTGGTTATCCGGGTAATCTGTTGAGATATGCCCTCTTACTCCGCAAGTCTAGCAATTACAGTCTTTGAAACTTTCATTAGCTCTAGTTTGAGCTCGCCTGAAAGTTCTCCTTCTTGGAGTTCTGCTGGAACTTCCTTGGTTAGAACCCGATGAATAGGTTTCACTCATGTTTGGTGCTGGTCTTTGTCCTGATTTGTAACTTCGGGCCTTTTGTTTTGACCACACTCTTCTAGGTCTCCACGAAGACCTGCGACTTCTTCTTTGGTTGCTTCCTTCACGGCGGTATGGATGGCTTCTTAGCTTTCTTCTTTTATGCCTCTATGGTTGACCTCCCACGATTGTTGGGATGTCATTATCTTCACAACATAGGGGAACCATTTTATTGATTCCTCGGAGTCTCTTGTAGTTCTTGTAGAGTGTTGTCTGATGACACCATTTAGCTAACTTGGCTTTTAAGAAAGACATTCTTCTGGCCACAGTATCCAAATCGTCTGCACTCTTGTATTCCCTGATGAGCATTTCTCTCCAGGGACTTGGTATATTCGCAAAGAAAAGTTGCGAAGCCTCTTTCTCATCCACCTTGGACTTCCATCGATACTCGATGAATAATTTGATATATTCGTCAATATGACAAACATCATGTAACTCGAGGCAGTAGAGGGCTTGTTTATATCTTTTTTTTCTCCTTTTCTATTCCCTCGAAATAGCCTATGCCGATAAAATGGATTTTGAATAATTTTGCCATATTATCGATAATTTCTTTCAATGACTCACCAGCAGTAACATCGCTTCTCATCTGTGGTGCCGTCATATCCCACGCGATCTTTGCAAATCCTTCAAAACTCATCTCTAGGAGTAAGATGAATCCTTCTTTTGTAAGGTCAAGGGTTCCTGCTGCAACCCTCATTCCTGATGCCTATTCATCGATAAAGACTTCACAATTTTTGAAATCTGGAATATCCAGATTTAGCATCAACCCATATGGATGTATAGGTTCAAGCTGTGACTTTCCATAAGGCGTATTCATGAGATTTTGGCCTTCTGGAACGTTGTCAAGTTCCTAAAACAATAGGATCTCCTCTTGTTGTGAAATCTCCAACGTACGACATTGGTTCATCCACAAGATGCGAATCCGAGCTTTTTGCAACGTTGAGATCTACTGGTGGAGGTGGTCCTTGGTGTTGGTCACGTGTAACCAAAGCTGAGCCATCTCCTGTATTCATCTTTAGATCCACGATACCTAATCCCACGAAGGACTCGACAAGTTCGTGTAGATCTTCAAGATTGATCTTTTCCATATCCATCACTTATTAATTTGTGATGGATTTTCCTTTGATGATAACGATAAGCTTTTCATCTCTAGTCATTGGACGTATGACTTCAGTAGGTTTCCCTTTTTGGTGTAAATAGGGAACTGTTCCAAAATCAATACGTTTTCTTCCTCCGGAAAGACTCGGTCTATCTTCCAGATTCTTGATCCTCTTTTGAATATCATGAAGGATTTCAAGAGTTTCCTTCTGATTTTTCACCATCGTCTCTATCTGGTTCTGGATCTGATGGACTTGTGTTGGTAGATGATTATGGCAGTTACTATAATTCTGCATCATTTTCTGGATTTCTCTAAGATCTGTAGAAATCTTAGATGTGTTTGGAAAGATCTCGTTCCATTTTGGTTCTTCTTTAGGAACCATGATTCTGATGGGCTTCTTCTTGCAAGTTCATCAGTCTAGCATATAACATTTGGTTAACCTCAAGGTAATCCAAATGATATGCTGCTTGTATATTGCATTGCCTTAGGGCTTCCCTGCAGGCTCCTGCATTCTCTCGTTCAACATATTGGTCTTCCCAATATGTCATCTTGTGTAGGTGTTCTTGTTTATATATCATCAAAATTTGACGATATCTCTTGTAGGGTAAGCATCTTGAACATTCGTCCAGATCCATATTTCGCGAGAAATTCTCCTCACCAAAGGTTAATTACATATAAATAACAAATATAACTTAAAAGTTCTTAATAAACCTAGGCTCTGATACCATTTTGGGGTCCGAATTTAACCAAATAAATGTAGAGATATTTTAACCTTTTTAATTTTAATTCTCCAAAGGAACTTGTACGTGGCATTGTTACTCATTCCAGACCACTGTTGTTTAACAGTATTGGCACGAGGAAGTATTACAACCTATATACTTATTCCGGAAGAAAATCAATCTTTAAAGCTTAATCATGGATTTGAATTAATTAAACATTTTTGGAGAAAATAATAAAATATATTTGAATAAAACAAATGAAGTAGTTATTGAGCTTTAAATGCACATGTGTATCCTTAAATGCACATGTATATACTTGAGCAAAAATGTGGTATATTGTGTACTAGTTTTATATTTAGTGGTATATTTTGTATGTGTATTATATTTTATGGTATTTCCTTATCCATTTTATATTTTTTATGGTAGATTGATGACATATCTCATTAGGAGATGTTCAAAGTGGAGAGAGAAATTGAGAAGAGGCTATTGCCAATTTGCCATGTTATGTGGTTGCACTTGCTGTTACATGAATCCTGTATGCGACAGCTTAAAAACAACGCTAACTTCAATATTCTCCAACTGTTGGATAAAAACAATGACCAAAATATCGGTTTCGGTGAATATATCGGTACCTTGATTTTATGGAAATATCGGTGAATATATCAATTTTGGTGGAAATATCAGATATTTTTTAAAAAATTTGAAAATTTTATATAAAAATTGGAAAATATGTATAGTAATATACACAATATTATAACTAACATTAATACATATATTGAACTTAAAATTATAAATAAAATGATATATTTACAATAAATATAGAGATACACTAATATTATATTCATCATAATCTTTTTATTAAATTTAAAAAAAAACTAACTAAATTTAATTAAATTATGAGAGAAACCTAAATGTTAGAGTACTAATTTATTTTAAACAATTTAACTAAATTTATATAAAGTAATTGTTTGCTCTACTCAGAGGCAAAAATATAGATATATAAAAAGAGAAATAAATAACTCAATTTTAATAGATATCCTTCAAATACACTATAAAAAGATTCATAATAGAAAAGAAAAAAATAATTCACTTAAACTAAATTCATAATGAAAAGGAAAAGAGAGAGAGAGAGAAATCAACATCAGGAAGGAAAAAAAAGGGAAAAAGAACACACATAATAGGACAATAAGCGTCTGGAAGAAAAAAAAAAGGGGAAAAAAACAAATATCAGCGCGTGCAACTGCAGTATTCAATATATCGCGATATATCGGTCGAAATCGATAAATTCACGATATTTCAACGATATATCGTGATATTTTTACAAAAATAAATTTGTAGGCTGTTATTATTTCGGTGTCTTCATTTTCGTGATATTTCGCTGAAATATCACGATATTTTGGTCATTGGATAAAAGATGGAGGGATTAAAGACACTCCATCAATTTCCAACAATTTCCAAGCAACCTCATATTTAAAAAATAAAAAAATAAAAAAATATTAAAAGATTAAGGGACCGCTTTGTATGTTTCAAAGAATGGGAAAATGAATGATAATGACAGTAGTGAGGAATGAAATGAATATTCTCTTTAAATTTGTGTTGTTTGGTTTACTAAAATTCTTTATGAATGGAATCAACTTAATTAATTTTTTGTTTTAGAAAATAGAGTTGTGGAATGAAAGTCATTCCTTAGGAAAACCTGAGGAATCGTGATTCCTCAGTATTAGGATTTGAAACAACTATAACAACAATCAAAGGTGTGTACCAAACACTCTCAATTCATTCTCTTTCCATTGTTTAGTTGCAAAGTTGCGTACCAAGCGGCCCCTAAGACACCCTCCACACATGTGATTTACTTCTTTTTTATTATTATACATTTAAACCCTAACTTTTTAAATTTTCATTATTTCCCCTATTTTGTGAATAAAAACTACAATGAACATACATTTGAAACGAAAAATGTAAAATTTTAATGGTTTTAAGTAGTTTATGGTTCATTTTCATAAGTTCAAGAAATTTGCGCAGAAATCATTCGTTCGGTGAGTACAGACCGAACAAATCAACTCCCGTTCGGCCACTGATAGCCGAACAAAAAGAGGTATGTGTATATTAGTGTTCGGCCGCCTTGGCTAAACATACCACATAGTGTTCGATCGTCATAACTGAATGTTCGGCCAGTGTGGCCGAACTAGACCCATTTCCGGTAGCAGACCAGGGCCGAACACCAGACGTAAAATTTTCAAGATTTCAGGTGAAAATATTGAACAATACATGTTACTTTTCCAAACTTTTAGGCAAAACTTTAGAAAAAAAGATGGAGTGTGCTTGATAGAACAAAAGAACCGAACAAGAAATGAAAGGGAGAAATCGAACAAGAGGATGAAACTTTCATTTTCGACGATGGAGAGAAGAAAAGAACATGATTCAATTTTCTTAGTTTTTTTTTATCACAAAGGGTATAGTTGGGAAAAGATGGGGTGTGCTTAGAAATTTATTGAATAAATCACATAAATGGGGTACACTTAGTAAATGGGGTGTACTTAGAAGTTGATGGGGTGTCTTTAGTCCCCTCCATAAAGAAACCCCATGAACATGGCCCACATGTTGGATTACCTCTATTTCACTTTTTTCTTCTTCTAATTTTATGGCTACAATGTTATTTATCAAACAAGATCATATTTTCAATATCGATGTTTCAATATAACCATCACACGTTAAGTGTAAAAATGACATCATTAATTTACACATGATATGAATTAAAAAATAATTGAATATAAGATGAAACAATAAATTGAAATAGAGTATCCAATTCGGTTATTTATGCCTAAAATGATAGTGCTAATTAATCGCAGATAGTACTACACTTGATGCTCACATATATGATTATTGGAGAGTATGAACTGGAGTAACCTTTTAAGATACAAATTGGGGACAAGAAACTTCAATCTGCGGCCTTTTAAGAAATGTATCTGCTGTTAGGTTAAATATATTTGTATTATGAACGAGTAACCTAGGAAGGAACGATTATGGAGTTTATTATTTTTTCGTCTTTTAAGTTAGAGGGTCTGGCAATTTAGAACAAAAAAATTTCGGGCTGGCAATTTAGGACATTAAGTTGTCAGGCCTTGCTAATTTTGCCTAATTTAAGCCGAATTGCTTATTTGGGTTGAAATTGCACATTTTTTTCACATGACCCCCCCTAATTCGGGTTCTGCGGGCTCAATTCGCTGATGTGGCGGGTTATTTAGCTATGTGACATTTGTCTATTAATTCTCTTCTCCCACGTGTAATAAAAAATGGGGCCCAATGTGTACTTTCCCCAATTCACCTTATTCCCCAATAGCTTAACTCCCAATTCAAAGGGCACTTTCCCCACCAAACTCCATATCCCATCTTCTCCAAGCTCCTAAACACACGCATCACCGCCGCACTTCCCTCCCACCATCACCAACCGCCCGTTCCTCAGCACTAGCGTCGTGAATTCCAGCCTGTCCACCATCGGCACGCTCAACTCCCGCCATGTGTTCGACGAAATGTCGAGCCCTATCACACTATAGGCTCAAGTAGAGGTGATCCAATATAGTATCCCATTTCAGTACACACTCTCATTGAGGCTACACACGATTAGCCTCACCGCGAACTCCACCGGCATTGCTCCGATGGTCTCTCACAGAGAACGAATCGTACATTTCGATGGTGGGTTGGTAAACAGTGCCGTTGCCGCTCACCGCCTCCGACATCCCACCGGTTACGTAAATCCTGAACCCCAAAATGTTCCGATTCGAAGTGTTCTCCACGACCCTAACAGCTGGATTGGTTCTGGCGATGTTTAGCAATGGGAGATCTCTGAATTGCTTGGTGAAAGGGTTGGATATGGCGAGATTAAGAGAAGTTGAATTGGTGATCTTGAAGAGTATGAAACCAACAACAGTAGATCTTGATTTAGGGTTCCAATTTTCCTCATTTTGATATTGTACCCTTTTTTAATTGTGATGTGTACACATTGGACCCCATTTTTTTATTACACGTGGGAGAAGAGAATTAATACACAAATGACACATAGGTAAATAACCCGCCACATTAGCGAATTAAGCCCACAGAACCCGAATTATGGGGGTCACGTGCAAAAACCGTGCAATTTCAACCCAAATAAGCAATTCGAGTTGAAATTGGGCAAAATTGGCGAGGTCCGACAACTTAATGTCCTAAATTGGCAGCCCAAAATTGTTTTGTCCTAAATCGCCAAACCCTCAAACTTAAAGGGCGGAAAAAGTAATAAACTCAACGATTATGTATATCATAAACTTTTATGATATACTACTTCACCAAGCTTTCCGAAAATCTCAAAACTCTAGAATGGATTGTCACGACGGTTTTTGATTCATAGAAGAATAACAAACATCTTACAAAGGAGATAGGAATTAAAAATAATCTCAGTTGCTTCGAAAACACGAAATTACCTCATCTAGCTGTAGATAGTCAAAATTTGTTAGCCAATTAAAAGTTGCTACTTGTCAAAGTCTCGCAGATATTATCAAAATAAATAAATATATTTAGTTTGATAATTATATCAAAGAAGTTGATGGATATCAAATTGTGAAGAATCCTCGAGCTAAATAAATTCAATTTGTGCACTCTTTTGTGATTATTTATTTAAATACACAAAATTGTTGTTACACCAGCATTTCAGTTTATTAAATTGTAGAGGCCAGATATGATAGCCTTACATAGGATTAAGACACCACTAGTTAGCAATCCCCTAATCGTTGCCCTTGCTAAAAAAGAAATTTCTACAAGACAACGTATAGGGAATTTGTGTCTATCTTACTAAGATGGACAAAGTCAAGTATCCATTCAAGATTTTTCAAAATATGGTGAGTGGATCGTTCTTGTTAAATTCCGTAACTGGAAATATGACCAAATTCACTAAATATTTGTTCGAGAACAAGAGAAAGCTGATTTGGGAAATAAGATTCCCACAATAGAGAACACAAGTCGTAAAACATGTAATATGATACATGTAGGAAGATGTGAAGAACATCTATGTCCATGTTGTCAAATCCTAAAGAAACCTTTGTTTGGAAATGGTTTCAAGGTTAAAGGAAATACGTTTGACCCCGAACAAGAAAAAAAACAAAGGTTTGAAGAGAGATTTTCATTAAATAAATCAATTAAATCTCGGAGATGTAAGAAAAGAAAAACGAATTAATTTCGACTATAATCGAGCCACTAAACATGTAATAAGTTCAAATTAGGATTTAAGGCGTAATTTGAACATGTAATATTATAGGTTCAAAGATAAGAGAGAATCTTGTCGATAGTGGAAGAAGACGAAAAAGAATTGGCCTGGACCACCACTAACATACACAAGTTGATAAGAGAAGACTCAACAATTGCAATTGGGATGAGTCATAGGGCACCACAAAACAAAAGAAACATGCCAACAAAAAAACACAAGAACGATTTCAAATCCGCACTTGGAGTCCGAAAAAAGTTTTATAAGAAGAAAGAATTGGGCACAAATGAGATCATCATAAATTTTCCTCAACTCTTCTCTCGAAAAAAAATGTTTAGAATAATCATTTGGAAAATCTTTTTTTTTTGTTTCAAGGAAAATGGGGAATTTCCCCAAGTTAGCCATGAGAGACTAGACAAATATTCTCCTCCAATGGTGGAGAAAATATTTATGTAATATTTCAATTATTTCTTTAATAAAATTATATAGGCTTTTGTTTCAACATTCTTTTTAGTTAAAATCTACTATGTTGAAAGTATTCCTTCTACGGAAAGAAACAGGATCGTACTTTTCTTCGCTAGAAGAACCGGTGTGAAATCATAGGATGCGATTGAGTGGTTGGGTTGCAAGTTGCACTCCATAAAATCAGAATATCTGTTGAGGTTTTGAATCAAATTATGTTTTATTAGAATGATTTTTTTTTAAAATTTTTTTTACAGAGTATATTGTTTTTTATATCAGTCATATTTATTTCGTGGTATTAAAAGAAGAGAGAGCTGCCCACTGTACACTATTTTGAATTTCTTTGAAAAAAAATACACTAAAATATAGGCTCTTTCCAAAAGTACACTTAAATATAGTTTGTGTTACCAAAATACCACATTTTTTGACTAGTCTTCATTTGAATAGTGTAGAGATGTGATTGTTTGGTTAGTGATGTCAAATCATGTCAATGAGTCAAATCCTCAAATATTTGCATGCATAATAGTACAAGAACTTATGAACTATTAAATGGCCAAATGATTCGTGTATTATTAAACGAAAATTTTTGCACTGTTAAACGAAAATGACTATACTATTAAACGAAATTCATAATACTATTAAACGAAAATAATGTATTAATAAACGAATATTTTGTACTATTAAACGAATTCGTTGAAGAACTATTACTGGTTTTTTTTTCTAGGACGAAATTCAGTGTACTATTAAACGAAAATAATGTATTAATAAACGAATTCTTTGTACTATTAAACGAATTCGTTGAAGAACTATTACTGGTTTTTTTTTCTATGAAAGTTTTGGCTTATTTTTAAATAATATTAAATGAATTTGTTACAACATTTAATAAACGAATACTTAAAAGATAAAATATGGGTTTTGCATTTTGAAAAAATAACAATTGTTATTCGAATGAAATAAATAATTAATACACAATATACACAATCAAATCGTTTAATAGTTGTTATTTTTGTTTGAAGAAATCGTTTAATATTTGTTCAATTGTTGGGCATTTAGGTTGCATTAATTAAATTAAACATTGTCTAACCATTCATTTAACAAACAATGGTCTTCATGTGAATAGTATTCAATAAAGTGTGAATAGTGAAAAATTACACAAAGGCTCATGCATGTCATTGATTCAGTGATATGCTATTCACATGTGATAATTTATGACAACTTTACCAATACATTTCCCTCCTCTTCACCAATACAATACATTTCAACTTATCATTTTTGCACTTGATAAAAGAAAGAAAGGGAGAGCTTGGGGCGATTCATTCCAGGAGGTCAGGTATGTATATTATTACTAGAAGGAATGCAAATTTTAATTCTATGAATGTACATTATATGTGATATATGTTATGCAGTGTTGATTTTTTTGCTAAAATCATGATTTTTTTCTTGAGTAATTTAATTCATGTATTTGTATTCATAGTTTACTATTAATTAGTGAAATGAACTTGTTAAACGACATCATGTCAAGACATTATTAGATGAAATTTACTTGTTAAACGTATTTTTGTAATTGTTAGACGAGTTAATACATATTAAACGAATGTTAACACTGTTAAACGAATTTCGATAAATATTAAACGAGGTTTTATATTTATTAAACGAATATGTACCATTATTAAACGAATTTATACCATGATTTATTACACGAAATTTAATACCTATTAAACGATTTTTCTGAATTATTAAACGAATTTTTTGAATTATTAAACGAATTTAAATATTTTCCAGATTGTTTTTACATGAATGAGCCTTCATTTAGTTATGCTTTAACTATTAAATGACAATTATTCTTTTTCCAGAGAATGTAAACGAACAAATGGAACCTATCTCTGTAGTGGTCTGGTATCATGGTTTTTGGGAGGGGTTAGAATACAAAAGTGGTCTCCGAGGGGTGCTTCAACTTGAAACAATCAGATATGACGATCTCAAGGACGCAGTCCATAGAGTTGTGCGTGTTGATCAAAACGATTGGCGATATGTGATCCACACGTTATTTGAGACCAAAAGATTTTTGAAAAAGATAAAGATAAAGGATGATTCTGATGTCATGCGATTATTGTCCATGGACAGTAATAGTCGAGTGGTATTTGTTTCACTAAAAAGGATGGCTGTTGGAGTTAGCTTTTACTCGGATATGCAAAATGTTAATCCTTCTTTGTGTGCTACAGATTACACAAGCTGGAGTACTTATTTTGATAACAATTTGGTTATGCCTGATGTTCCGATTGGGCTACAACATGATGAATCTTTCTATGCAAAATATGGGATAGGGTCGTTCGAAGATGGGATTAGACAAACTGGGCCATCAGGGTCGAGTGCACATCCGGAGAATTTGCCATCGTCATTTGGTCATGTAGATTACCATAGTCTGTCTTCGGGTCTTGACATGTTTGACTTGAATAGATCTCCAGGAGTGTGGACGGAGCAAGAAGAAACACATTACGCTGGTCTTCAGCAACCAATAGGACCAGACTCAGAGAGGTGTGAACAGATACATGGCTGTGGACGTGGATCGGACGTAAACGAGGTGCAAGATGACTTTGAATTGAATGAGGAAGAGAGGACGAATTTGGATCTAGACCAACTGGCCGCCCTTGAGGAATTTGAGACATATATCGACAGACGTAATTGGTTTATTCCAGAAATCCCATCGTTCGAGGACCCCCGAACTACAGATTCATACCGATTGCTGAACTCTACACACATTCTGTATAGAGGAGCCACTTTTTCAAGCAAAAGTGAGCTGATGAACGCAGTTGGTTTTTACCATTTGGAGAACCAGGTCGACTATTGTGTTGTCCACTCTGACAAACACAGATGGCATGTCCGATGCAGAATGCCGGAGTGTCCGTTCATCCTTCATTCACATGAGAAATATGAAATTTGGAAAGTAACGAAGTGTGTGCTTCCACATCTTTGCTCGAACGAATTGAATAGCAGTGCTGAACGACGACTTCCTTCACGGTTGATAGGAGAGTATTTGGCACAATCTGTTCGAAAAGAAGGTTCAAGTCTCGTCCCTAGGACAATCATTGAAGAGATTAACGAACGCCATGGCTTGAGGCTGAGTTATAGGGTTGCTCTGAGCGCGAGGTGTCATGCGATAAGAATTGCATACGGAGATCCGAAGCAATCATTCATTATGCTGCCTCTATACTTGGAACAGTTGAAGTTGGCAAATCCCGGTACGAAGACAGCTTTGGAGACACATGAGAGTGGAAAATTTAAATATGTGTTCTTCGCCCTAGCTGCATCTATCGAAGGATTTCGAAAATATTCAAGACCAGTTATAGTGATAGATGGTTGTCACCTGAAAGGGCAATATAAAGGGATTGGGTTCGTCGCTGTGACGGAAGATGGAAATAATCAGATTTTCCCTCTGGCAATTGGTATAGGTGATGTGGAAAACGACATGTCCTGGACGTGGTTTTTGACATGTATGAAGGACGCGTTTGGATGTCCGGAGCAATTGCTTCTCGTTTCCGACCAACACAAAAGCATTGCTAATGCTGTCAAAAACGTGTATCCACAAGCAACTCATGGACTGTGTTGCTTTCATTTACAACAGAACTTGGCAAAATATGGATCACGTTTCGTCGATCTATTTCACAGAGCAGCATATGCATATGAGTTCAACGAATTCGAGAGGTCGGGCTTTGAAAATCATATTTCTGAATTGTTATTATTGTCGTTGATTGTTTTAACTACATTACGGTGCAAATATTACAGATACATGACCTCCATCGGAGAATCTGGTTTAACAGGTGCAATTGATACCCTGACCACGGTTAGAACGAGTAGATGGACGCGAGTAAAATGCCCCGTTCGTAGATACAATTTCATGACATCAAATGCCGCCGAGGTTTGGAATGCTCGACTGAGATGGGCCAGAAAGCTACCTGTATGTTCTTTCTTGGAATCTGCTAGACGGATTACTGAAAGATGGTTTTACGAACGGAGGACAGCCGCCCTGCAGAGACAAAACATTTTGACTAACGCATCTCATGACAAATTGGTCGAAGCAATGAAGCTTTCTCGACGAATGACCGTGGAGCCACTCGCACGATACAAATACAAGGTGATAGACAGGAATAAGATTCACATTGTCGAACTATCTCAATTCGAGTGCTCCTGTTCAGTGTTCCAAATGGATCTGATACCGTGCCCACACGCATGTGCATCAATAAGGTCAGTGTTTTTATGAAATTTTTAATTTATTATTGACGAAATACTGAATTAGACATCGATTGATTTACGGTAATCGAAAATGTTGTTTGATATGCGTGCAGCTTTGCAAAGGCAGACGTTACATCATTCGTCAGTCAGTATTACACAACAGAATCATTGAGGGGAATGTGGGGAGGAGACGTCAACCCTGTGCCCGATCCGCAGGATTGGATTGTGGGAGAATCTGCAGGAATTGAAAAATGTATTCCGCCGGACAAACCTAAACAGGCAGGTCGGCCAAAAGGAAAACGAATACCCTCCACCGGTGAGCATGTCGGAACTTCACGCAAAGTCGCTACATGTAGTCGTGGTAAACCAGGGCATAATAAATCGAGATGTACCGAATCAGTGGCATTGGAGTATCAAGTAGTCGTAGACGAGGGTGAGGGTCATCTAAGTGGAAGGAAGAAAAAACATTGCTCTGTGTGTGGGTCATCAGAACATACAAGAAGGAAATGCCCGGTTTATTTGGCTTCGAACGCGGGAAACTGATCGTATACGCGTTATTTGAAAAATTCCGGGCGCTTTCAGTATGTAGCTCGGTTTTATCAAATTTTAAGATTTTTCAACTTTTCGTTTAACCTCTCTCGTTTAATAGTAGAATTTTTTTGTTTAATAGCACAACTTTAAGAGAATTTCGTGTAATAGATCAGAAATTTTGTGGAGGTCAGTATGTAGCTCGGTTTTATCAAATTTTAAGATTTTTCAACTTTTCGTTTAACCGCTCTCGTTTAATAGTAGAATTTTTTCGTTTAATAGCACAACTTCAAGAGAATTTCGTGTAATAGTTCATAAATTCAACTGGTCAGTAGGTAGTCCGATTTTGACAATTTTTGAGATTTTTCAACTTTTCGTTTAACATGTTTTCGTTTAATAGTATCATGTTTTCGTTTAATAGTACAACTTCAAGATAATTTCGTGTAATAGTTCTCAAATTTGGTGGAGGTCAGTAGGTCAGTAGGGTTCAGGTTTTTGAGATTTTTCATGTGCATGTATATATTTTTGAAATTCCACTAATCATCTGCTTAAAAACATGTCTAATTTTTTTTAAGTAGCTCACAAAAAAAAATCTTAAATAAACCAAAAGATCCCGAATAGGACAGTATTACTAGATTTCTCGATCATCAAATAATCCAACAGTCCCTAACATCTAGACTGTAGACGAAGCGGGGGAGGAGAACCTAAACAGATCCAAAGCCATCTGCTGTTTGAGTCCCGAAATACCTAATCTCTGTAGAGTATCCCGGGGAAACTGTCGAGTCATCATGCTCTCGATCGTCAACAGTGCAAAAATCCCACATTGGTGGGAATCCTCTTGCTTGTAGCAAACTCGTGGATCCGCGAACTTCAGTGCCAGCATCGGGGGAATGAACTGATGATGGTCCAATTTTTCGAAATGCCCTACGTGCTCTAACAGATGAGGAATCAATCTCCTGATGGGCAGTGTTTGTCGCATTCTGATCGGCTTGAGAAGATCTCCGTATTTATGCCTGTTGGAGTCAACCAGTGTGAGCGTCATATAACCGATGTGAAGCTCAGCAGCCACCCAATGATAATCCAAATTCAAGATCAAGAAGACCTGAGATCAAAATTTGAACGAATCAGTAGATAACACAAATTTTTAAGCCAACTAATCGAAAAGATTCATACCCTCTGGATGTCATCCCACCACGGCTTGATATTCTTCCACCCCGGACGCTCACCGCAGATATAAGGTACAAGTCGCTCGAGCTGTTGAGGGTCGAAATTCTCACGCTGATCTTCCAAATAGATTGCATCCGGTCTGTCGTTGGCGTGTTTAGCGTTCCAGATAGACTTAACGGTCTCCTGAAATGTAAATAATTAGAAAACATCGTATCAAAAACAGTCAATTCGATACTATTTAATTTACTAAAGCAATCAACTTACGTTAAAGCTGCAGTCGACAATCTGTATGAAAGGCTGCAAATAAACCGGGACAACCACATTTAAAACTTCAGGACGACTCTGTAGAAGCTGGAGATACGCGTCGAGGACCTAGCATAAAAAAATGAATATGTCGTTAGTAACACAAAATCGGTACGATTAAACGAAAATTATAAAAATATCAGTTCCGGTTCTGATACCGTGTGTTCAAGATCCGCAAGAGGATCATCCGCCCAACTGAACCATTCAGGACCAACATCAAAGATGAGACCAACGTTTCGCCTGTGAGTGTACACATTTACAACGCAAAATTCATCTATCTTTTCAACGAAAATTTAGATAACAAAAACACATGACAAAAAGTTAACACTTACAGCTCGGCTGCTCCGCCCAACGACCTCCATTGACAAAAATCCTCCCAACGTTGCTCCGTCGCACGATTCCGATTCTGATTCGGGCGGGCGAATGGACTTTGCAGAAACCGGGACGGCTTTCTCCTTCGGACTTCACGGATCCCGGCACTCGTATCGGGGTTCTCATCCTCATCGACCAACCCTGCAGCAGGTGCTTCCTTTCCAGACGTCCCAACGTTCGGTGTATGCATCGACCCTCCAAAATCGGAATAAGCTGAATGGTCATAACCCCTCTCGGCCGGTAAATACGGAATGATCGCTGTGCTTGGATCGTCCACCAAATGAGGTGACTGCTGCTCCGGAGAATGAGGTGTGTAATAATGCTGGGGGGATGGCTGCTGATCATATGCCTGATAGCTCGTGTGCTGCTGCTCATCTTCCGGCCAAGTGCCCCAGGGCTCGTAAGACTGTTGCGGTTCCTGATACCCAAAATATGTCCTCAACTGGTCCCGAATCATTGATGGGATCTGTCGCTCCAAACGCTCAGACTCATCCCTAACATTCTGCGACATCTCGTCAAATCTGCCGATCCAGTCCGACTGTATCTGATCAAAACGACTGTCGAAATATGTATGCATCTTATCGAACCGACTGTCCACGACGCACTCAAAACGAGTGAAGAGGCGATCCCACTGATCAGGGCGTTCCGGCGGTGGCACATGACTTCGCGGCCTCCTCGGCACCGCAGCAGGCGGATCCTCGTGCTGATATCCAGATGTGTCAGGACCAACAGACTCGTCATCCACACGAGTGTCCGCGAAGTCCTCATCCGCCGATACGTGACGAACCGGCACTCGTTTAGATTTTCCCTTAGCCGACTGAGAAGTGGAAGCACGTCTTGACGTCTCCTGTGCTGCCGGAGCCCTGGCACGACGAGTCCCAGCTGGCTGAACACCGAACGAGAGGTCCTGATCTATGTGAGCCCAAAACAATTTCCTCATCTCCTGTCGAGTCGGCTCCAGGGTAGTGTAACATTCAACCTAAACAAGTAAAAAGAATTATATTTGTTTCATTAAACATTTTGTACATTCAAGGTCCTTTATTAATTTTTTATGTAGTTAAACTATAAATTGTCGAACCTCGTTACTAAGAATGTCTGAGATATCAGTCAGCGCCCTCTTTGTTGACCATCTCAAACACCTCGGTATGCCATGTGAGTGCCGATCAAGAATCTTGCCAACGAGTGTGCCGGTCACCGGAATAGCCTCATAAGCCCATATCTGCAAAATACCGAAACTATATTACTTTTGATTCCAAAGAATAAATTGATGAGAGAAAAATTTGAGATAATTTATTTAAAAAGTACTCACCAATAGAGCAGCCGAGAATCCGTAGAAGTGGTAGGTAAAGGGTCGTCTACCGCGAACTGGACAAGCCGTGGGGATATTATCCATATGTCTCAACAGGTTAAGAAAAGAAAACTTCCCCAATGGAAAGCTATCCCACAGCTCTTCATCCTCCACCAAAACCCAAACCCACTTTTCAACCTTCGACTTTCCAATGTCGACACCTAGTACGATACAGTACAGAACAAGTATCTTAGCCACTTTAATGCTATCATCGACACTACCCCGGAATTCACCATCGACAAAGCGCTGACATATATCCAAAATAGTCACACGCTGATGTCCGGCACACACTCTATCGTGTAATCCACCGTTAGGGGGTGTATGCTCGTCAGACGGATCGAAGTTTGAGTCACCAAAATGCAGACCAGTACAAAGAGCAAACTCCCTCTTGGAGAACCGACAGAGACGATCTGGCCCAATGCAAAACCATCTCTCGTACTCCTCATCCTCACTAGTCCTAGACACCTCACGAGTCATGAGGATATGGAGAAATGCCTTGCATGACTCGTGATCAGTGAACCACAAGAGGAAATGCCCGAAACATGATTTCCTAAATCTCCGCAATCCCTCTATACCAACTTCATTCAACTCAAGCCTAATGTCATCCAATATACTAAGTCGACAATATCCATTAATATACGCTTGTGTACCCAAAAGATCCCTTCGGATGAACACACGACCGGGCTACAATACGTACCACAAGGTAAATTAATACATACATCCATATTACGTTGTATTAATACATACATAAGTCGAATGTACAGAATTTTCGTGTAACTATTCAAAGTTTTCGTTTAACTTAACAATTTTTTCGTTTAACTTAACAATTTTTTCGTTTAATAGTACATATTTTTACATTAACAGTGTCATTTTTCGTTTAATAGTTCAAAAATTTCCAGTGACAGTTTCAATTTTCGTGTAACAAGTCCACAACACATAAAACCACAAATAATCGTTTATCTATACAAAATTCACTGAATTAATCGTTTAACAACACATAGATTTCGTGTAATAGCCTAAAAAAATGGGTTAACAGTAAATAAATCCCACACTTTTTGGGTACCCACATATGCTTCGACATTCATTCAACATTCCACATATGCTTCGACAAATATTCATAAACGAAATTCAACATTCACAAACATCATTCAATAAAACATTGTTCTCAACGAAATTCATCAAAAAAATTGAAGTGCTTCAACAAAATTCAGCAACCTTCAACAAAAAAAAGAGAAACTAACCTGGTTGATAGATTGAGAAGCCATGGACTTAATGAATTGTAGGTGCCTCTCCACGAATTTGCCCAAATTTGTTGATGAGTGTATCCACGAATCTGCCTCCACGAAGTTTTTTTTCACCAATGTAAATTTCAAACTTGAATGAGGAGGGTGAAAGTGAAAGTGAAAGTGAAAGATGGTGAAAGGAAGAAGGTGAAAGGAGGCTGGGTGAATTCGGCGGTTTTGTAAATTAGGGCACTATTGTGTTTTTTGTCTTTATTTGACAATTTTTTAAGATTATAAATCATATCATATCATATTTCATTAAAGTTAGATTTGATATGTTAGTTGAGGCTCATTTATTGTAAAGGAAATCTTATAAGATTTGTTAAAAAAAATTACAGTACAAGTTAATAAATCGAGACTAATTTTATTAATAATTTGTTTAATAAAATTATTGAACAAATACTAAATTGTAATTTTAAAGGTACGTTGTAATTTTTGTTAAAAGTAAATTGTAATTTTTTGGAAAGAAAATTTTAATTTTTTTTTCAAACTAAATTTACAAATTTTAACAGTCAATTGTAATGTTTTCGTTTAGTTGTTATTTTCGTGGCCAAAATTCGTGTTAAAGTCCCTATTTTCAAAGCCCACAAAATCATTGAAAATTAAGAAATTTTCGTTTAATAATGCAACTTTTTCGTGTAATAGTTCAATCTTTTCGTTTAATAGTGTAAGTTTTTCGTTTAACAGTGCAGAATTTCCAACACAATTAACTCGTTCAGCATGTCACCAAAAAATCGTGTAATAAAACAATTAAATCGTGAAATAGTGCAAAGTTTTCGTTTTTTAGTAGTCAATTTTCGTTTATTAGTGCACTTTTTTTTTTAGGTTTTAAGGTTTTATTTCGCATTTAATACAGCATTTAATTATGTTTAATACATCAAAATTATATTTAGGGTTACATTAATTAGGATTAGGGTTATTTAATTTTTAATACAACAATTAATTATGTTTAATAAATCAAAATTTCATTTCGGGCATTAATTAAGATTACGGTTAAATTAATTATTAATACAACAATTACAATATAATACATCAAAATTTCGATTAGGGTTACATTAATTAGGATTAGGGTTACATTATTTTTTAATACAACAATTAAAATATAATACATCAAAATTTCGTTTAGGGTCAAATTAATTAGGTTTAGGGTTAAATTAATTTTGTTTAGAGTTTTATACTAATTGTCCCAACTAATGTGTATTGATTATGCAATTATTTTCGTTTAGGTTTAGTAATTCCTTGTCAAAATTTCCGTGCAAAATATTATTAAAATGACAAGTGCAAACTGAATGATTAGACCATCATTACACTTTTCACTATTCATAGTAAGACTAGTCAACATTTGTGTTATTTTTGTAACAAACACTATATTTAAGTGTACAATTATACATCAATCTATATTTTGGTGCATTTTTTTTCAATGAATTTTAAAATAATGTACAGTGGGGGATTTCCTCTTAAAAGAACTCATTGAGTGAAGATGGAGTGTTAATATAAATTTCTATGAAAAGATTTTAGTCACTTTAGAAAGTCCCCACCGAGGTGTGACATTGCTCATTTAATTAAAGTATTTTATCTTATTATATATACTTTCATAAAGTTGGTGGGGGGAAAAGCAATATATGTCAAATCTGCGTTAATCAAGAACATCAACCTCATTATCAAGAACCTTATTCTCAAAAAAATAAAAAGAACATCAACCTCATTATTATTTAATAAAATGTTATATTATATAAAAGAGAATAGTTTTAAAACTTCCTTTAATTTGATAGAAAAAGAATTTTCTTCCCCATTTCGATCCGAAGCTCTCCATTTACTAAGCAAAAAATTGCAGAGTTACAGCAGCAGAGAGCCTTCTTTTAATTCTCAGAGTAAGAGTAAGAGGAAGCAATGGATGATTCATCTTCTTCTTCATCCTCCTCTTCTTCTAGAGACACCCTGTTGAGAATTTTCAATGACATAATTCTGTGGAGGAAATATGCAATTTTGGATGAATTCAAATTTCACTGTAATCGGTATCATTTTTCAGTTGTTTACTGCTATGTCTCAACAATTCACGTTCCTTCTGACATTCAGCTACCCATCAACCATGCCAACAAAATGAAAGTTGCATAAAATACGACAAAATTGTGGCGTCCTTCGCCCAAGAGCTTCATCCATTCTTCCATGTCCCCACGCCACACCAGTTAGTTGAGGGGGACCAAAACCCCAAGGAAAATGAACTATTGGCTGCTTTTGTCGATTTCCTTCTCCGTTTACTAAGTCATGATACTGATCTTACCGATCGATTGAAGGATCAAATCCCCGTGCTTCAGAAGGAACTGAGATTTCTTGTCACAGTTGTTGGGGATACAGTACTTGTAGATGATGAAGACGAAGCTGTCCAGAATCTCTTGGGGGAATTCAAAGCAGTGGTGAATGAAGTTGGGCGTTTGGTGCATTCCTTGTTTTTCTCTGCAGATCCAGTAGTCACAGCAATGCAGGAGGAGCTTGGTGTTGTTATAAAAGGTATCGGACTCTTGAGTGATAATGTCATCGAATTCTTAGATGTGCTGCCATCTATCAGCAAAGCTTATGTAACCCCAAACACTTCTTATGTTGATTCTCTCGTCATTGTTGATTCTCTGGTTTATCATCTCACGGATCTTATAAATGAGGACAGTGTGATTGCTGATGTGAAGGATCAAATCAAATATCTCCATGGGAGCCTAATCTTTCACTCTTTTGTATCCGGGATATAGGGGGTGCATATACTTCAGCGATTGGAGAACTAAAAGAACCTGTGATGCGAATGGGTGATGTAGCATGTGAAGCTGAGTATCTTATCCACTCTTATTTGGTTGGAGATGCTCCTCTCTTGTATTTCAACATCAGGCTCTCACATGTCATTGACAGGATTGGGCTTATTATGACAGGGCTCCGAGAAATCAAGAAGATTTATGGTGTTGGAGCCATTGATCATGTTGCTAAGAGTTTCAGGGAGCAGTCATCATTACAAGCTAAGCCAATGTCCGAGGTCGACGTTGATGACATAACTGTTGGGTTTGCAGACAAGGAAGAAGATATTTTGAATCTAGTGGCACAAGGAACCAATCATCTGCAGATTGTTTCCATCTTTGGGATGCCTGGACTTGGTAAGACGACTTTAGCAAAGAAAGTCTACAATCATTCTTTAATTCAGAATTGGTTTGACAAAAGTGTATGGTGTGTTGTTTCTCAAACATATCACATGAGAAGTCTATTGATTGACATTCTGGATAAATTAACAAGTAAGGAAGATGAAGATGGGATCCTCAATTCAGAACAAGAAGAAAGTTTGGTTGTACAAATATACAAAATTTTAAAGGGAAGAAGATACCTAATTATAATGGATGATATTTGGAGTACAAATGGGTGGGATGATTTACGAATATGTTTCCCTGATGATGAGAATGGAAGCCGAATAGTATTCACCAGTAGGAATAAAGACGTGGCTCCACCTAATAGCATAACTTATGCACTTCCCTCTTTGTCAAATGAGCAGTGTTGGGAGCTGTTAGAGAAGAAGGTGTTCCATAATAAACCTTGTCCTTCACAACTAATACAAATTGGTAAAGAAATAGCAGCTAATTGCTTTGGACTACCGCTTGCAGTTGTTGTAATAGTGGACAAGGAAAAATCTACATGAACAAAAGTGAGAAGAAATTTGGCCTCATTTATTTACTCTGACCAAAACAATTCCTTGATGCAAATGTTGGAACTCAGCTACGAGCATTTACCAGATCACTTAAAGCCATGCTTTCTTTATTTCGGAGTTCAACAATCCACTGAGATCTCTGTTTGGAAGTTGATGCGGCTGTGGATTTCTGAAGGTTTCATTCATAAAGAGAGGAGAAAGAGCTTAGAGAATGTAGCTGAAGAATATTTAAGAGATCTAATCGATAAAAGTCTGGTGATGGTTTCCAAAAGAAGAGCAGATGGTGGAGTCAAAGCTTGTGCTGTTCATGATCTACTGCGTGACATGTGCTTGAAAAGATGTAAAGAAGAAAATTTCTTGAAACTGGAGTAAGTTCTCTTAGTAACTGAAAATTTATATTCCTTATGAGTTAAAATTGCTTGGGGTGTTACATATTGAATGTTTATCACATCTTGTTCTTTTTCCCTCTTATTCAGTAACCACCAATCAATACATGTCAAAGGCCATCGTGTTCTATTATCATTTACTGGGGAGTGGCAAAATACTTTCTAGACAAGCACTCTTGTGAGTTGTGGCTCATTGGCGGGCACGTTTTTCCTGGAATTGACAACGCATGTTCTTCAATTACATTTGATGTTACATCACATGTTTAATGATATCTAATACACAGTCACGTGTTAATTAGTAATGATGTCATTTAATACACGTGGCGTATGGCAGGAGCATTTCCTCCCATGGCTATGTGGGGACTTTAGCCTCAATTTTTCTAAAAATGCTATTATTCTTGTCTTTTCCATAGTAAATTATTGATATTTAGTGTTTAAATATTGATTTAGCCCTCATATAAGTCTCTAGCTCCCCTGGCTGTGTGGTGATTAATTTGGAACATGAGATGTAATACTACTCACTCGGCAGGATTTTCCAAGCCTGGCTATGAGTATGCGTGGGGCCATCGTTCAGGGCGTTGCCAGCTGCTCCAGGATCCTGAGCGACCATGAGTTTGGTCAGTGGGCGATGATTGGTAGCTCGATTCAGGCTAATGAGAAAGGCGTTGGCCCTGATTACAAGGTTTGGTTGATATATAACTGATTTTTCTAAATTTGGAGAATACGAGATTGATTTCGGGTTTGGGAGGCCTGTGTGGGTGAGCATCGTGTATGTGCCATTTCACTCTGATGAACAATAGAGACAACGATGGGATGGGATTGAGGCCTGGGTGCATGAGTATGCATGAATTTGACTTGGAGTTTTCTGAACAGGATGAGGATCTTCGATCACTAGCTAGCTAGCATGTTATCCCAATTTATGTATGAAGATGATGAAAAAGAGTATGCTTTATTATGGGTTTTTTTTTTTCTTTATTTTTTTAAAGATTAATTTTAAGCATTTTGTCTCTTAGATTGAGATTATTTATTTTCTTCCTTCCAATATAATCCAAAGTATCCTAGAATTTAAACAATTTCTCAAACTTTTGATGAACATGCAAGAACTCAAAATGAACTCTTTTACCTTTAAACTATTTGAAATTCTCGGAGTTTATAACGTCAATTTTTTTAATTAGGGATCTACGATGTGGTTCAAATCCTTATTATCTTCTCAAGGCTCATTTATTTGAGATTGAATGATACAAGATGTAAAGTTACAATTCTAGTATCTAGTTTTATATAAATTATAATGTTAGCATCAATTTAGAGTAACATAATATCTAATTGATTCAAATTTTTGAATTCTGACCCAGTAATTTCTTCTTCTTCTTATTAATTTTTGATTTTATTATTATTTTAATATTTTTATAATAGTTTTCAATCTTTTAAACATTTTACAACCCTTCATAAAATGAATTTAGATTTTAAAACTATTTTGCACATTTATATATTAAAATTATAAACTATTTTCAATTTTTTTTTGATAATGTTTTAATTCCATTATTTTCAAAATATAATCATATCATTAAAATATAATCATATCATTTAAGATAGCTTCTTTTATTTCATCTCCACTCTCATATATAAATTATATGATAGTTTATTATGTAAGATATATGTGTCATGTGAAGTTTATTTTATAAGATACTTAAAAGTTATTTAGTTTTTTTTTTTTCTATTGATTGATAGTTTGGAAGGAAAAATGATAAATTTGAAATTTGTCAACTTCTCCCATTTTATATATATATATATATATATGGTAATGATAAGGAGCCCACCGTTGGGTTTCTTATGGAGCCAATCTGGCTTATGTGGCAACACACGTATGTTTTAAGTTCCGCGATATTCTATTTAGCGTGATATTCTTTTCTATGTAATTTTTTTTTCTTTTTTTGGTTTTCTATGTAATTTTTTTTTCTTTTTTTGTTTTTTTACGCGCTTTTTTTGTTTTTTTTTATGTACGTAATTTCTTTTTTTTTTTTTTTTTTACATAATTTAATTTTTCCTATCATTCTTTCTTATCTTATTTCATTTTTAAATAAACTTTTTTTTTATTCATCTCAATTTTTTTTCTTATTCATCTCAATTTTTTTTTCTTATTCTATATCATTCTTTCTTAGTTTATCCCATTTTTAGATAAAAAAATTTATTCATGTCAATTTTTTTCTTATTCTATATCATTCCTTAATTATTATTTTTTCAAATTCATCTCATTTTATCTTAGTAAATTTTTTTATTCTAAATCATTCTTTGAATATATATTTTTTCAAATTAGTAAATTGTCAATTTTTTTTCTTCTCTTTTAGTTGCCATTAATATCAATAGTACTTTGGAAATATTTACCTAAGATTAGAAATTGTGTAAAAGTTTCATATACTTATAGATTTTGATAAGTAATCTCAACCATCTATTTTTTGAAATTGTAGATAAATAAATTTTTTTTCTTATTCATCTCAATTTTTTTTCTTATTCTATATCATTCTTTCTTAGTTTATCCCATAATTTTTTTTATTCATGTCAATTTTTTTCTTATTCTATATCATTCATTAATTTTTTTTTTTCAAATTCATCTCATTTTGTCTTAGTAAATTTTCTTATTCTATATCATTTTTTGAATATATATTTTTTCAAATCAGTAAATTGTCAATTTTTTTTTTCTTCTCTTTTAGTTGTCATTAATATCAATAGTACTTTGTAAATATTTTTCTTTAATTTTACCTAAGATTAGAAATTGTGTAAAAGTTTCATATACTTATAGATTTTGATAGGTTTATTTATATTTATGCAAGAACAACCCATAAGAATGTTTGGATTCGAATCATTTATAAATATTCTGGTCACTTTCTTATACATTGCGAATATTAGAATTAAAGAATAAATGGTTGAGAGTACTTCATAAAATTTTTTATAAGAACTTTTAAACAATTTCTAGACAAGTTCTAGACTTATCTACAATTTAAAAAAATAGATGGTTGAGATTACTCATCAAAATCTACTGGTCACCTTCTTATACATTGTGAATATTATATTGAATGAAAAAATAGATGGTTGAGATTACTCAATAAAAATTCTTATAACAACTTTTAAACAATTTTTAGACAAGTTCTAAATTTATCTACAATTTAAAAAAAATAGATGGTTGAGATTACTCATCAAAATCTATAAGTATATGAAACTTTTACACAATTTCTAATTTTAGGTACAATTAAAGAAAAATATTTCCAAAGTACTATTGATATTAATGGCAACTAAAAGAAAAGAAAAAAAATTGACAATTTACTAATTTGAAAAAATATATATTCAAAGAATGATATAGAATAAGAAAATTTAATAAGACAAAATGAGATGAATTTGAAAAAAAAAAATTAAGTAATGATATAGAATAAGAAAAAAATTGACATGAATAAAAAAATTTATCTAAAAATGGGATAAACTAAGAAAGAATGATATAGAATAAGAGAAAAAATTGAGATGAATAAGAAAAAAAGTTTATTTAAAAATGAAATAAGATAAGAAAGAATGATAGACGAAATTAAATTATGTAAAAAAAAGAAATTACATACGTAAAAAACAAAACAAAAAAAACCACATATAAAAAAAACGCGTAAAAAAATAAAAAAAAATAAAAAGAAAAAAAATTACATAGAAAAGAATATCACGCTAAGTAGAATATCGCGGAACTTAAAACATACGTGTGTTGCCACATAAGCTAGATTGGCTTCATAAGAAACCCAACGGTGGGCTCCTTATCACTACTATATATATATATATATATATATATATATATATATATATATATATATATATATATAGAGTGATGATAAGAACCAAACGTTGGGTTTCTTATGGAGTATGGAGCCAGATCTGCTGATATGACAATACACTATATGTTAAATCTTTTCTTACATCTGCATATTCTTTTCTTATTTAATCTCTTTTATTTTTTTCTTTTCTTACGATAATTTAATTTATTGCCCATCATTTTATTCCATTTTAAAATAATTATTTGTTTCTTATTCATTGCAATTTCTTTTTTATTCTATATCATTCTTTCTTATTATATTCCCTTCTCCTATATCCAGATGTTTTTTTTCAAACTCATCTCATTCTTTCTTCAAATTTCTGTAAATTATCAATTTTTTTTAAATTGTTAGTTACTTTTCTTCTCTATCTCCATTTTTATAAATAAATATTTTTTCTTATTCATTTTTTTTTTCAAACTCATCTCATTCTTATGTGATAGATTTATGATAAAGGGTCAATTTCCTTAACTGAAATTAGTGTTGCAAACGAGAGAAACAATTGAAAGACCATGTTTGTGGAAAGACACTTTTAGCCTTGAGGTCACCAATCTGCCGCCTTAAGTCAACATAAGAAACAAAACTTACGCGTTTAATTAATCGAGTATTATAATATTGAATATAGCTTAATTAGGCATCAAACTTGGTGACCAAGGTTTTGTATATAAACTTGGTGATCAAGCCATACACTTGGAGATCAAGGCTATTGTATCAAATTTTTCTCTATAAATACATGTAATGGAATAGAAGAAATACACAACAAATTCTCTCCTCTCATATACTTTTCTCTTCTCGTCTAGTCTTTTATTTATGCATTGTTTTCGTTCGCTTTTCGTCTGTTTTACTTCAAGTTTATTTTATAGTTATCGTGATTATTTACAATACGTTATCAGCACGAGTTTTTGCTCGAAAAAAAAAGGAGGCAGTACATGGAGCATACTAACAAAAGGAATCATTGTCTACTCGATAGTGCAACAACACACTCAATATTCATAGATAAAATATATTTCTCGAGTGTGACATTGTGCAAAGCACAAGTAAGAACCATATCAGGTCCCGTTGAGATTATTGATGGCTCTGGGAATGCAACAATTGTGTTGCCTAATGGTACCACTCTGCATATTGAAAATGCACTTCTATCTGGTAGATAAAAAAGATGTCTACTAAGTTTTAAAGATGTTCGACGCAATGGATACCATATAGAGACATTGGTTGAAAATACCAAAGAATATCTATGCGTCACATCATATGATATGAACAAAAGGAATGTTCATGAGAAATTTGAAGCAACAACTTCTTGGCTATATTGTGTCCCGATTCGAGCTTTCGAATCCTATGCCACCATGCCATGAAAACTAGTTAATCCTAATATACTTGGATTATGACATGATCATCTGGGTCATCCTGGAACTACTATGATGCATAGGATTGTGAAACATACTAAAGGACATCCTTTGACGAATGCAAAGATATTGATGTCAAATGATTATTTTTGTGAATCATGTTCACAAGGAAAGCTCATTATAAAACCTTATGTGACAAAAGTTGGTTATGAATCACCATCGTTTTTACAACGGATACATGGTGATATTTGTGGACCAATACACCCATCGAGTGGACCATTTCGATATTTTATGGTTCTGATAGACGCATCTTCTAGATGGTCTTACGTATGCTTGTTATCTACGCGCAATGTTGCATTCGCGCGTTTGCTTGCACAAATTATTAAATAAACTCCCAGTATTTTCCTGATCATCCTATTAAAAATATAAGGATGGATAATGCCGGAGAATTTACATCAAAATATTTTGATGAATATTGTGCAGCACTAGGAATTAATATTGAGCACCCAGTAGCATACGTTCATACTCAAAATGGATTGACAGAATCTCTTGTCAAGAGAATCCAAATTATTGCTCAAACTTTATTAATGAGATCAAAACTCACCAGTACAGCATGGGGACATGCCGTATTGCATGCATCATCTTTAATTAGATTACGTCCCAGTGCGTATCATATGCATTCCCCAATGCAATTAACCTTGGGTTTTGAGCCAGACATTTCACACCTTCGCACATTTGAGTGTGCTGTACATGTGCCAATTCCACCTCCACAAAGGACAAAAATGGGTCCCCAACGCCGACTTGGCATATACGTCGGGTTTGATTCACCATCGATTATTAGGTTTTTGGAACCAATAACGGGTGATTTATTCTTAGCTAGGTTTGCGGATTGTCATTTTAATGAAACAACATTTCCATCAATCGGTAAGACAATCCTTGATAATGATAAACCTATGCATGTTGAGAATCTCACATAGTGTGAGCAGAATTTGTCTCATCTAGACTCACGCACACTTGAATATGAAAATGAGGTCAATAGAATCATACATTTGCATAATATTGCTAATAGACTTCCTGACGCATTTAATGATGCCAGTAAAGTCACGAAGTCTCATATTCCAGCTGTGAATGCTCCAACTAGGATCGATGTTCCTAATGAACATGTGAAAATGAATTTTGATGGACCAAGACAAAAACGGGGTCGAACCATTGGCTCAAAGGACTCTGTTCCTTGAAAAACCAAGAAAGGGGTTTATGAGCCCATTAATCAAGTGAGTTCTAATGAGCAAGCTCCAGGTGAATCTGTAGAGCCTAGTAAAACAATCATGATGATATCAAATCCAGAAAATACCGAGAATTCCATAAGTTACTACAATTATGTATGAGATAGAAATGAGATCATTATTGATGATATTTTTGCATTCTCGGTTGCTCAAGAGATTTTGAGTGATGATTGTAACAGTGAACCATGTTCCATAATAGAATGTCGTCAAAGGGATGACTGGCCTAAATGAGAGGAAGCAATCAAATCTGAATTAGCTTCACTAAATAAACAGAATGTATTTGGGTCTATCACTCAAACTCCAGATAATATAAAGCCCGTTGGGTATAAATGGGTATTTGTCCGTAAGAGAAATGAGAATAATGAAATTGTAAGATATAAGACCCGACTTGTTGCCCAAGGGTTCTCTCAGAGACCTGGGATTGATTATGATGAGACATATTTACCAGTAATGGATACGATCACTTTTCGTTTTCTCATTAGTATGGTTGTCCATGAAAATTTGAACATGCGTCTTATGGACGTAGTAGCAGCTTATCTATATGGTTCATTTGATTCTGATATCTACATGAAAATTCCTAATGGATTTAAAATACCAAAAACGGGTAATCCCCGTGAGCTATACTCGATCAAATTACAAAGATCATTGTATGGACTAAAGCAGTCTGGTCGCATGTGGTATCACAGACTAAGTGAATACCTTATCAGAGAAGGTTACAAAAATGATTCAATTTGCCCATGCGTTTTTATTAGAAAATCAGAAACCGGATTTGCTATATTGCAATCTATGTAGATGACATGAACGTCATTGGCACCCCTGAGGATTTGGCCAATGCTACTGCATATCTGAAGAAAGAGTTTGAAGTTAAAGACCTTGGGAAAACCAAACTCTGTCTTGGTCTTCAGCTAGAGCATAGAGCAAATGACATTTTTATTCATCAATCTGCGTACACTGAGCGACTGCTCAAAATGTTTAATATGAAGAGTGCTCATTCTTTAAGCACTCCATGGTGGTACGTTGTTTAGACCCTAATAAAGATCCATTTCGACCCAAAGAGTTTGATGAAGAGATATTTGGCCAAGAGGTGCCGTATCTTAATGCTATTGGAGCATTGATGTATCTAGCATAATGTACAAGACCAGATATCATATTTACGGTCAATGTGCTTGCTCGATATAGTTCTGAGCCAACCTGGAGACACTGGAATGAAATTAAACATATTTTCCGTTATCTCCGTGGTACTATAAATTTGGGATTGTTATATTCAAATAATACAACTAACTCGGGGTTAGTTGGTTATGCAGATGCGGGATATAGATCTGATCCGCACAAAGCTCGATCACAAACTGGATATTTATTTTGTTATAATGGCACAACCATTTCATGGCGGTCTACTAAACAGACATTGGTTGCCACATCTTCCAACCACTCTGAACTTATTGCTCTTTATGAGGCAGGCAGAGAGTGTGTTTGGTTAAGATCAGTTATAGCTCATATAAGGAATGCATGTGGGTTAAATTTGACTACCACTACGCCTACTATCATTTATGAGGATAATGCTGCTTGCACATTACAAATTAAAGGCGGGTATATAAAAGGTGATATGACTAAGCATATATCACCGAAATTTTTCCATACTCACAAGCTTCAGAAAAATGGAGAGATAAATGTTCAACAAATTCGTTCATGTCACAATCTTGCTGATTTATTCACAAAATCCCTGCCTATATCTACATTTGAGAAATTGGTATACGACATCAGTATGAGAAGATCTAATGAGAAGCAAGATTGACAGTTTACTTCCAGACTCATGCTAATCGCTTCAGGGGAAGCAAAAATGTTGCATATATGTGCTGTACTCTTATTCCCTCATCCCAATTTTTTGTCCCAATGGGTTTTTCTGGTTTGAGGTTTTTAACGAGACAGCTTATGCTTTTGACATAACAAAGCTAAATTTAAGGGGAAATATTATAATATTGAATATAGCTTAATTAGACATCAAACTTGGTGACCAAGGTTTTGTATATAAACTTGGTGATCAAGCCATAAACTTGGAGATCAAGGCTATTGTATCAAATTTTTCTCTATAAATACATGTAATGGAATGGAAGAAATACACAACAAATTCTCTCCTCTTATATACTTTTCTCTTCTCGTCTCATCTTTTATTTACGCATTGTTTTCGTTCGCTTTTCGTCTGTTTTACTTCAAGTTTATTTTATAATTATCGTAATTATTTACAACATCGAGGACATTAACCTTATTATTATTTAATAATATGTTTTACTATATAAAAAATAAGTTTAAAATTTCCGTTAATTTGATAGAAAAAGAGTTTTATTAAAGCAAACAATGTTTCTTCTCTATTTTGATCCGCTCGCCGTTCTACTGTTCCACGGCTCTCCATTTACTAAGACTATGTTTATCAACAAATTCCCACAACCTAACTTCTTAATAAAATATTCATTTCTTTCTCCTCTACATACACAACCTACAACACAACCCAACCTCTATAATTTTCACACTTTATCAATAACATCAACCCAACCTATAACAATTATTAATTTAATGATTTAATAATTACATATATATATATATATTTTATAATCAATTTTTTATTATTTCAATTATGTACGAAATATATTAAATTATATGATATTCCAAATTCGTAATTAAAAAAAAAATGACCAACTTAAAATAAGTTACAATCTCAATAACAAAAATAAAATTCATAGAATTAAGCTACAAAATTATTATTACATAAGTCAAGCTACAAATAATAGAATATGATATAAATTATGAGAGATTATAGAAGATAATACACAAAAGAGATGGTTTGAGATTGTAATTCAAAATGTATCAATATTAGTCTCTATTTATAGAGGGAAAAAATTCATGAATTTTGGTAATTTTTTTTTTATAGATAATTGAATGTATAAAAAAATATCAAAAAAATCATATAAACCAATCATTGGTTGACAAGTGGCAACATTTTAAATAATTTGATAAGAGATGTTGGAAAGTGTGCACAACCCCATGTTGGTTCTCCGCCTGATTGTGGAAAATTATATGAATTTTGTTTTTTTGTTTTTATTTTTTTTCTTTGTCTTCTTCTGAAAACCGGTCGTATGACCACCTTTATCAAGGTAGTCTAAAGGGAAATTTGCTTAGTGCCTGCCTTCATTTAATTCTCAGAGTAAGAGGAAGAAATGGATTATGATTCTTCTTCTTCTTTTTCATCCTCCTCTTCTTCTAGAGAAACCCTGTTGAGACTTTTTAAACAGATACTTCTGTGGATCAAAGTGAAATATCCAATTTTGGATGAATTCAAATTTCACTGGAATTGGTCTCATCTTTCAGTTGTTTACTGCTATGTCTCAACACTCTCAACAATTCACTTTCCTTCTGACTTTCAGCTACCCATCATCTATGCTAACTTGTCCTGTGATCCATGTTGGTACCTTGGAAGTTTCATAAAATACGACAAAATTGTGGCGTCCTTCGCCCAAGAGCTTCATCCATTCTTCCATGTCCCCACGCCACACCAGTTAGTTAAGGGGGACCAAAACCCCAAGGAAAATGAACTATTGGCTGCTTTTGTCGATTTCCTTCTCCGTTTACTAAGTCATGATACTGATCTTACCGATCGATTGAAGGATCAAATCCCCGTGCTTCAGAAGGAACTGAGATTTCTTGTCACAATTGTTGGGGATACAGTACTTGTAGATGATGAAGACGAAGCTGTCCAGAATCTCTTGGGGGAATTCAAAGCAGTGGTGAATGAAGTTGGGCGTTTGGTGCATTCCTTGTTTTTCTCTGCAGATCCAGTAGTCACAGCAATGCAGGAGGAGCTTGGTGTTGTTATGAAAGGTATCGGACTCTTGAGTGATAATGTCATCGAATTCTTAAATGTGCTGCCATCTATCAGCAAAGCTTATGTAACCCCAAACACTTCTTATGTTGATTCTCTCGTCATTGTTGATTCTCTGGTTTATCATCTCACGGATCTTATAAATGAGGACAGTGTGATTGCTGATGTGAAGGATCAAATCAAATATCTCCATGGGAGCCTAATATTTTCACTCTTTTGTATCCGGGATATAGGGGGTGCATATACTTCAGCGATTGGAGAACTAAAAGAACCTGTGATGAGAATGGGTGATGTAGTATGTGAAGCTGAGTATCTTATCAACTCTTATTTGGTTGGAGATGCTCCTCTCTTGTATTTCAACATCAGGTTCTCACATGTCATTGATAGGATTGGGCTTATTATGACAGGGCTCCGAGAAATCAAGAAAATTTATGGTGTTGGAGCCTTTGATCACGTTGCTAAGAGTTGCAGGGTGCAACCATCATTACAAGCTAAGCCAATGTATGAGGTCGAGGTTGATGGCATAAATGTTGGTTTGGCGGACAAGGAAGAATTTTTTTTGGATCTAGTGGCACAAGGAACCAATCATCTGCAGATTGTTTCCATCTTTGGGATGCCTGGACTTGGTAAGACAACTTTAGCAAAGAAAGTCTACAATCATTCTTTAATTCAGTATAGGTTTGACAAAAGTGTATGGTGTGTTGTTTCTCAAACATATCACATGAGAAGTCTATTGATTGACATTCTGGATAAATTAACAAGTAAGGAAGATGAAGATGGGGTCCTCAAGTCAGAATTAGAAGAAAGTTTGGAATTAGAAGAAAGTTTGGTTGAACGAATATACAAAATTTTAAAGGGAAGAAGATACCTAATTATAATGGATGATATTTGGAGTACAAATGTGTGGGATGATTTACGAAGATGTTTCCCTGATGATGAGAATGGAAGCCGAATAGTATTCACCAGTAGGGATAAAGATGTGGCTCCACCTAATAGCATAACATATGTACTTCCCTCTTTGTCAAATGAGCAGTGTTGGGAGCTGTTAGAGAAGAAGGTGTTCCATAATAAACCTTGTCCTTCACAACTAATACAAATTGGTAAAGAAATAGCAGCTAATTGCTTTGGACTACCGCTTGCAGTTGTTGTAATAGCTGGAATCCTTTCAGCTATGGACAAGGAAAAATCTACATGGACAAAAGTGTGGAGAAATTTGGCCTCATTTATTTACTCTGACCAAAACAATTCCATGATGCAAATGTTGGAACTCAGCTACGAGCATTTACCAGATCACTTAAAGCCATGCTTTCTTTATTTCGGAGTTCAACAATCCACTGTGATCTCTGTTCGGAAGTTGATGCGGCTGTGGATTTCTGAAGGTTTCATTCATAAAGAGAGGAGAAAGAGCTTAGAGAATGTAGCTGAAGAATATTTAAGAGATCTAATCGATAAAAGTCTGGTGATGGTTTCCAAAAGAAGAGCAGATGGTGGAGTCAAAGCTTGTGCTGTTCATGATCTACTGCATGACATGTGCTTGAAAAGATGTAAAGAAGAAAATTTCTTGAAACTGGAGTAAGTTCTCTTAGTAACTGAAAATTTATATTCCTTATGAGTTAAAATTGCTTGGGGTGTTACATATTGAATGTTTATCACATCTTGTTCTTTTTCCCTCTTATTCAGTAACAACCAATCAATACATGTCAAAGGCCATCGTGTTCTATTATCATCAACTGGGGAGGGGCAACATACTTTTGGGCAGCATCTTCGGTCCTTTCATGGTTGTTATTCTTCAAAATCCACATTCTATGTGATCAATATGAAATTACTTAGAGTCTTGAATTTCCATTCAAAGAAGGATCCTCCATTTTTGATTGGAACTGAATTTCTAGTCCAGTTGAGATACTTGGTTGTTGGAGTTGTTCCGGCATCTATAGGCAGCCTTGTGAACCTTGAATTTCTTATTGTGTGTAATTCAAAAGTCATACCCTCATTAATGATGAAAATGAAGAAGTTGAGATATGTTAAGTTCATGGAACTAGCATCTTTTGATGAAGATTCCAATAGCTCTCAAACCAATAACCTGGAGTTTGTCTCCAACATTGGTATCATGAGTCTCAAGGACGAAGAGATGTTGAAATGTTCGTCCCATCTCCGCACTCTCAAATGCACATGCAGACCAATATTGGTGGAGCAGGGGGTGTATCGCTACCCTGATTACAGCTTTCTCACTCACCTGGAATCGCTCAATATAACCGCCTTGTATGAACACGACTGTGAGATATCTGAGATTAAACTTCCCATGAATATCAAAAAGCTGTCTCTATCTGGCTTCCACTTGCCTTGGGAGAAAATGTCAATAATTGGGACTTTGCCAAAGCTTGAGGTTCTCAAGTTAGGAAATGATGCCTTTGTAGGGAATACATGGGAAACAAGAGATGGTGAATTTGAGCAGCTCAAATTCTTGAAAGTGGAAACTTACGTTCTGGTTGAATGGAATGTTGCCTCGAGCCAACATTTTCCCAAGCTTCAAAAACTGGTCTTGCATGATTGCAGACATCTGCTAGAAATTCCTAGCGAAGTCGGAGAAGTTGGGGCTCTGCAATCAATAGAACTGCAAAAGTGTCCGCAACGAGTTGAGGAATCAGCCTTAAGCATTCAACAAGAACAACGGGACATGGGCAACGAGGAGCTTAGGGTCATCATCAAAAAGTGATCAATCATATGCTGTATACGTATGAGCTCACACCTTCCACTTTTTCTTTCATAGAAATGTTTGGTTGATTGTCATTGATAGTTTCAGATACTGTTGACAGGTTTGGTGATGGCATGATCATCCAAAAGAATTTCTGAAGAAAAAGGTACCCGCTGGCTGGTTCTTAATTTGTTTATAGAAAGTACAACTATGCATGCTCAAGTTCTTCTAGTTTTAGTCATTTTTCATCACTAAATTATGCAGAGGTTCTTTTACATTACTTACATCTTTCTTTATAGTAATTCTAGTTAGCATATATTGCCTCACCGGTTCTAGAACCATCAATGATTTGGTGAAGCAGCAGATCCATATGCAATCCTCTTGGAAGTACGTATTAACTCAATATTTGTTCAGATGCATTTCTTTCATATTCAATGTTTTATTGTAAAGATAAGAGAAGCCTGTAGAAAATTTCTTCAGATTTCAGCTGTTTTAATTTTCCAATCATCTTCACTAGTCATGACATTGTATTCTGGTAATCAGGAAAAACCTCCATGGTTTTGCTTCGTTTTAAGCGATTTTAGGAATTAGCCTAGCTCCTCTTCAACAAATAATAATCTCATTGGAAACAGCTCTCATATTGGCTTCCTGGGTTAATTATATCACAAATCACCCCTTTAACGTTTTTTCATTTACAGTGTGCATTTCGACTTTATCACCACCTTCAAGTTTTTAATAATTTGGTATATGATCGGACTTTCAGATTTCAATTGCTGTCTTGAAACCCAAAGTTCAGAGTCACATGGACGGATTACGAGGATAATTTTCAAAATTTGGACTCCATATTAGAAATTCGAACTCGAAATACCATATCATACATGAAATTTTTAAAAGTTTGAAGATGAAGATTCGTAGTGATAAAGTCGAAAGATCATGTAAATAAATAACATTAAATGTGGTGATTTGTCATAACGTTTATATTAATGTTATTCTGTTCAATCGTTCACTCAAGTGAACATGGTATTGCTAGGGTGAGCATTTGTTATTTTTGAAATTGAAAATCAAAAGCGAAATATGTGAAGATAGAATAACAATCGAACCCAAACCGAAATTCGGTTTGGTGCAAAAATTCGGTCTAGGGAAAACAAAGAATTTAACATTGGGATTAAAGAACAAGGCAATCATTAATGTATTAGATTATCTAATTTGAATATCATTGACTAATGTAATGGAAAATAACCAATATTGGCTAGGTAGGAATGCGCACACCGCACACCCCTTGTCTTGGGGGTGTTTGTTTTGAGTTTATATAAGATTGAGGAAATCTAACTTTGAAATCTCGAGTTTTTAAAATAAATGTGAATAGTTAAATTCAATGTTTGTCTAAGGATTTTATAGAGTAGAATTAGTATTGTAAACGTCAAATCAATACTAAAAAAAATTTATTTATGTAATATTATATTGTTAGTTGATATAATAGTAATAAAAGTTGATCTGATGTGCACCATGTGCACATGCAGGGACGGAGGGAGAGGGGGGCATTGGGCCCCTCAAATTTTAAAAAAAATGCTATATATAATGGAATATTAATTTTTTGAAATTAGTTATATATATGTGTGATAATTATTAATGTTAAGGTATAATATAATTCAATTATTAATGGATTGTAATTTTATATCATATTAAACCTATATATATATATATATATATATATAATAGTTGAGAACACATGCGTTGTATGTGGGGAGACAAATTTTTGAGACCTATTTTTTGGTTGATTTCGTGGTTTTTTTCCCTTCACTTGTTGTTCTTTAATATTTTGTTGAAGTTTATTTAAATCACTTAACATTCGATTATTATAAGTTAATGTTTTTCAATTTAATATACATATCATAACAACAATAATTTATTAAGAAAAATATCATGAGATCGTGGAAATTATGTGTAATTAAGTATGGGTATAATTCAATGTCAAATTCAAATATGCCAAAAATATTGTTTTGGGAGTCGTCAAAAAAATGTAAAAAAATATTATTGTATTCGATTAAAAAATTCTAGTTCCTCTATTCCTAAAAATTAAAATATAAAAAAAAGAATAATAAGTATCAAAATTCCGATACGAAAGATTATAATTCTAATTTGGCCACTAACTATATTTTTTCGTATTTGATCTTCTTTTCTGTCTTAATCTTCTATTTTCGTGATTTGGTTAATAAATTTTTGATTGTATTATCCTCCTCATCATTGGATATATGGACGCATTTCTTGTTTTTTGTCTTCTTAATTATGTGGTTGTATTGTTTAATTCATCATCTCTTATCTCAATGAGTTCCATCTTTTCTATAATTTTAGCTACTGTGCTCAATATTTCTCCTTCAACTTTCTTATTGTAGTTTAAGACAATTAGAAAACAGACCTCACTTGCTTCTTGTAAGATCAACCGTCTATAGTATTCAGATGTGTTTTGGTCCTACATATGGTTTTTTGTTAAAAAAAACAACAAAGATATATTTTAACAATGTATCTAAAAATTCTTAGACATGCATTGTTTTATAATTCTACAGAGGATTATTTTATATTGATATTGAGTTCAATTGCCTCACCAAAATATATAAATTCGGATTGTATTCAACCCTGTAGAATGAAGAACTAAAATAGAGCTAACTTGAATTTGATTAAGGTTTTTAATGATTTTACAAAAGATGTTCATGCTCACGAATTAATAAATTAGATAAATGAAATAGTGTAACAACTTTGAAGGATGCACAAACATAAAAAATAATTGTAGAGAAAAGTCTTTGCATGAATTACAAAGTCAAATGTCACAAATTCATGCTGTTATGTAAGAACTAGGTTTAATCTCGTGCATCGCATGGGCTTCATTTAACACTTATTTTTTATTATTTTCATTGGATCTTTAGTACAAAATTGTTAATAGCTAGTTTTTTATATGTGTTTTAACTGTTGTATTAGGTATTTTCATATCTTTCTTTAAAAAATATAGAATAAACCCCATTTTTATCACTCGAAGATATCTGTCTAATTCTGATTTTGCTTTTGAGTGCTCTTTTTATTAGCTTTGCATAATGATTTCATTTGTAATTGTTTTCTTTTTGTGTTCTTTTTATTAATCTTAATCAATTATTACATCTATTGTTGTAATGTTTTATTATAATTTTTCAATGGTTTATGGGGGTGCTTGGAATAGATGTGCCAATCTGGATTTTGGATGGATAATATCATAATTATGTTATTTATTGATTTGAGAATCCTATAACTCTAATCTATTTTTATTTTTTTCTACAATTCCCGATATGATGTGATATATTAACTATAATCATACATTATAAAATCTCAAGACAAACACAAAATTATCAAATTCCATCCTTTTCATAATCCACTTTCAAACTTGCAAATCTATCTACGTCTCAATCCAAACTATCCTAAGGTTTTTTAGCACCTATTTTTTGTTAATGTTATTAGTTTTGCAAAAACACTGTTGTTTACTTTTTTTTTTCAATTTGAAATGTTTTTTTTAGCAATATGTCAGGCCACGTGTCTATTGGTTATTGGGTTTCAGTACTACTTTAATCACTGTCTTTACCGGTTAGTTTTGATTTGTTGAAGTGATTGAATCTCGGACTTCTGTGGATCTTTCTTGTACTGCATTGGAGTAAGTAATATATCACTTTAGTGTTCCAAGAATGAAGAAGCATATAAAATTTTAGAAACATCACTCCCTTACTTACAAATTTCATTGTCTCATTACAGATATTCTCCAAGTCATATACATAAGTAAATCGAGACACACATTCTTGAAAATATCTTTTTCTAACTCTAAATAAAACGCTCCATATCAGAGAGAGGAGACTTGTGTGTATATATATGTAGAGAAGACTCTAAAAGTTTCTCACAGTTGATGTTTAGCTGCACATCCAGCATGAGAGGGAGTAATCTGTTTGGGAAAGAAATAATAAATAATAAATAAGAGCATGCATCAGACAAGTTTTTGAGGCAGGAAGCAGAAGGAAAATGACTCATAGTGCAAGTTCTTACAATGTATTTAACCCATGAAAACAAAATTAAATTAGCATTATAGCTGAGAAATAGTGTCTATCTGTTTCATTATGAATTGTAAGAAAACAAAGTTTGTAACCGTTGTTGGTTAAAGAATGAGGGAGGGAGAGGAGGACACATGGCTACTCCAGATTCCTCCAAATAGCTGATGTGGCGTGATTTGAGAGATCTAAAGTTTTCTTTTATATATATAGATTGGTTCAAGTCAATTGCCACAATGTCATCATATTATGTCATTACTTGTTCTCAGATTAATCAGACGGGTTGTAACAATTTTCTTTAGTACTCAATGTTCACTAATTTCTTTTAGCTACTTCCGCAAGTGTACGGTGTAGGGTGTAGAAGCGGTGAGCAAGGTCGATCCCACAAAGACTAATTATCTAGGAACTAACTAATTACTCAAATTCAGTTCTTAATTTTATCTAGGGAAAACAAATCACAATGATCGCAGATTAATTTAATAGAAAACTAATTATGCAGATCAATTCACCCAAGAATAACAGATAATCTAAGACAGGTTCTAGGACATGCTTTCATCTAATTCTCATCACAACATCACTTTAACCAGTTCAAGTTCATTAATCAATCATCCTATATGAGCAATCACATATATCAAATTAACAGCTCTCCCTAGTCGGTTAACCAGTTGATTATTATGCCACCCGAGGTATCCCCACTCAATCTGATAGAAACATAACAACTCCCAAAAGCACCTATGATTGATTTCTCATTACATAAATTCCTTAATCTCCCGAACTAAGTCTTTTTATGTATCATGTATTTATTCTTCCATAATTAAATCTCATCTCCCGAATTTTGATCTAATTACTAAAACATGCTTAATTACCGGCCGAATAATCAAACAATCAATCAAATCATAAACACACAAATAGGAGAAATGATCATGAACATTGAATTGAAATTAACGATCCATTAAGATTCGAATTAAACTACTAACAAGCCCTAGAAACCCTAGAAAATTAGCTGGACATGATGATAAACAAACTCATAGACAAGATTGAAAATATCATATCAACTAAAATCTAACAAGAGAGGAAAGATTAAAAACTCTAATGATGATGATCTCTCGATTCCTCGATCTCTTGAATCCTTCTTCAATTCCTCTCATTGCTTCTTCGACTCTTGTGTGTTTTCTTCGTATGAATCTCTCTGTCTCCTTTTCTTTCTATCTCTTCGTTGTTGAGTATATCTATCGTTGTGGGAGTCTTCCAAGTGAAGTAAAGTATAAAGATTATCCGAAATAACAAGATTTAATCGAGCTCCTGCACACTCGGGCACGGTCGTGCTGTCCGGTACGGTCGACTGTGCCTTGCCCATAGGCCTCTAGTTCTGGCACGGCTTTGATCGTGCTGTGGGGCACAGTCGTGCCCCAACTTTGAGCACTCACTGGATGGTGGCGCATGGTCGTGCTGAATAGCACGACTAGACCCTGCGCCACCAATTTTCCTTGCGATCTCGTATTTCACTTGTCTTCATCCTTGTTTTTCCATGATTCCTTCCTTGATCATCAATTACACTCGAAACTTTGCACTTTTCTCATTAAAATCATGAAACTAAGCACAAACACGTCAAATGCAACTTATACCATATAATAACCAAAATCACCATAAAAACGAATCTAAACATATCCAAATGAATACATAAACATACGTAAAAATATGTGAAAAATGACACTTATCACTCAACTCACTTTTTTTTTTCAATCATATGTATTGTAGTCGGCCACCTATATATTAGAGCAAAAAATAGTCTCTTTAACACTTCTTTCTCTAAGCAGTATATTAAAGAGGAGTGTAGCAATAAATTTTGTGTCTGCAATATATAAACACAAAAAGATGATATAAATTAAATATTTTTGAATTAAAATCAAAGTGGATACAAATCTCTATGAATTTCTTTGATTCTTCTCTTTGGATGGATATGAATTTTGAAGTTGAATCTTCGATTAGATATTCAACAATTTCAGATATGACTTGATGTTTAATTCGAGGGCTAGACGCCTTATTTCGAATCAAACAATAATTCTGGAGACCTCCATGAAGAACACCTATGAATGCGCAAAGCACACCGTTGAACTTGAACTTGAAAAACGCTGACAAGAGGGGTTTAACACTTTGATCTCTAATCGAACGTTGTTTGTGATGATTTTCTACAAAGAATGCGAAGAACACCTTGAATCTTTGGAGAGAGATTCTTGAGTTTTGAAATCTTGATTTTGTCTTCCTTGAATCTTGAATTGTCTTGTGTCTTGAATTATGAAAAGCGACCCCTATTTATAGTAGTAGGATGTGAACTCTTTCCATGTATAGTTGATGAATGATGCAATTTGATTGATCATCTATGATTGGTAATATATATTTTCCCTTAATCAAAATATGTGATTTTATTACCAAATTATTGGTATATCACTTCCATATTTGCAAGATTTAATTTTGATTGCCAAACAATATGGTTTGGACATTAGACAATATTTGATTGGTCAAGAATATATATTTAAATATCAATTATTTATCTATTTATTTTAGGAATTGATTTAATTCAAAATCCCAAAATATAAATAGAAAATAGAAAATTGATTTATTTAATATATCATTTTACACATGACATCTTTTGATTGGCTAGAAAATTTTTACTATCTACAAGGAGTTAACTCAAATAACAATATAAATATAGGTCATTGAAATGGAACATTTACTGTTTTCATATGCATTTATTGGTATTTTGAATCGTGAATGTGTTGTTCTTCTTCCTGACATCGATGCGGCTGCTCCTCTAGATGTGGTAGTCGCAATAGCTATTTGATTTTTTGATCAAAGATGGGCTAATAATGCATGGTATAAAAATGTCTTGACAATTCCCTCTGTTCCATCGATGAAGAAAACTTTCCCATTTATTTTTTCAATAGATTCTAATACGATGGTAAAAGTCATATGTTAATCAGCATTCAACTTTTTTTCAGCTTCCTGATTTTTAGGAGGAATTTCAACAGAAAATTATTGTCGTAATTCTCCTTTTATATCATCAATTTTCATAGCAGTGTTTGAGAGGTCATATAAATTTATACCTTTTCCCATACTCTCCAAAACAAATTAATGCTCTTCAAGGTTTTTGCTACCTTATAAGAAGTCGATGTGTCTGTTTTTTTTAGAAATCTTTAGACATTACATTGAAATATATAACCCAAAGAGCTCTTATATTTGTTGGTGTATAAAATACCAATATGATTGCAAAAAGTCTTCACAACTCACGTGACATTTGAAATGTTATTGTTTCATTTAAACATTCAAAAATACTTTGATGTGCTTCGAGTAATCCTCTTTTTTGTGCAGACTCTTTAAATGTTGAGCATTGCACACTATCTACTGTCAACAAATAATCAAAAGATGTTGGCCCTCTCACATGATTCAAGAGTAATCGAAGATAGTATCTTTCTCCTTCTGTGGGATTTGCTGCATTAATACATCCAAATCACCTTTCATTTTTTCCTTTCTCTCCAACATTTGTTTTGTTTATCCCCACATAATGCTTTGGAAATTCTTTGTATAGATATTGTTTAACATTTTCAGAATGAGCACTCGTAGAAAAATATTTTGTGAGCGTTGTCTTGGAAGTATAATCAATGGCCAGTAATTTTTCCAAATTCTAATTATTCCAATAGGTGAAAGAATGTTTGTTTGGCATATGAAATTGTAAGTTGAAAACTACAGGGTATATCTCATTTAAATTGAATTCAAAATTTCGCCATAATGCCTCATGAGCCGACATCCATATTGTATCTTGGAATTGTTTGATTTCATCGATCACATTATCACCTATCATTTTGAGTTATATTGTCACTCTATCATGTCCTTTGTAAATATACTTGTAAAGGTACTTCACAGCCGTCACCCCCGAGCATATATCTACATTGATGTAACAGTTATATCTGGACAACAAATTTGGATTGTAAAGAACCACCCATTGATTATTCAATTCAGCATTGCAAACTTGAACAACCTCTCCATTTTTTCGTTTTCTGTAGATTGGATAACTATTTTGACCTTGTATAGTGCTTTCACAAAGAGGTCTTAGATAATGACATTTGCACTTACCTACAGATTAGAGTGGAAATAAATCACTAAAAGTTGGTGAAATATAAACAAAATAAAGATAGAGAATGACATAAAAATCTATAACATTAGCATTTGATTACTAATAAGTTAACAATGAAATATTAGAGACGGACATCGTCTGTACATGCATGATGCACATCTAATTATAATAATATTAATTGATCTTCAATTCCATATTAGAGACGAAAATTCAGTTAATAGTGATAACAAATCTCTACAAATTAGATAGTACTGGACTAATGATTTTTTAGAATCCGTCACTAATATAGTTTGATATAAATATTTTAATGAGTTACCAATTTTTTTTTTTTTTTTGGAGAATGACATTTCCACTTACCTTTCACCATACATGAGTTTTTCGGATTTTTTTCACCACACGATCCATGTAACATGTGTTTCTTCACCAATTCATATATCTGATGATTATTTTCTTCATTTCAGCACAAATTGATCAAACTGGTCTACTGTATGAATTTTATATTCGCCCTTTAGAATTATAAGTAGTCCCATTTTCTGAAATTTGACCACATGAACATGTGCAACAACTTTTTCAAATATTGTTTCTTAAATAATTTATCTTTCAAGTCATGCAATTTTGCTTGGAAAACTCTCACAGCTAAATTTGGATGATCTTTAGCTTTTTAATCTTCATATAGATTCAATCAGTATTGCAAGTCATGGTGATAAATAGATCTGGTTTTCCATATCTTTGGAGTAACACGAATGTATCAAGATATCTCCGTCGCATATCTATTGGGTCACCAATAAATGATGTAGGAAGAAAAGTTTTCAACCCAACTTCACTACCACAAAATTCACCTCTAAAAATACTATCCATGATCCCTTGGTAGAATTCAGTTCTCAAAATTGCTTGGCTCAAACGGAAAAATTGTAATCTTGTTGTCTCCAATTTTATATAACTATCAACTACATATTTTTGCAACAATCTTCCCGCAAATAATAGAGTAGATTGTCTTGGATCTCTAATTTACAACTTATAACAATTGTATTCTCTACAAGAGACTCTTTTTGCATTTCCTTTTACAACTACTGATTATGAGAAAAATGGTTGGAATGATTAGAATGAACATAAACTTTTAATTTTCTATCAAATAACAAAATTAGAAATTTTAAATATGTCAATCCAAACACAATCTAAACAATATTTTTCCTTTTAAGAATAAAAAATATAATAGAAGATCTTAAAATAAGATGTCGTGAGATTTAAAAAAGAGGTATTCTATCTAATTTTTATTGTAAGATCTTCTTCATATCTTATATTTTATACACGTAAGCATATATATATATATATATTATACAAAATTATAGAGCTTAAAATACTTCAAAAAAGCTTAACCAATCATTTCCTTAATTTTAGAGAATAAAAACCGAAAAAAATATTTATGTCCTACCATAACACTTAGTATCCAACAAAAAGTGTCTCAAAATTCTCTTTACAAATTATTATATGTTTTAATTTCATTGTTGCTTTCAAATTATTAAGAGAATTATAAAATTGCTTCGCAATTTACCATTATATTGTATACAAAGTTTAAAGAATATTAAAAAATATATACCTTTATAATTACTTACATTCGCTTGAACTTGTAAATTACATTTCTCTTTTCACGATTTTGCAAAACATGTTCTACACAATTTTTTTCTTAGCATTATTAAGATTGCATATCTTCTCTTTTGTCTAGCAAGTTTTATTTGATGTCATTTATATTTGGTGTCGGCTGTTCAAACATACAATCATTCGAAAAAAAGAATTAAATATAAAATGAAAATGCAACCAAATAAAAGTAATACAATCATTCAAAAGAATTAAATATAAAATGAAAACGCAACCAAATAAAAGTAAACAAAAAATGCTTGATCTACAAGTTAAATCCAAGAAGGTTAAATAATAATAAATGAAGATAAAATAAAAAGTTAAGCAAATTCAATTCAAACAAAGAATGAAAATAGGTTTTATGATTGTCACCAATTCTAGAATCAGTATCAATTCCACCCGTCTCAACAATTGACATCGCCACTTCTGTTTGACTATATTTAAAAAAAAAGTTATTTGGAAATAATTTGCAATTAATATGCAACATGTGTAAACATATATTCATGTAGTAAGATTATAAAATACTATTTTGAGAAACAAATAAATTCTCAGTTTTCTTTCAAATCTTCAACTTTCTTTTTATAAATGGGAAGAAGTACTGGTAGGCAACACTCAAACCCCTTTATTACCTTTATGATAGAGTTTTCATTTTTTTTTCTCAAATAATAAAAAAGTTAACAGAGTCAGAAAATAAAATATATCCTTTTCAAATATTTTTACAATGTAAATAGATAAATTAGCAGATACACGATATTCCACTTAAAAAATTAGGAGAATCGTCTGGTAATGGAGTACGGGACAACTAAAAACTTCTCTAAATCTCAAAGGACAACAAAGACAAATTAACATAAAATTCTTGCTAATGCTAAGTCTGTCTTCATAGCCAACTCATAACGTATCGCCAATCCTTTCTTTTTTTGTTGAATTTTATCATACTATGCATTCATACAATTTAATGCCACTTATTGATTTTAAGCTATTTTAGACAATATATTTGATCACGAAAGAAAAAAGAAAAAAAAGGTAAAAGAGAACAACATAATCATACATACCCGTTACCACAATCCACGATTTAAAATTTTAAACTCCACTCTTTAATGAAAATCGATCGATAAGAATGTATTTTATGCACTTAATCAACCACCTTGCAACCTATTCAGAATATAAAGAATAAAACAATTGACATATTAAGTTATCAATTTATAGAAGTTTTTAATCCTAGTCTTTTGAGGAATTAAAGTATCCTAATCCTAGTTGATGTCAAATATAAGACTTTTCTTTGACTATATTTAAAAAAAATTCAAATCATACAACTTTCCTAATCCTAGTTGATGTTGATTACAAGATTTATTTTAAAAATCCAATCTTTAATTACTTGTTATATCTAGTTGTATAAATAATACAATATTTAATTATCCATTATAATCTAATTAACTTGTAATTAAATTAGGTATAGAGAATTTTTTTAATTATGCCTTTAATTAAATTATATGAAAACTAATTAAATTAGGAATTGTGATTTGATAGAGTGTTTTTTTTTAATTAGAACTTTAAATAAATTATATGAAGACTAATTAAATTAGGAATTGTGATTTGTATGGACTGTAAGAAGGTTACAATTGACATTATGAAAAAATGGATGAAACATCCATATTTATATATATATATATTATTTCTCCTAATTATACATAAGTCTTATATCGTCAACTTTTGATTTTTCTTAATCATTTTAGGTACCAAATCATATATATAAAATGATGGTTTGCTCTCTCCTGGTGCTGATAAGTGGCATCCTCCAAAGATGCCACATCGGCCTCTCCAAGCTTTTTATGCAAAACATGTTTTTTTCTCATCTCTCTCTTACCTTTCCATCTCTCCTACTTTTCAGTATTTAATCCAACATTTAAGAGAAGTGTAACTGCAAGAACAAAAGAAAATGGTAAAGTTTTCATATTGCAATTGGGTTTTGATTCCATCTTTTTACTATCTAGGTTTTTCATTATCTATATATTGGACTTTAAGAGCAATGCGTACCTATCTATACATTTGAAGTTGGATCAAAAATAAAAAATATTCATTCAAAATCTTTACATATATCTATAATTAAACTACAACCAAAAGGGAAAAATTAATCGTCAATGACAATTTCAATCACATATTCATAAATCTCACTGAATATTTATTGAATTAAGCAAGTAGAAACAAAGTAATTCTATTAATGAAGAAGCAATAACAAAATACTATTTTATAGGATGAGTGCAAACAATATCAAATAAATTTATAGCAAATGAATTAATCACACATGATCAATAGACATTATATAATTAAAATCTAAACAATAATGAATAAGTGCAAAATCATATATTGAACTCACCTTCACTTCAAATTTTTAAAAAATAAGATATCATATCAATCTAGTGCATTGCACGGGCATTACTCTAGTTCATAATAATAGAATGGTGGTGTAAGTTTTCTAGATAACTAAAATGAATAAATTATATTTGTGGCCACCTGTAACGTCCGGAATGAAACGATGCATAATTGGCTACTTAAATAATTTAACCCCTAATTATGTGCGTCTCAGATTAATCGGAATGATGCATGCTTTAATTAATCGAACGTACGAATAAATTTATTGAAAACGTAATTAATTCAAAGAGCATATGTTTATATTTATCGAAAGTTTATATTAATTGAAAACGAAGATTACATGTTATGAGGACAATCACATTCGAAAAATGAAGAGATAGAAACAAGAAACGGGCCGATCGGAGGCCCGAGGCCCATGTTAGGCCCAATTGATTAAAAGTGAACAAGTGTTCGAGAAAATTACCATATTTGGCAAAAGTTAACTAAGGTAAAACATGGTTTTTACTCTCTCTCTCTCTCTCCTTGTTTTCTGGTGGCCGGTGGCCGGAGCGTCGCTGTGTCAGAGGTGGCGCCGCCGCTCCTCCTTTCCTGTTTTCGTTCGTTTTATAACAAAACGTAGCCCTCACCGAGCCCGTCATGGATCTGGGCTCGGTTCACCGAGCCGCCACCGCCTCCGTCGGAAATCGGCCGGTAAAGGCGCGGCCTTTTCTCTTCTCTCCCCTATTTTCTCTCTCTTCGTGTCTCCTCTGTTTCTCTTCCGATCGAGTCGATCTGCATATGCATTCGAAGCTCTCGCTGAGCCCATCACGAATCCGGGCTCGGATCATCGATCGGCCGGCTACTTCTTCTGCAATCGCCGGTCAAAGTTTCTGCCCCTTTCTCTCTCTCGCGATCTCTCTCTCTCTCGCTTCGTCTTCTCGGCTCCTCCGCCCATTGCCGTCGCCGTCGCCGTTAGTCGAGGTTATGAATGTGTCGAGGTGCCACTGTGGAGGGCAGCGCTGTGCGTGGGCGTCGCCGGTGTGCGTTTGTGTGTTTCACAGTGTATGTGCGTTTGTGGGCGGCGCTGCACGCGCCGCTGGGTGTCGTGGTGGCCGACGCTAGGTGCGCCGGCGTGTGGGCTTGCTTTTGGTGGTGTTGGCCAACGACGTGGTGTCGCCGACGGTGGTCTGCAACGGCGAGGCAGTGACGGGGGTGTGGGGTTTGGGGACAGGGACTTGGGTTGTAAATTTGATAAGTTCAGGGACTAGATTGCAAACCCTAGAAAGTTTAGGATCTTCTCACTTTCCCCTCCCAAACTTTCATTTCGATCACTTTAGTCCTCAAGCTTCTGGAAATTTCATTTTTACCCCCAAAAGTTTCTAAGTCTTTGATTTTCACCCCCAAAACTTTCGTATATTACATTTCGACCCCCAAAGTTTCAGAAATCCCACTTTGACCCCAAAATTTTTGTGTTATTACAGTTTTACATCCGGTCAAAGTCAACCCTAACCAGAATTTACGTTTTTACCCCTAAACCCTAAAACGCTCCGTTTCAGCTCGTTTCTCGTTCGTTTAAGCTCATTCTTTCGCCTATAGAGCCGTAATCGAACCCCCTTCGATATGTGATGAAACTATAAGCTTCTTGAATAGTTTTTCCTTCCATCATCATTTTCTTCCGAGAGAGTTCCTTAAAAAGTTTAATTAACGATCATAACAAGCAACTAATAGATTACGTTTGCATGTGTAGGCTATCGCGATTAGGAGCGTTTGTGTTTTCTTTAAGCTTGCATCACATGAAGAGAAACACCACCTATTAAGGTGGGGTAACTTCTGAACTTAATGACTTTTACGTTTCTGTAATTATTATATTATGATATGCTGATGAACTGCTTTTACGTGAATCAATGTTATCTTATGTATACATGCATGCTATGAATTGATTGAACTTACGTGCCTTGGGATTACGTGCTGTGATATTATATGTTCATGCACACAATGATATATGTCATACGAGGACAGAAGTCCACGTTCTTCACAAAGCACCCACGGTTTGAAAACCGTTACTGGGAAAGACGGGAAATACCTGCGCCTGAAGAGGATTATACCAGACAAGATGGGAAATACCCACACCTGAAGAGGTTATGTGCAATGCATTTAAAGTGTTGTGTTTACTTGTTGTGTTGATTTAGATGTTTTAATCCGTTTAACTACCGATATAATTTGAATATGGAAATTACTCCCACGAGTGTATTCAAACGCACTCACCCCTATCTGTACTCACACTACAGGAAACGACGAAAATTAAGATCAGCAGCGAGAGGGGTGCCGTATCCAGTGTCTCTTCTGTTTTAGTTTATGTTTGATGTCAAACGATACTTTATAACCTTTTATGTTTGTAAAACTATTTTGTTTCCCTGGATAGATCCTGATATGATTCCGCTGTAAGGTTTTGAATGTTTTCTTTTGGCTTGTCGCCGATGCTTTTAAAATGTGAAAAGATTGTATTTCTAAACTGATTTATCGAAGTCCTCGGTTTTTTAGATATCGTTGTAAATCTTGACTTGTTCGCATGTATAACTGTTTTCAATTGCTTCTGATCTGTATGTCATTTTACGTCTTCTTTTATTTATTTCGTTGAAAGCTTTAAAATGTACGATTCTTTTCTTACTCGTTTATTTTATTTTAAAAGAGATTTATGGTTCTATCCTTCTTTTCCCTATACGCCCACAAGCAAACTCTGATATTTTAAAGTATGAAAACGAAGCGTGATAGAATTGGTATCTGAGCAAGGTCCTACAGTTTGTAGGGCCCTATTCTAGGTCGTTTTTCTTTTCAAAATGTGTTTTAACATGAAAATCTTATATACATACTGGATAAACACCTTTCCCTATGCGCTTCTCCCCTTAATCACGAAACTTAATAAGAATGCTTATATGTTATATGTTATTATCTGTTTATCTCTTGTCCATCTACTTTTCGTCTATCTTGTTGTTGTTATGTTTAACTGTTTTATGACCTGGATTCCAAGTGATACCTAAAGTCGTATGAACTTATCCTTGTTTAGTTGCTTTAATGGATGATGATCTTTTTTGTTTCTTGATGTCTCCACAACCGACACACTACTCTTGGCCGCCGCCATAGGGCCGCTGATTGCAGCAGCGTGAGCTCGTGTGTGTAAATGGTCGTTCATAAGAGTTGGTGTGGGGTTACTAAGAGTTGAGACTATATGGGCCTTTGTTTATAACAGAGTGTGCTAATGGGTGTGTTTTTCCCAGTTTGTGGGTATGATACGTAAAGTTGCATCTAATGCTTGAGGTCTATGAGACCATGCATGTATACTTTGTTTGGTGTTTTAAGATGATTTTTGCTCATGACGTGTCTTCATGTCTTGTATATGCAAGTTGAGTATATGCTATACCACCTGACAACGTTATGCTATGATGATAAACGGACGACAGAGAAATATATTGAGGTTATTAATTGACTTATGGAACAATGTTTAGATGATATATATTTATTTGGATCATATCTATCTATTTCTCGTTTACCTTGTTTTTTGTTTTTGTATATTGTTGGGTTGTGTGGGGTAGACACTAAGGAGTAGACTTTCGTATGTCATGTTATCAGAATAATATGCCACAAGATCGCCCAAGAAGGGACCAGCCACCGATGGATAATCAACCGCCAGAGGGAAACCCTCCGGAACACATGGACACCACAATAGGAGATCTGGTGTCGGTTTTGAGAGGTCTGGCCTGACACTTTGAAACACCACAACCAGCACCAACCACTTCAGTAAGAAACAACACGAATCTGCTGATCGAGCATTTTCGACGGTTCAATCCACCAACTTTCAATGGGAAATGAGAGTCCTCTGAAGTGGAGGAATGGCTAAGGACTTTGGATCACCTGTTTGGACACCTGACCTGCACGGAGGAACAAAAGATTTCATGCGCCATTTTCCAACTGACAGATGAGGCAAGCCATTGGTGGGAGTCATGTGTGCGAACGATGATGCTAGAACAGATCGAAGCTTTGAATTGGGAGGCCTTCAAAGAGGTGGTCATGCATAGCTATGTGCCTCAATCTTACTGTGATAAAAAAGAGATGGAGTTTCTGCACTTCCAACAGGGGCCCGCTACTGTGGGCGATTATGAGAGAAGGTTCAATCAACTAAGTCGATATGCGCCCTACCTGGTGGACACGGATGCCAAGAGGGCCCGACGCTTCGAGAGGGGCCTTCGTCCGGAATCGGCTCCATACTGACAGGACATGGTGCAATGACCTATGGTGCGGTCATCGAAAGGGCACAAGAGATCGCTTCTCGACTACGTCTGGATGTGGCACTGCCTAAGAGGGTGAAAGTGACGATAGGAAAGAGGAAGTGGAATGGACCCAGCCGGAACTTTAACCAGAATGAGGCTCAACGACCTATCAATGCTCCGCTCCTCCCAACCCTGAGGCCCATGAACCCTTGCACCAAATGCGGGAGGACGCATGTGGGGTCCTATCTCCAAGGGACCAGAAACTGCTACCGATGTGGAGAGCCAAGACACTTAGCAATCAACTGCCAGAAGCCTCGGAACCCAGGAGCTGCCGTCCCAAGACCGAGGCTAAAAGTAGGCCAGGCACGAGCTTTCGCCCTCACTCGCTCACAGATTGCGGAAGGATCAGAAACCATGACAGGTATGTTGACAGTATCTGATATCCCTACTCTCGTCTCATATGATATCGCGATAACCTTTTCTTTCGTCTTTGTTGGATTTTGTGTTTTGTTGAAACCTGAAGACGGTAGGGTAGTCGCTGAAACCCTAGATTTTAACATCCCATCAGGAAGGATGGTATGAAAGAAACGCCCTTATCGAATCTGAGAATCGTGTTTGGGAATAGAATTCTTTTAGTCGATCCACGTGCGTTAGAGATGAAGGACTTCGATGTGAACTGGGGATGGACTGGCTTAAGGTGAATCATGCAGTAATCAAGTGTCAATGGAAGGTCACTTTTTAGATTCCTGACGACGAGGAGTTCACATTTTACGAGATGCCAATCGGAGTTAAGCAAACTCTGATATTTTAAAGTATGAAAACGAAGCGTGATAGAATTGGTATCTGAGCAAGGTCCTACAGTTTGTAGGGCCCTATTCTAGGTCGTTTTTCTTTTCAAAATGTGTTTTAACATGAAAATCTTATATACATACTGGATAAACACCTTTCCCTATGCGCTTCTCCCCTTAATCACGAAACTTAATAAGAATGCTTATATGTTATATGTTATTATCTGTTTATCTCTTGTCCATCTACTTTTCGTCTATCTTGTTGTTGTTATGTTTAACTGTTTTATGACCTGGATTCCAAGTGATACCTAAAGTCGTATGAACTTATCCTTGTTTAGTTGCTTTAATGGATGATGATCTTTTTTGTTTCTTGATGTCTCCACAACCGACACACTACTCTTGGCCGCCGCCATAGGGCCGCTGATTGCAGCAGCGTGAGCTCGTGTGTGTAAATGGTCGTTCATAAGAGTTGGTGTGGGGTTACTAAGAGTTGAGACTATATGGGCCTTTGTTTATAACAGAGTGTGCTAATGGGTGTGTTTTTCCCAGTTTGTGGGTATGATACGTAAAGTTGCATCTAATGCTTGAGGTCTATGAGACCATGCATGTATACTTTGTTTGGTGTTTTAAGATGATTTTTGCTCATGACGTGTCTTCATGTCTTGTATATGCAAGTTGAGTATATGCTATACCACCTGACAACGTTATGCTATGATGATAAACGGACGACAGAGAAATATATTGAGGTTATTAATTGACTTATGGAACAATGTTTAGATGATATATATTTATTTGGATCATATCTATCTATTTCTCGTTTACCTTGTTTTTTGTTTTTGTATATTGTTGGGTTGTGTGGGGTAGACACTAAGGAGTAGACTTTCGTATGTCATGTTATCAGAATAATATGCCACAAGATCGCCCAAGAAGGGACCAGCCACCGATGGATAATCAACCGCCAGAGGGAAACCCTCCGGAACACAACATGGACACCACAATAGGAGATCTGGTGTCGGTTTTGAGAGGTCTGGCCTGACACTTTGAAACACCACAACCAGCACCAACCACTTCAGTAAGAAACAACACGAATCTGCTGATCGAGCATTTTCGACGGTTCAATCCACCAACTTTCAATGGGAAATGAGAGTCCTCTGAAGTGGAGGAATGGCTAAGGACTTTGGATCACCTGTTTGGACACCTGACCTGCACGGAGGAACAAAAGATTTCATGCGCCATTTTCCAACTGACAGATGAGGCAAGCCATTGGTGGGAGTCATGTGTGCGAACGATGATGCTAGAACAGATCGAAGCTTTGAATTGGGAGGCCTTCAAAGAGGTGGTCATGCATAGCTATGTGCCTCAATCTTACTGTGATAAAAAAGAGATGGAGTTTCTGCACTTCCAACAGGGGCCCGCTACTGTGGGCGATTATGAGAGAAGGTTCAATCAACTAAGTCGATATGCGCCCTACCTGGTGGACACGGATGCCAAGAGGGCCCGACGCTTCGAGAGGGGCCTTCGTCCGGAATCGGCTCCATACTGACAGGACATGGTGCAATGACCTATGGTGCGGTCATCGAAAGGGCACAAGAGATCGCTTCTCGACTACGTCTGGATGTGGCACTGCCTAAGAGGGTGAAAGTGACGATAGGAAAGAGGAAGTGGAATGGACCCAGCCGGAACTTTAACCAGAATGAGGCTCAACGACCTATCAATGCTCCGCTCCTCCCAACCCTGAGGCCCATGAACCCTTGCACCAAATGCGGGAGGACGCATGTGGGGTCCTATCTCCAAGGGACCAGAAACTGCTACCGATGTGGAGAGCCAAGACACTTAGCAATCAACTGCCAGAAGCCTCGGAACCCAGGAGCTGCCGTCCCAAGACCGAGGCTAAAAGTAGGCCAGGCACGAGCTTTCGCCCTCACTCGCTCACAGATTGCGGAAGGATCAGAAACCATGACAGGTATGTTGACAGTATCTGATATCCCTACTCTCGTCTCATATGATATCGCGATAACCTTTTCTTTCGTCTTTGTTGGATTTTGTGTTTTGTTGAAACCTGAAGACGGTAGGGTAGTCGCTGAAACCCTAGATTTTAACATCCCATCAGGAAGGATGGTATGAAAGAAACGCCCTTATCGAATCTGAGAATCGTGTTTGGGAATAGAATTCTTTTAGTCGATCCACGTGCGTTAGAGATGAAGGACTTCGATGTGAACTGGGGATGGACTGGCTTAAGGTGAATCATGCAGTAATCAAGTGTCAATGGAAGGTCACTTTTTAGATTCCTGACGACGAGGAGTTCACATTTTACGAGATGCCAATCGGAGTTAAGCAAACTCTGATATTTTAAAGTATGAAAACGAAGCGTGATAGAATTGGTATCTGAGCAAGGTCCTACAGTTTGTAGGGCCCTATTCTAGGTCGTTTTTCTTTTCAAAATGTGTTTTAACATGAAAATCTTATATACATACTGGATAAACACCTTTCCCTATGCGCTTCTCCCCTTAATCACGAAACTTAATAAGAATGCTTATATGTTATATGTTATTATCTGTTTATCTCTTGTCCATCTACTTTTCGTCTATCTTGTTGTTGTTATGTTTAACTGTTTTATGACCTGGATTCCAAGTGATACCTAAAGTCGTATGAACTTATCCTTGTTTAGTTGCTTTAATGGATGATGATCTTTTTTGTTTCTTGATGTCTCCACAACCGACACACTACTCTTGGCCGCCGCCATAGGGCCGCTGATTGCAGCAGCGTGAGCTCGTGTGTGTAAATGGTCGTTCATAAGAGTTGGTGTGGGGTTACTAAGAGTTGAGACTATATGGGCCTTTGTTTATAACAGAGTGTGCTAATGGGTGTGTTTTTCCCAGTTTGTGGGTATGATACGTAAAGTTGCATCTAATGCTTGAGGTCTATGAGACCATGCATGTATACTTTGTTTGGTGTTTTAAGATGATTTTTGCTCATGACGTGTCTTCATGTCTTGTATATGCAAGTTGAGTATATGCTATACCACCTGACAACGTTATGCTATGATGATAAACGGACGACAGAGAAATATATTGAGGTTATTAATTGACTTATGGAACAATGTTTAGATGATATATATTTATTTGGATCATATCTATCTATTTCTCGTTTACCTTGTTTTTTGTTTTTGTATATTGTTGGGTTGTGTGGGGTAGACACTAAGGAGTAGACTTTCGTATGTCATGTTATCAGAATAATATGCCACAAGATCGCCCAAGAAGGGACCAGCCACCGATGGATAATCAACCGCCAGAGGGAAACCCTCCGGAACACAACATGGACACCACAATAGGAGATCTGGTGTCGGTTTTGAGAGGTCTGGCTTGACACTTTGAAACACCACAACCAGCACCAACCACTTCAGTAAGAAACAACACGAATCTGCTGATCGAGCATTTTCGACGGTTCAATCCACCAACTTTCAATGGGAAATGAGAGTCCTCTGAAGTGGAGGAATGGCTAAGGACTTTGGATCACCTGTTTGGACACCTGACCTGCACGGAGGAACAAAAGATTTCATGCGCCATTTTCCAACTGACAGATGAGGCAAGCCATTGGTGGGAGTCATGTGTGCGAACGATGATGCTAGAACAGATCGAAGCTTTGAATTGGGAGGCCTTCAAAGAGGTGGTCATGCATAGCTATGTGCCTCAATCTTACTGTGATAAAAAAGAGATGGAGTTTCTGCACTTCCAACAGGGGCCCGCTACTGTGGGCGATTATGAGAGAAGGTTCAATCAACTAAGTCGATATGCGCCCTACCTGGTGGACACGGATGCCAAGAGGGCCCGACGCTTCGAGAGGGGCCTTCGTCCGGAATCGGCTCCATACTGACAGGACATGGTGCAATGACCTATGGTGCGGTCATCGAAAGGGCACAAGAGATCGCTTCTCGACTACGTCTGGATGTGGCACTGCCTAAGAGGGTGAAAGTGACGATAGGAAAGAGGAAGTGGAATGGACCCAGCCGGAACTTTAACCAGAATGAGGCTCAACGACCTATCAATGCTCCGCTCCTCCCAACCCTGAGGCCCATGAACCCTTGCACCAAATGCGGGAGGACGCATGTGGGGTCCTATCTCCAAGGGACCAGAAACTGCTACCGATGTGGAGAGCCAAGACACTTAGCAATCAACTGCCAGAAGCCTCGGAACCCAGGAGCTGCCGTCCCAAGACCGAGGCTAAAAGTAGGCCAGGCACGAGCTTTCGCCCTCACTCGCTCACAGATTGCGGAAGGATCAGAAACCATGACAGGTATGTTGACAGTATCTGATATCCCTACTCTCGTCTCATATGATATCGCGATAACCTTTTCTTTCGTCTTTGTTGGATTTTGTGTTTTGTTGAAACCTGAAGACGGTAGGGTAGTCGCTGAAACCCTAGATTTTAACATCCCATCAGGAAGGATGGTATGAAAGAAACGCCCTTATCGAATCTGAGAATCGTGTTTGGGAATAGAATTCTTTTAGTCGATCCACGTGCGTTAGAGATGAAGGACTTCGATGTGAACTGGGGATGGACTGGCTTAAGGTGAATCATGCAGTAATCAAGTGTCAATGGAAGGTCACTTTTTAGATTCCTGACGACGAGGAGTTCACATTTTACGAGATGCCAATCGGAGTTAAGCAAACTCTGATATTTTAAAGTATGAAAACGAAGCGTGATAGAATTGGTATCTGAGCAAGGTCCTACAGTTTGTAGGGCCCTATTCTAGGTCGTTTTTCTTTTCAAAATGTGTTTTAACATGAAAATCTTATATACATACTGGATAAACACCTTTCCCTATGCGCTTCTCCCCTTAATCACGAAACTTAATAAGAATGCTTATATGTTATATGTTATTATCTGTTTATCTCTTGTCCATCTACTTTTCGTCTATCTTGTTGTTGTTATGTTTAACTGTTTTATGACCTGGATTCCAAGTGATACCTAAAGTCGTATGAACTTATCCTTGTTTAGTTGCTTTAATGGATGATGATCTTTTTTGTTTCTTGATGTCTCCACAACCGACACACTACTCTTGGCCGCCGCCATAGGGCCGCTGATTGCAGCAGCGTGAGCTCGTGTGTGTAAATGGTCGTTCATAAGAGTTGGTGTGGGGTTACTAAGAGTTGAGACTATATGGGCCTTTGTTTATAACAGAGTGTGCTAATGGGTGTGTTTTTCCCAGTTTGTGGGTATGATACGTAAAGTTGCATCTAATGCTTGAGGTCTATGAGACCATGCATGTATACTTTGTTTGGTGTTTTAAGATGATTTTTGCTCATGACGTGTCTTCATGTCTTGTATATGCAAGTTGAGTATATGCTATACCACCTGACAACGTTATGCTATGATGATAAACGGACGACAGAGAAATATATTGAGGTTATTAATTGACTTATGGAACAATGTTTAGATGATATATATTTATTTGGATCATATCTATCTATTTCTCGTTTACCTTGTTTTTTGTTTTTGTATATTGTTGGGTTGTGTGGGGTAGACACTAAGGAGTAGACTTTCGTATGTCATGTTATCAGAATAATATGCCACAAGATCGCCCAAGAAGGGACCAGCCACCGATGGATAATCAACCGCCAGAGGGAAACCCTCCGGAACACAACATGGACACCACAATAGGAGATCTGGTGTCGGTTTTGAGAGGTCTGGCCTGACACTTTGAAACACCACAACCAGCACCAACCACTTCAGTAAGAAACAACACGAATCTGCTGATCGAGCATTTTCGACGGTTCAATCCACCAACTTTCAATGGGAAATGAGAGTCCTCTGAAGTGGAGGAATGGCTAAGGACTTTGGATCACCTGTTTGGACACCTGACCTGCACGGAGGAACAAAAGATTTCATGCGCCATTTTCCAACTGACAGATGAGGCAAGCCATTGGTGGGAGTCATGTGTGCGAACGATGATGCTAGAACAGATCGAAGCTTTGAATTGGGAGGCCTTCAAAGAGGTGGTCATGCATAGCTATGTGCCTCAATCTTACTGTGATAAAAAAGAGATGGAGTTTCTGCACTTCCAACAGGGGCCCGCTACTGTGGGCGATTATGAGAGAAGGTTCAATCAACTAAGTCGATATGCGCCCTACCTGGTGGACACGGATGCCAAGAGGGCCCGACGCTTCGAGAGGGGCCTTCGTCCGGAATCGGCTCCATACTGACAGGACATGGTGCAATGACCTATGGTGCGGTCATCGAAAGGGCACAAGAGATCGCTTCTCGACTACGTCTGGATGTGGCACTGCCTAAGAGGGTGAAAGTGACGATAGGAAAGAGGAAGTGGAATGGACCCAGCCGGAACTTTAACCAGAATGAGGCTCAACGACCTATCAATGCTCCGCTCCTCCCAACCCTGAGGCCCATGAACCCTTGCACCAAATGCGGGAGGACGCATGTGGGGTCCTATCTCCAAGGGACCAGAAACTGCTACCGATGTGGAGAGCCAAGACACTTAGCAATCAACTGCCAGAAGCCTCGGAACCCAGGAGCTGCCGTCCCAAGACCGAGGCTAAAAGTAGGCCAGGCACGAGCTTTCGCCCTCACTCGCTCACAGATTGCGGAAGGATCAGAAACCATGACAGGTATGTTGACAGTATCTGATATCCCTACTCTCGTCTCATATGATATCGCGATAACCTTTTCTTTCGTCTTTGTTGGATTTTGTGTTTTGTTGAAACCTGAAGACGGTAGGGTAGTCGCTGAAACCCTAGATTTTAACATCCCATCAGGAAGGATGGTATGAAAGAAACGCCCTTATCGAATCTGAGAATCGTGTTTGGGAATAGAATTCTTTTAGTCGATCCACGTGCGTTAGAGATGAAGGACTTCGATGTGAACTGGGGATGGACTGGCTTAAGGTGAATCATGCAGTAATCAAGTGTCAATGGAAGGTCACTTTTTAGATTCCTGACGACGAGGAGTTCACATTTTACGAGATGCCAATCGGAGTTAACTCGAGGGTCGTATCAGCTATGAAGGCAAGCAAGAGGCTTAGTAGGGGAGATTGCCAGGCCTGGTTAGTGAACATGGTGGACCTCGAACAAGAAGCGAACCCTATTGAGAAGATGTCTGTCGTAAGGGTGTACGCAAATGATTTCCCAAGAGACCTACCCAGTCCTCTGCCCGATTGCTTTTGAGATCGATCTCAAACCAGGATCAACACCAGTGTCGAAAGCGCCATATCGGATGATACCAAAAGAACTACAAGGATTTAAGGTTCGGCTGCAAGGACTTCTAGGTAAAAAATTCATTCTTCCAAGTGTATTGCCTCGGGAGCCCCAGTACTCGTGTGAAGCTTTTAGATGTGCATCGACTATTGGGAGCTGAACAAGTGAATCATCAAGAATAAACATCCCTCGCCTCAGATAGAAGATCTGCTTGACCAGCCGAGAGACACGAGCATGTTTTCGAAAATCGTCTTGAGGTCGGGATATCACCAAGTGAAAGTCAAGGATGTAGATATACCAAAGATAGTCTTCAGGATAAGGTACGGTCTCTATGAGTTTTTTTTTGTAATGCCGTATGGACTCAGCAACGCACCAACAGTTTTCATAGATCTGATGAATCGAGTCTGCCACCCATATCTCGATAGTTCTATCATAGTGTTCATCGACGATATCCTGACTTATTCATGTGACAATGCGCACCACGAACAACATCTACAGATCGCGTTAGAGACTTTACGAAAAAAGAAGTTTTTTGCGAAGTTTAAGGAGTGAGAGTTTTGGCTAAATAAGGTAGCCTTCCTTGACATGTAGTATCCTCGAAAGAGATCGAAGTGGACCCGACCAGAGTAGAAATGAGAACACATCGCCATGGATATCATTGTTGGATTGCCGAGATATAAACACGGAAACCATGCTGTGTGGGTGATCGTGGATAAATTGATTAAGTCAGCTCACTTCCTGCTGATTAAAAGGACATACGGTTTAGATAAGCTAGCTCGAATCTATCTAGAGGAGATCATTAGATTGCATGGCGTATCAGTTTCCATTGTGTCAGATAGAGATCCACGTTTCACCTCCAGATTCTGGCAGAGCTTGTAGAAGGAGCTAGGGACCCAGCTATCTTTCAGCACCGCATTCCACCCCCAAACCAATGGACAATCAGAAAAGACAATTCAGATTCTAGAAGACATGCTGAGGGCATACGCCCTGGATCTCCATGGAAATTGGGAGGATTATATATGCTTAGGGGAGTTCACATACAACAATAACTACCAGTCGACAATCGAAATGGCACCGTACGAGGCCTTGTATGAGATGGAGTGTCGCTCACCCCTCTGCTGGGATGAGGTGGGTGAGAAGAAGATTTTAGGGCCCGACTTGGTCGAACAGACAGTTGAAGTGATCAAGAAGATCCGGAAAAGGATCAGAGTGGCTCAAACCGACAGAAGTCGAATGCAGACAGGAGACGTAGAGTGCTGAAGTTCGATATGGGTGACAAAGTTTTTCTGAAGGTGTCACCCACTAAAGAAGTTCATCATTACGGAAGAAGAGGAAAACTGAGGCCGAGGTACGAGAGATCGTTTTAGATCTTGGATTGAGTTGGAAAGGTTGCGTATCGTCTAGCTTTGCCGCCAGACTTCACCAGAGTACCTAACATTTTTCATATATCAATGCTGTGGAAGTATATCTTTGATCCGAGCCACGTAATCGACCGTGAAGGTATTGAGGTTGAGAACGATCTAACCTATGAAAAAGTCCTAATGGCCATACTGGACAGAAAGACTCGCCAGCTAGGGAATCGAGAGATGACCGTAGTGAAGTCCAATGAAGTTGCCATGGAAAGGAAGAAGCAACATGGGAACCAGAAGATCAGATCCTAGCGAAGTATCCATAATTGCCGTTTTTAGGCATGCTTTTAAATTTCGAGGATGAAATTTTTCTTAAGGGGGAAGAGATTTAACGCCTGGGATGAAACAATGCATAATTGGTTAATTAAATAATTTAACCCCTAATTATGTGCGAAATACACATTCGAAAAACAAAGAGATAAAAACAAGAAACGGGCCGATCAGAGGCCCAAGTTAGGCCCAATTGATGAAAAGTGAACAAGGGTTAAAATACACAAGTGTTGAGAAAATTACCACATTTGGCAAAAGTTAACTATGGTAAAACATGGTTTTTACTCTTTCTCTCTCTCTCCCTATTTTCCAGCGGCTGGTGGCCGGAGTGCCGGCGTCGTGTCGGAGGTGGCACCTCCTCCCCCATTGTTGCTCGTTTTATATCAAAATGTAGCCCTCGCCGAGCTTGTCATAGATCTGGGCTCGGTTCACTAAGCCGCCGCCGCCTCCGTCAGAAATCGGTCGGCAAAGGTGTGACCTTCTCTCTTCTCTCCCCCGTTTTTTCTCTTTTTGTGTCTCCTCTGTTTCTCCTCCGATCGAGTTGATCTACACATGCATTCGAAGCTCTCATAGAGCCGGTCATGAATCCGGGCTCGGATCGTTGATCGGTCGGCTCTTTCTCCGGCAATCGCCGGTCAAAGTTTCTGTCCCTTTCTCTCTCTCTCTCTCTCATTTCGTCTTCTCGGCTCATCTGCCCCTTGCCGTCGTCGTCACCGTTGGTCGAGGTTGAGAGTGTATCGAGGTGCTGTCGTAGAGGGCAGCGCTGTGCGTGGGCGTCGCCGGTACGAGGAGCGTCGGCGAAGTATGTGCGTGTTTCACAGTGTGTGTGCGCGTCTGTGGCCGGCGCTGCACGCGCCGCCGGGTGTCGTGGTGGTAGGCGCTAGGTGCGTCGGCGTGTGGGCTTGCTTTTGGTGGTGTTGGCCAACGACGTGGTGTCGCCGACGGTGTTCTGCGATGGCGAGACAGTGACGGGGTGGGGGGTTTGGGGACAGGGACTTGGGTTGTAAATTTGATAAGTTCAGGGACTAGATTGCAAATCCTAGAAAGTTTAGGATCTTCTCACTTTCCCCTCCCAAACTTTCATTTCGATCACTTTAGTCCTCAAGCTTCTGGAAATTTCATTTTTACCCCCAAAAGTTTCTAAGTCTTTGATTTCACCCCCAAAACTTTCGTATATTACATTTCGACCCCCAAAGTTTCAGAAATCCCACTTTGACCCCAAAATTTTTGTGTTATTACAGTTTTACCTCCGGTCAAAGTCAACCCTAACCAGAATTTACGTTTTTACCCCTAAACCCTAAAACGCTCCGTTTCAGCTCGTTTCTCATCCGTTTAAGCTCATTCTTTCGCCTATAGAGCCGTAATCGAACCCCCTTCGATATGTGATGAAACTCTAAGCTTCTTGAATCGTTTTTCCTTCCATCATCATTTTCTTCCGAGAGAGTTCCTTAAAAAGTTTAATTAACGATCATAACAAGCAACTAATAGATTACGTTTGCATGTGTAGGCTATCGCGATTAGGAGCGTTTGTGTTTTCTTTAAGCTTGCATCACACGAAGAGAAACACCACCTATTAAGATGGGGTAACTTCTGAACTTAATGACTTTTACGTTTCTGTAATTATTATATTATGATATGCTGATGAACTGCTTTTACGTGAATCAATGTTATCTTATATATACATGCATGCTATGAATTGATTGAACTTACGTGCCTTGGGATTACGTGCTGTGATATTATATGTTCATGCACACAATGATATATGTCATACGAGGACAGAAGTCCACGTTCTTCACAAAGCACCCACGGTTTGAAAACCGTTACCGGGAAAGACGGGAAATACCTGCGCCTGAAGAGGATTATACCGGGTAAGACGGGAAATACCCGCACCTGAAGAGGTTATGTGCAATGCATTTAAAGTGTTGTGTTTACTTGTTGTGTTGATTTAGATGTTTTAATCCGTTTAACTACCGATATAATTTGAATATGGAAATTACTCCCACGAGTGTATTCAAACGCACTCACCCCTATCTGTACTCACACTACAGGAAACGACGAAAATTAAGATCAGCAGCGAGAGGGGTGCCGTATCCAGTGTCTCTTCTGTTTTAGTTTATGTTTGATGTCAAACGATACTTTATAACCTTTTATGTTTGTAAAACTATTTTGTTTCCCTGGATAGATCCTGATATGATTCCGCTGTAAGGTTTTGAATGCTTTCTTTTGGCTTGTCGCCGATGCTTTTAAAATGTGAAAAGATTGTATTTCTAAACTGATTTATCGAAGTCCTCATTTTTTAGATATCGTTGTAAATCTTGACTTGTTCACATGTATAACTGTTTTCAATTGCTTCTGATCTGTATGTCATTTTACGTCTTCTTTTATTTATTTCATTGAAAGCTTTAAAACGTACGATTCTTTTCTTACTCGTTTATTTTATTTTAAAAGAAATTTATGTTTCTATCCTTCTTTTCCCTGCACGCCCACAAGCAAACTCTGATTTTTTAAAGTATGAAAACGGGGCATGACACCACCTATATTTGTATTATTCAAGTATTCAAAATTTGAGTTTTATCATTTTAGTATCAAAGCATTAATACGAATTTGTTAAAAGAATAATAAAAAGTCAAAGTTGAATTGTGAAATGAAAAGGTACCTAAATACATATATAATTTATACGTATTTTGAATTTTTATATATTATAAGTGGAGCCCCTGAAAAAAATTTGTGGCTTCGTGTCGCTGTGCATATGCAATCGGGTCGAACCAGCTTGACTCCACCGTTGTATGCAATCGGGTCTGATGTGTTAGTTGATGAAAAAGATTCCAGCTTGACTCCAGCGTTGTATGCATGCCAATGTGGAACTTCTTCACTACCACCTGTGGCTGCATGTGTATATTGGAACCATTAATACACATGTGGTGTGTTGATTATGTTGAAATACAAAATATAATACTATAGGAACTGAACTGAACAAAAGATCCTCAGTTCTAGATGGTGTTTCATCGATTATTTCAACACCACAGAAACTGTTAAGGTCACAATTAATGATTCTTATTCAAGCTAGCTAGGAACAGGCTCCAGAAAATAAGAGCGATTGAGAGTTTTTTTTGGCCAAACCAATAAATCATGAGCCTTTTTTTTTATGACTCTATTTATAGACACACTGCACTTCTAGTCTAGAAATGAAATAACAAACCGACTACAAAATAGCCGCGAAGTAAAATTCATGGATATTTTAATATTCAAGCCTATAACTTAATTGAGCTCCTCAAAACAACTATACACATTTAATTTGATATGTAAAAATTAACAAATTTGATATTTCTAACAGATTTTTGATTAAGGGGCAAAAAAGACAATTACACTATTTGTTGGTGTTTTATTTTGAAGTAAATTATGGTTTTTTTTTCCCCAACATGTTTGCGGGATTTCGACTGTGCTATGTGCTAATTGAATAATTTATGAATTATGAATTAAAAAAATCCAAGCCCACTTGATGGAGATTGAATTGGAATCTCATGTCTTCAATATGCAAAGTTTTTAAAATTTATTTTTCCATTTGTTTGCCGAAATGTAGGTTACATGTGTTATATGAGAACTAAATTCGATATAACTTGGTCTTTCAAACTTCAATTTCCCAATACACAACAATTCTCGTAGGTTGTTTTTGAATTGAGTGATATGAGAATAGATTTAAAATTTATGGTAACAAATTTACTAGTGTTGGAGTTGGTCTCTTGTACAACCGTCTCATGTGCGATGGGACCATGCACAGTCGTGCCTTGGGGCACGGTTGACCATACGCCACAAAAAAAAACGTATAGTCCTAAAAGGCATACTTAGAGCTGAAAATCATAAACTTGTGTGGCACATGATCAACCGTGTTTCGGGACACGACCGTGCGCCACACATGCCGTTGTATTGTCGTGCACGGTCTGACCGTGTACGAGAAAAAAAATTAACATACTTAGACCTAAAAATCACATACTTAGAGTTGGAAAAGACATTTGTACACTATTGTGGCGCACGATCGACCATGCTCGGGACACGACCGTGCGCAGTCCATTGCACATGAGCGGTTGCATATGAATTTTTGTGTTAGTATTGTTACATATCTGAATTTTAAATCTATCTCTTTCATTTTGAACTAATTTTTTAACAATATAAGTAAATTTGAAACTCACTCTAAGTTGAGTGGCCGTATTTCAAATCCCCCATCCATTTTTATAGTTAGAAGATTAAAAATAAATCACACGTTAATGAAACATTTCAAACAAAGTACGTACTTCTACCAACATGATTTTCTGTAAATGGTTCTAAAATTAAATGAAATTTAAATTTTGTAGGAATTTTTTACATATCAAATTTGCACATAGGAATGAAACTGACATATCAAATTCTTTACAAATTTGCAGGAATTTTTTACCTATCAAGTTTCTTTACTTATGTCATATGATAGCTCCCATAAATAAATAAAAAAATGTATTCAATAAAATATTCCACCAAATGAAAATATCATAAACAACTTTGAGATGATGTTGAAACCAAATCTGCTTTCTCACTTTGACTATTTGCGATACTTTTTCCTACTTACATAAATTATGTATTTTATGGTGAAAATACCTCGTATGTTAGGAGTAATATCAACTTATATCTTTTAATTTTTTGAGTTTTAAAAAAGACATACTTTGTATGTTTGTTGATAATTATATTTTTTCATGTATTTCAACATACACTTATGTATTATTTTGAGTACTTTTGAATGTGTTTTTATAATAATTTATGTGATTTTCAAGTATAAGTTGCATATGATGAGTTTGTGCTTAGTATATTTATAGTAAGAAAAAGTGCAACTTTCGAGTGAATTATGAAACGAGGAAGAAATCATGACTAATGAGAGATGAGGAAAATGATGAAACTATGAGAAATAGAGTTGAAATCAATTGAAGAGCAATAGTTTCAAGTTAGGTGTGTTGACGTCAGATTTTGTACAGCATAAAATCCTAGCCTAACACAAAAAATCTCGATCTGGCTAAAGTAAATCGAACCAAACGAATGATATAAAAATCAGATAAAATAAGAAAAAGACGATGCCCGGTGCCTACTCGGGCAAATTTATTAGGCTTGTTCTGGTCGGTCAATTCTGGCTGGACAAAACGTTTTTTTATATAAGAATTGAGAGTAAAAAACTCTCTAATTACAATGATTTCGGATCTAGAATTCGATCCTTTTAAATGATAATTGACGCCCTATTTATAAGCTAGACCTGAGATATGGAACTTGGAAAGTAAGAAATAAATCCCTTGATTTGTGGGTGCAGATAAGGAAAAAATGGATTAAATCCTATCTAAATCGGATATGATTTGTTCTTGATTTGTTCTTGATTTGTTTCATTTCCTGAAGACTCCTTGAAATAAACTAAGTCATTTCTGCTCTCCTTATGATAATGAACTCAATTTCTGATCTTCCACTTGACTTTCTAGAAATGCCATGAGTAATAACCCTTCTGGACCATATCAGATACAATACTCGAACTCAGATCAAATCGTGAAACCTAACAGTCAGATGAACATGACCACGGATTGGCTTGGTCGGGTCGGCCCCTGGTTGGGTCGGTCGTGGTCGGGTCGGCCCCTGGTCGGGCCCCTTGACCAGGTTCTGGTCGGGTTGGTCCCTGGCCCAGGCCGGTGGTCTGGTTGGCTTTGGTCTTCTGGCCTTCTGGTCTTCCCTCGAGCTGGCCTTCTGACCTTTTGGTCTTCCCTCGGGCCGGACCCTAGGTCGGGTCGGTTTGGTGGGGGCCCAACAAGGTGGAAAATTGATTGGCACTAATGAGCTTAAATGCGCAGTTTTGGGAGAAAAGACATATCTCTTAATCTAGAAATTCGAATTGAGAGCTTCTTATTTTGGTGGAAAACTATGGAGTAGATCTACAATATTTATGTATATCACTTTTCTCAATTCTCTCTGCAAAAAAGTAGAAAAGTACGAGAAGACGGAAGTTGGGTAATGGTGTTCCTTATCTTGATAGCATGACTTGTAGAAAATTGCTATTGAGTTGAAAATTTTGGCACTAAAAAGCTAATTTAAAGAGTTAAAACTTTTATTTGTGAAGAACTTGATTATGTACAAATTCGAAGTAGCTTGTAGCGCACAATTGTGCGCCAATAAACATCAAGTTCTGTTTTCGCGCATGGTTTGACCTTGCGCCAGAATGAAGACACCATTCCCTCCCAAAACTCTATTTTTGGATCCTACTTAACCTAGAAGACCTCCATATAGAGGTGGTCAACCGGTTAATTTGAATTGTGGATTTCGGTTTCGAATCGACGATTTGGAAAATCATGTAGGGTGGAACCGAACTGAACCTTAGGGATTCTGGTTTGGACGGTTTTGCTCTTCTTCCTTTTTTTCTAATTTTTTTTTAAAATTTAAAACTTATTTATTTAAATTTGCATAAAAATAATATAATTATTCCTATTATAAAATATAAAATTTATTTTGAATTAATAATTTGATATAAATTAAAATTTTATAATTTATATTTACAAAGTTACAACAAATACAACTTACAACTTATAATTTTAAAATAAAAATTACAATTTAAATACAAACATAAACTTAAAAAAATTACAGTTTACAATACAAATTAAAAACAGGGTAAATATAATCAATACAATTTAAACTTAACTAGTAAAATACATAATATTATTTATATATAATATAAAAATTAAAAATAGATAAATCGATGGTGAACTGCCAGTTTGGAACCGCTGGTTCCCGATTTGAAAAATACTATTAATATGAACTATATTAATACAATTCATGGTTCTAGTTTGAAACCAAACCATTGCCCTTGGTTCAGTTTCAATTTTCAGAACTGGTTGGGCAACTTTACCTCCAAGCCTGCATATAAACCTAAAATTGATGTAAAATCAAAACAAACTTTAGAGGACACACATATAAAAAATCAATATCCTAATAAGCATTCGGAGGAAGAGACGAACACAATGATCAAATTATGGAGGCACTTTTGAGGAGAAGATCAAAAATCGAAGGATTGAAGAATCGGGAGATCACCTTTCCAAGAGTTTTTATCTATTTCTCTTAATTAGATTTTTAGTTTGATGTGATGTTTTTTAATTTCTCTATGAATTGTTTTATAATCATGTCTTGCTAATTTTCTAGGGTTTCTATGATTGTTAGTAATTTTATTCGAATTACTATAGATCTTTAATTTTAATTCAAGTTAATTTTTAAACCCTATTTGTATGTTTATGTTTTGATTGTTTGTTTGGTTATTCGGCTGGTAAATATGAGCAATTACGAATATCAAATCAACAACTCTTCTAAGATCGATAGTTAACCGGTTGATTATATGTCACCAAAAGTATCCCCACTAAATCTGATAAACAAATAACTCCCAAAAAACACCTAAGATTGATTTTTCATCACATAAGTTCATTAATCTTCCGATCTAATAAACTTATATGTCATATGTTTATTCTTTCGTAATTAAATCTCATCTCCCAAAATTTTGAATTTAAGTTAGTCAAAATGATATTTTGATGAGAATTAGATGAAAAAATATTCTAAAACCTGCCTTCGTTATATTTATTTATCATGTTTTTGTTGTTTTATATTGTGTGTTGATAAAAATCTGAAATCTTAATTAATATTCAGTTACTTAGATAAAATTAGGTGTTGAATTTAAGTAATTACTCAGGTTCTAATTCGAAAGTTTTTGTGGGATCTATCTTATTCACCTCTTCTATAAGTAGATGTAGTTAAAAGAAATTAGTGAACATGCGTGAGTCTTGCCATAATATATCCATTTACGTACCGGTAACTTAAGATTTTTACTTCATTTGTTAATTTTTTAATATTGATGTATTTTTGAATTTTATATCAATAATCTAAAATTTATTTAATGAATAATTAAAGTAAATTATAATTTCTTATTTAAAATAAGTTTTTAAATTTATTTATGAATTTATCATTTAAATTATTAGTTTATAAAAAATGATTTTCAGATTTTATTAGAGTATTTACAAATTTGGTAAACATATTTTCAAATTAATGTATTTTTATTTCTTTTAATATGTTTTAAGCAATTAATGTGTATTAAATGAAAATGTGATTGTTACATGTGAAAATATGATCCAAATGTAGACAACATGTGAGAAATTCAATCCACATGAGCAAATTGGACTCAGAATCTTGGGTTATATGTGCAATTCACGTGTAATTTTGATAAAATTAGTGTTTTCAGGCTAAAATTGATTTAATTAATATTCTAAAATGTCAGTTTGAAAAATTAATATTCTAAATTGATAGACCCCCAAGTTACTTGATAAATTGGACATTAAACTCTTTTAATAGTTACAAATTAGAAAGAAATTGAAATCGTCATACCACATTCATGTGTTCCATGTCTCTATAAATAGGCACCAATATCTATTAGCCAAAATCATCACCACACACACTTTTATTACATAATTAATATTAAGCAGAAAAATAAAGATTGCTCTTTACTTGTTGATTGCCATTTATATTATGTATTTAACAACATGCTCACAGGCCTCAGATCCCAATCAACTACAAGATTTCTGTGTTTCTGTTGATGACTCCAAGGCATCTGGTAACTAATAAACTAAAAATCCTTGGTGTTTGCCATCATTTCTTGAATTGACTGTACATTCTTTGTGTTTGTCTTGTGTACCTGATAATATTACTTTGACATGATGTAGCTATTTATTACCATGTAGCTTTCGTGAATGGCAAAATCTGCATGGACCCAAAAATGGTGACAGCTGACGATTTCTTCTTTTCGGGTCTCAACAAGCCCGGTAATACATCAAACCCTTTCTGATATAGGGCGACTCGCGTGAATGTGAACACACTACCAGGCCTCAATACTCTTGGCATCACATTAATCCGTATAGACTATGCGCCACACGGGCTCAGCCCCCCTCACACACACCCTCGTGCAACTGAGATTCTTGTAGTGGTCGAAGGCACTCTCTACGTTGGATTCATGACATCCACTGATGCCGCAAACACTGACCAAAAAAACAAGCTCTTCACTAAAATACTGCATCCAGGAGATGTGTTTGTGTTCCCACAAGGCCTCATTCATTTCCTGTTAAATATGGAAAATACCAACGATGTTGTGTACGCAGGTCAAAGCAGCCAATATCCAGGAGTTATAAGAATTGCAAATGACATATTTGGTTCAGATCCACCAATCAATTCAGATGTTTTGGCAAAGGCTTTCCGGCTTGACAAGAACCTGATCGACTACCTTTAAGCTCTTCCCTGGAATGACAACATTTAAATACAAATTAGCTTATAATTACAATTATATAAAGTTACACGTATTTCTAATACTTGTCTCATTATTTCGGATAAATTAATGATTCCTATTTAAGTTTAGTGAAAATCTCAATTTTGGTCCTTTTAATTTAGTTTGATCTTGTCAACTTTTGACTATCAATTTTATGTATTTCAATTTTTGTCCTCTAATTAAATATCACTTTTTTCAAATTCTAGTCTAATTGTACTTGAAACGTCAAAATTCAATTGACATGGATGTCGGATTTTAAAAGTTTTGATCAGTAGTTCTGGTATCCATGTAGGCAAAAAAACGAAAATCGAACAAAAATTATATTATGTTTATCATATATATACGTAATTAGGACTTAGGAGACCAAATTTGTAATTTTTCCTTATGTTTATCATATATACGTTACTGTTGATCCCTAGGTTTCGATAGGATTCTCTCCAACAATAATTTCTATGATAATTAATCAAGTATTATACGTACGATCTTCGATAAGCACTGCCTATCATTTTATGCACAAATTAACACTTTAGCCATTAAAAAATGAAATCTATTCGACAACATTTGTAACACTTTCGAATAAGAACTTTAGAGAATAAACAGTATAATTTGCCATGACAATCACACAATAATCAATGTGAAATCAGCTTACGTAATTAATGTACATAATCTTTCCGAAAGGTTTTAACTGCACAAGTTGTATTATGCTAAATGCAACCTACACCTTTTTTCCAGCAAATTTTCCGATGAAATGCACATCATATGACTTTTAGAAGGATAAAACAACTCAAGTATAACCGTTTTTTAATTTACAACCTGAAGTATAATTTTTTTTTTTGATTAAAAACCTAAACTTTTTTTAAACGATAAATTTATCCTAGTTAAAATCATATGTTGTGAATTTCGCCGGGAAAGTTGCCGGGAAAAATGTTTAGGTTGCAATGTGATAAAAACTTACTAGTTTAATACAAAGTTAATATCAACACGCAACCTGTACTTTAATATTTTTTTTCAGATTGCTACTATATTATGTACAGGTATAACTAGTTGCAATGACCAAACTCAATTCCTGACACATTGAGTCAAATGATGAGTCATAGAAATTGAGAATGAAGAAGATAACCCTGATGAAAATGAGCTACTATCAGAAGACAACCAATCATCCGAAGATGAGTTGGAAGATGATGAGTATGAATATTGAGATGATGATAGTAGTCATCAAAGTAATTGAATAAGATGTATTTCAATAATTTTCAACAATTCGTGATTTAACTCCCCTTATGTGTTATTAACATTATGATATATTATTGAGTCGTAATCTGCAAACGTGGTAGAACTCAGTTTAATTATATATCCAATATAATTCATTAATATGTTAATTCAACAATTGTTTTTTTTTTCTTTTAAATTTATAGCATAATTCCATCTCATAAATGTTCACTGTTTTGAGAGAGATATTTAAATCGTTCATTGATTATGACAGCTTTAGTCGGAAGCAAGTCTCTCTTGGCGCCAAAGAGAGATAAAGATGAGAGTTTCTGGTATATATATCTTACTAATTATGTATGCGTTATTCATAATATCTGTTAGTTGATGTGTTGATATATAGTTTTCAAATTGTTGGAGTGATAATTAAACATTGTTTCAATTTGTTTGGTAGGTTGGGTTTTAATTTAATGATGGTTGACTTTATTTTTCTTTTGCCAATGCATGATGATATCATTGTAGCTGAAGAAGGCTAGCACCCATTACAAGGACATGATCAACTATCATTAAGAAGCCTGATCGTGTGTCGGAAGCAACATGGAAGAAGTTTTTGGATTATTTGGTTGAGTGAGTCGTGTGGACCCAGTGCAACTCTCATCATCGAGGTGGATCAACATCTGTACAGGAACATGCAATGGAAATAGTAAGGTTAATTAAAATAATATTTCATATCTAAGTTTTTCAGATTGACATTAATTATATTTATGTTGTTTTCTTTGTTCACGCAAACCAAAAGAGTGAAGTTGCCACCAAATGTGATGTCTTTCTCAGGCTACACGCTCTTGTCGAAGATGAGACATACACTTACGACTACTCAAAAAAGATAATCGAAAATTGTTTTTTTCTCTTAACTTAGCCTTTCTTTCATTTTTAATTTTGTTTAATATTTTCATTGTTTTGATAATATGAAGAGGTGCAAGATAAGACAACTCAACGTAGTCAACAAGATGAGGGATCTCCAGAGCTTGATCTGCCGATAAGGGCAAGCCATATGTTGATACTTTCAGGAAAAATTTGCAAATTTAGAACATTATTTTTAGGCAATTTATTAATAAAGGACACTAAATTTTTTGGGCCCCGACGTTGGAATATTAACTTTTCAATTTTGGTGATTTAAGACAAAAATGCTAAAATCACGATTTTTGGATCAAATTGTATGAGATTAGAGCTTTTTTGCTAGTGATTTGGCTTAAACTTCATTTAATTTGGCTCGAAATTCATGAAAAGTTAAAGTCCTAATATTAAGTTAAAGTCTTTTATTGGTGAATGACCTAAAAATAGTGTTATAAATTTACAATTTTCCAGTACTTTTGGTGTCACAAGGAACGTGTTTTTGGCATCAACATTATGGACAAAAACGATCCAGTATGAACTGAAGCCACACTGAGTTATTTCATGAATAGAAAATTTCTCTTTTTTTTAATTTTTATAAATACTTAGGGTATTATAGAAAATTAGAGAATGTATTGACATGAAAAAAAAAAATTTAAAATGAGGTGTTTTATGTAACGGAGGTGTATTGATGAAAGAAAGGAAATCTAACATAAAAACTTATATACACATTGTGCATGGATCACAGATCCATGCACCAGTTCTGACCCGGCCCGTCACGCGCTCTGACGCGCTTGCACGCGCCTCTAGGTCGCGGACAAAATCCACCCAAACATGCTCCCAGGTGCCTGACCTTTATGTTATGTTAAGCATACCTTTTAGTAGTGTTAGACATACCTTTTATGTTATGTTAACTATACTTTTTAGTTGTGTTAGACAGACCTTTTAGTTATGTTAGTCATACCTTTAGGGTTATGTTAAGTATACCTTTTAGTAATGTTAGATATACCTTTTAGTTATGTTAGACATACCTTTTGTAAGGTTAGCTGTACATTAGCATTTTTTTTAAACTAACATATTAATACCTTTCATACCTTTTAGTTATATTAGGCGTACCTTTAGTTATGTTAGTCATACATTTTAATTATGTTAGTTGTACCTTTATATATATTACATAAATGTATGTTTATGTTGATATAAATGTATAAATAATCTCATATAAATGTATGAGTAATATCACATAAATGTAAATATCTACAACTTGTGCCAAATTAAGGTTTATTGTGCCGAAATTAGGGTTTATGATTAAAGTATGAAATTTGGAAATAAGGGTATCACTAATATAACATAAACGTATGACTAATATAATATAAAGGTATGTTTAACACAACAGAAATGTCAGGGCAAAAAAAAAACACAGAAAAAAAAGAAGAAAATGCGCAGATCCGGGTCGGATTCAGCCTGACCCGACCCAAGTGCATGGAGATTCATGCACTAGTTGCACACCAGTCCAACTCGAAATCTAATGGGATCCTCTGTACCAGGGGTGGAAATTGGAACGGAATTTCCGATATCCATCGAATCCGATCTGAAAATTTCTGATTTTGGAACAAATATTTTTAAACCGAAATTTCGAAATTCCGATTTCTAATTTTTTTGAAAAATTTCGGATCGGAATTGGAATTAGTTTTAAAAATTTCAGAAATTCCAAAATCCGATCCGAAATATTTCCGATTTTTAAGTAGCAAAATATAATAAGTAAATATATCATAAATTTCTAATTTACATAAGTAAATATATCATAAAAATATAATATATAATTTTTATATAAAATAAAAAGTGAATATCTAATTTACATAGAATATAACATAAATTTCATTAAAAATGATAACTTTTGATATAAATTTATTATTTTAATGATAAAATATATGGATAAAATGGAATTTTCGATATCCGTCAAATCCGATCCGAAAATTTCCAATTTTGGAAAGAATATTTTTAATCCGAAATTCCGATTTCCGATTTTTCTGAAAAATTTCGGATCGGAATTGGAATTAGTTTTTCAATTCCGAATTTTTTTTGAATTTTTCGGAAACACCCTATTTCCAATCCGATCCGTCCGATTTCCACCCCTACTCTGTACCCATGTTTGTGTACCAGCCATATACCACTTTACTAAGTGATGTCGTTTCGACTTAAATTAAAAAAAATTGGTAAACTTTATCGGCGCAACTTTATTGAGCCGATGTAATCTTTTTTTTCTGTTTATCCCCTATTTTTATTTTTTATTCTTTTATTTTCACTTATCTTCTTCTTCTGGGTTTCTCTCTGAAACAACCTCTTTCTCGTCGTATGCTGAAATCGTCGTAAGCACTAATTAAACGTCTGCAAAGTTGAATAATTCAACTTTTGTGGTTGTACCATGTGACCCACTTGTAATTGGGATGTAACAGTTGGGAATTCAGTACTCCACAAAAAAAAAAAAAAAATCTAATAAAAGAGATTTAAAAAGCCACCCCTATTTATTGAAAAATTATATAAACACTAAAAATAATGTTGAAATCATATCCAACATAACAATTGTGTTCAAATTTGTTTCATTATCATTTGAATTAAGATTGATGGAGCATCATATGAATTGAGCAAGTCTGTAAATTTGACTTTTAATAGTTATATCGTGTTTGAACTTGACTAAATTTTAAATCTTATTAAATGTGAAACTTTGTTCTAATTTGGTTAATTAACTTCAGCCCAACTTAATTTAATGTAAAAGCTCAAGAAACTTTGAGTAATTAATCTTGAGTTGATGATTATCGAGTAAATTAACTTAATGTGTCTTTTAGTAGTAAAAAAATTTACGCAATAAATTCCCAATATGTTACGAGTATATACTCCAGTAATTACAGTTCTATTATTTTTCTAATAAATCATTCAATAAAATAAAAAAACAAATGACTTGTCACTATAACTACAAATGCGACTCCTACTCAAAAAATAAACAAAAACGATGGAAGATAATAGTCCACATTAAATTGACAATACTTCAAATTTCTCTCTCTCTCTCTCTCTCTCTCTCTCTCTCTCTCTCTCTCTCTCTCTCTCTCTCTCTCTATATATATATATATATATATTTTTTTTTTTTTTTTTTTTTTACTATATAAGTATAAATGTTTCGTCCATTTTTCATAATGCCAATTTTAACCCTCCTACATAATTAAATCAAATCAAATTAAATTAGAGTCTTAATGAAAGAAACTCTTTATTAGGGATAGTAACGTAATTTAATATTTATTTTATTTTTCTATTTGACTATAAAAAAACAAGAGTCCTTTATATTTCAAACTCTTTTTAAAAAAATTACATGTTTTGATTATTTTTCTTTTGTAAATCTTGAACATTTTGAATCTTAAACTAAAAATAGTCTTATATTAATATATATTTAAAGAGTTTTTCAATGATATATTATAAACATATTTTTGAATAATATTAATTTATATGAAAATTAATATACATCCAATTCTTTAAAATTCAATGACAAATTTAATTTGATTTAATATGAAGGTGATATCAATAATTGAAAGGATTTAGTTGAGAATTGAAATATTGACCTCTTCTTATTTATCAAATCTTAATTATTTGACCTAACTCGATTAAAATAATACTTTACATATAAAATCAATCAATAAATGGCAAATTTAAACGGGAAGTCTAATTCAGGGTCATGTGACAATAGCCAAAATACCCACACGAGTCAAACTATACAAAATAAAAGTAAATTTATAATTCTTCGTTGATAATCTGAAACTTTACTAATTAATCTTCTTTGTATGAATGTTTCGTCCATTTTTCATAATGCCAATTTTAACCTTAGAGCCCTAATGAAAGAAAACTCTTTATGAGGGATAGTAACGTAATTTAATATTTATTTTATTTTCCTATTTGATTATAAAGAAACAAGAGTCCTTTATATTTCAAACACTTTTAAAAAAAATTACATGTTTTAATTATTTTTCTTTTGTAATCTTGAACATTTTGAATCTTAAACTAAAATTAGTCTTATATTAATATATATTTAAAGAGCTTTTCAATGATATATTATAAGCATATTTTTGAATAATGTTAATTTATACGAAAATTAATATATATCCAATTCTTTAAAATTCAATGACAAATTTAATTTAATTTGATTTAATATGAAGGTGATATCAATAATTGAAAGGATTTAGTTGAGAATTGAAATATTGACCTCTTCTTATTTATCAAATCTTAATTATTTGACCTAACTCTATTAAAATAATACTTTACATATAAAATCAATCAATAAATGACAAATTTAAACGAGAAGTCTAATTTAGGGTCATGTGACAATAGCCAAAATACCCACATGAGTCAAACTATACAAAATAAAGGTAAATTTATAATTCTTTGCTGATAATCTGAAACTTTACTAATTAATCTTCTTTGTGTCATGTGTAATGCAGAAAATAATAGTTAAATGAAAATGTTTTTAGGCCAAAATCAATCACCTCTTCTTTCTCATCATTTTGCAAATTTCTTAATAGAGAAGGGTTCTCTTATTCCTTTTTCTTTTTCTTTTTTAATTTTCTTGAACAAAAAATAATGTCCTAATTAAAGAAAACTCTCTATATCTAATTTAATTAAAAGTTTATTAGGATTCTAATTTAAAGTCCTAATGAAAGAAAACTCTTTATATCTAATTTCATTAGAAGTTTATTAGGATTCTAATTTAATATGAACACATTGTGTGTGTGCATATATCATTGGCGATAGTGGTTTGTCTTCAAATTTGTTTAATGCATGTTTTTTGTGATCAGTGTGAAATTCGTGAGGATTATACGACAAGAGTTTGAGCAGATTACAACGAGTAATTCAAGATTGAAGTTTACAACGAGTAATCAATGATTGAAGTTTAAAATTTGAAATCATAGGTTATGGTAACAAGTATGTATAATTTTATTTTAAAATATTTGAAATTGCCTAGATTTAGCAATATAGAACAAATCTATTATATTAATTTACACTATATCATATTCTGAAATTTAAAATAACATCATTATAATACATAACATGTATTAAAAACATTGAAATGGTAGATGGAATTTTAAATGTTGCAAATGATTGTAACAATTAAATTTTGTTCGAACTGATCCATTTATATAAAATTGAAATGAAGTTGAACTGCATAGTAACATGTTCGGTTCTCTAACTAATAAATTTCATTAAATATGATAATGTTTTAAATTTTAGGTAATTATATAAAAAAACTGGCAATAAAAAAATAATATAGTATTAATTACCCGATTTTAAGTAGTTAAGTAATTTCAATTATGTTGGTAATACTTTTATTTGTGACAATAATAATTTTTACGAACTTAATTAATTGTACAAATAGATTTATCAAATCTTAAAATCTTCAACTAAATCCAATAATTTTAATTTATAGTATGATGACAAATTTTAAAAAAAGATTTATAAACAAAACAAAAACTTATTTCTAAAATTTTTAGTAACTCCTTTTTTTTTTTGAAATATAGTCAAAGAAAAGTAGCGATGTCTGAGACGAAATATATATGGCGTTAAAGAAAACTTGCTGGACAAAAGAGAAGATATGCAAATCTTAATAATGCTAAGAAAAAAACCTATGTAGAACATGTTTTGCAGAATCGTGAAAAGAGACAAGCAACATGTAATTTACAAGTTCAAGCGAATCTAAATAACTTTGAAGGTATATTTTTTTAATATTCTTTAAACTTTGTATTGAAGTACATTTTTCATATAAAATTGAAAATTCTATATTAATATATTTATCTAATTATGAATTTTAATGTTTGGAGAACATAAACTAAAAAAAATGCCAAGTTGCATTCATTGTGGAGCAACAAGATTTGAGTATGAGTCTCCCACGTTTTGTTGTGATAATGGAAAAGTTAAACTTGCAGCTGCAGAAGTTCTAGAGAAAGTGTACGAACTATACACTTCTCAATTAGAAGAATCTGTTGATTTTCGGAAAAATATACGTTCATACAATTCAATATTCTCATTCACTTCATTTGGAGTGAATTGGATAAAGAGCTTGCTTCAGCACAACAAGGAGTTTTCACTTTTCGAGTACAAGGAATGATTTATCACAATCTCCCAAGTTTGAGTCTTAATGGAAACAAACCAGTTAATTTTCAGTTATATTTTTTTGATACTGAAAATGAAATTGCGAATAGAATGTGACTTAATTCACATGTATCAGAAGGAATTGTACGGAAGCTCACTGAAATACTAGAGGAAAATCCATATGCCAAAATCTTTAGAAGACTAATAGAGTATTCTTCTCTAGATGATATGCAACTTTGTATCACAAAAGATGTGAGATTAGTTCAGCGAGTTTATAATGCTACAATAGCAGATCAAGTTGCAGCTATTTGGATTGAGGGAAATAATGATAATGTAGGGTTTGAACGAGACATTATTGATAGTGCTCATTCCGGAGACCAATATAGAATAATGCATTATTTTGGATGATATGACCCTTTATAATATCCTCTTCTATTTCCAAGAGGTGAAATAGGATGACACCAAAAATTCATAAGGAGAAAGATACATATTTATGTTATAATATATTTCAAAAACATATATATTTTAAGAAATAATTAACTTTTTTCAAAATTTAATTTATTGGATTTTTTAATACATATACAATTGCAGCAAATGTATCAAATGTCCTAAATGCTTCTAGACTTACATCAAGGTCTACTCTAGAGGAAATTATCCCCCAAGAGCAAGAAGGTGAGTACTACAACATACGTATTCCTAAAAAAACTGATCAAAGAGTTTATGTTCATTCTAATCATTCCAACCATTGTTTCTCATAATCAGTTATCATAAAAGGAAATGCAAAAAGAGTTTCTTGCAGAGAATACAGTTGTTATAAGTTACAAATTAGAGATCCAAGACACTCTACTCTATTATTTGTGGGAAGATTGTTACAACAATATGCAGTTGACAGTTATATAAAATTGGAGATAATAAGATTACATTTTTTCCGTTTGAACCAAGCAAATTTGAGAACTGATTCTACCAAGGGATCAAGGATAGTGTTTTTAGAGGTGAATTTCGTGGTAGTGAAGTTGGATCGAGAATTTTTCTTCCTGCATCATTTATTGGTGGCCCAAGGGATATGTGAAAGAGATATCTTGATGCATTGGCGTTAGTCCAAAGATTTGGAAAACCAGATCTATTTATCACCATTACTTGCAATCCTGATTGGAAAGAAATACAAGAAAATCTGTATTAAGGTCAAAAAGCTCAAAATCGTCCAGATTTAGCTGTGAGAGTTTTCCGAACAAAATTGCATGACTTGAAAGATCAATTATTTAAGAAATAAATATTCGGAAAAGTTGCTGCACATGTTCATGTGGTTGAATTTCAGAAAAGAGGACTACCACATGCTCAACTACTTATAATTCTAAAGGGTGAATATAAAATTCATACAGCTGACCAGTTTGATAAGTTTGTATGTGCTGAAGTTCCTAATGAAGAAAACAATCCTCGGATATATGAATTGGTGAAGAAACACATGTTACATGGACCATGTGGCAAAAAAAATCCAAAAAATTCATGTATGGAGAAAGGTAAGTGCAAATGTCCTTATCCATAAAAATTAGAAACTCGTTAAAATATTTGTATCAAACTATATTAGATTCATTTGTAATCAAATGCTAATGTTATAAATTTTTAAGTCATTCTCTGACTTTGTTTTATTTATATTTCACCGACTTTTAGTGATTCATTTCCACTCTAATCTGTAGGTAAGTGTAAATCTCATTATCCAAGACCTTTTTGTGAAAACACCATACAAGATAAAGATAGTTATCCAATCTACAGAAGATGAAAAAATGAGGTGGTTGTTGAAGTTCGCAATGCTGAATTGAATAATCAATGGGTGGTTCCTTACAATCCATATTTGTTATCCGGATATAACTGTCACATCAATGTTGAGATATGCTCGGGGGTGACGGCTGTGAAGTACCTTTACAAGTATATTTACAAAGGTCATGATAGAGTGACAGTTAATCTAACCCAAAATGATGGTGATAATGTGATCGATGAAATCAAACAATTCCAAGATGCAAGATGGATGTCGGTTCATGAGGCATTATGGAGAATTTTTTTAATTCAATTTAAATGAGATATACCCTACAATTTTCAACTTACAACTTCATCTGCCAAAAAAATATTCTGTCACATATTAAAATAATCAAAATTTGGAAAAATTATTGGCGGATGATTATACTTCCAAGATGATGTTCACATAATATTTTTCTACATGCGCTCAATGTGAAAAGGTTAAACAGTATCTATACAAAGAGGTTTCAGAGCATTATGTGTGGGATAGAAAAAACAAATATTGGAGAGAAAGGAAAAAGAGAGAGGTGATTATGTATTAATGCAGCAAATCCCATAGAAGGAGAAAGATACTATCTTCGATTATTCTTGAATCATGTGAAAGGGCCAATATCTTTTGCGTATTTGTTGACACCAGATGGTGTGCAATGCTCAACATTTAAAGAATTTGCACAAAAAAAAGGATTACTTCAAGCAAATGAAAGCATTTTTGAATGTTTAAATAAAGTAATAACATTTCAAATGCCACATGAGTTGCGAAGACTTTTTGCAATAATATTGGTATTTTGTGTAGCGCCCCGGACCAAAAACAAATCATAATTGATTAATTAAATATTAAACCCTTAATTGAATTATTATGTGTGTTAATCTTGACTGTTTAATTTAATTTCGTGTGTTTCAGATACGTGTTTAATGCCTGTTTTAGATGGATATATTTTTCTAGTCGCGGAACATAGATTATTATTATAGCATTAGATGCGTAACGGAAAAACGAGAAGAAAAAAATGAACTAGAGGTCAATCGTAGACCCGTAGATCGAATGGCGATGAAAAGGGCAAAATACGAAGTTTCGGAGAAACGAAAGATATTTTTGGTGAATAGTAAACCGAGATATTTTGATGAATAGTGACGAAGATATTTTACGTGAATAGTAACTTTTCCAATTCTATAAATAGAGGCTCATTCGATTCATTTTTCATCATTTTTCCGAATGAGCCGAAAGCGACGAAAATGAGTAAGTCTCTCTCTCTCATCTCTTTTCTGTCTCCGACGTCGTCGCCACCGCCGGTGGTGGCCGGAAAATTCAACGTTGTCGGTTTCAGTCGATTTTCGCACACGACGTAGCTCTCGACGAGACGAATCTAGGAGAAGTCTCGGAATTCAATTCCGATTTCTTGTTCGCCGGAAAATGGTAAAAAACGGTCTCCAAACCCTAAACCCTAGTTTTCTCCACCTTCTCTTTCTCTTCTGATTTCTCTCTCTTTCCTCCTCCTTTCGCCGGAGCAGTCACCAGAGAAGCTGCTGGTGGTATGGTGGAGACGCCAGGGGGTGGCGCCGCCGGAGCTGCAGCAGATTGTGTATATATATATATATATCGCATGTGTGTGTGCGTGTGTGTTCGCTAATTGGGGGCGGCATAAGTGGCGCCGCCGTGTGGGAATGGTGGGCCAGTGCTGGTGATGCGCCGACGAGGTCGTGGTGGTGGTGGCCACCGACCAAGCTGTTTATGTTTATGCGTGAGTGTAGTATATATATGTGTGTGTGTGTGTGTATATATAAGTTGTTGTGTGTGTGGAGTGGCTTGGTAGAGTGGTTGCCGGTGACTGAAAGTCGCCGGCCAGTGTTCCAGAAGGTGGGGGAGAGTCGCCGACGACCAGAAGTCGCTGGCCAAGGGTTGTATGGGTTGGGTGTTTGCAATGATGTGAGTGTGTTAGCATGCGTGTGTGTTTATAGGTTGCTGGGGGTTTGGGGCCGGGTTTGGAAGGTCACCGGCGATGGGAGATCGTCGGTCGGGGGTTTGGGAAGGGTCGCCGGCAACTGGAATTCGCCGGCCGGAGCTAGGAAGGGTGGGGTTTGATTTTGAGTATGTGACTGTTTGGGTGTGTTTAGGGCAGTTTAACGGCACTGTTCACGGTCGATTTCTAGTGAAGGATAGCCGGAGGTGGTAGCCGGCGGTGAAGGCTCGCCGGTGGATGAGATGGCGGCCGCATAGGGCGGCACCACCGCAGCTGGTGGCGTCGGGAAGAGTGGCAGTCGAGCAGGGTCGACGTCGGGAGGCCTGGGTGCGCTGGGCACCGGGCTGCCGAGAAAACTTGGCAGCTGCCGAGAAGTGCCGACCAGATGCCGCGAGCTGCCGAGACTCGCTGCCGATACCACCGAGACACGTTGCCGATGCTGCCAAGAAAACTCAGCATCTGCTGAAGGACACACACCGAGCTGCTCCGAGAGGTTGCCAAGGCCATCGGGTTTTTCACCCGACGTAGGGTACGCGCGCGCCTCGTCGCACGCAACACCGTGTTTTCGATCCAAATCCTCTTTTCTCCGTCGTAAATCATCATCGATTCATCGTTGATGAGATGTCGTTGACCGGGGGTCGTGGGTCCCGGTCAAAGTCAACCCTTTAACCAAAATTACCAAAATACCCCCGAACTTAAAATGCTCCGTTTGAGCTCGTTTCAACTCCGATCGAGCTCATTCTTTTTCCGTCGTGACCCAAATTTCATTCTCTATCATCTCAGCCTTTTAAACTGAATATCCACTCTAATTTCTTCGACCTCGATCTTTAGACCTCTCGATCTGTCTCGTCTCAAACGATCATTCTTTCTCCAAGATTCTTTACAGCTTTAATTATAATTATTTAAGGATCTAAGAAAAACACCATAACTTATGTAGGCTATCAGTTGATTTGAGCAGTGGGATACATGATCCTTGATACTTGATATATTTGGTCCTCGCTACTCACGTGGTAACCACCGAACAAGGTGGGGTAACTTCTAAACTCTATCTATTTATTGTTTTCCCTATTTGATGTATGAACTATTGAATCTTATATGAGGTGATTATATGCTATGAATACTGTGTTTATTTTTTACTATAGTGTGATAGGGATGAGTCATGGGTTGAGTGTTCATTGGGTTGTGTGTCCATAAATTAAGGATGGGCTGAGTGTCCATCGGGTTGTGTGTCCATTAGTGAGTCATGGGCTCTGTGTCTATTAGGTTGTGTGTCCATTAGTGAGTCATGGGCTCTGTGTCCATTAGGTTGTGTGTCTATTAGTTAGTCATGGGTTATGTGTCCATTAGGTTGTGTGTTCATTAGTGAGTCATGGGCTGAGTGTCCTTTGGGCTGAGCGTCCATTAGGCTGCGTGTCCATTTGTGAGTCATGCCTTTTATGAGCTATGTCTTTTTGCCAAACTTGTAGATGTTTGAATTGTTATAACTACTTGATAACTATTAAAGACATGAAAAGTATCCCCATGAGTGTATTCAACGCACTCACCCCTATTCTGTACTCACACTATATGAGATGAAGAGAATTATGATGCGTAGAGAGAGGGGTGCCTTATCAGCTGTGTCATTTTTCCGATTTTGTCTTTTAAAACTATGTTGATCTTTTTGTAAAAGGTTTACTGTCCTTCTTTTATGTAAAGGATCCTGATGTTTTTCCGCTGCTATATTCTCTCCCGACTTTGTGCCGAAGGATTTTTATCATGTAAAGTTTATTTCCGCTGCGTAAGGGTTTCAAACTCTTTGAATCGGTTGTATCCGATGTTTCAAGTGTACCACTTCTTATCCTCTCTTTTTTCCTTCTATTTTATATCATGCATGTCTTTTTCCCCTTCTTTCTTCACGCCCAAAATGAAAAACTCTGATATATTTTATGTAAGAAAACGGGGCGTGACATTTTGTACACCAACAGATGTCAGAGCTCAATGGGATACATATTTCAATATAATGTCTGAAGATTTCAAAAAAGAAGCAAACACATCGTCATCTTACAGGGTAGCGAAAACCTTGAAGAGTGTTAATTTTTTTTGGAGAGTATGGGAAAAAGTATAAATTTATATGATATCCCAATCACTGCTATGGAAATTGATGATATCGAAGGAGAATATAAAAGAAAATTACGAGAAGAATTGTCTATTGAAATTCCTCTTGAAGATCGTGAAGTTGAAACAAAGTTGAATGTTGATCAACATATGGCTTTTACCTTAATATTAGAATCTATTGAAAAAGAAAATGGGGGAGTTTTCTTCATTGATGGACCGGGGGGATTGGCAAGACATTTTTATATCATGCGTTGTTAGCCCATCTTAGATCAAAAAATCAAATAGCTATATCAACTGCCACATTTGAAGTAGCAGCCGCATTGATGCCAGGAGAAAGAACAACACATTCACTATTCAAAATACCAATAAATGCAAATGAAAATAGTAAATGTTCCATTTCCAAACAAAGTGGTGCCACAGAATTATTGCGTAAAGCAACTTTGATTTTATAGGATGAAGCTCCAATGGCAAAACGATGGGCAATTGAAAATGTGGATACATTACTGAAGGATGTTACTAGAAATGATAAAGATTTCGGTGGAAAAGTGATAGTTTTTGTTGGAGATTTAGACAAGTTTTACCATGGTCCAATCATATCTGTGGCCAAGAATGCAGAAAATACCGTTATCTAAAAATATGAGAGCTATAAAAGATCCTAATTTTAGTGAATTCTTAGTACGAATTGGTAATGGAGAGGAACCAACAGATGAGGAAGGAAATATCTCAATTCCAAATAAAATGATCATTGAGTATGATAATGAAGAAGATTCTATACAACGACTCATCAATACTATTTTCCCAAACTTACAGAAGAATTTAGAATCAGCAAAATACATGACAAAATGAGCCATATTATCCGCAAAAAATGAGCAAGTTGATAAGTTGAATGATAAGCTGATATCCATATTCCTAGGAGATCCAAAAACTTTTAATAATTTTGATGAAGCAACTGATGAAACCGATAAACATTATTATGAAGATGAACTTTTAAATTCTTTGACTTCAAATGATTTACCTCCTTATAAATTGGTGTTGAAGAGAAATTGCCTAATAATTCTCTTAAGAAATTTGGATATTTCAAATGGTTTATGTAATGGCACAAGAATGATTTGCAGAAATTTTAGAAATAATGTAATTGATGCTGAAATCATTTTTGGACAACATACAAGAAAACATGTGTTGATTCCCAAAATACCCCTATCTCCTGCAGAAAGTGAAGTATATCCATTCCAATTAGGCGTAAACAATTCCTTGTTAGGCTATGTTTCGCGATGACAATCAACAAAGCTCAAGGACAAACAATTCATAATGTTGGTGTGTACTTGCCCGAACCTGTATTTTCTCATGGATAATTGTATGTAGCTCTTTCAAGAGGGACTAATATGGCATCCACCAAAGTGTTGATGAATCCAAAAATGGGGAAAATACAAGAACAAAAAATGTTGTTTACAAACAAATCTTCAGAACAAGTACACAACAAATCTCTTTTTCTACTTTAGTATTTTTCTTTTTATTTAATTAAAAGTCTAAAATATTTGTGTTGTTATAAAAGGCTAATTTTTCACTTTTGAAATTAGGAAAAGACAAACTTATAAAATTATCGGAAAGCTCTTCAGAAATTTTCACACCTCTACCTATATGTAATGAGTTTGAAACTGAGAGTGAAGATGAAGAATCCAAATAAAAAGGTATGATATAATAATTACATTTTTATGGACTTAACAAATAAAAAAATCTATAAATATGAATTTTTAGCAATGGATATTAAGATTCTTATACGGATATTGTTTTATAAAATTTATGGATCATTTTGTTCTAGGAACCTAATGGTACAAATAGGAGTGCAATTCATAAGCCAATAGACCCCACCAACACAAAAAAAGAAATCAAGTAAGAGATGCAGTTGAAGAAGTTGAAGTTTTTTTCTTGATTCTTGACTCCATTCCTGGTTTTGTTTCAATTCACCAAGACTGTTATGGAAACATTATTTTGCTGTAATTTTAACCTTAGCTTCGAGGTAGATAAATTCGATTGTGAATTAGAGAGAAACAAAGAGGGTTTTGGTTATAGATTATCATAATATTTTCTCAAAGTTAACATGATCTATTTAATTCGTAATAGCATGCTCATTAGCCTCTCAAATGCCAAACAACTAATAAAGACAAAAAAAAAACTCACGGCATATTATCAAAATTACGTATAATCACAGTAGTGTATTAAAAGTTTTAAGAAACATTATATCAAACAGCTGGTAACCATGTCATTACATTACAAGAAAAATACATATAGACAAGGGTTATTAACCTTTGTTGTAGCTATATTTCAACCTTTGTCGTAGATGGTGTTGTCGTAGGGTCAAGAAAATTTCACTCATAGATAATGGTTATTAACCGTTGTCATATGGGTCTACGAATCACTACAAAGTGCTGAAGTGCTGACGTCATCATGCCACATTGGCAAAGTGCTGACACATCATCATGTCAATCATATGGGTCTACGACAATGGCGGAGACAACAGTTCTAAACCGTTGTCTTTTCTATCTATGACAACGGAGCTGGTAACCATGTCATTACACTACAAGAAAAATGGCGGAGACAACAGTTCTAAACTGTTGTCTTTTCTATCTACGACAACGGAGCTGGTAACCATGTCATTACACTATAAGAAAAATGTACATAGACAAGGGTTATTAACCTTTGTCGTAGCTATATTTCAACCCTTGTCGAGATGGTGTTGTCGTAGGGTCAAGAAAATTTCGCTCATAGACAACGGTTATTAATCGTTGTCATATGGGTCTATGAATCACTATAATGTGCTGAAGTGCTGACGTCATCATGCCACGTTGGCAAAGTGCTGACGCATCATCATGTCAGTCATATGGGTCTATGACAACGGCGGAGACAACGGTTCTAAACCGTTGTCGTAGAATCACTACAAAGTGTTGAAGTGGTGATGTCATCATGCCACGTTGACAAAGTGCTGATACATCATCATGTCAATTTCTATCTACAATCACTACAAAGTGTTGAAGTGGTGATGTCATCATGCCACGTTGGCAAAGTGCTGATACATCATCATGTCAATTTCTATCTACAACAACGGTTACCGTTGTCGTAGAATCACTACAAAGTGTTGAAGTGGTGACGTCATCATGCCACATTGGCAAAGTGCTAATACATCATCATGTCAATTTCTATCTACGATAACCGTTGTCGTAGAATCACTACAAAGTGTTGAAGTAACCGTTGTCGTAGAATCACTACAAAGTGTTGAAGTGGTGACGTCATCATGCCACATTGGCAAAGTGCACTACAAAGTGTTGAAGTGGTGACGTCATCATGCCACATTGGCAAAGTGCTAATACATCATCATGTCAATTTCTATCTACGACAATGGTTACCGTTGTCGTAGAATCACTACAAAGTGTTGAAGTGGTGATGTCATCATGCCACGTTGGCAAAGTACTGATACATCTTCATGTCAAATATTGCGCGTTGTCTGGGATTCGAACCCGAGTGACAAGGTGGTACTTCAACCACTAGACCACTAGTGCTTTATGTAGTAATATTCTACATGCATTTCTTTTATTTCAATTTTTGATATTTTTCAATTTTCTATTATCACATACTTTTTGTTAATTTTTATTATTTGTATTTTTAATATATTTTAAAAGGTTAATATATATATATATAATTGGAAGATTAATGACAAATTAATTTGTTTAGTAATATTTAATCTAATTTCATTTTAAGACAATTATAAAATATACTAGTGCATATTTTTAATATATTTTATAAAAATACTATTTTTTAAAATTATGAGTTTGTTCATATAAGATAATATTAATGCAAATAATAGGATATATATATATATAATTGGAAGATTAATGACTAATTAACATAAGATAATATAAGATAATATCATAAAATAATTAAACTTTTCAAATTTAATTTAATTAAAAACAATTAATATTATCACATATTTTTTGTTAATTTTTATTATTTGTTTTTTTAATATATTTTAAAAGAATAAAAATATATATATATATATATAATTGAAAGATTAATGACTAATTAACATAAGATAATATAAGATAACATCATAAAATAATTAAACTTTTCAAATTTAATTTAATTAAAAAACAATTAATATTATCACATATTTTTTGTTAATTTTTATTATTTGTATTTTTAATATATTTTAAAAGGTCCACAATATATATATATATATATATATATATATATATATATAATTGGAAGATTAATGACTAATTAACATAAAATAATTAAAATTTTCAAATTTAATTTAGTTAAAAAAAATTAATATATATAGCATTTCTTCTTTCATTTAAAAAAATATATATTGTAATATTTGAATTTTTTTTAAAATTAATTAAATTAGTCTACGACAATGCTTCTACGAGGCTACGACAACGTTAGAAAACAACCATTGTTTTAGGGTCCTAGGACAACACAACGACAAGTTCAAACCCTTGTCTATGAGAGAATTTTTTGGGCAAAAACAACGGTTCCGACAGTTTAGACTACGACAAGGGTTTTTTTTTGAAAAAACCCTTGTCTTAAGGGTGTAGTCTATGAGAGAATTTCTTGTAGTGGTCCTAGGACAACACGTCTACGACAACGGAAAGTTCAAACCCTTGGTTATGAGAGAATTTTTCGGGCAAAGACAACGGTTTTGTCTACGACAACGGCAGTTTAGACTACAACAAGGGTTTTTTGAAAAAACTCTTGTCTTAGGGGTGTAGTCTATGAGAGAATTTCTTGCAGTATTAGAGGCATCAAATACAATTTAATTAGTAATAATATGAACAATTCCTATATTAAATTGAAAAAACATTAACTTATAATAATCAAATGTTAAGTAATTTAAACACACTTCAAAAAAATATTAAACAATAAGTGAAGGAAAAAACACCCACAAAATCAACCAAAAAATGGTTCTCATGAGTTTGTCTCTCCACGTGCAATGCACGTGTTCTCAACTAGTGTATATATATATATATATACACACACACATACACTTTCTTATATTGTTTTACATATATAGCCTAAAATTCTACAAATATATTCATGTTTGTATGTAAATATATTAATATACAGATAAGAGCATTCACATGTTGTAATGAGAGAGAGAGAGAGTGTTATATATATATATTCATATGGTCGAACTAAGCGAATCGGGTTTTCTCATCTAGTTCGGATCAAGATTATGAGTCATTGGTGTGAACAGTTTAAAAAATAAAAGTGAATAGAAGTTCCTTTTAGAATGAGCGAACTATGCTGTAACACAATTTGAGGCGAACTGTTTTTTGCTTGATAAGAGTTTGCAGTTAATAAATCATTGAAATGCGAACTTATTGGATTTTGAACCAAGATGACGAACTCATTTTAGTTAAGTTAAGTGAGCTGATTTGAATGCCAATAACCGCCCATTTTGTGGACCACTAACCCATTCCCCACCTTTCTCGGATATCTTCAACTGCCACATTTCATAAAGAGTATATAAACTTATTACATTCATTCATTTCATTTTTTTTCAAGCACAATTATATTACGGAACACTCATATACACATTTTTTGCTAACTTGGACATCGGAGTCCTTTCACCGGGAAAAACCCTCGGTGTTTTTTGTTTTACAGGTATTTTCTGATTGGAGGATCTCAATTTTTACTGAATGAGAAGAAGACCGAACCGTAATCAAATCAATTGGCGCCGTCTGTGGGAAAATATTTGAGTTTTTTAAGACATTGAGAATATTAAAGATGGTGAATACCAGAGGATCTCGGAAGAGGTTGGAAGTAGAAGGAACGTCCGGAAGGAGGGATGATGGTGAAGACGATCGGAGTTCTGCACCGATAAATCCTCCTGGTATTATCACTTTGACGCCGAAGGAACTTTCGAATTTGATAGAAGTGGCCGTTCAGAAAGCTTTGGACAAACAAAAGGTTGAGTCACAACAAGATAATACTGGTGTTCATGTGAGAAAACAGCAAAAGGATGATAGATCTCAAACAGATGAACGAGAAAGTCAGTTTAATCATCCTCGGGGTCAAAAGCGAGAGCATGTGGAACTATCTGAGAAGGTGGATTATCTGAGAAGGGAATTACGAGAAGTTCAGAGGACTGTTCGACGGGTTCCAAGGAGTGCAAGAGAGAACCCTTTTTTTGAAGATGTCATGAAGGATGAGTTGCCGGCCTCTTTCCGGCCAGTGAACTTGACTATGATGGCACCACAGATCCTTGGGATCATTTGTGCCGATTTGAGAACACTGTTCTTCTGCATCGATATACAGATGGTATTAAATGCAAAGTGTTCACTACCACTCTCACTAAGGCTGCTCAGACATGGTTCAGTCAGTTGAGTGATGGGATGATTCACAATTTCGAACAACTGTCAGAATTATTCTTGCATCAGTTCGCCAGTGTTAGGAGACAGCGGCAATCTACTCAGACTTTGTTTGGCATAAAATAGAAGATGGATGAGATGTTGAGGGAATATGTTCGGAGATTTACAGCTGCAACTTTAGAGGCTCCGAAGGCTTCAGGTGATTTAATAATAAGTGTCTTTATACAAGGCTTGAGAGAGGGTGATCTTCACACCTCTTTGGTTAAGAAAATGCCCAGAAATTTTGATGATTTGTTGCAAAGAGCCATCAAATACATAAACTTGGAGGAAACTGTTCGAATTAAAAAGGGAGAAAGTTCTATGCGACCTAACAGACAATGAGAGCAAGAGGTAGCAAGGATGAAAGAAACTGAAGAGGTTCATACAAAGTTCGCATTGTCATCATTGCGAGAAAACAGAACAGGACAGAGATACGACCAGTACACACCATTAACCATGCCGCCTGGACAAGTGTTGATAGAGATATGGGACTTACCCCAACTGAAGTGGTTGTCGACCTGGGCTCCCAATCCTAAGAAGCCCCCCACTTTTGGTAATGGCAAACTTTGCCGATTTCATAATGAATATGGGCATGGGACTGATGAATACCTACATTTGAGAGACGAGCTGGAGCGATTAATTAGGGAGAACAGACTATCTCGCTATGTCTGCTGGCCTCGACAGAATGATAGAGAACTGAGGAATGTTTGGGAAGAACCAAGAAGGGAGAGGAGGCAAGAACAACCTGAATTACCTCCACCCCCGCCTCTTCCATCATGAAATAGACCCGAACGAGAGGAGAGGCCTACCATTCATATGATCATGGGAGGTCCAACAGATGGAGATTCGAATAGAGCTCATAAGGTGAGGTTGAACTCTATTCAATGGCAGAGAGGCGAGGTTCACACCATCTTTGATGAGATAGCAGTGGAGTTTGGAGCTCGAGATCGAGTGGCAATCCAAAGTCCCCAGTTCGATGCCATGGTGATTATGACTGAGATATGAGGCTTCAATGTCGAGCGGGTCTTCGTCGATACTGGAAGTTCGGTAGATATCATGTTCATGGACTGCTTCAAGAAGATGAGATCGACAGTAGAGGTAAAACCGATAGAAACTTTTTGGTTTTGCAGGAGAAGTTGTGAAGGTGTACGGTAAAGTTCAGCTTCCTATGGTCTTGGGTGAAGAAGAATGGAGACAGAATAAAACAATAACTTTTTTATTGGTAGATGCACCCTCTTAGTACAATGTAATCTTGGGTCGCCCGTCTCTGAGTACCTATGCTGCGGTCATCTCACCTGCACATCTGATGATGAAGTTCCCAGTTGAGAACGAAGAAGGACGAACAGTTGGAGTAGGAGTAGTCCATGGTGATCAACAGATAGCTCGACGATGTTATATGACGGCAGTTCGTCAGTCTGAGTCTCGAAAATGCCACAGTGAGCAAAGAAAGGAGGCTGATGAGAGAGGGATCAAAGTAAAAAGAAAATGAGAGAAACGCACACAACTGAATTTGAAGATGGAGAGCTAATGAGTATCGAGTTAATCCCTGAGCAGCCGGGACATTCAATTCGATTAGGAAGTCAGTTGTCCGAACAAATCAAGAAAGAGATAATTAGAGTTTTGAGAGACAATGTGGATCTATTTGCATGGAGGCCGAAAGATATGAAAGACATAAACCCGGAAGTGGTGGTTCATAGACTAAACATCAAGCCTGATGTTCGACTAATTAAACAGAAATTGAGACACTTCGGAGATCAACAGAACGAGATCATTGAGAGAGAGGTCGAAAAGTTGTTGGAGATAGGGCATGTTGAAAAGATCCAGTACCCTCGATGGTTGGCCAATGTAGTGTTGGTCCCGAAACTAGGAAACAAGTGGAGAATGTACATTGATTTTCGGGATTTAAACAAGGCTTGTCCAAAGGATCACTATCCCCTCTCACGGATCGATAAGTTAGTGGATTCAACAGCAGGATGCGAACTCCTTAGTATGATGGATGCGGCACAAGGATATCATCAGATCATGCTACATCCGAAAGACAAACCCAACGTAACCTTTATCACATCTTCAGGTACATATTGTTATACGGTCATGTCATTTGGATTAAAGAATGTTGGAGCTACCTATCAGAGAATGGTGGATGAGGTGTTCAAGCATCAATTAGGTCGTAATATGGAGGCATATATGGATGATATGTTAGTAAAGAGTATACAGGCGAACACACACGCAGATGATTTGAAGGAAACCATGGAACAATCCGAAAGCATGGTGTGCGGTTAAACCCAGCCAAGTGTTCGTTTGGAGTGAAAGCAGGAAAGTTTTTGGGGTATATGGTTACGGACAGAGGGATAGAAGTCAACCCCAACAAAGTCCAAGCTATACAAGGGATGTCACCTCCTCGAACTATAAAAGAGGTACAAACGCTAACCGGTCGTATTATTGCTTTGAGCAGGTTTATATCAAGGTTGGCTGATAGGGGGTTACCTTTCTTCAGAATTTTAAGAAAGAGTGGGCAGTTCAGTTGGGGTACCGATTGCCAAAAGGCATTTGAGGATTTGAAGGCATTCCTTTTATCACTTCCCTTGTTGAAGCAGCCAGTTAAAAGAGGTACGATGATTGTGTATGTAGCAGTTGGAAAAGAATCAGTCAGTTTGGTTCTGATTCGTGAAGAAGGTAGGGATCAATTCCCTGTATATTTTGTTAGTAAAGTTCTCCATTGAGCCGAAATTCACTATACCGAAGTAGAAAAGGTCGCCTACGCCCTAGTCACTACGGCGAGAAGGTTGAGACCGTATTTTTTGGGGTATGCTATAACAATACGAACTAATCATCCTTTAAGTGTTGTGTTGGGGAAGCCAGATGCAACAGGAAGGCTAGTAAAATGGGCTATTGAATTAGGACAGTTCGACATAAAATATGAACCACGAACAGCTATTAAAAGTCAAGCACTGACAGATTTTATCCAGGAAACAACCAGAGTACAAGAAAAGAAGGAATGCGAAGTATTTGTAGATGGATCGTCGTCCCGTCAAGGAACTGGAGATGGAATATTGTTGATCAGTCCGGAGAAAGATGAGTTACAATTCGCCATAAATTTCTTGTTTAGAGCATCTAACAATGAAGCGGAATATGAAGCTCTTCTACAGAGATTAAAGATAGCTGAGCAAGCAGGGGCTCGCTATTTAACAGTCAAGTCGGACTCACAGCTGGTAACTCAACAACTTAAAAACCAATGTGAAGTCAAAGAAGATCGCATGATTTCATATGTGGAGAGGATTAGAAATATGGAAAATAGGTTTGGGAAGCTTCATATCGAACAAATCCCTAGGAGTGCCAATCAGAAGGCAGATTTTTTATCAAAGATAGACAGTTCATTAAAAGACTGTTCACAACGATGTATAACTGTTATGGGCGTGGGAAGAGAAAATGAGATAATGAATATTGACAAGGCAGAACCCGATTGGAGAACTCCTTTCTTACAGTTTTTGGAAGGTAGAAAAGAAGGAACTATAAAGGACTTAAAAAGGCTGGAAAGATAGGTTCGGTTCTATTATATTCTTGACGGACTTTTGTATAGAAAGACTTTTCTGCCGACAGATGTGAGGTGTTTATCTCAAAAGGAAGAGATTAAGGTTCTAAGAGAAGCTCATGAGGGAGGATGCGCCGAACACGCTGAGGCAAAAGCTTTAGCCTGGAAGGTAGCGCGGGCTGGTTTCTATTGGCCCATCATGAAGAATGATGCAGAGGAAATAGTTAGAAAATATAAGTCTTGCCAGAAGCATGAGTGGCGGATTCACACACCTGCTACTGATATGCTAACTGTTTGTTCGTCTTGCCCCTTTGCTAGATGAGGGATTGACATTGTTGGCCCATTCGTGAAAACTAAAGGAAGTAAACAATTCTTAGTAGTAACAATGGATTACTTCACTAAATGGGTTGAGGCCGAACCCCTAGTTAAGATTACTGAAGCTGACATGATCCATTTTGTTTGGAAGAATATTTGTTGCAGGTTCGGTCTGCCGATGATCTTAGTGTCAGATAATTGAGCTCAGTTCTGAGGAAAGAAGATTACCGAATAGTGTAAAGAGATAAAAATTTTGCAGATATTCACAGTCGTCGCTCATCCTCAAGCAAACGGGCAGATGGAGGTGGTGAATCGAATTATATTAGACGGACTTAAGAAACGGCTCGAAAATGAAAAGTCTAACTGGGTAGACGAATTGCCATCAGTATTATGGGCATATCGAACCACATCTAAATCGACAACGGAAGAAAGCCCTTTTAGTTTGGCATTCGGAATGGAAGTAGTAGTACCCGCAGAAATCCAAGGAGAAGCTTTGAGGATTACCAATTTCGAACCTCAGGAAAATGAAGAATTGATCAGAACTGACTTGTTATTTCTAGATGAGGTCAGAGATGAAGCTAGAATTCGGCATGAACTTTACAAAAGACGTATTCAAGCGGCGTTTAATAGGAAAATTCGGAAGAGAGAATTCCAAGTAGGAGACATGGTATTAAGACAATCTGATGCCTTGGTGGAGATTGGGATTTTAGATGCTATCTGGGAAGGGCCATATACTGTTTCAAAAATTCTGCCTGGAGGATCTTACAAACTAATAGATGAGGGAGGAAAGGTGTTGCCAAGACCATGACATGTAAATCACTTGAAGAAATTTTATACTTGAAGTACTACATTGCAGTATGCTGCTCTTCATCTTTTTTTTATTTCTGTTATTTTATTGAAATAAGAGATATTTGCACTCCGTGGATGTAGGTCGAATTGACCGAACCACGTTAAATTCTTGTGTCTTTTTATTCTGTTGATTTCATATAACTAATAATATATCTGACGGAACTCCATGATTAAGCGAATTGAAGAGTTCCCTCGGAACTCCATGATTAAGCAAACTGAAGAGTTTCTTCATGATTAAGCGAATTAAAGAGTTCCCTCGGAACTCCATGATTAAGCAAACTGAAGAGTTCCTTCATGATTAAGCGAATTGAAGAGTTCCCTCGGAACTCCATGATTAAGCGAATTGAAGAGTTCCCTCGGAGATCCATGATTAAGCAAACTGAAGAGTTCCATCGGAACTCCATGATTAAGCAAATTGAAGAGTTCCCTCGGAACTCCATGATTAAGCAAATTGAATAGTTCTCTCTGAACTCCATTATTAAGCGAACTAGAGAGTACCCTTGGGACTTTATGATTGAGATAACTTTTTGATTAAAGAAGTAAAATGTTCTCTCTGAACATTTTGATTAAGCGGATTGAAGCATTTCTACGAAATGCTTTGAAATATTTTTAGTTCGGAAAATTCTCGATTTGATTATGCAAGTCAAGATACATTCAGAAAACAAAGATAGAAAATTCAAAGAGCAAACAGTTCAGAAAATAGATCAAAAATCTATTACAAAATACTAAGTATGACTAGGAGGGTCGGTAGAGGGAGTTGAGTGAGATGTCGGTTCGTCAGTTGAGGTCGGAAGTAGAGGATCAAACATATATTCTGGTAGATCCACAACGGGGTTTGGAGTAATTGTTTCAAGCTGAGAAAGATACGAACTGGTACTTAGAAAATCAAGGGCTTCATCAGGAAGAGTTTCTCGTATTGCCCGCTCTAAGTATCCATCCCACCACTTCACATCCACCTCCTCATTTGGGTCCCCTTGCTAGCCAGGAGGAATTGGGAAGGATTCTTGAAGTTTTTTGCCTAAGGAGGAAAGACGAAATCGAAGTCCAGATTCAGGTAAAGCCTCTTTCACTTCCTCTTGACACAAGCGAACTCCTTCTTTAAAGTATGCTTCGGCCATGGGGGATGCTTTTGAAAGGAAGATGACAGAATTCCATAGTTGATGGAAGAGGCTTTCTCGAAAATTCTCCATTATAAGCATCATCTTTGGACTTCTAGCAAATTGATAAAAACCTTTAGTCCGCTTGGCTTCGCCGAATTGAGCTCATGAATTTCTCTCCTGCTCCAATTCCTCATTTAGTTGTTTAATCTCTACCTGTGCTGCCATAAAAGCAGATTGTTTTTCCATGGCGAATTTTTCTTTGGCAAGTAAGAGTTTTTCTTTCTTCGCCACATCAGATTGAGCGAGGCCCAACTGCATCTCACATTCTTCCAGTCTAGCGGATAGATTTTCGGCTTTGCAAACATTCAGAGTCAGATCACTTAGCAAAGTTTTATTCTCTTCTTCCACTTCCCTCAACTGATCGTGTTGTTTTTGGATTTGATCTCGTCAACGTAAAGCCTTTTTACTGAAACTCTCCAAAAAAGTTTGTAGTTTTACAACACGGGCTAAATTTAGCTTCAGATCTCTCTCCTCGACATCCAACTCCTCCGCAGTAGTTTTTTCAGGTTGAACAACTATCTCCTTCGGATCCTCTGGATTAGCCCCGGATTCCTCAGTTGTTCTTCGCTCTTTGTTCAAGCTTCTTTGCGAATTGGAGGATCCTCTTTTCTTTCGCTGGAGGGAAACAGATCCTCTTGTTGTTTCCTCGTCAGCCACTTTAGTTAAGTCGACGGGGTCGGAAGGGTGAATGACTGGTAAGAGTGAGGGGGCTTGCACTTCTAAAAGAGTTAGAGTGGGAGTGATGGGAGAAGGAGAAACATCAAGTCGGAACTTTCAGGAAAGTCATCCCCTCTCTGCTGAATTATATTCTCAGTCGATCTGGGGGTCTTTGCGGCCAGTTCGGCAAGTCGCTTCTCTTCGGACAATTTAAAAGCTGCAACTAACTCTTTATTTACCCCATGTTCAGCAAGGAAGATAGGAGTTCGTCCTTCCTCGGAGATCTCCTCCTCAAAGTTGAAAATTTTCATCATAGTGCTGTCTGTAACAAAGAGAGATTTTGATCAAGGCCGAGTTCGATGTCAGCAAACAAAGATAATAAGAAAAATGACCAAAGCTAGAATAACCTAGATCAAATTTGGAAGAGATTTGGCTGTTTGGAAAAAATCCCCAGAAGGCTAACAGAGATTCACACGAACTCAACTGTACTATGTCGAACCACCCTTTTTGGAAGATTTTGTTTAGAACCAAAATTTCGAAGTCTCCTGAGGGAGCAAGATCTGTTCGAGGTGAGTCCTGGGCCCAAGGAAGTGAGCAAAAAGGTTCGTTCTCAGGAGCACGGATGAAAAGATAATATTTCTCCCAGTTACTGATCTTATCATCACCAGAAGATAAAAACTAAGCTCGTCTTCTACCACTATGGGGACTCAGGTAAAAACGGAAGGGGTTAGTATGCTTTAATACAAAATAAGTTCGGAATCGTTCGGAAGTGGGTTCAACTCCCATCCATTTACAAACTATGTAAAAAGAAACGATATAACTAATTGAGTTGGGGTGAAGTTGGTTCGGGCAGATTCCGAAAGCCGAACCAATTTCAAGAAAGAAAGGATGGATGGGAGGAACCAAACCTAATGTTATATGTTTCAAAAACCATGGTTGACAGCCCTCTGGAGCTCGATGAGGCCGATCCTTTGAATTAGGAATAATTACAGTATAACCACCTACGGTAAACGAACTCAATAGAATGACATGTGTATGAGTGACTTTAGTGGCTGAAAAAACAGTATCTACTGTCTTTTTACGTGATTTTTTAGGGGTATCAGAGATTTTTCTGCGGTTAGAAGAAGAAGGTTTAGGGTTTTTGGAGGAAGAAATAGGTTTAAGGGGAAACTGCTCAAAGCCTTCTTCTGACTCACTCTCATCTCGCAGATGAATCAAGGAATTGGAAGAAGCCATTGAAATGAAAACGACAAAGAAGGGAAATGGTACCTGAATTATTTGAGGAATCCTAGAAATTGCAGAAGAAAAATCCTCGCTTATATGTGAATATACAGTGATTTTGCAGAAGGGATTTATGGGAGAAGAAGATGATATTCATAGGAAGACGACGCTCAGTTTTTGGGGGGGAAAATTGAAAAGTCGAGTGTTTTTTACCATTGGATACGAAGGGATCAACCGGCGGAAGATGAAAAGGCGTCCAGCGGGAAGTGTGCCGATTGACACGTGCTGTACAGAAATGATTGAAGAGACGTATTGCTTCTAGAAGGATCATTTGATGTTCGGCAGAAGTGATGCGAACTAGTGCATGTAAACATGCACTTTGAAGGGGGGGAGTATTTGATATGGTCGAACTAAACGAACCGGGTTTTCTCATCTAGTTTGGATCAAGATTATGAGCCATCGGTGTGAACAGTTTAAAAAAAAGTGAATAGAAGTTCCTTTTAGAATGAGCAAACCATGCTGTAACACAATTTGAGGCGAACTGTTTTTTGTTTGATAAGAGTTTGCAGCTAATAAATCATTGAAATGTGAACTTATTGGATTTTGAACCAAGATGACGAACTCATTTCAGTTAAGTTAAGTGAGCTGATTTGAATGCCAATAACCCATTCCCCACCTTTCTCGCATATCTTCAACTGCCACATTTCACAGGGGGTATATAAACTTATTACATTCATTCCTTTCATTTTTTTTCAAGCACAATTATATTACGGAACACTCATATACACATTTTTTGCTGACTTGGGCGTCGGAGTCCTTTCACCGGGAAAAACTTCCAGTGTTCTTTGTTTTGCAGGTATTTTCTGATTGGAGGATCTCAATTTTTACTGAAGGAGAAGAAGACCGAACCGTAATCAAATCATATATATATATAGAGGAGGCGTAAATATAGAAGCATAGAGATAGAGATAGAGATAGAGATAGAGAGATAATGTGAGTGGTCTTATTTTCATCATCAATTACGTACCATTCACCTCTTGAAAATGTAGACAAATACCAGAGGTGCCCATTGTGCCTTTGATGTTTACCTAACCTCTCTCTCTCTTCTTTTACTATTTTACCCTTCCTTTATTTGACCATTATACCCCTCGTTCAATAATACCATCAATCTAATTCTATTCCAAATTGATCTTATACGAATTTAATAAGTTTACTAAAACCACCTCCATACTGTAAAAACATTCGAATTTGATGTCATTCTTCTCAAAAAAACAAATAGTTGCGCGAACAATTTTCAATTGTTGCATCATGTTAACGTCGGTATTCATTTTTTTTTCTTTTTCAAAATTTTAATTCTTTTATTTTTTCATTCTTTTATTTATAACAATAAGAAATATTACGGAATATTTCTTTTTAATACAAAAAATAGTGTATATTACTGGAGATGAATGATAGTTTTTACATTATAATGGAGTAAGTCTCTTGTGAGACCGTTTCACGGAATTTTAATGCATTACGTGAAACGAATCAAGTCACAACCCAATTACCCATCATCCAAACCCTACAATTCACATGTTATTTGTGGTGATGGGGCTCCATCTCACGTGAGTTTTTGTGCATTATAATTGTGTAAAATTTACAGTAAAATACTATACGGTGTTTGAGATGACCTAAACTCAATATTTAGTAATTAACTAGGAATAATTGATGTAAATTAAATAGATAATTATGCATACTTATTTTAACAAAAAAGTTCGATTTAACTTGCTTTCTTTGCTAAGTTAGTTGTGCACGTAACAATGGTAAGAAATTGGTTTTATTCATACAATGTGTAAAAGGATTTTTTCTTTTTTCTTTTTTTTTTTTTGGGCATTTAATGGGTTATTGATTAATGGGGTCTACCTATAATTTTCTTCAGTTTTTGGGATGGTCCATTTCTGTGGAAGTTTTCTCTTAAAATAAATAAATAAATTCAAATTTGTCCTCTTAGACTATTTGAGTGATCACAAGTTATTTGAATCTTAATCATACGCAATCTTCTCTTTTTTTATAATTGTGCTTTGGCGGTGAAACGTCTTTATAATAGACATAGATTTTTACTTTATTTTTTATAAATTAATTAACATAGAGATAATTCCTTTAACATATCAAAATTGTTCTTTGAATTATAAGTTATAATATTTATTATTTTGTATAATTTTAATATGATTATTCAGTTTAACAAATCCGTAGGGACTGACTAGTTAACACTTACATGTGTTGCTTTTATAAAATAACTTCTTGATGAATTTTAAAGATGAATTTTGCTTAATAAAAAAAAAATATTTGTCAATATTACAGTTTAGCTAATTATGAATTTACTGAGATAACGACATGTTCTCGAATCTGAAAATTAATACATTGGTTGTTATGATGCCTATTTTATTATCTAATTGACCTGGCTAAAAGTATACTTAAGAAATATGTCGAATATTTCAACAAATTTACATTATTGGATGCAACAGTAGAATAGTACATAAACATATTTACTAACCACAATAATAGACGCTAAAGAACTTTAGATGGTCTAAAAAAGACTTTTACTATGATTTCAATAAGTTATTAGTTTTTATCTCAAAAACCATTCATAATATGCTCGTAATTTTAATATACTGATTTTTTCTTAACATGGTTTATCATTAACTAGTTATGAAAATTTTGATGTTAAAAGAAAAGTTAAAAAGAAATTGCAAAATTGTTGAAGCATAAAAGAAACGAAGAAAACACATCATACTACGTATTGTAGAAATTTTGTCACGTTTACGCTATCCATACAAATACGCTAATTAATCTCATTTGTAAGTGTAAATTGTATACGCAATGTATTTATCATACAATTAGTATACATTATACATACCCAATTGGATAAAAACTTTCCATATGCATATAAATTGGATACTCACAAGCTCACATAATAATAAGCATAATATCCAAAACAATTAGTGGGCTACTTACAGCTAGCTAGACATGGATTTAAATTATTTAAAGATTTTTTTAATGATGAAGGATAGATAAAATCATGGACGTTGAAATCCCATTTCCATTTATTATGGTAGGTTGGAGCCTAACAAGAATTGGCCACAATTTAATTACTTGTACTCAATAAATGACTTTGCCTAATATTATGACCTACATCTAACTAGTTTTAATTCAACCATGGATCCCACACATAAAAATGACCTTTTCCAATATATTCCCAAATCTCCCGGAAAAACAAAATTAAATAATAAAATAAAATATATATATACACATACACATCTACAAACATATATTTAATTTTTCTATTATATAATTATAAAAAATTATTCTTTGATAATAAAGTTTGAACAAGTTGCAATAGTTGATTTCATAGTTGGGTGGGCCTCCCTTCATTCGACGTGGCATCGCAAGTACCATAGTTTCCCGCTCCACTCAACTTTTGAATCATAAATCTCATAATTATTAAATTAATTAACCATATTCACTCCATCTCCTTCATAGATTTGAAATTAATTTAATATTTGATGTAATCTATCAACTATAATATTTACTGTAAATACACTGATAAGTATGGGTCTAACTGTGTGTATGTTATAGTAGACATTAATTACACTTGACAGAATATCAAAAGTAGTATATAAATTATAGCTACATGTAATTAAATATATCAGGAATTATACTTAGTTTATCAAAACACACACACACACATGGTGTATAAATGTGTTTACTTGCAGCATATAACACTTATTGTAATTTTCTTTATTGAAAAAAAAATACTTTATAAAATCTAAGAATTGTGTAATTTTTTCTTGAAGAATTTAGACATTTGCTGTATAATTAGCTAGTGATATGGACTTCAATCCAAACAGGTATTGACTATATTCCAACACAGTTTATTTACTAGTACTCCATACAATTTCAAAATTTCAAGAAACAACAATACTCCAACAAAGATAATTCAATTTGCCTTGTATTCTTCTAGTATATTTTCCTTCTCAAATTACAATTACTGAACCTTAAAAATACTACTTTGAAGAAGAATTTTTTAAATACTTTTTATAGCAGCGATGTGATGCTTTCCAGAGAGAAAGGGGCGGGTACGCCATATCAGGTTTTGCGGTGCGGAGGATGTGCAGACGTTTAATCAGTGCATCGGGGATTCGAGTATAGAGCAGTTTCAAGATTGTGTGATAAATGTGTATGCCAATTCAAAGATTGATTTTAGTAGTGGTGATTGAAGCTCGATTTCGGTAGCGGTTTAGTTTCTAAGAGAAACCAGAAGAAGATAAGTGAAAATAAAAGAATAAAAAATAAAAATAGGGGATAAACAGAAAAAAAGATTACATCGGCTCAATAAAGCCGCGCCGATAAAGTTTACCAATTCTTTTTAATTTAGTAAAGTGGTACATGGCTGGTACACAAACATGGCTACAGAGGATCCCATCGGGAAAGAAAGAGGTATTGCTCCATAAATTTATTTACCCTTTTTTATTTTCTTTTTACCTTAATACCATTTACCAAACTCATGGTATCCCTCCGACTTGGACAATTGACGTTTGACAAGTAATTTCTAGTCCAAGATGTGGGCCATGCTCCGACGAGATATATAGCTTGCCGACGTAAAGAAGAGGATGAACGGTTACATCCATTGACTGGCTTGCTGCTGGGAAGCAGAGAGGTTCAAGGATACACTTGCCACGTGGAGGCTACTGAATCTATACCAGGTAGACGGCAAATTCCACCCTACATGTGATGGTATTACCATCACATTTTAGGATGTTGTCATGTGTGCACTTTTGATGTTATAAATGTATATTTTTTTATGATTTACACATGACAATATCCTAAGGTGTGATGGTAATACCATCACATGTAGGGTGGAATTTGCCCAGATAGACACGTGGCGCCTCTAGATTTCTCTAAAATGCTGAGGTGGCGCGGCCAAACCCTTTTTTTATAGGTATATATATAGAAATTCCTCTTTCCCTATCTCTGCATGCCATACAAAATAGGAAAAGAATTATTCCTCATGTTTTTTGGAGTGCTGCAAATATGCAGGTTAGCTGCATCTCTCAAGAGTTCTGATACAGATAAATCCTCTCTATTAGCCCTCAAAGCACACATAAATTCCGACATCTTGGCCAAGAATTGGTCACAAGAAACCTCGTTTTGTACTTGGATTGGCGTGGGCTGTAGTCGGAGGCGTGCGCGAGTAACAAGCTTGGATCTTTCGAATATGGGTTTAGAAGGAAGCATTGGCAGAGAAATAGGCAATCTCTCGTTCCTCACAGTCTTAGACATGAGCAACAACAGCATCAATGCCCAAATCCCCACTGAAATCGGGAACTTGAGACGCCTTCGTTCACTACACGTGTCATCCAACCAGCTCAACGGTCATCTTCCCCAGGGCCTTGGATTGTTAAAGAAACTGGAGAAGTTGAACCTCTCGAGGAATAACTTAATAGGAGATATTCCTACAATCTTATATACTTGTCTCAATCTCAATATACTTGACTTGTCTTACAACAGTTTCACAGGAGATGTTTCAAGAGGGTTTGGAAACTTGTCTCAGCTTCAGTATCTCCATTTATCCAATAATCAATTCGGAGGTACATTTCTACCTAGCTCACACTTTGTTCTGAGTTTTGCTACAATATATGTTCATTGAAAGCCTTTGTGTCAAAAGATTTGTTTCGTGAATAAACACATAGGATTATGAAATTCATTTGTTTCATCGTTTGGTGCTTTGATAATTTGCATTGAAAATTAGAGTAGAATTTACTTTTTTCATTTTTTTCAAAAAATAGGGTTTGTTTAGTACTTTTGAGGTGTCACCGTGTGCCTCAACTTTAGTATATTTTGTATTGATGTATGATCCATAAAAAATCAGACATTAGACTTCTATAATATGAATAAGATGTGAGGAAAATTGCAAATTTAAAACACTATCTTTAGGTTATTTATCAATGAAGAACACTAACTTTTCAATTTGGACAATTTTATAACAAAAGGCCCGAAATGACAATTTTCAGGCTAAATTACATGAATTTTGGGCAAAATAACATGAGAAAAAAACTCAAATCTCATACGATTTCCCTGTTTTTGTTTTTTTTTTTTTTTCCTAAAAACGCCCAAATTAAAAAATTAGTGGCCCAATGTTAGAGCCTGAAAAGTGTGTCATTCATTAGTGAATGACCTGAATATAATGTTCGAAATTTGCAATTCTTCCATAAGATGTGTGTGGGCATGTTGTATGAAAAAATATCCACAATTCACAAATTAAGTTGGATTTGTTGTAGGAGAGTTACAGTCAACGATCTTTGATATATCTTCTCTACTCAGTATTGATGTGGGACTCAACCAAATTTCTGGTACAATTCCAAAAGACATATGTACACGACGACCAACAACAAAGCTCGAAACCATGGTCCTTTCCTCAAATAATTTTGAAGGAGAGATCCTCACCACTCTAACACACTGTCATTCTCTCAAAAAACTATATTTGGGCAGCAATGGATTTACAGGCACAATTCCACCTTCAGTGGCCAATCTCTCAAACTTGGACTACTTTGACATTAGTGAGAATAGTTTTCATGGGACTATCCCTTCAGAAATGGGGCAGCTATTCAGTTTAACAGTCTTGAGTGTTGGATTAAATAAGCTACATGGTGAAGTCCCTGATGCCATTTTCAATCTCTCCAGATTATGGGCTCTTTCAGTGGCATTCAACAATCTCTCAGGAACCCTTCCTTTTTCTATAGACAGAGGACTGCCAAACTTGAAAGAGTTGTACGTTAATGACAATCTTTTCCATGGAAAGATTCCTGATTCCATCTCTAATCTCTCCAAACTCACCATTCTTGAGCTCTCTAACAACTCTTTCTCTGGAGTTATGCCTATAAACCTTGGCAACATGCGCCAAATCGAAAGATTGAACATTGTCATGAATCAGCTGTCGAATAATATGTCGAAGCCCGAAGAAGACTTCCTGTCTTCACTGTCAAATTGCAAGTACCTGGAGTTTATGCTAATGTCTGGAAACCCTATAACTGGAGCCCTCCCAAAATGCTTAGGCTCCAGCAATCTATCTGCGTCTCTTGTGCGGTTTCGGGCCCAGAACTGCTGGATCACGGGCCCCTTGCCTAGTGAGTTGGGGAATTTGAGCAACCTGATTCTATTACATCTTGGAGGTAATAACCTGACAGGGCGTATTCCAGAGACATTGGGACGTTTAAGCAGTTTGCAGAGATTGGTAACTTATGGGAATATGTTACATGGCTCCATTTCTCAGTTTTTATGTAATCTGAAAAACCTATATGAAGTGGATTTATCAGAAAACGAGTTCGTTGGAGAACTGCCAGTGTGTTTAGGAAACCTGTCAATGTTGAAACACGTCTGGCTCTCCGACAATGCATTCAGTTCCAGGATTCCATCGTCTTTATGGCTTAATGATGGTGTCCTCGCTATGAATGTGTCTAACAATTTCCTTGACGGGTCTTTATCTCAAGAAATCAAGAATATGAAGAGCCTGGTGGTCCTGGATTTGTCTGGAAATCGGCTTTCTGGAGAAATTCCAAGCACTATTTCACAGCTTCAGAATGTGATCATTGTTTCATTGTCAAATAACAAGCTGGATGGCCCCATCTTTGAATCTTTTGCAGATTTGAAGGATTTGCAGTACTTGGACTTGTCCCACAACAATCTATCTGGTACAATTCCGAATTCTTTGGAGGCACTTTCAAATCTTAATTACTTCAATGTTTCGTTCAACAAGCTTATTGGTGAAATCCCGGATAGAGGGCCTTTTGCAAACTTCACAGCTGAATCTTTTAAAGGAAATAAGGGTTTGTGTGGAGCAACTCGGTTCAAAGTGGGGTTATGCAAAGAGAGAATGTCTGATTCTTCAATAAAGAACAAAATCTTAAAATATGCAATACCAATTACAGTAGCTTCTTTTGTACTTGTCCTAATTTTCATCCTAGTTCTCAGAAGTCGTCGTAAAAGGCAATCACTTTCATCTTTGCCTGATGACCCACCTCCTGGATTCATGCATATTCATGAGAGAATTTCATATCATGAAATCCTTCGCGCAACGAGCAATCTTGGAGAAGAAAACTTGATAGGGAGAGGTAACTTTGGATCTGTATACAGGGGTGAATTTTCTGATGCAAGAATTGCTGCTATTAAGGTTTTCAATTTAGACATACAAGATGTGATGAAGAGCTTCAAGACAGAGTGCCAGATAATGAGTAGCATACGGCATAGAAATCTTGTCAAGGTTATAACTTCTTGCTCCAACCTTAATTTTAAGGCCTTGGTGATGGAATATATGCCCAATGGAAACCTTGAGAAATGGCTCTACTCTGCTGATTGTTCCTTGACCATATTTCAGAAATTGGGAATATTGAAAGATGTAGCTTGTGCTTTAGAGTATCTACATGAAGGGTATACATTCCCAATCGTGCATTGTGATTTGAAGCCGAACAACATTCTTTTAGACGAAGAAATGGTTGCACATGTAGCTGACTTTGGCATAGCCAAGCTTCTTGCAAATGATCAGACAATGCAACAGACCGCAACTTTGGGTACCATTGGATACATGGCACCAGGTAAGGATACTCTTTCTTACTCAACTACATTATGCAACATTTAATTGTTCTCATTTTTGCAGAGTTTGGAGCAGAAGGATTAGTATCGACCATGGTTGATGTTTATAGCTTCGGGATTTTGTTGATGGAAATGATTTCAAGTAAAAGGCCAACAGATAAGATGTTTTCAGGAGAAGTAACCATGAAGAGATGGGTGTCTGAATTATTCCCTAATTCAATAATGCAAATTGTTGATGATCATGAACAATTATTGGACATGGATGATGAAAATATTAGAGCCAGCTTGATGTCTATAGAACTAGCTCTAGAATGCACATCAAATATGCCTGAAGAGAGACCAAATATGAAAGATGTCCACATGAGGATCTCAAAGATCAAATTGAAGTTGTCAAAGAGTGGCAAAAGGCAACAATAGACAACATGAATCAATCACTAGTATATACACACAACAACTTGATCACTTTGAGAAGAAAAAAGATCAGAGTTATTTCCATGCTAATTTTTTCTTGAAGAATTTAGACATCTGCTGTATAATTATGAAATTTAGTTGAAGGATTTGACGAAAGATTTTAAATTTATGATAGCAAATCATGTTTCGATGGATATAGATACAAAATAAATCATATTCATGGTTTTTAACTGTTTCTTTTCTAATATGAGATGTTAGCACGTTAATATGCTCACTATGGGCATGTTAGCATTAATTTCGGTAATTGTAATTACAATTTCAATACTTCAACATATTATTGGGCTTATTTGTTTAACGTGTCGCTCATGTTACTCAAGAGCACTCATTTCATTTGAGATGAAAGTACTATATATAATCGTATTGTGTATATCTTTGAGTTAAATTTATTTTTCGTTTTGACCACTTATGTAAATGGTTCCACAACAATCGTCTTTTTCATTTTAGTCTCATAATAGGAGCTAGATGTGAATGTAAAGGTTCCTAAATATTTTCAGAGTAATGTTCTTGTCAATCAAGTGCACATATTTAAATTCATTCAACTGGGCATGGGCGGGTCTGGTCGGTTTGATCTGGATCCAAGTCTAGATTTTTTTTTTAAATTTATGCGGCAACCTTTATGTTATACGATATAACTTTTATATTATATTAGTATAACATTTATGTACAGATATCATAATCTTTAAATTAATAACTTAAACTTTTTTCAGTATAAAATTCATGTAGTATAGCTGAACCTTTTAATTATAATAATTAACATTTATATTATATTAGTATAACATTTATGTACACATATCATAATCTTTATGTACTTAAAAAATAACATAAAAGTTATATAATTATAACATAAATATTAAATTATTATAACATAAAAGGTTATATTATTATGACATAAATGTTTAAAATGCAATATATGTCTGTAATACACTGTAAAAGGTCAAACTAGCAGAAACATAAAAGTTATGCGAACATAACTAAAAGATTACACGAAAATAACTAAAAGTTAGGCGAACATATTACAGGTTAGGCATGAGGGACTAGGGTTTGAGCGCAAACTTGGGGCACATGGGTGTGTAAAAAGCACCGTCAAGGCAGGTCGACCCAACTACACAGTTTTTGATTCGTGCACCTGGTGCATATAAATAACTGTGATATTTTAAGGACTAAATGTAAAATCAACCTAAAGTATGAAAGTTTTTCAATTTGCAAGCTAAAGTTTTTTTATTCAATTGTAACCTCAAGTTCAGAGTTTCTTGAAGTGCAACCTAAAAAACTTTTTTTTCTAACAACTTTTCCAACGAAAACATATCACGTGACTTGCATGTGACTTTCTAAAGGATAAAAACAATTTGAAGTATAGCTATTTTTTAATTTACAACATGAAGAATACGGACTTCTTCTTTTTTTCAATTTAAAACCTAAACTTTGTTTTGAAATTATAAATTTATCCTTATGAAAATAATGTTTTGTACATTAAAGTTTACTGAAAAAAAGTTTAGATTGTATTTTGAAAGAACTTTTAAACTTCAATCTGTAATCGGATGAAAAAAAACAAATTATATTACAAATTGAAAAATAATCATAGTTTAGACTTTAGATTGATTTTTGCATTTAATTCATAGTTTAATTTAATAGGTGAATTGAAAGGATGTGAAATTTTCTTAAAAACTTAATAATGTCAAAAGTTTAGTGTACGAATAAACCAATATATTCTTTTTCCATGGATTTTGTCATACTTCCATTTACTTAGAAAATTTTCATAAAATGTTATTCAAACATAACATCGTTAAAAAAAATACCATCTATCATTGAATGACGTGCATATCCATTTTTTTTTAAGGTTTCTATTTATTTATAATTTCTAACTTAACCTTACTTTAAAAAGTAATAAAAAAAGACACATATTTTCTTTTGAAGCTTGATTTGTCCATTATATTCATACTTAAAAAGATTCTCAGAACAATTTAAAAGGTTTGTGGATATAATTGAGTTGTTCTTAAATTATATAGAAAATAATAATGAAAATGCACTAAATTCGTATTTCAAAATATAATATATCGTAAAAATATAGACGTCATAATTATGATAAAACGATAAAATAATGATAAACTCATTGAAGGAATATTTCAGAACTTTATTAGGAATAAATTTTATATTCAATCTTCAAAATAATATGCATTAAGAAATAGAACTATAGAAGTGCCATGGGAAAATTGAGAGAGTAAAATTGGTGTTTCTATTTTTTTTTTTTTTTTGAAATATATTAATTTTGGGGTGTGCTTAATAAAAAGTGGGGTGTTTATAGCCGCAATAAATGGTTAGCGCAGTGCCCTCTCTCAATTTCTATCTCCACTTTGATCATCTCTTAATTCATAATTAATAATAATATTTCCCTGAAAATGGATCTCTGTTCTAGCTATTTTGTGTCAGACGTTTTGGAAGAGATTATTCAATGGAGGACGAGGAAGGAGATGATCCCTGAGCAACTGAAGCTTGCGTGGAATCATTTTCATCTTTCAGTGGTTCAGAGGTATGTCTTCAATTCAGGCCTTGATTCCGATTCCAGATTACAGAGCATCGCTAAATTACTTAACGGAACACTGTGGAACACCATGCCTGAAAGCTCCACACTCTACTTCAAAATGGTGGCTTCTTTCACGCAATTGCTTCACCAATTCTTCACAGTGCCGACGCAACAGTACCAGTCACTCAACAACCTCAAGAGAAATGAACTCCTCGCAGGTTTCATTCATTTCCTTGTTTTATTACCCTATTATTATGAAGGAGCGTTTAAAGATCGAATGGTTAGTCTTGAGAATAGGCTGAGATTTCTTCTCATTCTACTTGGGGACACTTTGTTTGTTGATGATGAGCATGAACAAGTGAAGAATCTGTTGGCACAAGTTGAATCAGTGGCCAACAAGGCTGGAATGTTTTTGCATTCCTTCTTTTTCTCCAAGACAAGGAGTGAGGTGGGCTTGGATGAGGGCTTTGATTCTACTTTCAAACAGATGGACCTCTTGAATGATGATATCATCAAATTCTTGGATCTTCTCCCCTCCATCAATAAAGCTCCACCACCGACTAGTATTGTTGATTCGCCCCTCATTGATTTTCTAATCTATGATCTTGAGGATCTATTAAATCTGGATGATAGTATGATTTCTGATGATCTGAAGGATCAAGTCAAAATGCTCCATCAGGAGCTGATTGGGTTGCAGTCTTTCACCATGGATACATGGTCGCCACAACCTTCAGAAACTGAAGAGCCAAAAAAATCTCTAGTGGGAATCCCAGATGAGGCACATCATGCTCAATATTTGATCAAATCTTATTCGGTTGGAGATGTTCCTCCATGGTATTTCTCCATCAGGGTCTCTCAGTTCATCCACAGGATTAAGCATATCCGGATTCAGCTCGAAGAAATCAAAGTGAAATCAAAAGTAACCCAGTCATTACAGGGTGAGAGCTATTCTGAGGAAGATGCTGATGAAGTTACTGTTGGTTCTGAGGAAAAGGAAATAGAGATTTTAGATCAACTACTTGGCGAGGAAGTGAAGAGGCAAATTATTTGCATTTATGGGATGCCTGGAATTGGTAAGACAACCTTAGCAAAGAAACTATACAATCATCCCTCAGTTAACTATAGGTTCGACAAACTCTCATGGTGTGTCATTTCCCAAATGTACAATAAGAAAAATGCAATGACTGAATTGTTGATTAGCTTATTAGCAAGTAAGGTTAACAAAAGTATGACCTTGAATATGCAAGAAGATGATTTGGTTGAGAACATTTACAAAAATTTAATGGGGAGAAGATACCTAATAGTACTGGATGATATATGGAGTCCAGATGTATGGCGTGATTTGAGAAGATGCTTTCCAGATAATGGAAATGGAAGTCGAATAATGTTCACCAGTAGGAATGAAGATGTAGCTCCTCCTCCACCTGATAGTATTATTCACAGGCTTCCATTTTTGTCAGATGAGCAATGCTGGGAGCTTCTACAGAAGAAGGTGTTCTGCAACGAACGCTGCCCTCATGAATTGCTTGAGATTGGAAAGCAAATTGCAAATAGATGTTGTGGACTTCCACTTTCAGTGGTTGTTATTGCTGGAATCCTTTCATCTATGGACAAGGAAAAGACTATATGGAACAAAGTGGCAATCAGTTTAACCTCATATATTTTTTCTGACCAAAACAATCATGCGATGCAAATATTGAAACTGAGTTTCAAGCAACTACCAGCACATTTAAAGTTGTGTTTTCTTTATTTCCAAAGATTTCAAACATACAAGGAAATCCGTGTTCAGGAGGTAGTCAGATTATGGATTGCTGAAGGATTCATACATAAAGAGGAGAAGAAGAGCTTAGAGAGTTTAGCAGAAGAATCTTTAATGAAGCTCATTGATAAAAGCATAGTGATGGTTGCAAAAAGAAGTTCAGATGGCAGAGTCAAAACCTGCCTACTTCATGATCTATTACGTGACCTCTGCTCCAATATATGTAGTGAAGTCAATTTCCTTAACTGTGTGGACAGGTAAATCTGCTTGCTGTCTATTTTCTCAGTTTCTATTCTGATTACTCATGATAGCATAAATTATGTTCTGATTCTCCGCCTTTACTAAGCTTTCATATTTATGGTTATCTCTGTTTGTTTGTTTTTTTCTTTTTTTTTTCTCAGTGAGGACTTATTTTACATGAGAGGTTATAATCGTCTACTATCATTTCAACATTCTCCATCTCCTACTAGGCAGCATGTTCGTTCCTTTCAAGGCTATCTTCCAGAATCACAATTCAATGTTGACAACTTGAAATTTCTAAGAGTGTTGAATTTCGAGGTAGATCATGTGCATGCTTTGGTCGGATCTGGTCATTTTCTGGTCCAGTTGAGATACTTGGTTGTTACTGATTTGGATGCATGCATAGGTAGCCTTGTGAACCTTGAATATCTTCGAGTAGAGAATGAAGCGAAATCTGATGATGATGATAATAAGGAAGATAGAATCAAGCAAAAGGATGGTGATGTATCCGATGATGATGATAATAATAATGAAGACAGTAACAAACAAAAGGACAGTGATGTATCTGATGATGACAGCAGTAACTGTAGCAACAAGGACAATGGTGGTGTTGAAATACCTTTTGCAGTTCTGAAAATGGTTAAATTGAGAGACTTGTATATAAAGAATATAGCAGCATCTTTTGACAAAGATTGTGAAAGCTCCCAAACCAATAACCTAAAGCTTCTCTCCAATGTTATTATTAGGAGTTTCAGTGATGAAGAGATTCTGAGATGTTCACCTCATCTTCGCAAACTCAAATGCATTTATGACACATTTCAGTTGGAAGAGACGGGGGCATACCAATATCCTGATTTCAGCTTCTTCACTCAGCTTGAGTCTCTCAACATAACCATTCATTCCGTACGTAAAATGGAATATATTAGTCTTCCCTTGAGTTTAAAAAAACTAACTCTATCTAAATTGTTGTTGCCATGGGAAAAGATGTCAGTAATCGGGGGATTGCCAAGCCTTCAAGTTCTTAAATTATTAAAAAATGCATTTGTTGGAGAAATATGGGAGACAAAAGAAGATGAATTCCAGGAGCTGACATTCTTGAAACTGGAAGACTTAGATTTGGTTGAGTGGAATGTTGGCCACAGCCAACACTTCCGGAAGCTTAGGCAGTTGGTAGTGATTCGATGCACAAATCTGCAGTATATTCCTTATGAGATTGGCGAAATTGTGCAGCTGATTGAGCTAAGCGGGTGCACAGATTCAGTCACAGAGTCTGCTCATCAAATTGAACAAGAACAACGAGACATTGGAAATGAAGAGCTTAGGGTCGTTGTCACAGACAGGTAAGTGCTTGGTACAGCTTCTGCCTATCTCTCCTCATTTTTCTGAAAAAAAAAAAAAAAAAAACAAAGGCATGCCTGCATTTTCATCCCTCTTACAGTAATCTGATACATCTATTGCATCTGGTATTTTATGTCTTGTTTCAACATTCTAATACTCATTAATGTAAAAATCATTTTAGAGAGTTCTTCTCTTTCAGCAGAAAAAAAGTTATCTCATTTTTCATCCCTTGTAGGCATTTATAAACAGTTTGGGCCCTTTCAAATAATTATATCAGGCTTTACTTGTTAATACAAATGAATAGTTTATTATGGGTTCGGACTATGGTATCATTACTCATGTATATCTATGACGATATTTTACACACAGTGTGCATTTCTTGCTAGGTCTTTTGTTCCCGAGGTAGGATTTGATGTTACCGCCGGAAGAAATGAGCAGCTGTTCCTGTTACACAGCGCCAATCAGATGACATTAGCCCAATAGAGTATGGGAATGTTACGTGTTCAACCTGTGGAAAAAGTCCAAGTAGTGTTCCTTTTTTTCAGCAGCATGTTAATTGACGTTTCTTGATTTTTCTTGTGTCTTTAGTTAGTCAGTTGTTATTTCCTTAATTTTTCTCTATTTTAGTTGTTGCATGTTTATCTTTTAGAAGCTGTAATGGTTATAAATACAGCAACCTAGGCTTTGTAAAAGGTCACACATAATCCAATTCCCTTCTCTTCCTATTCTCTGTTTTCTTTATTTCTCGCTCTTCACTCAAATTTTATCATATCAGTGAACATGCAGCAACCAATATGGGCCAAGGAATCTTCTGCCCAGGTCATTCAGTTATGGAATAGTGGTGTCCGTTTCAATTTTCTTGGAGTCAATTTGTAATGGTTAGGTCTTGCTTTTATTTGGGAACTTTCATTTTCTAGATTAGAAGTTCAGTGTGTCTGTAAATAGAGTCATAAATAAAAGGGCTCATGATTTATTTGGTTTGGTCAAAAAGCTCTCTTATTTTCTGGAGCTTGTTCCTGGTTTGAATAGGAATTATTGATTGTCATCTTAAGAGTTCCTGTGGTTTTGGCTCGAGGATCTTGTGCTGTGTTTAGTTTGGTTCCTATAGTATTATATTTTGCATTTCAACATTATCAACACACCACACGTGTATTAATGGTTTCAATTTATACATGTAGCCACAGGTGGTAGTGAAGTAGTTCCAGATTGAGATGCATGCATGCACGCTGGAGTCGAGCTGGAATCTTTGCTGGAGTAAGCGTTGATGCCATTTGAAGTCGCATCTGAGAGCGTTCTAATTTTATGCTTTGACAAAGTTGCGTTTGTATTCACGTTTTTCTTAGTGGTTAGCGTTTTAACAGTTTTCTTAGCTTAGCTCTGTTAGTTTGTTTATTGGGTGGTTAGTTTGTTAATATAGATAGTAGGTTGCTCCTTGTATTTTGTATTCGAGTAGGTCTCTTGTACAATTGGTACATATCCCCTAGATTCATGTACTCAGGTTCACCGGCGGACCTACATTGATGCCAAGGGGCATTGGGCCCCCTGCGATTTAAAAAAAAAAAAAATAATACTTTAAGTAAATTTATATATATTTTTTAAAATATGTATATTAATTAATTTTACTTGCATGTTATCAAATTCTTATTAAAAATATCAATTTTTAAGATTTTTAAGGTAAATTGTTCATATATCTAAACTAATTATTTATTTTTCTTTATTGAGTAATGATATTATTTTAATTGATTATCAATTGTTATAGAATATATAATATATTCATTATTTTGGCTTAATAAAATATGAAGTGATTGTAAAGAATTATTATCATTGATTATTATTTTATGAATTGTTAGCTTTGAGTTAACATTGTTGATAAGTTAGATGTTGATTTATAGTTTATATAATAGTAATGTTAATTTAATGATATTTAATAATTCTAATTTTATCTTATCTTTCATAAATAATGAAAAAGTATTATAGAAAAATATCAATACTAATATTAAAAAGTGTTTCAAAATGAACAACATTCAAAGTTCACTTTTGAATCCAATGAACGATATACTATTGAATAATTATTTAATAACACATCAGAAAAGGATGTATTTGGAAATGTTAGCAATGAAGGTATCTTACAATGATGTCAAAATAGGAAAAAATACAACATAAATATTGTAATCGTTTTTTTTTATCTGTCATGTTGAAATGTTATAAAGATATAGATTTTAGATGTTATTTTATAATGTGATACATTGACTTTATCGTAATTTTATGATTTTATTCTTAGAACTATTGTTATTTTTTTATTACTTGGCCCCCCCTCGATAAAAATCCTGGGTCTACCACTGCTCAGGTTGGTCGGGTCGGATTTGATCCGGATCTGTACATTTGTCTTTTTTTTTTTTTGCCCTGACTTTTATGTTATGTTCGTCATACCTTTATGTACAGATTTCATAACCTCAGTGTAATACTTTAACTTTTAAAAAAAATTCGTTCACCTTTATATTATGTTAATTATGCATTTATGTTATATTAGTCATACATTTATATACAAATATCATACATTTATATAATACTTTAACTCCAAAAAAAAAACCTTAATTTCGGCACAAGTTGTAGATGTTTACCTTTATGTGATATTACTCATACGTTTATGTTATATTATTTATATTTTTAAATCAATATAAACATATCTTTATGTAATATATAAATGTATATCTAACATTACTAAAATATATGATTAATATAATTAAAAGGTATGAAATGTATTAATAGATGTCTGAAAATATGTTAAGGTATAGGTAAAAATCTAAAATGTATGTTTAACACTACATAAATATATGACACTTGGGATCGAATTTAGGCGAATTTGTGCACGACCTTGTGGTACGTGCGGACGCGTGGTTTCGTTGGGGGACGAGTACATGATTCCAGATATGTACAACAGATGTACAAGAGTTTTTGTCTTTGTATTCTGATATTTTTTAGATACAAGATTAGAAAAAAAAAAATCATTTATTCACTGTAAATTAAATCAAACTTTTGATGTATGCATACATAACTGAAAATTTTATACAAAAATTTATATCATTAATATATATGTGACTTAAAAGGCTGAGTGCTGCATTTATTGAATTCCACGTGTGAATGATGTATATTTCTTTTTAACATAGAGGAAAACATACAAATTTTCATATTATATAGAGATTTTGTGCATTTTACCCTCATATATGATCTAAAATATTTTCATTTAGATGCCTATTCAATTTCTTCAAGTTACGGAATTTAAAACACTGCTTACATTGAATTGGCATTTAAATGAAAAATTAATTAACATATCCTAGTACCTAGGGTTGTGCATAATTCGGTGAAAATCAAAATACCGAACCAAATCAAACTGAAATTAACATTTCAATTCAATGTTTGAACAATTCGATTCGGTTTTGATTTCATTTTTCCAAAATAGATTTAGAGTTTCTATTTTCGACTTGGTTGAAAAACTAAAGCACCAAAAACCGAACCAAGATGTTTTATAATAATTTTCAAAATTAGATATTTTATAATTCATTTGTCATATTTTATAATAAATGTATTTCTTGGAGCATTTTGTTATTATAGTGAAACCCCTGAAGATGATTTTTGCTGCTGCTTCTTATTATAAGTTCTTCAGGATTCTTCTGTGTGCCCATCAGCCATTCCTCCTACCTAAGCAAACATTTGGTTATTTTCCATTACATTAGTCCATGATATTCAAATTACATAATCTAACTCATTAATGATTGCCAATTTCTTTAATCACAATGTTAAATTCTTTGTTTCTTTTTCCCCCAAAATTCTTTGGCACCAAACCGAAATATTATTTCGGTTTTTCACATACTTCGCTTTTGGTTTTCAAATATGACTAATGTTCACCCTAGTAGTACCATTTTGGCTTAACTGAAAGATTAAAGAGGATAACATTAATATAAGCGTTAATCACATGACAAATCACCACATTTACGTTTATTCGTTTACAACATGATCTTTTGGTTGTATCACCACAAATCATCATCTTCAAACTTATAACAATTCGATACATGATTGGAGGGTGTGTTTGGACTGCGATGGAGGTGGATTTGCAAGTTTGGATTTGAGATTTGAATGGATTTTGCAAAAAGGTAGATTTTGAAAATTTTATATTTGTTTTGAAATTGTATAGAGTAGGATTATAATTAAAATGTTCTCATCACATTGAGAATTGTAGAAAAAATAGAATTTTTTTTTTTGAATTGTAGAAAAAATAGATGTTTTTATTGGGAGTTGTAAAAAAAGTAGGTAGAGATGAGATTTGCAAATCCTCTCACATCCCAAAGCAAACAAGGATTGAGATTTGATCCATCCCAGGTCTGGATGACACATCTCAATCCAAACCAAGAACAAAAAAATCGCGATATTTCAGCGATTTTTATCGTCGAAATATCGCCAAAATTCGAGGCCCAACATAAAAAACGCATGTTTTATTTTCTTGTCAAAATATCGTCGAAAAATTGTCAATTTATCTTTATCTTTCTCGTCGAAACTTTGACCGGCCATTGTCGGAGGAGGAGATATCCGATCAGAAATCCGAGCCCGGATTTGTGACGGGCTCGGCGAGAGCTTCGATTTGATGTATAAATTGAACAAAAACGGAGAAGGAGAGGAGAAGGGAGGAAGAGAGAAAACGAGAAGAGAGAGAAAGTTGTCGCGCCTTTGCCGGCCGATTTCCGGCGGATGCGGTGGCGGCTCAGCGATCCGAGCCCGAATCCGTGATGGGCTTGGTGAGGGCTACTTTTCCGTGTAAGATCGAGCGAAAATGGAGAAGGAATGGGTGGTGCCGGCGGCGGCACGACGGCGCTCCGGCCAGCCGTGCCGGAAAATCCAGAAAAAGAGAGAGAGAGAGAAGCATTTTACCTTGGTTAGATTTTTGCAAAGTGTGGTAAGAACCTTTCACCACATGTGTTATATCTTTCATACATTATTGGATTGGGTCTAGATTGGGCCTCGAACCTCCTATTGACCCGATTCTCATTTCTATCTTTTCGTCTTCGATCGCGAACCTCCTTATAATATATAATCTATATTTCCAATTCAATTATGCTTTCAATAAAATTGTCATACATTCGATTAATTAAATCATGCATTATATCGATTAATTTGAAACACACGTAATTAAATCATATAATTAAGAGTTTAATTATTTAATTAACCAATTATGCACCAATTGTCCTAGGCGTTACACAATATATGTATTAATGTTACTTATAATATTATGTAAAGTATTAGATATATTTTTCAATTCTTTTTACAAAGTTTTTATATTTTTTGTGTAAAAAATCGATATTTCCACCAAAATTGATATATCCGTCGATATTTTCGTAAAATTAAGGTACCGATATTTCTACCGATACCGATATTTTTGTCCTTGATCCAAACACACCCTTAAGACTTCAATTGCGGACATAGAGTAAAAATTTTGAAATTATCCTCATAATCCGTTTTGGCTTCAAATCAGGAATTGAAGTCCGAAAGTCAGATCATGTCAGCAATTGAAGTCTGATCATATACCAAATTATTAAAAATTTAAAGGTAACAGGTGATAAAGCCGAAAGGTCATATTGTAAATGAAAAAAAAAACAGTTAAGGTGGTGATATGTGATATAATTAACCCAGAAAGCCAATATGAGAGCTGTTTCGAATGAGATTATTATTTGTTGAAAAGTAAGTTAATTCCTAAAATCGCTTAAAACGAAGCAAAACCATATATATATATATATATATATATATATATATATAGATAGATAGAGAGAGAGAGAGAGAGAGAGAGAGAGAGAGAGAGAGAGAGAGAGAAATTGGGTCATCTCTCTATTGGATATAGTTCATGGTGGTTTCTCCTGATTACCAGAGTACAATGTCATGACTAGTGAAGATGATTGGAAAATTAAAACAACTTAAGTCTGTTTTTTTTTTTTTTTTTCTAGAGAATCTCTTATCTTCGGAGGAAAACACTGAATTAAAAGAAATGCATCTGCGTAAATATTGAGTTATTATTTAATTCCAAGAGGATTGCATATGGATCTGCTGCTTCACCAAATCATTGATGGTTCTAGAACCGGTGAGGCAATATAATATATACTACTTAGAATTACTATAAAGAAAGATGTAAGTAATGTAAAAGAACCTCTGCATAATTTAGTGATGAACAATGACTAAAAATAAAAGAACTTGAGCATGCATAATCGTACTTTCTATAACCAATTTAAGCACCAGCTAGCGGGTACCTTTTTCATCAGAAATTGTTTTAGATGATCATGCCATCACCAAACCCATCAACAGTATCTGAAACTATCAATGACAATCAACCAGCATTTTTATGAAAGAAAAAGTGAAAGGTGTGAGCACATACGTAATCAGAATATAATCAGAATATGATTGATCACTTTCTGATGATGACCCTAAGCTCTTCGTTGCCCATGTCCCGTTGTTCTTGTTGAATGCTTAAGGCTGATTCCTCAACTAGCTGCGGACACTTTTGCAGTTCAATTGATTGCAGAGCCCCAACTTCTCCGACTTCGCTAGGAATTTCTAGCAGATGTCTGCAATCATGCAAGACCAGTTTTTGAAGCTTGGGAAAATGTTGGCTCGAGGCAACATTCCATTCAACCAGAACGTAAGTTTCCAGTTTCAAGAATACAAGCTGCTCGAATTCACCATCTCTTGTTTCCCATGTATTCCCTACAAAGGCATCATTTCCTAACTTGAGGACCTCAAGCTTTGGCAAAGTCCCAATTATTGACATTTTCTCCCAAGGTAAGTGGAAACCAGATAGAGACAGCTTTTTGATATTCATGGGAAGTTTAATCTCAGATATCTTATAGTCGTATCCATGCAAGGTGGTTATATTGAGTGATTCCAGGAGACTGAGAAAGCTGTAATCAGGGTAACGATACACCCCCTGCTCCACCAATATTGGTCTGCATGTGCATTTGAGAGTGCGGAGATGGGACGAACATTTCAACATCTCTTCATCCTTGAGACTCATGATGCCAATGTTGGAGACAAACTCCAGGTTATTGGTTTGAGAGTTATAGCAATCTTCTTCAAAAGATGCTAGTTTCATGAACTTAACATATCTCAACTTCTTCATTTTCACCATTACTGAGGGTATGACTGTTGATTTACTCACAATAAGAAATTCAAGGTTCAGGAGGCTGCCTATAGATGACGGAAAATCTCCAACAACCAAGTATCTCAACTGGACTAGAAATTCAGTTCCAATCAAACAAGGAGGATTCATCTTAGAATCGAAATTCAAGACTCTAAGTAACTTCATATTGATAGCATAGAATGGGGATTCTAAAGGACAATAACCATGAAAGGACCGAAGATGCTGCCCAAAAGTATTTTGCAACTTCCCATTTAATGATAATAGAACACGATGGCCTTTGGGATACATTGATTGGTTACTGAATAAAAGGGAAAAAGAACAAGATGTGATAAACATTCAACATGTAACACCCCAAGCAATTTTAACTCATAAGGAATATAAATTTTCAGTTACTAAGAGAACTTACCCCAGTTTCAAGAAATCTTCTTCTTTACATCTTTTCAAGCACATGTCACGCAGTAGATCATGAACAGCACAAGCTTTGACTCCACCATCTGCTCTTCTTTTGGAAACCATCACTAGACTTTTATTGATTAGATCTCTTAAATATTCTTCAGCTACATTCTCTAAGCTCTTTCTCCGTTCTTTATGTATGAAACCTTCAGCAATCCACAGCCTCATCAACTTCCGAACAGAGATCTCAGTGGATTCTTGAACTCCGAAATAAAGAAAGCATGGCTTTAAGTGATCCGGTAAATGCTCATAGCTGAGTTCCAACATTTGCATCATGGAATTGTTTTGGTCGGAGTAAATAAATGAGGCCAAATTGCTTCTCACTTTTGTCCATGTAGTTTTTTCCTTGTCCATAGTTGAAAGGATTCCAGCTATTACAACAACTGCAAGTGGTAGTCCAAAGCAATTAGCTGCTATTTGTTTACCAATTTGTATTAGTTGTGAAGGACAAGGTTTATTATGGAACACCTTCTTCTCTAACAGCTCCCAACACTGCTCATTTGACAAAGAGGGAAGTGCATATGTTATGCTATTAGGTGGAGCCACGTCTTTATTCCTACTGGTGAATACAATTCGGCTTCCATTCTCATCATCAGGGAAACATATTCGTAAATCATCCCACACATTTGTACTCCAAATATCATCCATTATAATTAGGTATCTTCTTCCCTTTAATCTTTTGTATATTCGTTCAACCAAACTTTCTTCTGATTCTGAAACAAGGATCCCACCTTTGTCTTGCTTACTTGTTAATCTATCCAGAATGTCAATCAAAAGGCTTTTCCTATGGTATGTTTGAGAAACAACACACCATACACTTTTGTCAAACCCATACTGAATTAAAGAATGATTGTAGACTTTCTTAGCTAAAGTTGTCTTACCAAGTCCAGGCATCCCAAAGATGGAAACAATCTGCAGATGTTTGGTTCCTCGTGCCACTAGATCCAAAATTTCTTCTTCCTTTTCCGCAAAACCAACATTTATGCCATCAACCTCGATCTCATACTTTGGCTTAGCTTGTAATGATGGTTGCACCCTGCAACTCTTAGCAACGTGATCAAAGGCTCCAACACCATAAATTTTCTTGATTTCTAGGAGCCCTGTCTCAATAATCTTAAGCCTGTCAATGACATGTGAGAGCCTGATGGTGAAATACAAGAGATAAGCATCTCCAACCAAAACAGAGTTTATAAGATACTCAGCTTCACATGCTGCATCACCCATTCGCATCACAGGTTCTTTTAGTTCTTTAATCGCTGCAGTATATGCACCCCCTATATCCCGGATACAAGAGAGTGAAAAGATTAGGTTCCGACGGAGATAATCGATTTGATCCTTCACATCAGCAATCACACTGTCCTCATTTATAAGATCCGTGAGTTGATAAACCAGAGAATCAACAATGACGAGAGAATCAACATAAGAAGTGTTTGGGGTTACATTAGCTTTGCTGATAGATGGCAGCACATCTAAGAATTTGATGACATTATCACTCAAGAGTCCGATACCTTTTATAACAACACCAAGCTCCTCCTGCATTGCTGTGAACAGTGGATCTGCAGAGAAAAACAAGGAATGCACCAAACGCCCAACTTCATTCACCACTGCTTTGAATTCCCCCAAGAGATTCTGGACAGTTTCGTGTTCATCATCTACAAGTACTGTATCCCCAACAACTGTGACAAGAAATCTCAGATCCATCTGAAGCACGTGGATTTGATCCTTCAATCGATCGGTAAAATCAGTATCATGACTTAGTAAACGGAGAAGGAAATCGACAAAAGCAGCCAATAGTTCATTTTCCTTGAGGTTGTGGTCCCTCTCAACTAACTGGTGTGGCGTGGGGACATGGAAAATTGGCTGAAGCTCTTGTGCCAAGGACGCCACCATTTTGGCGTATTTTATGCAACTTTCAGGCAAAGTTTCCCAAAGTTGCATCATTTTGTTGGCATGGTTGATGGGTATCTGAATGTCAGAAGGAAGGTTAATGTTTGAGACATAGCAGTAAACAACTAAAAGATGATACCAATTCCAGTGAAATTTGAATTCATCCAAAATTGCAGAATCCATCCACAACATTATCCTATCCAAAAGTGTCAACAGGATATATTGAGAAGAATAGGAGCATGTTAATTTAAAAAAAGAATTATCCATTTCTTCCTCTTACTCTGAGAATTAAATGAAGGCACTCTGCTAATAATTGGAGAAGTGTGGAAATGGGGAAGAAAACTCTCTCTTCTATCAAATTAAGGAAATTTTTAAAATTATTGTTTATATAATAAAACATTTTATTAAATAATAATGAGGTTGATGTTCCTAATTAATTAAAGGCCAAAGTTTTGTTTCTTATATTGACTTGAGGAGGTAGAGTTGACATCAAGGCTAAAAGTGTCTTTCCACAAACATGGTCTGCAATACTAATTCTAGTCATAGAAAATTGGCCCTCCGTCATAAATTAATGAGTTGGGTTGGTGTACACCAGCTGCACGGAGCTAAATCCGTGCAACTGGGCTACCCCAACCCGAATCCGGATTGATATGGAAAATATAAATAATTTTTCTTTTTTTTTTCCTTCACTTTCATATTAGGTTTTAATCTCTCTTCTGCTACGCCTCTTTTCTTCTTCTCTTCTCTCATTCTTCTTCGTTTTTTGCCTTTCGTTCTCGATCTCTTCTTCTTCTCATCTCTTCTCTCATTCTTCTTCGTATTTTGTCTTTCTTTCTCGAAGCACGACGTTCTCTATTTCTCTCAGACATCCTCTTCTCCATATCGCGATGCGAGACTATTATTTTAAAAGTTAAAATCCATCTTTATCAGTTCAAAAAATATAAAATTGTATCTGATTTCGTGTTCTTAATGTTTTATGATAGATGATCATTAAAATACACATGAAATAGTTGAGTTATCTATTGATGAAGATGAATTTATTGATGTGAATGTCTTGTATATATAACTGACTTATTTTAGTTCTGTTTATAAAGGTATCCTTAATAATACATAAAGGTCACCTTATTGTTTATAAAAAGATATTTCTAATAATACACAAAGGTCACCTTATTGAGACAGAAGGTATAAGTAACTTAACATAAAGGTCTTGGAATTTATAAATAATGTGTTTTAAATGGTTGACTTATAAATGTATACTTAAAAATACATAATGGTCATCTTATGAACACATAAAGGTATATGGTGTGTTGTCGCCGACACCCAAAAATAAAATATTCACCTTAACTAACCTGTTGAAGGATAAGTAAGGGGTCGAACCCACAGAGAATAGTGTAATTCAATTAAATAAATTCGTGTATGAAAGCAATAAAATAAGGGGTTGGTTGGTTTGGTTTGTTGAGTAATCATGCAACAAATAAATTGCAATAAGAACACAAAAAGATGAATAAGCAATGTAGTGAAATGATCTAGCCCTTGAATAGTCTCCCCTGGAATGATTCTTCCAAATTAATTAGTAACCCCGATTAACTAAGTCATATCTCGAATCTCACCCCTAAACTAGTGGTACGACCAAACTAGTTAGAATTATTTCTTAAATTTAATTAATTAGAAGGTACGACACCTAATTAATCTACCCTATGAATAACCTCAAAACATGTATTCAAGATTCAATTCATATAATGCATTAATGATCCAAAATAATAGAGCGAACTAGACCATGAAAGCGGAACGTCCGAATCATGCAACCTAGACCTTGTTATCCCAAGAGCTACAAACTCTATTGCTACTATGATCACACAATATAATAATTACGGATTATACGTGCAATCTAGCTATGAATAATAAATCAATCAAGCAAGGTGATCAGGCTTACACGATTAATAAATATCCCATGCATAACATAAACCAAATAACGAGGAAATTAAGATAGAGTAAGAAATCGTTACTACTCAATTAATCAGTTGAATCATTCAAGGTTTTGGCGTCTCCTTGGACTAGAACAATAATTTTAGCCAAACATGGCTATGAACATCACAAAAGTAATCAAATAACTCTCTCTGTCTAAGTCTCTCCCTCTCTTTCTGTGTGTCCCCTCCTCCACGGCTGCTAAGATCCCTCTCAATAAATACTGAAGCCCTAGGATGTAATTAAGGAACTAATGGGCCCAATCCAATGGGCTTTTAACACGTAAGTGACAGTTCAACATTCACATTCCCAACACTGATCTCCTTAGTGTTAGGCTTCTTCTTCCCAACACTGATCCCTTTAGTGTTGGGCCTTCTTCTTCACTTTCAGCCTCTTCGGCTTGCACTTCTCACATTATAACACTTGGCTCGTTTCACCCTTTGTCGTAGAATATATCAAAATGACCTGAAATCCATGGAAATACAAAATCAAAGCCACCGAGATGAGTATGACAAATATCGGGTAAATGCAACAAGGTAGTGAATAATTGAGTACAAATAAATCTAAAAAAAATGCTAAGATACAACTAGTCTTACAAAAGGTATGTCTAACATAACTAAAATGTATGTCTAACACTATTAAAAGGTATACTTAACATAACACTAAAGATATGATTAACATAACTAAAAGGTATGCTTAATATAACATAAAGGTCAGGCACCTAGAAGCATGTTTGGGCGAATTTTGTCCGCGACCTATAGGAGCGTGCAGACGCATGCGGGCGCGTACGAGTCGGGTCGACCCGTGTGCACGGATGTAGGGTCCGTGCACCAGTTATATATAAGTTTTTGTCTAAATTAATTAAAATCAACTTTCTTCTTACTCAAATTCTCCTGTGCACTTGATCCGTACAATCTGGATCGATCCAACTCAAATCCGTGAATTTTGATTTTATTTTTATTTTTATGTGTTGATTTTTATATTATAAACGTGTGATTTTTATATTATATTAGTATGATTTTTATGTACAAATGTTATCACCTTTATGTACTGTAACTTAAAAAAAGAAAGAAGAATTTTAGCGTTTTTTTTTTTATCAACATACCTTTATGTGATTTAACTCATCTTTTAGTTATATTAGTTACACCTTTATATATTACATAAATGTATGACTATGTTAATATAAATGTATACGTAATATCACTAAAATGTACGAGTAATATCACATAAATGTATATATATATATATACACACAAATTGTGTTGAAATTCATCTTTTTTTTCTAAATTCCACTAAAAAAGGTCAACATACTTGTATTATACTAATAGAACATAAATGTCACATTCATACAACATAAAGGTCAACACCTGAAACGAAAAAAAAAAAAAAAGGACCATGGATTTAGGTCGGCCCACATGCGATCCGGATTGCACAGTGCACTAGATGCACACAAGACTTACTCTTCTTCTTAATGTTTATTTGAATATTCCAACCAACTCCATTCGCTTGAAGCTTGACATACGCTATCATTTCATTTAAATACTAATTAGAAATTTGGGTCAATTATATATTATGTTATTTTAAAATAGAAGGCTTGTAGCTTAACACAAGTTATCACTTCATTGTTAAATAGTCAGAAATTTGGATCAATTAGATATTATGTTATTCTAAAATAGAAGGCTTATAACTTCACACACGCTATAACTTCATTGTTAATTAGTTAGAAATTTGGATCCATTAGATATTATGTTTTTCTAAAATGGAAGACTTGTAACTTCATCCGCTATCACATAGTCAGAAATTTGGATCAATTAGATATTATATTTTAGAAGGCTTGTAGCTTCACACACACTATCACTTCATTGTTAACTAGTCAAAAATTTGGATCAATTTGATATTATGTTATTCTAACATAGAAGGTTTGTAGTTTCATACACGTCATCACTCCATTGTTAACTAGTTAGAAATTTGGATCAATTAGATATTATGTTGTTCTAAAATAAAAGACTTGTAGTTTCACACACACTATCACTTCATTGTTAGCTAGTCAGAAATTTGAATCAATACAATATTACGTTATTCTAAATTTGGGTAAGAACCTAACATTATAATTTCTATAAAATTAGATACTAGAATTGTCAATTTAGATCTCAAATCATTCACACTACAAGAAAAAAAGGCTACGACAAGTGTTTTTAACCTTTGTCGTAGCCATATTCAAATCGTTGTTGTAGCTGGTGTTGTCGTAGACCCAGAAAAAATGCGCTCATAGACAACGGTTTTTAACCGTTGTCGTAGACTCTACGACAACGGTTAAAAACCGTTGTCTTGCCTTATAAAAACCGTTGTCGTAGATCGTAGTTTGTAAAAAACCGTTGTCGTAGCCTTATAATAACCGTTGTCGTAGATCGTAATATATTAAAAACCGTTGTCATATTGTCGTAGCCTTATAATAACCGTTGTCGTAGATCGTAATATATTAAAAACCGTTGTCATATTCATCCAAATAAATAAAACAATATTTTACCACGTAAGCTTGCCACATCATCGCACATGTCATGCCACGTCATCACACATCATCATCCTAAGGATGACATCGTTGTCGTAGATCGTAATATATTAAAAACCGTTGTCATATTCATCCAAATAAATAAAACAATATTTTACCACGTAAGCTTGCCACATCATCGCACATGTCATGCCACGTCATCACACATCATCATCCTAAGGATGACATCAACACTGACATCATCATAATTAATATTATGCGTTGTGTGAGAATCAAACCCGAGAGGCCCGATGGTACTCTAACCACTAGATCATTGATGCCTCATGTGATAATGTCTTGCATATATTTCTTTTATAATATATGTTTGATATTTTTCAATTTTCTATTATTACATATTTTTTGTTAACTTTTATAAAGTACCATTACTTATTTTAATATAAGTAATTGATTTCCAATTTTGATATATTAATATATATATATATATATATATATATATAAATAATTGAATGATTAATGACTATATTAATAATAATTAATATAATTTTCAAATTATATATATAATGAATATATTTATAAAATTAATATATTTTTCAAATTATATATATAATGAATATATTTATAAAATTAATATATATTTCAAATTATATGTATAATTAATATATTTATAACATTAATGTATTTTTCAAATTAATATATTTATAAAATTAATAATCTATTGTACATATTTTCTAAACTTTCTTTATAATGAAATAAAATTTAATTCTCAAAATTAGTTTATTTCATCAATTTAATTCAACAATATATAGCATTTCTTCTTTCATTTAAAAAAAAAAATTGTAATATTTGACTTTTTTTTTTAAATATTAGTCTACGACAACGCTTCTACGAGGCTACGACAACATTAGAAAACAACTCATGTGACAATGTCTTACATATATTTCTTTTATAATATATTTTTGATATTTTTCAATTTAATTTCTATTTTTACATATTTTTTGTTAACTTTTATAAAGTACCATTACTTACTAATATAAGTAATTGATTTCCAATTTTGATATATTAATATATATATATATATATAATTGAATGATTAATGACTATATTAATAATAATTAATATAATTTTCAAATTATATATATATAATGAATATATTTATAAAAGTAATATATTTTTCAAATTATATATATAATGAATATATTTATAAAATTAATATATATTTCAAATTATATGTATAATTAATATATTTATAACATTAATGTATTTTTCAAATTAATATATTTATAAAATTAATAATCTATTGTACATATTTTCTAAAATTTCTTTATAATGAAATAAAATTTAATTCTCAAAATTAGTTTATTTCATCAATTTAATTCAACAATATATAGCATTTCTTCTTTCATTTAAAAAAAGTATTGTAATATTTGACTTTTTTTTAAATATCAGTCTAAGACAACGCTTCTACGAGGCTACGACAACGTTAGAAAACAACTCATGTGACAATGTCTTACATATATTTCTTTTATAATATATTTTTGATATTTTTCAATTTTTACATTTTTTTGTTAACTTTTATAAAGTACCATTACTTATTAATATAAGTAATTGATTTCCAATTTTGATATATTAATATATATATATATATATATAATTGAATGATTAATGACTATATTAATAATAATTAATATAATTTTCAAATTATATATATATATATATAATGAATATATTTATAAAATTAATATATTTTTCAAATTATATATATAATTAATATATTTATAAAATTAATATATATTTCAAATTATAAGTATAATTAATATATTTATAACATTAATGTATTTTTCGAATTAATATATTTATAAAATTAATAATCTATTGTACATATTTTCTAAAATTTCTTTATAATGAAATAAAATTTAATTGTCAAAATTAATTTATTTCATTCATTTAATTCAACAATATATATAATTTAATTAAGAAAAAAATTAAAATAATTGTCTTTTTTTTTTAAAAAATTTCAGTCTACGACAACGGTTTTTAAATGGCTACGACAACGTTTTCTAACTCTTGTCTAAGGGGTCCTAGGACAACACGTCTACGACAATGGTAGGTTAATACAATTGTCTATGAGAGAAGTTTTCGAGCTACGACAACGGTTTAAAAATGTCTACGACAACGGTAGGCTAAAACCGTTGTCTATGAGAGAATTTTTGGGGCTACGGCAACGGTTTCGACAATGGTAGCTAAAAACCCTTGTCTATGAGAGAAGTTTTTGAGCTACGACAATGGTTTTATCTACGACAACGGAATTTTAGGCTACGACAAGGGTTTTTAGCAAAAACACATGTCGTAAGGGTGTTGTCTATGAGAGAATTTCTTGTAGTGTCAACATTCTCAATTAAATGAATTTTGAGAAGACAATAAGAATTTGGACCACATCATAGATCTCTAAGTGTAGAAAAACCTTATAGACTCCGGGAATTCGACTAGTTTAAAGGTAAAAGGATTTTAAGAAAGGTTAATTGTCATAAAAATCACAACATTTATTCTAATTGTCATTTTAATCAAATATTTTACTATTAATCAAAATAACATAATCTTATATATGTACGTAGTATTTTTTTTTGACTAAACTAGTGAAAAAATATTATTATCTATCAATATACAATTATTCACCCAAATTTTTTAGTCTTTTTTTTTTACCTCTCTTCCCTCCCCTCCACTCCCTCTAAACTTATTAAAAAAATATACAACCTTTTCAAAACTAATTTAGTAAAAAGAAAAAATTTAATAAATAAATACATAGTACATATATAAGGTAATGTTATTTTAATAAATAGTAAAATTTTTTGTTAAAATAATAATTCGAGACTTTGAGCAATTAAAGATGGTAAATTTTCCGACAATTAACCCCTTCAAAAAAATTGTTTAAATTATAGGATAATTTGGATTATATTGAAAGGAAAAGTGTGAATAACAGAAAATAAATCCCAAATATTGACTTGGGCCAAAAAAATCAGCGACATGTACATTAGCAACCGCATCGAAAGTAAAAAATAATGATTTACTTTTTCAAATCAGTCCAACACAAGTTTTCTATAGTAATAAACTAGTATGGGTCCGTATAATACACGCACTAAAAAAATTAAATTAAATTTAGTAAAATTAAAAGATATAATTATTTATTATGTATATAAAAAAATATTTATGTGATACAGATTATTTAACTTAGTATTAAATATAATACATAACACAATCTAATTAACATATATATATATATATATATATTATTTAATTGTTTGAATTATATGTTGCTTTTGTAAACAAACATATATTTTTTCACATTTTATTTAGCACAAATAATTGTTATGTCTATTATATTCTTCAACTCTCCTATTATTTTTTTTTCTTTGATTTTATTGTTAAAGTTTAGAATAACCCCAAATTTATTTTCATATAATGATAAAAAAAATTTAAAATCAAAATTTCATAGTTTATTTTAAAATACATATTCACAAAAACTATTTAATTTCATTAATAATAAATTTTAATAATCATTTTTAATCAGCTCACCTATTTTAGTTTTTTTTTTTTTCTCTAAAATTTTTGAATTAAAAAAATTTAAAATTTATAAATAATTTTTATATTTGAAGTCTAGCATGTGTTATTTTAACAAATTTAATAAAATTAATATATTCTTTACTAATGTCTTATCAACATAATTAAATTGATAGCATTAAATAAATTTAATAAAATTCATATATTCTTTGCTAATGTCTTATCAACATAATTAAATTGATATCATTAAATAGTCACATTAATTAGCTTTAAAATTCTATTTATTATATATTTAATTTGTAAAATTAAAATTAAATTAATATAAAAATTTATATTGTTGATATGTGACACATGTGGTCTTACTTTTATATAATACTAGTATAAGGCTCGTGTAATATACGGGATTTCTAATAAAATAAATGGAACTTAATAAAATTTGAAAATTGTAAATATTTTTTATACAGGAAAAATAAATTTATGGTTTTGTGCAATACATATTACCTAATTTAGCATTAAATATAACATAATGTGATTAATACCTTATTTAATTATTTGAATGTATTTTTGTTTAATTTGTAAAGGAATATAATAAGATTTTATTTATTATTTTAAAAAATATATATTGATATGCTTATTGTATTAATCAACATTTCCACTATATATTTTTTAAAGTTTGATTTTTATTGTAAAATTTAGAATATTTCTTGAATATTTTTTTCCAGTTAAATGATAAAAAAATAAAAGTTAAGACCTCCTAATAAATTTCATAATTTATTTAAAACATATTTTCATAATTCAATTTCATTAATTAATAATTTTGAATAAATTTTTTAATCAACCCACCTTCATTTTATTTTTTATATTTTTGTCAAAATTTAATAGAAAAAACAAATATTAAACACATAAATAATTTCTATATTTAAAGTATAACATATGCTATTTTGACAAATCTAACTAAAATTTATGTATTATTTAGTAATGTTTCTTTTAAAAATTAATTTAAAGTCATTAATTAGCCATATTAAAGGCAATTAATTTAAATTTCATTTATAAAATATTTTAATTTAAAAAATTATTATTATGAGAAAAATTGTGGGCTACACATGTGGTAGGAGTGACCTTACTTTTATATATACAAAGATTAGAATAGGTCTTGTGTAATACACGGGATTATAAAAGATTAAATTAAACTTAGTAAAATTAGAATAATATAAATATTATGAATATAAAAAAGAATTTATGAATTTGTGTGATACACACCATTTAATTTAGTATTAAATATAACACAATCTCATTATTATATTATTTAATTGTTGAAATATATGTTGCATTCGTAACAAAACATATTTAATTTCTTCAACTCTCCCACAATTTGTTTTTGTTTGATTTTATCTTTAAAGTTAAGATAACCCGAAATTGCTTTTCAATTAAATGATAAAAAAAAAAAAATATTTCTCAAATAAATTTCATAATTTATTCTAAAACACATAATCAAAAAAACTATTTAATTTCATTAATAATAAATTTGAATAATCATTTTTGATCGGCTCAACTTTTTTTAGTTTTTTCTTTTTTTTTTTCTCTAAAAGTTATAAATTAAACAAAATTAAAATTAATAAATGATTTCTATAATTAAAGTCTAGAATGTGATATTTTAACAAATTTTATTAAATTTCATATATTATTTATTAATATCTATTATCCACATAATGAAATTGATATCATTAAATATCCACATTAATTAGCTTTAAAATTCTAATTATTATAGATTTAATTTGTAAAATTAAAATAAAATTAATATGAAAAATTTGTATATTTAACATGTGATATATGTGGTCTTACTTTTATAGATCTAAAGATCTAAAGATAGGGTAAAATGTGAAAAATAACCTAAATTATAAGCTTTTTTTTATTTTTGAACCTCAACTTTTTTTTATTTTTTATTTTTATCAAAACGTGATCACGTGACCCGTACATTGACTTTAGATGAAAGTCACCTTAAATTACAAGATAACATGAATATTTTTATGTTTTCAGCATGTAGATCATATGTTCATGTTTTCGTTGGAAAATGGATTAGAAGTTGCAATTTGATAAATTTTAATAGTTTAGATTGCAATCTCATAAAAAAAAAAAAAGATTAGAAAATGAAATAAACCAATAATTTAGGTATTTTTTTTAGCATTTAGCCCTAGGGAAAAATTCATTTTTGATTCTACCCTATAGACGTTGTCCCTTTTTAGTCCTATTAATTTCCAATCATCAATTTTAGTCCTGCAATTGAGAAATGTGTCCAATTTTAGTTCTTTTTTCGTCAGAATCTCAATTTTCAATCAATTTTCGGTAAGTATCCCACACTCACCCCCAATTTCAACAATTCAGTGCATTCTCGCTGATGTGACAAACTTTTTCAGATGTGGAATTTAATTTTAAATTTATTTATCTTTTAAATCACCCAATCACATGTCATGTCATTACTTACACTAAAAATAATTAAAGAAAATAAAATATATGAAATGCTACATCATTTGAATGCAAAAAAAAAAAAAAAAATTTGAAATAAGAATTGCATAAAATATAATGCAAAACAAAAAAAAAACACAAACAATTAAAAGGAAAAAAAGGCAAATCAAAAAACACAAAAAAGAAAAAAAAATGCAAAATCATAAAACAAAAAATAAACTTCAAACGGGATTCAGAAATCTCGTGGCCACCTTCTCCACCATCTCCGGCGAGAGTCGCTGCCACTACATTACCATAAATTCGATGTTCTCACTCGACTTGGCGCTCCTCCATCACAGCCTTCACCCTTCCTCTCAACTCTATCTACCCATCTCCATCACTATCTCAAATATGCATTGAGAAACTGTGAAATTGACAATAATTGGGTGTGAAATTAAATATGTGAATCCATCATTCCCTTCATTATCACTTCTTCTATTCTGAATGTTTAATCTAGTGCTGCAAATTGCACTGGGTTTAGTGAGAGAATTGCAAAAATGGAGTTTAGAGAGAGAAATTAGATGAAAGAGAATTGTTTTGAGGATTTGAGTTTCTTGGGGATTTGGGAAATTTTAGGTTCTCTCCTCTTCACCGTAATCCCCCATCTTCGTACAGTTTCATGCTTTCGAAATCTGCAATGGCAGGTCGAGGCAAGACGCTTTGGATCAGCGAAAAAGGCCCAATTCAGAAGCTCTAAGGTTGTGCCTCAGTTTCCTCAAGACCGGAAAATATGCCAAGCACGTCGGCGCCGGTGCTTGGGTGTATATATCTTGGTTTTAGTTTTACGGTGAGGTTGAGAGTTCTTTGTTGAATTAGTGTTGATTTTTCTTAATGTTTTCTTTAATTGCTAAGTTTTAGATTTTAGTTTGAAAGTTTATTTTGTGTTTTTTTATATTAATTATTTTTAGTTTTTGTTTGTCATTTTGTTTTTGTTTTTTTATGCAACTAATGACATGTCACACATTTGGCATTTTTGGTTATAAAATAATATAAAAATAAATGTCATATGGAATAAAAATAGCCACATCAACTGAAAGTGAGTGAAATCATGAAATTGGGGATGACTTTGTGACACTCACCGAAAAGTGGCCACAAAATTGAGATTCCGGCAAAAAGAGACTAAAACTGGACACATTTTTCAATTACAGTACTAAAATCGATAATCGGAAATTAACATGACCAAAAAAGAGACGTTTTTAGAACAGAACTAAAAATGAATTTTTCCCTTTAGCCCTAATTAAGTTATAACTAATGACAAATACATCCAAGTCTCACCCTGACAAACGAAATGCTTAAAACTTAAAATGAATCATAAAAAAGAAAAAAAGAAAAACCCATAATAAAGCATATATAAACTTGAGGAAACCCCCATTTTTGTCATCTTCATACTCTATATATTCTTTTTTATTATTCATGTTGGGGTAACAACTTGCTAGCTAGTGATCATTGACATGGGAGCTAGAAAGTGTTCGAAGATCCTCATCCTGTTCAAAAGACTCCATGTTTGGTTCATGCAAACTCACCCACGCCTCAATCCCATCGTTGTCTCTATTATTCTTCAGAATGAAATGGTCCTTGAGAGGCACATCCGCAACGCTCACCCACACAGGCTTCCCATACCCAAAATCAACTTCCTATTCTCCAAATTAAAAAAAAATCAGTTATCAACAAAACCCTATAACAAACTCACGGTCGCTCAGTATCCTGGAGCAGCTGGCAACACCCTCAACGAGGGCCCTGCGCATCCTTATAGCCAGTCTCGGAAAATCCTGCTGCACGGCCTGGCTCTCACTGCCTGTCAATTCCACGAAAAATGTAGCCGCCAGTGAGCCACAGCTTGTCCAGGGGCGGAATCATCCTTTCACGAATGTTGACAACATGACCAATTAGGGAAGGCCTGGAGGCTCCGTGCCTGGCCCACTCTGTCAAAATAATAAACTAGATTATTGAATAATATAGAGCAATCTAGAATGTCTTTTGGAGTGCTTGAAAATTAATTTGGAGGAGTCTAGAATGTGTCTTTTGAGATGCCTATTGAATGTGATTCATGAAAATCATTGATTATTGGCTCATGTACTCTCCTATAAATACCCCATGTATTGAGTCATTTGTAATAAGTCAAGTAGAAGAAATAATAAAAATAGTTCCTCCATTCTTGAGTTTGATACTTCTTTTGCTATTTTATGCTCTCCCATTTTGGTATCTAGAGTCATTTGTTTGGAGACAAAAGCTTGAAGAAAATGTCGAATGGAACGTTCCATCTCTCACCAAAGATAACTATATAATTGATGCATAAGAATGAAGGTTTTGCTTGGAGCACGTGAATCATGAGAATCTATGGAGAAAGGCGTTGAGGTAAATGACACATCCACCAAGAAGAAAGACCAAAAGGCGCTCACCCTCATTCATCAAAGTTTGGATGAGAAGATATTCGTGAAAGTTGCTGCGACAACTATTCCCAAACAAGCATGAGAAACTCTTCAAACTTCATTTAAAGGTGTCAACAAAGTGAAGAAGGTACGTCTCTATACATGAATGATTCTGAATCTATTTCAGATTACATTTCAAGAGTTTTGTGTGTTACAAATCAAATGAAAAGATATGGAGATGATATGAAAGATGATTGAATTGTTGGGAAAAATTTGAGATCTTTAGATCCAAAATTTAATTTTATCGTGGTTGCATCGAAGAGTCTAAAGATTTAGACACCATGACCATTGATGAACTTTCTAGATCATTACAAGCTCATTAATAAAGATTGTTGAAATCGATTCAAGAATCAGTTGAACAAGTTTTGAAAGCAACATTACCTTTGAAGGAGACAAATCAAGACACTTTCCAAAGAGGTCGAGGATGTGGAAGATCTTGTGGACAAAGGTCGGGGCCGTGGTCATGGAAGAGGTGGATGAGGTGAAAAACGTACTTCATATAATGTTGAGACGAGCCATAACTCCATTCGAGGAAGAAATCATAGAAGGGGTAGAGATCGTGGAGGTAATAAGCCATATCAAACAAGGTATGACAAATCTGAAGTTGAATGTTATCAAACAAGGTATGACAAATCTAAAGTTGAATGTTATATTTGTCACCGTCTTGGTCATTATTCTTTGGAATGTAAAAGTAACATGGAGGAGACAAATAATTTTGCAGAGAGCAATGACGCAAAAGAAGATGGAGGTCATAGTTTGCTTCTAGCTTGCAAAAACAATAAAAACGAGAATGAGAATCAATGTGATAGAGTGAAGACAATGGGGTGAACGGAAATATATAGAAAAATCCTCAAAACGAGGCCACAGAGAATAAATCTCTGCCACAACCAAAGTTGCCCAACAATAATGATCCAAAGATAACTCTAACTCTAATGAGCCTCATACTTAAATAGACTCAAACCTAAATCCTAACTTAAGCCCCAAGTCATAAGGCCCATGGGCTATTTATTTAATCTAAACTAATTAAAAGACTCAACATAAATTAAAGACTAACAATAATAATAAAAGGCAATTAATAAAGATGCGTATCAATTCTCCCGCTGTCCAAACAGCCTTGTCCTCAAGGCTGGAGTAATGGATCATACATATCCTCTTAACCGCCCGTGCTATCGGGTTCTTCTCCGTCGCACTCCAACATTACTGCCAAGGACTTAGATGGACATTTATGCAGGGGCCCATAGGGCTGACTGCACCTGTAGCACTTTCCATTTGCTCGATAATCTCGAGCCTCTTCTGCCGTGAGATGACGGATGTTACGGTTAGGTGATGGGCTCGACGACCCTGCCGAAGAATTCTGAGAGTGTCCCAGGCTTGAGGTGTTTGGGTACGGGCTCGACTCCTGAGACAAACCACCCTTAAACTGAGATGCCGAGGGTCGAGAATAAGATCCCTGGCTGAATGTGGAGTGGGGCGGGGCCGCTGAGGGTCATTGGTCTGCGCAATCCGCCGAGCAGCCCTGATTGCTGCAAATACATCCATCATCTCGGAGTCAGGGATTCGATCCTGAGTTGAAGCCTGTAAACCCCCTAAAAACATTCCTAAATACTGTTCTGAATGAAGTGATGGTAATTGGGGCACTCGCTCCTTGTAGAGTGCCAAATAGTCCTCTAGAGATCCCGTCTGGCTAGTGGCGTGCATTGCTTCGTAAGCGTTAATAGCAGAATAATCACTGAAACACTCAATCAGTTCCCGTGTAAACTGTTTCCAAGGAATATCAGCTACACGTCGAAGAACCCATTGTGCCCAAAACATAGCCTGGCCAGACATAGCAATCAGGGCCAATTGAACTCGCTCGTCGACCGGGGTGCGGTGTACCAGGAAGTATTGCTCAGTCTGGGCCAGCCAAGCAATTGGGTCTGATCCATCGAACAAGGGCAAGTCCATTCGAGGAGAGGCAGTAACTACCACATAACCGAGGGGCGGAGTTGTAGGGCTAATCGGTTTGGATGCCACCGTGGTTGGATCGCCCCCTATGGGGTCAGAGGTCCGTGCGTCGGCCATGAAGGAGTCGACGACGTGTGGTGCTGATCGTGGTGCTGGGGACTCAGCCGTAGGGGCATTGGTGCACATGCTGTCCAGTTTCTCTAGTACTGTGGAAAATAACTGCTCGAAACGCTCCAGTTTCTTATCACTTGCAGCCATCACTGTCGATTGAAGCGTAAGGGCCTCTTGGAACTCGCCCAGTGTCTTCTCTATCGACTCGATTCGCTCTTTCTGATTCATGGAGAAAGAGATCCAGCAGGTCGGACCAATTGATAGAGTGAAGACAATGGGGTAAACAGAAATATATAGAAAAATCCCCAAAACGAGGCCACAGAGAATAAATATCTACCACAACCAAAGTTGCCCAACAATAATGATCCAAAGATAACTCTAACTCTAATGAGACTCATACTTAAATAGACTCAAACCTAAACCCTAACTTAAGCCCCAAGTCATAAGGCCCATGGACTATTTATTTAATCTAAACTAATTAAAAGACTCAACATAAATTAAAGACTACCAATAATAATAAAAGACAATTAATAAAGATGTGTATCACAATGGTACCTTGACTCCGGCGCATATAGTCACATTTGTGGAAGGAAAAATTTGTTCATGGAACTTGATGAATCAACCGGTGGAGATATCACTTTTGGAGACTCTTCAAAATTTAAAGTAAAAGGAAAATGTACGATTTTGTTTCGATCAAAAGATGGAAGCCATCAATTGATTTCCAATGTGTTTTATGTGTCTGCTATAAAAAGTAACATTTTAAGTTTGGAATAATTATTGGAGAAGAGTTATGATATTCATTTGAAAGATAGATGTTTGACAATGAAAGATGATAATGGAAGATTGCTTGCTAAGGTACCTATGACAAAGAATCGAATTTTTTTATTAAACATTCAAAGTGATGCTCCTATGTGTTTGAAATCTTGTTTCAAAGATTCATCTTGGCTTTGGCATATGAGATTTGGGCACTTGAATTTTGATGGGCTGAAAATGATGGGCAAAGGGAGAATGGTGAGAGGATTGCCTTTCATAAGCCATCCTAATAAACTCTGTGAATGATGTCTTTTTGGCAAGCAAGCAAGAAAAAGTTTTCCAAATGAGTCTTTGACGAGGGCTCAAGATCCATTGGAGTTGATACACTCGGATGTGTGCGGACCAATCAAGCCATCATCACTTGGTGAGAATAAATATCTTGTTCTTTTTATTGATGATTACTCTCGAAAAACTTGGGTTTATTTTTTAAAGGCAAAATCGGAGGTGTTTGGAACCTTCAAAATGTTCAAATTAATGGTGGAGAAATGAAGTGGCTATCAAATCAAAGCACTTCGATCAGATAGAGGTGGAGAATTCACATCAAATGAATTCAAGAATTTTTGCGAGGAACATGACATTCATCGTCCCATGACGACTCCATACTCACCACAACAAAATGGAATGGTGGCTAAGAGGAAGAACCGAACTATTCTCAATATGGTGAGGAGTATGTTGAAGAGCAAGAACATGCCAAACAAGTTTTGGGCAGAAGATGTCTCTTGTGCAGTCTACTTGAAGAATCGGTGTCACACCAAAAGTGTTTGTGGTATGACGCCTCAAGAAGCTTGGAGTGGATACAAGCCAAGAGTTTCACACTTGAGGGTGTTTGGAAGCATTGCGTACACGCATGCTCATGCCTAGAAAAGATACTTGGGAGCTAGTATCATTACCTAAAGGCAAAAGTACAATTGGAGTGAAGTAAGTGTACAAAATAAAGAGAAATGCGTAAGACGAGGTTGAAAAATACAAAGTTAGATTGGTTGGGAAGGGGTATAAGGAAAAGGCCAGAATTGACTACGATGAGGTGTTTGCACCCGTTGTTCACCTTGAGACATGCAATTTGGTTGATCATTTCCATTGCAGCTCAAAATCTTTAGAAAATTCATCTAATGGATGTTAAATCCACATTTTTGAATGACTATTTGGAGAAAGAAGTCTACATTGATCAACCTTGGGATTATGTAGTGCCCAACGAAGAAAATAAAGTGCTGGAATTGAAGAAGACTCTTTATGGCTTAAAGCAAGCCCCTCGTGTGACAAAGGAGTTTGAGATGAATGGCATTGGCGTAATGTCCTACTATCTTGGGATTGAAGTGAAGCAACGAAATGATGATATTTTTATATCTCAAGAGGGTTATGCTAGCTAAAGAAATACTTAAGATGTTTAAAATGGAGAAATGCAAGTCGGTTAGCACAACCGTGGAGTGTGGGATTAAGTTGCACTTGGATCAAGATGGTGAAAAAAATAATCCAACATTTTTCAAAAGCCTTGTTGGAAGCTTGAGGTATCTAACTTGTACGAGGCCTGATATTCTTTTTAGCATTAATTGGACTTGTGAGCCGTTACATGAAAGTTCCTACCATTTCAAATTTGAAAGTAGCCAAAAGAATTCTTCGATACATCAAAGTTACAATTAATCATGATATCTTATACGCTTTTTCTGATGAATTTAAACTTGTTGGCTATTGCGATAGCGATTGGGCTGTTGATGCTGATAGTCGTAAAAGTACAACCGGATTCATTCTCTTTATGGGAAATTCAGCTCTTACTTGGAATTCTAAGAAGCAACCTATTGTGACTCTTTCTACTTGTGAGGCAGAGTATGTTGTTGCTACTTCTTGTGTTTATCATGCTATTTGGCTAAGAAGTTTGTTGAAGGATTTGCATTTGTCACAAGAAGATCCGACGGAGATTTATGTTGATAACATGTTTGCAATTGCATTGGCACAAAATCCAATGTTTCATGAAATGAGCAAACATATTGATACTAAGTATCATTTTATTTGAGAGTGCATATCGAAGAAAGAAGTGAAGTTTGAGTACATGAAGTCACAAGATCAAGTTGTCGATATCTTTACAAAATCGTTGAAGTTTGATGTCTTCAAGAAGCTGTGTTTTTCACTTGGAGTAATGAATCTAGTTTAAGAGGGGATGTTAAAATAATAAACTAGATTATTGAATAATATGGAGCAATCTAAAATATCTCTTGGAGTGCTTGGAAATAAATTTGGAGGAGTTTAGAATGTGTCTTATGAGATGTCCATTGAATTGGAATGCGTCTTTCGAGATGTCTATTGAATGTGATTCATGAATATCATTGATTATTGGCTCATGTACTCTCCTATAAATACCCCATGTATTGAGTCATTTGTAATAAGTCAAGTAGAAGAAATAATAAAAATAGTTCCTCCACTCTTGAGTTTGATACTTCTTTTGCTATTTTATGCTCTCTCATTTCTAACACTGGTGAGCAGCATGGAGACCACGACCACCCTGCAGGATTGGGGGACGGGGTTTCGGCTGACAACTAGCTGTGCTTGTTAGGGTTTGTCGAATACAAATCTCCTAGTGGTGGTGTTGTGGTGTTGGATGAGTGGGGCTGGGGGGAATTTGTTGGAAGGGAAGAAGGAGACTGAGTCGAAATTAGGGTTTATGATTAGTTTTGCAGTAGATGTGTGGCATTGGCCCAAGCTGTGAGGAATATGGTGAGTGAGTTTGAGTCGCAGATACATTCGAACCTGCATCAATTTTTAGCTCATTTGTGTATAATTTAATATTCGGATAAAATAAAGAACCTCTTCTTCTATATTATGCAATCTTATTTTTTTATTTCCCTCTCATTGCCCCCACAAAATCCACTAAGTTTTTTCATTTGCAATCTAAATCCATTTTCTAATCTCATTTTTGGTACGATTTTTTGCTTAAATTGAATTTGTATATTAATGAAAATCAGAAAATTATTTAAGAAGTTATTTAGTTTAATTTGAGATGAAGAGTGTTTTGGCATAAGTTCGGTGTATTTTGGTTAATTATAAAAAATCATGAAATCAAATTTAATTTCTAACAAAAGAGGTGATAAAAAATAGGATTAAGTTGCAAAGTGCTACTCATGAACTTTATGGTGAATCAGAGATCAAAAATTATATTAAAAAATATAAAATGAATCGTATTGCAGCTTGGTTTTCTTTTAAACCCTTTAAAATTAAAAGAAAGGCAAAAGTGTGTTTCCACTCAATTTTTTTTCTTACTTTGATAAAGTATCTTCTTTTCTGTACAAATTTTAGGTTTAAAAACAAAATATTCAAATTATTAAAAATGAACACACACTATCAAGTCATAAGTTAAGGTTTATAATGTATAGTTAATTAAATTGCAATAAAGACTATGGGATGATATGATGAGCATGGGTGAATCCGCACTAATTTCACCTTAGATATTATTCCACAGTACGGGAATCGGGAATTGTAATATAGAGATAATTTAAATTTTGATCTTATATGTAAAATACTTTTCATTTTCGAATTCATTTTGCAACTTTGATTTTTTATATTTTAATTTTTTCAATTTCAATTCTTTTTTAATCGAAAGTTTCAAAATTGTTGATAGGATCACTAGAAATTTTGACATGACTGCCAGAAAATCTGACATGACATCTAAATTTCGGTAGTCACATCAGCAATTTTGTAAATTTTGACTAAAAATGATTGAAATTGAAAAATTAAAGGTCAAATAGCCAAAAAAATCTAAACATGTGCTCCTTTTAGTTATTTTAGTCAATCCTTTAAAATTTGTAAATTTATCCATAATTTTGTTAATTAGTTGCAATATTAGTCAATTTTGAATTCAAGTCAAAATTGGATGAAGTGTCACATATGTGGGGCCACATATGTCACGCCTCGTTTTCTTTCATAAAAATATCAGAGTTTTCTTTGTGGGCGTGAAGAAAGAAGGGGAAAAAGACATGCATGAAATAAAACAGAAACCTTTGAAACAGTTTAAAGATATGATTTTACATATACAAATCCTCGGCGTTCAGCCGAAATAAAATGTTTAAAACGTAGCAGCGGAACATCATCAGGATCCATAAAGAAAAGAAGAAGAGTTTATCTTTTACAAACGTGAATTATTAAAACAACGTTTCAACATGAAGTTTTGAAAAGCAAAAAGGGAAAGCTGGATATGGCACCGCCCTCTCTACACATCTCGACTTTCTTCATCTCCTGTAGTGTGAGTACAGGTGGGGGGTGAGTGCGTTGAATACACTCGTGGTGATAATTTCCATGTTCAAACAAATATTAAGTAGTTACACAAATCAATCATAGTATAATGCATAACATATAATTTGGTTCATTAATGGATACCCAATCCATGACTCACTAATGGACACACCACACAGCCTAATGAACACAAAGCCCATGACTCACTAGTGGACACACCACACAGCCTGATGAGCACAAAGTCCATGACTCACTAGTGGACACACCACACAGCCTAATGAGCACAAAGCCCAAAGCACACAAGGTTCAACAGTTTCATAGAATAAGGAAAACTGTAAACATATAAAGTTTAGAGGTTACCCTCACCTTGTCCGGTGGTTACCACGTGAGTAGCGAGTACCAAAGGTCAAGTATCTCGATGCTCAATCCAACTGGTAGCCTACATGAGTTACGGTGTTTCTTAGATTCTTAATAAGTATAATTAAAGCTATAAATGATTTCGGAGAAAGAATGATCGTTAAAGATGCGACGGATCGGAAGATCTAAAGATTGAGGTTGAAGAAACAAGAGTGTAAGTTTCAGTTCAGCAGCTGATAAGAAAGAGGGCGAGATTAGGGTCGCAAAGGAAAAAGAATGAGCTCAATAGGAGTTGAAACGAGCTTGAACGGAGCATTTTAAGGTTGTGGGGTATTTTGGTAATTTTGGTCAAAGGGTTGACTTTGACCGGGACCCCTGACTCTCGGTCAACGACATCTCATTGGCGACGACTTGATGAAAACATTCAAAATGGAACGACGTACGAAAACGCTCGCCGGTGTACACACGACACGCACAACGACTCCTGGCGGGCGCACCGCGCATGCCAGCTCTCGGTAGGTCTCGGCGGCAACGCACGCCAGCACTCGGTAGCTCCCGGCAGTGCGCGCGCCAGCACCCGGCGCCCTTGGCCAGGCTCGACAGGCCTCGGCAACACGCGCTTAGTGCCCGCGCGCGGCGTCCTCGACAGGGCTCGGCCAGGCTCGGCGGCACGCGCCCAGCGCCCGGCATTCTCGGCAACGCGTCCAGCGCGCACACCCGTGCGCGCCCAGCACCCGGCATGCGCACCCAGCCGCGCCCAGCGCTTCTCGACGGACTCGGCAGCACGCGCACCAGCACGGCCAGCGCCCCCCAGCGTGCGCCCAGCAGCCCTCCAGCCACCTGCTGGTGTGGCGGTGCCGGCGGAAATAAAAAGGAAGAGAGAGGAAATAGAAACTTACTTGTTTTCGTCGCTTTCGTTTCGTTCGGAAAAACGATAACTTTTGAAATGAATGAGCCCCTATTTATAGATTTTGAAAAATTACTATTTACCGTTGGAAAGTTACTATTTACAAAAAATATCTAAGTTTACCATTCATTAAAATATTCTTTTTATTTTTTACCATTCATCAAGATTTTACCCTTTTCTTCGCCATTTGATCTACGGGTCTCCGATTGACCTCTAGTTCATTTTTATCTTCTCGTTTTTCCATTACGCATCTAATGGTGAAATAATATTCTATGTTTCGCGAATAAATTATTCTTTAATCTAAAACATGCATTAAACTCGTATCCGAAACACACATAATTAATTAAACAATCAAGAATTAATGCACATATAATATTTCAATTAAGGGTTTAATTATTTAATTAATCAATTATGCTTCGTTTTTGATGTGGGGTGCTACAACATAGATCAAGTTCTACTCCACATCATCAACTATATATCTAATTTATCTCTATCCAAACTCATTGATAATGAAGTTAAATCGTGTCTAGACCCTAATTTTATAATTACACAAAAACTTCTGTGCACCAATTGCACAGAAGTGAAATTCGTGCAATCCATAGATTTATGTTATAAATGTAGTACCTTTATGTACAAATATCCGTACCTTTTAAAATGAAAATGCATAAATGTATTACATTTATAACATAAAAGTACTACATGTATAACATTAAGGTATGGATTGCACGAATTCACTTCTGTGCAATTGGTGCACATAAGTGTTACTCTTATAATTATTGTCTTTTTCTTAGATATTATTTACATGTTTGGGCATTAAGAGTTAAGGCATTCACATGTGTTTTGGGTGACTATTTGCGAGAAGATATGTCGAGGTGGTTCCCATAAGGTGGTGGCAGCCATAGTCGGAGATGTCTAGCGATGGTGGTGGCTCTGATGTTTGTTATCAGATTTGGGCAACACCAGAAGAGCAGTCATGGCTTTGAGAATGATGCTGGAAATTTGGCTTTGAGAATGATGCTGGAATGGGTGTTTGGTGGCTTTGTTATCCTGTAGCCATTCATTTTCTCTTTGTTAGTGTGTATTTCTATGGTTGCCTTGTAGTGGATTGGTGGTGAGCAGACAAGGCGGTTGTTATCTTCATCTACCTTCAATGGTGGTTGTTGGTGGAAGTACTTTCAATGTATTAAAAAAAAGGTAGAAAGGAAAAGAATTAATCATATTTGATGTGTCACAAAATTATGTTTATATGTTTGCCATGTCATTTACAAGTCATTTAATTTTGACTGAAATATTAAGTTGGTTAAAATTACAATTAATTAACAAAATTATGGATAAATTGACAAATTTTAAAGGATTGACCAAAATAACAAAAGGAAGTAATGGTTTGGATTTTTTTGGCTATTTGGCCAAAATTAAAACATAGATGAACAAAATTGGAAAACAAATACTTGGTTATCAAAAATGGAAAGTGTCTTGCTTACATAACCAATATTAAAATTAACCATTGTAATATATATCAAAGTTTTAAAAAAATGACAATTATTGTTTCCTTATTTTTTCAGACTGTGTCACATCATGTCACATATCATGTGTCAGGGACTAAAAAATCGGGAGAAGTCGGCGATATGTCGGTGAAATCTCGGCGAACGGAGGGGTCCGACAGAGATATCGCAGCTTTTTTTTCGTTAGAATATCGTCGAAAAATCGTCGAGAAATTGGCAAAAATCGTCGATTTATTGAAGTCGAAGATACCGGTGTAGTTTTCTGCCAGAAATGGCCGATTTATCGCCGAGAAATCGACAATTTGTCACCAAAAAATCAGCGATAAATCGAAGCGTCGTTTGGTTGTTGTGTGATTTTAGAGACCTGTTGGCGGGCGACAGTAGCCGACGGTGACGGAAACAATGGCGGCGACGGCAAATCCCAGAAGAAGAAGAAGAAATTAAGATGATAAGAAAAATAAAGGGGATGATATATATATATATATATATATATATATATATATATATGAGTGTTGATTCAGGCACGCACCTAAAGAATGCGCACCGTGCGCACTTCTTTAAGATTTCTTTTTTTTTAATTTTTAATATATCATATTATTTCTTTTCTCACGCTACCCTCCACATACGATATCTTTAAGATTTCTTTTTTTTTTTCTCTAATTTTTCATATCTCATATTATTTATTTTCTCACGCTACCCCTCCACATACGATATTCTCATCTCACACATAAACATAACACATAATCAACCTATACAATTTGCATCCCACATATCAACATAAATCTTCTTCTTAATTCTCATCTCACAGTACACGAACATATACAATTTGCATCCTACATATCAACAGAAATCATCTTCTCATCTCATCCTACATATCAACAGAAATCATCTTCTCATCTCACAGATGCTACACCATGAAAATATTTGGTTATCATCAAAAGTCATTTGTTAAAAATTACAAAATATGAATTGGTTAATAAATAGCCCACAATTAAAGAAAAGAACGAAAGATATTCAATTAGTCAATTCTCAAGAAAAATCATAATCAACGTTCAATAAATCCTCAAAATGAATAATAAAAATTGAAATATGAATTAAGTAACAAAGAGAATAAATTCTCAACAAATCCTTAAAATCGACAAATCAAATCCTCAAACTCAACAAATCCTTAAAATCAAGGAATCATATCCTCCAACTCAATCATCAATTATCAAGAAGTCTTCAATCAATTCCCAAAATCCCAAGTCTCTTTCATTACTTGTCTTGTGCGTCGTCAAATATAATGGATCTACACATGTAAGAAAAAATTAAAACAAATCAGTACCATAATTTTTTTAAATGTAAAAACTTTCAAAAAACATAAGAAAATATTATACCATTCCAAGGATGTGGTACAATTTCTCCTGTCATGTCCACTAATCCCACAACCATGACAAACTCTTGCTTTTGAAATTGTTTTTTCCTTAGATAATTTATACCTTTTACCACATCCTTTTGCTCTCACTTGTGAAGGGTCATTAATCTCAGGCATATTCTTTTCTCGTATAGAAGATCGTTGCGCTCTTTCACCAATATTCATTTTCTTTATATCATTGTACACATGTTCTAATTGTTGCATTAGCAAGTTAGAACCATCTTCAGTGAGACATGCACCATCTACTACAATAGAAGCCATTTGTGATAATTTTGAATGTCTTGTCAGAAGAGATTTATTATGAACATCACAAATGTCAGCACCATGATTATCATTCACTCTTCCACTCTTTGCACTTACTGTCCATCTTGGTAGAATATATGTAGATGGAAGTTCAAATATCTGTTTCACACGAAAATATGCCAAAATGTGTCTACAAACAATTCCTTTGAACTCAAATTGTAGTTAATTCCTTTGAACTCAAATTGTAGACAACTACATGTTAATGCATTTGAACTCTTGGTGTATGTAAGCTCCCGTTGTCTTGATGTTGAACTTGTTTCAGCTCTTAATATGGTATAGATTGTTTGCAACTCATCATCACATTTCAAATTCACAAAATAAGCATGACTTTGACACATTTCTTCTTGAAAAAAGTTAAAACTTTTCCTTGTGTATATCTTTGCCATTTGTGCTTCCATTGGCCAAAGTGTCTTCAGTGTTGGTTGCTCGTTAATATCAGCATGATCAGCTTCTAATTCTTTATGTCGTTGATGTCTAAGAGCTCTATTAAATCGTGTGATAAAATCCATCAATGAATTTTTGGCTGACAAAATTTAGTTAACGTTGAAAATCTTAGAATTTCAACTAATATCTCACCCAAATCAATAGAAAACATAAAAAAAATGATAATAATATCTCACCCAAATTAATTGAAAACATAAAAAAAAATATAATGAAATTTAGAAAAATATATTGACAAAAGTTCTCAGAAGCAACGAGAGAGAAAGTCTCACCTTCAAAATTGATGTGAATTGTTAAGAAGGTTTATGTTGATGAGGGTTAGGTTTATGTTTGAGATGAGAACTGATAAGAAAGTATATGAAGATGTTGATGAGGGTTATGTCTTCCGTATATAAAGTGGTAGGGTGAGAAAAAATTATGTGTATAATAATATAAAATATTAAAAATTACATTGATTATGAGAATTGAGAAGAAGATTTATGTTGATACGTGGATGCAAATTGTATATGTTGATTATGTGTTATGTCTATGTGTGAGATCAGAATATCGTATGTGGAGGGGTAGCGTGAGAAAAGAAATAATATGAGATATGAAAAATTAGAAAAAAAAAAATCTTAAAGATATTGTATGTGGAGGGGAAGCGTGAAAAAAGAAATAATATAATATATTAAAAAAATTTTAAAAAAAATCTTAAAGATATCGTATGTGGAGGGGTAGCGTGAGAAAAGAAATAATATGATATATTAAAAATTTAAAAAAAAAATATGTTAAAGAAGTGCGCACGGTGCGCATTCTTTAGGTGCGTACCTGATGAACACTCTATATATATATATATATATATATATATATATATATATATATATATATATATATCTAAATGGCAGAGTTGATATTAAGAGGCAAGTTTGGGGGTTGGGTTAATTACGCCCTTGTGTATACTTACGTGCCTCTTTTTCCCATTTCTTCTGGTATTTTTTTGTTTTTGTTTTCTGTGGATAATATCTTGGAACCATTACTAAATTATACTCTTAGGTATGACGTAGTTACATAAAAATTTAATAATATTTGTGAGTTTTAAATATCTATTTTGACACATGATTTTATTTGAAAATATAATTTTAGGAAACCTAGAACTAAAATAGGATAATAATTTATATAATAAATTATTTTTAAATTTGTTGTAAATATATCTTTTTATTTGAAATTTAAGTTCAATATATGTATTAATGTTATTTATAATATTATATAAAGTACTAGATATATTTTTCAATTTTTTTTCAAATTTTTTCAATTTTTTGCTCAAAAACCGATATATCCACCAATATCGATATATCCGTCAATATATCCGTAAAATCAAGGTACCGATATATCCGTCGATACAGATATTTTAGTCCTTGGTCATTACTGGATGGACACAACTGTGAATCACGTCAGTAGAACAACTAGAATTACTGGAGAGACCCTTTATGTTCTACGTGTATGATAGAGTGAGTTTATGTGAAACTGTCTCATAAATCATGTTACATGAAACGGGCCAATCCACAACCTACACTTCACAATTCATATATAAATCATATATAAAAATGTGAAAATAAGTTTGATTTGTGGGTAAAATGAATTTGTCTCATGGAAACTATTCGAGAAATATTCACACACAAGTTTTTGTGGATATGATATTTGTGCGATCCTGTCATGAGATTGATCAATTCACATGATTCATATAAAATAAAGTCTGAATGTGTTCGAATTGTGTATACTTGTATGTAGTGGACTCCGTTGGACTCCATCACAAATTTATATCCATGAGACAATCACATGTAGATTATTCTTTTACCAGTGGGATTTTATGAAGATGAATAGAAATATATATATATATATATATATATATATATATATATATATATTACATTACATTACACACTATATAAGTATGAATGTTTCGTCTATTTTTCATAATGCCAATTTTAACCCTCCAACATAATTAAATCAAATCAAATTAAATTAGAGTCCTAATGAAAGAAAACTCTTTATTAGGGATAATAACATAAATTAATATTTATTTTATTTTTCTATTTGATTATAAAAAACAAGAGTCCTTTATATTTCAAACTCTTCTTAAAAAAATTACATGTTTTGATTATTTTTATTTTGTAATCTTGAACATTTTGAATCTTAAACTAAAATTAGTCTTATATTAATATATATTTAAAGAGCTTTTCAATGATATATTATAAGCATATTTTTTTTTGACGCATTATAAGCATATTTTTGAATAATATCAATTTATACGAAAATTAATATACATCCAATTCTTTAAAATTCAATGAAAATTTTAATTTAATTTGATTTAATATGAAGGTGATACCAATAATTGAAATATTGAATTGGAAGATATAATGGATTATTAAAAGAAAAATAAATATTTAGTTTATATATAAAATCGAAGACATGGGGAATTCTTATTGGTAAACACAACATATTTTAGAAATTATTGTGTATTTTATCTCTATCATTTATTGTAAATTTTGTTTTTCCTCATGAGGTAATACTCGTAATACACTTTCCATTTAGAAAAATAAAAATAGAATAAAATACATGAATGATGTCTTATGTCCTGCGATTACTTTAAAATAGATTAAACACTAATTAATATAGAGGATATCGTATATGACACATTTTTTTATGCGCGTTTGATTTAGGCACATTTAGTCGTCTACATACTTTACATGATATCTTCCGTTAAATACTAAGTGATATTAAAAACTTAGTCTCTTTTATATTTCATATAAATAATTAGGTTGAAATCAATTTTTATTTATTTATTTAAAATAATTGACAACAACAATGGTGATTGTTTTCTATGTTGGTTATAATTGATCACATGATTAATATTAAGACCTTTTTTTATGATATTCAGAAAGTATATATATTTGTCTAATCTTAATGTTGTCATTTATAATCAAACCAAGTCAAATGATGTATCAGAAGATATTTTTTTTCAGCTATTTACATGAGTGTATCAATCAAAGTGCCACGAAAGAGAAAATCGAATAAAAAACATTTTAAAAGAGGGAGTGAGATTGAGCATTGATCAAAGGAAAGAAAAATCGATAAAGTAAGTTCTTTTTGTAGGTTATGATTATTTTAGAGAGTAATTGTATGAATGGATTTTGTAGGATATAAATAAATATTTTCATTTTTTTAAGGAGGTCATTCTTTAAATATTGGATGGTGGAGATAAATAATGGAGTTGTAATCAAAACTTCCATTAACAAAATTTTGACTTAATTATGAAACAAATTTATTATAACTCTAATTTAAAATCCTAACTAATGCTTAGTAAATTAAAGTCCTAATTAAAAAAAATTCTCCATATCTAATTTAATTAGAATTTCATTAGGACTTTAATTTAGAGTCCTAATGAAGGAAAACTCTTTATATCTAATTGCATTAGAAGTTTATTAGGATACTAATTTAATATGAACACATTATATATATATGACATATTTGTATTACTTATACAACAACATAATAAGTATCATTGATAAGAGCACGATCATATTACGATTATCTCATCAAGGTTTTCATCCTAATGAAAGAAAACTCTTAATTAGGGAAAGTAACATAATTTAATATTTATTTTATTTTTCTATTTGATTATAAAAAATAAGAGTCCTTTATATTTCAAACTCTTCTTAAAAAATTTACATGTTTTGATTATTTTTATTTTGTAATCTTGAACATTTTGAATCTTAAACTAAAATTAGTCTTATATTAATATATATTTAAAGAGCTTTTCAATGATATACTATAAGCATATTTTTGAATAATATCAATTTATAAAAAAATTAATATACAACCAATTCTTTAAAATTCAATGACAAATTTAATTTAATTTGATTTAATATGAAGGTGACATCAATAATTGAAAGGATTTAGTTGAGAATTGAAATATTGAATTGGAAGATATAATGGATTATTAAAAGAAAAAAAAATTAGTTTATATATGAAATTGAAGACATAGGGAATTCTTATCAGTTACAGAAAGTGATATTAAATAATTTGTCTCTTTTATATTTCAAATAAACAATTAGGTTGAAATCGATTTTTATTTATTTATTTAAAATAATAATTGACAACAACAGTGATGATTGTTTTCTATGTTGGTTATAATTGATAACATGATTAATATTAAGACCTTTTTTATGAAATTCAGAAAGTATATATATTTGTCTAATCTTAATGTTGCCATTTATAATCAAACCAAGTAAAATGATGTAACATAAGATATTTTTTTCCAGCTATTTACATGAGTGTATCAATCAAAGTGCCACGAAAGAGAAAATCGAATAAAAAACATTTTAAAAGAGGGAGTGAGATTGAGCAATGATCAAAGGAAAGAAAAATCGATAAATTAAGTTCTTTTTATAGGTTGTATGATTATTTTAGAGAGTAATTGTATGAATGGATTTTGTAGGATGTAAATAAATATTTTCATTTTTTTAAGGAGGTCATTTTTTAAATATTGGATGGTAGAGATAAATAATGGAGTTGTAATCAAAACTTCCATTAACAAAATTTTGACTTAATTATGAAACCAATTTATTATAACTCTAATTTAAAATCCTAACTAATGCTTAGTAAATTAAAGTCCTAATTAAAAAAAAATTCTCCATATCTAATTTAATTAGAATTTCATTAGGACTTTAATTCAGAGTTCTAATTAAGGAAAACTCTTTATATCTAATTGCATTAGAAGTTTATTAGGATACTAATTTAATATGAACACATTATATATATATATATATATATATATATGACATATTTGTATTACTTATACAACAACATAATAAGTATCATTGATAAGAGCATGATCATATTACGATTATCTCATCAAGGTTTTCATCCTAATGAAAGAAAACTCTTAATTAGGGATAGTAACATAATTTAATATTTATTTTATTTTTCTATTTGATTATAAAAAAACAAGTCTTTTATATTTCAAACTCTTTTTAAAAAAATTACATGTCTTGATTATTTTTATTTTGTAATCTTGAACATTTTGAATCTTAAACTAAAATTAGTCTTATATTAATATATATTTAAAGAGCTTTTCAATGATATATTATAAGAATATTTTTGAATAATATCAATTTATACAAAAATTAATATACATCCAATTTTTTAAAATTCAATGACAAATTTAATTTAATTTGATTTAATATGAAGGTGACATCAATAATTGAAAGGATTTAGTTGAGAATTGAAATATTGAATTGGAAGATATAATGGATTATTAAAAGAAAAAAAAATTAGTTTAATATATATGAAATGTTAGGGGAACATAAACTAAAAAAAATGCCAAGTTGAATTCATTGTGGAGCAACAAGATTTGAGTATAAACCTCCCACGTTTTGTTGTGATAATGGAAAAGTTAAACTTGCAGTTTCAGAAGTTTCAGAGAAATTGTACGAACTATACACTTCTCAATCGGAAGAATCTGTTGATTTTCGGAAAAATATACTTTCATACAATTCCATATTCTCATTCACTTCATTTAAAATTAAATTGGATAAAGAGCTTGTTTCAGCAAGACGAGGAGTTTTCACTCTTAGAGTACAATGAATGATTTATCACAATCTCCCAAGTTTGATTCTTAATGAAAACAAACCAGCTAATTTTCAGTTATATTTTTTTGATACTGAAAATGAAACTGCGAATATAATGTGCCTTAATTCACATGTTGTAGTGTCCCGGACCAAAAACAAAGAATAATTGAGTAATTAAATATTAAACCCTTAAATTTGAATATGTTATGTGCGTTAATTTCTGATTGTTTAATTAATTATGTGCGTTTCAGATACATGTTTAATGCATGTTTTAGATGGAAGAAAAATTTATTCATGAAACCTAGAATATTATTTTACCATGAGATTCGTATTGGAAATACGAGAACATAGAGATGAACTAGAGGTCAATCAGAGACCCGTAGCTCAATTGGCGAAGAAAATAGTAAAATCTTGATGAACGGTAAATATAATAAGAATATTTTAATGAAAAGTAACTTAGATATTTTTGGTAAATAATAATTTTCCAACGGTAAAAAATAAGTTTTCAAAATCTATAAATAGGGGCTCATTCAATTCAAAACTTAACGTTTTTCCGAACGAGCCGAAAGCGACGAAAACAAGTAAGTTTCTCTCTCCTCTCTCTTCTTTTTTTTCCGACCACTGCCACCGGAGCGCCGCCGCTGCCGGAGTTCGCCAGAAAATTTCAACGTTATCAGTTTTCACCGATTTTCACACAAATCGTAGCCCTCAACAAGACGAGTCTAGGACAGTTTCCGGAATTCAATTCTGAGTTTCCGTTCGCCGGAAAACAGTGAAAAACCGTCTCCAAACCCTAAACCCTAGTTCATGACCCCTTTTTCTCTCTCCCGTTTCTCTCTAATTTCTTAAAGAGAAAGACGGGGTGTTGGAGAAGAGGTTGGATTGGTTTTGGGGTGGTAACCGGTGCCGGAAAGTCACCGGCCGGAGTTGGAAAGGTTGGGGTTGGTTTTGCGAGTGTGGTGACGAAGGAAGTTTGGGGGCTGTTTTGGAGTACTGTTCATGCCGGAATCCGGCGAGGGATGGCCGGAGGGGGTAGCCGGCGGTGCAGGCTTTCCGGTGGACAAGGCGGGCGGAGCACAGGGCGGCGCTGCCGCAGCGGGTGGTGTCGGGAAGTGGGCTGGTCGAGCAGCTGGTGCCCAGGCGAGCTGGGTGTGCTGGCCGCGCGCGGGGTGCGCGCTGGCTGCCGAGAAAACTCGGCAGCTGCCGAGGCAGACACGCAGGTGCGGGCATGGGCGCGGACGCGTGAGTGCACGGCGGATGCTGCCGAGCTACCGAGAAAACTCGGCAGCTGCCGAGATCGGGTGCGCGCTAGGGCAAGTGCGCACACGCGGTGCGTGCGCCGGGCGAGCGCCGTGTGCGCCGAATGCACACCGTTGAGCATTTTCACACGTCGTTCCATTCCGAATGTTTTTATCGAGTTGTCGGGAGTCAGGGTTCCCGGTCAAAGTCAACCCTTAACCAAAATTACCAAAATACCCCTCAATCTTAAAACGCTCCGTTTAAGCTCGTTTCAACTCCGATCGAGCTCATTCTTTTTTCGTAGCGATCCAAATTTCATTCTCTTTCATCTCAGCCCTATAAACTGATCTTTCCCTCTCATTTTCTCACCCTCAACTTCTCGATTTATCGATCCGTCTCGTCTCTATCGAACGATTCCTCTCCGTGGCTGTTTTTTTATATATCTTTAAATATAAGTTGTAAGCGTATTAAGAATCTAAGAAATATTATAAAATTGTGTAGGCTATCCATTGGATTAATATCAGTTGGATTGGGAATAATATATCAAGTCTGAGATACTAGCGACTCACGTGGTAACCACCGAACAAGGTGGGGGTAACTTCTAAATCTTTATTTGGTTACTGTTTTCCATATTGAAGTCAGTGTGGTTAATACTACTTGCTGTGAGTATATATTTACTGTGCCATACTTTATATTGTGAACGGGCTGCGGTCCACTCTGATAAGCAACGGTACAGGATACCGTTTAATAAGATAAGACGGAGAAAACCCGCACTTATATTGTGAAAGGGCTGCGGTCCACTTTGATCATGCATTATTTTTCCTCTAGCTTACTTCTACTACTCTCACCAACGGTACAGGTTACCGTTTAATAGGATAAGATGGGGAAAACCCGCACCTATCTGTCCCCTACCATTTCTAATGTCTGCTGTGCATTTATGTGTTGTGCTCTGTGTTATATTATACACATGTTGTATTTTAATACCTGTAAATTGATAAAGATGTGGATTTTTCTCCCACGAGTGTATTCAACGCACTCACCCCTATTTTGTAACTCACGTTACAGGTAATGACGAGCATGATGAACCCTAGAGTCAGAGAGATGGTCGTGCCTTGTCTAGCTCTTTTGGTCTTAACTCTGATGTCCCTTATCTATTAAACAATGTTTTTTTGAAACACGTTTTGTAAAGTACATTCTTGTATTGTTTTGGTTTGATGGATCCTGATGAAATTTTCCGCTGCAAATGTTAAAGTTTTATTTATTTCGGCTAGATGGCGAGGATTTGTATTTGTAAAATTTTCTCCTATCTCTTCCAAAGGTTTTCTGTTTTATTTCATGCATGTCTTTTCCTCTTTCTTTCTTCACGCCCACAAAGAAAACTCTGATATTTTATGAAAAGAAAACGGGTCGTGACAAGTGGTATCAGAGCAACATTCTACCCCTTTTGGTAACTTGCTCAAACTTGTTCTATAAAGAGAAAATGAGTTCGAAAACGTGTTTTGAAGGTGAAAAACCTTTATGAAAGATATAACATAGGCACCATCCTCTCTTTATAGATGTCTCTCCCTGATCATGGAACCTGATAAAAGAGTGTTTATCTGTTATGTGTTGCATGTTATGTGTTGCCTATCATGCGTTATCTTGTTAAGTACGATATAAATTGTTTAAGTATGACGGGGTATTACGAATATTGTTCCACGATTAAAAGATCTTTTAAAAACCTCTTGATGTCACCACAATCAACACACTGCTTTGAGTCACCACCACAAAGTCGCTGACTGCAGTAGCGTGAGCTTGTGTGCGAGTATGGTCGTACGCAGGAGTTGATATTGTGTGACTGATAACAGGGTGTACCAGTGAGTGGATTTTCTCAGTTCGTGGTTACGATATGTAAAACCCCTGTCAATACTCGAGGTCTGTAAAGACCATGTGAGAATGCTTTTGATAAGCTCATATTCGAGGTCTGTGAAGACCATGTGAGGATGCTTGTGATAAGCTCCAATATGTATTGCATATGATATACTTGTTTGGTTGGTTTTGCGAGTTGAGTATACGTTGTCATATATGACAATATCATGCTAACTTGATAAATGAATAATAGAGAATCTATTGAGGTTATAAACAAAATATGGAATAAGGTTGTTGGTACCATGTTACCTATTGTTTGTTTATCTGTTTGTATTTATAATCTTATTTTTGGACTACGCGGGGTAGATCCTAAGGGTTAGTTTCTGTATGTCGTCTTAAGAACGATATGCCATGAGGTCGATCGCGTAAAGACCAACTGTTGATGGAGAATTCACTTGAACACGATGTGGACGCCATGAGAAGAGGTTCGATATCAATGTCCATTGAGAGGGACTTGACTCGACAATTAGAGACCACCCATGTTACGTTGCCGTCATCGTCAGGAGATAATACGATTTTGATAATCGAGCAATTTCGACGTTTACATCCACCTACCTTCAACGGGAAAGGAGAACCGATCGAAGCTGAAGAGTGGCTGAGATCGTTAGATCGATTCTTTGGACATTTGGCATGCACAGAAGAACAGAAAATCACTTGTGCCGCGTTACAACTCACCGAGGAAGCCAGCTACTGGTGGGAATCATACGAAGTGACTCTGTCACCAGAATTTAAGAGTATTATGACCTGGGAAGTTTTCAAAGAGGTGGTTAGATAGAATTTCCTGCCTCAGTCGTACCATGACCAAAATGTAGCAAATTTTATACATATTCGTCAAGAAATCGACTCTGTAGAAGAGTATGTGAAGAGATTCAACCAACTAAGTAGATATGCTCTCCATCTGGTGGATACAGATGCCAAGAAGGCCAGATATTTTGAGAGAGGTCTTCGTTTGGAGATTAGCTCCATCCTGGCTGGCCAAGGAGCAGTATCTTATGCCAAGATGGTCGAGAGAGCTAAAGAGATCGCTTCTCTTCACCACCTGGACGTGGCTCCACCCAAGGGAATTGAAGTAGCAATAGGAAAAGGAAAGTGGATCGGTCCGAGTTAGAGTTTTAGTCCAGACAAGTTTCCCAGGACTATTACTACTCACTTCTCCCCACTCCCAGACTGGGAAACCCATGTGCTACATGTGGGAGAATACATGTGGGATCGTGCTAGCAAGAGATACGGAGTTGCTAGTGGTGTGGAGTGCGAGGACACATCTCAACTAACTGTTCGAAATCTAGAAAATCGCTAGCTACAACACCAAACTGCTACAGTTGTGGAAAACCGGGACACATTGCGGTTAATTGTTATAAGTCCGATAACTCAGTATCGACGACATCAAATTTAAAACCAGAGCCAGATAGGACTCAGGCCTACGCTCTTACTCGCTCAGAGACCATCGAGAAATAGATTATGAAAGATGAACCTTTAGTACTATAAATATGTAAATAGATATGTAGTGGCTCTCACCTAGTGGTAGTATACATAATCCTTTTGTATAATGTACGAACGATCCGTCTTTGGCTTTTGCATATGATATACCAGTTTATCTTTTTCTATTCGATAGAATCCACATTTACTTATCTTCCCGCATTTTGTGTTGATTTCTTCACCTATAGTATTGATGTGACACTGGACCGGTTGAAGCATAAGGACGGTAGGATAGTTATCAAAACCCTAGAGGTTGGTATATCTTCAGGAAAGACGATGAAAACGAAACACCTGCGTCGTCACCTAAAGATCACTTTTAAAGATAGGATCCTTCTAGTTGATCTCCGTGCACTGGAGATTAAGGGTTTTGATATAATTCTGGGAATGAACTGGCTAAAGTCCAATCATACAGTGATCAAGTGTCAGGCGAGGGAAATAATCCTTCAAACCATTGGGGAACCAGAGTTCACCTTCCACGGGACACGAGTCAAAGTTGACTTGAGAATTATATCGGCCATGAAAGCAACCGAGATGCTTAGCAAAGAAAATTGCGAAACTTGGTGGTCAACGTGGTAAATCCCGAGCAGGGATCGATACTTGGACGTCTTTCCAGAGGACTTACTTGGTCTTCCGCCAGATAGACAGGTGACCTTCGGGATCGATCTCATACCCGAATCAGCACCAGTATTGAAAGCTCCTTATCAAAGTGGCGCAGCGGAAGCGTGGTGGGCCCATAACCCACAAGTCCCAGATTTTTGGACCAAGGTTTCATTAGACCAAGCGTGTCGCCTTAGGAAAGCTCCAACACTCTTTGTGGAGGAGAATGATGGAAGCTTTCGAATGTATATTGATTACCGAGAGCTGAACAAGTGGATAATAAAGAACAAGTATCCCCTGCCTCGAATTGAAATATCTCTTAGAACAATTAAGAGGTGTCAGGGTGTTCTTGAAGATTGACTTAGTGTCTGAATATTACCAGATGAAAGTCAAAGATGCGGATATATCTAAGACAGAATTCAGGACGAGATATGGCTACTATGAGTTGTAGAAATGCCATTCGGATTTAGCAATGCTCCAACTACCTTTAGAATTTGATGAATCGCGTCATCCATTCCTATTTTGATCATTTCGTCATCATATTACCAATGACATTCTTATCTTTTCGTACGATAGAACGCATTACGTATAGTATCATAGGAATGCGTTAGTAATTCTACGAAAGAAGTTACGCATGCAGCAAATTTCTTCTGTTGAATGCAACAACTTTTCCCTGATTTCTTCAACTCTCTTTCTCTCACTCTTCTTTACCTTTATCGAAAACATACTTACTTTATTGACTAAGATATACAACTCCCAACACCAACTGCTTCCCACTCTACTCCACAAGTAAAACGATGAAAACAAGAAGTAGATGGGATGAATATTACAATAATCAGTACGCTGAGTTGAGAAAGAAGAGGAATGGAGGAAATGGTAAGACCAGTGGGAAAGATAGACTAGAGTTTAAGATACGTAGCTTCAGAGAATATCAGAATATCTTGGGATGTTAAATAGGCTAATGATAGAAATTCGTATAACCCCTACATGACAGATGAATAGGATTTATGTTACCGCTAGGATGTGAATACCGGGTTGTAGAAACGCACAAGGAGAAACTTCGACGTCGTTTTCACGAGAGGATGGTGACAGTTGATAGGACGGTGGGTGAGCTTATACAATCATCGATAGTTTTTTCACCCTTTGCCGACTTCGGAAACATGATAACGACAATACTGGAGCTGTGGGGTTGACACGGCCTTCCGACTGCTCCTGAACCGAAACCCTATGATACATCCAGTAGTAGTTCTGAGTCGAAGGAGATGTTGAGGGCATGCATTTTAGATTTTCCCGAGAGCAGGAAGGACCCCCTGTGCTCGATGGAGTTTGCCTACAACAACAATTACCAATCGATAATTGGTATGACACCTTATGAAACTCTCTACAGAAAGAAGTGTTATTCACCCATTTATTGAGACGAAGTGGGTGAAAAGAAAAAAATTGGGGCCTGAATTGGTAGATCAAACGGTCTAGGTGATAAAGAAAGGTTCGAGAAGGAATTGGGTAACTCAGGACTGACAGAAGTTCTAAACATTGAACTTAGCTAAATATTCGGTCTCCGTAATGTAGGCTTATAACCCGAGTGGGGATGTTAAAGTGATTGAACGTTAGGCCGACCCAGCTAACTAGGCCGAGTGGTTTGTATTGCTAGCCTGCTCGCTCCAAGTATGGAGTTGGAGCAAACGGCCCAAGCAAAGGCATGGACTACGTGTCTTCTAGAGTGGAGGGCACCGCGCCAAGTTGGCTTCCCAGAGCAGCAATAGCTCCACTCTCTTCGCAGTGAAAGAATAACGGGCAACAGATCCCTCGAGTTCCTTGATGAGAAATGGAAAGAACGAAACAACACGAGAATAAGAGGATAAGATTCTGGCAACATAGTCAATCGTGTCATTTCTTAGTACACGTTTAATTTTGAAAACGAAATCCTAGCTAAGTATCTAGCATCTCTGTTCTTGGTGTACGTCGAATTTCGAGGACGAAATTTTTTAAGGGGTAAGGGATGTAGCGCCCCGGACCAAAAAACAAAGAATAATTGAGTAATTAAATATTAAACCCTTAAATTTGAATATGTTATGTGCATTAATTTCCGATTGTTTAATTAATTATGTACGTTTCAAATACATGTTTAATGCATGTTTTAGATGGAAGGAAAATTTATTCACGAAACCTAGAATATTATTTCAGCATGAGATTTGTATCAGAAATACGAGAACATAGAGATGAACTAGAGGTCAATCGGAGACCCGTAGCTCAATTGGCGAAGAAAAGAGTAAAATCTTGACAAACGGTAAAAATAATAAGAATATTTTAATGAAAGGTAACTTAGATATTTTTGGTAAATAGTAATTTTCTAACGATAAAAAGTAAGTTTTCAAAATCTATAAATAGGGGTTCATTCAATTCAAAACAAGTAAGTTTCTCTCTCCTCTCTCTTCTTTTTTTTCCGACCGCCGGAGCGCTGCTGCTGCCGGAGTTCGTCGGAAATTTTCAACGTAATCGGTTTTTGCCGATTTTAGCACAAATCATAGCCCTCGACGAGCCGAGTCAAGGACAGTTTTCGAAATTCAATTCCGAGTTTCCGTTCACCGGAAAACGGTGAAAAACCGTCTCCAAACCCTAAACCCAAGTTCATGACCCCTTTTTCTCTCTCCCGTTTCTCTCTCATTTCTTGGAGGTTTTGGTTCTTTTCTTTTGCTGGAGAAAGACGGGGTGTTGGAGAAGAGGTTGGGTCAGTTTTGGGGTGGTGACCGGCGCCGAAAAGTCGTCGGCTAGAGTTGGAAAGGTTGGGGTTGGGGTTGGTTTTGCGAGTGTGGTGATGAAGGAAGTTTGGGGGCTGTTTTGGAGTACTGTTCATGCCGGAATCCGGCGAAGGATTGCCGGAGAGGGTAGCCGGCGGTGCAGGCTTTCTGGTGGACAAGATGGCTGGAGCACAAGGCGGCGCCGCCACAGCGAGTGGCGCTGGGAAGTGGGCTAGTCGAGCAGCTGGTGTCTAGGCGAGCTGGGCACAGTGGTGCGCGCAAGGTGCGCTGGCCGCGCGCAGGGTGCCGAGAAAACTCGGTAGCTGCCGAGGCGGGCACGCAGGTGTGTAGGCGTGGGCGCGCGAGTGCGCGACGGATGATGCCGAGCTGCCGAGAAAACTCGGCAGCTCCCGAGATCGGGTGCGCGCTAGGCGCGCGATGCGCGCGCCAGGGCGAGTGCGCGCACGCCGGGCAAGCGACGTATGCACCGGATGCGTACCGTCGAGTGTTTTCACACGTCGTTCCATTCCGGATATTTTTATCGAGTCGTCGGGAGTCGGGGTCCCGATCAAAGTCAACCTTTGACAAAAATTACCAAAATACCCCTCAATCTTAAAACGCTCCGTTTAAGCTCGTTCCAACTCCGATCGAGCTCATTCTTTTTTCGTAGCGATCCAAATTTCATTCTCTTTCATCTAAGCCCTATAAATTGATCTTTCCATTATCGCCGCGGCGGGTGGCGCTAGGAAGTGGGCTAGTCGAGCAGTTGGTGCCTAGGCGAGTTGGGCGCGCTGGCCGCGCGCGGGGTGCCGAGCAAACTCGGTAGCTGCCGAAGCAGGCACAAAGGTGTGCGGGCATGGGCACGCGAGTGCGCGGCGGATGATGCCGGCAGCTCCCAAGATCGGGTGCGTGCTAGGCGCGCGATGCGCGCGCCAGGGCGAGTGCACGCACGCCGGGCAAGCGCCGAATGCGTACCGTCGAGTGTTTTCACACGTTGTTCCATTCCGGATGTTTTTATCGAGTCGTCGGGAGTCGGGGTCCCGGTCAAAGTCAACCTTTGACCAAAATTACCAAAATACCCCTCAATTTTAAAACGCTCTGTTTAAGCTCGTTTCAACTCCGATCGAGCTCATTCTTTTTTCGTAGCGATCCAAATTTCATTCTCTTTCATCTCAGCCCTATAAATTGATCTGTCCATCTCGTTTTCTCAACCTCAACTTCTCGATTTATCGATCCATCTCGTCTCTATCGAACGATTCCTCTCCGCGGCTGTTTTTTTATATATCTTTAAATATAAGTTGTAAGCGTATTAAGAATCTAAGAAATGTTATCCATTGGATTACTATCAGTTGGATTGAGAATCAAGATATCAAGTCTGAGATACTAGCGACTCACGTGGTAACCACCGAACAAGGTGGGGGTAACTTCTAAATCTTTATCTGTTTACTGTTTTCCATATTGAAGTCGGTGTGGTTAATACTACTTGCTATGAGTATATATTTGTTTTGCCATACTTTATATTGTGAACGGACTACGGTCCATAGGATACCGTTTAATAGGATAAGACGGGGAAAACCCGCACCTATATTGTGAAAAGGTTGCGGTCCACTCTGATCATGCATTTTTGTCCTCTGGCTTACTTCTACTATTCTCACCAACGGTACAGGTTACCATTTAATAGGATAAGACGGGGAAAACCCGCACCTATTTGTCCCCTACCATTTCTAATGTCTGCTGTGCATTTACGTGTTGTGCTCCGTGTTATATTATACACATGTTGTATTTTAATACCTGTAAATTGATAAAGATGTGGATTTTTCTCCCACGAGTGTATTCAACGCACTCACCCCTATTTTGTAACTCACGTTACAAGTAATGACGAGCATGATGAACCCTAGAGTCAGAGAGATGGTCGTGCCTTGTCTAGCTCTTTTGGTCTTAACTCTGATGTCCCTTATCTATTAAACAATGTTTTTTTGAAACACGTTTTGTAAAGTACATTCTTGTATTGTTTTGGTTTGATGGATCCTGATGAAATTTTCCGCTGCAAATGTTAAAGTTTTATTTATTTCGGCCAGATGCCGAGGATTTTTATTTGTAAAATCTTCTTCTATCTCTTCCAAAGGTTTTCTGTTTTATTTCATGCATGTCTTTTCCCCTTTCTTTCTTCACACCCACAAAGAAAACTCTGATATTTTATGAAAAGAAAACGGGGCGTGACACATGTATCAGAAGGAATTGTCTGGAAGCTCACTGAAATACTAGAGGAAAATCCATATGCCAAAATCTTTAGAGGACTAACAAAGTATTCTTCTCTAGATGATGTGCAACTTTGTATTACAAAAGATGTGAGATTAGATCAGCGAGTTTATAATGCTCCAACAGCAGATCAAGTTGCAGCTATTTGGATTGAGGGAAATAATGATAATGTAGGGTTTGAATGAGATATTATTGTTAGTGCTCATTCCGGAGACCAATATAGAATAATTTATTATTTTGGATGTTATGACCCTTTACAATACCCTCTTCTATTTCTAAGAGGTGAAACAAGATGACACCAAAATATTCATAAGGTTCATATACAAGAACATGTGCATGAAAAAGAGAAAGGTACATATTTATGTTATAATATATTTCAAGAACATATATATTTTAAGAAATAATTAATTTTTTTCAAAATTTAATTTTTATTAATATACTACAACATGCGTGTTCCTAAAAAATTTGATCAAAGAGTTTATTGATGTGTCTCTATTTGTAGATATTTTATCATCATAATTATCTTTGATTATAGTCTATTTGTACTTTAATTGATTTAATGGCGCCGTTTCAAATTGATTGGTGCCAAAATTTGATTGGTTGTCAAACCAACAAAGATAAAAACCTACTCCAAATGAGCAAAAGCACGAGTATAATGGAAAGTAGGGTCGATCCACATGGAATAGGGCTTAATTCTCTTGAGCATAAACGAACCAATGTGGGGTTTTTGATTATCAATTAAACTAATGAAACTACACTAAAGAAAACATCAAATAAAATACGAATAAAACAAGCAATGAATGATGAAAAGAAATAGGAGAGAAATTAACTTCACGAAGCTCCGATTCAAGGATGTCGACATTAATTCGATTGCATCACCGATCATAGGCTACAAATATCTTCTTGCACATTCAAGCATCTAACCTTAGACTAAACACGAAGCCATAGAGAAGTCCATGTTTTCCAAATTTAATTGATCGAACCCAACATCTAATCAAAACTAGCTATTAACTAATTGGCGTGTTTTCCAAATTAATTAACAACCGCATTAAACTCAGTTGAAAACAGTTCAACCTAAACTGAAACCTAGAACCCAATAATCGAGATAGCTGCAATTACTAAGTCTATGGTTCCGTTAGTCCCGTTAATTCATTAGGCAATTACACAATCCCAGCAAAAGCATAATCAACCTATTGCTACTAAGTACCAATCATTCAACAATCATACATTCCAGCAACATATAAAAGAGAACTCATGGATAACATTAGCAAAATATAATTCAAATCGAATTATCAGATCAACCCAAACTATACATCACTATATGAAATTAAATCATGAATCAACAGATACTTGAAATAAAATAAGAAATAAAATCAAGCATAAAACCTCACAATGATAGCAATCGAATTAAATGACCCTTGAATTGGAGAGAAATTTAGCCACTCATTCTTGGATTGATCATCTCCATGGAATTCTTCAAGAGAAAAATTAGAGAGAGAAAAACTAGAATTTGTATGTAGAGAATGATAGAATAATCTTGGATTTTGGCCCCAAGAGAGAGAAAGAGAGGGGAGAGATTACATAAAATTGTCTTATCTACCCCTAAACAAAACTTAAGAACCTAAAACCTTAAGGACATAAGAGTCCATTACACAATATGAAAGATAATTCTCTTCTTTGCCCTTTCTTTTCCTCCAAGCCACTAAGCATTTGATGTGGTCCCATTCAAGCCCATTAAGCATTTGATGTGGTCTCATTCAAGCCCATTAAGCCATCTTCACTTCTTAAGCATAATTTGATCCCTTTTAGCCCAATTTTTGCTCAAAGTCCATCAAGGCTCATTCCTACAAATAATAATGATAATTAAATCAATTAAAGCATAAATAGACTATAATCAAAGATAATTATGATGATAAAATATCTACAAATAGAGACACATCAAATCACCCACACCTAAATCATGCTTGTCCTCAAGCATGCATCTAAACATAAGCATAAGGTTAGAATCAACAAACACGAAATATCGAAATCAATGTCCCCAATCAAAAGTTCCTCAAATGTAGCAAAACTCATCATGCAATCAAATGAACAAGTAGATGACCTTCAAAGAAAACAAAAGATCATGATTCCTTCGATTTTCAACAAAGATCGTATCTCGCCACACTCAATCATTTCAATAAGATTCAACATAGCAAAATTCCACACCTCACCAAAGGAAGCACTCAAGCACTCTCAAGTGTTTAGAGGGTTAGCAATTCACTCAAATCACACATACATGTCACTACCATAGGCTTGCTAATATATCAAATCTCCACTACTAAAAATATGAACTCATGCAAAAAATCAAAGGGTCTTTTCTTTAGTTGTAACGGGACTTGGGTTAAGGTAGGATAAAGGATAACATATGAGGTATAGCAATGCCAAAAAGATATGAGAATCTCATCCACAAAATCTAACATACCAACACCTCACTTCCACATTTCATCATCATTTATGTTCATTTTAATTATTCCAACCATTGTTTCTCATAATCAGTATGTTTATTCTAATCATTCCAACCATTGTTTCTCATAATCAGTTGTGATAAAGGAAATGCAAAAAGAGTCACTTGCAAAGAATACAATTGTTATAAGTTACAAATTAGAGATCCAAAACACTCTATTATTTTCGGGAAGATTGTTACGACAATATGCAGTTGACAATTATATAAAATTGGAGACAACAAAATTACAATTTTTTTGTTTGAACCAAGCAAATTTGAGAACTGAATTCTACCAAGGGATCATGGATAGTGTTTTTAGAGGTGAATTTCGTGGTAGTGAAGTTGGATCGAGAATTTTTCTTCCTGCATCATTTATTGCTGGCCCAAGGGATATGCAAATGAGATATCTTGATGCATTGTCGTTAGTCCAAAGATTTGGAAAACCAGATCTATTTATCACCATTACTTGCAATCTTGATTGGAAAGAAATACAAGAAAATATGTATGAAGGTCAAAAAGCTCAAGATCATCCAGATTTAGTTGTGAGAGTTTTCCAAGCAAAATTGCATGACTTGAAAGATCAATTATTTAAGAAATAAATATTCGAAAAAGTTGCTGCACATGTTCATGTGGTCGAATTTCAGAAAAGGGGACTACCACATGCTCATCTACTTATAATTGTAAAGGGTGAATATAAAATTCATACAGCTAACCACAGTTTGATAAGTTTGTATGTGCTTGTTCACTAATTTCTTTTAGCTACTCCCGTAAGTGTACGGTGTAGTGTGTAGAAGTAGTGAGCAAGGTCAATCCCACAGAGACTGGCTATCTAGGAACTAACTAACTACCCAAATTCAGTTCTCAACTTTATCTAGAAAAGTCAAATCTCATCAATTGCAGATTAATTCAATGGAAAAGTAATTACGCAGATAAATTCACTTAAAAATAACAGATATCTAAGACAAGTTCTAGTATATGCTTTCATCTAATTCTCATCAAAACATCACTTTAATCAATTCAAGTTCATTAATCAATCATCCTATATGAGCAATCACATATATCGAATTAACAGCTCTCCCGAGTCAGTTAACCGGTTGATTATTATGCCACCAGAGGTATCCCTACTCAGTCTGATTGAAACATAACAACTCCCAAAAGTACCTAGGATTGATTTCTCATCACATAAATTCCTTAATCTCCCGATCTAAGTCTATTTATGTATCATGTGTTTATTCTTCCATAATTAAATCTCATCTCCTGAATTTTGATCTAATTACTAAAACATGCTCAATTACTAGCCGAATAATCAAACAATCAATCAAATCATAAACACACAAATAGGATAAATGATCATGAACATTGAATTGAAATTAAAAATCCATCAAGATTCGAATTAAATTACTAACAAGCCCTAGAAACACTAGAAAATTAGCTAGACATGATTATAGACAAACTCACAGACAAGATTGGAAATATCATATCTACTAATATTCAACAAGGGAAGAAAAGAATAAAAACTCTATTGACGACGATCTCGCGATTCCTCGATCTCTTGAATTCTTCTTCCAATCCTCTCGATGCTTCTCAAACTCTCATGTTTCTCTATGAATTTCTCTCTCTATTTTCTCTCCCTCTTTGTTGTTGAGTATTTATATGGCTTTGGGAATCTTCCAAGTGAAGTAAGAGGTCAAAACACTCCAAGAAAACTAACTTTCTATGTCTTCCTGTTCTCTCGGGCACGGTCGTGCCCCACGGCATGGTCGACCGTGCCCTCCCAAGAGGTCACTGACGTTTTCACGGAGTCGACCGTACCCCACGGCACGGTCGTACCCCGTCATCGTGCACTTCTCTGCATAGTGGCGCACGGTCGTGCCCTGTCATCCAGCACTCTCTGTATACTGGCGCACGGTCGTGCTACACGACACGGCCAGATCGTGCGCCACCAATTCTTCCATGCGATCTCGTATTTCAACTCCTATTCTTCCTCATTTTTCTGTGATTCCTTCATTGATCATCAATTACACTTGAAACTTGCACTTTTCTCATCAAAACCATGAAACTCAGCACAAACACGTCAAATGCAACTTATACAATAAAATATAAGAAATCACCATAAAAACCTATCTAAACATATTCAAATGAATACATAAACATACGCAAGGATATGTGAAAAATGACACTTATCAGTGCTGAAATTTCTAATGAAGAAAATAATCCTCAAATATATGAATTGGTGAAGAAACGCATGTTACATAGATCGTGTGGCAAAAAAATCCAAAAAATTCATGTATGGAGAAAAGTAAGTGCAAATGTCGTTGTCCATAAAAATTAGAACATCATTAAAATATTTGTATCAAACTATCTTTAAATATTTGTATCATTAAAATTCATTAATAATCAAATGCTAATGTTATAAATTTTTAAGTCATTCTCTGTCGTTATTTTGTTTATATTTCACCGACTTTAGTGATTCATTTTCACTCTAATCTGTAGATAAGTGTAAATCTCATTATCCAAGATTTTTTTGTGAAAACACCATACAAGGTAAAGATAGTTATCCAATCTACAGAAGATGAAAAAATGGGATGGTTGTTGAAGTTCATAATGCTGAATTGAATAATCAATGGGTGGTTCCTTACAATCCATATTTGTTATCCAGATATAACTGTCACATCAATGTTGAGCTATGCTCGGGGGTGACAGCTGTGAAGTACCTTTACAAGTATATTTACAAAGGTCATGATAGAGTGGCAGTTAATCTAACCCAAAATGATGGTGATAATGTGATCAATGAAATCAAACAATTCCAAGATGCAAGATGGGTGTCGGCTCATGAGGCATTATGGAGAATTTTTGAATTCAATTTAAATGAGATAAACCCTGCAGTTTTCAACTTACACATCTGGAGTAGCAGCCGCATTGATGACAGGAGGAAGAACAACACATTCACGATTCAAAATACCAATAAATATAGATGAAAACAGTAAATCTTGCATTTCCAAACAAAGTGGTGCCGCAGAATTATTGCGTAAAGCAAATTTGATTTTATGGGATGAAGCTCCAATGGCAAAATGATGGGAAATTGAAAATGTGGATACATTACTGAAGGATGTTACTGGAAATGATAAAGATTTTGGTGGAAAAGTGATAGTTTTTGGAGGAAATTTTAGACAAGTTTTACCTGTTTTCCCAAGGGCAACAATTTCACAAACAATTTCTAATAGCATGGTCCAATCATATCTATGGCAAAAAATGTAGAAAATACCGTTATTTAAAAATATGAGAGCTGCAAAAGATCCTAATTTTAGTGAATTCTTGCTATGAATTGGTAACGGAGAGGAACCAACAGATGAGGAAGGAAATATCTCAATTCCAAATGAAATGATCATTGAGTGTGATAATGAAGAAGATTCTATACAACGACTCATCAATACTATTTTCCCAAACTTACAGAAGAATGCAAAATCAGCAAAATACATGACAGAGCGAGCCATATCATCTGCAAAAAATGAGCAAGTTGATAAGTTGAATGATAAGCTGATATCCATATTCTCAGGAGATCCAAAAACTTATTTAAATTATTTGGTAGTTTTTATATTAGACTTTATATCATGTATTCATTCTCAATATAGAATGTATGTTATTATTTCATGGAGTTGTGGACAAGGTAGAGAATGAAACAAAAATATGGTACAACGCATGTAAAAAATGCACAGCATCGACACCTAAAGATGACGAAAATACAATATGTAGAAAGTGCAAAGATGACCTAGTGCAAACAACACCGAGGTAAAAAATTAAAATTATAAATCACAAAATAAAACATGCAATGACATGCAACTATACTTATATAAATTCATTAATTGCAGATACGTAGTTAAACTAAGTGTGATACAAGGTCATCTTGAAACAATAATGACAATATTTGGTGACACGACATCAATTTATGTTGGATGCTCAGTAGAAGACTACTTGAAGTCCATTGAGAAGGTAATAATATTTCTTTAGTTAAATGATTTCAAAAAAAAAAAATATATATATATATATATCTAACTAAAAAAAGGTGGATGAATAGAATGACTCATATTTATATTGTTATTTGGGTTAACTCCTCTTTAAGTTATGATGAAGCAGATGGAAATGCATTTTTTCAATTATGATTTTATAATACAATCCAAATTTATATATTTTGGTGAGACAATGGAACTCAATATCAATATAAAACAATCCCTTGTACAATTATAAATCAATGCATGTCTAAGAATTTTTATATAGATTGCTAAAATCTATCTTTTTTGTTCTTTTTACAAAAAATCATATGTAGGGCCAAAATACATTTGAATACTACAGACGGTTGATCTTACAAGGAGCGAGTGAGGTCCGTTTTCTAATTGTCCTAAACTACAATACGAAAGTTGAAGGAGGAAGATTGAGTGCAGTAGTTGAAGCAATAGAAAAGTTGGAACCCATGGAGATAAGAGATGATAAATTAAACAATACAACCACAACAACGACAGTAACAGTGGCCACCACAACAGATGATGAAAACAAGAAAAAAAATGAAGAATTGGGAAGACAAAAAACAAGGAATGCATCCACGTATCTAGCAGTGAGGAGGATCAGACAATCAAAGATTTATTAACCAAATCACGAAGAAAGAAGATTAGGACAGTAAAGAAGATCAAACAAGAAAATATATAGTTAGTGGTCAAATTAGAATTATAATCTTTCGTTTTAGATTTTTTTTTTTAATTAGGAATAGTGGAACAAGAATTTTTTAATCGAATAATATTTTTTAATAAATTATTGTTGTTATGATACCTATATTAAATTGAAAATACATTAACTTATAATAATCAAATGATAAGTAATTTAAACACACTTCAAAAAAACATTAAACAAGTGAAGGGAAAAAAACACCCACAAAATCAACCAAAAAATGGCTCTTACGAGTTAGTCTCTCCACGTGCAACGCAAGTGTTGTCAACTAATGTGTGTGTATATATATATATATATATCATTTATTTATTTTCCCATTGTAAAAAAAGGAACTGCACTACAATTCTTCAAGTATCTCTGGTACCATTAATTGCCATCATCAAATGCAGAATCAACAAATTGCTCAGTTAAATATTTAGTGCAACGGCTATTTAGGCATGCTAACTTTATAAAATCATCAAATTCCCTTCAAGAAAAAATACATCAAAATTAATTAACTTTATAAAATCATCATATCCCTTCAAATTAATACCCAATTCTAAGAGAAGATGCATGTAAATTGAGGTTGATTTATGGCAATCATAACATTATATCATTTAATTTCTGAAAAAGAAAAATAAAAAGGGCAAAGATAACCGTTAACAGTTATGAACGAAAATGTAGGATGCCCTCTATTTAAAGTAATATCAAATTGTAATAAGAAAAAAATAGTACCATAAAAAGAAAATATGTATGCATGCTAATTAACTAACACGGAATATACACGTACAAACATTTTTAGAGCCTAATAATAAATATCTGCAAATCAGAGATTGTCCCTTCACAAATCTTCTCAAAAACCCTTTGCATGCGTGAAGGCTTCTTGAAATCTATCCCTGTAACCTCATCATCATATTCTTGCTGACCTCAAGTGCTTTCTCTCTCTAAACTCTTGGGAGAGAGAGAGAGAGAGAGGTGCTTCGGGGGCTCGATAAATAATATTACATATATCCGAGAAAGAGGAAGAAGAAGAACCATCGTTTTGTTTGATTGATTTATTACAAGTAATAATGCATTGAATAATATTTGTTCACATTTCTTTATAATTAGATACAATTATCATTTCTAATTATGATGAATTCCTCTTTTGGTAATGGAACAGGGTTAATTTTGCCATCATCATACATCACCAATTGATCAATTATCTTGATCACTTATTGATGATCATAAAAAATATGGATCTTTTCATGAGGGCAAAGACAATCAGATTGATCACCCACAAGGACACGTATCTGATGGCCGAGGAAGATCGCGTCACCATCAGCCATGGCAGCGATGGGTCTGCGAAGAACGCGGTTTGGATAGTGGAATTTGTCCAAGGAAAAAGCTCCATCCGCCTCAAAAGTTGTTTTGGGACGTACCTAACGGCCTCTAGCACCCCCTTTCTCCCCGGGGTGACGGGGAAAAAGGTGATCCAAACGTGGCCTTGTCAATGTGACTCGGCCACGGAGTGGGAGCCCCTTAGGGATGGAATGCAGGTGAGGCTGAGATCCGTTTATGGCTACTTTTTACGTCCCAATGGGGGGCTCCCGCCCTGGAGGAACTCCATCACACATGATATTCCCCACCGGAGTAAAACCCGGGAAAAGGTGTTGTGGGATGTCGAGGTGGTCGAGAAATGCCGCGACCACCGCATCCTGGCGTCAAGATCAAGGTCGTTTTCGGGTTCAGTACTGCATGGTGATTCCAAGAAACAGAGACTCCTCAACGATCAAAGAGACGAAAGATTCTCCAATGTCAAGTGTTGTTGGTATCCAAAAGCATGCATCCCCTTTTGATCGTATACGTATATCAGGTGTTCATGGAAGGTGTATAGGGTAAATTTTCCGATATATATATGATTAAGGTTAAAACGCATAGACAAATTGAAGGCAAATGTACAAAAATTAATTCGAGAGCCTGCCTCTCCATTGTTTCAACCAAGATTGGTGAGTAGCATGAAATTATATTTCCACTCATAAGAAGCAATTAGATGAATTAAATATTACTCATAAGAAGCAATTGATTTAAGAGAATGTAGGTAGATGAATTAAATATTAAGTAGCATATAGAGTAATTTGTAAGTTGATGAAGGATGATGCATACATATATTTGTTTGTATATGTATAAATGAAAGCATTGCCCGCCTCTTCCAATTTATTCATTGTCTAATAAATGATTATCCATACCCTTTTTTTTTAGAAAGTAAATCTTATTTATAATCAATATTTGAGCAAAAGTTCAAGAAAGTAAATCTCAGTTATAATTAATATTTGAGCAAAAATTCATAAGATCGTGCATCTAAATAATGCTAAGACATCGTTCAAATAAAAGGACAAGTATAGGAACGAGATGTCGTAGCAATTACAAGAGATATCTCATTCGCTTACCTAAGAACAAAACAAATCAGTTGCTTTATCAAATGATTATCCATACCTGAAATCTTATTCTGAATTAATTCATAAATTTTATGATTTTTCAGCTACGAATCTTATTGCTCTATTTAACTCCAACTCAATAGATTGATAGTCCCTCAAATTTTGGAATGTATATCATGTCTAGATCTTTGAGGCATAAATCATTGCAACATATTTACAATAATGTTAATTAATTGTTGTTAAAGTTTGTTCAGATAAATTTAATTGGATGCAAAAAAAAAATTTGTAAATCATATTGTAAACAGAAAATGAATGAAACTAAGTCAAAAATATATCAGGGAGGACTAAAAACACCCCCATCAACTTTTAAGTCCACCTCAATCATATAAATTCAAATTTAAAAAAATAAAAAATAAAAATAATACCAACTCCACCCTTAAAAAATTTAAACTCATCATCTTTCTTCCTCTTTTTTCTCTCCTTTTCATCTTTCTTGATTTTTATAAACTCTTTCTTTAAATTTATTGATGAATAAAATGTCAACATAATGATGAATGTTTCATGAGTTAGTTAAATATATGAAAATTGCGAGAAAATCGTAAGAAAAAATGTAAAAAAATCGATCAAAAGTTGACTTGCTCCATTCGGTCCGAACTCTTCAACATGTTCGACTGTCGTGGCCGAACGAAGCGACTAGGATTTTTTCTTAATTTTTAAAAAAGTAAAATTAATATTTTTTATTTATTATATATTTTTTAATTAAAATTCCAATAAATTGAGGTGGATTTAAAAGTTGATGGGGGTGATTTTAGGCAAATTCCACCCTACATGTGATGGTATTACCATCACATGTTAGGATGATGCCATGTGTCCATTTTGTATTTAAAATGATAGAAAAAAATACACTTATGACATTAAAAATGGACACATGGCACTATCCTAACATGTGATGGTAATACCATCACATGTAGGGTGGAATTTGCCTTGATTTTAGTCCCACCCAATAATATATTGGTAAATTTGCAGAACTTCAAAAGTCAACATTCATCACCACCACCACCACCACAAAACCAACAGACACAATAATCGAAACACAGCTGCGTACAAACATCAAAGCAGGATGAACAAGCATGTTACTCAAATTACAGGCTTCGTGTTCTGTACCACGATCCTTCTCTCACTACACTCCTTGCACGCACACTCTCACTCAGTCTGCATAATCGGCAGTGGCATCGGCGGCGCCTCCGTCGCCCACTTCCTCCGCCACTACTCCCCGCCCCACACAATTGGTAAGATCACAATTTTCGAGCGAAACGGCGTCGTCGGAGGCCGCATGGCCACCGTCACCGTCGCCGGCGAGACTTTCGAGGCCGGTGGCTCCATTCTCCATCCCAAGAACTACCACGCATTGAATTACACCAAATACCTCAACCTCAATGTTAGAAACCCTACGCACGCTGATGATTGCCTCTCTTTGGGGATTTGGAACGGCTATAAATTCGTTTACAGGACTCTCAATTCGAGCTCCAAGCTGCCTTTTGTTCAGCGCGTGTTATCGATTGCTAATTCGATCCGGATGATGCTGAGATACGGGGTCTTTTCTCTGTTGCGGATGAATACCTTCGTTGAGGTTAGTTTATATGCAAATTCACAGCAGATACTGTATTAATCCCCCATGTGTGATTAGCAGATTATTGCTACTGTGCAATAGTTGTAGCTACTCTGAAACTAGTTATTGCCGTTCTTGCTGCATCCAGAAGAAATGGAAATTTGAAGTGCATTGTTAGACATGTTTGTGTTTTCATACAAATCAAATTTGCCTCTCATAGCATGACTTTTGCTTGAAATTTTGGATTCTTGTCAGCTTAGATCTATCCAGTACGAAGACGTCTAAGCATGTTCTATTTGTATGATGATGATTCAGTAGATTCTGTGGTGATACTATCAGTTTCAGATTTTATTGTTTTAGATTCTTTTAGTGATATGGTTGCACATATGATTTGCAGGCAACAGTTGATAAGTTTTTGAGGTATTATGAAGGTTTTGAATCCCGACCTGTGTTTGACAGTGTGGAGGGGATGCTTAAATGGGCTGGACTGTACAATCTGACAACGAGGGCTTTGGGGGAGGAATTGGTGGAAGTTGGATTGTCTCCTTTACTTATTGAAGAGCTTGTAACTGTGAGATATTCAACTCTCTCTCTTGTTATACTTATTATGTGCCATATTTCTTTCATCATTCTCTTTGTTGATTATGACTTAACTTTTCTTTCAAATGCTGATAATTCTGAACTATCATTGACCTCCAGCTTGGAACACCTGTGATTTGCTTCTGCTCGTTTGTCGCTATTGCTACTGGCAATGCACCTCAAATTTTCCCTGCATCTTATCATTTTAGCATCTCCTCTTCAAATATTTGTTTGTAATTTTACATTTACTTTCTTACCATTATAGGCTATAATTTTATAAACTTATAATGGATCTCAACTCTAGCTCAACTATTATAGCAATATGATTCAGCAGATAAGATATGCCCATAGACTATTATCATTGACCTAATTTACAGCCAATATTTGCTGCATAAATCATTGTAGATAAGTAATTCGCTTTAAAATGGCAAGGTGACCTCTTACTTCTATAGTACATTGCTTTTCAAATTCTGTAGTTTTATGGATATTGTTGTATTGGAGCACAGTTTTCTGTGTCTTGGTGTGAAGTTCCAAGCACTTGTAATGGTCTAAATATTTTTCAAGTGCCGTTCCAACAACACCTTTGCCCTTTTCCCTCTGTATGATATAGATTAGGTCATATAGTTCTTGATATCTAAACCTTTGAATGATAGTTTTCACACATCTTTTACTTTTATGCTCTGCTACAAAAACTTCCTCAAGTATTTGTATGTAAGTTCATACTGTACTCATATATATATAAACTTAATATATTACAACTTTTCTTTTTTAGTTAAATATAGGTTCTAGATAAAGTGTGGTAATGTTTGCGATGAGAGCAATTTGGGAAAAAAATAATAGCTCAGAGCTAAAAATATCAAGAAAGAAAAAAAATATTACAATGCAAAAATTTAACTGTATATGTTAGTTCAATATTAAACATTCCCCAAATAGTTTTAGAATAACAAGAAATTTCAAGATCATATTTTACTGACCAACAGAGGCCAAGTTTTTTAATATATCCTTTGGTTTCCATTGCTTGATTCTTTGTGCACAGTAAGCATAGATTTTGGATCATTTTCCTTCTGTTTCTCACTCAAGAATTTTATAAAAGACTTGTCCAATGAGCTAGGATGACGTTAGTTCTTGAAACAGGTCCTTTGTGTTTTATGCAGTCTGCAACTTAGAGTTGCAGAATCTGGTCTGGTTTCTTTGAATATTAACCTGAATTGACGCAGCCCTTGCATTGTGCCACTGAATATTCTACCATGGACAATTAGATAATGTGGAATGCATCTTGATTAGTGAAAGACATTTCAGCTTTTAATCTGTATACCTGACATTATTGCTCATTCAAAATCCGAACATTAACATTATGCATTTACGATTCATTAGAAACCTGTTACAGGCAAGTTTGGGATGCATGAAAACTGAGGAAATAGAGAAGAGAAGACTGAGAATCAACTCAGAACTAGGGAGTTTAGAAGAAAGATATAAGCTTGTGACATATAACAATTGTTTTCAACTTCTTAAGAGTTAATTATACCCGAATAATCTTCTAAAGAGTTAATTGTACTCGATTAATCTTCCAACTCGGTATAAAATTAATCCGTAACTCTAACGATTATTGAAAACTTGTTGACCAAGTAAAGCTTGTTAGAACTCTTAATGATGATATAAATATAAATGTATCTCAGTATTTATCTAAATGTGTATCTCTCACTGCAATTGTTATACAAGAGCAGGCAAACTTAGATTGCCACATTTTTCAGAAATACCATCAGACAAACGACCATGGGTAGTTGTTTAAACAACTAATACAATATCTTAAAAGTAATTATTGTTAGTTTAACAAGACAAAAAATACGTCCTCACTCAGATATCCATAATGAAATTACTCAAGTATCTTCTATAATATAGTTGTAACATTTCTCTTTTTGAGATCTAATAATTCTGGAAGTACTTCATATATCACAACCTTCATGTCATACCTCCAAAAAAAGACCCTATAACAGTTTGTCCTTCCTAGTAAAATAAAGAGGGGATGGGGTCCTTGTAGACATAGCATTGACATATTCCCTTTGAAAGTCTAACACAGGCTTTTGGACCGTTCCCGTGATGGTCAAAGTTGAGTGATGTTTTGCTCAAAAATTATCAAGTGCTGTTTTCAACTGAATGCAAAATTTCTCTTGCTTGTGCAGGTGATCACAAGAATAAATTATGGACAAAGTGTGAACATCAGTGGACTTTCTGGTACAGTTTCTTTGGCTGGATCTGGAGGTGGTTTATGGTCAGTTGAAGGAGGGAACTGGCAGATGGCTGCTGGATTAATCAACCGTTCAGATGTTGAGCTGCACCTTCATGAAGAAATAGAATCTGTGTCTGACCTGGGTGATGTTTATGAGCTGAACTCCACGAAAGGAAAGAGTTACAAATGTCAAGTCACTGTGGTTGCAACACCATTGGATGAATTAAATATTATTTTCAATCCTGAAATATCAATACCCCCAAGAAAATTACAGCACACACATGCAACTTTTGTTAGAGGCCTGTTAAATCCTGTGAGTATATCAAATATTCTTGATCTAATATGTCCTGAATTTTTTACTAGCCATATTTCTAATTTAAGGATTTGCTCTGATCAGGTATATTTTGGTCTGGACATGCTATCGGATATCCCTGAACTAGTGGGTACGATCGAGTCTGCTGATCTGCCATTCACAAGCATCAGCATTCTTAAGCAACATGACAAAGATATGACCTACAAGATATTCTCTCGTGAACCTATGGCAGATGCCTTACTGGATGAAATTTTTAGGTAATCACTAATTTAATTTGGAGGCATTTCCATAACAGAGTAGAGCTAATGTATGAGCCAAAAAAATTTGCCATTTTTGTGTCTTCAGCACAAGGTTAACCACACCAAAACCCACTAGGGAAGTGCAATTCGGTCATCTAAAAAAGATAATTGGAGCACTATTACTATAATAGGGGTGGATTAATGCAATTGAATATACAGGGATAAAGTGATATTGAGGGAGAGTACTTGTGAAAATGGAATTTACCACACACTTTATGGTGTTGGGTGGAGGGAATTTTGGGCTTGGGGTTGGAAAATAGAAAGTTGTGCAAATCCCAAAGTATGCAATCAGAAAACATCTAAAGGTGACCCTAGAGCTGATCCGCAACGAAACGAGATTGCTTAAAGTGCACAAGATATAGATCCTCAAGGGAATTATCATACACATTTTCTTTATCTCCAGTTTGTTGGTGAAGTCCTGTACTGAAAATGTTAGAAAACTAGCACTTGGTTTCAAAATTGATTTACAACTAGCATGATACATTCAAACTCTCTGATGGCTTTTCCATTTTTCTTATTATTTCTCTTACCCTTTGATTTACAGTGCGAGAGTGGAGACGATCAAAATTGACTGGGGTGCTTATCCTCATTACCAGGCACCTGAGACATTTGCTCCGTTTATTTTAGATGGTAATCATTTATACTATGTTAACGCATTTGAGAATGCAGCTAGCACCATGGAAACAAGCTCCGTTGCAGCTGAGAACATTGTGCGCCTTATCCTTTCAAGACTATCACTATCGGGACAACTCAACAGCAGTTCACCCAACTTGAAGAGCTGTAGAAATTTATCTCAACTCCATTCAGAATTGTAAAAAGACACTCATTGAGTAAGTGTTTTTAAAAGATGTATTGTGTAGAGAGATAGTTTAGCCTTTGCTGGGATGCATTTCTCCAGACCTTGGTGAATATGCATTGAAAAACATATATGGTGCAGTAATGATTCCTCTGGCATTACGACCTTTACCACAATAATGTTTTCTATAGATTAAATTATTTCTTGCATAAACACCAATCCCATATCTCTAAAATCTTTCTGGTTCTTTTTCTGGTTTGGTAGAATCATACGAGTTGGGGCCCGTTGCCACTGTTTTTAATGAAGTGAGAGAGCATTTTCATTTTTTTTCACATTTAGCTTATTAACTCGTTGACAGGTAATAGCATGGGTAGATCATTTCCTGTCTTGACAAAATTATCATCATTTTGTTTGATGCATTTGATACTTTTGTTTCACGTGTTTTTTTTTATTTGTTATTGTGATATGGATAATGTTGTGCTACATTTGTAATGTTTCATACATGATCATCTTTATTATAGGTGTTTGGAATTCGACTTGAAATATTTGTTCGAAAATCATGCCCAGCTTATCTGAAATTGATTTGGGTATATAATGGGTGCTGCGACAGCTTGTACATGAGATTGAAATATTGTAATACTTGTCCACAGTTCACATTGCCACTTAATGTATAAGAAGATTCGAGATATTCGTCTTTTCACTACCATATTGGCTAATTTATCAGTCACGACATTATCTTCTTGTTATAATATGTGAGTTTAATAAATCTCTTTACCATGCATGACAATTTTCTTAATTATATCTTTTAGGTCTTGAGTTGATAATTTTATCTTTTGATCCCTGAATTGATAATTTAAAAAATTTATTTAACTGTACCTTAACCAATGCAAATTTCAACAATTAAATGATAAATTATTTGATTATATTATATTTAATGTTAATTTTGATGATATGCACTACATCCGATTTAAAATAAGTATTGTTCTGCAGTTTTTGTCATAACTTAAAGAACAAAAGATAATATTAATATATTCTCATGCATTTCAAATATCATGAGATGAAATAAGATAAAAGAAAGAAATAATGAGAAAATTGAGTTAAGAAAGATTATAGAATTTTATGTGAATAAAATTTAAAGAGATTAAATAGGTAAGTTCTAAGTATGAGTCAAGTTATTTATCAGATTTATAGAATTTTATAACTCTACTTAATTTTTTAATTTTATCTACTTTTTTTTAGAAGTCTCGATAAAATTTTTTGACCTTTTCAAAATAAATAATCAAATACTCTTATGCACCAATTGCATGGATTTAGATTCATGCAATTGGGTCGATCCAACCCGAATCCGTGCACTTTTGATTTTTTTTTTTTAGTCATTTGTTACATTTATGTTATATTAGTATGATTTTTATGTACAAATATCATAACCTTTATGTAATTCTGTAACTCCAAAAAAATCAATTTTCAAAGTATTTTTTTATCAACATACATTTATGTAAAATTACTTATACATTTATATGATATTACGTTTACATTTCCCTCACTTAGCATACTTAATTCTTAATCATAATCATACATATAACTTTATTCCCTCACTTAGCATACTTAATTCTTAATCATAATCATACATATAACTTTATATTCTGAAAACACACTAACACTCTATGAAACAAATAATAGTTGGAAACTTTAGACTAGAATTAAGTCCTAATCATACATATAACTTTATATTTTGAAAACACACTAACACTCTATGAAACAAATAATAGTTGGAAACTTTAGACCTTGAGTTAGAGGCATAAATCCCTAAACCTCAGCTCTGATATCTCCATATGCTAGAAGATTCTTTCTAGTTCTACAATCCATTCTTCTATGGTTGTTGGTCCTTCATTGTCTCATCTAGCCTGACGCTCCCCTGCTCGAAGTGAGATCCTGGCAGCTCTCGCCCTCTCCAACATTTCACGACTGTGATTAGACAACCTCTCATACTCAGTATAAGCATGCACCAAAATCTCCCCAATAGTCTGTAGGCGTGTGGCCCACATCATGGCTCATATCGCGTACTAGTGTGCTTCAGTCTCCATTTGCACTATCTCAGCTAAGCGCATCTCATAATGCTCCACTGCCTCCTGCAAGCTTAGGTAGTAGGTTCTATACTCAATTTGAGGTCCCTTTGTGCAGTCAAGGATGATCAGCCACTGGAAGACTGACCAAGCAATAGTCTGATATGTTGATGTACTCGAGCTTGCAAATGCTTGGTTGCTTGTAAATCGGTGTCTGCAAAACCTAAAACTAAGAATCTCATGTGCACATCCCTAATACGCCCTACAAATTCTTGTATATCCTCTCAGTCATGCTAACGACACTCGCAGTACTCTCACTCTAACAGTGCTCGCTCTGCTTCACGATCCATTTTAACTATACTATATATGTCATATTCACATCCAAGTCAACCTCAAGTTTCATACTCTAGAGATTAACACGTATTTTGAAATAAAATTATTTAATTTAAACAACAATAAAATAATTAAAAATAAATTAATAAGCAAGTTTTTCACTTGAATTTCAGCTCAAAAACAGTCTGTATTGAAAAATGAATCAAACCTTATAGGATTTATGAAAAATTTTCAAAATTTCACAGACGATAGACAACATACTGAAATATAACATATACAAATATCAACTACAAATAAGGTTCGGATAATTAGTTATGATTTTTATGAGTTGGCAGAAAACAGGGCACATTCTATGCTGAAAACAGACTTTATTGTAAAAATTATCATAAATTGTAAAAAATTTCAAAAATTTCATGATAAATTTTTAAGTGTCTTTAAGAATATGTACTACAACATAGTGGAAGATCAATTCTTAGTTTGAAGGGTATAAATCAGGAGAAGGGTCTCATTCAGACCCAAAAACGAAGTAAACCTGTCACAGAACGGGGTGAATATTTGAATAATCATAGTAAATCAAATTTAAGTCCAAATCTTCTGGAATTTTTGAGAAAATTTTCTCATTTCATATAATTGAACTTGGTAAAAGATTTTATTCGAAATCAATTTCTACAACTTTCAGAAAATTTCAGAACAGAAAAGAGAACACATAAATTAAGAATATCATTAAAACAAACTCTTTTTCATTCAAGTAACTTTATAAATAGAAAATTCTCAATCAAAGGCCAAAGAATATCTTTGGACTTCCTAATTTATGTTATAAGTCATGAAATATTAAAATTTAAAGAAATAATTAAGAGAATTTCAGTAAAATACCGTCAACATTCAAGAGAGAAATAAGGTATGTGATCTTTTCTTTTCTTTAATTGCAAGTGCGAGTATATGGCTGAACTTTTCTCTATTTTGTAAAAGATGCATGATGATCTCATATGTCATGTAGGGAGATGTAGGAGGAGGTGTCTTTCGAATGAGAGTTGAGTCATTAAAAGAGTTTAGTCATCAAGCATGATATTTGTGCAAATATACTTAAAAAAAAGTTGTATTTTCCTTTCTTTTTTTCTTTTTTTTTCCTTCTTTGATCTCTTTTGTGTCAATATTATATATATATATATATATATATATATATATATATATAGACACACACTTATGAATACCAAAGAAAAGATAATACTACAGTAGCATTGTAACACCCCGTTTTCAAGAAAACCGGCATTTCATATTTTATAAAATTTCTTTTAGCGTTCAATTATATATGATTTAAGTGTGAGTTCTTATATTACTTAAAGTTATGATTTATGAATTACGTTGTGCTTGATAATTTTAAAAGACTTTATGACATATTTCTTTCGAGATTTTAAGGGTTTTTGCAGGATTGCTCACGAAGGAAATCGAGCTTGATCTCAACTCACTCGACATACATGGATGAAAATAAAAGATAAGATAATAGATAAGTTTAAATGAATTAAGATTATATTAGGTTAAGACATTTAACTTACTCGTTTGTGTCTATGAATACTTTATTTAATGTAATTTTACGTATGATCTATTTATGTGATTTTATGTGATAAAATATTTTGCTTAAACATGCATTCCTAATTCGTTGTGTATCAAAATATCTTCTCATCACACAAGTAAAATTATAACACCCCAAATTAATTAGCTAAGGTATAATGTTATATATATATATATATATATATATATATATATATATATTGGTATAATGTTATATATATATATATGTTGCTAATTAATTATGTATAAGAATTAATTAATTAAGTGATAATTTTAATTAAGCTAAGAATTAATTAATTAAGTGATAATCTTAATTAAGCAAAGAATTAATTAATTAAAGCCTAAGTAATTAACTAAGTAAGTATAAAAAATGAATTAATTAATTAATTAAAGCACCAGGGCAAGTCACCACCCTCAACACCACCTAGCTCTCCCTCACCCTCTCCATCAACAAGTGACACCTCCTAGTTTAGGTTCCACACTTAAACTGGAAAGGAAAAGGAAAGAAAGGAAACGAAAGAAAAGGGAAGCAAGACAGTAAATCATACACAGATTTCCCTCTTCTCGCTCTTCCTCTTTCTCTCTCTGCCCCACCCCTCTCCACCACGGTTTACTGCTGCTTCTGTGTGTAAGTATGCTGCTGCTGTAGATATTTTTCTGCTGCTGCTGTGTGTTTTTTTCCCTGCTGTTCAAGAATTTTCGTAGACTTATAAAAGTTGAATTAGCCTAAACCCTTTTACCACAATCTATTATATGAAGTGTAGAATATGCATGTTAAATTTCAGAAGATTTGGAGTTAAACCCGATTTTCTATGATTTTTCTAAGATAAGCTGTTCAGAGACAGTTTTTGCCCCGTTTTTGGTTCTGAATCAGGCAATTTTATTGAACTGTATCCTTCGAGTTTATGTATGACCTTTTACTATATTTTAGAATCAGTTCTTATGTACATGCAGAAATTTAGTATGCACTTTTTTTAGCCGTGTACGATTTATGGCGAATTTTTCAACATAACCTGTTTTCAGCATATACTATGCCTTGTTTTCTGCCAACTTAGAAAATTCATAACTAATTATTTGAATGTTATTTTCAATTGATATTTTTATATGTTATACTTCAACATGTTTTCTAATTTTTTTAAAAATATGAAAGGTTTTCATCAATCCTATAGGGTATGGTGAATTTTACAATATAAACTGATTTTGAGCTAAAATTCAAGTGAAAATCTTGTTTAGAATTCTATTTTTATTTATTTATATACACTGTGAAAAAATTGTGAATTTTTAGAATATGATAATTGATACTAATATATGATTATATGAATAATTTTGTGATTTTAGGAATTATGTATGAATTATTAAAATTATTACATCTTTATATGTCATTTTAGGTCTAAAATTGCTAGTTTAAACGCTTAACAATTAAGTGATAAGTATGATGATGTATTCTATATTCTAAATCTCACTTAAATGATTTGTGTATGAAATTATCATGTTTAGAATTTAATATAAGGATCAAGCATGTAATGAATGTTATATGACATAATAGACTAAATAGTTAAGTGTGTTGAGCGCAGTTGAGACGATCGATGAATCTAGAAGCGATCCTCGCACGATCAGCTTGCAAGTGGGTAACTTCTACTCTCTACTATATGTTGATAATTGAATTGATAAGTTATGTATGAAAATCTACGGCTGAAACCCGTAGCTATAACCAGTATGTAACTTCCATATTGGACAACGACCATAAGGGCGAAAATGTCTGGTCTATGAAAGCAAGGTTCAGTGGGCGAGACTCTCACATTCCTCTATGAAAGCAAGGTTTAGTGGGCGAGCGATTCCCACATTCCTTTATGATTATGGTCCAGGGTGAGCATACCCAAATGACATGTAATACTTGCTTAATGATTTAATTACTTCAATGTATTAGACAATAAAGTTATCCCACTAGGATCCCTCTCCGGAGGTGTCTCATGATGTTACTTTTTATATTTTTCAGGCTTGGCAGATGATGACGTGGACGCGTAGTAGGCTGGACTGACTTCTCACTATCCCTTTAATGTTGTCGTACTAGAATAATGTTTCCCTTTGAGAACAATATACTGTTTAAATATGTATAGTATGATAAACTATGGGCCTAGACTTGCATCCTGTCATATATGTATGTTTTGTTGTGTAATTGCAGATAGGCTTTGGGTTGAACATTTTACCTAGAAATATGGGTGAGACACGAACTAGATTTAGACATATATATGTATATATGTTATGTTTTAAACAAAAAAAAATATAGCTCTCGTGTCTTCATTTTAAGTCTTTCGTTGTATATTATAAAGTAATTATAATTTCTTTAGTTTCGAAATAAGTAAAGGGTGACGACCTATTTCCAATTGAAAAGAGGAACGGGGCGCCACAAGCATAGTTTATACAAAAATACATTTACTAGATAAATTTCATTATAAAAGGAGACTAATTATTTATATGATTTACTTGTGTAAAAAAAATATTTTACACATTATGATTCATGAATGCATGTTCAAGTAACATATTTTTATCACATAAATCACATATATAGATCACATGTAAAATTCATAAAATAAAGACATTCATGAACACTAATGAGTAAGTTTAATATCTAAACCTAATATAATTTTACTTCATTTAAACTTATCTATCATCTGTCGAGTCAACCCAGTTGCATGGATCCATGCAACTGATGCAAAGAAGACAAACTCAAACAATACAACATCATCTATTTTTTCTATAATTTTCAATGTGATAATACAATCCTAGCTATAATCATATACTATAAAATCTCAAAAACAAGTGTAAGATTATCAAAATCCACTCAAAACTCAAAGCTAGATTTCAAAATCCTCCATCTAGTCCAAAGATGAAATAAAATTTGACCTCTAAAACAACACTTATTTTGAATTGAGGAAATAATATTTAAGTTATTTGGATATTATTAAGTTAAATTAAAAAAAAACATGTTAAATGCGTCACATCCCTTATGATTTGGAAATATTGTGTCGGTCTTCCTCTGTTAAAAGAATGACAACATTTATACCTCTGATATGATTAAATCTGTGCGAAATCCTCTATTCAGTCTAACTTACCGAGAGTGTGTTTCACTTACCTCATGTACCAATTGTTGTAGATTTTGCTTACATTTTCATTTGTCTATTAACTAAAATGCCCTTCAATTGTAAATAAAATTATATGCATTGATTTCCTTCAAATTATATCACACAATTCCATCTTTCACTCCAATTTTTACCTGGTAAGTTTGTTTCTAACTGTTTTCTTTTTGTTTGTGGCTTTTTTTTTTTTTTTTTTTTCTGTTTATGTTATTTTTTTATTTTAATTGTTTATTTTAATAGTTATTTTTTATTTATTTGTATGCCATGTTGTGTGTAATATTTTATTCCACCAGGTTACAAATGTGTTCGAATATATTATTTGTAAATAATATTGTTTCTTAGTTAATTTTCAATTTATTATTTGTAAACCTTATTTTGTTTAGTATATTTTATATAAATTGTAAAGATTGAGAGTTTAAATTATTTGAAAAATTAAAATTGAAAGATTGTTCAAAACTATGAAAAAATCAACTAAATCTAACATTTATGAAACTTATCAAATAAAAAAAATCATAAATTAACAAAAAAAAAAAAACGATAATTACTATATATATACATATATTCATGAAATTAGAATAATTTTAGTAACTCTAAAAATTTAAAATTAAATTGAAATGTGAAGATTGTTAAAGTATTCAAAAGAATCCAACTAAAATTTGAAAAATTATATAAAATTTCTCATGATTATAAACAAAATACTAAAGTATTTGAAAATGAATATTTTTAATAATTCTGAGAAAAAAAAATTGAAGATTGTTAAAAAAAAAACAACAACTAAAATCTTAAAAAAAAAAAACACTTAAGATCAAAAAATAAACACAAAATTACAAGATGCATTTGAAAATAAACAAATACAAGAAAATACAAAATATTTAAATATTAATTTGAAAATTCAAAATTAAAATTAAAATATGAATATTGTTAATATAATTAAAAAAAATATCATACTGTTCCATGAACAAGATTCTAACTTTTGATAGAAATTACCGACACGGTAACGGCGATTTATAAAATGAATTCCATGTTTTGTTCTAATTGAATAAGAAGTGCAATAGTGGATGATTTTGTCGTGAATCTGGAAAAGTTGATTTAATGAAGAGCAAGAGTTTAAGAAACTAGATTAAAAAATTTAAAATCATAAAGTATAATAAAATTTCTATTTAAATGGAAAATCAATATAAGAATTGATTTTTATATTTCTTTAAATGTTTTTATTTATTAAAATAAATTCCTAAATCATTTTTAAATATTTGGATTTATTATAATCAAAATTTCAAAATTATATTAGGAAAATCTATAATATGTTTGAAAGTTTTCATATTAATTTGGTAATTTCAAATATTAATGATGATTTAATAATATTTATTGTCCATATTTACAAAAAAAAAAAAGATAAAGATATTATTTAAAATGAAAAGAAGAAAGTTAAGAAAATATGAATTATTTGATGTATAAGGGTATAATTGGAAATTTTATACAATAGTCAACACCATTAACACTCATTTGACGAAGAGAAAGAACATGCAACATTTATTAAATCAAACGTATAAATATTGTTATTCTAATAACAAGGAGGAATCGATACAAAATTTCCAAAGCACAAGGGAGTTCTACACATTTTACCCAAAGAAAAACACATATTACACTAATTTATATATATAGGTTGAGGAGAACCTAAATATTAATTTTGAATTCTAAGCAGCTAGTTAGAAAATTTGACTGGTTCCAAGTCAAAAGCGGCTGGTAGCTAATGCCTTTCCAACACCCCCCACACCACTTCATCTTTCTCCTCCTCCATTATCACTTCAACAATAATAAGATTCTCAAATATTATATACTCCCTCCGTCCCGTGATAAGTGTCACACTTTTCATTTTTGGACGTCTCAAAATAAATGTCACAATATATACTTACTAAAAATGGACATAAAAAAGTTCTCTTTATTTACATTATAATAATATATCTCATTACCTCTCTCCTCCCACTTACATTATAATAATACATCTCACTACCTCTCTCCTCCCACTTACATTATAATAATATATATCACACTACCTCTCTCCTCCCACTCACATTTAAATATAATAATTCTTAAAAATAGGGCCGAACAGTAAATGTGACACTTATCACGGAACGAAGGTAGTATCTTTTAAGTGAAAAATAAGGATTTTATGTTTTAAATCAGTTTACTTTATGACTTATTGACTTAGCTGAATACCAAATTCTAGAAGTTGTAAAATTGTTTCTGCAAAACAGTACAACAGTCAATAGTAATATTACTACAATAACCTTATATGAGTTATTAGGGCATCCACATTGATTTATTGTGGGTGTTTTTAATTAAAACAAAATGTGTGTTAATTAATGTAGGTGTGTTTTTAAGTGTGTGTTTTTATATAATTAGTGTGTATGTTAATAGGGCACAAACATCAATTCATTTTGAGGTGTTATTAATTAAAACATGTGTGGTGTTAATTGATGTGGGGATGTTTTTAAGTGTGTGTTTTTGTATAAGTATGGGTGTGTTAAGATGTATGAATAACATTTTTGTCCCCTTTGTAATTATTAGCTAATGATTGGATTAAGTGTGTATTTTAGTGGATAAAAATAATAGAATAAAATGTAGTGGATAATGGGACCCACATGTAATAATTGCATTTGTGTTAAATTGATATAAATTTGTGATAAATTGATGTAGAGATATGTTTTAAAATTGATAAAATTTAGTGGCATGTGGGCCCCACACTAAAATGGTGTGCTAAAAACACCCACGAATGAATCAATGTGGGTGCCCTTACGACATTAAGAATTATTTATTCCTGATAAATAAACAATTAATATTTTTGGCGGGCCTTCGACTTGTAGCTACTTCCCTTCAATTTTCTTCTCCTTTCTCATTTCTCTAACTACCAACTCAATTACCCCAAATTTTCCCACAATTCTTCTTCTCTTCACAATTTCATTTGCGATCATTCTTGCTAATATTTCAGTTTTCATTGGTGAATTTTCTTTTCCGTGTTTGGTATTGAGATTTCTTTGAGTTTTTTATGATCATCTGATATTGAAACTCTTGGGTTTCTGGTAAATAAGAGAGAGAGAGAGAGAGAGAGAGAGAGAGAGAGAGAGATGGGAGGGCTGTGCTCAAAGCAGGCTGCTGCATCATCAAATCCATATGCAGGGAAAAGAAACATAGATTTAGAGAAACAGTATCAACAAAGGCAGCAAGTGCAGAGAGATAGTAGCACTAAGATTGAGTCCATTGAGAAGCCAGTCGTAGCTAAAGAATCCCCAAGATCATCGTCGCCTCGATATTCCAATGTTAGTGATGATGAATTTTATGATGGGATTCCGCGATATCACAAGAGTTTGTACCAGAAATCAAGATCCTCGAGGTCTGCTAAGGTGCCTATTCCCTTCTTCTTCTCTTTGTTTGGTATGAGAGTCAACGTTGAATTGTTTGCTTCTTGTAATTTCCCATGATTAGGATGTAACAACTATTTTGGGTCTGAGAATTGCATATATGTTTTCATGTATTGATTTGGCATTTTGTGTAGTATTGCAATAGAGAAACTTCAATTGGTATGATGATTGGGAGGTAATAAATACATTATGCCTCATCACTCGAACGGGAACTTACTCGTTTTTAGGTGGTTAATGTTCCTGAAAACACTTGAGGAACAAGGTGACTTTGAGCTCAAGAATGTGGGAATTGATACCATTTTAATGAACACTGGTGCTCAATGTATAATTGATGAATAGAGAATTATGTTTAGATGATCTCTGCATCTATCTTATTAAGACTGTTTTAATCTGTTTGCGTAGTTTGGTTTATATTACTTTGACACGAACCTTCAGATATATTGCCTAAGAGCTTTTAACATTCATTTGCTGCCACATATGATTATACTCAAAGAAGAAAAGTTTTCAGTTTTCTCCGCTGTCAAAGCTTATCCATTGGAACAACAAGAGAACATTTTGAGGCGAGGGCAACATGACAAACTGATTCAGCTTAGTAAAATCCTTTTATGATCAATCCTTTTGAGGAAATCTTTGGCAGTGATGAACTCCAGTGTCTGTGATCTTATGATCATAGAAAGCAATTCGTAGACTGAGAATAAACTGGGAGGAGATTATAAAATAGTTAGAATCAGCATTTTATTTTTTCAGTTTCATTGAGGTTCTCATAAGAGTTTTGTTTATCCCAATTGTTAAATTGCGTAACAGAAGATGATGTATTTTTTGTCCTTTTCTTAATATCTATGATTGATTAGAAGAACTAGACCAGTTTCGGTTCTTAACTTACAGCCATTTCCTCTCTCTACATGAAATCTGCTATCTACTTCAGATGCCACTCATGCTTCTTGTTCATGGGGTTGACATGCTGTTTTCCAATATTTGTACTTTCAACGACACAGTGTTCGATGCTCTCTTCATTCCTTATATTCTATTTTCGACAGAATTAATTGAATGCCAGTGGGGGTTGTATACTTGATTCAACATCTAGCCAAACTGAGTAGACCTGTTGAAACTATTTAAGTTATAAAAAGAAAAGGTTAAGATAAAATTTTGCATTGGCCTATCTCGTGATCTTTAGTGACTTTTATTGCTTATTATGAATTAATATTCTGTTGCTATCCCTTAACTGAGCCTCAATAATATGAAATTAAGGCTTTCTTGATGACTGGGTAAAATATTGTTGGGTAACTATTCAAGACCAATTGATTATGTGGTTTCCTACAAAATAGTATGTTGAATTTATGCAAATACAAGGTTAATGCTCAACCTTGTGAGAGTGATTTGAATGTTTCTGTTGAGAGTTTTTCTAATTTCATATGAACAAATTTTCAAGACCTGGCTGTCCCAGTAAATGTCATTCTTAACCCCATTAAGCTTACGGTTCGAAACCTTTGCAGGTTTCAGAAGTGGGTTCTATATTAGGCAGAGCTGGCAGTGCTGGACTTGGAAGAGCAGTAGAAGTTTTGGACACACTCGGGAGTAGTGTGACGAATTTGAACTTAAAAGGCGGATTTGTTTCAGGACCAGCAAATAAAAATAATGAACTTTCTATTCTAGCATTTGAGGTTGCCAATACAATTGTTAAAGGTTCAAGCCTTATGCAATCACTTTCCAAAAGAAGCATACGACAACTGAAAGAAGTGGTTCTTCTTGAAGAAGGTGTTCAAAAACTAATCTCAGATGACATGGAGGAACTTTTAAGTATTGTTGCATCAGACAAAAGGTTGGCACTGGAGTTTTCCAGGATTTTATACGCAATTTCTAATCTTTTTGAAGGTTAAAAACATGGTTTTTATTCAATGGAAACAGGGAGGAGCTGAAGGTTTTCGCAGGAGAAGTAATCCGCTTTGGAAATCGTTGTAAAGATCCTCAGTGGCACAACTTGGATCGGTTCTTTGAGAAGTAAATTACTGAGGCTTTAAGATCTTTATCAGTGTTTTAATGTTTGATATTTGCGTTTACTGATTGGCTGCCACTCACTTTCCAGACGTAGTAGAAACCGTACCCCTCAGAATCAACTGAGGGAAAGAGCCGAAGCAGTGATGCTGCAACTAATGACTTCTGTTCAACATACTGCTGTACGTATTACCTCTTCATTATCATCATAATTTGTCTCATTTTTTACTCTCAGAGTCACCGAGTGCCAGCATGCTTTTATCCCTGCTGTTTTTTTTTTTTTTGTCGAAAATATTATTTTCACTTTGATTTTAAGAAATGGGGTATAAAGATGGCATATATTATTCTCTTTTGTGATCACTCTTCAAAAATCATCATCTTTCACATATGAAGACTAGGCATGGCAATAAATCAATGTATTTATAGAGAGTGCAAAAGGAGTCAAGCTATGCATTTCTAAGATATGTATTCAGTAAAGAAAACTGGAAAATCATTACAATTAAATGCATTTAAAGTGGGTAATGATCACCTATGTACTTCTCATGTCTGATATCAGAATTAACACTGTTGACTACTGGATAACAAATTTCTGCAGATGTTTGTGATTCTTCGGTGTGTTAAACTTGTGGTTTGAAATAATTGACAAGATAAGGGTGCATAGCTCATATGCATGTTTATTACTACTGGTAGTGCCTTGGTTTATTAGTATATGCATGAATGTCATCCTTCTAAAAGCTGCCAAAACTGTTACGATATAAACTATGCAACATATTATTTCTGCAGGAGCTATATCAGGAGCTGCACGTACTTGACAGACTTGAACAAGATTATCAGCGTAAGCGTTTGGAGGAGATCAGATCCAATCCTGGGCAAAGAGGTAGCTTTTGTTATTATGTTTTCTTATCCCATGGATACTCTTGTATTTAATTCCCTATATAAAAACATTGATTCATGTTCCAACACAGAAATCTTTAGAGTTGTTTTTCACTAATGCATTTTCATCCTAGTGACGTTGAGCACCATACAGTTATACCCTAATTAACTTTTGCTTTGATGGCACACAAAACAAACTACATTTTCGCTGGAAGAATAATGAATTTTAAAGTTCTCTAAAAATGTGGATTTTGCTCCCAAATGTCATCTAGAACAAAAACCCTGTCTGATTATCACTTACTTAGATCTTACCAATATATTTGGTCATCTTACTAGTACAATACAAGTGTACTTTTTATATCTCCTGAGCCTTGCATTATAACACATAGATACATGTACTGGGATCATACTGGCCAGACGAGGGATGATATGTCATGTTCGTGTATGTCAATATCCTTTCTCCCACTCATGAAAGAGTTTAGTGACTTATTGTTTTTCACTTCTTTAAGTAGATAAACAGAGAATGATATATACAATAGCTTAAAAAAGATTGGAGGAACAAAGCATCATCCACCATAGATATCCATGGCAGTGTGGAAATCATAGTTACATAGAGACCTGAAATAACAGTTGAATTTAGAAACCTTAGCATGTGGTGCAATAACATCTAAGTTCATTCTGTGGTTATCATTATATCAACAACTCTATTCTACTCGATTATTCTATTATTTGCTTTTAATACTCATCCTTTGTCAGGTAACTTTAAATTATATAAAGTTGACATTTTGGGCAGTTAACAGATGTTCTCTATTGTCATATCAAACATCAGTCTTGATGCTGCTTTTTCCATCTAAAACACGACTTCTTTATTTTACGCTGGATCAAAAAAGTGGAAAATCATAGTTCATGTCATTTTCTCACTTTTTATTTCTAAACACATAATGCTCTATGTCTTATGCCTGAGGATATATGATTTGACTATGGTGGTTCTTTTTTTTTTTTTTTTTCTTTTTTCTGTTCATTGTAGGAGACAGAGACAACAGCCTCAATGTTTTGTCTTCAGAAATAAAAGGCCAAAAGAAAATAGTGAAGAACCTAAAGAAAAAGTCATTGTGGTCTGGAAGTATGGAAGAGGTAGCTTTCTACTCCCTCCAATCCACAATAAGTGTCTTTTTGGAGTTTTTGTTAAAAATTCAGGACATTAGATAATGACTAGTATACCCTAAGCTTTGGAAGAATATAGTGTAAAAGAGATGAAAGAAAATCAAACTAGCTTAAGAAAAATGTGTTTCAATAAAATACCTTATTTTTTCAAAAAAAAAGTTGCATAGCCAAAGGAATTCATCAAGTAACGAAAAATGTTTAACTTAGGTTTTGAGTTATCATTCTGAATGAGATGGTCTGTGACAAACAAAACCAGTCTAGTTGAAAATATCTATCATATTAAGTTAAAATTCAAAATAAAAATGTGAAGGAATCTATAAAATAAACTTAAATAGCTTCCATAAGTCATGAGTAGTTTTAGTCAAACAAGGAAAATGATATGATGCAATGATAAACTTCAATAATAATAAGTTATAAAAAAAACTTACTTATCTAAATAGTATATTGTCTTGAAACTTAGTTTATTTTAATTTTCAATCTTCTGTAGATTGATTTTAATTTTTATTTATTTCATTCTTATGATATGTACACACATTGAACCAAATATATGTATTTGTTTGGGAGATGTTAACAATCTATTGACCACAGTTTTTGCAAATATATCTAAAGTTATAGAAGAAAACTTATTTGAATATGACCATAATTTTGATAATATAACAAAATGGTTACAAGAATCATATTAAAAATGGAAATGATAAATTTACTATATTCATACAAATTATCTTCTTGCATGCAACACGCATGGCAAAAGTTTACTGTATATTTTTAGTTCCCATCACATGTTTCCATCACTTAAAATGCATTCTTACTTTCCTTTTCCCTTGATGAAGTATAAAGGAATAATTAACAGAAAAACATGTGTAATGTTGAAGAACAGGTTATGGAGAAGCTTGTGGATACCGTGTTATTTCTCAATCAGGAAATAAACCATACCTTTGGCAATCCAGGTATCAGTTCTACCTTTAGTCTGTATTTTTATGTAAGGGAAGTTTGATCATCATTCTAATTTCTTTGTCCTTTTCTATGGATGTGGTCTTTCATTTGAAATGCCTTTCAAGCTACTAAGAGGATCAAATTCCTAAGCTAAATCCTCTGGAATTTATTGTTCTGTTTCAACAAAGAAATTCTTGGCTATAACCATTATCCTCATGATTTATCGTTATCTTATTCGATTGCAGGAGACAATGAAACACCAGAAAAAGGAATCATCAGCAATCAGCAAAAGTTAGGACCTGCTGGCCTTGCTTTACATTATGCTAACATCATTTTGCTGATCGATGCAATTGTGAGTAATCTTTGCATGCTACTTCCATTTTTTTTTTCTTGTTTGGTCCCAAATTCTTGTCGATGGAAGGTTTGAAATTGTTGCCATGGCCTCTATTATATTTCATGAACTTTATGTGGGTCTTTCTGTGAAAAATAATACATATGAATGTTGGAATAATTTGTTTTAAAACCATATTTTTCCTCTTCATTTATACTTGCAATAGAATGAGGATGTTTGTCGTGTAATCAGGTAGCACATCCAAGTTCGATGCCTCCAGACGCCAGAGAGACGTTATATCAGAGCCTGCCACCAAATATACGAGACTCTTTACGATCAAAGCTGCATTCTTTCCATGTCGAGAAGGAGGTATATATACTTCTGTTTATTATCCTAATAGCTGCTTTTATAGTTGCCACATATTATCATCACTAGTTTATGCTTTCAATGTTACATTAATTTCACTCTTATTTCTGCAGCTAACAGTGACAGAAATCAAAGCGGAGATGGAAAAGACACTACATTGGCTCGTTCTTGTCGCCACAAACACAGCTAAGTAAGATCAAGAAATTACCTTCAGTGAACTTATATACAGTTTTCTCCAGTACATATCTTTCCTAAGCATCTTTTCTTGGTTGTTCACACAGAGCCCATCATGGTTTTGGTTGGGTTGGAGAATGGGCAAACACAGGGTGAGTATTGATATTCATTACTCTCCTTATTTATCTTATATAAACGTTTCAACCTTAAAAGTAGACATGATTTCTATATGCAGGTCTGAGTCAAATCACAGGGCAGTGGGGCCTATAGATGTTATGCAAATTGAGACACTGCACCATGCAAAGAAGCAGATAACAGAAGGGTATATTCTTGATCTCCTCACATGGCTTAATCATTTGGTTACACTGTGCAAGTCCAGAGCCAATGGTGGCCGAGCTGCAAGGAGATCCGTCAGATCTCCTGCTCGTTTGCCCTCCAAGGAATCGGATCAGCAGACAAGTTGTGAACCACTTCTTGAAGAAAGCAATGCAGAAAAGTCGGATGGCAATGAAACGACACCAATAGACGAGCCCTCGTTTGGTAAAACCTCAATAGCTCATGGACTTGGCTATGAGAAACCATTGGATGTTGCTGATAAGAATGTAGAGACTCTTGAATAGAGTGTGTTGTTATGGTTTTTACAACAAACAACTCATCATGTATATAATATATGTATTTACAAGGCTAGCGGTCTTTTTTTGTAATTTCATTTCAATATGGGTGAAGTTGGAAGTCCATTGATGTAATGTACTTTCAAATAACAAGTGTTTACTTGTATATTCCAAATTATAATTCTAATGGGAGTTTTATTTATTTTATATTTTAGCTTTTAGTATTTTGAATTTTGGATAAACATATTTTTATATTATAATAGATATCAAGAATTTTCTAACAGTATGCTATATACTTTTGAGTCATTCTGAACAATTTATGATAATATATTAAGCTCTTTTTAAAAAAAAATAACGTGTTTATATATCATAATAATTCTTGGAAAAGAATAAACTATAAATATTAATTATAGGAGCTTTATGAAATACTAAAATAATTAATTTTAGGCGTAGTTGCATAAAAAAAATATATTACATCACCTTTTCGAAAATTACAATTTAATCCTCACTTTTGATTTTTCTAAAAATAATTACGATTTTTATTCTTTGTTGCAATTTCAACAACATTTATATTTTCCGACAACATGAGTTCACATGCCACATCGGATGCCATATAATTCCCAATAAAAATAAATTTAAAGGTAAAATTAGAAAGAAAAATCACAACATTTTCAAAAGTTCCAATACAATCCTAACTTTTGTAAAATTAACCAAAAAAAAAAAAAAAATCACAACTTTCATTCATTGTTGCAATTCAAATCACGACTGTTTTTTAGTGATCTAAGTTCATATGTCAAACAAATTTCCACGTGAGATGTCACATGATACACAAAATTTTAAAATGAAATTTATCTACATCAGAACGATGTCATTTCAAGTATATTTTAATTTAAACATCTTTCTTTAACTTGAACGATATCCTTGAGTTGCTCCAATCATCAAACTAAATAGAGTAGTGTTCCTGTGAATTAGGTGCATGGATCTAAATTTGTGCAACTGGACGCGTGTGAGTCGAGTCGGGTCCTATCCAACCCGTATCCGCACCCAAATTGATTTTATTTTATTTATGTGGTAATTTTTATGTTATATGAGTATAACATTTATGTTATATTAATATAACTTTTATGTATAAATATTATAATATTTAAGTGAACAACTTAAACTCTTTTCAGTATAAAAATTCATCTTGTATAACCGAACTTATATGTTATAATAATTTAATAATTTAATGCAGCCGATTATTGGGTTGCTTTAGTAATTAAAGTTGTTGGGCCTATAATAGTAAAGTAAATCCAAGTCAGACCCAACTATAGAGCTTTTAATTGACTCCATTGCATGGGGTTGCCATTTGTGAGATTGGGCTTTATTCATAGTTATTGGGCTTTATTCCTTTTTTTTTTTTTTTTTGAGCGTAGATCATTTAGATGTGGTCTTGAGCAAATTGGTTTTTTTTTTTTTTTTTCTTGACTAAACTCACTTTGAGTGTGTAATTTTCAGTTTAGTTTGGTGGATACAAACTTAATATTAGTTCTTGATTAATAGTTTAGATTGTTCTTATTCAATTTAAGTGTAATTTATTTAATCTGATTTTATTAAAGGATTTAAATATCTCATTAATTTTAATAAAAAAAAATGAAAATGAAAATTTCTATTTTTTTCACTCCGAACTAATTTGTGAATTAATGAACTATGTTTGAAGCTCGACTAAACGAGCTTTTTTTTTTTTATCCCGTACAAGTTCAAATATGCAAATGAAAAATATAAGAATACAATTTAAACGAAACATATATATGTGCATACACAATTTCAAAAGGAAAATATATAAGAATCTAATACAATATGAGTCCGTGCCTTTTTTTTTTTTGGACACAAGTCGTGGACTTGTTCAATCATATTCTAAACATGTCACTTATTATCTCTAATTGCATATACAACACAAATAATCTGCATACACATAATTTTATCAATATTTGTCCAAGTAATAAGATGGAAACAATTTTTATTCAAAATTCAGAATATTAATGAGTTTTCGACTTACATAATCATGAAAAGTATGTTAATTAGTGCTTAATTACTAAAACGGATCCACGAGAAACAAACAATCTTCATATATAATGGACACAATTCTTAAAACAAGATTAAAATATTCAAATATGAAAACAAAGTTTTAGAAAAGTATTTTGTTAAACTCTAAAACAAATACTAAATTAATTAGGAAACATAAATGGTTAGTTTTTAGGTCCAAATGAAAGAATTTTAAACCCGAACACCATATGTCACCGTTGAAGGCATGTGATAGATCTTGCATTGTACTCAGAGAAAAAATGGTTTAAAAGAAAATTCAACTTTTAGGTCAAAATTTGCATATGTTGCAATTTTCTAATTTTACGATAATAAGAAGGCTAAGTAAATTTTAGCTGCAAATCTCAAAACATTTTGCGGTATGAAGATAATTGTAACAACAAATTTTGTATCTACAAAATATAAACACAAAAAAGTGATAAAAATTAATTTTTTTAATTAAATTAGAGTCAATATAAATTTCAATGAATTCCTCTAATCTTCTGTTCGATTCTAATTGATATGAATTTTGAAGTTGAATCTTCGATCAAATCTTCAACAATAATTTTGGAAACCTCCATGAATAATGCCTTGAATGTGCGTATATCTGTACATATTTTGTGTGTTTTGTTTTGTATCTTTAGTATATATTTTCCATAGTATAGATGGCAAGTTCTTTTTCTTGTTCCTTACTCCAAGGAACTGATCCATAATTATAGGATTTCTTCCTCCTTGTATGATTGTACATATATTGGGATGATCCCATCTTTTCTTTCAATATACAGAAAACTGAGAATGCATTCTCCACATCCTTTACTCTGTGTCAAATTTATCATGGCATCAGAGCAGGTTAATTAAAAATCCTGTAAAAGCTTCCGCATATTTTTTTTATTTTCTGGAACACACCATGGCAAAAGACGGCGACGGTAGTAAAACTGGAACCGCCATTGATGTAAGTTCCCCCTACTTCATTGGCTCGTCTGATAATCCGAGTCATGTTTTCATCTCTGATCTCCTTAGTGATGGAAACTATGGAGATTGGTCCGAAGAGATGAGCAATTGTCTCTTTGCAAAAAATAAGTTTGGCTTTGTGGATGGATCCATACCTATGCCACAAGAGGGTTCTCCTGAATTCCTTCCATGGAAACGTTGCAATGCCATGGTCAAAGGATGGTTAATGGTGGCTATGGACAAAGAAATCCGAAGTAGCGTTAAACACGCAAAAACCGCACAAGAGATATGGAGTGATCTCGAAGAGAGGTTTGGGAAAGAAAGTGCACCCAAAGCCTATGAACTCAAGAGAAACCTCACTCTCACTCGTCAAGAAAGGATGTCGGTGTCGGCATATTACACAAAGATGAAAGGGATTTGGGATGAAATCAATTCGGTTTCAGCAGTTCCCAAATGTACGTGTGGTAAATGCACCTGCCATTTATCCAAACTTTTTATCGAGAGGAATGAAAATGAGAGAATCTATGAATTTCTCATGGGTTTGGACGATGCCTTCAACACCATCAAGACACAAATTCTGAGTACGAAACCACTACCAAGCCTTGGGGTGACGTACCACTTGGTTGCAGAGGACGAGCGACAACGGTTGATATCGGGTTCACGAAGGCCGACTGTTGATGGCGCTGCTTTCCAGATACAGCGGAAAGAAACCGCGGACGACATGGTGGAGATACAAAGTCTCCTCCGAAGTGTGATAATTGCGGGAAACTTTGGCATACCATTGAGAATTGCTACGAGATCATTGGGTACCCAGAGAAAGGCCGAAAGCCGGGGAAGATGAAAGGAAAAGAAACTGGCAAAAATTCTGAAGGGAAACAGACGCATAGGGCTGCAACTGTTGATGCAGGTTCTACGAGCTTGAGTCCCCTTCCAGGTTTCACCACGGAACAGTTAGCTCAGTTAAGGGACTTCCTTAACAACAGCGACGTTACCTCTTCTGCCCCTTCAATAAACATGGCTGGTAAGATCTATTCCGGTACACCGTGGGTAATAGATTCCGGAGCTACGGAACACATTACACACGAAAAGAGTGTTATTAAATCTTTTACAAACACAAGTACGGAAATACCTGTTAAAATTCCTAATGGGGATAGAGTACCGGTTCGATGTGTTGGCACAGTTGATTTGCCTAATGGTTTGAATGTTGATCGTGTATTGCATGTTCCAGATTTCCAATGCAATCTGCTCTCAGTTAGTCGACTCACAAATGATCTAAACTGTGTGATGACTTTCTTTCCTGATTTTTGTACCATGCAGGACTTAGCTTCGAGGAACCTGATTGGAGTGGGTAAGCAGCGTGATGGTCTATATCTTCTAGAGCCCGTTGATGATAGTCGGAAAGCCTTCTCAGCAACAGTTGATTTGGAAGTATGGCATAGAAGACTGGGACACGCCTCCAAATTAAAACTTCAAAATATTTCTTCCTCTGATAAAGTTTTGAACGATCTTTGTGAGCCTTGCATGAGGGCAAAACAAACTAGAACCCCTTTTCCTTCTAGTTCTATTCAGTCTATTGCTTGTTTTGATTTGATACACTGTGACATTTGGGGTGGATATAGAACTGCTTCCTTTACAGGAGCATATTATTTTCTCACTATTGTTGATGATCACAGTCGGGGTGTTTGGGTTTACTTGATGAAGTTTAAATCCGAGGCTTGCAAATATATCCAATTGTTTTGTAACATGGTAAAAACACAATTTGGGAGATTTGTAAAACAGATTAGAACCGATAATGGGGGTGAATTCCAGTCACATGAAATGATGAACTACTATATGCAGTCTGGGATTGTTCTTGAAACTTCTTGCGTACACACACCACAGCAAAATGGTGTTGTGGAACGTAAACACAGATACATTTTAGAAATTGCTAGGGCATTACATTTTCAAGCCGAGTTGCCCGTTATGTTTTGGGGTGAATGTGTGTTGACGGCTGTTTATATTATAAATAGACTTCCTTCGAAAATTCTTCAAAATCGTACCCCGTATGAGATTTTGTTGAACAAAAAACCTAGTTATGAACACTTGAGAGTCTTTGGCTGTCTTGTTTATGCTAAAGATACAAGGAAAGGAGGGGACAAGTTTGATGAAAGGGGGAGGTCGTGTATTTTTGTGGGATATCCACATGGGCAGAAGGGTTACAAAGTGTATGATGTTAAGAGCAGGAAGATATACACTTCTCGTGATGTCAAATTTTATGAAAATATTTTTCCATTCTCATCGCATGTTGATAAAATTCGAGATAAGAAAAACGATTCCTGGAATGATGAAGCTGATCAGCAGGATCATGATGAATGCACTGAGGCTGAGACACCGTGTGGGGGTAGTGAGGGCTCGCTCAATGTTGGTCAGGATACTAGTCACGAAATAAATGGACAGACTGGGACAGTAGGTTCACGGCAGAGTAGTCGAGCCAAACGACAGCCTTCTCATCTCCAAGAATATGGGTCGACTTGCCAAGATCTATAGACCACACGCAGCCCACGTCCAACTCGGTTTCCTCGACGGTACATCCTCTTGCTAATTATATTTCTTACAATAAATTTTCCTTTGCTCACAAATGTTTCTTGACTGCCATCAATAAAATTGATGAGCCAAAATTCTACTCACAAGCAGTCAAAATAAAACAATGGTGTGATGCGATGAAAAGGGAGATTGAAGCGTTAGAGGCAAATGGAACATGGAGCCTAAAACACTTGCCACCGGGAAAACGTGCAATCGACTCAAAATGGATTTATAAGGTGAAGTATAAGCCGACAGGAGAAGTTGAATGTTACAAAGCACGGCTTGTTGCCAAGGGCTTTACACAAATTGAAGGCATCGATTTCCATGAGACGTTCGCTCCAGTGGCAAAGTTGGTTACAGTTCGTGCTTTGTTGGTCGTTGCAGTCAAGAAGAGGTGGATAATCCATCAGTTAGACATGAACAATGCGTTCTTACATGGCGACTTGGTTGAGCACGTCTACATGAAAGTTCCACAAGGATTTTCCAAACTAGGAGATGCCAGGGTTTGCAGATTACGCAAGTCCCTTTATGGTTTACGACAGGCATCGAGAAATTGGTACCACAAGTTCACTCATGCGATCCTTGCTGTTGGTTTTAGACAATCGCATGCAGATCATTCTTTGTTCATTTTCAAACAAGGGTGCATTTACGTTGCAGCATTAATCTATGTGGATGATGTAATTCTTGCAGGGAATGACACCAAGAAAATTCAAGAGATCAAAACCTATCTTGATCGCAGGTTTAGTATAAAGGATCTGGGCCCCTTGAAGTACTTCTTGGGTATTGAAGTAGCACGTTCGGATGAAGGTATTGTGCTAAGCCAACGTAAATATACTCTTGATATATTGAAAGATTGTGGCATGGAGGGCTGCCGTCCCAGCTTGTTCCCCATGGAACAAAATACTAAATACGACCTTGATGAAGATGGAGTTGTCGTGGACATGCTACAGTATCGCCGCCTGGTTGGGAGGCTCCTTTACCTCACGGTAACTCGACCAGACATTCTGTATGCTACGAATGTGCTCAGTCAATTTGTATCATCACCTCGACAGTCTCACATGGATGCGGCATTGCGAGTTGTCCGGTACCTCAAGGGAACGCCTGGCCAAGGCATTTTCTTCCCTACAGCTGGAAGCCTGTCCCTTGATGCATATTGCGATTCAGATTGGGGACGATGCCCAATGACACGGCGTTCCAGAACCGGTTATTTTATATCACTCGGAGGAGCACCCATTTCTTGGCGTACTAAGAAACAAACCGTGGTCTCTCGATCCTCTGCCGAAGCCGAGTATCGTGCCATGGCAGCCACCGTTAGCGAGATCTTATGGCTTCGTTGGTTGATGATCGACTTAGAAGCCCGCCAACCTACACCAACGTCCCTTTACTGTGACAATCAAGCCGCGCGACATATTGCCAACAATCCGGTTTATCACGAGAGAACGAAGCATGTTGAAATGGATTGTTATTTTGTCCGTGAACGTGTTGAGTCCAAGGACGTCGAGCCTCGACAGATTACCACCTCTGAGCAGCTTGCGGATGTGTTCACCAAGGCTCTCAGTTCAGACCAGTTTCGAGGACTCGTTAGCAAGTTGGGGGTTCATAATCTTCACCTTCCAACTTGAGGGGGAGTATTGGAGATACGCGTATATCTGTACATATTTTGTGTGTTTTGTTTTGTATCTTTAGTATATATTTTCCATAGTATAGATGGCAAGTTCTTTTTCTTGTTCCTTACTCCAAGGAACTGATCCATAATTATAGGATTTCTTCCTCCTTGTATGATTGTACATATATTGGGATGATCCCATCTTTTCTTTCAATATACAGAAAACTGAGAATGCATTCTCCACATCCTTTACTCTGTGTCAAATTTATCAATCTACAAAATATAAACACAAAAAAGTGATAAAAATTAATTTTTTTAATTAAATTAGAGTCAATATAAATTTCAATGAATTCCTCTAATCTTCTGTTCGATTCTAATTGATATGAATTTTGAAGTTGAATCTTCGATCAAATCTTCAACAATAATTTTGGAAACCTCCATGAATAATGCCTTGAATGTGCGAAGAACGTCTTGCACTTTGACTTGAAAAATGCCGACAAGATGGGTTTAGCACATTGATCTCTGATCGAACGCTGCTTGTGGCGACTTTCTATGAAGGGGTTTAGCACCTTCATCTCTGATCGAACGCCGTTTTGTATGATTGAAAGTGCGATTTTTTAAGTGGAATGTCATCAAGATGAAGACGGCTACGTTTTGAGGTTCACGTCAAATTCAAAGAAATGTGACCATCTTATCTACACTTTTATTTTACTTGTATTGCATCTTTTTATTTCAATTGCTGAGGAGTGAGATTGATTAGATAGCAACAAGTGTCACAATCTGGTGAAGTTGTCAGTAGTTTGTTAGGCGTCAGGGGAATATTCGCGTGGAAGGAGTGTAGTATTCAGGGTTGGATTGCATGATGTAATTCACTATGGAAAATATCTTGAATGAAATTACCTCTCTTCTCAGCTAATTTATATGTCGTTTATCTTCTTGTTTTTTCCTATCTAAATCTCGGTTTCTGTAATTGGTTCATAGCAATTGGCCTCAGAGCCAACTCGCTTCCGCTATACAATGGTCCAGAAGGCAACACAGACGAGTCGGATTGAATTGTTGGAATCTGATTTGCTTAATATGAATTTGGAGCTACAAAGTGTCAAAGATGGTCAAGTTTGGTTGCAGAAGGGTCAGGATGACATGACACTCCAACTCAAACGCTTGGAGGATATGATGGTGCAAATGTTCAAAACAAGCACAGACAAAGATAAAGAACCAATTATTCATGATTCTACTAGTTCACCTGTTACAAATAATACAACTAGAAATATGATTGACTTTGGGTTGATGAATTTCCCCACTAATCCCAGGGTTAATGAAAATTTTAAGGGAGTCAAGGTGGATTTTCCTCGGTTTGAAGGCGATAACCCCTGTGGGTGGGTTTAGAAAATGCACTAGATATTTCATGATTCATGTGATGTTGGATTTTGAGAAGGTTGTTCTAGCAGGTATGCGTTTAGAAGGTGTTGCTGAAAATTATTTTATGGATAATATTGAAGGGCGGGAGTTGATGGTTTGGCCTAAATTCACTGAAATTATCACTAATAGGTTTACCTCTGCCTCTAGTGAAAGTGTTGTGGGTTAATTTAACAAGTTGAAATAAGATGGTAAGATTGATTCTTACATTGGGAAATTTGAGGAACTGAGATCTTTGATGTTTGTTGATCCCAAATGGTACAGAGGTTCAGAGGGGGTGAATAAACCACTATCGATTTTTTTTTCCGAACTTGCAACGCTGTATCCTATAACAGTATACAACACAGAATGTAGTACAACTTACTGTAACAGAGTTCTTTTGAAAACCTTTGTTGAACTATGAATTTTAGCAAAACTTAAATGTTGTATGATGCGATATAGATTGCAGGTAGATATAACGAACAGAAACTTAAACACACAAAGGCTCATAGTGGTTCGAAGGTGATGTAATCCTTCTACGTCCACTTTACTGTTCCTCTGAGGAGGAACTTCATTAAGCAAGTTTGTTTTACAGGACTCAACCTTACAAACTATCAACCTAACAAGTTACACCTACTAGATTCAACTTCCACACAGGTTGCTCTAATCCAATAAACTGACACAACATCCTAGAACTCACACAAAGTTATTGTCTTAAACTCCTAAGGCTAAAACACTCAACAAGGATTTAAATCCTATTAACTGAGGACACCACTAAAACAAACCTAAGCACACAACACAAAGATTAAAAGTATATAGGTTTCTTCAACTGGTGCTTGAAGCAGCCTTGATATATCTAGAGTACAGATTCTTCGAAGGTTTGACTGCTTCTCTAGAGATTGAGTGACTGAAAACTTTGAGCGTTGAATGCTTGAGAGTTTGAGAACTTATTCTTGCTTGAGAGTGAGTGATCAATTTTTTCAGTAATTGATTCAGTCAATTCTTCCTCTATTTATAGGTATAGAAATATGTTCGTTGAAGAGGCATACTTCTTTAAATTTGAATCCTCTTCAAGTGTTCTTAACCTTGCATTAATTATCTCTAAAGGATCGTATTTAATTTTTCTTATCTGGCATTCCAGGCTGTTTAATGCGGCTGTACTAGGTTGCAGGTTTGTTGCAGTCTGTCAGGTCATATGTGGTTACTGGGTCTTGGTACTGCATTGATCAGTTTATCTCTACTGGTTAGTTTTGAATAGACATTTTCTTGAGCGACACTAATCTTCCTCGTATTGCATCGATAAGTGTGTTTGTCAATCTATTCTTTCTATTTTTCTTTGACTAAGAGTGCAGTACTTGCAACCTTTGTAGTAATGAAGCTTTTTGTTAGCTTGTTGTATTCACTCTACTTGTTGTGCTTCTACATTATTCTGTTTTCAGTATTCAAATATTGTTTTCTTCTGTTGGATCCAGTAGTGGCTTTCTTTGCTGCCTGCAGAGTTAATCGACTACTGATTTACAAAATCCTCTATTCTTCAACTTGTCTTCTCAACTCAAAACTAATCTAATTTTCATTTAAACAATGTGAAATTAAGTACTCTACTTTCCTATTACAATGTTGTTTTATCTCATCAAAATCTAAATATAAATATCCTAACAATGTTGCATAGAAACAAGTATTTGGATGCAGATTATTTTATCAAAAGCTTTGTGAGTGGGCTTAGGAATGAGATTGGGTACATGGTGGAGTTGATAAACCCAGCAACCTTAGAACAAGCTATTCAAACAGCTAGGAAACAAGAGACTCTTTTATAAGCAGTGAACAAGAGTAAATACATTAGTAAGCCAACTATATATAATAAGATTGGTAAGCCTGGTACTATGGATAGTAGCAAGATTACTTCTTAGTCTGAAAAAACTTTACACATCAGAAGATTGTCCAATGAAGAGATGGAAAGTAGAAGAAAAAGAGGTTTATGCTTTAACTGTAATGAACCTTATGTATTTGGACACAAATGCAAGAAACTCTTTATGATTATGTCTGAAGATAAACCTATGGAGTTAGTTAATGAGATAGAAGATGCTGGGGAGGATCTTCATATCTCAGTTCATGCATTGGATGAGTGTCATGCCCCTGAAACTATTAAGGTAATGGAAAGAGTAAAGCATAACACTGTTAAGATTTGATTGATTTCGGTAGTACTCATAGCTCCCTAGACCAATCTACATCTCAATACTTGAATTGCTTAGTAGAATGCACCAACCCCCTCTTTATTGTGATAGCTGATGGGAGAAGAGTAGGATGCAACAACAAATGCTCAAACTTCACTTGGGAAGTGGGAGACAATATTTTTCTGCAAATCTAAGGATACTCAAGTTGGGGGATATGATATGGTACTCGAGTGGATTTGATGAAAAAGTTGGGATTGATGACCTTTGATTTTGAAAATCAGAAGGTTATGTTTGAATACAATGTCATAAGGTGACATTATAAAGGATTTAATTTGAGGTGAGTGTAAGGTTCATGATATGAAAAAAATTGAAAAAATTCTTACGAAGGACAGCCAAGTAGTGACTGGATGTTTGTTCTCAATTTTCTCAGAAAATCATGGTGGAAAAATATTGAATCAACCTGAACTCAACCCCCTTCTGTCTAAGTATAAACAAATCTTCGAGGAGCCTAGAACATTGCCTCCTATGAAGAAGCATGATCATAAAATTACATTAAAGCCGGAGACTGAACCTGTTAAGCAACACCCATACATGTATGCATACCTTCAAAAGAGAGAGAGAGATTGAAAAAATGATAAGTGAGATGTTAAAGGTTGGATTAATTCAACCTAGCCACATTACTTATTCTTCACCAGTGCTGATAGTAAAAATGAAAGATGGAATCTAGAGATTGTGTATTGATTACCGGAAATTGAATGCTTTGACAATTAAGGATAGATATCCTTTCCCTTTGATCGATGAGCTACTAGACGACTTGAGGGGAACAACTATATTCTCAAAGCTGGATCTTAGGTCTAGTTATCACCAGATCAGAGTAAGAACCGAGGATATTGAAAAATCTATTTTTTGCACTGATTCGGGACTCTATGAATTTAAGGTTATACCCTTCGGGCTAACCAATGCTTCTGCTACATTCCAAGCTTTAATGAATGATGTTTTTAGAAGTTATTTGAGGAAGTTTGTACTAGTGTTCTTCGATGACATACTCATCTATAGCCCAGGCTTGGAAACTCACAAGGAACACTTACAAATGATGATTAAGCTATTGATGAAGCACTTTTTATATGCTAAGGAATCAAAGTGTGTTTTTGGTTAAGACAAAGTGGAATATTCAGGTCACATCATTAGTGCTGCATGAGTGGAGCTGATCTTAGCAAAGTAGAGTGTATGCTAGCTTAGCCTATTCCAAAAAATGTGAAAGCCTTAAGAGGATTTTTTTTGTCTCACTAGGTATTACAGGAAGTTTGTAAAGGGCTATGAAATCATTGCAAAACCTCTTACCAACCTTACCAAGAAAAATCAGTTTAAATGGTGTGAGGATACCACCAAGGCTTTTGAAGCTTTAAAGAAAGCCATGAGTACTTGTCCGGTGTTACAGCTGCCAAACTATAACAAGACTTTTATTCTGGAGATTGATGCTTGTTATAGTGGGATTAGAGCAATTCTAATGTAGGATCACCATCCATTAGCTTATATTAGTTAAGCTTTGGAGCCTAAAAGCTTAGGACTCTCAGTTTATGAGAAAGAACTATTAACAATATTACTAGCTATGGACAGATGGAGATTGTACCTCATTCATGATCAGTTTATCATTAGGACTGATCAACAAAGCTTGAGATTTTTATTGAAGCAAAAAATCTCAACTCCTCTCCTGCTAAAATACCTCACAAAACATCAGGGTTTGACTACAAGATTGAATATAAGAAAGGAGCAGAAAATCTAGTAGCCGATGCATTGTTAAGAAGAGGTTTGGAGGAAGATAATTGCTATGCTATTACTATGTTACAACCACAATGGATGAAGGAGTTGTAAAGTAGCTATGAGAATGATGAGTTAGCTCAAGAGTACAAAACACTTCTAGCTTTCAGCCCTATAACATATCGTTACTGAAATTCCATGGAGAAATGTTAAAATATAAGGGAAGGATACCGAGCTAAGAAAGCAAATCGTTGAAAATATGCATTTAAGTTCATTTGGGGGTCACTCGGGTATCTCCAGCACATATCAGAGGATTATTAGCACATTTATGTGGTCTGGGCTTAAAGAGATGGTTAAGGAGATTGTTAACCAATGCAGAGTATGTCAATTGAATAAACATGAGCATTGTAGAGTCCCTAGTTTAATTCAGCCCTTACCACTTCCAACCCATGTATGGCAACATATTACCATGGATTTCATTGAAAAGTTACATAAATCTTATGGTAAAGACTCAATTTGGGTGATTGTGGAAAGATTGAGTAAATATGCTCATTTTATTCCATTAACTCATCAATTCACAACTTCACAATTAGCAGAGGTATTCTTGGACAAAAATTACAAATTGCATGGCATCCCTGAATCAGTTGTATCTGATAGGGATAAAATATTCACTAGTAGGTTTTGGAGTGAGTTGTTTAAGGTGTTGGGTATTCAGCAGAAGCTAAGCACAGCTTACCATCCACAAACGGATGGACAATCCGAGAGGGTTAATCAAAGCTTGGAAGGATATTTGAGATGTATGTGTGGCCAAACTCCTAATAAATGGGCTAAGTGGATTGCTATGGCTGAGTGGTGGTATAACACCACCTATCATTCAACTATCAAAATGTCACCAAATGAGGCTTTATATGGGCAAACATCTTCTCACATGAACGTAGGCCCTTATATGCCCATATCTGTGCAAGGTGTTGAACAACTGATGAATGAGAGACAATGAATGATTAACCAGCTTAAACGGAACATAAATGAAGCTCAAAATAGGATGAAGCAATTTGCTGATCAAAACAGAAGTGAGAGAGTTTTTCAAGTGGGAGAATGAGTGTATTTGAAGCTTAAGCTCTATAAGCAGAAGTCATTATATAGAGGTGATCACTGGAAGTTAAGTCCTAAGTTTGCTGGTCCATTTGAAGTGATTGAGAAGGTCGGGGTTGTAGCATATCGTTTAGCATTGCCGGAGGGAAGCAAAATATATCCTGTGTTTCATGTATCACAACTTAAGAAGCATAAGGGGCCAGCTGATTTTGTATCAGCAGTCTTGCCACCCATGAATGATGAGAACAGATTAATTTTGCAACTTGTAACTATTTTGGGAATGAGAGCTATTAAGAGAAACAATGTGGTTGTGTCTCAACTTTTAATTCAGTGGGCTCATCTACCTGTTGCAGAGGCTACTTGGGAAGATTGAAAGGTGATCATCAAGAGATTCCCTTATTTGGAGACTTGGGGGTAAGTCTTAGTTGAAAAAGAGGGGAGCAATGTTATGATTGAGGGCCAAATTCAAAAACGTAAAAGAATGAAAGTGTGATGTTTTAAGTGGAATGTCATCAAGATGAAGTCGGCATCATTCTGAGGTTCACGTCAAATTCAAAGAAACGTGACCACCTTATCTACGCTTTTATTTTACTTGTATTGCATCTTTTCCTTTCAATTGCTGAGGAGGGAGAATGATTAGATAGCAACAAGTGTCACAATCTGATGAAGTTGTCAGTAGTTTGTTAGGCGTCAAGAGAATATTCACGTGGGAGGAGCGTAGTATTCAGGGTTGGATTGCATATCTCAGCTAATTCATATGTTCTTCTATCTTCTTCTGTTTCCCTATCTAAATCTTCAATTTTTCTGTAATTAGTTCATAACACGTTTGTAGTGACTTTCTACGAAAAAATATCGCCTTGAATCTTGGAGAGAAACTCGTGAGTCTTGAAATCTTGATTTTGTCTTCTTTATCTTGGACTCTTGAATTGTCTTGTGTTATCTTGTATCTTAAATTATGAAAAGAGACCCCTGTAGATATAAACTCTTTCCATATATACTTGATGAATTGTCTTGTGTTCTCTTGTATCTTGAATTATGAAAAGAGACCCATGTAGATATGAACTCTTTCCATATATACTTGATGAATTGTCGTGTGTTCTCTTGTATCTTGAATTAATGAAAAGAGACCCTGTAGATATGAACTATTTCCATATATACTTGATGAATTGTCTTGTGTTCTCTTGTATCTTGAATTAATGAAAAGAGACCCTGTAGATATGAACTATTTTCATATATACTTGATGAATTGTCTTGTATTCTCTTGTATCTTGAATTAATGAAAAGAGACCCGTAGGATATGAACTCTTTTCATATATACTTGATGAATTGTCTTGTGTTCTCTTGTATCTTGAATTAATGAAAAGAGACCCGTAGGATATGAACTCTTTCCATATATACTTGATGAAGATACAATTTGATTGGTTATCTATAATTTGAAAGTATATTTTTCTTTAATCAAAAGATGTGATTTTATTACCAAATTATTGGTACATCACTTCCATATTTGCAAGATTTAATCTTGATTGCCAAGCAATTTTATTTGGATACTTGTCACCATTTGATTGGTTAAAAATATATATTAAAATACCAATTATTTATCTATTTACTTTAGAAATTGATTTAATTTAAAATCCCAAAATATAAATAAAAATATAAAATTGATTTATTTAATATATCATTTTACACCCGACATCTTTTGATTGGCTAGCAAAATTTAACTATTTACAATAACATCATCCCACTTGGACGATATTGAGCAATTCTATAGGAAAATTAAAAAGTTAAACCATGATTTTGTAATTAATTTGTGAGACGAATGTAATATTCACTAAAGATTTATACTTCGATTTATATTGTGTCAATTAAATTTTCACTTATTTCATAGATTGATCAAAATAGCATTGAAATAATCATAGTTGAATTGAATTGAACAATTTGAATAATATATCTATCGCAAATTCACCCTTTTTTTACAAGTGTTAAGAGTATATGAATACGCAAAAGAGAGGGAGAGAGTTATAATATCTATGAAAGATCAAAATTTCATAGTATACCTTCATGTCGGGTATCATTTTTAAGATATATTTATACGATATATCCATTTTTCAAAGGATGCGATATTGATATAGAGGTAAAAAAATTCAGAATATCTGTGATATACCCTGGATATATATGTTGGTTTTGGTATAAAATTGAAAAAAATCCGGAAATATCTCGAATATATCACAAATATGGATATATCTCTAAAAATCGAGCCTAATTTTTTTATTTTCTAGACCAAAAAAAATTTGAGTTAAAATTTTATGAAAATTTTGTTGGGTACTAGTTCTTTAAAATAATGAGATATTTTAGAAAATAATAGGAATAAAATATTCCACAAATTGATGAGGGCAAGGTTGATTAACTTAATTAATGCATTGTCAATTTATCACTGCTAAGCACATATCACCAAAATGATGATTTAGTTAAGAGTTAGTCTCTTGTGAAACCGTCTCACGGATCCTCTTCCGTGAGACGGACCCATTTGATCCACTACCCATCCTAACCCAACCCACCACAATACTAGCCCACAACAACAATGGATTAATTTTCTATTTTACTGAGCCTGAGCCCATTTTTAGCGTGAAGAAATGTGGTAGGGCATTGGCAAGCTCAACATTCGAATTCTTTTTTGTTTTTTGTTTCTATTTACCAAAAAGCATTTCTTGCAACTTGTGAACAGTCTCTATACATACTAAACCCGTGACCATCTGCACTTCTTTCAGATAATTTTTTTTTTTCACAAATTCATTGTTCAATCAAATTTTTGAGGAAAATAATAGGATTGTGTAGCTATATTACAGTGAACGTATATTAGTATCAACTTTTAGTCCAATTTAATTGATCAAAAAAATTTTCAAAAAAATACCAATATATAAGTTAATTTTAATTCATTTTAATTAATAAATTAATTTAGTATAGCAAAATAACTATTAAGGCAATATGAATACTTATAGATGTAAAATACATACTTATAGCTGTAAAATACGTACTTATACGATGCATGCTTATATGTACTTATATGACTATGATTAATAATTATAGTTATCAAACACATACTTATGTAAATTAGTGTAAATCAAAGTCATTGAACGCTATAGTTATTATAACTATTAAGAATAAAACAAATACTTATAACTATAAAACACATACTTATAGAAGAAATCTCATACTTATGTCAAGAAATTACATACTCAAGCATGTAATAGTTGTACATATACTAATACATAAATATAAGATAAAAATTCTCATACTTATAGAAGGAAATCTCATACTTATAGCAAGAAATCTCATACTTGTGTCAAGAAATTACATACTCAAGCATGTAACAGTTGTACATATACAAATACTTAAATATAAGATAAAAATTCTCATACTTATAACAGGAAATCTCATACTTATAGCATGAAATCTCATACTTAAAGATGTAACAGTTGTACACATACTTATAGAAGGAAATCTCATACTTATAGCAAAAAATCTCATACTTGTAGCAAGAAATCTCATACTTTTGTCAAGAAATTACATACTCAAGCATGTAACGGTTGTACATATACTAATACTTAAATATAAGACAAAAATTCACATAGTTATAGTAAGAAATCTCATACTTGTGTCAAGAAATTACGTACTCAAGCATGTAACGGTTGTACATATACTAATACTTAAATATAAGACAAAAATTCACATAGTTATAGCAAGAAATCTCATACTTGTGTCAAGAAATTACATACTCAAGCATGTAACAGTTGTTCATATACTAACACTTAAATATAAGATAAAAATTCTCATACTTATAGCAGGAAATCTCATACTTATAGTATGAAATCTCATACTTAAAGATGTAACTGTTGTACTCATACTTATAATAGGAAATCTCATACTTGTAGCAAGAAATCTCATATAATAACAAATTACTAAAACATATCACAATTCACACATTGCCCCAAAAATCCCAGTACAAAAAGACATCAAACCCATAAAATCAACGCCAATTTCACCAATTATCAACTCCTCAAACACTGATATTTTTATCTGCAAAAATTCCATATAATCATTCAAATCAAAAGCATTAAACATAACTCATATTTCCAAATGAAGCAGACAATATAAAGCCAATTACATAGATCAAAGTAATTGGGGGACAGGGGGGCATAGATCAAAGTCAAGGGATGGTTGGAATGCCCTCTCTTCTCCACATGATTTGCTCCTACGCAAGTGGGTTTCTTGCAGGCGCTCCAGATTGGCAAGAGCCACCGAGTGTTAACGAGCCAATGGTGGGGCCTCGTGCTGGTTTTTGTATTTCGTCTTGTGCTTAGGGAAACGTGGTGAGGAAGAGGCATAGTTGGGGAGGCTGCAGCTCATGAATTTAGGAGGCAGCATTTGCATTTGCTGATTCTCTCACCGAAATAGGATCCATCGATATCTGCTTCTCGCTTCCCTTCCTTTCTAAAATCACCATTTCTTCTCGTCTTTACACACCCTTCTCCCATTCTCTCTCTCTCTCTTCTTATAATATAACACACGACGTGTTGAGAACGTGCAACGAGTCCGAGACCTGCGTGCGACGGGAACGGTATATAGGGCTTTGTTCTCCGGCGTGGAACGAGATAAGTAATGCGACGAGACAGTGTATAGTATAATTACTGGGCTTGGGCTTTGTGAGTTGGGTTTTATTTTGGTTTGGGCTTTGTGGGTTGGGCCAAATAGATCCGTCTCACGGAAGATGATCTGTGAGACAGTCTCACGTGAGTTTTTGCATTTAGTTAATCCACACTGGAAGGGATAGAGGAATATACTAACAACACGTGAATAACTATATTCATAATTACTCAAATAAGCACAGACCAATAAAATGATGATTGAGTTCATAATTACTCAAATAAGCACATACCAACAAAATGATGATTGAGTCAATTCACATTGGAAGGGATAGAGAAATATAAGAACAACAGGTGCATAACCATATTCATAATTACTCAAATGTGATGAATTGATATCAATAATGTTTAGACAAAAACACCATTGCACCTACTATTTTTGAACCTCATAGGTCATCATCTTGGTACTAGTTGGGTTATATCACATATCAAGTTGTTTTGAATAAATGTCAATAGTCATAATATTTTTATAAAATTTCTTATTTATATGTTTGTTGTAAATATATCATTTTGTTGGGATTTTAAGTTAAATATATGTATTTTTTGGTGTTATAATAATATGTAAATCTCATTTTCAATTTCCAGATTTTTAAGAAAATTTCCTTCATTTTTTTTAAATTTTTTTATCGATATCCAATGATATTTCTATAAAATCAAGATTGTTGATATCTTCTGCAATATCAATATTTTCATCCTTACCTGAATACAATAAACGTCATTTTGTGATTCTCAATTTTCTAATTTTTTTTTACGCCCACACACACACACACACACATATATATTGATTGAATAATAATTACAATTATATTCGATAAAAAACACTCAACTTTTATACATAAAAAAGTAATTAAAAAACATGTTTAACAATAATAAAATAGCATTAAACTACTAATTATGATATACATTTATACATACATAGATTGGTAAACTTTATCTGCATAATTACATTTCAATATGAGAGATAAAAAAAATTCAAGATTAATATAAAATTAGTTGAAACATGTTTGATTGATACACTAAATAACAATTTAAATGACACGTGTTTTTTATTTTAAAATATTTTAAATAAATTTTGATATGTCATTTGCAGCCAATTTCTAGAATAAGAGCAACTTTTTTTTTCATTTAATTTTTATCTAAAAACATTTTAAGTAATTTTTTCAGTCCATTTAATATTTTCAAATGTAACAAATAAATGGAACTATAACAAAACAAACAAATTACCGATTTTTTTATTTTAATATACATTAAATTTAATTTGTGATGTGTATACAAACATAAATAATTAAACAAATTAATTTGAACAAGTAATATGTTCTCTAGAAAATATCTTAATATTTGAAAAATGTTAAATAATTGAGTACACTAACTATGAATGTTAAAAGAAATAATAATACTTGATGGAATCTAATAAAAAAATGTACAGACTGAAAAAAATCAATATTAAAATTTAAGATACCCCTTTATATTTTAATTTATGCAATTGTATAGCTATAATTAGAATTTTAATAACAAAATCAAAAAATATATTTTAATATATTGTGAAACACTTATTTAATATTTTCCATCAATTTGTTATAAGTTTGTTCCTCCAGTAAATCGTCAAGATTTATGGCAATATCATGACTATGAACATCATACTCAAGTTTTCAAGTGGGAAATATTAAAAAGTTAAACTATGTCGAAATGGTGATAAATATATGAAAATTCATTGGTGGTGGAGGGGGTTGGTAGAGAACATAATGTCGTAATTGGAGAATGAATGTTATTTGACATTCTACTATATATGCCGATGTGATGAAACTTTTTCGAAAAAGAATATTTAAAAAAATGTTTGTTATATCTAAAAGATATTCTAAATAATTAAGGTTAGTTTTGCAAAGTCAACTTATCCATATCAAAAAATTACAACACTTGAAATTTATATACCATGCATCACACGGATTAACAAATGAAATTGAAATATTATTAAGAACTTGATTTTTCCGTAAATTGACATTTTTACATTAACCTCAAAATATTTAAATTTTATGGTTATGCATCACACGGGTAACATATTATATTGAAATTAATCTCAAATAATATATTATTTTGTGTTCAACATTTTCATATCAAAATATCAAAATAATAATTTTTATTTACCCGTGCATCGCACGAACCTATATACTAGTTTTCATATATAAAAACAATACTTAGCTGGTTTATATATTTTCAAATGGGGGCCATTAACACCCCTACATATATATACTCCTTAATTTTTTTTATTTTTTTTTTACAAAAACATCATTTTTCAATCGAATATATATATATATATATATATATATATATATACACTCAATTTTTCTTTTTTTTTTACAAAAACATCATTTTTAAATCGATTGAAATATCCTTTTATATATAAGTTGATAATTTAAATATATGCACTATTATTTAAATACTAATCATATTCAAACCTTAATCTTTCATTAAATTATAAAATGTGAAATTAATAAATATATTATATGTCTAACACATTTGTTGTAGTCGATATATATTAATGTACAAAAGTGTTGTAGTCGATATATATATTAATGACCCGAATTGGATCGGGTCGGGTCACTAAAAAACACTCGAATCCTAGGCTGCCCACATGTTCTTTTCTCTCGTGCAACATGTAATATTTTTGTGTGTATTAGGTAATATTTTTCTATATATCAGGTAATATTTTAAATATTACCTAATATATAGAAAAGTATTACCTAATACACACAAAAGTCTTACATAAATTTATTATGTCCGACACGACCCATCTCACGAAATGAGATTCGATAGACGGTCTCACGCAAACCTACTCTTGCATAAAATAGTTATTTATATTACATTTGTTCATGTACATTTTTATTCCACCATATACCTTTTAATTTAATAGTTTTTCTTTAAGGAATCAACCTATGGTCATATATGTTTGGAAAGGAATTTACATGGCAGATTTTGGATTACAAAATCTGGACACAATCATTACTACCTATATTTAATTATTCAATCATTACCATATACATTTTTTCACAATAATATATCACATCAACCCACATTTTTACAATAAAATATTACATCAATCCACATTTTCTAATATTAATTTGACATCCACTGCATAATCACACCCTACAAAATACTAAAACAAACATATATTTTTATTATTTTCTTTTACTTAAAAATGTAAGATTTCACTAACGGAATTTCCTCAATCCCCATAGTCCTCTTCCAAACATACCTATGGAATAAGTGCCTTCGATGCACCTAGTTGGCAAACAATTTCAGAAGTTTCCTACATAAATGAAGTGTTTCATTTATGGCATAGTGTTTCTTGATCTATTTTTAATTAAATATTCTATTCAAGAGAGTTATTTAAATTCAATTACACTAACGTAATAACTACCAACATCAAATTCTTTTCCAAGAACACTCCAAATAATTTTTGATAAAAAATAGATTTTAATTGTAAAACAACATACACAACACACACACACACACACACACATATATATATATATATATATATATATATATATATATAGACTAACACCATACACAATCTTAGAAAATTATGATTATTTTATAAAGATATTAAATAATATATGCATAAGTCCTATTGCGGATTATCTTACGGACCCAAACACATAACATGAGTCAATTTACAACTTATTATCCCTAAATAAATTTTAGTTTGCAAAAATAAATTTGAATTGTGATTTTGAAGAGTAAAATTTAACCTCATGAATTTTTGGGCTTGTGTATCCCTAGGGTATGGTGTGCCTCAAACCCCAACTATAATACTTTTAAGTAATACTACTAATATTTTTAAATGTAATAGGTAATATCTTGAAATAATATCTTTCATTAAACCATATATTTCAGTTATACAAGTAAATAATTTATAAGTAAATAATTAATACTTTATGAATATATAACTAATATCTTATGAATGTATTACTAATATATTTCACTAAAAATAATAATGTATGAATATACAACTAATACCTTATAAATTTAATTATATAACTATTGGGGATACGTACATCAACAATATACAAGTTTTTGTCATATATATATATATATATATATATATATATATATATATATATATATATATATATCAATCACGTTGCTAAAACCATGAATGCAAGTCCCACATATTACTAGGCGCAACACATATTACATCATTCATTAAAGTGTCAAACTATAATAATAAATACACGAAAAATAAATCTATACTATTATAATATAAAAGGTCTTGTATTATAAAATAAAATATAATATATAAAATATGTGAATTGAATTCACTATAAATAGGAATTGTTAGAAGGGGGATTCCATGAGAGAGGTGAGAGCCAAACACCAACGCGTCAGTCTTTACTGGCGAGAAAACGTACCATCACCGCCTCTCTCTCTCTCTCTCCGCGCCTCCTAATATACGCACACACATTACACACACATGCCATCAAAACCCTCTCAATCAACCCCTCAATCCTAATGATTTCGTCTCCTCGGTATGATTCTGCTCTCTCTCCTCTCTCAAATCAACTCCTGGCGGGAAATTAATCAATTTGCTTGTCACTTGTGTCAATGTGGATATATTTTCGTTAATTTTGATGTTTTTCGAACTGAATGAAAATCATGTGCTGTGATTTTGTGTTGCATTCTTCTGCAAGACCGCCATTGACTCGCTACAGCTTCAATGCATGCAGAATTGTTGTATTTGCTTTTTCTGTTTTGTTGTATGGAGTTGTGCTATTAGTCAAAATTGGATTTCTCTTTTAATTTTTTTTAATCGGATATTTTTTGTTTATTTTCTTTTCTCGAATTCTTGAACTAGGTTTCTGTTCTCGATGTAGTCGGTGTGTTGTTTTCACCAGTGCTGTCCTTTTTTCCCGTTATTGAGGCGAATTTGTTGTGGGTTCTCGTTTTTTTTTTTCTTTTTTGGATTCTCCTGATTTTTGTGCTTTTGATTCTTAGTTCATTACAGTTCTTCTCTTTTCCTATCGCTGATCCATGTTTTTGTTTTCTTATTTACAGGTTATGACCTTGAAATTTGAAGAATTTAGTGGCCGAAGGTAACATGCCTCTTTTAAAAAGAAAGCCATTTGCCCTAGTTGAGAAGCCTGAAGATTTAGACCCTCAAGAGCTCGTCTTTCAAATTCGATTTACGAAAGAAATCTTCAGGAATTATAAGTAAATTCCTTTTCTATTCAAACTCAAATGCTCATTGAAGTATGATTTTATTTTCAACAGTTTAATGATGCCTGGATCTCAAATGTCTGTAGTGAATATTTGATGAGAATCAACTTGTATCACAAGAGAATCTGGACATGCAAAGCTACAGGAAAGGGCAATTTAACCTACGAAGAAGCCATGGTTTCGGAAGAAAAAGCTTCCAAAAGAATACAAAGTATTCCGGCCCAATATATAGTTCCTATTCTTCTTGAAGTCCAATTCAGTAAGTCCACTACCATTTTTGTTTAGCCCTCTAATTACATGAACTCTCAAATACTTGTAAATGTAAGAAATTATCTTGTTGACGATGTTCATTTTGGTAGTTATTTTGTTGCTTATAATGCAAGACCAGCTGTTAATGGACGGGATACAGACGTGGCAATTATTTGAAGTATTGATAAAATTGTTTTGTGGTTCTCTCAGTAAAACGAGAAACTATTAGGCTGTCATAGATTTCCTTTTGGCGTATTATTGTTCATTTCTTATGGTTTGTCTGTGATTTCCATGTTTGGTGAAACATAATTAGTCAAGATCTCTATTATTAGCAAGATCCCATAAATAATGTGCTAGATTGGTTTCCAAAATGAGATCAGAGTTAAAAAGTATGTCTACAGACAGCTGTTCGAAACCAGTTTATAACGAATACCAAGGTAGACGACAAAAAATATTAATTGTTGCAGTTCAAAAGGACCGTTTCCTATTTGATAACGTCACTTGCCAAATTTTGTCCTTAGTTTTATGAGGTTGTCAGCCTCTTCAAGTTGCATTCTTTCTACACTATCGTTTTCCAGGCTCCTATCACTACCATGAAAGTCTTTTGAACCAAATTATTCTTGAAGAATTACCAAATGTAGCTTGGGAGCAAGACAATCATGTACGAATCTCAAATGCAACTTGTATCTCCTACATTGAGTTTTTGCTAGAAAGTGTTGGAACTTCTCCTTCCTGAGTAATAACCTCTTCCTGTGTATCAAATGAACTTTTTTTTTGTTTTTTCAGTTTAATGTTTTTCTTTCCCACTTCACACTATAGCAATGTATAAAAACTGAAGCATGGGCAGCTGGTCCAAACATATATTAATTTCTGGGAAAATAAAAGAAGATATAATGATACTGAACTTTGTCTATAACTGTTCACGTTGTCAAAAAATACTCAGCGCCAGTTCTCTTGGTGAGAGGTCCACAGGTAGTTGCTCCCTCTTGAATTGGACTCAAGCTATTGTTACCACAGACATGAAGATTCTTTATATGACTCCTGCTACCTAGTTTTAGTTTTAATTTGTGTGCATTACCTTGATATGTTAATGGAGACTGGAGAGATGTTTATCTGTGAGGGGCTGCACATCCAGATTTTATGTAGGAGATTAAGATTTAATATTGCATTAGACATGGATTATTTAAGTTGATGCTATTTATTTCTGGAAACTTTGAGAAGTTGGTGACTCAGAGTAATATTTTAATTTTTTACTGGGATCATCCTGCTCTATGCTTGTTATATAACTAATGCTTTATAGTTGACTTTCCATTTGTCTCCTCGTGTTAAGCAGAAATGACTCTTCTTTATTTGTGTAAGGCATTTCATGTATCAGGCATATCGATGTAGGGGCATCGCAGAGAACTTAGTTCATTATGTTATATTTTTTAAGTTGGCTGTTATATGCCTATATCTGAAATGCAATATATGGTGCATATAATGTTTGCATGTTTTCATTTAGGATGGTGTTTATTTATTGAAGGGTCTATGTACTCTATGCTACACGGACTAATTTTTTATCATTTGTATTTCAGTTTTTGAATGATTAAACCTTTTAAGAAATGTAGTTGCTCTATTTAAATGTGTCGTTCAACTACGGATTTGTCTACTTATAATATCATAATAATATTTCATGGCAGGCATGCTGAATTTAAAAGATCTGGTTGACTCGATTGCTACAAAGTTGCTAGGTCCCTTTCCCGAGGGTTCTGAATTATATGGAAGAAAAGATGGTCGTTTACATCTGTGCAAAATAACAAAAGTTATTGAGGGCGCTGACAAAAAACAATATGAAATTAAATGGCTTGGTGGCGACCACAAAATGAGTGAAAAGGCATTAGTAAGAAGCGATGAGTTAACATTGAAGAATCCACCATTTAGTAAACGGGTTTTGAAGTCTTTTATCAGAGATTCAACTTATCGGAGTCTCCCTTGGGTTTTACATGATAATATATCAAAGAAGCATGGAATTTCGACTACTCCTCCTGAAGCACTGAAGATTAAATTTTCATTACAAAACGGACTTGTAGTTTGTAATGGGAAGAGGAAAAGAAGTGAAGAGAAGCAAAATTCTGTGGTGAACTTGCAAGTATGTTTCCTTTACATCTTTTGAATTTTTTTAGAAGTCTATATCAGCTTAATTGCGTCTCTGATCACTCCTCTATAGGTGGCAAGTGAAAAAAAGGAGATCAAAGTATATACACGGAGGAATAAACTTAAAGCTGATCCCTCATTGGCTGTAATCACTGTTAATGGAGGTAGGGGAGGGTGGGGCTGAAGTTAGTATGTTTGCAATTCTTTTGGGAAACTAATTTTTACTCCTAGTTTAAAATGCTTATGTATTTAACAGAGTATTTATCTCTACTTCTTTACCTGCATTGGATTTTTCAGGGAGTGAGCACCCAGAAGATCAGTCCACTAAATATCCCATAGATGACCTGCTGGTCCAACCTACAGAAGAAGATCTTCTTCTGATAGAAAGGCCTACCATGTGCAGGGATTTCAATGTACCTATGAATTGTGTCGGGGATCTCTTGATGGTGTGGGATTTTTGTGTTTCTTATGGCAGGCTGTTGAGTCTTTCTCCTTTCTCCCTTGAAGAGTTTGAGAATTCCATATGTTATAAAGACAGCACTCCTGTGCTTATTGTGGAATCTTGTTCTGCTATTCTCCGCTTGCTTGTAAAGGACAACGTGAAGTTCTCAATGGCCATTGCACATAGAAAAAGGAAGCTAAAGGTGAACTATTACTATTTGACATCATGCTATTCTGCATAATTTATTTTTCACATAATGTTGATTGATGTTTATCTTAGTTTCTTTTTCTTGTGTGGAGAACTGATTTATTAATACCTATTTCAGATTACACAGATTACTTGGACTGAATATCTCTGTGATTTCCTGGAAACAATTTCTACTGCGGAACTATCTACACACATAAGTACCATTAAACGAGGTCATTATAGCTTGCTAGAGGTTCATGTGAAACTGGCAATTTTCAGTGAACTGGTTGCTCAGGCTCTAGAGACAGATACTGTCAAGGAGAAGTTGGATGAGTATATTGAAGAAAGACAGGCGCTTTCTGCTACACGGAGGGATGAAGCACTTGATGAAGGTAGAAAGAGGAGAGAAGAGAAGGAGCTTAGGAAGTCTAACTCTACTGGCAAGGAAGTTAAAGAAAAGCTTAAAGTGAAATCTGGTGGTGAAGGCATACAAAATGGAGTTATTCCAGATACAACTAATGCGAAAGTAGGTTCTCGACTGAATCATTCATCTGGAAACAGGTTGGGATTTGTTAATTTGTCATATAAGTTGGAAGAATTGATCGATGAGGTGTTTTAGTTGTGACATTTCCCATTCTTTTTCTCTTGTTACCATCTTTGTCTTGACAGTGAGAATGAACAAGGAGATGGCACATCTAAAAAGTGTTCTAAGAAACAGAAAACTGAAACCAACCTTTCCTCGGAAGATGCTAATCATCCATCAAAGAGGGAGATCCATAAATTGATGAAAAATGAAATTAAGGAATCAATAGAGATGAAGAGTGCTGAAGAAAGGGTGGGCCTCTCTCTCTCTCTCTCGCCCCCCCCCCCCCTCCCTTTCCTATGTGTATGCTCGTACCAACATCTGTTTATGTGTGTATATTATATGTCTCCTAAAGAAGGAATCAAAATATAATATTGAAGTAGGTAGGTTGGTCGAATATCAGCATTCTGCACTGATACATTGACTATCTATCCCTCATGCAGAAACAATTTCTTGAAAGGGAGATTGAGAAGAGAATTATTCGCACTAGTTCATTAGGGAAAGACAGAGATTATTGCACTTATTGGTTTTTTCGACGTGATGGAAGAATATTCGTTGAAAGTTCTGACTTCGCTCAGTGGGGCTATTACCAGACCAAGGAAGAGGTATAAATACTGTCCTATTCTGGCACATTTGGGTTTCTCTTTTTCTTTCTTTGTATTGCTTGAAGCGAATCTCTCTCTCTCTCTCTCTCTCTCTCTCTCTCTCTCTCTCTCTCTCATTCTATAACAGCTTGACGCTTTGATTGGCTCATTAAATACAAAAGGTGAAAGGGAGAAGGCTCTTAAGAAGCAGTTGCAGAAATTTTATGACAAAATATGGTCAGTCACTCAATTTATTTCTCCTAAGTTGTCATGGTTGGTCTGAGTTTCTGATGCCATTTCTGTTTTTGGTTGATTTAAGCTTGATTTGTATATGTCAATTTAATAAAGAAAACTTGTCATGGTTGATTTGAGTTTGATGCTGTTCTTGATTTTGGTTCATTTGAAGATTGATTTTGTATTTGTTATTTAATGAAGGATACATGTATATTTTTTAATTACGTGTAATTATGTACGCATAATTTATTTATCAATTGTTCTTTATGAACATTCCTGGAAATTCAATCAATTACATTTACTAATGGATTAACTGGAGGAATTTTACCATCTGTCAATGACTTTTTACACTTAACTACAATCTCTCTTCCAACAAAATGTTCAGAGTGCTTGTTATTTGGCTCTGAATCTTGAATGAATATTATGTGCCATAAAAAGTCAAATACCTAAAAGGCTAAAACATATATGTGTCGCATCTTGATAACTCCATTTCAAATTACTCGAAACTATCATGTGAAAATGTTCAACTTTTCCCTCCTAAATTGAATTTTGCAGCTTGCAAATAAAGAAAAGATCAAAGGATGCACTACAAACGAGTGAAACAGAAGATGCTCTGGTTCGGAGATCTACTCGTATTCGTGCCCCATCTGGGGAAAACCCAACACTTGCGTTCCTCAAGTATGTGAACAAGTGGAAGGAGTTATAAGAATTGTTGATTAGAGGTACAGAAATGCAACTAACCTGAATGCATAGAATCATTGCAATTGTGTTGACAGATATTGAATTTGTTTGGGATTATACAGTAGATAGTTGTTCTATATCCCGGTTGAAAGCCGTACACATTCTTTTGTTGGGACGGAATTTTTGGAATATTGGCTTCAATTGGATGGAAATTTTGATAATTTTAATAATTGCTTGAATCTTTTGTGCATGTGAATGACATTCCCTTCTCAAGTTCATTCTTTCTGAATCATGCATGTTGATGATGTGTTGCATTTTCTTCTTTTCCTTTTAACTGATTCTCAGTAGTGAGAATTGTCTATGCATCAAAACTGAGATTTTTCCTCCCTTTTAACATTTCCTCTACAGTAAGATATGTAATGTGTGCTTTTTGACAAACATGGAAAAAAAAAAAACCCAGGGAATTAACTGGAAAAAAATCAAAGAAAAACATTTTTTTTTTTTTTTTAATATAAAAGGAAAGAAAGATGGTAAATATACCGTGAAGATGAAGGATGGTTTGGAGAAACCACAAACCTTGTAGTTCAAGTGGTATTTCCATCTTTATAAAGATATATATTTGGTTGATTAGGGTTGGAGTGTGGATCGTCAAGTATTTTAGTATTTATTGAGAGAACGGTTTGGAGAAGATGAAGCTTTGATTGGAAAACAACCCTGGATTTCATTAAAACAAGCACATCATTAGCAACCTAAATATGTGTATATAGCATTAAAGTCCAACATATGGTCTGTGATTTTCAGTTAACTTATAGTTTACAGTTTAATGTTTTTAATATCACAAAAACTCATGTGCACCAGGTGCACGGATCTAAAATCCGTGTAATCCGGGTCGATCCGACTCGGATCCGTGAATTTTTATTTTTTATTTTTTTTCCAAATTTTTGTCTTGACTTTTATGTTATAAATGTGTGACATTTATGTATAAATGTGTGACCTTTATGTACAAACATCCGTACCTTTATGTCTGTAACTTAGAAAAAAAAATGAAGATTTTCAACACAATTTGTATTGTATACCTTTATGTGATATCAATGTGACATTTATGTTATATTTATGTCACATTTATGTACAAATATTCAGGTCTTTATGTAATATATAAAAGTGCATAAAAGTCATAATATTTGTACATAAAGGTGACATGATATAATATAAAAGTCACATTGATATCACATAAAGGTATACAGTTCAAATTATGTTGAAAATCTTCATTTTTTCTAAGTTATAGTACATAAAGATCATGATAGTTGTACATAAAGTCACACTAATACAACATAAAGGTAACAACCTGAAGTAAAAAAAAAAACTAAATAAAAAATACGCGGATCTGAATCAAAATTGGGTCGATCCGAATTGCATGTACACTAAGTGCACACAAGACCAACTCTTTTAATATATATGGTGCCATTTAAAGTTGTATACTTTCTAAAAATTTCAGAAAACATTATAAACCCTATGCGGATGACCCTTTCAAAATAAATTGAATTGCTTCATTGATAATCAAACTTATTTAATAGAAATTCTATGACATTATTTAATAAATACATTAGGCATAATTACAAATTTTCAGTTACACTATCCTAGAAAATTATAAAATGTTCATCATGGGCAACTTTTAATATGTCAATCGATGACGTATAATGACCACATCCCCTAATTATGTGAAAAGTGAAATTAATAGATTTACTGGAAATCTGACACATCAGTCGTCGACACATGTTAATGTGTCTGTGGTTGGTAGAATAATAGAAATGTATAAACTACTAACATGTGTCCACAGTTGGTAGAACAATAGAATTGTATAAACTATTCTTTATAATCGATCACCAGCAAAACTTTGTGAAAGTTGCAATTCACTCCTAAGGCATCCCACGATTAGGGATGTTAAACGAGCTGGCCCTAACGGTTTCGGGCCCACCCTAACGGGTTTCGGGTTAAACGGGCTTCGGGCTAAACGGGCCAACTTAAACGGGTCTCAAATATTATGACCTAACTCTAACCCTAATGAGCTTCGGGCTAAACAGGTTATTATCGGGCTATTAATAAAAATATATATTTATATTTTAAATATAATTTTTTGAGTTAAAATATACCTAACATTCAAAATTCACACTTAAATGTTATAGATTGCAAAAACATTATTAAGTTAGATTACCATTGAGAGTTTATATTTGCTAGATGAAACCAATAAAATTGACAATAAATTACAACAAAATATGAGCAAACTTGTTAATTATTTGTACGCATTTATTGGCTAAGTGTTTGATATTATATAGTTTATAGGTGGTATATTGTTATTATTTAATTTATTTCATACAGTTAATTCTTAGATATCAAATTTGAAGACATTAAATTTAGGATAATACACATATAATTGGACATTTATATTTATATTTATATCTTATATACTTAACTAAAAAAACTAATCTAATCTTTAAAAAAATTAAAAAATACGGGCTAGCGGGCCAACCAATTAATCATCATGCTGGCCCTAACGGATTTTGGACTAAACGGGTGACGGGTTAAACGGTTAAATTTAAACAGATTAGAAATATTTTACCCCAACCCTATTTTTTCCGGTTTAAACGGACATTCCATCAAAATTCAAATTTATCCAAAGTTTGTTGCATTTACCAGTCAAACTAACATTAGTTTAATTTGCACTTTGCCACATTACTATTGAAAAATAAAACATACACAAACCCTTCTTTTTACACTATTCCTTTGAAAAAAAGGTTTAATTGCTATTTTTACAATAGTAAAATTAAAATTATGTAATGAATATATAATTAATAAAAAATAGAAATTGAATTAAATTAAATTTGCCTATAAAAAAAACAATTTTTAACTAATATTAAAAATCTAAAGTTTTTATAAGTTAAGTCAAATTTTCAAAATTGTAACCTAAATTTTATCTAAAATTTATTCAAAGAAATCAAAATTACCTTACAAAATGTAAATATTGGCAAATTAATGTATAGAATTATTTAAATTAAATTAAAAGCTATGATTAATTTAAAATTAAAATTATTTTATACTTCTACATGAATTATGGTGATTCGTGGAGGCTACATGGGGTTCGAAGGAGGGCGATAAACGGCTGGCAAATTCCCTTTTCATGAGGAAAGTATGCATTATACCATAAAAAATATAACTCAATACATTTTATGTCATCAAATTTAGTTGTAGGACACTTTCTACCACATTTTTGGTCCAAGTCAAATAGGGGTGAGATTTGAAATGACAAGTGTTATTTTTTTATTATTGTGTTGATTTGATTTGTCCATGCAAGTAATAATTTGTGGACATGCAAATTTTTTGTTCGAAAATTAATTTTTTTGTGGACATGCAAATTAATTTGTACACCAAAATTTTTATTTTTTTGTTCGAAAATGTTACAGTGAGTTCGCCCATAATTTTTTGTTTTTTTTGTCAGTATTTAATGTGAATTATTGTGAATTCACATGTAATTTTCTTGTTTATTCAATCAACACACATAATTTCAGTACGAAATTATCATACAACATTTTGAGGAACAAATTCTCTCTAAAAATTTTAATAATTATTTCCTAATCCTCCGTTTAATAATTGTAATAATTTTAATAATCTCCATTTAATAATCCCCATTTAATAATTAAAACAACATAATTTAATAATCCACGGTTAATCCCCTTTTAATATTTTTATTAATCCCCTTTAATAATTAAAACTACATAGTTTTATTAATCCCCTTTAATAATCCCCTTTAATAATTCCCCTTTAATAATTAAAACAATATAATTTAATAATCCTCATTTAATAATTTTAATAATCCCCTTTAATAATATATTTATTATGTTAATAATTATTATTTTAAATAATTATTAAATGAGGATTATTAAAGGTGGATTATTATAATTATTAAATGGGGATTATTAACATATGTTGCTTTAATTATTAAATGGGGATTATTAAAATTATATAAGGGAGATTATTAAAATTAGTAAACGAGGATTAAATGGGGATTATTAAATTATGCTGTTTTAATTATTAAACGGGGATTATTAAAATTATTAAAGGGAGATTATTAAAATTAGTAAATGGTGATTAAACGTGGATTATTAAATTACGTTATTTTAATTATTAAATGGAGATTATTAAAATTATTAAACGGGGATTATTAAAATTATTAAAGGGGGTTATTAAAATTAGTAAACGAGGTTTATTTACTTATTGTGGTGTTAAACACGATTTTTCGAGAAATCGCGCGTGACGGGTGACGGGGGCGCGCGTGCGCGCAGGGTGACGGGGCGCTGCGCGCACACGCGACGGGTGACGGGGGCGCGCGTGCGCGCCGGGTGACGGGTGGCGCGCGCGCGACGGGTGACGGGTGACGGGGGCGCGCGTGCGCGACGGGTGACTGGTGACGCGTGCGCCGGGTGACGGGGCGCGCGCGACGGGTGATGGGGTGCTCGCGCGCCCGAGCCTTACACGTGAATTTGTAAAATCACGTCTAACACTATAATTAGAGGGTTAAACGTGAATTACTTGAAAAATCACGTTTAACCCTATAATTATAGTGTTAAACTTGATTTTTCGAAAAATCGCGCGAGACGGGTGACGGGTGATGGGGGCACGCGTGCGCGACGGGTGACGGGTGACGCGCGCGCGCCGGGTGACGGGGCGCGCGCGCGCGACGGGTGACGGGTGACGGGGGCGCTGCGCGCGTGCGCGACGGGTGACGGGTGACGTGGGCGCTCGCGCGCCCGAGCCTTGCACGTGAATTTGTAAAATCACGTTTAACACTATAATTATAGGGTTAAACGTGAATTACTTGAAAAATCACGTTTAACTCTATAATTATAGTGTTAAACTTGATTTTTCGAAAAATCACGCGCGACGGGTGACGGGTGTCGAGGGCGCGCGCGCGACGGGTGTCGGGGCCACTCGCGACGGGTTATTTTTTTTATAAAAGTCGATTAACAAAATAATAAATAATTAATAGTGGATTTTTCTTATTAACAAAATAAATTAACCCAATAAATAAATAAATTTTCCTTATTAACATAATAAATAAATTATTAAAGGGGGATTATTAAAATTATTAAACGGGGATTATTAAACGGTGATTATTAAACGAAAATTATTAAATTATATTATTTTAATTATTAAAGGGGGTTTATTAAAATTATGAAAGGGGATTAAACGGGGATTATTAAATTATGTTGTTCTAATTATTAAATGTAGATTATTAAACGAGGATTAAACGAGAATTATTAAATTATGTTGTTTTAATTATTAAATATTAAACGGGGATTATTAAACAGGGATTAAACGTGGAATATGAGGTGAATTTTTTTTTTTTTGTTCGAAAATGTTATTGTGAGTTCGCCCATAATTTTTTGTTTTTTTTGTCAGTATTTAATGTGAACTATTGTGAATTCACATGTAATTTTCCTGTTTATTCAATCAACACACACACACACACACATATATATATATATATATATATATATATATAAGGTTGATAATTTCAGTACGAAATTATCATACAACATTTTGAGGAACAAATTCTCTCTAAAAATTTTAATAATTATTTCTTAATCCTCCGTGTAATAATTGTAATAATTTCAATAAAATATAGGTGAGAAAAATATTCCTTCCCTGACAGATTTGATTGGAGGTTGTTAGAGTTTGTTATGGAGCAATTAATGCCCCAATCAAAGTCAACAAAATTTGTGGTATTTTTTGCCCTACAATTATATTTCATGGTATAAAGTATCATACTTTTATTTTTTATAGTATAAAAATCCCAATTTTATTTTTTGTGGTATTTTTTTTATCATACTTTATATTTTTTGTGGTAAATTGGGTTGCTATCCCAATTTTCATTGTCAAAATTTAGGTTTCGCATCTATGTACAAATTTATTTGGTCATTACAAAATTACTTGAACAATATCTGAATTTTAATTTATTACTTTAAATTATTTAAATGTTATTCATATTTTTTAATCATGATTAAAAAAAATTGTAAAAAAAATTTAGATCTTAGAGTTTAAGATTTTATTTAGGATTATCTTGGTATAATTTAAATTATTTTTTAATCATAACATTTTAATTTTTAACTAAAATAATTTTATATATATTAAATTAAAAATAATTAGATTTTATTACGTGAATTTTATAAATTTTTAGAGCATCTCCAATGGAGCACTACATCTCACACTACCTCTACATGTAGTGTGAAATTGTGCTCCAACCGACTACATTTCCCCCCTACACTACAGATTTGAATAGTGCACCACTTAATTTAGTGGGCACTATTGCACCACACTACATTTTTATTTTTTTGATTTTTTTAATACAATTTTAATTTCACAATTCATTTTTAATACAATTTACATTTCATCTTTTCATGAAGCAATATTATTGTTTATGAAAAAATTATTATTTACTACATGTATATAATATAAAAGTATTTTTTAGGCTAAATAAAGTAAACAAAATACATTAAATCACAAAATACATTAAATTAAAATACATAAATCACAAAATACATCAAATTAAAATGCATAAATTAAAATAAAAATAAAACATTTAAAGAATGATTCTTAGGCTAAAAAAAGTACGATACAGGAATTTAAACGTCCTAATTAATAATCTCCGAGATTACTTGCCGACCCTCCGAGATCTAGAAAATATCTGTTATACATATCAAAAGTATTATTTGTTGGTGGTTGTTGGGAAAGTTCTTCATTTTTCGTATAATTTTTTCTTGTTTTTTAATATGTATGATTGTAGCATTGTAACGAAATTTAATTTAATGTTGTTCTATAATTTTTGTCTTTTTATATTCACATTATTTTTAAAATAACTAATAAAAATAATTATATTCAATAATCAATATAAAACAAAAATAAAAAAATTATGCAATTATTAAGTGTAAATTTGTATAAATTTTAATTCAACAAAACTAAGAATAGTAAATGTGGTGCAGAATCTAGCGTTGACGATTGGAGATGAGTTTAATGTAGTGTGAATTTTGATATAATATAGTGTGAATTTTGTTGTAGTGTAGGGGAGCAATTGGAGATGATCTTAGATAATTCTTAGATCAAAAGTTAGGTTTCTATATGTTTTGACTTAATATGAGTATATGACTTAATCTAATGGTAGCACATCTCTCAACTTAAGAAATATCTCTGGACCCACCCCAATTGTAATGCAATAAAAAATGTTTTGACATAATTTGTAAAAATTTTAATTTTAATTTTTTGTTTTGTTTTGTTTAGATTAGATCAGTATATTTAATATAAAATTATTTATTTTGAATGGCTTGCGACACAATAGTCATCTACTAGTTTTTACATGCCAGAAAAGGTCTAAAAGTTAAAATGATTCAGCTACATATTTACATTGTCCGTCTTCTTCAAGTCTTTTTTTTTGTCCATTGTTGATTTCTTTTGTTATCTATACTATATATAAAATAAAAGAAGTTGACAAATTTTACTGATTTGCCACTTTCCCTCCTAAAAATGTCACATCAAATTGATGATTGTATAAATATTTTGATTTTGATTTTGATTTTTTTTTGTAGGCTCTTAAAAAACAATATTTTTTGTCATTTACAAGAAAATGTTATGATCATAATATTTAAAAATTCAATTGTGGGCTCTATTCCAATAGAATTCACTTCCTTGCATCCTAATTTTGAATTTATTCAATACATTTTATTAGGAAATAAAAAGAGCAAGAAAAATACTACTAAATAAGATTTGTTCACATCTATAAATTGTAGAGAAGCTTAGCACCATACACAAACATAATTTTATAAATATTCACTTCAGTAATCATATACTTTAAGGATATGATTATATTTTAATGATGTGATAAAAAAATTGAAAATAATGAAATTTAAATATTATGTCAAAAATTAAAAATTTGGAAAATTAGTTTAAAATTTTAATATATAAACAGGGAAAATAGTTTTATATCGAAAATTAATTTTACGAGGTGTTATAAAATGTTTAAAAGTTTGAAAACTATTATAAAAATATCAATATAATAATAAATTTAAAATTAATAATAATAACAAGGTTTAACAATTTAAAATCAACAAATAAAATTTAAAAATTAATTCTAATATATATGTAATATTAATTTTGAAAGATATAAATATCAATAAATTGAATAAAAAATAGCTAAATAAAAATAATAAAAATATTTGCTAATTTATTCGAAATTATTTCAAATAAAGAGATATAATTAATCTAAAAATTGTATTAAAAAAACTAGAATTTGTTCTAAAATAATCTGAATTATGGTTTCAAAAATCTACAAATTATTATTTTAAAATGTAAAAATAATTTGGAAGCTAAATATTTTAAATATAAACTAAATTTTGGAATAAATTTAAATTTTTTTTAACAAATTCATCTAAAAACAATGCAGAAAATTTATTTACAAATTCTAAAAATAATTCTAAAATATAAAGAACAAAACATATTAGTAAGTATAATAAATCAGTTCTTAATTATTCAGAAATTAAAACTAACAAACAAAAAACTATTATTATTATTTAATATTGTGTTCAATTTTATTTTCAAATTTAATTGTTGAATATTGATGTTATATTTATTATTTTATTGATTTTTGAATATTGATGTTCAATTTATTATTTTATTATTTTATATTGTATTGTGTTATATTTATAAATTATTTATATTCGTAATCTTATTTAAATTTTATTTTTAATGCATGTTCTATCTAATTCATATCTATTTTAAAATTCATAATATATTATTTACATTAGATATATAATTATGTCAAATTTAAAATGTTGAGTTTCAAAATTGTTTGCATTCAAAATTTCTAATTTTATCAAATACAATTATTTAAAATAACATAATTTTAAAGTTGAAATATAACATTTTTATTAATATAGATATTAAAAGCAATATATATTTTACATTTAAATGATATATCATTACATTATGTCATCAACATTAAAAATTATTAAATTTTATATAACAAATCACGCATCGCTCGGGTGTACTACTAGTTTAGAACTAATTTAACATGTTAGAATTAATTAAGGTTTAGTAGAATCAAGAATAGAAGTTTAGATCTTTATATGATTAAAATATGAAATAACTGGGGTTTAAATTTGATGAATGTAATCTTATTTTCATATTTTATATAAAAGAGTAATTTAGCCAACTTGTACAAGGTTATTTTCGTCTAACCCATTTGATAGTGTTATAACCCATTTTATATTTTCAATTTCAAATGCAATAATCAAATTTGAAAATTGAAAATAGATACAACAAACATGATTTGGTGTTCGATGAAAGATTGGCAATTTTCATTTGAGATGAAAACCAAACAAACCCTTACAATTTTCAGTTATTTCGAAAAGGCAAATGGACGGCCCAGATCACATGATCTCAACCACAGCACGGCCCAGAATACTCCCCTGATCAAGGTGTTTATATGCCTCAGCTGCCTCTTCAAATTTATACTTTCTTGAAACAGCACTCTCCAGATTAAAAATGCCTGTCTCTGCCAACTCCACCAATTTCGGAAGGTCTTGTCTCGCCCTTCCTCCGTACGACCCTATTACTTTAATCTGCAAACGAATCGAGGATCAGTTGATTCTCGACTCAAGAAACGAGGTTGATGTAAAAGACAAAGACCCACCTGTCTACGAACCAAATGGTTAATATCAACCTCCCCTTTGGCACCAGAGAGCGTAAGCCCGATCATCACGGCTTTACCTCCATCACGAACGCTTTGAAAGCATTGTGAAAATGTTTGCGTCCTTCCCAAGGCTTCAACGGCTATGTCCACACCCTTTCCCCCTGTAAGCTCCTGTTTAAACATTTCAACACCCGAGGGTCAAGAGTTGTAAACTATCATTATTACCTTCATGCATCGTTTGAAACTGAAGATTATCGAGTGTGTACCTTAATCTTGGAAACGGCATCCTCCTTTCGTGCGTTTATGGCATGAGTGGCTCCAAGTGTCTTGGCTTTCTCGAGTTTGTCGTCTTGAACATCCACAGCAATAATCTTGGAAGCCCCAGATGCCCTTGCTATCTGCACGCAACTGTGTGGATTTTTGAAATTAAAATTATGGGGAAGACCAGTGTAGCATCCACGGACATAAACGTAAATACTAATGATGAAATTTTTTAGTTATTACCTTAAGCCGACACCCCCCAAGCCAATCACGGCAATGGCATCACCAAGATGCACCTGAGCAGCATGAGTCATAGCCCCATAGGCAGTAAAAATTGCACAACCCAGTATAGCAGATTCTGTGTAAGGTAATGTGTTGGGCAGAACAGTCAATCCGTGTGCTGGTACCACACAGTACTCAGCAAGACCTCCCATGCTGTACATATATACTGGCTTGCCTGCAGAACCAGCATATAAGAGAGTGTGCAGGCATGAATTTACAACAAGAATACTAGAAAACCTTTTCATCCACTATATATCTCTGCTAGCAAGAGACAAACAACAAATTTCCATGGAAGATGAATCAATGCATGATTCTTTTTTTATGACAATACAACAATAGTATAGCACCAACCACAAATTGATATAGAACTCACCTTATCAATGCACAATTTGCATCAATATACATTCTATAGTAGGTGCTGTCCAATTATAGTGCAAACCATAGAGTAGTGTACACTTCAATCATCTAAAAAGTCTATGATCAAGCACAGTGCAAGAGTTCAGATGTGTGGTCTAGTATAATTCATTACTGTCAAACAAACCATGATTTTAGAGCACCCTTTTGATTTACATGCAATCCATTAATAGGAACCAATTTACAGTGAGGATATATGGGAGTCTTACTAGGTTTACAATCAAAGTGATAACATTTTCTAATCAAATTTTTTAAATATCTACTCAACATAATGTGATCGAGTCAAGATAAAGAAAATTCCTTTTTAACAACCTTAAATTCTGAAATTGTATCTACAGGACCCAAGTCTTTAATGTCAAGAAAATTCATGAAAGCAACACCCATTTGTCCCATAAATGAGCAGAACATCAAACATATAAATTAATCAAGACTTCAAAAATCATCAGAAGTTTTAAAAACATGGTTTCCGCTTTGCTACATTTGAAACCTACATTTTTTTATTTCTATTGATGAAGTATGATCGTCAGCATTTCTGGAACATTTAGATGAGTGCAGAAAATTATAGATATTTTAGCTAAAGGTAGTAGATAAATGTAGAAAATCAGAGGTAACCTAACCAAAGATAATAGTTGAGAAATACACGATTCATGTATATCCGAATGTGTGTGTGCGTGTGTGGAATCAGGTCCAGACTGGATATTTAATCATGCCGAGCTTATTTGACCCCCAAACTATAAGGAGGGACTGCCCCGGTATGTAATAATGATATGCTCAGTAGAGTTTGCATTGCACAGTGTTTCACAAAAAGCTGCACCTATGATGGTTCATTAATATTCTCTAAAGAAGAGAACTTCATTAGAAATGTACCACTGCCTCGGAGAAATAGCCTTGTTTCACCATCATAAAGTGTCCCTTTCGCTCGATTATAAGCAAAAAAAGGCTCGCATAAGTCATCTTGACCCTGTTTCAAGCAAGGCATAATGTAGTCAAAAAGCTAGGTAAACATCGTAAATGACTCAAATTAGAACTTTAAATGTAGGTGAAAATTCAGATGACATGTTTTCATATACTTGCCTTAGAGCAGTAGAAACAACTTCCACAAGGCATTATAAAAGCCCCAACCACTTGAGATCCAATAGGATATCTGAAATTTGAGTAAAAATATATATAGCTTCTGTATCCAATAAGACAAAAGAAATTACTTTTTTATTTTTCTAAATTTCAACAGCTTATCTAACCTTTCAGTAATTCTAGTGTCAGTGAGTGACCCATGTTCGACAACCTCACCAGTAATCTCATGCCCTACAACACAGGGGCTGGCAAAGGGAAGCTCGCCTTTCATCACATGCAGATCAGAGTGGCAAACTCCACAGGCTGCATTATGCGAACACAATTCAAAAATGCAATCACGTAAACGCTAAAGAAAAGCCCAAAGGAGCACTCATTATACTTCAAATTTTGTTACATTGGTGATTTTAGTTGATTCAATTTATAAAAATAGTGTAACATAATAAACATACAAAAATGTAAAGGCAAATGCTGGCTTTATGTTTCCAATCACCATTGAAAATCAAGTTAACAACTTAAGTAACCATCTGCGTGTACTATTTCCTTAATGAACAGAAAGGTACAAGCTTTACAGCATAATGCACAACAACCAAACCAACTGAAACACTAGTAAATTAAGCTATAATGGACATAAAGTTAACAACTTCATCATGATTCAATAGCATACAAGACTTCACTTGACTTGATCATCTTCTTTACCATCAGCGTTGACTATTTCCTCAATGTTTATAAAGTACAAGCTTTGCAGCACATCGCACAACAACTAAAATCAAACCAAAACTCTACTAAATCCGGCTACAGTGAACACTAAGCTAACAAATTTATCACGATTCTACAGAAATTAGACTTCGTTTTACTCGATCATTAAATTTACCATCTGCGTTCACTATATTACCTTTACGAACAGAAAGGTACAATCTTTACAGCATAATGCACATCATCCAAAACTAAACTGAAACTCAACAAAATTACCCTTGGTTTTGATGAGAATTTCGTTGGCCTTAGGGCGAGGCATGTCAAAATCTTCAAAAGTGAGGGGTTTATTCGTTTCCCAGAACACAGCTCCCTTCATATAGGAAGGTCCGCTGTTGATGTGGTAACCCGCCGCTGCCATGGTTGTACCTCTACTGCCCGAGTCTAAGCTTGAATAGCATCTCCGGCGATCAGAGCAATTGGTTGAACCGTAGAATAGAGAACTGTAGGAAGAGTAAACGGCGGCTGTCCGGCGGCTGGTGATCGCCTTGCGGAGTAGAGCAGAGCTCCGGTAAAATGCCATGGGTCAATACAGTACGTGCAATTTGGACTCTAGTTTTGAAAAAAAATGGGGAAATTGTGGAAAGAGAGATGAAAAGACATTGTTATTATATAGGCAAGTAGCACTGCTATTGCTCTAGCTGTCAATCTTTATCCTTAAATTTGAGTATCTGTTTATGGGTGAGCAGCCCATGTTACCAAAATTTGGTAATAATTGATATAATATTATAATATTGAATATAGTTTGGGCATCACACTAGTATATAACTTAGTGATTAAGGTATTGAATATAACTTAGTGATCAAGCTCTAATGTATCAAAATTTTCTCTATATATATATGTAATGGAATGGAAGAAAGTAGACACAAAAATTCTCTTCTCTAATATACTTTTCTCTTCTCATCTCGTCTTTTATTTACGCATTATTTACGTTGGCTTTTCGTCTGTTTTTCTTCTAGTTTATATTATAGTTATCGTAATTATTTACAACACGTTATCAGCACGAGCTTTTGCTCGGGAAAAGATTTGTAAACTTTATATCGTTATTTTTATATAGGTTTGTAAACTTTATATCGTTATTTTTATATTCTGTGTTTTATTATGGCTAGAATTGAAAATCAAAAATTTCAAATTCTCGATGTTTCTGGCGTAAATTATTTATCCTGGTGCCTAGATATTAAACTACACTTACCAGGGTTGGATCTCGTGAAAACTCTTGAATGTGTAAATATCGAGGAGGCCAACAGGAAAGATGAGGCTAACGCCATGATCTTTATACGCCACCATTTATCGGAGGATTTGAAAGATGAGTACATACAGTTTGAAAAGCCATTGGAGATATGGCAAAAACTGAAAGAAAGATTTCATCACACAAAGATTGTGATCCTGCCACGGGCGTAGTATGATTGGCAACATATAAGACTGCAAGACTTTAAATCAGTCTCCGATTATAATTCAGCTTTTTTTAAGATTGAGTCTCGTTTGACTCTGTGTGGTGTAAAATTGTCAAAATATGACAAATTAGAGAAAACATTATCCACTATGCATGCCTAAAATCTGGTACTACAACAACAATACAGACAGCGCCAATTTCAAACATATTCAGAGTTGATCTCTGTACTACTCACAGCAGAAAAAACAAATGAGCTACTATTGTGGGTCCCAAGCAGTGCCAGAAGCATATGCTAACAAATCTATGGGCCAATTTAGAGGCTGTAGACAAAGATTCGGGCGTGGTGCCAGGAGAGGCGGTGGACGTGGTGGTCCCCATCATGATATTAATAAAGATGACCGAGGTGGACGTCATGATATTAATAAAGATAACCGACGCGGACGTAGTTATTCTCGTCCAAATAATTGTCCGGTCAATCAAGGAAACCGATTTCAGTGGAACCGTGACAAAGGCAAGGTGCCCACAGAAAAATCTTATGAAAATAATTGCAATAGATGTGGAATGACTGGCCATTGGGCCAAAGTCTGCAGGACTGCCCAACACTTGGTGGATCTGTACCAGGATTCGATAAAAAACAAAGGAAAGAGAGTCCAGTCACACGCCACTGAGGCAGAAATGCCATTTACTACCCCTTGAGACGTCACACCTCAAATCATGAATGATCAAGTTCAAGATGGGGAATCTCTTGAACTATCAGATTTTTTTGAGGACCTTGATCCCATTATATAAAGTGCCAAGTGGCGGTGATAAATCCAAACTTAGAGTTTGGTAATTTTGTGTATAGACCTCTCTCAGAAGATGACATACCCGAGATCGAGTAGATTTTATCTTTTTGTCAATAGCAATGTACATATCTCTTAAATGATAAATTCCTGAAATTAACCTTATATTATATAATATTATGAAATTGTTATTTTATTATTGTGATTCCAATATTAATATATTTTTGTATAATCAGGCAGTACATGGAGCATATTAACAAAAAAATCACTGTCTACTCGATAGTGCAACAACGCACTCAATATTCACAAATAAAATATATTTCTCGAGTGTGACATTGTGCAAAGTACAAGTAAGAACCATATCAGGTCCCATTGAGATTATTGATGGCTCCGGGAATGCAATAATTGTGTTGCCTAATGGTACCACTCTGCATATTGAAAATACACTTTTATCTGGTAGATCAAAAACATGTCTACTAAGTTTTAAAGATGTTAGACGCAATGGTTACCATATAAAGACATTTCTTGAAAATGCCAAAGAATATTTATGCGTCACATCATATGATATGAACAAAAGGAATGTTCATGAGAAATTTGAAGCAACAGCTTCTGGACTATATTATGTCCCGATTCGAGCTTTCGAATCCTATGCCACCATGCCATGGAAACTAGTTAATCCCGATATACTTGGATTATGACATGATCGTTTGGGTCACCCCGGAATTACTATGATGCATAGGATTGTAGAACATACTAAAGGACACCCTTTAACGAATACAAAGATATTGATGTCAAATGATTATTTTTGTGAATCATGTTCACAAGGAAAGCTCATTATAAAACCTTCTACGACAAAAATTGGTTATGAATCACCATCGTTTTTACAACGGATACATGGTGATATTTATGGACCAATTCACCCATCGAGTGGACCATTTTGATATTTTATGGTTCTGATAGATGCATCTTCTAGATGGTCTCACGTATGCTTGTTATCTACGCGCAATGTTTCATTCGCGCGTTTGCTTGCACAAATTATTAAACTCCAAGCACATTTTCCTGATCATCCTATTAAAAATATAAGGATGGATAATGCCGGAGAATTTACATCAAAATATTTTGATGAATATTGTGCAGCACTGAGAATTAATGTTGAGCACCCAGTAGCATACGTTCGTACTCAAAATGGATTGGCAGAATCTCTTGTCAAGAGAATCCAAATTATTGCTCGAACTTTATTAGTGAGATCAAAGCTCACTAGTACATCATGGGGACATGTTGTATTGCATGCATCATCTTTAATTAGATTACGTCCCAGTGCGTATCATATGCATTCCCCAATGCAATTAACCTTGGGCTTTGAGCCAGACATTTCGCACCTTCGCACATTTGGGTGTGCTGTACAGGTGTCAATTCCACCTCCACAAAGGACAAAAATGGGTCCCCAACGCCGACTTGGCATATACGTCGGGTTTGATTCACCATCAATTATTAGGTTTTTGGAACCAATAATGGGTGATTTATTCTTCGCTAGGTTCGCGGATTGTCATTTTAATGAAACGACATTTCCATCAATCGGTAAGACAATCCTTGATAATAATAAACCTATGCATGTTGAGAATCTCACATGGTGTGAGCAGAATTTATCTCATCTAGACTCACGCACACTTGAATGTGAAAATGAGGTCAATAGAATCATGCATTTACATAATATTGCTAATAGACTTCCCGACGCATTTAATGATGCCAGTAAAGTTACGAAGTCTCATATTCCAGCTGTGAACGCTCCAGCTAGGATCGATGTTCCTAATGAACATGTGAAAATGAATTCTGATGGACCAAGACAAAAACGGGGTCGACCCATTGGCTCAAATGACTCTATTCCTTGAAAAACCAAGAAAGGGGTTTATGAGCCCATTAATCAAGTGAGTTCTAATGAGCAAGCTCCAAATGAATCTGTAGAGCCTAGTAAAACAATCATGATGATATCAAATCCAGAAAATACCGAGAATTCCATAAGCTACTACAATTATGTATGGGATAGAAATGAGATCATTATTGATGATATGTTTGCATTCTCGGTTGCTCAAGAGATTTTGAACGATGATTGTAACAGTGAACCACGTTCCATAATAGAATGTCGTCAAAGGGATGACTGGCCTAAATGGGAGGAAGCAATCAAATCTGAATTAGCTTCACTAAATAAACGGAATGTATTCGGGTCTATCACTCAAACTCCGGACAATATAAAGCCTGTTGGATATAAATGGATATTTGTCCGTAAGAGAAATGAGAATAATGAAATTGTAAGATATAAGGCCCGACTTGTTGCCCAAGGGTTCTCTCAGAGAGCTGGGATTGATTATGATGATATTCACTAGTAATGGATACGATCACTTTCCGTTTTCTCATTAGTATGGTTGTCCATGAAAATTTGGACATGCGTCTTATGGACGTAGTAACAGCTTATTTATATGGTTCACTTGATTCTGATATCTACATGTAAATTCCTGATGGATTTAAAATACCAAAAATGGGTAATCCCCGTGAGCTATACTCTATCAAATTAAAAAGATCATTGTATGAACTAAAGCAGTCTGGTCGCATGTGGTATCATAGACTAAGTGAATACCTTATCAAATAAGGTTACAAAAATGATTCAATTTGTCCATGCGTTTTTATTAGAAAATTAGAAACCGTATTTGCTATAATTGCAGTTTATGTAGATGACATGAATCTCATTGGCACCCCTAAGGATTTAGCCAATGCTACTGCATATCTGAAGAAAGAGTTTGAAGTTAAAGACCTTGGGAAAACCAAACTCTATCTCAGTCTTCAGCTAGAGCATAGAGCAAATGACATTTGTATTCATCAATCTGCATACACGGAGCGACTGCTGAAAAGGTTTAATATGGAGAGTGCTCATTCTTTAAGAACTCCTATGGTGGTACGTTGTTTAGACCCTAATAAAGATCCATTTCTACGTAAAGAGTTTGATGAAGAGATACTTGGCCAAGAGGTGCCGTATCTTAATGTTATTGGAGCATTGATGTATCTAGCACAATGTACAAGACCAGATATCATATTTGCGGTCAATATGCTTGCTCGATATAATTCTGAGCCAACCCGGAGAAACTGGAACAGAATTAAACATATTTTCCGTTATCTCCGTGGTACTATAAATTTGGGATTATTATATTCAAATAATACAACTAACTCGGGGTTAGTTGGTTATGCAGATGCGGGATATAGATCTGATCCCTGTTTTTTTATCCCAATGGGTTTTTCCGATTTGAGGTTTTTAACGAGACAGTTTATGCACATGACATAACAAAGCTAAATTCAAGGGGAAGTATTATAATATTGAATATAGCTTGGACATCAAACTAGTATATAACTTAGTGATTAAGGTATTGAATATAACTTAATGATCAAGGCTCTAATGTATCAAAATTTTCTCTATATATACATGTAATGGAATGGAAGAAAGTAGACACAAAAATTCTCTTCTCTCATATACTTTTCTTTTCTCGTCTCGTCTTTTATTTACGCATTATTTCCGTTGGCTTTTCGTCTGTTTTTCTTCTAGTTTATATTATAGTTATCGTAATTATTTACAACATATAATACAATCTTATAATATTACTCAAAATAAAATAGTGCCTATGATAGCACATAATATAACAAATCATCCTTAAACATCACTTAATGGGCCCCATGTGCTCAAGAAATTGATAAACAAAAATTAAAATAGTATTCATTTGCTTATTAGATTTTCCAAATTATATATTTTTCTTATCTTGACAATTGTAGAAGTGATAAAATAATACTTAAATCATTCTAAAGGTATAGTCGAATTGGTAAGGGTTATGGTGATGTGAGGAGAAATTTGCTGGCAACGCAAGTTCAAACACTGTATAGGGCAGATTTTTACTGAAATATTTTGGATTTTGTCCTGAAGTTTGTACATGTTAGCTCTCTTCCACGATTGTCTATCATTCTAACACATCCTCGATTTACATCTCATCTGTGTAGGACAGATTTTCATTGAAATATTGTGGAGTTTATATCATATTGGCTTTCTCCCACGGTTATTTATCACTCTGACACATCCTCTGATTTACATCTCATCCGCATGGGATAGATTTCACTAAAATATTGTAGATTTTTGTTGGGGGGGTTTGTATCATATTCGTTCTCTCTCATGATTGTCTGTCACTCTGACATATCCCTAATTTATATCCCATCCGACTGAAGGATCTATGATTGGACGAAGAGTTCTTCGATCTCTCCGTAATTGAAAGAAATGTTTGAACCTAGTTTGATTAATGAATAGGAATTGTTCCTATTTTTCCTAAAGCATTTATATAATTAAATATTGTATATTTATATTTAACTATTCGATCAAATCAAAGTTAAAACTCAGATTTTCCAACGTAAGCAACGAAGGTTGACTATTCACTTATTAAATGTTACAACCAAATGCAAAGCTAAAAAGCGTACGTAGTCACTTATAATTTGTTGAATATATATCATATCACAGCTAGCATAAAGATATATAATTGAGCATTAGAATAATATTTAATTTAATCTTCTTCATTTATTTTAAAGTGTGGAATACATAATATAAAAAGGTTACATATGAATTGTTGACGCAGAAATCAACAAGCTATGTATTTATTTGCATAATACATATGTAGCATGAATGCAAGTCAATGGAGAAGTGGAGAAGAACATCAACAGTAGTTAATGATCGATGATGACAATTAGATGGTCACACCCACTCTTAAAAAGCACAACATTGTGGCAAGGATTCGTGGCAACAATGGGATGACACCTCCTACAATGCCCATAAGAGTGCAAACAAAGATCTTTTATTTCGTATTGGTGTTTCAAAATAACTACCACATACGTTAAGTGTAAAGATAATATCAATAATCTAAACATAGCGTGAATTAAAAACAATAGAATACAAGATGAAACGTCAAATTAAAATAGAGGATTCAATATTTTTATTAATACTTATTAGTTATTATTTTATTAAATTCATTTAAAAAATATAGTTTAGTTTTTTTTTTTTTAATTAACTTGTGTATTACAATTTACACATGAACTCTAATTACCGATAATCACCTAAGTTTCAATTTAACTCGTTTAAGGTGGTTTCACAAATATTTAAAAAAAACATTGAATAAAAAAACAAAATGACAACATTACCCATAATTCAATACACATAATTACTGCATTTCAATAAATTAAAGCCTACCCCCCCCCCCCCCCCCCAAATAAAAATGAAAACAAAGGGATGGGTTCTACTAAACCTCTATCACGGGTCTAAATAAACCAAATCGAACGCATATTCCTCCCAATTTTTGTTTAAGTTCGTATGGAGCTCTAAAATAATGCATAAAATTGAAAAAAAAATGTTATTCACATATATCGAATAAACTCCAACAGATCTTTGAAAGTTCAATTTCAAACAAATCTCCATTATATTTGATTTGTTTGATTTTCAACTTCAAATTAGCTATCTCCAGTCAAATGTTTGGTCGATGGATATAGCCCACAGATGGATATATGTCCCCAAACAGAATATGATAGTTGCAATACGTTTGGACATTATTACAATAAATACTGCACCTAACTTTAATGAACAATGAAAACAAGCAGGCTGTTTGCAGAGCCTTCACTATACATAAACTTTAAATTCCAACGAAAAGTCATAACATAATGTATCGAGGAACTCAATATAAAGTAGCCGATTCAGCTCTAATATATACAGAATTTAGCATATGATATTCACAGGCAACGAACGAGCTAAAAGCATAACAGAGAGCTGAAGACGAAGCCCAATACAGTGCGAGGGTCAGCTGAGCATCGTAGGATGCCCCGTTTGGAGCATCCTCTTGAACATTTCCATCCCAAATGCAGAATCTGATGAACTGAAACAAGGCACTACATAACTTAGCAGCTTTATACTTGGCTTCAGCTACATCTAAGAGGACAAAAAAAATAGCAATAACATTGAAAGAGATGTTGATTAAACTTTTTGAGCACAAAACCCATGTATCCATCAATCATGACTTGGCCAATTATGTTGTTGATTCGTACCAGAGACCTTCACTTTATCACTAATACAGTACTTATCTTCTATGCCGTTTAAAGCAGGATACAGAACAAGTGCATTTATGACACACTGTATGATGGCAATCACTAGGAGAAATTACGACAATGGTCTTTTCACATTTTGTTGCATGCCACATTTTTTTCAGGAATTTCCTAGTCTTACTAAAAATCTTAAAGCAATCTTGGTATCTAATGATACAGTCAACTGACACCAAACAAAAGCATCAAATATATCTTCATATTGGTGAATGTACGCAGAAGCACAAAGTTGGATTAAGCTAAGGTATCATTTGCAATGAGTATATTTTTAACTAATGTACCTGATAACTGGCATGTTTATCACTCTTGAGCAAGTATAATAATGTAAAAATTCAATAACAATATCGTAATCGGAATAACTGTCTCAAGTAACAAGACTGCTGCTTGGTGGTAATGCTCCTTTTCTATTCTCATAACAGAAACTCCTAAATGCTTCAACATAGTTCTAACAAATTTATTGAGCATGAGAGGGTGGAGCAATCATAATGGTGTGATAGGGAATATCACCAAATTAGCCCCAAATTGAAGATAACATAAAGATAAATACTCCTCTTGTCTTGTCAACACATTTATTTTCTTTTCCCTCCTAATTCTTTTTCTTTTTTCCTCATCAATCAAAATTAGTCAATCTTAATTTTTTTAACTCAGCTTTTTCTTTTTCTTGTAATAAATTCAAAATAGAATGTCTAATATCATCATCATAAAAGGCATTTAATCACACAAAAATTCATAAATATTTGAAGTTTTAAGTCATCACCACCATGCTATAAAAAGAAAATCTATATATCCTGAACGCATCAACGATGATATCATCACATTGACGAAAGGGAGAACTTGTCCGAACTTGCAGTGCAATTTATTTAAAGGAATATAGTCACAAATATGCTAAAATCATCTGCAGTTAGAAAGGAAGATATACGACCTGTAATGTTGCATAGGATAAAGCACTACATAGGAATTCATTCCGAAATGAATAGTTGAAAAACAGTAGAATGATAGTATGCTAGCATATAACTCTACAAGTATTTGCATCACTACGAACATACAACAAAAGCAGAGAATACCTTGAGACGGTAATTTCATAGGGAAATGAGACTCCTTCAAAGTTTGGTACTGGAGGAATATGGTCCTTCTTTTCATTCACAAATCTAATTATCTGAAACAGAACATCACGAAGCGAAGCTTCTAGTGCTGCACGCCGAGCATTCCTTGCCTCAGCTGCAGTATCAATTGACATGCACAGAATAAAGTTAAAACATTATGTGCGCCAATAAATTACGAAGCAATAATGAGTGCTATAACACAGAACAGAATACCTCCTGGATCAACTAATATTTTGGACGAATAGGACTTTCCAGAATGTCCTTTTGAATGTTGTGCCACATTCAAATTTATGTACCATTGCTCCCAGTACAGGCGTTCAACTTTATTAGTGAACCATGTAGGCTGTTTGTTCTTGACCTCGTAGAAGGATAAACATATCTGCCACATGAAACATTGTTAATGAATATGAACAAAGAATGCAATATCAGGACAAAGAAAAAATAGTCAGTGAAGCATGCTTGTTTATTTAATGCAATATCAGGACTAAAAAAATATAAAACTCAGTGAAGCATTTTTTACTTATAGATTCTGAAAAGAGAGAGGAAGCCATTTTTAACAAGTTCCAACCAACCTCTCAGTACCACCTTCTTAATGTTTAACAAGCATAGATATTAAGCCTAAAACATACATGGACATGATCTTTTAATTAAAAAACTGACAATGATTGAACAAGTGAAAAAGTCAAAGATTGTCGAATCAATGGACCTGATTTTTCTTGTTGGGGTGCTTCTCCACCCTATCTATGAACTGGTCAATCTTCTCCTCAATTTTTCTCTCAAGGTCGAGGTCACCACATTGCACCTGCATATGTAAATATCAAAAGAAGTCAAGCATGGTACAAGTAAAGAACAAATTTAAAGTTGCATCCCAAAATAGGCATAAGTTAGAGACCTGGATCATTGAAACATTTTTTAAGTACATATATGCATTGCATTTTGAAAACCATAAATGACATCCTAATCAAATGGGTTGTGAATAATAAAGAAAAAGGAAAGCAGGGACTTGGGAATTGGATAGTCTACTCATGATGGAAGAGCAATCAAAGAAATAAAATCAGGATGTCCAATTAGCATAACTTTTGGGATCTCAGATTAGCATAAATTAGGAGATCTGATCACCATGAGTATGGGATCTCTAATTAAGTGGAATTATCTTCTTACCTATTTTGCATTTAGGTATTAGCCTATAGATAACACCATCATTAGCAGAGAGGGGCAGACAGTGGTAATCATTTAAGGAGCAAAGAATCATCTTGCTGGAGAGATCACTCTTGGAAGTTGAATCTCTTGTTATGTTTCCTTCCTTTATAATACTACTACTTGTTTTCTTAACTAATCATATTGAATATTAACTCCATCAATTTGGTCAGACCTGCTGCTACAACCATGGTGACACCAATAGATACGTGAATAGAGGTGTTGCAGAACAGACAAGCCATCAGGTGAAAAGAAATAGCTGGCTTGTGACATGAGATGCATTGACCCATGAAAATGAAATGATGGAAGCAGCAAAACAAAGATTACCAAGCTTCTTACCAATACAAATAAAGGCAAACATTTGACAGAGAACAATGAAGCCACTAGCAAATGCATGACAAGGAATGCTGCTACAACTAGCCAAGTAGCCAACAACATATGATTCATCCTTCAAACAATAGCCCAAGAAGATTTGCAATCCAACACGAAAAACATAATCCAACTTCCCAACTTTGACCAGAGCTTAACCAGGACCTAGTGATGGAGATTAAATAGATTTGATGGAGAGGTAGATTTTAATGTTATTAATATTTTTATGTTAATTTAGTGTCATTATTAGGAAGTAATTTTAGTATCTATAAAAGTCTTGTTTTTCCAACATACTTATTAGGAAGTAATTTTAGTTTATCTAGAAGAATTATTTTTCCAAGTCTTAGGATTCTAGGTTGCGGATACTAGTGTATATGGAGGTTTCCTTTATTGTTTCAGACGATTGTTTTATGTTATAAATATTTAGGAGTTGTTGATGATGTTTTTGATGGAGATTAGATTTTTAATGAGATGGAAGAAGAGTCCGACCACTACACCTTTGATGAGGATGACAAGAATGATGAGGGGGTAAAGGTTGACGAGGACAAACTTGAAAAAAAACATCTTAAGATTAACGACGTGTTACATGTGACGAATTTAGTCTACATGGACGAGCAAGTTCAATGAGGTCATACAAGAAGAGTATTCAGCGGTTTACAAAAGTCGAGCACCTTTTGATCCTTTTTGTTTACTCAATATTGATGGTGGTACTCAACTCGTTTTCTTGTCTGTTCTTCCACGTGCCCCGCCATGGTTCGCCGTTTTTTCTTCATGTCTACTAATTCACCTAAATTTCTTTCCAATTTGAGGGGATCATCTCACCCTCGATAGAATAACGGAGATTAGAAGATTTAATGTTATTAATATTTTTATGTTAATTTAGTATTGCTGTGAGGAAGTAATTTTAATCTATAAAAGTCTTATTTTTCCTAGTTATTTATTAGAAAGCATTACAGTTTCTCTAGTAGTCTTATTTAATTATGTTTTAGGATTCTAGGTTTCGAATACTAGTATATAAATGAGTTTTCTTTATTGTTTCAGACGGTTGTTTCAGCTTTCTAAACATATCTGCCTTACTGAAAATGAGATATAAATGGTACTTTAGAAATAAGATCACACTTCTGAAGCTGAACACAGCAAAAGAAAATACTTGAACCAAACAATCGAGCAATAATAAATGTAAACAAATATGACACTAGGAATCTAAGAAAATTATCTGCAAGAAATTTATGAAACCGGAAATTTACTTACATATGTAATCTCAAAAAGCTCCAAATCAATGTCTTTCGGGCGCACTAGCCCTAAAGCTCTATGGAACAAAATAGTGTGAAGAATGCCTGCAATTTGCCCAATTAGCAATATTACCAACAACACCATTCTAATTCTAGGCAACTGAATTTTAGTAAATTTGAAAAATAAAAAGTGTTAACTTCTTCATGCAGTGAATCTGCACTGTAGATACAACTTCCTCAATTAATACAGACTGATGATAGAGTTTAAGAGTATTTTATACAAAAAAAAGGGGAAAAAAGGAAAAAAAAACAAAACATCTCACTGTCTCAAAACTATTAATATAAACATCGAAACCTAACCTAAAAAAATCTAATTACAGAAGATAATCAAAGATCGCCACAGCAAGTAATCTCTGTCGAAGCTCAATTGCACAACCAAGTAAAAACACAGAAAACGACGAATAATTCATCACTAATAAAAAGCCAAAACACAATCAAAGAAAATATAAAAAGAGGAAACGGAAGCAAACTTACATCGAAGAACTTCACGTATCTCGAAGTGCTCAACATCCTAAATCAGTACGAAAAACATTAAAAAAATTCAGACTCAGTTAATCCTACGGGTATATACAACATATAGATACAAGGCAGATCGTGAAGAGAAAGATTACATACGAGCTCTTTGAGTTGGCAAACTTCGCAGTTCATTTAGACTTTTCACAGTGCGAAATCGGAGAAGGATTCGATCAGAGAGAAAATTGAAGAGAGAGTCCGATTAATGGAAAATCACTAAATTCGATCAAGAGAAAACTGAGAAGGTGCGGCTATTATATACTAGACAATTATTTATGAGCATTTGTTGCACGAATTCGTGCAACTGGTTCGACCGGACCCGATGTGTTATATCACGGATCTTATATGTGCTTCACGTGTTTAAACCATATCTTATATGTGTTTCACGTGTTTAAACCATAGTTTCGTTGTTATATTAGTATATTTTTTTAGTTTGACGAATCTAATCTTTTAATTATTATGTTTGCATAACTTTTTGAAGTGTATGACAGATTTATAATATCTTCCAAATTTTTATATTGTAATAATATAATTTTTATGCATAATAATTTAATATTTTCGTTATAATAATATAACTTTATGTTATTATTTAAGTATATAAAGGTTATGATATTTATACATATAAAAGTTATACTAATATAATATAAAGGTTAAATTATTATAACATAAATGTTAAGTCAAACTTTATGAATTTTTACATTTAAAAAAGTCTAAGTAATATCACATAAAAGTTATGATATATGTATGTAAAGGTTATACTAATATAACATAAATGTTATATTTTATTAACATAAAAGTTACATAACTTTTAATTATGTTTTTTATACTGAAAAAAGTTTCAGTAATTTTACTTAAAGGTTATAATATTTGTATATAAAGGTTATACTAATATAACTGTCACGCCCCATTTTCTTTTCATTAAATATCAGAGTTTTCCATTGGGCGTGAAGAAAGAAAGGGAAAAAAGACGTGCATGAAATAAAACAGAAATCCTTTGGAAGAGATAGAAGACGATTTTAGAAATACAAACCCTCAGCGTCTAGCCGAATAAAACCATTTTACAATAGCAGCATAAATACATCAGGATCATTTACAAAGAAGAAGAGTTGTTTAATTTTACAAACGTGTAATTAAATAAAACATCTTTTGTACATAAAGTTTTGAAAGCTAAAAGGGAAAGCTTGATATGGCACCGCCCTCTCTACGCATCTTGATTTTCTTCATCTCCTGTAGGGTGAGTGCGTTGAATACACTCGTGAGAGTAATTTCTTATTTTAACATCATGAAGCAGTTGAACAAATTAACATATACAAGCTCAACAATTAAACACCGCATATATATATAATGCATATCACATAACTTGAGAGTACCCAACTCTAAGTAGCACTCAGCTCTAGTTAGTACACAACTCTGATTAGCACACAGTTCTTAAATAGCACTCAGCTCAATGGGCACCCAACCCCTGACTTATAACACTATCATAATGTAAACACGATATTCATAACGTATAATCATCTCATATAGATTCAACAATTCACATGCACACATCATTCACGGCACATAAGATTCAACAATTCACTTAACATCAAGTTTACACGCATACAATCATTATCATTATCATGCTTTAATTCATATTCGAGCATCATACGTCATCATTTCCACTCATTTTGATATAACATAAATATAAGGTTTAGAGTTTACCCCCACCTTATTCGGTGGTTACCACGTGAGTAGTAAGTACCAAAGATCTTGTATCCCAAAGCTCAATCCCACAGGTAGCTCGTTTTCGTCGCTTCGGCTCGCTTGAGAAAATGGTGAAAAAAATGAATTGGAAGAGCTCCTATTTATAGAAGTTGAGAAATTACTATTCACCCAAAATATCTTGGGTTACTATTCATTGATTTGACTGGAGTTACTGTTCATCAAGAATATCTCGTATTTTTCTACTCTTTGTATACGTCTCGTATACGTCGTATTCCTCGGTTTCACTGTTTTCTTCATTATATGAGTTACGAGTCTCCGATTTACCTCTAGTTCGTTTCTATCTTCTCGTATTTTAATCACGCATCGCGTGGTATAAAAATCATCTAGGTTCCACGTCTATAAAAATTATCGATCTAAATCGTGCATTAAACACATATCTGAAACGCACGTAATAAATTAAACAGTCAAAGCATACGCACATAATTATTAAATTATAGGTTTAAATATTTAATTAATCAATTATGCTCGTTTTGATCCGGAGCGCTACAATAACATAAATGTTATACTCGGTTAACATAAATGTTATGTTATAAAAAAAAAAAAAAAACATTGGGTGCGAATCCTGGCCGCATCCAATCTTGCACACAAACACTATTCTATATACTATAATAATAATATTTTTAAATTTGTATGTTATCATATGATTTCATATTTGTAATATCATTAAAGGCCGCACTCGTTACTACTCAAACATCATTAAAAATAAATATATATTAAGAGAATATAAATTTATTTATTATTTATTATTTATTTAATTATAAATTATATAATTATAAGGGTAAAATGGTAATATTGTATGGCGTATTTAGAAATTTGATAATAGTTAATATTTTTAAATTATTGTATTTAGTAATTGAGGTGTATTTAGTAATAGGTGAGATGTGTATAGTGCTACCCTATTATTAACTGCACTTATTTAGAATAATATATATTGAATTTTAAAATATATAAATTTGTATTAATATAAATACTAAAAATATTTTACATTTCAAATTAATATAACTAGTAATACAACCACGCGATGCACGGTATATTATTTATTGTTGTAAAATATATACTTTGTAATAATATGTACAGATATTATTTTATTATTTCAAAATATGTAAAATATAAAGATGCATTTTTCCTTATATCTATACTTTTTTAAAATTATCTTTTATAAATAATTTTAGAAAATCATTGTATAAATTAGAGTTTTAATTGAATTAAGTTTTACATTACTTTGGGTATGTAGTGTAGATAATAATAATAATAATAATAATAATAATAATAATAATAATAATAATAATAATAATAATAATAATAATAATAATAATAATAAATATCCTATATAAACAACAAATAATGTAATGTGGATACTCCATTAGTTGTTATAGCCTAAATAAAGAAGCTCAAATAAATGCAACTTAATTTCCACTTAATGGATATATCTATCTTGTGAAAGATGTATTTCTAGTACTTATTCAGTTTCAAGTACTTTGCATTAACTAATCACTCCACATTTTAGAGTATCTATGAGCGAAATTTATTTTGTTATGGATTATGATGAGTTGCTCTGATTGGGTGCTTGAGCGGGAGATGTCCAACATCTGGTGCATCTAATTGCTCATCGAGCATTTGGATTTCCCGATAATATGTCGAAGGCAATAATGACCTTGATGTAGTGACAACGACTCGTGTTCTGAGTGTCGAAACCTCGCCAACCCAAGCCTTTGGGATCGAAACCTTGGGCATGAGCCTGGACGAAGCGGTCGTCGATGCAGATCTTGATGGTAGTAGCAAATATTTAAATGAGAACTTTGAAGGTCAAAAAGGGGAAATGTTTCATGAGAATGGTACTTGCACATAGGTTAGTCGTTCCTAAAAATTGGAAGAAGGTCAACAAACAGTGCGTGCTCCGAAAATGAATTGAATGACTTGACTAGAGAATAATTTATGAAATCTATTGATAATTTTCATACCATACTTTGGATACACTTTGTAAGGCTACTTAATACATGATTCCCAGGTTATGGGTGTGTTACAAACAAGTCCACTTATAATCTAATCTTCATAAATAAAATTTCAGATGAATTCCCTGTAAAGACTAGAGAAGTCATTGTTGCTTCTTCTTCAAGTCCAAGTTTCATAGACAAAATTTTATACTTTCACCTATATTTATATTCAAACTATATATCAATGTGTTTTCACAAATATCAACAATATTTTAAATCACACGTAATTTCAACTTCCATTTGGACTTAGGAATTTGAACAAATTTTAACCTTATTGGATTTTGAAAATCTAAAATTTTATCAGTCCAACTAGTTGAGCCCAATACTTTTACCACCCTAAACATTATTCATAATTAAAAAAAAAAAATTGAATCCAAAATCATGATTAACCCATTTGGTTGGTCCTAAATCACAATTTAGTTAGGGCTCATAAGAAGCATTATGCTCCAATAATTTCTGAGCTCAATTTTTCGTCCAAAATAAAATCATCTTTGTCCCAATTTATGTTCAAGCAAGAGAAACTCCAAGCATAAACCCAAATTGAAATGGACTTTAGTTTAAAACATTAATGGATCAAAACTTAATGCCAATAATTTAAATGAGTCGCCACCCCAGATAAATGCCTGGTGTTAATTTTGGACCCCAAAAACAGCTTAGATTTTATTCCCAAACTTTGATTTTAGGCCAATCTTGAGCTTCAATCCATAATTAGGCCCATTATTCCTTAAAACCCAATTTGTCCACCTAGGCCCAATTTATTAACCTGATAGAACCAACCCAATTTATAATTCTTTTTTTAATTCTTAGGAAAATGAGATAATGAATTTAGTAGGAAATTCCATGTGTTTTTGATATTTGATCATAGAATAGGAATAGTCCATTTATTGCTTCTTAAGTTGTATTTATAAATTATAACTTGGTTCCAAAAACAAAAAATTGTATTTATAACTAGGTGCATCCTCTTACAGATTCACAATATTTGGTTCACTTATATTCGATTAATCTAGTAGAAATAATGATTTTTTCATTGTTAATATAATTATACAAGAATCCTAACAAATTTTTAGTTGCTTTACTTTTAGCTCCTAGACTAGAATATATAGTTTATATGCATGTTAAAAATGTATCATGATTCATCATTTTGATTGAATATCAAAGATGACAAGTCCTTTATTCATTAATAATTGTATATAATGCTTAGATCATATTTAAATGGGAGTGAGATCTTCTATTACACTTGGTGTTACATCTTCTATTAAATGACATTTACAAGGAATATAATTTTTAATATGATGCGGATACTACTATCACAAAAACTAGCTAGAGGAATGAAAGTGTTAATTGCAACAAGATACTCTTTTTTTCTTTTTATAAAATTTTTAATTTATTCATGATTTTTTAATTACAAATATTCAGCTTTTGCAATTCAATGTGTTATTTTAATTTTTTTTTTTTTGTTGATGTTGACCACTTGGGCGGGCAACCTCTACGACATAGGTTTGACTATAAATGAATCAATTTGAATGTATTTTTTGAAATTGTTTCTTATGAATTTTCATGTTAATAAAATTTGAAAATTAAGTCCAAACTCAATAAGTAGGGAGAAAGAGGAATTTCATACAATGCAACTTCTAGGTTGTAGAAATTCTCTCGTATTAAACTTAATAGATGATCAAATAAGAGCAAACTTGAATTTTTCCTCTAAAGAAAAACATAATTTTATGTTCAATAAAGCTTAAACAATAAGGATTTGATTGTTAGATTATCACATCTTAATATGTGAATGAAGATTTGTTAGACAAGCCCCATATTGAAATCAATTGGTTAGTTAACGACGCAGGCCACATGGGTTGATGTGGATATAATCAATTCAAAAAATAATTTCATTTATCTGAAAATAACATTTACCCAAAGTAAAAGAAAGTACCTAATGCTTTTAAAAATATTAATTATGTAAATAAATTGTGGTTATAACTCGGAAAATCCAAAGTGACATGTGTGCAGACACTTGTAGAGCCTGTTGATTTCAGAACCGGATTCAAACTTGAGAGAACCGGAGTAATTAACACCGAACCGGGCGGTTTCCATTCTATGCAGTTGCATGAACCGGCTGGTTGTAGTTAGGGTTTTCTGCGCACATAAATCTTGTAACAAAAATTAGTTGTTTGTTAGCGAGTGATTCACTCAATTAGTCGAGGGGTTTTGACTCTTATATAAGCATGCATAGAAGACTGATGAATTCAAATTAATTCATTCGTTGGAGCATAGATTTCCAAGAGAGAGTTAGTATACATAGTGTTTCTAGGGTTCTTGTGAGAGTGAGTGTTTTGTAACCTGGATTTCTCTCTCGATTCTTAGTGAAATTACTTGATTCTTGTTGCAGTGGATGTAGGCTCGAGTGGTAGAGCCGAACCACTATAAGTCTTGGAGTTCTCTTTGTGTTTTTCAATTTCTTCATTTTGATCTTGGTAGTTGCGTAGTTTAGGGTTTGTGCATGTGTTTTGGTGTTGTTTGGTTGTTGATTGCAGGTTTCTGGTGGTTATCTCGTGGTGTGAACTAACAAGTGGCACCGTCTGTGGGAAACGACACCGAGATGACTGGAATGAAGCTCGATATAGAGAAATTTTTGGGGATTGAGGATTTCAATCTGTGGAAAGTGAAAATAGAAGCTCTCCTTATTCAGAATGGCTGGGAAGAAGCTCTGCAAGAAGATGGTGGTGTTACTTCATCTGAATTGGCTGAGAAGCGACCTGAGATAGCCAAGAAAGCAAGGAGTGCGATCATATTGTGCTTAAGTGGAACAACACTAAGGGAAGTTTGCAAAGAAACCACAACATCATCAATGTGGAAAAAGCTTGATATGCTCTACATGACAAAGACCCTGGCAAATCGCCTATATTTGAAGCAGAAGTTAATCTCCTTCAAGATCTCAGATGCAAAGAAGATCCTGGAGAAATTGAATGAGTTCAATAAAATAGTGGATGATTTGGAAAATATAGGTGAGAAGCAGAAAGATGAGGATAAGGCATTGCTTCTTCTAAACTCATTGTCAAAACCTCTAGAACATTTCAGGGATGCTATCATCTATGGAAGAACCACTCCATTGACATTGGAAGAGGTCCAAATGTCTATCAGAACCAAGATGATCTCAGGTACAAATGAAACCAAGGCTCAAGCACTATATGAAGGTTTGAATGTAAGATTCAAGGGTAACAAGAAATCAAATGCCAACAAGAGCAAGAACCAACAAAAGGGCACTCAATCTGATCAGAAGGGAACTCAAGAGGTTCCAGAGACAAGGAAATGTTTCTCTTGCCATAAGCCTGGACACCTAAAGAAGAATTGTCCAGAACGCAAGAAGATTCAATCAAACCATCAACAAGCAGCTGTGGCAGAACAAGGTTATGAAAGTGCAGATATGTTGTGTATCTCAGTTAAAGAGTGATTAGGTACTTGACTCAGGGTGTTCCTTTCATATGTGTCCCATCAAGAATTGATTCTCTGACTTAAGAATGGAAGAAAGATGAATGGTTCTACTTGGTAATGATCAGTCTTGCAGGATGTCAGGAATTGGGAATGTGAAATTGAAGCTGCATAATGGAAGTATAAAGACTCTATCTGATGTGAGGTACATCTCTGATCTTAAAAGGAATTTAATCTCTTTAGGTATACTAACCACTGCAGGATATAACTTCAAATCACATGGTGATCAACTACTAATCTCAAAGGGATCAGATGTGGTCATAAAAGGAAGAAAAACCAATGGCCTTTACACTCTGATAGGGACTAGCTGGAGAAAGTGCAACTGTTATGAGCAATCAAGAAGCCAATCTCTGGCACAAGAGATTGTGACATCTAGGAGACAAAAGATTACAAATTCTATCCAAAGAAAACCTTCTAGGTGGAGCTCAAATTACCAAGCTAGAGAAGTGTGAACCATGCATTCTTGGCAAAACCAAAAAGACTTTATTTCCAGATGTTGTTCACAATACCAAAGCTATACTAGAGTACATACATTCAGACATCTGGGGTCCTGCCAGAACAAAAACACATAGTGGAGGTAAGTCTTGCTTAACCTTCATTGATGATTACTGTAGAAAATTGTGGGTTTACATTTTAAAGCATAAGAATGAAGCCTTGGACAAATTCAAAGAATGGTGTACTCTTATGGAAAACAAGACTGAAAGGAAGATTAAACATTTTAGAACTGATAACGGCTTAGAATATATGTCAAAAGAATTCCAAGAGTTTTGCAAAATTAAGGGAATTACAAGGCATAGGACTGTTGTTCAACTCCCCAACAAAATGGGATAGCTAAGAGAATGAATAGGACTATCCTTGAAAGAGTAAGATGCATGATAGCTGATGCTCAATTACCAAAAAGTTTCTGGGGTGAAGCAGTGGCTACAACAGCTATATTAATGAACAAAAGTCCATCCTCAGCTCTAAACTTTAAAACTCCAGATCAGGTATGGTAAGGTAAGCCTTCAAACTATTTTTTTCTAAAAGTTTTTAGATGTTTGTGTTATGCTCACATTAGGCAAAACAAACTAGAACCAAGGGTTGTAAAGTGCATCTTCATAGGCTATCCTAAAGGAATTAAAGGATACAAGCTATGGTGTTTGGAGCCTGACCATCAGAGGTGTTTTGTGAGCAGAGATGTAACCTTTAGAGAATCAATCATGGGTTATAAATATGATGATACCAAGGATACAGTCGACACACCAGTCCAGGTGGAGCTTCAAGATCAAAATCACACAAGTGTTTCTGAAAACCAACAATGAAATTAACCTCAAGATGAGGTGGAAAACTCTGATGATCAACAAGAGGAACAAACTGATCAAATCACAGATGCAAGAGACAATTTCAATAACTATAACCTAGCAAGAGATAGAGAGAGGGATCATACACCCTCCAAATAGGTATGGTCAAGCTGATTTTGTCTCTTATGCTCTCTCTATTGCACAAGATATAGACTATGAGGAACCAAGAAACTTCAAGGTTGTCATTCAATCACAAGATAGGGACAAATGGATGCAAGCCATGCATGAGGAACTTATGTCTCTGGAAAAGAATAAGACTTGGCTATTAGTGGAAAAACCAGCAGGCTCCAAGGTGATTGGCAGCAAGTAGATTTTCAAGAGAAGGATTGAAGTCATAGGCTCTGAAAATGTGAGGTTTAAAGAAAGACTTGTGGCAAAAGGGTTCACTCAAAGGGAAGATATTTATTTTAATGAAATATTTTCTCCTGTTGTTAAGCATGTTTCTATAAGAATTCTTCTTGCTCTTATTGTTCAACATGATATGTTTCTGCATCAGTTAGATGTTAAGACTGTTTTCTTGCATGGTGATTTAGATGAAATTTTATATATGCAACAACCAGAAGGTTTTGTGTTGTTTGGAAATGACCATAAAATGTGCCTCTTAAAAAGATCTTTGTATGGACTCAAGCAAAGCCCTAGACAATGGTATAAAAGGTTTGACACATTTATGTTAAGTATAGGTATGATAAGGTGCAAGCATGACAGTTGTGTTTATATGGAAAAGAAGCATGATAGATGATCACATACTTACTTTTATATGTTGATGATATACTTATTGCAAGTAAAAGCATTGATAGGATAATACACTTAAAAACTAAGCTTAATAGTCAGTTTGACATGAAAGACTTAGGTGAAGCAAGAAGAATTCTTGGCATGGATATTGTGAGGAATAACAATGATCATCATATATTCTTGCATCAATCGGATTACATATCTAAGGTACTCAAAAGATTTTGTATGCAGTTATCTAAACCTGTGACCACTCATTTGACTGCAAATCTGAATTTGTCAAATGAACAAGCTCCAAAATCTGAAACTGAAGTTAAGTACATGAATGGAGTTCCATATGCAAGTAATATAGGGAGCATGATGTATACTATGGCCTGTACCAGACCTGATTTAGCTTATGCTATGAGTAGTGTGAGTAGGTTTATGGCTAATCCCGGTAAGGCACATTGGGAGAGAGTCAAATGGATGCTCAGATACTTAAATGGATCAAAACATGTGGGATTGATGTTTTCTAAACTGACTAACTTCATTGATTATTTGGAAGGTTTTGTAAACTCTGATTTTGCAAGAAACAAGGATACTAGAAAATCTCTCACAGGATACATCTTCAAGCTATTTGGCACAACAATTAGCTGGAAATCCCTACAGCAACTAGTGGTGGCTTTATCCACAACAGAAGCTGAATACTTAGCCATGACTGAGGCTATAAAAGAGGTTATTTGGCTGCAAGGAATGCTTGAGAAAGTCTCAATTTACTATGATAGTCAAAGTGCACTTTACTTGGTAAAGCATCAAGTCTTCCATGAAAGATTCAAAACACATTGATGTGAAATACCACTTTGTGAGGGATGAAATTGAGAAGGGAGTAATAGCAGCCAAAAAGATAGGCACCGAGGACAATCCTGCTGACATGATGACTAAAATGATTCTGGACCTAAGTTTCATCACTGTATGAAACCGGTACAAGTTCTAGAGTTGAAGTAAAACAAGAATAAGGGAAGCAACAAGAGTTTAAGTCATTTTCTAAGTTCTAGGTGGAGAATTATGGTTATAACTCATAAAATCCAAAGTGACACATGTGCAGACACGTGCAGAGCCTGCTGATTTCAGAACCAGATTCAGACTTGGGAGAACCGGAGTAATTAACACCAAACCGGGCGGTTTCCATTCTCTGCAGTTGCATGAACCGGCTGGTTGCAGTTAGGGTTTTCTGCGCGCATAAATCTTGTAACAGAAATTAGTTGTTTGTTAGCGAGTGATTCACTCAATTAGTCGAGGGGTTTTGACTCTTATATAATCATGCATAGAAGACTGATGAATTCAGATTAATTCATTCGCTGGAGCATAGATTTCTAAGAGAGAGTTAGTATACATAGTGTTTCTAGGGTTCTTGTGAGAGTGAGTGTTTTGTAACCTGGATTTCTCTCTCGATTCTTAGTGAAATTACTTGATTCTTGTTGCAGTGGACGTAGGCTCGAGTGGTAGAGCCGAACCACTATAAGTCTTGGAGTTCTCTTTGCGTTTTTCGATTTCTTCATTTTGATCTTGGTAGTTGCGTAGTTTAGGGTTTGTGCATGTGTTTTGGTGTTGTTTGGTTGTTGATTGTAGGTTTCTGGTGGTACTCTCGTGGTGTGAACTAACATAAATAATACTCCCTACGTCTCTTAAAACTCTGCACACTTTCCTTTTTAATCTGTCCCCAAATACTTTGCACACCAAAAAATGGCAAATTTTATCACAATTATTACCCTCCCAATACACACTTATTTACACACAATGTCATTACTTTTTTCTCTCTCAACACTTTATTATTTTTTCTCTTTTTCTCACATAATTGATCCTTATACCCTCAATCATAAAATAAATATTCTTTTTTTTTCTTAAAAACTGTGCCCAAATTAGTGTGCAGAGTTTTGCGGGATGGAGGGAGTATATAATTTTGTAAAAATTGGTTAGTTAATGACGCAGGCCACATGGGTCGATGTGGATATAATCAATTCAAAAAATAATTTCATTTACCTGAAAATAACATTTACCCAAGGTACGTAAAAGAAAGTACCTAATGCTTCTAAAAATATTAATTATGTAAATAAATATTACATTATTTTGTAAAAACTATAAGTAATATTATAATAAGGGCAAAAAAGTTTTCTGATCGTCTAAATTTACCTCATTAGATTTTTCATTATTTATCTTTCACCTTTTAATTTTTAATCTTTTATATTTAAAAAATATCATTTTTTAATTCTCTTATCTACTACAACAGATAATTTTTTAATTTTTCATTAAAATTCATGTTTAGCACCAAAAACTATTTTTTTAATTGAGAGAACACTAAATTATTATTAATAATCATAAATAATTTTTTAATATATCTAAGTTTAGGATGTCCAAATTAGTAATAATAATAATAATAATAATAATTAATAACAAAATTTTAATCCACGTATCAGGATGAAAAATAAAATTTTTTATTTATTAATATTAATTTAGACATGTTAATTAGATGAAGAATATATATTTGTGATTTAAAAAAATTGGTGTTCTCTCAATTAAAAAAAATGGATGTCTAAATTATTAATATTAATAATTAATAATAAAACTCTAACTTATTTAGGCATGTTAGACGAAGAATATAAATTTGTGATTTAAAAAAAAAGTGTTTTCTCTCTCTCTTTTTTTTAATGAGTTTGGGGAGCGGAAGAGAGGGGAACTAGAAAACTTGCGTGATCAGGATTCGAACCAGGGTCATCACAATATGCACCTTTATAAAGGTATGATACCACTTGAGCTATAAGACTTGTGGTTAAAAAAAAGTGTTCTCTCAATTTAAAAAATAAAAGTTCGGGATGCTCAAATTATTAATATTAATAATTAATAAAAAAACTCTAACCCACGTATCAAGATGAAAAATAAATTTTTTTATTTATTAAAATTTAATTAGGCATGGTAGACGAAGAATACAAATTTGTGATTTAAAAAAATGTTCTCTTAATTAAAAATAAAAAAGTAAGTTCGGGATGTCCAAATTATTAATATTAATAATTAATAACAAAACTATATCCCAAGTATCGGGATGAAAAATAATTTTTTTATTTATTAATGTCAATCCCAAATCAAGAAATGCACCAATCAACTCAATCACAATATCATGTAATCAAGAAACCCTAATTTTGCATGAGAGAAAGAAATCGAAACCAAAACATATAAAGCACGATCAACACACAACGATTTTAAAGTGGTTCGACTTAACTAATGCCTACATCCAACTGGTGATCACTTCACTCAATAATCGAACCACAATTCAGTGGTTACAAAGAAAAATGAAGAGAAAACAAGAACACTAGAACTCTGGCTCTATATCAGACTTCTCAACTATCTATCTCTCTGTACAATGATCAATTGCGAGTACAATCAAGAAACGAAATGATCTCCTATATTTATAGAGTAAGCAGCAACGAATTTCACTCCAATCGGTTGAGAATCGAGCGAGAAAACCGCACTGCAAAACCGCTTTGCAAAACTGATCAAACACAGTGCACAGTTTAAGAAAATACCAAAAAAAACTAACTTGAAAGTGTGTTTCCAAAATATGACTTTTTAAGTATGAAGTGCGATTTCTCCCACACTTAGCCAAATTTCAGATTCCTCAATTCCTCTTCATTTCTTTATGCATATAGATGGATTATGGCTTTAGCTTGCATGCTATAACCGACAATTAATATTAATTTAGGCATGTTACATGAAGAATACAAATTTGTCATCTAAAAAATTTAATGTTCTCTCCATTAAAAAAAAGTGATGTTAAAATTAAAAAAAATTAGTTATGTGCTATAACAGGTTAGAGGACTAAAAAATGATATTTCTTAAATATAAAGGACTAAAAATCAAAAGGTGAAAGATAAAGGATGAAAAATCCAATAAGGTAAACTTAGAGGAACAAAAAACTTTTTTTCCCTTATAATAAATATATATTGGTTTAATAATTAATATTATACATTTTTACAACAACCAAATTAATATTTACTCATATTAAAGGTATTATTTCTAATGTAATAGGTAATATTTCTCAAGAATAAATAATATTTAAATTTAAAAAAATACTTTCAAAGTAAATGATAATTAAAATTGAATAGACTACATTGATGCATGGTGACTGAGATATTGACTACTAAACTTTCACAACAATTAATTCAATCCAATCCAATGTAGGTGAGATTTCTTAGTTTTTGATTTAGGATTTAAATCTATTTTGAATTTTTTTTTTGATAATCTTATGTTTGTTTTGCTATTTTTAATATGTTAGAATTATAGTTAAGATATCACTATCATATTGAACATTGTAGAAAAAATAAATATTATTATTTTATTTTATTTTTGAAAAATAAGATCTAACTTATAGAATTTTCAAATTTCCAATAAACAGAATTATGATTTTAAAGTTTGGTAATTAAAATACCACATTTCATATAAAAGATTACTTTTCTACCACAAATCAGAAAAATTGACATAATTGTCTTTCTGAAAAAGTCATATTTGTGTTAAATGTTACACGATATGTGGTTTTTTTTCATAGGGTTATATGATATCATATCTTACAAAATACATATATCGTGTAACGCAAAAACTTATGTACCCCATGGATATGAATCTTAAATTCATGCTCCCAACCCAACCCGACGCGTAGACCGCATCTACGTGCCACCACGCCATAGCTGGTGTGCATCCACACACCACCCAATCTGCATAAATCCTTCCGGTCAAGGTATTAGTTATATACTCATAAGGTATTAGTTGCATATTTATAAAATATACTTAAGGTATTAGTTACTTTGTTAGTGAAATATATTACTTAAGGTATTACTTTTTTCATGTATATGTATTAATCATATAATTAAAGGTATTACTCATATACTCAAACTTTGTTTTAGTGAAAAATATTACTTAAGGTATCACTTGTTTCACTTAAAGTATTACTTATATATTCAAAAGGTATCAGTTGTAGAGTGTAAGTTTACAATTTTAAAATTTATTTTACAAGTTATTGAAATTTAAGGTATCAAGTATTACTCATATAACTTAAGGTATTGTCATATAACTTATATGTATTATATGTATTAATCATATATTCAAAAGGTATCAATGTATGTAGTGTTCAAGTTTAAAATCTTAAAATTTCAAATGCTATTTTTCACATCTTCTTCCTAGAAGTTTCTGCAATTAATCTTATATGACTGCAATAATTGATTTTCAATGTTTTAAAATATTGTAATGGACAATGATCTAAATGAACGAAATTGGAAAATAAAAAGAGAAAGAAGAAATCATAAACATGAATGGAGAAGAAGATGAGATGATAAAAATACGAAGAAGAGATGGAGCCATGAAGGAGATGAAGAAAAAGAAATTATAAACAATTCACAAGCTTCATCTTTACTTTGCATTTGAAAAGAAGAGAAGAATGAAGAGAATAACAAGATGCGCGACTGTGAAGAGTGTGACTATGAAGATAGGAAAGAAGAAGATAATTGACATTTTTTTTTAATCAAAAAAAATTATTTATTTTTTTATTTTGATAGAAAAGTAACAAAATTATTATTTTTTATAGAAAACTAACTCACTATTTTATTTTATTATATTTAAGGATAATTTTTCTGTAATCCCACATCCAAACCAACAAATCTCAATGCAAACATACCCTTACAACTCACATCTATTCATATTCCAAATACTCTAAACAAGAACGTAGCCCACGAAATCCATCAAAAAGCTAGTGATGGATTGTTGGGCCGGTGGGCCTTCTGCCCTTGGGCTGCCTTTCCTTCGTGGATAAGCTCCGCGAGTAGGATTTAATTGATCACTCGCTGGTCCCATTACGACGGTCCCATTACGACACATGGGGAGCAATCATTCGGGGCATTGCCTTTTAATCTGTGCCGCTTGTGTTGTGTGGTTTTCTCAACAACCACTCATCTGCAGCCACGTTGCTTTTACGGTTCGCACGGCTCCCCAGGTTATATCACCGCCCTGTGACTGTAGAACCTTTTTCTAATACTGGGTTGTATGCATGTACCCAAGAAGCAAGTTAGAGATACACTTCAGTTTCAGTGTACGGTTTTTACTTGAAATTACCTCAATGCCCTTAATTGGCTTAAGTTTGTTAATTAATTATATTTATTTTTCTCGTGTTATTCATTGATTATGAACATAATAACCACTTATCATGGTACAATGGGAATAAACTAATAATTCCAATCTGAAAGAATCTAAATTATTATATTTGATCATTAAACACCAAATATATATAATAATAATACAAATATCTTATATATTACAAATATCTTATCATAACACTTTTTTATTAGAGTTCTAATTATAATAGAATTCTATAAGATTTTAAATTAGGATTATAATACAAAAGTATTTAAAAATTAAAATTCTATATTACTATTATAACCTTAAATAATAATAGTTGGTCTCTTGTGATACCGTCTCACATGTGAAGAGATTCAAGTATGTCTTTTACAAGTATAAGTATGTGTTCTTTAGTTATAAATATGTGTTTTATAAGTATGTCTTTTACATTATATTTCAAATATGCATTTTACAGCTATAAGTATGTATTTTTTTGCTATAAGTGCTACCGTCGCACGGTGCGACGATTGCACATGAGTTTTTGTGAAATAATAATATTTGATAAAGATATATTTAACAATTCATATTTTATAAGAAACATCATCACTTTTATATAGATAATATATATTTTGCATATTTAGCAAATCATATATTATATTCTATTCCATAATTTTAATATACATCATATGTGTATTAATAGTGTTATTTAAGGAAAATGAAAGATACACATTTATGTAAAATTGAAATCATATATTATATTCTATTCCATAATTTTAATATACATCATATGTATATAAATAGTGTTATTTAAGGAAAATGAAAGATACACATTTATGTAAAATTGAGGAAACTATCCTGCAAATATAGAAATATTTAAACTATTTAAAATAAAATGATATATATTATCAGGTTCAATATGAGTTAAGAGTACTATAAAAGACAATATCGCAATTTTTTTGGATATCTAAGCTATCTGGATATTGAGATGGGTTTTGGTAATTTCAAACGAATTGAGTTAATATATTGACTTTATTTAAAATAATACCAAAGTTAAAATGTCATTTTAAATTGAAATGTATTATTTTATTTTTATTATTGTTGGCTGAACATCTCTAATTCAAAATTAAGGGCAATCTCGTATCATTTATATTATGTTACTAGAAAAAGATATCTATGATATAATTGAATATTTTATGTTTGATTCATATCGTGATTATATCGTGATTATCTATAAAATTTAGAGAGTACGATGAATGAAAAACATTGCAAGAATCTTGATTGATTGAGTGATCCTTTCAGGGGTATTTTCGTCCTTAAAACAATGAGTGGTGTGGCGGTAGCAAGTATATTATCAATTGGCGCGCTATTGATCGGAAAGAGACAGAGAGTAGATTTAAGAAAGAACTCAAAAACACAGATTCTGAATTAGCTGTTGTTATTATCATTCTGATTAGATTCAATAAAATTTGTTGTTTGGAAAAAGTTAAAAATTATTGAAAGAATAAAAAGGCCCTTCCCTTAAAGCGAAAGAAAAAAAAAAAAGAAATACAGTTAGCAGAGAATCTCAATTTAATACTCCTTTCCTGATGATCGATACACATATGTATACAGTTGTATATACGTGTCCTGAATGATTACAGCTATACATACGTACAAATTGGAGAGCTGAGGCTGCTGGTTTTGCTCTCTTGCTGGTTTTCCCAGGTGGGTTTTTTTTCTCTCTTGATGATTTTCACTTAATATTTTGAGTGATTTTTTTTTTCTTTTAATTGTGGTTGATTGAGTGATTTTTTTTTTTTTTTTTGGTTTCGATGAAGATGTGTGCATTTTGGTTTTGTTTTGTGAAGAATTAAAGAGTTTGGTTGGATGTTGCCTGAGATCTAAAGCTCAATGGGTGTAAAATGGAAAACCCCTTTTCTTTTATTTTTTTATTCTTTTTTGTGGGTTTTGATTTTTGGTGATGAGCGGCTAAATGGAAACGGATAAACGAAGAAGATGAATTTTCTTGTGATTTTTTTTTTTTTGAAATTTGTAAAATTATTAGAAAAGGTGTATGATTAATAGGTGATTAATTTGGTTCTTCAAGTTTGCAGTTGCTTGAGAATGAGAATGCATTGATTGTTTCTCACCACAAACTTTTTTAGAGGCTATGTACCGATGGATGCTAGTCTCCCTTCCCCTGTGTAGTTTTAATATTTTTTGTTTTTTTTTTTTTAATTTTTTTAGTTCTGTGGATTGTGATCTTGCTCTAATTGCTAGTCTTGGAGCCATCTTGAGCCCATTTTGAGTTATACTGCATATTTGGTGAAAGTTGAGAAGAATGAGTGTGTTTCTGGAAATGCATTCTTGTTGCTCATATGCTTGGTAGTAGCTTTTTGTGGATTGCATGTGTTGTTTACTGCAATTTTGGGGACATCTATCAAAGATGATGCACTTGATGACCTATGGTTTCTTAAATGAGAAAAAAATGTTCGATTATCTTGAATTAGCATTTTCTTGCCTATATTTACTTCTTTACCTGGAAAAGAAAGAAATATTTTTCTTGATAGGCTGCAATTGTGAATGTTATTGTTGATGGAAAAGTTTCAGCGGTGGGTTTTAGTATCAGTTGTTGATACGAAAAATGTTAATGATGACTTGATAAGCCTGCAAGCTGTTGATTGGTAGCCTGCAAAATGTTAATGTTATTGCAAGTATTCTGTAAATCATAACAAGATTTTCTGGCATGATGAATATGATATGTCTTTTCAGGAGGTATCATAAATATGGCGTCTGAACTTGTCAATGCCGCAACTAGCGACAAACTTACTGAAATGGATTGGACAAAAAACATAGAGATTTGTGAACTAGTTGCACGTGATCACCGGTAACTTCTACTACCTTTTATCGTTTGTTGATGTTTTATTTGTGGACAAAATACATATTTTGGGTTGATGTTTTATATTTTCTGGTCTTTATTTCATTCTTTCACGGAAGGTTGTGAATATATTTTTGGTTTCTTCTTGTTTTGTCCTCTTCTGGCTTGATTGATCAGTGATAGATAAGTTACGTTCTAGACCTCGTATACTCCTTCCACCCCCTTCCCCCACCCCCAATTTCAATGTTAGTCATACCTATACATATATGAGAATGCGTGTTTTGACCAAACAAATGGTAAGATATGATCCATATAGCCACCCCATATTGTGGGATAAAGCTTAGGTTGTTGTTGTTTTCAATTTCAATGTTGTATAAGTTGTAAGTAGATTATGTCGAGGATATAAAGATCGCTGGTGTTTGTGATTTAATAGCAGCGATGTGTCTTCATACTGCCAAAGATAAACATTTTACCAGTAATTTGTGTTTCAACAATGCAGACTTGCTAAAGATGTTGTGAAAGCTATTAAGAAGCGCTTGGGAAGCAAAAACGCGAACACTCTACTCTTTTCCGTATCGGTGAGACCTAAATTTTAAGCTAATCCACTTTATCGCCAGTGGAGGATTTTCTTTTTGTGACATTAACATGTCAAACATGATTTTCTACATGTTGCTCTAAAACCATTTCATTTACAGTTGCTGGAGATGTTGATGAATAATATCGGGGATCCGGTACATAAGCAAGTTATAGATGCAGGCGTTCTGCCCATACTTGTGAAAATAGTTAAGAAAAAGGTGAGAAACTTTTCTGTTTCTGTTTCTCGGTTCTCGGATGATCAAAGACATTAATTAAGTTCCGCTCCTGTGTTACAGTCAGAACTCCCTGTACGCGAAAAGATTTTTCTGTTATTAGATGCAGCTCAAACATCGGTTGGCGGCGCTTCTGGGAGGTTTCCTCAATATTATTCATCATACTATGAATTGGTGGTAAGTACTGTTGCTTATTATATGATTTACCACAACAGAACAACTGTGGATAAAGTTAATTTTGGTAATTCCCTTTTGAGTCTGTTCCCCACATCGCCTTTAGATTCTCACCTTTTCTATTGCCATTGAAGTGAACCCAAATCTTCTAGATGAGTTAATGACACAGTGTGTAATCCATGTTGGCATACTTTTCTGGATAAGATCTACTTACAGGAACAACCAAATACGTGTTCACTTGGATCAAGAAATAGAATGATATCAGTTCAGTATCTGATTAGGTTGAATAATTACTTTGTTATAATACGCCCTTTATGTTATGCAGTTATCCTGTTTTCTGTAAATGTTGTAGGTTTTTAATCCTTGGGCAACCCTCAATATTTGTACTTTCACGTTTTTATATAATTTCTTTAAACAAGTGGTAAAATTAAATACTATCGTCCAGAGTGCTGGAGTGCAATTTTCTCAAAGACCTCATGACATCCCAAAGCCTCATTCTGGTTCAACCGTGGATAAGCATAGTCCACCTGATAAGGAGTCAGCTGCTCCTCAATGTGAAAGAAATGTGCCACCACAAGCACAGGCCAATACTGTTTCTGAATCTAGGTATCATTTTTGCTACAATGTTGTACACCACTACATTAATATGCTGAAGAAAGAATCCCAATGTTATAGCGTTTTATTTCACGCTGTTTGTTTTCTTCTTTTGATTAAACCAATCACTATTTTGCTACAGTATTCTGCAGAAAGCTGGAACTGCGTTGGAGGTATTGAGGGATGTCCTTAATACTATCAATACTCAGCATCCTGAGGTATTCACTGTTGTAATGTATCTTCTTCTGATGACGAGGATAGTATCAAATATCTTAACTTGCAATGCCTCAATGATAGATAGTTGGATAGTTATATCAATCAGGGAGTTGGTTTAATGGAGGATGAGAAAAGTCTAGATGTTGACAATGTGAGATGAAGATTTTTACTTTCTTTTGGTTAACTAGAAAGACCGACAAACATAGAGAAAAGTATCGCAGTTTCTATGTCATTACAACAGAACTTTGTAAATTGATGACGTAAAAAGTATTGGAAGCATATGAGAAACATGTGCAAGAGCGATAACTTATTTTTGGAGAAAAAATGCCCAAACAAGCTGAACAGTTATGAATGGGTGATTAAGTGATGTACATTAAGTTTTCGGGATATAAGATAAAGTATACTCATTATGTATGTATAATTCTAATGGCAATTTAACCACACACTCGTAGAATAGTTTGAAATTTGGAGATAAAAAACTAGAATTGTGGTGCCTTCCGTTTTCAATAATTTCAAAATTAAAAGATAGATTGATTTACTTCCAAAACTGTATTTAGGATTTGTGAAATATCTTTTTTTCTTTGTTTGACGAGCTTGATTTTCGATCCTACTTTTATCCTTCCAGGGAGCAAAGGACGAGTTTACCCTAGATCTTGTGGAACAGTGCTCGTTTCAAAAGCAACGAGTAATGCATCTGGCAGTTACTTCTAGGTGAGTAATGCTTTCACTGATCTTGTTGGCTATAAACCTAATTGCAACTTTCAATGACCCATTTGTGGCAGCAAACATAGATTTGTATTCTGTTGTTGCCTTCATACTAGTTACATCAACTGTTAAACCTTCTTAGTTATTGCTTTGCTAGCACTATTTGAACATCTTGACAAGATATCTAAGATCGTTTGAGGCAACACATTTTCTGTTGATTCAGTGGTTCGTTACAAGTTAACAGTGATTTGTATTCTTAAAAGCTCAAGTCATTCATTTCTTATAGAGACGAAAAAGTAGTTTCACAAGCTGTGGAGCTTAACGAGCAGCTTGAAAGAGTGCTCCAGAGGCATGATGCTCTTCTAGCTGGTAGGACAATGTCCATTTCAAATCACATTGGCCTTGAACAACAAGAAGAGGAAGAAGAAGAAGAGGCTGAACAACTTTTCCGACGGTATGTATATAGATTAATTCAGTCACTCCAGTCATTAATGGAAGAAACTCAAACTCTGCATGTTCAACTCTCAAGAAACAGATTATCTGGAATTAGCTCTTTTTAATGGTCCCAGTTTATATTAGCGAGTTGTTTCGTGGCCATATTTTGTCATCATTTCTTCCAATGGAGCTACTTCCTCTGATGCACAGGATAAGGAAAGGAAAAGCGTGTGTACGACCTGAAGATGAAGAGTACCCGATAGATCGACCAGTGGGATTGATGGGCCTCCCTCTTCCGGGGGAAATGTTACACCGCCCACTCATAAGGCCACTAACCGTGGAACGTCAACAGGAAGCTATAAGGAGGCCAAATATAGAGCCTAAGCTAGAAACCATTAAGCCATTACCTCTAGCAGCGAATCAGGAAACCAATGTAGGTAAACCGGCTGTTGTGATCCCTCCACCACCTGCTAAACATGTTGAGCGAGAAAAGTTCTTTAAGGAGAACAAGGCAGATGGCTCGACTCTTAATGGCCACATGAGAAGCCTCTCGTTACACAGCAGAAACGCCAGTAGCTCTCACAGTGGAAGCACGGATTTTAGTGACTGAGCTGTAAGGTGCCATTGCTCTTGAAAATGTTTGTGAGTTGGTTGGATGTGGAATTTCCTATCGAGCTTTGAGTTGATCGCCTCCGGTTTGCCTTGAATTGCGGATTGTAAGTGGTGTTTTGTAGCCGAGTTCTTCAGCTGAAATATGTGATTTATAGGAAGTTGACTGTTTTACAAGTTTAAGTCAAGTGGCTAATAGTTTTTCTATGTTAAACTTTGAGGTTTATAGTAAAATGGTGAACTTGAGTTTTCTTTAGCAGGTTGTTGCCTACTGACCATAGCTATATATATGTGTATTTACCCTTTATTTGGTTTTTGTTGTAAAGAATTTGCATTCCCTTTTATATTAGAGAAACACCCCTAAAAACACAAAAAGATATTTTAATATACAAAAAACTACACATTTTGATATTGCAAATTTGCAATATACCCAAACTACACATTTTAAGTAAAAGACCAAAAAACCCTTTGACTTCGCATATGCAATCATTAGTTAAAAATACATCCAAGCATTTTAAAATTAATTTTAAATTCCATATCCAAATATTTTTGATCCGGACCACAAAATGGTATCAGTCTAGGTTTATTGAAGAAATAATTTATGATTTATATTTATAATATTGATTTTATGCCTAAGGGATGAGAAAATCAACAAATTATATATCTGAAAATATTTTCGAGATAACACAAGTTTCAGGACTATCAATTTGATGACGTCCAACCAGGATTGAAACAAAATTGTTCCTGATACATCTTGTGGAGAAATCCAGAAGACTATCCAGTTTTATGGAGGTCAAACGAAGATTATGATCAGATCTCTATCAGAGATCCAACAAGATAGAGATATCAGATATCTACAAGATTGGAAAGTGATTCGTGTAAGCCTTTTTAGCTTTCGTGTAAGGTCTTACCAAACACTACACTCTATCAAATAAGGTGAAATGGGGTGTCCCTACCATGTGTGGAGATAAGACGACTTCGCGACTCCACCCAACACGGTGTAGTGGGAGGTCCTACCTCCAAAATTGACAAGCCACCAATTGGAGATAAGGAGCATCTCCAACAAAAGATAGTGGAAGGGTCACCAGCCGACAAGGAATGATGGATCACATGACCACTTACCAGACAAGAGATGGTGAAATGGAGCTGACATAAGGACAACTAAGGAAAGGAAAATCTTTTATATGATTAAATGCATCGTTTTCTTACATATATGTGTTTTTGACTTCAAATACTTTACATGCTATTTTCTTGATTATTTAAGAATTTTTGAAGTATTTTGGAGCAAATAAATGTGATCGTGGACTATGGAGTCAAAGTTATTTGAGCCTACTTTGGATGCAAGAGATTAACAAACAATTTAAGAATATTTTGGGCTTTAAGAAAAGAAGATGGGCTTGGAAATTAAATTGAAGAAAGGCTCAATTTCATCAATTGTTACCGTCCACATTTGAAGAAGAAGGAAGAGAGTATGGCATTATTATGGGCTCAAGGAATTGGAGAAAAGCCGCAATATCATTGTTCACGTGAGGTTTAAGGAAGAGATCTTAGAGAAAGAGTTTTTAGGAGAGAGAAACAATATTTATTCGTTTTAGGTTAATTTTGATGGATTTCTCAACAACTCTTGTAGATTCGATTTCAGTGATACTCGTCTAAATTCTTAATTCCGATTAGTATGGATGTTTGAACTCATATATCTATTTATTTTCTAATTAATCTTGTATTCCCTTCTCGATGTTTGATTGGAATTGTTTATGTTATCCGTGATTAATGTTCTCAATTATTGATGCTTGATTTAACCTGATCACCTAGGTTAAGTGTTTGATAATTGATTGCTATAATCTTAAATCATGAATCCTAATTGTTGTGGTTTAATTTTCATAAGTGGTAAACTAGAGGTGCATATCTAGGGTAGCATAATCCTAGATTATCGAATCAAGTTTGTGTATTCGAAGTCTAGTTCATCCTATCGTCTTAGTGATTAATGTGTTTAATGAATTAAATGTAGAGAGCTTATTCTAGGTTATTCAATTAAATAGAGTTAATTAGAGATCTTATCCTAAATTAACTAATCTTAAGAGACAATTCGATTTAACAGAGTTTGTTGTTAGACTACGGTTCCATGATAATCAATCTAAACCCCCCCCCTATAATTTGTTATTTGATAGAATTGAACATATGTGACATAGTTTAATTATCACTCCCCGTGGGATCGACTCCAACTTACCCTAGCTACTAGTTGGTTAGGTTAGAAAAGAAAATAATTAATTTTATCGCGTCGTGACAGCGCGGTCAAATTTTGGCATCGTTGTTGGGTAGTGGTTTGAATTTATTGTGTCATCTTGTGACTTTTCTTGTTTATTTATTTAAAAATAAATAAATAAAATTGTTGTCTAAAAATTCTACTGTTCAAATTTCATCGTTTTGCTTTGTTTCTACCCTGTTTTCGCCTGGTATTCTGGTCTGTTTTGCCTGATAATCTGTTCTGTTTTGTTCTCTTTTTCACACTGACAGACCCAGTGTGACTTGAGTCATCCAATGTCAAGTTCTACAGTCTGTTATAAGCGAATTTTAGAGTTTTAATATAGTTTTTTTAGGATCTTTTGTAGGTTAAGGATTGAAATCAAAAGGAAGAAATGACTGCAAATCAAACGTTGAAGGAGTTTGTCTATACCGCATCTATTCATCAATCGTTTTGCATTAGTTTTCATGATTTTGATGACAATTCAACTATTGAGCTTAACCATGATTTTATACTTGTTACCTGTGTTTCATGGCTATGCAGATGAGGATCCATACAAATTCTTGAAAGAATTCCACTTAGTTTGCTCAAGTATGAAACCTTCAGGAGTGACTGATGGGCAAATTAAGTTGAGGGCTTTCCCATTCTCAATGAAAGACTCGACGAAAGATTGGTTATATTATTTATTAGAGTCTTTCATCACATGGACCAAGATGGAGAACTTATTCTTGCAAAGATATTTTCCTCTATCTCGAGTAATCAGTATACGGAAGGAGATTTGTGGTATAGTGCAATTGCATGGAGAGTCTCTTTCCGAGTATTGAGAGCGTTTCGAGAGACTAATGGCAAGTTGTCCACATCATCAGATATTAGAAACACTCCTAATCCAATACTTTTACGATGAGTTGTTGTCAATGGATATAAATATGATTGATGCAGTTAGTCGAGGATCGTTGGTTGATATGACTCCAGAAACAACAAAAAAGCTTATTTCAAAGATGGTTATGAATTCGCAGCAATTTGACACATATGAAGGCACCATTGAAAATGGAGGAAGAGGTAAGTGATTGTTCTTTTAATGAAAAATTAAATGCATTAACCTCTTTTGTTCGTTAACTTGCTGCAGGTGTTCTACATGTGAAACTGTGTTCGAAATGGAGAAAATTTCCATAGGAAAAACAACATGAAACACTATATGAGGAGAATGATTGTCCACCATATCAATCAAGAGGCCCAAATTACCAATTTCAAGATGATACTCAATTAAGTATTAGAAATTTTGAGACACAAATAAGTCAGATGATGACAGTCGTTAGTCACCTAAAGGCTTAAAGTAGTGGAATATTATCTTCTCTACTAGAAATGAATCAACAGGATATCAATGCAATAATTTTGAGTGATAAACATCTTGGAGAGCCTAAAAAGCTCAAGCATCAGGAAGACGAGGAGGAGGAGGAAAAACTCGTCAGTCAACTAGACACTGGATTACCCAGTGTGAAACCGACATCTAGTGTCAAATTGTCAGCCTGTGAGAATTTGGTAAAACAACCAATTTTTGTTCAGTTTAATATTGATCCTCTTCATATTTCTTGTAGAGTGAACTCAATTTTGGAGGACAAAAGAAATCATGTTAGAAGAAATATTCGTCTTAGATGAAATTCATACACCTTCTAAAGCATTTCTCACCGAATTCTCAAACTTCAAATCAATAAAGAGGAGAAAGCTCAATAGAGGGATGAACATGATGGTTTTTTATGTGTCATCTTTGAGACCAATTCCAAAACCTCCTTGGATCAGGTGACATGATTTCATACTTCTTTTATTTCTCTTGTTTCTTTGCACGATTGGATCTTGTTGTCGCTTTATCTTGTGTTGTGATTTGAGTTACTTGGGGACAAAAAAAGTTCAAGTGTGGGGAGATGGGAAATGTTGAATAATTGATAAAGTGTGGAATATATCACATATCTTGCATGTAGTTGCATTTAAGTTCATGTAGTTGCATGTAGTTTTTTTCTCCCCTTTGTTAGATTGCACATTTATTTGTTTTAGCATGTTTAATTATGTTTGCATTTGCATATAAAAAAAGAAAAAAAAGTGTTGAGTAAGAGAGCTTGCAATGATGATTCGAGTATTGTTTATTTTCGTTATTTGGGAATTCGATGATGTGTTGGGAAGTGTGTTGTTGAACTTATTTTGTGTAGGATAAAATTGTTGAATGTCATTTTGAAAAATTGCTATTAGGAAGGATAGTGTTGGTTTGAGAATTAATCTATAACTTTGAGTTGATTTGCTTTGCCTACTTTGTGTGTTAAGATGTGCTTTTTAATTCCTTGATAGAAGTAGTTTAGATTGGAATTTGTGAAAGTTGGATCACTTTTGATGAACCTCTTGGTTGGGAAAAAAATTGATGTGGTTGAAGATAAAGGTGTTGAGTTGAAAAAAATTGAGAAGTGAAATGATGATAGAGGTGTGGAATCAGCTGCCTGCTCTTAGGTGTCCAATGATTTGAAAGTAAAAACACGAATAAAATTCGTAATAATTCATGGACTAACTTAAGAGTGGTGTGGAGTTGCCAACGCCATAAAAAAAGATGAAGAATCATCGTCTATGTGGAAAAAAATTAAAGAGAAAAAATTTGAAAAAATTGGAGAAAAAATGGGGGTGATTCATTATGTGTGAAGTTTTAACTAGTTCTAATTTAGATGAAGGATATTATAAAAGGAGTTAGAGTACGTTGATTGATGTAGGTGGTAGAGTGAGTTGATGAATTGTCTATGAGAAGTTTGATTTGGAATACCCTTCCAAAACTTGTGATTTCTTGAGATAGTACATTGAGTCCAACATGTTTTTGTATCTTATTCCCGACATGGATTCGAGTTCCAATGAGTGTTGGTAAGGATTTGAGCAAACAATGATCTCTCTTATTTTGATTCTCTATATGATATACTTCTTTTTGTTGCTTGAGGACAAACAATGATTTAAGTGAAATTTGACCGTGTTGTCGCGACGCGATAAAATTAATTATTTTCCTTCCTAACCTAACCAACTAGTAGCTAGGGCAAGTTGGAGTCGATCCCACGAGAAGTGATGATTAAACTATACTCAATTCTATCAAATAACAAATTATGGGGGTTTTTTGAGATTGATTAACTATCCCTAAATTAACTAAAAACCTAGAAAACAAATTAAACGATAAATCAATATATGCAAGTATTCCAGTTAACAATTCAATTATCCCCCGATATTAACTACCCCTAATTAAATGTATCACCTTTCTCTCAAATTATTATAGAATTATCACCCCTAGTTTAACAACAAGCTCTGTTAAACCGAATTGTCTCTTAAGATTAGTTAAATTAGGATAAGATCTCTAATTAACTCTATTTAATTGAATAACTTAGAATAAACTCTCTAGATTTAATTCGTTAAACATATTAATCACAAAGACGATAGGATGAACTGGACTCTGAATACACAAGTTCGATTCGATAATCTAGGATTATGCTACTCTAAAAATGCATAACCTCTAGTTTACCACTTATGAAAATTAAACCACAACAATTAGGATTCATGATTTAAGATTCTATCAATCAATTATCAAACACTTAACCTAGGTGATCAGGCTAAATCAAACATCAATAATCGAGAACATTATTCACAGATAACATAAAAAATTCCAATCAAATATCGAGAAGGAGAGACGAAATTAATTAGAAAATAAATAGATATACGATTTCAAACATCCATGCTAATCGAAATTAAAAATTTAACCGAACATCTTTGAAATAGAATCTACAAGAATTGTTGAGAAATCCATCAAAATTAACCTAGAAAAAATAAATATTGTTTTTCTCTTCTAAAAACTCTCTCTCTCTAAGATCTCTCCCTCAAACCTCACGGGAACAATGATATTACATGGAGGAAAAGAAAGATAAAGAGTGGGTGTGGTCATGAGTATGCACGGCTGTTGGCGTCTTTCTTCTTGAGCCAAAGATTATGGGCTTTTCTCCAATTTCTTAAGCCTATAATTATGCCATACTCTCTTCCATTTTCTTCAAATATGGACGGTCTCTAACAATTGATGGAATTGGGCCTTTCTTCAATTTAATTTCCAAGCCCGTCTTCTTTTCTTAAAGCTCAAAATATTCTTAAATTGTTTGTTAATCTTTTGCATCCAAAATTGGCTCAAATAACTTTCACTCCATAGTCCACGATCACATTTATTTGCTCCAAAATACTCCCAAAATTCCTAAGTGTATGTTTGTTGGAGATTCATAAGTCAGGATTTGAGATTTCAAAATCTCAAATTTTTGTTTGTTAGAAGATTTAAATTAGAATTATAAAATCCACTCAAATGCTATTTTATTTAAAGAAAACATACTAATTAACCCTACACTCTAACTTATTAATACACATCTAAATTTCTACTATTACAATCGTCTAATCATTACTATTATATCAACTAATAATATAATATTAAACTTACTAACTTTTCCAGCATTAATTTGACATATAGAGTAATAATCATACCCTATAAAGTCTCATAACAAACACAAATTTTAACTATTCACCTTTATTTACAAATCCAAGGATTTCAAAGTCGGAATTCTCCAATCCTATATAATCTCCAAACAAACATACCCTAAATAATCAAGAAAATAGCATGTGAAGTATTTGAGGTCTAAAAAACACATATATGTAAGAAAATGATATATTCAATCACATAAAAGATTATAAAATCCCACATTAATCCACATTAAAATGCACCTATTTTCTACATATCATGAGTCCACATTTAAAATCCGGAAACTCAACTATAAAAGGGGGCTTCGGCCATTTGAGAAAGTCATCCGAAATCGAACATTTCTTGTGCACTTCTCTCTCAAGTATCTAAGTATTTAAATTTTAAGTTTTCTAGTTTATGGGGGATTCCCCTAAGAGTTAAGCCATGCTAGGCTAACCAAGTATTCTCCTCCACCGACAGAGGAATAGTATTATATTATAAATCTGTATTTTATTCCTTCAATAAAAAGAAAAACTTTTGCTTTCCTTCATGCTATTCAGAAGTCCTTAAAATACCCTGTGAAATTAATACCGACAGTGCATCTCCCCATGATCTACTTGAAAACTCTACCAGGTGGGTGAGAGTAAGGATTGTGATCTGGGTTCTTAGTTTGAAGACGGAGTGGAACCACCGACTGTGGGTGTGTGGGTTGGATCGCTGATTGGTAAAAATCGACCGAAATCGAGAGGATTAGAGACAAAGGCAAATGTATGTATTAAGTAGAGTATAAAATTAAATACGAAAGCATGTTGAGTTTGATATTGATCAGTTTATTCTTAATTCAGATCTATTTAATATATGGAATGAAAGAATTAAATGAATAAAAATGGATTTTGGAATCTTGGATTTTGTGAAAATCATACTAGAATAATGATTGATTTATGGTGGGGTGGGTTTTATTGACAAATGTATAATTTGAGGTATTATTTTTTGAAATTGTGTGGTTTTGAATATAAATAAATTTTGTTGTGTAAAAATAGCACTCCATATTTCTCTGTGTGTAGTTTTGGGGCTATATATCCCTTTTATATATGTATTGGTGTGGGTAAAAAAGATGATAAGAAACACTCATTGGGATGCTTTGGAAAGTAGTGGAGGGCATGGCTTAAAATTCTATAAACAAGAGAAATTGGCAGTAGAGAAAGGATAAGTAAGGGTATTAGTTAGATTCTATGTTACTAATATTTTAATGTTAATTTAGTGACATTATTAGGATATAATTTTAGTTTATCTAATCATTTTGTTTTTTCTAAGTTATTTATTAGGATGTAAGTTTAGTTTATCTAGTAATCTTTTTTTTTTTTTTTCAAGTTTTAGGATTCCAAGTTTTGAATACTAGTATATACATGAGTTTTTTTTATTATTTCATATGGTTGAGTTATGAATTGAGAAAATGGAGTTTTTTCTTTTTCATAAATTATTCTTGTTTTCTAAATATTTTTAGAATCATTGTTTCTAAATATTCTTAAAATCAACTGATATGGATTATGTGACTATGTTTTTATCTGCATCAGTAGGTGGAGGAATTTCTTCTCTCTATATATATTTTTTCAATTGGCAAGTATATGATTGGAATTACTATGTCAGATCTGAATCAAATTTTCTTGAAATCCAATTAATCAAGATTGAAATAGCAAATTGAGAAAATGGAAAATGGGCAATCAAATAAATAAAATATAAAATTTACCATTTTCTATCTTTTATTTTGCATTGTTGAACTCTGTTATAAGAAATAATATTATTCGAAGTGTAGTTATATATAGACATTTAATCTGTAGTGCCTTAAGAATATTATCATAATTGTAGTTATGAACATTAAACAATTAAATGTGTTACATTAGCTTTAATCAAGATATTTACTTTGAAGTGTTTCAAAATTAATGTACTTATAACTTTAAGTCATTTTCTAGTAGTGTGGATAGAGATCCGAATTTGAGAATGTAATTTAATTCGAGACTTGAGTAATCTGGGCCCTGGGGAGTTCAATTCTTTCCTACAACATTATTATACAACACCAGTTTCAAAAAAATTTTTTTTTTTTTTTTTTAAATTTGGAATGCAATTAAAATTTATTTAACTTTTACATTAAATTTTGCAATTAGTAAAATTGCAGACCATTTTCATTCATATCACCCCCCACACATATATATCATACATAACCATATTTTTTAATTACTTATCAATTCAACCAAGTAATGACGAACCATTATTTTATTATATAAAATTGATGAGTGACACAATAGAAGTTGTCATAAATTATAATATGTCCGTCTTTAGAAAATTTGTTTATAATTAAATTTGTGACAAATTAGTTTAGATTGCCACTAAATATAAACATTTACGTTTGAATAAGTATCAAGATATCATCACTTATTCAATCAACTAACTAATTAATGACAAATTAATATTTTGTCACACCATAAAATAAAAGTTATTATCAACCATTATTATCCATCAATACATTCTTCAACTCAAATAAGGTTTTAAGTCCTCTCAAGTTTTCGTTAAACATCCATTAGTCAAAAGAAGTCAAAAATCATATTCAAATATTCAAATTTAAGTCAAAATATATACAGTATTCAAATTTAACATACTTGTAATTTTAAAACATCTAATAAATAAGATACATAAGTTATAATCCATAGAATGGTCTGGTAAGAATGTTATTCACTTAATATTTATGAGTGTTTATAAGGGTATTTCCTAAAAAAAGAAAAAAATAGAAAAGAAAAGAAAAGAAAAAATAAATATGGTTTTATGAAGTTATATTATCACACATTTGAAGTCCTCAATGGTTTTCAAGAGAAGGATAATCGGTGAAACACGTGGCGCAATGTGAGGACACAAACAAAATAGCCAGTGCTCAATAACCAAGACTGTCAAGTTCTTTTCACCTCCAAGAAGAAGCAGAGTCTATTTCCATTTTTTTTTTATTCAAATTTTAATCTCAGTCTCTGGTGAGAGATGAATCAGTCCATGAATGTTCGAATTCAAGCTCCTTCTCCATCTCTGTAAGGACCTAATTTTCTTGTAGTATATTGTTATGTTTGTTTTTGTTTTTCACGGTTACTGATGCTGCAGAGTGTGAGTTTTGTGTTAATTAATGGGTTGCTATCTTTTTGTTAAGCTTTCGATTTTGTGGGTTCTATATATAGCATGCAAATGGATTTGCGTTTTGTAGAAGTGTTTTAGTTCAACGCCACGATTTATTCTCCTTTTAGGTGAGGGAAAAATTAGGGTTTAATGTTGCTGTTATGGGGTGCATTAATCAGGCTGTCATATCTGGATTCATGGTAGAATTTACAGAAAAGGAGTAACAGTTGAGATCCTTGGAGGAGGGAGGTAGGGAGAAAGCCACTAATGAACTAATGTCTTCAGATTTGGCCTCCAAAATAAACTTCTGATTCTTTGTACTGTAGCCACATTTCCAGAATGTCTTCTTGTAGATGAAGACTGCATATACACTACTTGTTCCTTCCTGAGATCAGTGTTGCTGCCAACATATAACCTCCCTTGATACCTAAGTAGCTCAACTTTATATGAGAAGTAAGAAAGGTTATAAGGGAAAGCTACAATTCTTGCTATAGCTTCCTTTTTGACTTTGAGCCAATTCTACCATTTGATGCTCTAATGCTTTCATCTGGTTGTATTGTAACTCAAGTCGAGAGAAATTGGGGCCAACCTGAGGGGGTGGGTTCTTGGGGGGGGGGGGGGGGGTTGAGGAAGATTTAGAGAGTTTCTTTTATGAGCTCAAAAGCTATGCAAATCTTAATTTGTCCTTCTAATTTTTCCAGTTTTTATATTTACAGTGTAACTAACTAAACTGATTATAATTGTGGGCTGTGTCTGCTACAATATCCAGATATCTAGGTTAAAAGTTGGCGCATGCACTAAAACAACATTACTTGATATGAGAATAAACAATTGTGCTTGGTGAGACAGCATTTCTTTGTTTCCTTACTCTCAGTTACAAAACACTTCAAAGGCTTTCCAGTTGACCAATTGATTATTACTACTAGCCATAACTAGTTCTTCGTGAGTTGAATATCATCTTCATACAGAAAAATAGTGTGGGTTAGCTGACTGGGTATCCTTTTAGCTGCTTATCCTAACGTCTGATTCATATCCAGATGAAACTAAGAAAACTAACAACCTGCGGAATAAAAAGCTATGACAAAAGCATCCATTGTTGGCATCTTGTGTTGGCCTCATGCTTCATTCAATTCCAAAGATCAATTATATCTGAATAATGAACCTGCTTTAGACTAGATGCATTAACTTTCAAACTAGATTGGGAGCCCAAAGGATATACTAATTGAAAGACTGTTGAAGATGCGACAATGTTTTTTGTTTTGGAGGAGATTCCAGTGGCAATTTACTCCCCATTTATTTTGGTGGTAACAAAAAGTCTTGGGTACATTGCTCTTAAGATTTTAGGCTCATCAATGACTCTAGAGGGATGAATGATAACCTGTAGATAGATTCTTTCCATTTTGACATAGTTGCTAGCACAGAGAATTTGAAACGTTGTCTTTGTCTTCAGAAAAATTGAACTCATCAATGAGGTGAAGGCTTGGATTATCTAAGGTGATATTATGATGCAGAGTGCGATAAAATTAACATATTGCTTGTTGCCTTTGTTTGCCTTGTTTTGTGGTGTGTAATATAACAATAATGTAAATTCGGATGCTATAAGCTGCTTTTTTCCACAGACTATCACCACGAGGCAAAGTCTCCCCTCAGGGGGCGTGTCCTTGCATAAGGGTGCAACTGGAGGCTTTTGCCAATTTTAATCTTTTGAAAACATCCCTAATTGCAAGATACCCCTCCGGGTGGCTCAAGACACCGTCTCTATTTTCAGAGCGATCAATCAGTCATTCACCACAGTTAGGAGCGCTGGTCACCTCTGGGTCTCAAGATGCCTACTCCACTGCACTTGTTGCTAATGAAAAGATTGGAGTATTATTATTGAACCTTGGAGGTCCTGAGACTCTGGATGATGTGCAACCATTCTTGTTTAATCTTTTTGCAGATCCAGTTAGTCTCTTGGTTTGATTATTCTCTTGATTTATTTGCTAAATTTGTAGAAATTTACTTACACTTTTTTTGTTTATTGTTTTCGCATATCGGGAAGTAGGATATTATTCGATTGCCAAGATTGTTTCGCTTTCTTCAAAAGCCTTTGGCACAATTTGTATCTGTTGTTAGATCCCCAAAGAGCAAAGAAGGATATGCTTCAATTGGTGGTGGTTCTCCGCTGCGTCGTATTACTGATGCTCAGGTGTGATCTTATCGAAGTTTACGCAAAGTCTTTACCTCAATTTTGATAGTCTACATAATATGTTATTTGTGCTTAGAATAGGATTGAATCAACATTGCGATTTGATTTCTCATGAATGCTTTATAAATACCAAAATATGAAACAGGTACTTCTATTTTCATTAATAGATTATCAGTCATAAATTGACAAAGGTCGGTAAATGATAGACGTGGAAATGAAACATAAATTGCTATATGCAGGAAAATTTATGATGTATCAAGTACCCTGTTTCCTGGCATTAGGGATTGGACATGTTGGAAAATAGGAGAGTAATAGTACCTGGTTGGTATATTAAAAACTCTACTTAAACTTTTTCCTCTTCTGGAGCAGTCAATCAGTTCAACTTTTAGAACATATTTGATAACTTGCAGTCAATCAGTCAATCCGTACAAATTGGGTTTGGTTCTTTTTTTCTTAGTTTGTCAACTTGCTTACATCCTAAACTCAACCTGTAGTGGTGCATGAGGAATTATGATATAAATTCATTTGGTTTACTGATATTGTTCATATCTATTCTGTCCATTAAAACTGGACCATATTGTTATCTTAAGGCTGCGGAGTTGAGAAAGGCACTATGTGACAAGAAAGTCCCAGCAAAAGTGTATGTTGGTATGCGCTACTGGCATCCATTCACTGAAGAAGCTATTGAACAGGTACTCGTATGGGCATGGTATGAATTTAATAAATAATATGTTCGTACTTTTTGTTAGGCCTCTTAGCTTACAGCAGCTGATAAATGGTTGCATGATTTGTTGGATACTTAATCCCTTGGATTTAGGCTCTCACTTAATTCTTGGAGATGTGCTTTTGTCGTGAGCTCAGTGGGTTAGGGAGAAATAGCAATAAAAATTCAAATATACTATAGATATCCAGTTTACTTATCTTCTCATAAGCTTGAGGGCTGTAAAGTTTTAGGAGACAGAAAACTAATCACGCACTTTACTGTTGGGATCTCGACAGCAGCATGTAATCTGTAGAGTATACATCTTTCTTATAAGTTCTTATGCTAGTTCATATATATATATTTTGTTCCCTCAGTAAAATTTATCAGATTCTTTATTGGTATTTAGTTTATTTGAGTTAAGAACTTAAATAAGTACTAGTAATTATTGATTTTTGTTGTGATGTGTAATCTTTTTATAAATGTAGAGAAGATGAATCAGTAATCAGCTCTCCCTCTGTTTCTTCTAAAATTTCTGTATTCAATATGGATCATTAACTAGTAGTTTAATTTTAAATTTTATTTTGCTTTTCATTTATCTAGATCAAAAGAGATGGAATTACAAAACTTGTTGTGCTTCCTCTCTACCCTCAATTCTCAATCTCAACAAGTGGTTCAAGCCTTCGCCTACTGGAGAGTATATTCAGGTGCATCTGTCTGGATATGGAACTCACTATTGGAGTCTGTAGTGGTTGGTGAAATCCTGTTTCATGATAATTTGTTATATTTTAGGGAGGATGAATACCTAGTCAACATGCAGCACACTGTAATTCCTTCCTGGTACCAGCGGGAAGGATATACAAAAGCCATGGCGGATTTGATTCAAAAGGAGTTGGGAAAATTTGACTCCCCTGAGGAGGTAACAGCCACTGGAGGTTTTATATGATACATTCCATTGCTGCACAAGGCTCAGATTGTTTCTTACAAGTTATTACATGATTGAACGAGAAGTTCCTTTTACTGAACAATGCTCAGATTGTTTTATTAGTACTTGCTTAATTGAATGAGAAGTTTCAGAAATCCAATGTAGTTGGTTTGATTGAGTACTCCTCCTTCATTTGATAATAGTTGTTATCACAGGTGATGATTTTCTTTAGTGCTCATGGGGTACCACTTGCATATGTGGAAGAAGCTGGTGATCCATACAAGGCTGAGATGGAGGAGTGTGTCGACTTGATCATGGAAGAACTAGAAAAGAGAAGGGTACATAATGGATATACCCTTGCCTATCAGGTATTATATCTTTTCATGTCAATGGCCATGAACTGATTGCATCGCATTGGTTCTCCAACCCCACTTCTTCATCATGATATTTTGCTACCCAAACTAATAACCTGGTTTTTAGCTTTTAGCGCCCTTATTGGGATCTTAAGCTATTCTAAATTCAATTGTCCGACACTCCTTTTCTTTTCTTCTTTTTTTTTTTGTGCATTATGCTAATTTATTAATCTCTTGTTTTCAATAAGTTAATACATACTTTTAGCATTTGAATCATTAAGATACTCTTGTGGAATAGTTCTTATGAGTGTGTTACACAGCCAGCAAGGAACAAGATTGATTAAAATAGTCTCTTTGTCAGAAGAGCACTTCTGTAGATGCCAACCTAATGTGGTGCATTGCCATGGATCTATGGACCATACAACTCATTGAAATTGGGATAAAATGGCATTGAAATATCACTATCATATTCCTTCAGTGTATTACCATTTTACAGACAGTTTATTGCCAATGTGGTAAACATCATCTTTCATGTCAAATCAATGAAAACTAAGTAAATATGAATAAGTTTTGGGCACTCATATTCCTACATAGTAAATATGATAATTCATTGAACCTAGAGATGATAAATGTGCGGTGCATGTGTATGAATATCTTATTTTTACTTCAGGTCCCATCTTCTTCAAGTGAAAAAATTATGTTGGATATTAGTTGGCAGATAGATTTTTTGTCTGATAGGATAGAATAGTTCAGTAAAATGTTTGTCCATTAAGTTCTGTTGTAGAATTGATCAGTTATGATGCATGAATATATGTTTGCACACCAGCATTTCTTGTTAATTTTTCTTTTTATCTTTCCTGTTGAATTTTGTTTCGTGTCTTACGTTTTCTCTCTCTCTCTCCCCCCCCCCCCCCCCCCCTCTTTCTCCCTCCCTTCCTCCCTCCCTCCCTCTCCCCTATATCTTATGTTTCTTCTTGTTCACGGCAGAGTGCTGCTGCTCTCTGTTCTTCTTGTACCTAACCTGATAGAATCTTGTTGCAATGTTTTTTAAAGTTTTTGTAGCCTCATATGTTTTAGCTTACATTTCAGATCTTAGGATGAAAAAGTTCTCCAGAAGAATCCATTTCCCTTCTGCCTTTACTACTCACTCATGTTACACATGCTTCTGTGATTTAGTCCACTGACTGTGATGTCACTACAACAAATTTAACTTCATATTTTTGATTTGTTATTGAACTCTCTAACTCAACATCATAAGTTTTTGTAATTAGTTCTGTTTTTCTTTGCTTTCCAAAGTGTTAAATGTGTGGTTCTTCTCTAACTTAATTTGGTTTTCCTAATCTGGTACAGAGCAGAGTTGGACCAGTAGAATGGTTGAAACCCTATACAGATGAAACAATCGTAGAGCTTGGACAAAAAGGAGTTAAAAGTCTTCTAGCCGTCCCAATTAGGTGAGACAGAATGGTTATGGATACAACCATTTTGGTCATGACGTTTTGCATTTTTCCTTTTCCTTATATTTTGTGGGTGGAAGGGGGTGTTGGAAGGTTACATGATTTTTGGTCTCCTTCCTCTGCATTACTTAGCAGCTTGAACTGTAAATTTTGGTTATTCACATGTTTTTCCTTCAATTTTACCACAGTTTTGTTAGTGAACATATTGAAACATTGGAAGAAATGGATGTTGAGTACAAGGAATTGGCTCTAAATTCCGGCATAGAAAAATGGGGACGAGTTCCCGCACTTGGTTGTGAACCTACTTTCATATCAGATTTGGCTGATGCAGTAATTGAAAGTCTTCCATATGTAGGAGCAATGGCTGTCTCAAATCTTGAAGCTCGACAGGTAATTAAAATTATTAATTTTTTTGTTTAGTAATAATGTCTATATTTCTTGTTCAAAACTTGCCGAAGCAGTACTCAACTACCTCTATTACAAGTAGACAAAAGTTCAATGTTTATGAAGTTAATAGATATATTTTCTTGGTCTATGCTTCAAAGCCATAATTTATTAGAACGAGCCCCAAGCAAGACAACGATATCACTGTATACTTCTCCAGTTTTATTTCCATTTCTGGTTATATACTGCTGTTTATGGCTGTCAAAATCTAAAAGGCGTTTATGATGTGTCATATGCAGTCATTAGTCCCACTTGGAAGTGTAGAAGAGCTATTGGCAGCATACGATTCGCAGCGTAGGGAGCTACCTCCCCCTGTGGTAGTTTGGCAATGGGGTTGGACAAAAAGTGCTGAAACATGGAACGGACGAGCCGCCATGCTTGCTGTTCTTGTTCTCTTGGTGCTTGAGGTCACCACTGGCAAAGGTTTTCTGCATCAATGGGGTATATTACCCTTATTTTAGTAACAAAGCAATCTCACTCACCTGTTTCTGTACGTCCTCTCCATCCATCTTATGCATACCTGCATTCTCGATTCATATATATAAATATATGGGTATAGTTTAAAAGCTACTGAAAATGTTGGAGGTAAATGGTTTAAGATGAAAATGTCGTAGATTTATACGGGTCGGATCCATATAGAAGATATCCACCTCTGGAACTTGGCCTCATATCTCAATCCATCAATGGCTTCAGTGCTAAACGAGGGATATAAGGAGTGAAGAGAAGAAAGAAATGAGAAGGTTGGGAAGATTTATAAACTGTATGCAAAATGGATAGCAGAGTTTTCTTTTCTTCTCTTCTCATGCTTTCTTGTTCTTCTGTCTTTTCAAATTTTGATACCGAATAACGATAACCTTGGCGTTCATCTGTACTCTGGCGAATACACTTAGAATAATTGATTAATCGTCAGAGATAAGATTTGAAGTTGTAGTAAGGAAGATTATGAATATGTTGGGTACATATTGATGACGATTATTTAGTCGAGAACTTCATGTTCAATGTTTTCTTCTCCCAATGTTTATATATGAGTTTCTCTTTCATGTAATCCAACTCTTATTAATTGTTTTCTTACATGTTTTTTATTTGCATATCCATTTACTTACGAGTACAACTCTGTGAATCGTATGATGAATCTAATTCAATGAGATGAGTCAACCACAGTCCATAATTCATAAATCAGAGGTCAATTTGTGAAAATATGTTTTGACTTCATAATATGTATCATATTTGCAAACAATATTTTAAATAAGGAAAATCTTTATCATGCCATGCTTTTAAATACAACTATAATCAGCCAAATACATATAACTTAGTGAGTAATGTAACTAAAATCATAAAACATAACATACACAACATTTTAGCTTTGTTAGAAAAATTAAAGCATACAGAATAATAGAAGTTTTATAATTAATTGAGATGAAACTCCCCACTTGCATGAACTTGCTTCACTTGCTTTTCATAATAATCTTCTTCATCATCTTCTTCTTCAACTTCCTCGTCCTCCTCCTCAATTGGATCTTCTTCATTGTCTTCGTCTCCTCCCCATCCGAAGCCAGCAACGGGCCTGGATGAGGAAGGGAGTTTTTGTGCTTCATTTACGATTTTCATGATCTCTTCAGTGCTCTGAAGTGAAAAGCTGGGGTTGTCTTTCTGGTAGTATACTGCTTGATTGGCATCTTTAAGTTCCCTTGGCAAGTTCTTCAAGAACCATGGATGACTCTTTATCTCTTTTATATTGATTCTCTGCACAAATTGTATGTTATTTGAGAGAAAAAATACTATAATATATATATATATATATATATATATATATATATTTCCTTTTACAGGTGAATATAAACGAAAAAGATGCATAATATGGAATGAGATTTTCTATTACAGTTGGTGTTACATCTCTTATTTTGAAGTAATAACCATAGACATACCTTGGAAGAAGTGGCGACAAAAATATGCGATAGTAGGTGCTTGCAATCTTGAGAAATATGCACATAGTCTGGAATTTTGTATTGAGCTGCCATAATTCTCTGCAGATATGATATGATGATCATGATTGATATAAATAATAATAAGTTGATATTATTAATATTATAAATTATAAAAATACTTACAGAAATAGTTTTTCTGAAATTCTTGGGGTCATTTGGATCTTCAAATGGGTAAGCCCCCACCAGCATCACATATAGGGTCACTCCACAAGACCATACATCCGCCAACTGCATATAATAAATTAAATTACCCATTCATTTATATATTTATCTTTTAGGACATTTTTACATAAAATTCTGATGAGTAAATGAATGTAAAATCTATCCTTAGTTATATGCACACCAAAATGAATATCCTGTGTGAGTTTATGTATAAATGATAAATAGTTGTTGCAACAAATTAAAATAATTAATATGGTTTAACACTCACTACACCTTTTAATTAGTTATTAATAGTACAAATTTATTAAAGATGTAATATTAGTTCTGAATAGACTATTAGGACTATAACTTAGGTAGTGTTTGGATAAAAGATTTGAAATTTATGGATTTTGAATCCACTCAAGTCATAATGGATTCATAATTCACACATATTGCTAAAAAATTAGTTCAAAATAAAAGTCATATTTCAAATTCATATTTATCCCAACACTAGTATGAATTTCAATTTCTTTCTCAAATCTTCCCATCCAAACACAACCTTAGCTTTGTCCAAAAAAGTCGTACTAATTCAAAAAAATTAATTACTAAAAGTCACCAAAAACGTTTCCAACGACTAACTATCTGAGGTGCATTACATAGATTAACATTATTTAAAGTGAGGAAATTAGAAAATGTATAAATTATTTGAAATAAAGTTTAAATATTTGAAGTAAAAGTGAATAAAGTAATAAGATCTTGTATTCGAGTGTGTATTTCATAAAATATTGTGAAGTAATCATATATAAACAACAAATGTATTTAAAAAAAAAGAAGAAGATAGAAATGAAAAAATGACATACCTTTCCATCGTATTCTCGACGAGAGAGTACTTCAGGTGCAATATAGGCGGGTGTTCCCACCGTTGACTTGGGTCGTGAGTGCAACACCGATGACTGTTCATATTTCCACATTTATTATTCCTTTTAACATTATTATTTCACACTAATTGGAATTTATTAACTCAAAAACAAATAAGTACATTAATTAATTAATTAATTTAAAAGTAAAAAACCTTGGAGTAGCCAAAGTCACAGATTTTGAGGCGAGGTGCAGGGCTTCCATCTAACAGTGTATTTTCCAATTTCAAATCTCGATGGCATATTTGCTGCATATTCCAAATAAAATCAATAATTATAATCAAATATAAATCAATAATAATTAATCGAGTCAATATATGAATTAATAAAGTATAGCTAAGCATTAATTAAACACACCATAGAGTGGCAGTAGCAGACTCCAGAAATCAACTGCTGGAAGAAGTACCTTGCCTAATAATGTTATTCAGGATTAAAAAATATAGTTATGAAAAAGAAAAAAATAGGAAATATTAAAATTAAAATAAATAAATAATTGGAGAAAAGATTGGGACCTCATCTTCACTAAATCTACCAGCACTGCAGATTCGGTCAAATAGTTCTCCACCAGCTGCATACTCCATCACTATTGCTAAATGTGTTGGTGTCAAAACCACCTATTATATATAATAAAATAATAAAAAGATGATCAAGATCATAGGTAAAGAACTTAGGTTGTAATTTTCCCAATAATTATGAAGATCAATCTATGAAAATGATAGAGATAAAAATATATAAATTAGAACCTCTTTGAAACGAATTATATTGGGATGGCGAAGGGATCTGTGGTTTATAATCTCTCTGGCAACATTTTCATCAATCTGCAATATTGTTAAACATGATTAATTAATCAGAAAAAAATTGTATATTTATAAATAAAGGTTTATATATATATATATATATATATATATATATATATACCTTGTGTCCACGCTCAATATATTTCATGGCAACAAGCTCATTGGTTTCTTTGTGCCTTAAGAGCCTTGCTACTCCAAAATTTCCAGCTCCTAAATGTTTCACCAACTCATACTTCTCCATTTTCCTTCCTTCCTCAATTCACTTCCCTCTCTCCCCCTTCTCTCTCTCTCTATATATATATATATATATATATATATATATAGATATAGATATAGATGTATGATCTGTGTACATATAATAACTTAGATAGAGACGCTTTTTATATAATATCTGTAATTCAAACATGCATGAACAAGGAACAGTACATATATATTATTGGATCAGTATAGCTGTAATCCTTGAGATTGAGTAAATGAGAAATATGGCTTGGTATATATATATATATATATATATATATATATATATATATATATAGGTACTACATGTGTATATATAGTCTATTTCAATTGATATTTCATTTTAGTATTTAATTATTTTTAATACACACATCACGTGCGATATTTATAATAATGCCATCTAATATATGTGTTGAAAATAAACATTAGAAAAAATACGGATTTAAATAGAGAATTTCGTAAATATAAATATCAATATTGAGATTGAGAGTGCAACAATAAGAGTAAGTAACTGGAAAAAAATGTAAATAATTATTTGAGAGTTGAAACAGTTTAATTTTAAAATTAAAAATATATATCTAATGTATATAGTGTATCAATATTTAAATATCTAGCTGTAGGTTTCTGAATCGGTGTTGATAAATTGACTGGTCAGTACAAAGTTGAACTGGTCGTTTCTCTTTCATGGGTGAGTCAGGTGACTATATTTCTTGCCTGAGCGTTGACATTTTTTTTTTTTCAATTATTAAAGAAATCTGATGAAAGTGAATATTGGTTAGCTAACTTTATTATATATACAATGGTTAATTAGCCAATAATTCCCTATCTAGATCCTTTATTTTATTTTGGGATTTCATTTTATATTTTATTATTTTATTTACATTATATATGTATTAGTAATGTTATCTTTACACTTGATATTTGATCATTATTTTAAAACATCAGATGAAAACATCAAAGTGGAATATAAAATCTTGCATTAGAAATTCCAATGGAAAAATTTATATAAATTGGACTTGCATTTTATTTGCTCCTTTTGTGTTAAAGCACTATCAATTATTTCTTTTACGGGTAGGGCTCATGGAAACTGTGTTATTGATCTCATTCTCTGAGATCATTTTATAAATTTTATTAGATGGGTCGGGGGCAAGTCGGTCAACACCCGGTCAAAGCGGACACAAAGTATAATATGACAAGTTATATTTTATGTATTATATAATATTTTTATGTGTATTATGTAATATTTTAAAAAATATTACATAATACAAATAATATTAAAATTTTACATGATACACAAAAATATGAGTTGGACTCCTGTACACCCGTCGCATGGTGCGACGGGACCATGCACGGTCGACCGTGTGCCACAACATAAAAAATCACATACTTAGAGCCATAAAAGACATACTTAGAGCTAAAAATCACATACTTGTGTGGCGTACTATCGATCGTGCCCCATACCGTGAGCTACACACACGTTGTATTCTCGCGCACGGCTGGATCGTGCCCCATAGCGCGAGAAAAAAATTATATACTTAGAGCTGAAAATTACATACTTAGAATAGAAAATGACATATTTGTACACTGGTGTGGCGCACGGTCGACCGTGACCCGGGAACCTAAACAAATTTTTTTTCACTTTGGAACCTAAACTAATTTTATTTTCCGATCACAACCCGTACTATACACATTTTTTCACTTTGGAATCTAAATTAATTTTTATTTTTTTCTAATCACAACTTGTAATATACGTTTTTCTGTTTTACAAATTTACAACCTCGGACAACAAATTAAGTTCTAGTCAAAAAGCACACACGTGATTTGCACATGCGCAATTTGAGGTTATTCTTGTCATTTTTCTTTAAAAAGAGAAAATAACAAAATTCATGTATAATGATATATAGATGTTGGTGGTTTTTTTTTCTCCAATAAAATCTCTCATTTATTTACACATTATATGCACTATAAAAAAAAAAAAAAATCATAAATTTAATGAAGGATGATTGATTAGATAACTCTAAAATATTGCATGAAATAATATGAGTGTGAATGAGGAGAGCACGTGAATAACAGACAACTGAAGGTCGGCATGGAAGCCCATATGCTTCAATCAATCCCCATCTACACCAATCAATCACGTGCCAATCAATCACCTACTTAATTTTTTTTTTTTTAATAATTGTTAAATCTGATATTCAATTAAATTTATTCAAGTTGTAAAATGAGATATTTAAATTTAAATTGATCTTCAATTCCGCAGGCACATTGTAGGAATGATTTTTAATTATGATGGTATATTTTAATTCTCTATACTAAATATATTTAAGCTTTTCTGGTTTTATTATGTTAGTGATAATTGATAGATACACATCAATTAATACTGATTAATGTTAGTAATTATTTTAAAATAATTTTACCACCATTTAATTAAACAAATCCTGTTTATTTAATATAAGAATGCAAATTGGGATGGTGAGTTTGGATCTCCAAGAACGGCGGTGTGTGAGGGGAAAGAAGACAACATATGCATGTGTTCTACTCCTTAATTAACCATTTTGATTTTGCCAAGCCGCCCCCCCCCCCCCCAATTATTTATTATTTGTACGAGCGAGTCTTGTGTAAGATCCTATTTCGTGAGTCGGGTCGAACATAAGAAATTATGTAATATTTTTATGTATATTAAATAATATTTTTATATATATCAGGTAATACTTTTGTATCATATTATAAACATAATACCAAAATAATATTACCTAATACATAGAAAAATATTAACTAATTTAAATAAAAATATTATCTAATACACACAAAGATATTACATATTACATAATTCACGCGCGAGAAAGAAGAGCACTTGAGGCGCCACTAGGATCCGCACGTTTTTGTTAAGACCCAACCCGACCCAATTCGGGTCATTATTTCATAATACAAAAATATTACCTGATATACAGAAAAATATTATCTAATACACATAAAAATATTACATATTTTCTTATAGTTTGACAAAGTCCAAAATGCATCATATAATATCAAAATATTACCTAATATATAGAAACGTATTACATAACACACACAAAGTTTTATATAATTTTTATGCTCGACCCAACTCGACCCGTCTCACAAAATGGAATCCGTGAGACGATCTCACCCCAAGACTTTGCCTATTTTTATAAGTTATTAGTTACTTCGATCTAACAATCACCAATAGAAGTACGAAAACCATTTTATTTTTTCATAAATATGATCAATTCTTAATTTATTTTTTATTAGGAGGAGAAATCCAATGATCTCCACGAAAATAGTTTTTTTTTTTCTTTTCCCGGAAATAGTATAAACAATGAGCTTATTATGGTATAAAAAAATAGCATAAAAACCATGTTTTTTTTATTTTTAACAAAATTTAATTTTGATCTCTTAACACCGTTAAATTTGTCATATGTGGGCGTAGTTGACATGTAATTTTTTATTTAGTTGGTAACTGATGTGAGCCTTACATTAATTTATTTCTTTAAAAAATCTAAAAACCAATAGAGCACACTATATACTACATATCTTGTGTGTGTATATATGATTTTAAAATTTGAATTTATTATATTTTTAATTTCATTACATGATAGTAGACGGGTAACTTTTTGTCTTGTTGTCAAGACCAAGGATGAAAATATCGGTATCGGTGGAAATATCGATACATTAATTTTACGAAAATATCGATGGATATATCGGTTTCAGTGGAAATATCGGACAAAAATATGGAAGCTTTGTAAAAAAAATTGAAAAATATATCTAGTAGTTTACAGAATATTATAATTAACATTAATACATATATTGACTTAAATTTCAAATAAAATGATATGTTTACAACAAATATATAGATAAACTATTGTATAAACGTTGTCTATTATGACAACAAATGATATGACTAATTTTTGGATAAAAATCTCATCTTCATTTTCAAAAATTACGTGGAAAGTGGAAACAATTTATGCAACAAGCACATGATTCATGTAAAACCATTATTTAATGTTCCATTCAATAAATCGTCGATATATCGCCGATATACTGCATTTTTATGAAGGAGCTCACCGAAATCGAAATTTGAACGATATTTTATGAAGGGATCTCTTTCCTCATACTTTATTTCCATGGTCAGAATCTTGTGCAATATTTCCATGCAGGGTCTCTGCCACCGACACCACGAACTCCACTCTCACTTGTCATTCCTTCAGCAGAGATAAAAAACACACATATCCAATATATGTATTGATATCACTACAAGAAAACAGTCAAATTCCAACGGTAGAAAATCCGTTGGAATTGGGCATTTTTCCGTTGGAATTGATGATTCCAACGGTAATTCCAACGGAATTTGTGCCGTTGGAAAAGTGGGCGTTGGAATTTCAAAATTCCAACGGTAAAAAAATTCCAACAGTAATTCCAACGGTATTTTACTGTTGGAATAATTTCCAACGGTAAAATACCGTTGGAATAATTTTCCAATGAATATCCCGTTGGAATAATTTCCAACGGTAAAATACCGTTGGAATTTTTAAAATTTTTAATAAAATATTAAATTGGACGATGACGTCATCATAACGCTGATTCCAAAGGTAAAATACCGTTGGAATTACCGTTGGAATTTTTAAAATTTTTAATAAAATATTAAATTGGACGATGACGTCATCATAATGCTGATTCCAACGGTAAAATACCGTTGGAATTTTTAAAAATTTTAATAAAATATTAAATTGGACGATGACGTCATCATAACGCTGACACATCATCATGCCACATCACCAAAGTGCCGACGTCAGCATGCCAGATTGTCATGCCACATCACCAAAGTGCCGACGTCATCATGCCACATCATTATGTCAAATATTGCGCGTTGCATTCGAACTCGAGTGACAAGGTGGTACTCCAACCACTAGACCACTAGTGCTTTATGTAGTAATATTCTACATGCATTTCTTTTATTTCAATTTGACAAAATTCCAACGGTTTTTCAGACCGTTGGAATTTCCGTTGGAAATAGTAATTCCAATGACGTTTCCAACGGTAATTCCAACGGTTTTTACTTGTCGTTGGAATTTTGTGTTGGAAAATTCCAACGGCTACAAATGCCGTTGGAAATAGTAATTCCAATGACGTTTCCAACGGTAATTCCAACGGTTTTTACTTGTCGTTGGAATTTTGTGTTGGAAAATTCCAACGGCCATAAATGCCGTTGGAAATGCCGTTGGAATTTGACAAAATTCCAACGGTTTTTCAGTCCATTGGAATTTTTCCGTTGGAAATAGTAATTCCAATGACTTTTCCAACGGTTTTTACTTGTCGTTGGAATTTCCGTTGGAAAATTCCAATTCCAACGGCCACAAATACCATTGGAAAAACCATTGGAATTTGACAAAATTCCAACGGTTTTTCAGTCCGTTGGAAATTTTCCGTTGGAATTCAAGTGTTTTCTTGTAGTGTATTGAATTAATTAACACCATAAGATGAATAAATCATTTGAATTTTTACTTCATTTTGTGATTAATAATGAATTAATGATTTAAAATTTTATTATAAATATATCAAAAAAATACATAAACTGCATGATGATGACTCAATGATAGAATTATTAGAATATACTGCATAAACTACATAAAATGCATAAAAAAAATAACTGTATTTGATGCATCAATATAGAAGATATTTATTGTGAAGGATGATAACTAATTATTAGAATATAACTACATCAACATCTAATAGGTGTGACATGGGGATTCAAATTTTACTGAAATTCCATATTTATAATCTAAAATTCCAAAACAGTAAACCTAAATTGTCACATACATGCTTTCTCCACAACTTGTACGTTTTCTTGTATATAATCACTATATATATATGAACAAATTCTTGATACCAATACCATATATATATATATATATATATATTATATACTTGTCATCATTGTCTCCTTACTTCCTTAGTGTTGAGCCTTTGCAGGATATTATAATAAAAAGACTGGGAAATCTTTTAAATCTAAGTGGGCACGTACACAGCACATGTCCCTTGATTAGTTTTGAAATTTCTTTCTTTGACTAGTTCAAATTTGCCCAAATAAAAAAAAAATAAAAAACATATTTTCCTAGGATGAATGGCATTTATTATTTACAGCCATACAGATGGATAGATCCCACCAATTTAAATATATTACCTAATAGAAATCATAGTTTATTTATTTAATATTGGCTGGGATCACATAAGAATCATGTGCTTGTTTCAAAAACAATTAGCACACTTTGGTAAATGATTTATGATAAATGAGAATAAGATGGGTTAAAGCTAATACATGGACTAGTTCATTAAGGAGATATGCTAAAGCTACTAATATGTTATAACAATCCCTAATTTAAGTGAAGTGATCTTTTATTTAGTTCGTACCCACCACTTCTGTTTATAATAATTAAATGTGAGTTTTCTCTTCAATGCAAATAAAAAAAAACTTAGAATGCACAAAATGATAGTAAAAAACAAAATTGACTTATGTTAGTGATAATGATTTCTCTTTACTTAGTTTCGTACCTTACCATTATAATTAACTTATGTTAATAATAAAAAAAAAAATTGCACAAACACATAAGTACTAAATATTGCATTACATGTACACAAGATATAAAAAATATTAAATAAATAACTAACTATAATTACTAAATATTGCATTACATGTACACAAGATATACAAAATAGTAAAAAATATTAAATAAATAACTAACTATAATTTAGTCTTATAACGAGTCGTTTGCTATGTTCATTTGCTTTCAAAAAATTAAATATAGATCACAACCTCCTTTGAAAAAATTAAATAATTTAGTAAAGTATTTGAATAACTGACCTTTTTATTCTCTAAAAATCTTGAATCCTCGCGATGTAGAACAATACTTGTAAAAGGAGAATATTTGTGGAGTGTGATTTTGCAGTTGAAAATTTGAAATTGTTATGGAATGTATAAAAATATATCATATATTTATAGACAAAAAAAGTAGATAAAAAATCCATGAAATGACTAATTTTTGGATAAAAAATCTCATCTCCATTTTAATAAATGATGTGGAAAGTGGTTCACTCAATAAATTCATAAAAAAGAGAAAAAATTAAAAAAAAGAAAAAATAAAAAATAAAACAGAATATCGCCGAGATATGCATAAGACCGATATATCACCGATATACCGCGGTTTTATCAAAGGACTCACCGAAATCGACATTTGAACGATATTTTACCAAAATATCGTCGAAATATCAGCGATATTTTGACCAAAAAAAATTGTTGCGTATTATTATTTCGATTCCTCCATTTTTGCAAAATTTCGGCCAAATATCACCGAAATTTCGCCACATTTTCTTCCCTGGTCAAGACTCACGGTAAATAAAGTTAGACAATCCTATTTTCAATTGTGGACTGATAAAATCCTTTTTGCAAATGTTGCCTTGAAGCTGATTGACTTTGAGTCTTGAGAGCAATCTTCTTATTAAAAATAAGAGCATATTAGTTTTAATTAGATACTATTTAGATTTTTAAATAATATTAAGATTTGTTTTATACAAATATTATATATATATATATTTAAACTTTAATTAAAATTTTATATATTAATTAATGTAGTATTATATACAGTATTTGATATTTTTCTAAAAACATTTAAAGTTATATTCAAATTTCAGTCAACTTTTTTATACTTTTTAGATTATTGTTACGATTTATATAGTTAGATATATTGATTTAAATAATTTTGGATAATTTTGGTAGTTTTTAAAATTATTTAGTAATTTAAAATTTTAAAAATATATTTTCTATTTTTCTGAATTATTTTGAATAACAAGTCATCAACACTACATAGAGGACTTTTTTGTATTTTAAATTGTAATATATCAAAACAACAAGCATATAGAGCAAAGATGAAAGCCTTAAGGAGAATTGAGGATAGTAATGAGGCACAATATGCCAAACTTTGGGATTATGCACAAACACTTAGGCAAAGGAATCCTGGCTCAACTATAATAATGGGGGTTGAGGGGGCAGACAACTCTGATGGTAATGTATTTAAGAGACCGTATATTTGTTTCAAGGCACTGAAGGTAGGCTTCCTAGCTGGCTGTAGGCCTTGTGTTGGGGTAGGTGGATGTCACTTAAAAGGTCCACATGGTGGAGTAATGCTCACTGCAGTAGGGTTGGATCCTAACAACCAAATATACCCAATAGCATATGCAGTGGTCGATAGTGAAACAAAGGATAACTGGGTGTGGTTTCTTGAGTTGTTGAGAGAAGATTTACAAATTGAAAAGGAGAACTTATGGACCTTTATGTCTGATAGACAAAAGGGATTGATTCCTGCATTTGAGCAGGTTGTACCTGGGGTAGATAACATATTTTGTGGGAGACATATGCATGGTAATATGAAGGTTGCTGGTTTCAGAGGGGCTGCTTTCAATAGTGCATTGTGGAAAGCTGCTAGGGCTAGTACTGTGTTTGGGTTTGATGGTGCAATGAAGGATGTGGGTGAATTAGATCCTAGGTGTTTAGCTTGGTTGCAAGAAAGACCACCAACACAGTGGAATAGGTCTCATTTCTCACCTTATTCTAAATGTGATATACTAACTAACATGTGTGAATCATTCATTGGCATCATATTAGAAGCTAGGGAGAAGCCTATTCTAACCATGTTGGAATGGATAGAGACTTGACAGAAAGATGTTGGGAAGAGAGGAGAGTATGCCCAAAGATCAGAAGGATCTTGCACAAGAGAAGGGAGAGAGTGGCAGACTGCATTCCAATCAAGTCCAATGATTGGAATTATGAGATTTCAGTGTGTGATGAGGCAGATTCCATGTTGATTTGAGGGCACAATCATGCACATGTAGATGTTGGGATTTAGAGGGTATTCCTTGCAAACATGCAATGAGTGCTATTCTTGCCCAAGGATTAGAACCAGAAAACTTTGTGAGTGAACACTATTCTGTGGAGACATACAGTAAGGTGTATGAGTCTGCTATGTATCCAATGGATGGTTCAGAACTATGGACTACAACAGGCTACATCCCTCCTATTCCTCCACACTTTGGTAGGAAAAGAGGTAGACCAACAAAATTAAGAAGAAAAGGTGATGAAGAAGAAATGAGCAAGAAGAAGAAGATCCAACTGCCAAGACAGAAACCAAAGGTCCATTGCACCTTCTGCAAAGAAGAAGGACACAACAAATTAACATGCCCGTGGAAGCAATTTGCTGAAGATTTCCCTGTTGATGAAGGAGTGTCAGTTGGACAAGAAACTGAACAAAATCAGAATGTAAGTCATTTCCTGAAGATTTAGTTTTATATTTAACTTATTGAAGTGCAAGTCTTATTTATGAACTCCTTGGAAATTATTGTTTTGTGTTAATAAGGTAAATCAAGATGGAGTTAGTCCACCTATGCAAGACCAACTCACTCAAGAAGGTGGTTTCCCAAGCCCACCCCCACACACTCAGGAAGAGCTCACACAAGAAGGTTTCCCTAGCCCACTCCTACACACTTAAGAGAATATTAGTAATATCTGACCTTCACAATTAATATCTGTTAGGAAAGCACCTGTTAATATCTGACATTCATTATCAAATATTTGACATTACTATTGTTTTGCAGGAAAGCACACATGCACCTTCAGTTAATGTTGGACCAACACCAGCTTTTTCTTATGGTGGATCAGCCTGTATATTTACTTTCTTTTTGTCATACTAAATTTCTTTTTGTCCACATTACTAAGTTTCATTTTAATATGCATTTGTAACTAAATTGCTTTGTATGACAGATTCCTCCACCATCTTCTACCCCTGGAAGAGTGATTATAAGAGCACCTCCTCCCAATTTCAACCAATCCGATTATGTAGCAAGACCACTAGTATTACCTAGGCCTACATAAAAAAGAGAAGACATTCTTGTTATTAAGTAAGGAGGTAAGAAGTTCATCAATCTATCAAATTTTTTGAAAGACAAAAGGAAAGGGTAAGGCTAAGGATAATTACTAACTGTGATAGTGATAATTAGTGGCATTTAATAACTTATGGTCACTTTGATAATGAAGTTTTTGTTGTTGAATTTTCTGGTCACTGTGATGTATCTTTTGTTGATAATTAGTGAATTTTCTTGTCACTGTGATGTATCTTTTGTTGATAATTAGTGAACTTATGGTCACTGTGATGTATCTTTTGGTCTTTTACACATGGGATGGGCCTATGAACCATGGTTCTGTAAAAGTGTTTTGGCAATCCATGTAAACACTTATGTTTTATGAAGTGGTGACAGATTCCACTTTGATTTGTGTATGACTATGCAAGTGTGTTTAAATTCATAAATATATGTTTGCTAGATAGATGAAAATCTGCTCATATAGAGCATACATGGGATATTTCACTGCTTAGGAAATTGCATAAAAAATGCCACTGCTTAGGCTATTACTTAATTAGACAACATCCATTTGTGCAAAATGGACAAGCATGCTAGTATGACCAAGCACATAGACAAGTTTTTCTTCTTCTCCAAATTGCTAATTCTTTCCTTCATTCTTTTCAATTCATTGCACTTCATTTGCACTTTGGCCTTCAGTTGCATTGTTTCACCTTTGAGCTGTGAAAAATCCCCTTTCAGTTCTGCAAACTTGATCTCTAGATTTGTAGGTGTATTGTGTTTACTTGGTTCGTCAATCCATTCAAAGAAGTTGCATCTTTTCCCGGTCAACGAGTCTGGGCAATTCTGGAATCAGCACCCTTCACTATCAGGTTGTCCTGAGACTCGAACCTTGACAAACTTGCCACAGTCGCAACGTTTCCTCGCTGAAACGTAAGATTGACTCGATGAAGACATCTTCCGTCAATTTTGTCTAAATTATTGAATCTGTGGAAAGCACTTGTTTGTGTTTGTGTATAATTATGTTTTTAGTTGATATTTCGCTGTTATATAATGTATACTAGGGTTTGGTAAGAAAAAAAGAGGGAAATTTAGACAAAAAACAGGTTTTCCCACCAAAATTGGGATTTAACGGTTTCTGTTAACCAGACTAACGGCGAGGGTCAAACTTGATAATTTTTAGGCCACTTTTGAAACTAGGGGCCAAAATCGGCCCGCGGCCATTCTTACAAAGCAAAAAATGAAATTAACTCAAATTTTTATTGACAACCATGCCAAGAATAATGAGAACAACAAAAAAGACAAAGTACGTCTAGCCATTTGACATTTCCAAAATTTTAAAAAATTAGTTAAAAGAAAAATGGTGTTTTACAACAGCTATTACAAGAATGAAGATATATCATATATGAATGGATTTGGAAAGTTTCAACATATAGTTTTAAATTGGAGTTTTGTGTGAAAGAGACCTGTAACAAGAAATTTGTTTCAATGGAAAATATACATAGGCTAACTGGTTTTGGATTCAGAAAGAGAGAGATGAATAGATGTCTAAGAACTACGATAACTGGGAGAGGCTCGTAGGAGCTGTGCTACGGAGAGAGGAGCTTTGGCAGCTCTGTCATGAAGACTCTGCATCGTCAGATTTCAGTTCATCAAGTTCGAGGTCTTCTTCGTTTTCTGAAGATTTTATATTCAGAAACTCTGATGATACTGATCAAGTTTTGGCTTTGTGGGAAACACAGTATAAACGGGGTGTTTATGTAACACTTAAAGCCTTTGCAGATGGAACTAGAATTGTCAAAAGGGTGCGTTTCAGGTATGACTTTAATTATGTGTATGCTTCAATTGTTTTAGTGTTATCAGAAAAATGCAAAATTGATCTCATAATATATACTAGGGTTTTCATAAAGCAAATTCCCTTTACTTAAAACTTGGCAACTTAAAACCACATCTTCTAGTTTTCCATGGATTTAGTCGCAAAATCCCACCGTTTTGCTGGAAATTGTCAACTAGGACAATTTTGGGATTTGGTGAATTCTGGCCAATCTTGATACCACTTTGGGCGAAAATCCTATATATTTTGTTAGAATCAAGGGAAATAAACACTGAAATTTAACATGAATTAATCCAAAACTTCAAATTGATCAGAATTCACAAAATCTTCAAATTGTCGTAGTCAATTTCTAGCAAACCAGGATTTTAGGACTAAATCATAACGAATTAAAAGATATGAAAGTCGCCAAATTTGGCAAACCAATATAGTATGATATCAATTAAAAATGAGTAAATTCTAATTAAACTACCATTATACTCAATCGACACATTGCCTGGATTTTTTTAGTTTTTTCATAGTTAAAGGATCTGATTGTAATTTACACAAACTTGAATGGTGGTGAACATAGTTCAAACTTTTTTTTTTTTTAAATATTGGATTTTATTTATAGTGGAATTGGAATTGAGGAACAACAACAAGCAGAGGTGTGGTGGTTGAAGAACCAAGAAAGAGTGTACAAGAAATACAATGCATGGGGAGGAATTAGTGCTGTAATCAGGAGGCCATCAGATGTGACATTTAGTTGGAGCCCTTTGAATATTGTAGATGAAAAGACACTCTTGAATGATCTGAAGCAACTTGTTCAAGAAAGTCTCAACAATCATGAATTCAACACCACTTCTCCCATGGAATATTCTAATACTCCACAGGAAGTGTTCATATGGGGTGTAAAGCTGATGGAAGATGAGAGAAGTGATGTAATTCTCTCGAAATTCTTACGCGCCCGAGATTACGACGTCAATGCAGCATTCACCATGATCAGCAACACTGTGAAATGGAGAAAGGAGTTTGGGATTGATGAACTAATTGAGGAAGAATTAGGTGGAATGAGTGAATTGGATAGAGTGGTTTTCATGGAAGGTTATAGTAAAGAAGGTCATCCAGTATGCTACAATGTGTATGGTGAACTTGAAAATAAAGAGCTTTATGGGAAAGTGTTTTCAGATGAAGAGAAAATGCAGCAATTCTTGAGGTGGAGAATTCAGTTTCTTGAGAAAAGCATCAGGAAATTGGATTTTAGTCCTGAGGGTGTTTCCACCATGGTTCAGGTTAACGATCTCAAGAATTCTCCAGGCCCTAATAGATTGGAGCTTAGGCAGGCAACCAATCAAGCCCTTCAATTGGTTCAAGATAATTATCCAGAATCTGTTGCCAAACAGGTAATTTTCACTTATTAAATCATTGGTTGCTGGAAAAATTACAAACTTCATTGAAATTTTAACCAAATTTAGGGTAATTAAAGAAAAAACATTACATACATTGTACAATTTGATCAAATGGGTATATTTTAGTTTTAGAGTGACACTTATGTGCTCGGGGGCACCAACCCGCTCAAGACCCATATACATTATATTTTCATTTTTTTATTTTTTTTAGTTTTATCTTCTTTATGTGTGCGCTCTTCTCTGTTTTCTTCTTCTTCTTCTTCTTCTTCTTCTTCTTCTCCTCCTCCTCCTCTTTCTATCTATTCGCGCCCTATGATATCTTCATCTTCAAATTTATTGTTCTCATTTGCTTCTCTTCTTTTTCTTCTTCTTCTTCCTCCTCCTTACATCGTCATCTTCTATATTAGTTTCCTCTTTATTGGAATAATGATTTGTGTATGTGTTTTTTCTTACTTATCCTCTTCTTTTTCTTTCTCATATTTGTTGATTTAGATGATTGATTTCAATTACAATTCGGTTAGAATAGAGAACAATCGTGATCTAAGTTTGGTACATGTTTATTTGCAGGAATATGAATTATTTGTAGAAAATATGAGGAAGAAAATGATAAAAATCGTGTATTTGAAATTTTAAAATTTGAAACTCACTCTACACTACACTACACTGATACCTTAAGAGTATACAAGTGACACCTAAATAGTATATAAGTTATATCTTTCATTGAATGAACAACTAATACCTTAAGAGTAAATATGTAATACCTTATACTATAACCATTAATACCTTAAATGTGAATATGTAATACCTTATACTATAAGCATTAATACCTTAAAGGTAACTATGTAATATCTTAAAGGTGCATATGTAATACCTTATACTATAAGCATTAATACCTTAAAGGTAATTATGTAATACTTTAAATGTGCGCATATGTAATACCTTATATTATAAATATTAATACCTTAAAAGTAAAAATGTGATACCTTAAAGGTCCATATGTAATACGTTGCACTATAAGTATTAATACCTTAAAGGTAAATATGATACCTTAAGAGAATACAACAGATACCTTAAGAGTAAACAACTGATACCTTAAGAGCATACAAACTAATACATTCATTGAAAATCTTAAGATTTCAAATGTTTCATCATCTTCTTCCCCAAAATTTATGCAAATCACGATTTCATCATATTTTTCGTCAATTTTTTTTGCAAATCATGATTTCATATTGTTTGAAATTATTTATTTTCAATGTTTTAAAATTACTCATAAATAGAAGGGGGAAAAACCTCATAAATGACTTCATGACAATTTGAAGAAAAATAAGAACAAGAAGATAGACAAGAAGAATAAGAAGAATAATGTACAAAACAAATAAGAAGAATAACAAATCGATAAGAAAAGAGATTAAGAAGAAGAAGGAGAAAGAAGAAGAAAAAAAAAAGAGGAAAAAGAATAAAACAACAATGTTTCTGCATAATACCTTAAGGGTAAATGTGTGATACCTGAAAAGTAAATGTGTGATACCTGAAGAGTAAATGTATGATACATTCCTTATATATAATTAGGTTTGTGCGCGGCGCACACCAACTTTGGTGTGGCTGCACGTGGGGGCGCGTGGACGCGTCTGGGAGCGGCCCACGCGCCGGATTGGGTTGTTGCCTTAGTTTTATCATTGTTGACGTCTCTAACAACTTAGACATATTTTGGCTGGCAACATGAAACTAAAAGAGATTACACGCACTCAAAATGATATTTTATATATATACGAGTTTTAGATCACGTGCATTGCAAGTGGAGATCAATTCAAATTAAGAAAAGAAATAATAATACAAATATCTTATATATAACATTTTTATATTACAGTTCTAATTATAATAAGATTTTATATGATTTTGAATTAGATAGGATTCTAATATAAAATTATTTAATTATGAAAACTTATTTTACTATTATAACCTTAAATAATAATCTTTGATAGAGATATATTTGGCAATCCATATTTTGTAAGAAACATCCACACTTTTATATAGATAATATATATATATATATATATATATATATATATTTTTTTTTTTTTTTTTCTCTTTTAGGAGAATCAACAAATTTCACCTTTACCCTCACGTTTTTATTATATATAATTGACTTGTCGAAAAAATCACGAAATTTACTTTGAATCAATTTTAACAACATACTTGGGTATTGGCGCCAAAGAAAAGAAACTTTTGGTACTTAGTGTAACCCAAGTTATTCGGATAAAAATATAACATTTTTTCTTAAATTCGATTTCATGCATGCATTTCAATTGTTTTAGAGGTTTCAATCTTTAGATTTTTGAACATTGTTTTCGGAGGGTGGTAGCACTGGCGGCATGTGGGGAGAATAAGAGAGAATACACATGAAATAGTTGAGTTATTTACTGATGATCATGCAAAAAAACAACCAATCTTTATCAGTTCAGAAAATATGAAATTGTGTTTGATTTCGTGTTCTTAATTTGTATGATAGGTGATCGTTCAAATACACATGAAATAGTTGAGTTATCTACTGATGAAGATGAATTTGTTGATGAGTTTGATACAATTTTTGAAATAAATTAAGGTAAGGAATCTATCTCATAAATGTATCATACTTATAACATAAAGGTCATCATTATATAATCTAAAGGAATTAATACACATAAAGGTAACATTTGTAACACATAAATGTATTATATCATTTACATAAAGGTATTACCTGAATAAAAAATAAGAGTATTACTTGTATCACATAAATATATTAATCACATTACGATTAACCACATTACGTAAAGTTATTAGTACATTTATGTTACTTAATTGTTTTTATTACTTTATTGAAATATATTAATTATATTGCATAAAGTTATATGTTTTATTGAATAAATGTATGAGTTGTTTCACATAAAGATATTACTTCCTTTGCATAAAGATACTGTCTCGTTTTACTGAAATATAAGTAAATATATTATTTATATCACATAAAAGTATTAATCATATAACATAAAAGTGTTACTGCATTTACTTAAAGATATTATCTTATTTTAATAAAAAATTGTTGTATATTATCTTATTCGATTTTTTTTGAAATATATTTCTTGTATTACATAAAGATATCAATAGCATTACATAAAGGTATTAGTTGTATCATATAAATGTTTTACCTTATTTACTAAGATATAACATAAATGTAATATTACCATAACAAAAAGGGATCTGATACGCTTAACTAAAATGTATGAATTGTATAACTAAAAGGGTATGAAATTTTCACAGAAAGTGTAAAGGTATGAAAGTCATAACATAAATGTATGAAAGTTATAACTAAAAGGTATACATATTTTTCAAAAAAATACAGAAAATATACTAAGTGTGTGGCGCCCCCTCCTTGGTGCATGGGTGCGTGTGCCGGCATGTGGTTGGTCGTGCCGGTGCTTGGAGGACCGTACCGGGTCGGGTTGACCTAGATTGCATGGATCCTAGATTCATGCAACTGGGTCGACTCGACTCAGGGGTGCATTTCACGCATCCCACATGCGCCTCATGCACCCATATGTTCGCTCACGCGCCCAAACCCTAACTCAAACCCTAGTTTCGCAATTATATTGGTCTAACCTTTTAGTTTGCCGAACCTAATCTTTTAGTTATGTTCGCATAACCTTTTGCAGTGTATGACAGACTTATAATACCTTTCAAAACCTTTATGTTGTAATAATATAACTTTTATGCATAATAATTTAACCTTTTCGTTATAATAATATAACCTTATGTTATTCTTTAAGTACATAAATGTTATACTAATATAACATAAATGTTAAATTATTATAACATAAAAGTTAAGCCATACTATATGAATTTTTATAGTGAAAAAAGTTTAAGTAATATGATCACTTAAAGGTTATGATATGTGTATGTAAAAATTATACTAATATAATATAAAGGTATACTCGGTTAACATAAATGTTACATAACTTTTAATTATGTTTTTATACTAAAAAAAAATTTAAGTAATTTTACTTAACCGTTTGAGCTCGTTTCAACTCAGAATGAGCTCATAAAAGTTATACTTGGTAAACATAAATGTTATATTCGGTAAACATAAATGTCATGTCATAAATAAATAAAAAAACCTGGGCGCGGATTTGGGTTGGACCCGACCCGACCCACACGCCCAATTACATGAATCATGAATATCCATACACTTGGTGCACACAAACACTACTCTTTTTTTTTTTTATCAATACTCAAATGTTTGTTAAAATTGTAATCAAAATAATTTTTTTTTTATGCAATAAAGTCAATATGAATAAAAGGATTTGCTAAATCTTGAAAGAAACTACATCATTTTGAGTACATGGATTGTTTTTACTTTTTATTTTTACTTCATATTGCAGCTGACATGTCAACCAAGATAAAGTCAAAATATACCACTAAATTGAGTTGCACAAATCACAATGTATCTGATGTCTTTTTTTATTTTTTACATGCAACTATCCAAAAATTTGATTAAAATTGTAATATAATAAATGTGGTGATTTTTCCAACAAAATCAATGTTTTAATTTTATTTTTTTATTGTTTTAATTTTTACTTGGGTGTTGTTTTGTAGATTTTTATCAATGCACCATGGTGGTATCTGGCTCTGATTAAAATGATCAACCCTTTTCTAACTCAGAGAACCAAGAGCAAGTTTGTTTTTTCCAAATCTACAGAGATCCTTTTCAAGTTAGTATAATTATTGCACAAATATTTCAATTTCAGAGAAAATTATGTTGTACATATGTTAATTGCTTTGAACTTGATTGGGGAAATAGATACATATCTGCAGAGCAAATTCCAAAACAATATGGTGGATTTAGCAAGCTGGATGGAGATTTTGGAGTAGATGATAGTGTTTCTGAGATAGTTGTGAGACCTGCAACCAAGAACATTCTGGAATATCATGTCCCAGATCAAGTGAGTTCTTTTATAAACCTTTTATTTTTTTTCATTTAACAAAATTTGAAGTATACATTAGTTTTGCCACACCCCATCTAGTTCTTTCTAGGGAAATTCACACAATGTCACATTGAGATACCAGTTGAGAAAAATGAGCCTTCTAATATTAAATGAATTAAAAAATGTCACCCATGGTCATAAGTATAGTCATGCTCGCATGATTGTGCAAGACTATAAGCATGATCATATATGGTATTTCAACTTCCACAAACAAAACATCCATCAATACATGAATTTGAGTTTCTTTGGGACGTTTAATAAACAAAAACACACAAACCAAATCCCTAAACTGCACTACACCTAAAAGTTTAAGAAAAATGCATCAAAGTGTTGTGAAAGTGTCTCACAAAAGTATTATCTAAATGTTACAACACAACTCAAGAACACAATAAATCTTCTACTAAAATAGAGAAATCTTTTTGGACTTCTAAAAAATAAAAACACACAAACCAAATCCCTAAACTGCACTACACCCAAAAGTTTAAGAAAAATGCATCAAAGTGTTGTAAAAGTGTCTCACAAAAGTGTTATCTAAATGTTACAATACAACTCAAACACACAATAAATCTTCTACTAAAATAGAGAGAAGATAGAGACATGGTGATAAAGAACTTTAAGTATGAACTTCTCTATGTTTCCTCTTTTTTTTTCACACACTAATCTTGATAAAATGAAGTGAGTTTTATAAATATTTTCCCACTTGCTAACAACTACAGTTTGTCAATTGCAATTATGAAAATATTTTTTTGAATTGTCCACTTGATGATGATATGGAAGTGAAGGTGAATATTCTTCTTTCCTTTTTTGACTTTGTATAGACTTTTCCGAACTTTTCCATCAGCTTGCCTCTTCAATCTTTTGACGAAACCAAAAATTTTATTCGGCTCCAATTAATAAATAAACACAATCATTCTAAAAATAACATCAAATTTTATTGAAAATTTCGATAAAGTCAATTTATTACGTTATATAATAATAACATCCAAAATTAGTGATTTTATTACATTTCAACATGACAACATCAATATCAAATGATAAATAACTTAAACACAATTACAACATGTTATATTCTATTTTTCATATTTCGAATCATTGCATAATAGTTGCATTGTTAACATTTCCAAACACATGTATGTAATTAAAAAATTATTCAATAATATATCATATTCGATTTTGACATGATCATGAAATTCATTTTAATATATATATATATATATATATATATATATATATATATATATAAGTTGTATTTTTCCACAATATATTTCCATTATTTATGAAAGAAAAATTAGAATCATAAAATAACATTAAATTAAACTAACTATATACAAATTCTATATCAACATTTGTAACTCAAATTTAATTATTCACATAAATAAAAGTTAAATAGCCAATGTTACAACAAATTGAAAATTGAAATCAATAATTTTATGCAATTGCTCATACTTCATGAAATGAAAAGAATTAATATATATTATATACTTCCTAACATTTGATATTACATAAACTAAAATAAAATCAATAATCAATGAAAGAAAAACACAAACAGTGATTTTAAATATGAAGAATTCATTTTAGAATTTTTAAAATTTAATGTATGGAATGAGAATTTGATAATATGACAATAAATCTAATTAATTAATGTACACAAATACTTTTTTATTTTTAATAAAAAATATATAATACAAAAAATACTATATTTTTTCTTAAAAAATTTGTGGGGGGCCTAGCCCCAAGGTGAGTCAGCCCCTGGAACCATTCGTTTGCTTCTTGAGCCATGCATTGTTATTATGTTGGAATCACATAATTGGATAATTTGTTTTTGATATATATATATATATATATATATAAATAATTGTCTTTTCGCCTTTTGACAAGTAAACATCGTCGGAGCGACCTTTGTGTATCGAGTTACTCAACTAGAAGAATAATATTCACATGACTCATAAACTTTTTACTCACTAGGAATTAGTTCATGATTTTTCATGCGAATCAAATATATAGAAATATGCGATAATATGTGCAAGAGATCAATGTTTTTCCATTTCAAATTTGGCCAAAGAATTAACAAAATGAGACACGCTGAGATTACTTCACAAATTACACATTTGAGATGAAAATTTTGATGATATAATACTTGAAAAATGCAATATGATGCATGCCTAAAAACTTAACAATACATGCACAAGTGTTTCAGAAAGTATGATTCTGAATGTTGCAACACCCTGTGAAACTTTTGATTTTATCGACAATCTAACCCTAAATTTGAAAGATGTGGGATAATTATATTGCTACTTATAAAATGAACGGGGCAGATTTCATTACAAGAACAACTTAATATTTTCCCACCTTAAAAGATGAAAAACTTTATTTTGTATTACAAAAGTTAATAATTTTCTATTTTTACATCATCCATATACATGAATCATATATATGCAATTCACATACTATATCGGATTAATTTTTATGCACAACATGGGATTCAGAGTCTCAGATCTAGTCTGTTTATAATTTGTTTTTAAAATGATTATCAGGTATGCATAGGTTGCTGGGAGTTGAGGGTGGTGGGATGGGAAGTGGAGTATAGTGTTGAATTTGTTCCAAGTGTAGAAGGCTCTTACACTTTGATAGTACAGAAAGTGAGGAGGATTGGATCAAATGAAGAGCAAGTGGCGAGTGGAAGCTTAAAAGTTGGTGAGAGTGGAAAATTTATTTTCATTATTGATAATCTCTCGTCAAAGGAAAAGAAGCTACTCTACCGCTTCAAAACAAAGTTTCCCAGTTAATTACCAAAGAATGATGGAGAGAGAAGCATCTTTACATATCTATTTATTTTAGTTCAAGCTAATTACATTTTCCATATTTTTGTATAAACTTTGTGTTGAATAGAATATAAACCATACATGAAGAGAAAAGAATGTAGAAGAGAGTAAAGAATAGTTGTATTGATCAATGAAGAAGATTACAATATATATAAGCAAGGTGTTGAATACTAGCATGCTAACTGCATGGAGCTGATGTTGTTGACTAAGCTAACCAATGTTTAACAAACTAACAATGCTAACTTGAATGGTTACATACCATTACCGTACCATTGCAAAGAGTGTAATACAGTGATTAATTTGAATTCTATTCTTTTGTATCTTTCAAGTATCTAAGCAAATGCTTGCAAGCATATATTCCAATGATTTTCAGTTGGAGCATGAAGATATTGACTAAGTTTGTTTACAATAAAAGATATATCTGGCCAAGTCAGAGTAAGATACTGTAATGCACCAATTGTACTTCTATAGACTGTTGGATTGCCAAAAGCTGAGCTATCTTCTAGAAAAAGCTTATGAGAAAAACATAAAGGTATGGAAACAGGCTTCGAATGAAGCATGTTAGTCTTCTACAGAAAATCAAGAATATACTTAGGCTGGGTAAGAATAATGCTGTTGTTTGTTCTCTGTGTTTCCAAACCCAAGAGTTAACCTACTTCTCCCAAAGTTTTCAAAGCAAATTGTTGTCCAAGAAGCTGAATAACCTCTGAAATAGCAACTGAATCCTCCTGTTTATATTATCTACATAGACAAGAATTAGTAGAAGCTTGCCATTGTTTGTCTTGTAAAAAAGAGATGAATCTGAGACTGAAACCTTGAAGTATAAGCTGAATAACAACTGTTTAAGCTTAGTAAACCATGCTCTAGGTGCCTGCTTAAGACCATAGAGAGATTTTGTGAGTTGCAAACAAACTGAGGATGAATAGAACCTACGAAGCCCTCTGGTTGTGCCATAAAGACAATCTCCTTTAGATCACCATTTAAAATGCTTTATTGATGTCAATCTGCTGAATACTCCAGTTATAAGTGAGGGCCAATTTAAACACAAGTCTAATAGTGCAAACCCTTACAACTGGACAAAAAGTCTCAAAGAAGGAGTCAGCTGATCAAAATCTCTTGCCCACCAATCTTGCTTTATGTTTGTCAATGCAGCCATTAGGAAGATACTTGGTTCTAAACACCCATTTTCAAGTAATAACATTCATATCATCATTGTAAGGAACCAAAGTCCATGTTTTCTTGCTAATGAGAGCATCAAATTAAGCCTGATATATCGCAATATGCTTCATGCGAGAGTGAAATACCGGATTCGAACATAGATGCATGGCCCCAATGTTATCGGTGTATATCACAGACACTGTAGGGAGAGAGATATGCAGTTTAGAGAAGAGGGACCGTTGCAGCAATGAATCGGTATTCTGCTTCCGTTGACAATCGTGCAACTGACCGTTGTTTACGAGAGCTCCAAGAGATTGGATTTGCACCAAGAAATCTGATGTATGCCCCCGTAGAAGTACGATCATCACAGTTTCCTTCCCAGTCATCATCAGTGAAGCAATATAGATAAAAAAGATGACTGACGCCGTAGAGTGAGAGAAAGGTGACGAGTCCCATTCAAATAACGAAGTGGACGCTTAACTGCTCCCTAATGTATCTCAGTCGGTGCATACATAAACTGTGATAACTTGTTGACAGCAAAAGCAATATCAGGACGGGTAAATAAGAGATATTGAAGACTGCCTAAAACCTATCGATACTTTGTAGCATCAGCAAGAGGACTTCCATCATGTAAGGAAAGAGTGATGCTAATTACAAGAAGAGTCTGAACAGGCTTGGCAGTGAGCATGTTGTATAGCCTAATAGATCAACGATGTACTTCCGTTGCGATAAAAGACAAGCATGGGAAGTGCGGAGGACCTCAATACCAAGGAAACAAGAGAGAGATCCCAAGTCTTTGACAAAGAATCGAGAAGACAAGTCTTGAATAACCTGTGAAAGAAACTGTTTGTCACTGCCAGTCAATATGAGATCATCGACATATACAAGAAAGTATGCTTGGACCCCAGAGTTAGTGTGTACAAAGAGAGACTCATCAGATTTGGTGTTAATAAAGCCAATAGATCATGACAAGCAACCTATGAGAGCATTATATCATGTACGGGGTGCCTGTTTCAGACCATAGATGGATTTGTGTAATTTTCAGACTTATGAGAGGTGGTTCTTGTCAGAAAAAACTGGGGATTATGCCATATAGACCTCATCAGGAAGAGTGTCATGAACAAAGACATTGTTCACGTCAAATTGACGAAACGGCCAATCTTTGGAGATATCAATACTCAAATTAAGACGAACAATAGCAGGTTTCACTATTGGGCTATACGTCTCAAAGTAATCAATACCGGGTCATTGATGAAAGCCTTTCGCCACAAAAAGAGCTTTGAATTTATCCATCGAACCATCAGGTTTCCTTTTGATGTGAAAAACCCACTTGCATCCAACTACATTTTGAGAGACATCAGATGGAACCAAATCCCAAGTCTCATTGTTTAGTAAGACGGAGAACTCAGCAGCCATTGCCTCTCTCCAATGGGAATCAACAAAGCTTGAGATATAGAAGTAGGTTCAGTATCAGTAGAGAGAGATAAGGTGAGACAGTACCTCAAATTAGGCTTGACAATGTTGTTACGAGAACGTGTTGTCATGTGATGCTGAGTGATGGGAGGTGATAGGACCCACTCTGGTGATGGATCTCATGGGAGAACTAGAGGTGGCGTGGTGGAGGCGGTGGTGGTGTAGTGTGTTCTATCAAGGGATAAAATATATTCTCATATTTTGTATAATTCTGTGTATCTCTATGATTGATTAATTGATTGATTGAGAGAGATTTTAGGAAGTTTGTTGTAACTCTCTCAATCTATATATTGTTGTATCATTTTTTTGATTCAATGAGAAATATTTTTTCCAATCCTATATGGTATCACGAGGGGTTTCGATCTAAACCTAATTCTCCCACCACAAACCACTGTCTTCTCTCTCTGCCAAACACCATGTCTGATCTTACTGACACATTTGAGAAAACCTCCGCCCCTCCCAACTCTCGTCCACACCAATTGTACCGATTACGGCACATCATCATCTTCCTATACAACTTGATCACACCAACTATCCCTTATGGAGGGCTCATCTTGTGGCACTCTTACGTGGCCATAACATTCTAGGGTTTGTCGATGGCACCAACAAATGCCCAACCCTACTCGAAGATGGCTCCAACGCTGAGGACATCACCCATTGGATTCGTCAAGATCAGCTTTTACTCGCTGCTATCTTTAGGTCTCTAACCGCCACTGTACTTCATTTGGTCACATCTGCCAGCACGGCCGCTGACGCCTGGGCGATTCTTAATCGCTTGTTTGTTGGGAAATATCGAGCTCGTGTCAATCAATTGAAAAGTGACCTGTATCGCATCCAAATGGGTGATCGCACGATAACTGAATATCTTCACTATGTTAAGGTAAAGGCCGATGAGCTTGCACTCATTGACCAGTCTGTCTCTTCTGACGATCTGACGTTATTCGTCATCAATGGTCTTGGTCCAGAATATGTCTCCATTGTTAGACCGATCCGGGCTCATGAGACTCCTCTCCAGTTTGAGGAATTACATGATCTTCTTATTGAACATGAGTTGTCACTGAAAAATCAAGAATCTGCTCAACGGCAATTACTTGCCACAGCAAATACTGCTCGTTCTCAATCCCGTGGTTCTGACCAATCTTATCGAGGACAGCAGTAGTCCAGTCGCGGTGCCTCCTCTCAATGTGGCTCCTCCAATCGCGGTGGTAATAATTTATCTGCTTCGCGTAATTCTCAATCATGTCGTGGCTCTTTTGGCGGTCATTTCTCTAATACAGGTAACTCAAATTCCTCTAGTCATTCTCAAGTTACTTGTCAGCTTTGTGGTTACACAGGACACACTGCTCTTTATTACCGTCGTCCCCCAAATATGGCAAATTCTGCTCAATCCCCAACTGCTACTGCTGGATTGCCTTGGCTTGTTGATTCGGGGGCTTCTCACAACCTCACATCTGACTTGGACAATTTATCAATCCACTCAGAATACGATGGAACGAACGAAGTTCACATTGCTGATGGTACGGGACTTCCAATCTCTCATACCGGTACATCACATCTTTCTTTTCCTACTCGCAAGTTTATATTAAATGATGTCCTGTGCGTTTCTACGGCCAAGCAAAATCTCTTGTCAGTCAGCAAATTTACCGAAACTAATCATGTCTCAATGGAATTTTTTCCTTCTCATTATGTGATTAAGGATCTCAACACGGGGGCACTTTTGCTTAAAGGCCCTTGTCAGGATGGCATGTATCGGTTGTTTCCCCCTACAACATCAGTTGGTCCTACGGCCTATGCTGCAATTGGAACCTATACCTCCTCCTCCTATTGGCATTCTCGGTTTAGGCACCCCTCTTCGCACACTAGTTCTTTTATTCTCAGTTCTTTTCAATTACCTGTAATAAAACAGTCCCGTTTTGAGGACTCAAACTGTGTTTCATGTCGGTTGAGTAAGGCTCATAAACTACATTTCTACACGACATCATTTACTGCTTCTCATCCTTTGGAATTTATTTATGCGGATGTTTGGGGCCCTGCGCCAGTTATTTATGTGGATGGTTATAAGTATTTTCTGTTGATGGTTGATTTATTTAGTTGTTATTGTTGGGTGTATCCATTACGAGCTAAGTCCGAAGTTGTCTCTATTTTTCCTCAGTTTCGAATTTTGGTTGAAAAACAATTTGGGCATGTTATTCGGAATTTTTACTCTGATAATGGAGGTGAGTTTACTGCTTTACGCTTATATCTTAACCGAAATGGCATTTCTTGGTTTACAACTGCTCCCTACACTCCCGAGTAAAATGGTCTTGTTGAGAGGTGCAACCGTTATATTCTGTAGGTCAGTCGAGCACTCCTTCATCATGCGTCTTTACTGCCATCTTTTTGGTCTTTCGCTGTGCAAACAGCTGTTTATTTAATCAATAGAATGCCTAAAGCTGTTTTACGTAAGAAGAGTCCATTTCATACTCTATTTGGTAAGGCCCCAAACTACCAGAAGCTTCGCATTTTTGGATGTCAATGCTTCCCATGGTTGCGTCCTTATTTGCCTGGAAAACTCACATCGCCATCTCTCTCTTGCATATTTGTGGGATATTCCACGTCTCAACATGCGTACAGGTGCTTTGATCCGAATTTTGGCCGGATTTATTTATCTAGACATGTTCGTTTTCATGAAGACATTCTCCCAGGTGTAACTCCTTCATCACTTTCGTTCTCTGGTCAGCGGACCCTTACTATCTCGGTTCTCCCAAAACTCGTAGATTCCTTCGGGACAGCTTCGTCCTCACCACCTGCTGTTGATCAAGGACTAGTTGTGATCACCGCACCTGTTGACCCTTCACCTGCTAACGTCCAAGTACCTGCTGCAACTACCATTCAACTTGAAGACGCACTACCTTCTGCACAACCAGATCCGCAACAACCTACTACCCGCACACATGGAATGAGAACAAGAAGCCTCAATAACATTCACAAGCCCAAATGTTTTCTCGTGGCAACTAAACATCCAATACCAGAATCTCTTGAACCAGCCACTGTTAAACAGGCTCTTTCGCATCCACTTTGGCGGGCTGCTATGACAAATGAGTTTACATCTTTGCAAAAATTCGGCACATGGGATTTAGTTCCACCACCATCCGGTGCCAATATCATCGGATGCACATGGGTTTTTCGTGTCAAACGACATCCCGATGGATCCATTGACAAGTATAAGGCCAGATTGGTTGCCAAGGGATTTCAGCAACGTCCTGGAATTGATTTTTGGGAAACCTTCAGCCCCGTTGTAAAATCGGCAACAATTCACATTGTTCTCTCCATTGCACTTCAGTTCAACTGGTCGCTGCGACAGATGGATGTTAGCAATGTTTTTCTTCATGGTTCAATGGATGTTCCTGTGTATATGAGTCAGCCTCCAGGATTCGTTGATTCTGCCTCTCCTGGACATGTTTGTCTTCTACGACGTACATTATACGGGCTCCGGCAGACCCCTCCGTGCATGGAATAATGCACTTTGCTCGGCATTCTTCTCATTTGGCTTCACTCAATCACGTGCCGACTCTTTCCTCTTCATCTACCGACGACAATCTATCACACTATTGGTCCTTGCTTATGTTGACAATTTAGTCATTACTGGCTCTTGCACTCGCACCATTTCAGCCCTCATACGACATTTACACAATGCTTTCATGGTGAAAGATCTGGGTCCTTTGACGTATTTTCTTGGTATCGAAGTTGCATCTTGCCGGGAAGGTCTATTTTTATCTCAGCACAAATACACGATCGATCTTCTTAAGAGGTTTCATCTTGACGGTGTAAAACCTCTCACTACACCTATATCACATAAGTCGTCCTCTATCGAAGGTTCCACTGATGCCACAGAGTCCGAAGTGCAATTGGAGGACTCCAATATCTCACATTGTGAGATATGGGCCACTTTATATGTTAAGTGTTGGGCCCGGTTTCACTTAATCTTGGCAGCCCAAATTGTGACTCTCTTGATAAGGCCCAAGCCCATCTCCTTATATTATGAGGCTTTAATCTGAGCCCTTCCTTTGAATCCCTTCAATCTTGCCCGTTGATCTGGATATACATATAGGTGTTCTCCCCCTCTCTCCTCAGAAACCCTATCTCCTCCTTTTGTTTCCTTCTGCGGTGCCTCCCTCTCTCTCCTCTGCACCGCGTACAACCATGCTCCTTCGGCTGTCCTTGTGCCCGACGGTCCTTCTCGACCTCGGGTTGTCCTTCTCTGAGCTTTTGGTCGGTTTTCTTCCGGTTATATTAGTGCTATGTTTTGGGGCAGAGAGGGAGAGAGAAATATACGGCCTCTTTGTCATTCTTGGTGAGAGATTGGGGTTTCTGAGAGTTCTCTCCTCTTTTCTGTGCCTTGAGATAGGTGAACATGTGTTGATGACCTATCTCGTTTTGTGAGTGAGAAGAGGGAGTTACCTACTGGGTAGAGATCTGGGCTTTGTGCTTGAGGGTCCTTTGGTGCTACCGCCTTTTCTGTGGTGTTCTTGTGGTTGTGGACGAGAAAGGGGACTGAACCAATATTTACCAATATTGCTCTCTGAGTTGGCTCTCAACTCGCTCATCTGATCCATGTGTTGGATCAATCTGGTGACTTCTTTCTTTATACATCTGTTGTACTTCTTTTATGAACTTTCTCTAATCAATATGTATGCTAGGTATATTTCATGTAATAGTTGCTCAGGGATATTATGTATGAACCGATACCCAATAGTGGTATCAGAGCACTGTTAAAAGGTATCGGTTCTGTGTTGCTGTGGTGCTGAGGTGTATCAGGTATCACGGCTTATTCCCTTTCTCTTTATTATTCCTGGTTGGTGCTAAGGTGTATCAGGTATCACGGCTTATTCCCTTTCTCTTTATTATTCCTGGTTGGTGCTGAGGTATTCCAGGTATCACGGCTTATTCCCTAACTCTTTTGTTTCTGGTAAAATCCTGTGTGATCTGTGTCTGTTGGGCCCCCTTCATGCTGGTATAGGTCTAGATCTTGTTTTTGTGCTGTGATCTCTCTCTGTGTTCTTTGATCTGTTAACTTTGTGTTTCCTGTTTTTCCTTCCGCTGCTTATCCTCTGTATCTTGGTTTTCCCCCGGTATACCCACCTTGTCCGGACCGATAGTGTCCCTGGAATCTGGGATTGGGGGGGAAGAACCAGGCTCTGTGTGTCTCTCTCTGTGATATCTTGTTTTACACCTTGTTGCTTGGCTGTTGTGTGCTCTTTTTCTTTGTGATCATGAATGCGTATACAGTTGCTTCATTTGATGGAAAAGGAGACTTTTCTATTTGGCAACAGAAGATGAAGGGTATACTTGTACAACAAAAATGTTTTAAGGCTATAACATTGTCTTATGATGATAAGATTACTGATGATGTGAAAAGTGAATTGGATGAACTTGCATACTCCTTGATAATCCTGAACTTGTCTGATTCTGTGATTAGGAAACTAGGAAAGCATGAATCTGCTAAATCTTTGTGGGAAAAGTTGGAGGAATTCTACACTGAAACATCTTTACCATCTAAAATGTTCTTACTTGAAAAGTTTTTTAGATTCAAACTGGATTTAAGTAAAGATATAGATGCTAATCTGGATGTTTTCACTAAACTGGTTCAAGATATAAAGCTGACTGGTGATAAGAACATAGATGAATACACTCCTATTGTGCTTTTGAATGCTATTCCTGATTCCTATAATGATGTTAAATCTGCTATTAAATATGGTAGAGATCAGGTTACTCTGGACACTGTCATTAATGGTCTGAAAAGCAAAGAATTGGATTTAAAATCTTCAAAAACAAATAGGTCCTTTGGTGATGTTAATTTTGTGAAAGGTAAACCTAAAACCAATGCTCAGAACAGACCCTCAACTAGTAACCAAGGTAAGAATCAGAATCATAATCAAGGTCAAAACCAGAATCAGAATCAAACTCAGAAAAATGATGGTTTTAAGCCTAAGTTCAAAAATAGAAAGTGTTATAACTGTGGGAAACCTGGTCATTATGCTAATGTGTGTACTGAACCTAAAAAGGAAAATAAAATCAATGGTCAAGCTAATGTTGTGGCTGATAATCTTGGTGATGTGTTTCTCACAAATGACTATGTGAATTCTGTGATTGCATCTCTATGTGACAATGATTGGATCTTTGATTCTGCTTGTACACATCATATGACACCCCACAGGCACTTGTTTTCATCCTATGTGGAACTTGAAAATGGCAATGTCTCTATGGCTGATAGCAGTGAAAGTAATGTAATTGGAATTGGAACTATTTGTCTTAAGTTTGAAACTGGTTTTGAATTAACTCTTAAACAAGTAAGACATGTTCCTAATTTAAAAAGTAATCTGCTTTCTGTTGCTATCCTTGAAGACTGTGGCCTGCATGGTAATTGGGGGAAGGGTTGTCAAATGATTATGAAGGGTAATGTGTGTGCCTTCAAAGCTATGAGAATGCAAAACCTTTATGTCTGCTCTGCTGAACCTGTCTTGCATGCTAACTCTGTGAAACATGATATGACTAAAACATGGCATAAAAGGCTTGGTCATATAAGTGGAAAAGGTATTGAAATCTTGCATAAACACTCATACTTAGGAGATGATATAATCTCTGATTTGCCCCTATGTGATGCATGCATTCTTGGAAAGCAACATAAGATGTCTTTCCCTGTATCCTCTCCCCCTAATCCCTCTAAGTGCTCCTCCATTCTTGAATATGTGCATGCTGATGTGTGGGGGCCTGCCCCTGTGCCTACTCATGGTGGAAATAGATATTTTTTGTCCATTGTTGATGATTTTTCTAGAAAAGTTTTTGTGTTTCTTATGAAGAACAAATCTGATGTACTTGATAAGTTTAAGTCTTGGAAAACTTTGGTTGAAACTCAAACTGGAAAAAGGGTTAAAACTTTAAGAACTGACAATGGAACTGAATTTTATAATACTGATTTTGATACTTTGTGTGTTGAATCTGGAATTAGAAGACATAGGACTGTTGTTCACACACCTCAACAGAATGGAATTGCTGAAAGGATGAATAGAACTATCTTAGATAAAGTAAGATCCATGTTGTGTACCTCTGGCTTGTCTAAGATGTTTTGGGGTGAAGCTGCTCTCACTGCTACTTATTTGATAAATAGATGCCCCTCTGTGCCTTTGAATGGTAATGTTCCTGAAACTGTGTGGAGTGGAAAACCTGTCAACTTGTCTAATTTGAAAGTGTTTGGGTGTTCTGCTTATGTGCATCAGAAATTTGATAAACTTGAACCAAGATCTATGAAATGTGTCTTCATAGGTTATCCAGAAGGTATAAAAGGCTATAGGTGCTGGATGAAATCTGAACCTGGTTTCAAGACTATCACTAGTAGAAATGTGATTTTTAATGAAGATGAATTTCCATGCTTATGTGCTTCTTCTGTGAATGTTCCTATTGAGGTGGAGACCCCACCAATTCTGACTGCACCTATACATGCTAATCCTGATATACCTGTTCAAACTGATGCTATGGAATATGAAGCTGAACCTTTTAATAGTCATACTGATAATGAAGAACCTGATCAAATTGATGAGACTCCCCCTACTGATGATCTAAGTGATTATATGCTCACTAGAGATAGAGCTAGGAGAAATGTTAGGCTTCCTTCATGTCTAAGTGATTATCAGCTCTCTTCCTTTGTTTACAATGTGTTTGATTCTCTGGATGGAAATGAACCCAAAACTTATAATGAAGCTATGAAATCTAAAGAATCTGATAAATGGTTAAAAGCTATGAATGAAGAAATCAAATCTTTGCATACTAACCATACTTGGATGCTTGTACCAAAACCTGCTAAGTGCTCTGTGGTTGATTGTAAATGGTTGTTTAAGGTCAAGCATGAAACTGATTCTGTTAGATTTAAAGCTAGACTTGTTGCAAAGGGATTCACTCAAAAAGAAGGCATTGATTATACTGAGATATTTGCTCCTGTTGTAAAGTTCACCACTGTGAGAGTCATACTTGCCTTAACTGCTCATTTTAACTGGGAACTTAAGCAAATGGATGTGAAAACTGCCTTCTTGCATGGTGAACTTGATGAACATATATACATGAAACAACCTGAAGGTTTTGTTGATAAAATGCATCCTGATCATGTGTGTTTTCTGAAAAAATCCTTGTATGGCCTTAAGCAATCTCCTAGGCAGTGGAATAAGAAGTTTGATTCATGCATGCTTTCTCTGAATTTTAAAAGAAGTGCCTATGACCCATGTTTATATTTTAAGGAAGATGCTCAAACTCCTGCATTCCTGGTTATTTATGTTGATGATATGCTTCTGGTCAGCCCTTGCTTGAGTGCTATAAATCACATAACTGAGTGCTTAAGTGATAATTTTGATATGAAGCTTCTTGGTGATGCCAAAAGGATCTTAGGGATGGATATTATCAGAAATAGGGATGCATGTTTTTTATCTCTTAATCAATCAGCCTATATGCAAAAGATTCTTGATAAATTCTCTATGAATGATGCCAAAAGTGTGACTGTTCCTCTTGCTGCTCATTTTATGTTAAGTAAGGATCAGTCTCCCAAGACTGATCTTGAAAGAACTGAGATGTCTTCTGTGCCCTATGCTAATGCTATTGGTTCTGTGATGTATCTTATGGTTAGTACAAGGCCTGATATTGCATATTCAGTGAGTTGCTTGAGCAGATACATGTCAAATCCTGGAATGCCTCATTGGGAGGCAGTTAAATGGCTCTTGAGATACTTAAAAGGATCCATAAAAACTGGTATTAATTTTGGCAAATCTGATAATGGTGTTAACCTTTGTGGCTATGTGGATTCCAATTTTGCTAATGACAAAGATAACAGAAAATCAACAACCTCCTATGTGTTTACCTTATGTGGAGCATGTATTAGTTGGAAATCTCAATTACAGAGTATTGTGGCTCTATCTACTACTGAATCTGAATACATTGCTGCCACTGAGGCCATTAAGGAAGCTATTTGGCTCAAGGGCCTCCTATCTGATATTGGTTTTCTGTCTGGAGATGTTGTTGTATTTTCTGACTCTCAATCAGGGATCCAGCTTTGCAAAAATCTTGTCTTCCATGACAGAACCAAGCATATTGATGTGAAGTACCACTTTATCAGAGATGTTGTTGAAAAAGGAATTGTCAATCTGGAGAAAATTCCCTTTGAATTTAACCCTGCTGATATGGGAACAAAATGTTAACCTTTGGAGAAGTTTAAGTCCTGCCTGAAGGCTTTGAACCTCTCCCCTTCTATGTGATGCTCCTTTTATTTTTGGCAGTCTATGTGATTGCTGCACCTTGTGATCTCTGTGATCTATCTGTGTTTTTCCCTTATGTGCTGTGTGCTCCCTGTGTGGTTTTCTATTCTTGCTCCCATCTCTGTGATGGTTCTTTGTGATTGTGCAGGAGTAGAACAAATTGGTGATGATGACCCCTGTCCTTTTGAAAAATGACCACATAACCCATAATTTGGCCCAAGGTGGAGATTGTGAGATATGGGCCACTTTATATGTTAAGTGTTGGGCCCGGTTTCACTTAATCTTGGCAGCCCAAATTGTGACTCTCTTGATAAGGCCCAAGCCCATCTCCTTATGTTATGAGGCTTTAATCTGAGCCCTTCCTTTGAATCCCTTCAATCTTGCCCGTTGATCTGGATATACATATAGGTGTTCTCCCCCTCTCTCCTCAGAAACCCTATCTCCTCCTTTTGTTCCCTTCTGCGGCGCCTCCCTCTCTCTCCTCTGCACCGCGTACAACCATGCTCCTTCGGCTGTCCTTGTGCCCGACGGTCCTTCTCGACCTCGGGTTGTCCTTCTCTGAGCTTTTGGTCGGTTTTCTTCCGGTTATATTAGTGCTATGTTTTGGGGCAGAGGGGGAGAGAGAAATATACGGCCTCTTTGTCATTCTTGGTGAGAGATTGGGGTTTCTGAGAGTTCTCTCCTCTTTTCTGTGCCTTGAGATAGGTGAACATGTGTTGATGACCTATCTCTTTTTGTGAGTGAGAAGGGGGAGTTACCTACTGGGTAGAGATCTGGGCTTTGTGCTTGAGGGTCCTTTGGTGCTACCGCCTTTTCTGTGGTGTTCTTGTGGTTGTGGACGAGAAAGGGGACTGAACCAATATTTACCAATATTGCTCTCTGAGTTGGCTCTCAACTCGCTCATCTGATCCATGTGTTGGATCAATCTGGTGACTTCTTTCTTTATACATCTGTTGTACTTCTTTTATGAACTTTCTCTAGTCAATATGTATGCTAGGTATATTTCATGTAATAGTTGCTCAGGGATATTATGTATGAACCGATACCCAACACACATTCACAAGACCAGATATTGCATTTGCTGTAAACAAGCTTGCCCAGCACATGTCTTCTCCTTCCGCATCACATTGGGACGCTGTAAAGCGTTTATTTCGATACCTAAAAGGTACCCTTCATCATGGGCTTCTGTTGCAGAAATCACATTCTCTTCAACTTACTACCTATATCGATTCTGATTTTGGTGGGGATCTGGGTGATGGAAAATCCACCTCTGCATATGTAATCTTTCTTGGTTTTAGCCCCATTTCTTGGCGCTCTCGTAAACAACGAGGTGTTGATCGATCATCAACTGAGGCGGAGTATCGAGCTTTGGCTTTTGCTGCATCTGAGGTTCGTTGGCTTCATCGTTTGTTCAATGAATTGTGCATTATCTCTCCAGCACCTCCTCGCCTTCTTTGTGACAACATGGGTGCCACACGGCTTGCACTCAATCCGGTTCAACAATCCAGAATGAAGCACATCGCTATTGACCTTTATTTCGTTAGAGACCTAGCATTTAAAGGCCGGTTATCGTCGCCACTACAAGAAAAAAAGGCTACGACAAGTGTTTTTAACCCTTGTCGTAGCCATATTCAAACCGTTGTCGTAGCTGGTGTAGTCGTAGACCCAGAAAAAATGCGCTCATACACAACGGTTTTTAACCGTTGTCGTAGACTCTACGACAACTGTTAAAAACCGTTGTCTTCGCCTTATAAAAACCGTTGTCGTAGATCGTAGTTTGTAAAAAACCGTTGTCGTAGCCTTATAATAACCGTTATCGTAGATCGTAATATATTAAAAACCGTTGTCCTAGAGGCTACGACAACGGTTAAAAACCGTTGTCATAATCAGCCAAATAAATAAAACAATATTTTGCCACGTAAGCTTGCCACATCATCGCACATGTCATGACACGTCATCACACACATCATCCTAAGGATGACACATCATCATAAGGATGACATCAGCACTGACATCATCATAATTAATATTCCTAAGGATGACACATCATCATAAGGATGACATCAGCACTGACATCATCATAATTAATATTATGCGTTGCGTGAGAATCAAACCCGGGAGGCCCGATGGTACTCTAACCACTAGACCATTGATGACTCATGTGATAATGTCTTGCATATATTTCTTTTATAATATATTTTTGATATTTTTCAATTTTCTATTATTACATATTTTTTGTTAACTTTTATAAAGTACCATTACTTATTTTAATATAAGTAATTGATTTCCAATTTTGATATATTAATATATATATATATATATATAATTGAATGATTAATGATTATATTAATAATAATTAATATAATTTTCAAATTATATATATATATATAATGAATATATTTATAAAATTAATATATTTTTCAAATTATATGTATAATTAATATATTTATAACATTAATGTATTTTTCAAATTAATATATTTATAAAATTAATAATCTATTGTACATATTTTCTAAAATTTCTTTATAATGAAATAAAATTTAATTCTCAAAATTAGTTTATTTCATCAATTTAATTCAACAATATATAGCATTTCTTCTTTCATTTAAAAAAAATTGTAATATTTGACTTTTTTTTTAAATATTAGTCTACGACAACGCTTCTACGAGGCTACGACAACGTTAGAAAACAACTCATGTGACAATGTCTTACATATATTTCTTTTATAATATATTTTTAATATTTTTCAATTTAATTTCTATTTTTACATATTTTTTGTTAACTTTTATAATGTACCATTACTTACTAATATAAGTAATTGATTTCCAATTTTGATATATTAATATATATATATATATATAATTGAATGATTAATGACTATATTAATAATAATTAATATATTTTTCAAATTAATATATGTATATTAATAATTAATATATTTTTGAAATTATATTTATTATTAATATATTTTTCAAATTATAAGTATAATTAATATATTTATAACATTAATGTATTTTTCAAATTAATATATTTATAAAATTAATAATCTATTGTACATATTTTCTAAAATTTCTTTATAATGAAATAAAATTTAATTCTCAAAATTAGTTTATTTCATCAATTTAATTCAACAATATATAGCATTTCTTCTTTCATTTTAAAAAAAAATTGTAATATTTGACTTTTTTTTTAAATATTAGTCTACGACAACGCTTCTACGAGGCTACAACAACGTTAGAAAATAACTCATGTGACAATGTCTTACATATATTTCTTTTATAATATATTTTTGATATTTTTCAATTTAATTTCTATTTTTACATTTTTTTGTTAACTTTTATAAAGTACCATTACTTACTAATATAAGTAATTGATTTCCAATTTTGATATATTAATATATATATATATATATATATAATTGAATGATTAATGACTATATTAATAATAATTAATATAATTTTCAAATTATATATATATAATGAATATATTTATAAAATTAATATATTTTTCAAATTAATATATGTATATTAATAATTAATATATTTTAGAAATTATATTTATAATTAATATATTTATAAAATTAATATATTTTTCAAATTATATATATAATGAATATATTTATAAAATTAATATATATTCCAAATTATAAGTATAATTAATATATTTATAACATTAATGTATTTTTCAAATTAATATATTTATAAAATTAATAATCTATTGTACATATTTTCTAAAATTTCTTTATAATGAAATAAAATTTAATTGTCAAAATTAATTTATTTCATTCATTTAATTCAACAATATATATCATTTTTTTATATCATTTAATTAAGAAAAAAATTAAAATAATTGTCTTTTTTTTTAAAATATTTCAGTCTACGACAACGGGTTTTAAATGGCTACGACAACGTTTTCTAACTCTTGTTTAAGAGGTCCTAGGACAACACGTCTACGACAACGGTAGGTTAATACCATTGTCTATGAGAGAAGTTTTCGGGCTACGACAACGGTTTAAAAATGTCTACGACAATGGTAGGCTAAAACCGTTGTCTATGAGAGAATTTTTGGGGCTACGACAACGGTTTCGACAACGGTAGCTAAAAAACCCTTGTCTATGAGAGAAGTTTTTGAGCTACGACAACGGAATTTTAGACTACGACAAGGGTTTTTAGCAAAAACACATGTCGTAAGGGTGTTGTCTATGAGAGAATTTCTTGTAGTGCGCATATGTTCACACAGTTGATCAACTTGCTGACTTGCTCACAAAACCATTGCCTCGCTCACGCTTTCAATCTCTTCGATCAAAACTCTCTGTCGCCGATGGGACGTCGATTTTGAGGGGGCGTATCAAGGGATAAAATATATTCTCGTATTTTGTATAATTCTGTGTATCTCTATGATTGATTAATTGATTGATTGAGAGAGATTTTAGGAAGTTTGTTGTAACTCTCTCAATCTATATATTGTTGTATCATTCTTTTGATTCAATGAGAAATATTTTTCCCAATCCTATATGTTCAACTGGAGGTGGCTTAGGTGTGGAGAGTGTATCTGAAGACCCATAGTTTCTGATGGTGGTAAAGCGGGAGGTGTAGCGAATGGAAATAAGTTTCAACAAACTCCACATGGGGTGTAGAACTTGGTGGTGGTGGGATCCAAACACAAATAAGCACTTTGTGTGAGAGAATACCAAAACCACAAAGACTGGAGCAACGATGAAGTTTATGAGCTGAGTATGGGCGAAGCCATGGATAACAACGATACCTGAAGACCCAAAGCTTAGCCTATGATGAAAGAATAATTTCTCAAATGATGATAACATAGATAGATCAATTTTAGGCAAGCGATTGAAGACATATATGACAGTGGACATGACAAAGGGCCAACAAGAAAGAGGCATTGATGTATGATGAAGAAAAACTAGACAAGGATTGACAATATGCCGATGTCCATGTTCAGATTGACCATGATGTTTCGGTGTGTGAAAGGGTGTAGTAAGATAAGTTATACATTGAGTGGTTAGAAAAGATTGAAGGCTAGAAATTCCCCATTATCAGTGTATAAGGTGATTATTCTAGTTTTGAAGAAATTCTCAACTAGAACCTTATAAATAGTAAAAGTGACCAAAACATCGGATTTACGTTTAGGGGATAAAACCACACATACTTGGTAAGTATGTAAAATGGTCAACAAAAATAACATAATGTTTGTATCCATCCGTAGATAGTCAACATTTTAACCAATCACAATTTGCCACGTGTCAAAGTCCCGCAGATATTATCAAAATAAATAAATAAATTTAATTTGGTAATTATCTCAAAGAAGTTGATATATATCAAATTGTGAAGAGTCCTAGAGCTATTAAAACTCTATTTCTACAAGCTGTTAGAATCCTAAATCTATCAGAACTCTTACTTCTGGATAGACATCAAATTATGATGGACCAATCAAATCACTCCATTAGAATCCTAAACCTATCAGAATTCAACTTCTAATCCTATCAGGACTCTCCATCAACACCTATAAATAGGGGTCTGATTTTCATCATTTCACACATCAGAAAGCAACAAGAGTTGAAGGATTTAAGAGCTCTCTACCAGCGACGATCTTCAAGAATTCTTCGACAGCGGCGGCGATCTTCAAGCATTCCTCGACGGTGGCAGCAATCTTCAAGCGTTCCTCGATGGCGGCGGCAGTGATCTTTAAGCGTTCTTCGACAGCAACGAGGATCTTCACAGCATTTTCGGGAAGTGTTTTTAAAACTGTCTTTGATTCAAATAAGGTGTTGAACCCTTGAATTCAAACAATTTCTTTAGAAACTGTACCTGATTCGCATAGTGCTAAACCTTTGAATCAGACAGTTTTCTTTTCAAGCCAAGTTCAAGTCTCTGGTAGGTCTTCGAGCGTTCTTTGACAGCAAGGAGGATCTTCACAGCATTTTCAGGAAACAATTTTCTTTTCAAGCCAAGTTCAAGCTCCAAGAAGTCAAGCTTCAAGAAATCTAGCTTCAAGAAGTCAATTGTCAAGAAATCAAGCTTGAAGAAGTCAATTGTCAAGAAATCAAACTTCAAGAAGTCAAGCTTCAAAAAATCAAGTGTGAAGTCAAGTGTCAAGAAGTCTACTAAAAAAATATTGAAGAGAAAAATCAAGGGATTCAAGAGATTGAACCCGAAATTTGTTTTGATTCAATATATTTAATTTGTGCAGATATTTTGTGTTTTATATACAAAATTTGTTGTTACACCATCTACAGATAAAACAAGAGAAGTCCAAACATTCGAATAAATCAATTTAAGTAGTACCGAGGATGTTAAGTAGAGTCAAAAAAAGGCAATTTATGACTCGTTACACATTTACAAGAATCACATGCAAAATCCACAACCTTATTCATAGGAAAATTATTACTAGACATAATAAAATGTAGAATTTTGGTAGATGGGTGGCCTAACTGAGCATGCCAAATAGATAGAGGTTGTTTGACCGAGAGTAGAGCAGAGCACACACACTGACCGGCCACAAGTATAAACTATTAACTTGCGGGCCTCGAAGAATGATGTCCCCCGAACAACGATTCATCACCTAAAAATCAGAAGCAACAATATGAACCACAACATTATTTGTAAGACACAATCGAGAAATAAAGATTAAGTTTCGGGACATGGAAGAGACATGTAGAGCTCCCAAAAAATCAAGTGAACCAGTGTTTGCAAATTTAAATGAACCAACATGTAAAATATGAAGTCTTTTACCACACTAATAAGAACACCATCATTTCCCTCATAGAAAGAATGAAGAGACAAATTTGCTAAATCTGAGATTATATGGTGGGATGATGTTGAGTCCAAAATCCAATCAGATGCAGATGGTGTGGAGATGGCTACATGTATGCTGTCGACATGGGTTGACGAGAATGACATGGGTTGACGAGAATTCGGAGTAACTGAGTGAAATTTTTGTACAACGCCAGACAGAATGGCCTATATATTTCACCACATAATTGACATTTGTCTAAGTAAAGCCTGAGACCAGATTGAGGGGCAGACTGAGAACCAAAACACTGATGTTGCTACGGAGGTGGACTGGATGGCCTCTGCTGGGGTTGAAGCAGCCTGGTTCGACGTGAACAACTATTGTTATTGCTTCAGCTGGTTATAGGACTTATGTTTGAAGGAGGTAGAAGAAAGGAAATCAGTCGTCGACACAGTCTGAGTAGTGGAACGAGCATCAAATTGCACTTCAGTTGTCAATAAATTTTCATGAAGCTCGTCAAAAGAGATTGCACTCTCTCAGACTTGAATTGCATTTGAAAGTTCCTCATATGAATCATCCAATCCGTTAAGGACTTTAAGAGTGAGATCTTTATGATCAACTGCTACGCCAAGTAATCTAAGTTCGTCGACGATGCTTTTAATTTTGAGCATGAAATCAGTGATTGAGCGGTTGTCTTTGAAATGATTGTGCAGCCGATTCTTCAGGTCAAGAATCGTCGACGATGCTTTTAATTTTGAGCATGAAATCAGTGATTGAGCGGTTGTCTTTGAAATGATTGTGCAGCCGATTCTTCAGGTCAAGAATACGACCACGTGAGGCCTTGCCATACGTATTGGCAAGAATCATCCATGCCTCATGAGAAGTTTTTGCTATCATAATGAATAGGATGAGAGATGGTGTTAGAGCACCAACAATTGCACTAAGGATCAATTGATCATGATGAACCCAAAGTGGATATTCTGGTGATGGTATTTAGAGGTTAAGTATTTTGTGTAAGAAGTATTTTAGTATATGTGAAATTAGGATATGAAGAAGGATTATATTGAGTAAAGATTTTTTTAAGAAATAGTTGGAAAGAATATTGAAGGAAGAGTGGTAAGGATTTAAGAATGATGTATTCTTTTTCATTCTTTTCTAGTTCATCATACAAATGCACTCATTTCTCATATTTATAGGAGCACTAACCAACTTCTAGATTTTTCTTACATATTCCTTTTAATCTAGATTTCTCTATTATCTAGAATTTTCTTTTTCTACCTTATTCTTTTAATTCCTAGTATAATCTAGATTATTCTCATATATTATACATCATCATTTTCTAATTCTGATGCAGCATGGCACACGTAGAATAAGTTGTTCCTGTTTTCCTCCTCCTCAATAAGTTGTTTCTGTTTTCCTCCTCCCCAATGTAATTAGCTTGGTGTTTTTTGTTTGAAGCGACAATCTTTCTCTAGATGACCAAATTTGCCACAATTTTTATATTATGGTTTATCTCGGTTCCAACAATCTTTTTCAACATGATTGGTCTTCTTACAAATGTTGCATGGTGGGTATTTATCCTTTCTTTTATAATTATCACCACCTTAATTTTTATTTCTTTCTCCATTTTTCTTCCCACCATTTCTAGAATTCTGAGACCGTATATTGAGTTTAGATTGAAATATGTTTTCTATTGATTCATTTTCACACATACTCAATCTTTTCTCATAAGCTTCGAGTAAGCCTATTAATTTTGTCACCGATAATTTTTCAATATCTTTAGTTTCTTCAGTAAAGATAGGATCATATTTAGCTGGGGGAGTAATTAGTATTTTTTCTACTACTCTCTTCTCGGTAATATTTTCTCCATATCCTTTTAGTTGATTAACTACTTCTCTTAATCAAGTGTATAATCCTTTACGGTCTCAGATTCTTTCATCTTCTTAGTGTTTGGGGTTTGAGATTGCGTACCTTATCACTTCCTTTGATATTCTTCCTTTAGCCGTATCCCAAAGCTGTTTTAGCTCCACTGATTCTTGGAAATAAAGTCTCATTCTTTCATCTCCTTAGTGTTTGGAGTTTGAGATTGTGTACCTTATCACTTCCTTTGATATTCTTCCTTTAGCGTATCCCAAGCTTCTTTCGATGTTTTAGCTCCACTAATTCTTGGAAATAAAGTCTCCACCATAGCCATTTGCAAGATGTAGAGAGCTACACTATCCTTCTCCACATTCTTGTCTAGTTTTTCTTTGTCTATAGTTGACAAAGAAGATGTGTCTTCAGGATAGTATATCCCTTCTCAACGATCTCCCATAGACCTTGGACATAAAATATGTTTTCATTTTAATGCCCCAGTAATTATAGTTTTCTCCTGAGAAAATTGGGATTGGAATTTGATTGTTATTTGATAAGGACATTTTTGTGGGTATAGAAATGGTAATGGGAAATTTTTATGAGTAGTATGTTTGGTGATATTGCGGAAGCTAGTTTAAGCCCAGTTCAAATCTAATCGGGTTCTGATACCACTGATGTTATTTAGATGGTATTTAGAGGCAGTTCAAATTTAACCAGGTTCTGATACCACTGATGGTCCACTAATGGTATTATTTAGAGGCAGTTCAAATCTAATCGGGCTCTGATACCACTGATGGTCAATGATGGTATTTAGAGCTAATGGTATTATTTAGAGGCAGTTCAAATCTAATCGGGCTCTGAGGCAGTTCAAATCTAATCGGGCTCTGATACCACTGATGGTCAATGATGGTATTTAGAGGTTAAGTATTTTGTGTAGGAAGTATTTTAGTATATGTGAAACTAGGATAGGAAGAAGGACAGATGGTCAATGATGGTATTTAGAGCTAATGGTATGGTATTTAGAGGCAGTTCAAATTTAACCAGGCTCTGATACCACTGATGGTCCACTAATGGTATTATTTAGAGGCAGTTCAAATCTAATCGGGCTCTGATACCACTGATGGTCAATGATGGTATTTAGAGCTAATGGTATTATTTAGAGGCAGTTCAAATCTAATCGGGCTAATATTATTTAGAGGCAGTTCAAATCTAATCGGGCTCTGATACCACTGATGGTCAATGATGATATTTAGAGGTTAAGTATTTTGTGTAGGAAGTATTTTAGTATATGTGAAATTAGGATAGGAAGAAGGATTATATTGAGTAAAGATTTTTTTAAGAAATAGTTGGAAAGAATATTGAAGGAAGAGTGGTAAGGATTTAGGAATGAATTTTCTTTCTTTTGTAGTTCATCATACAAATGCACTCCTTTCTCATATGTATAGGAGCACTAACCAACTTCTAGATTTTTCTTACATATTCCTTTTAATCTAGATTTCTCTATTATCTAGAATTTTCTTTTTCTACCTTATTCTTTTAATTCCTAATATAATCTAGATTATTCTCATATATTATACATCATCATTTTTTAATTCTAGGATATTCTAAAAATTTGCATCACTTCCTAATATCTGGATTAGGTGTCGTTGTGTGTTCAGTAGTGATCGTCAATGGTGGACAACTGGACATGGCTTCGTACCATCGACGAAACCAAGGAGATCATATCCTGTTAAGAGAGTTGGGAATTGGAATGACCACACAGAGTAATTTGTGGAAGCGCATTAATGTTAAACGCGACAAGGGTGGTTGCAGCGGAAGTTGATGTATTGGGGATGATGGGAAGCGACATGGTGGATGCAGTGGTGATGGCTTGAGTGTGGAGATAAAAATATTAAATATGGCGGTTGTTTTTTGTGGAGGCAGTAGTGATGGCTTGAGTGAGAATATATATATATAACAGCTATTTTGCTATGATGATGAATCGCAGAAGGAATGGATCTGTGATTGTGGTTCTGGGAGAAAATAGTCTGCGATAACAGATTCTCGAAGATATTGGTGATCGTGAGGATGGGAAAAAAAAAAAGGATATCGGCGTTAACCTAATGGACTCTGGTTATCATGTAGAGATTGTGTAAAAAGATAATTTATTTATGAGAAGAGCTTATGTGTACTGGGCTGCGGAAGGGCTTATGTGCCCGTGCGTGTGTCTATATATATATATATATATATATATATATATATATATATATGTATATATAGTATTTCTCTCGTGCGTTGCGCGAGTTGTCATATTTATTGTTGGATTTTAATAATAATAATTTGTAATAAATAAAGTTCGTTTATAATATTTTTCTCAAAACATTATATATCTCTAAAGACAAAGATATGAGATAATGTGAATTTAGAAGAAAAATTCAACATTTAAATGTTTAGCAAAATCTTATATTCTTTCATTTCTTAGTTTCATTATATCTAATGTTTATATATCATGTTTCTTTCTACATTCTCTATATGTATCTTTATTTTGTTGAAAAATCATTATTTTCTCTTCATTTCTTAGTTTTACATTGATTTGAGAAATCAATGTATCTTCTCTTCATTTGTTACCTTTATATAGATTATATAATAACTTCTAGTGTAAGATTGATCTTATAAATAAATAAATATATATATATATAATTATATAGTAGCTTACCAAATAAGATATCTTTATATATATAAAAGTAAGACCACTTATGCCACATGTCAAACTCACATTATTTTGACATTAAATATGACTAATTAATAACTTTAAATTTTATGTTATAAAGAAAAAAATACTAAATAATTTAGAAATGTTGACAAATTTATCTAAATAAATATTCTAGGCTTCAATATAGGAATTATTTGCATATTTGAAATTAGTTAAATTAAAAATTTGAAGAAAAAGTATAAATAAATAAATAAGAAAAATTCTAAAGTAAAAATAAGTTTATTGAAAATAATTGTTCAAACTTTCTATTTAAACTTATTAATTAATGAAAAATTGAATTATTCTTTTTTTAACCTGTGTGTTAAAATAAACTATAAAATTAATTTGTGAAATTTTAACTTTCATTTTTTTTTAAATTTAATTGACAATAAAATCTGGGGTTGTTATAGATAATAACAATAAAAATGAAACTAAAAATAATGATTGATGGATTAAAGATATAATAGGCATATCAATATATATTATTTTTAAAATAATAAATAAAAAATTATTTATGAGCTTCTACAAATGCAACATATTTTAACAATTAGATAATTATTTAATCATATTACATTTTATTTAATGTTACAATATTTATTGCACAAATCATAAATTTAATTTTATTATATAAATAATATTTAAAATTTTCTAATTTTACTAAATTTACTTTTTTTTTTGTAAAATCCTGTGTATTACACGAGTCCTGTACTAGTGTGTGTGTGTATATATATATATATATATATATATATATAATTATATAGTAGCTTACCAAGTAAGATTTACTATTTTATTTTATTTTATTGACATGAGATTTTTAGGTGGGAAAATGATATTCTTGTAATTTTTGTCAATTTTCTTACTTTAATATATAGTATATATATATATATATATTTTTTTTTTCATTTTTTTCTTTCTTTCTTTCCTTGCTTGTTCGCTTCCTTCTTCTTTTTCTCTATTTCTCCCTTTATCTGCGATGTTCCTTTTTTTTTTCCTTTTTTTCTCTCTTTCTTCTAAATTTCTTCATATGATTGCTATAAATTTAGGGTTCGTATTTTCTAATACTTTAACAAGTTCTTCTCTTCCCAATGTGTATAAAAATTTAGGGTTTTTATTTTTCTTTAACTTGAAATTATAACAATATACGACAAATTGATGGAACAAACACCATAGTTGATTATTGATTAAGTAATATGAATTTACAAAAATTTTGAGGAAGAAGATGATTAAAAATCTTGTATAGATTTTAAACTCACTCTACAGTACACTAATAACTTTTTTTTTTTTTTTTAGAAAAAAGAAGGATCAACATCACCGATACCTTAAAAGTATACAACTGATACCTTAAGAATATGCAACTAATATTTTTCACTAAATTAGCAACTAATACTCATAAGAGTTCCTTAAGAATACAACTGATAGCTTAAAAACATACAGCTGATACCTCAACTAATACCTTCACTAAATGAACACCTAATACCTTATGAGTATGTAACTAATACCTTAAGGCCCCGTTTGGTTTACGGGTTTTGGCTGGTTTAGAGTTTTTATCCAGCCCAAACCCATGTTTGCTTTAAATGTTTGAAGCCCAGTTTTATAATTGGACCCCCATGTTAATTGAGTTTAAGTTGGCTTGGAGGTTGAATTGTAAGCCCGAAAAAAATGTAAGTTTATAAACCCATGGATTTATATGAATAGTAAAATATCTTGATTTTCCAAAAATGCCCTTACTGTTCACAGATTAAAGTCTATACTACCCCATATTTTCAAGTTATTACTCAAATGCCATTATCTTGTTTGAAATTGGGGATTTGAACTAAACCTTTGCCCTAACCCCAATTTCATCGTCTTCCCCGACGATAGCTTCTCCACCGTACCGATTCTTCTACTCTTCCGGCCAGTCGATCGAGATTGGAGGTGAAACCATACTTCCATCGCTTATATAGTGTGATCCAAAGGTCATCCATGTTCGGATCCCCCTACCCGACCCACGGTGGTCGAAGCTCAATACATTCTCTCCTCCTACGCAGAAACCCTCTGAACCTCACTGAAATCATGAAATTTTTCTACAGATTTTCCGATTCATTCCTCAAACACCCCCAATTCCGATCTTCCATTTTCGGAATTTCTAGATACTCGACCCAATCTCAACCACCAGATTTGTACCTTAGCCTTCAGAGATGTTGCCAACAGAGGGTTTCGCTGATCCCCGTTCTCGACGAATGGCTCGCTCAAGGTCGAGAATTACATCATCACCAGCTCAGACGTTTCATTACAGGCTTCGAGAAAACTCGTCGCTTCAGACCTGCCCTTGAGGTATGCATATATACATATGCATGTATTTCTATTTTTGATGATTTCGGGTTCTGCTTGATTGCTGGTTTTGATGCTTGTATGCAATTTTATATGGAAGAATGGCCTGTGTTTGGCTCTGTTTATGCTTTGCAATTTGCATGTAGTTAAATCAAAGCTTCGATTGAACATAATATTAGGTATATTTAGTGTTGTGAGGGTCAATTGAAATTTAGTTGCAGGAATGATACTTATGAGGATTGATTGGTTATTTTGGAGCATACAATTGTTGATTTAAATTTACATTTGTGCTTTGGTTCTTCTTCCAATTAAACGTACTGCTAGTATATTGTTTTAGGGTTTATTGAATCCAAATCATTTATGGCAGATTTTTGAATGGATGAGTGACAAGAAAAAAATTCCTGATTACTTCGGGAGACATTGCTACTGGGCTAGACCTAATATCGAAGGTACATGGTGTGAAACAAGCAGAGATCTATTTTTGGGAGCCTTGAATCTAGTTTAATAGGTTTGCCAGTTTATGGAGCTCTTCTCAACTGCTATGCTAAATCAAAATCTGTGAAGAAAGCAGAGGTTGCTATGGAAGAGATCAGGAAAATGAACTCTTGCAGGACAAGGGACTACAATATAATGTTGTTTCTTTACTCTAAGATGAGAATGAGTGAGAAGCTAAATTCGTTAGTGAAGGAGATGGAAGATAAGGGCATAGGTTATGATGAGTTCACTTACAAAATCATGGTGAAAGCCAATGCTGGTTCTGATTCGGAGGGGTTTGAGAAGCTTATGATGAAGATGGAGGTGGATCCTCTGGTCAATGTTAGCTTCGATAGTTGGTTGCCGTAGCCAGACAATGTCTGAAAGCGGGAGCTTTTGGAAATGCTTCATCAGTATTGAAGAAAGCCGAAGATCTGATTGAAGACCAGGAAAGAAAATCTGCATATGGGATTTTGATAAGGTTGTATGCTAAGATGCAGAAGAAGGAAGATGTATATCGCCTATGGAATCTGCTTCAAAATTATGGGAAACTGCATGAGAGTTTGTATGCTCAAATGATAACTTCATTGATGAAGTTGGATGACCTTGATGGTGCTAAGAAAATCATGAAGGAATGGGAAGAAAAGAATTCCATCTCTGATGTGCGAATCCTTGAACCATTCATCAGTGCTTACTGCAAGAAAGGTGATGTTGGCGAGGCCGAGTTTATTTTAGATAGACTCGTTGAAACTGGAATAGAGCCGAGTACCAAGACATGGATTCATATGGCATCTGTATACAAAAAAAATGATCAGATGGACAAAGCAATAGAGATGTTAAAGAAGGTGAAGGAGATGGAACAGAAGAATCTTGATTCTATTTGACAAGTGTGGCTGTTTTTCAGTTGTTTTCAAGAACAGAGTCGAAAGATACACAAGCAATGATCCAAAGCTTGTAGCTCTTCAAAGTGGGAACATAACTTGCAATACGAGCAATAAATGATTATGATAACCACTCTCTTTTACCTCCGTTTCATCTGGAAGCAATATATTCACACATATAGCCACCCTTCGTTCTGGGAGCTCAATGGTTCCAAGCAATGTAGAGCCAAGGCCAGAAGCACTCGAAATTTCAGAAGGGCATTGAGGGTTTCGTTCAAGAGATTTCGAATTCTTTTGTTTGTCTCATTGCAACTCTGAGATTTGTAGTTATTCATTTGCAGTGTAGGTAACATTAGCAACTCAATCAATAACCCCTTTTTGAAGAAATCTAAGTTAGACCACATTGATTTGTGGATTTTAACACTAGCATGAATTTTTGGGTACCAATAAATAGAAAACTCAGGTGTGTATTATTTATGGTTTGATCCCTAACGAAGGTGAATCTTTGAATTTGAGCATTGCTTTAATTTTTGAGTCCTTCTTCTCGGTATTAAATCAAAAAATTAGAGTTGTAAAGCACCGTGAAATAAGTGAAAAAAGATTAATGTGAATTTTATTCAATAGCTTTTTTGTTTGCATAGGAAGGGTAAAAGAGTCAAACAATATATTATCAATATTAACCAATAAAGCAAACATCAATTAATATTGGAAACCCCATTTGAAAATACATAATACTCTAAACCAAACAACATATTAATCTCAAACTCATCCTTAAACCAAACAAACAAATAACTTTTCAAAAAGTCAAAGTGAACAGTAAAATAATCCCAAATCAAACAATCCTAACAAACCCATCCGAAGAACCAAACGAGCCCTAAGAGTATACAACTGATATCTTAAGAGTATACAACTAATACCTTCACTGAACGAGCAATTAATATATTTAAAAATTTATGTAACCAATACACTACATGTATTATAAGTTTACTTATAGGTATTAGTAATTATGTTAAAGTTATTTTAATTTTATTCTATTATTGTAATCCCATAACTATTAAGTTTTGTGATCAAGCTTAGTGGTGCCCGGTTTAACCGAACCGCCGGTTCCGGTTCCGAACCGGCGGTTCGAAAAACCGTGGAGGGTCAAACCGGAACCGAACCGTGGGAATTTCGGTTTCGGTTCCAGTTTGTAAACCGCCGGTTTCGGTTCCGGTTTGTAAACCGCCGGTTCCGGTTTGAACCGCCGGTTTGGTCGGTTTGTTTTTTTTTTTTTTTTTTTTAAATTTTTTTAAAAAATTATATTTGCATATAAATATTACAATTATATGTTATATATTACAAAGTAACAATGTTTTTTGAGTAAATAATTTGATATAAATTAAAAAATAGAACTTACATTTACAAGTTACAACAATACTACATTACAACTTATAAATTATAATTTCAAAAATTAGAAATTACAATTTAAATATAACCAATACAAACCATAAACCTAAAAAAATTACAACTTATAATACAAATTAATAATAATAATAATCAATACAACTTAAAATTAAAGAGTAAAATAACATAAATACATAATATTATTTATATAAAAATATAAATTAAAAAAAAATAGAAAAACCGGCGGTTCGAACCGCCGGTTTACGGTTTGAAGAAATTTCGAACCGAAACCGAACCGTCGAACCACGGTTCACGGTTTCGGTTTGGAACCGAAACCGGGTCAACGGTTTTCCAAACCGTTGATCCCGGTTCGGTTCCGGTTTTCCGAACCGGATGGGCACCACTAATCAAGCTTATCAAGTTTTATACCTTTTAATATAAATCATTACTGTTTTTAGCTTTTAGCTTTAATACCATAAAGGTAACAATGTGATACTTTAAACGTGTATATGCAATACCTCATAATGTACATATGTATGTAATACTAATTAAATAGGTAAATATGTGATACTTTAAAAGTATTTATGTAATATGCTGATGGTAAAAATATAATACCTTAAATGTATGTATGAAAGATATTCAGCCACTCCTCGGACTAAATGGAACTATACGGAGAACATGCAACCACATTAATTAATTAGTTGGTTCTGTATACCTACATGCCTTGAGAAAAATTTATGCAATAATACCTAAAAGTAAATATGTGATACTTTAATAGTATAAATCTAATACTTTCGCAAAATACACTATATATAATCAGGTGGTGCGCGACATACACCAACTATGGTGTGACTGTACGTGGGAGCGGCCCACACATCGGGTTGGGTTCCGTGCCCAAATTACACATAAGTTTTTGCCTTTATTTACACCTATCACAAGTATGTATTCAAGTTACAATAGAATACAGAAGTTTGATGTACTCGATGTGGGATAGAAATACAAAGAGAAACATACAAACTATTTTACAAAACGCATATTACCAATATTAAGTTTGTGTAATTCAATTTTATTTTTATTGGATCCCAATAATTTTATTTGTGAACATCAAGTCATTCCATTGTTATTTATATTAACCTTTATTTCATATACCTAGTGACTTTAGTCATAAAATTTTATCATAAAGGAAAAATATCTAGGATTCAATTTTTTACAGGTGAAAATATATCAACCTAACTTCAAAAAAATTGAAATTACACAAATACAGAAATTAGTATTTACCCACAAAGATTCTAAAACTAATTGAGTAGAGCTTAAAATTATCAAATGTTTTGCATAGATCAAATTTCTCTACTAGCTACTAGACTATGTACAATCATGTGATAAAAAATAGAAATAAAGCAGAATTGGCGGAAAGGAAATTGAAGAATAGATGAAAAGAAAAGGGCTCATTCCATGCTACAGGTTATGGTAATACCATAACCAGTCCGAATGGTGACACGTGGAATGCCTTTTGTCCTTACTTTCTTGTAAATATTATTTTATTCATGTAAGCAATAAAGTATTTTTTTTTAGAATTGAACATTATATGAGTAAATGACCGTGGTTATTCTCCCACCTAACTACTCTTCCAGAATTCTTTCATCCAAATAATAAAAGAAAATAAAAATTATAGGGTGGGTGTAGTGTAATAAATTTTTTTCACCCAAATAGTAAAAGAAAATGAAATTTTTATGTTAGGTGTAATGTAATAAATGAAAGTAAATAAAAATTATCTCCACCATTGTTACCCAAACAGTAAAGGTGAATACTCTCCACCATTGTTGTAATGAAAAGAAAATGAAAGTCTATCTCCTACAAATGTAGATTAGGTTCGTCGGACTCAGTCGGACATCGGCGGTTCTTGGAGCTTGTTGGATATTCGTTGAAAACTTCCACTCAGGTCTCTTTCTATACTTAAATTTTTTGTTGCATATTATGATGTGTAATATCATGAGCTAGTAACTATCATTCTATTAACTTTGTATAGATTTTAAATAAATGCAAACTAGATCTAGAATTAATATTGAAAACTTTTATGCATTTTTTATAATATTATATTTGATTTTATCTTTGAGCAGATTAGATTGTTTGAAATAATGTATTTGTATTTTACAATAGCAATGAGAAACATGCAGAATTATGTTTAGATGTTTTGTTGGAAAAAATGAATTCTCTATTTTATTATAGATGTCATCTCAGTATTGTTCTATTGAGTAGTGGAAAACATTTTATATGATAATGTCGTTTATTTTTTTAAATGACCTTTTTTTAGTTTAGTTGTTGTTGAACTAATTTATGAATAAACTTTTAATATTTAGTATAATATTTAGGCACTATTTTTTACAAATGGAATATAACTTAGCACAATCATCGTTTGATATCGATGGGGACAATGAAGAACGAGTTGAAGTTGGTGATATGTATGAGGAGCCCGAGTGTGACATTGAAGATAATCAGGTACAACCCTCTTCTTTTATGGATGAATTGGAGAGTAAATTGACAGAGGGTACAATAATGAGTAGCATTGAAGATGCATACTTAATTTATTGTCAATATGCACTTGTTAAAGGTTTTAGTGTTAGAAAGGGGGATCAACGTTGCTTTCCTCGCACTAGTGAACACTCAAAAATTAGAAAAGTTGTGTTTAATAAACACAATCATCAAGTAAAGTGTACTTGCCATCACTTTGAGACAGTGGGGATATTGTGCAGACATGCTTTGAGAGTTTTTAATTATATGAATGTAACTGTTTTGCCTGAGTCTTGTATTAAGCAAAGGTGGTTGAAAAATGTTCGACCAAGAATCAACAATGAGGTTGAAGAAAGTGGCAACGGTGGTTACCGTAGATCTGGTTATGAATCTGACTTGATATTTGTTAATCAGACAATGAGGACTTCATATGATTTGGCTCATCTATGCAAATCACATCAAGAGTCAAGATTTAAGTTAACCGAAATGCTTGATGGTGCAAGAGAACAACTCTCAGATCTTGTCAAGAGTTTGAGTGTAGATGATTGTTGCATTGAGGGGTCTATTGACAAAGACAATGATCGAACTATTGAAATGCATTTACGTAATCCACTCACGGCTAAAGAAAAAGGCTTGACAAATGCTCGCATAACACGACATTGGGATGATCATGGAAAAAAGAAAGTAGGAAAAGGAAAGAGTAAGGTTGATACCTCAAGTAAGTTCTCATTTCTAAATAACTATATTTTTATACTTAGTGATCATATATTATGCAACTAAATGTGCTATTGTGGATTAAACTTTAGGTGCAAGAGGGTCTAAAAGAAAGCCACAAAGCTCACGAGAAGGTACAAACTCACAATCATCAAATTATGTACCATCACAACAACATCCTTCATATCCACCTCCGCAACACCCTACTTGTCCACCACAACAACATCCAACAATTTCACCATTACAATATCCATTTGTACCTCATTTTCAATCTCAGTTTGATGCTAACCAATCATATTGGCCATTTTCTAATCAAGAGGTAAAAAATACTATTTGTTGAATTTATTTATATTTCATTATTTAAATTTTTTATTTCTTCTTACATTCATATTGCAGGGAAGTAGTGGAAATATCTATTCCAATGGTCAAACGAATATATTTGGTTATCTATTTGGTACTCCAAACTCATCACAGGTATAGTCAAAGTTTTACGAACAATTAAAGTTGAGATGAATATAAGTCTAATAATTATTTTGTATTTCTTCTAATAGGGGCGTTCCGACAACAATTGAAGACTTGTTCAAAAGTTTGAAATGTTTAAGTGTAACCCGAGATAATTTTCTTTGAAATTCTACGACTTTCTTATTTATGTTGTTATGAAAGAATGAGAATTGATGTTGTTAGATGATTTCATGGATTGTGATTTGGCCTTAAAATATTTATTCGTATGAATTTATTCATCATTTACCTACGCATTTGAATGTTCTGTTTTGAACTTTAATAAAAATGTTTAGAAATTCCATGCTTTAATTTTTATTTAATTTTCTGTGATTTCCAAACGAAAATTGAAGTAATATATTAAAACATTTCTCAAAAAAGTACTTTATTGCTTTAGTTTTGTACCATATTTGTTAACCATGGTTTGTATCAAATGGAATAGTTTTACATGAATAAAATAATATTTACAAAAAAGTAAGGACAAAAGGCATTCCACGTGTCACCATTCGGACTGGTTATGGTATTACCATAACCTGTAGCATGGAATGAGCCAAAGAAAAGAGAAGAAAAGGATGGTTGATGGGTCCCAAAAGTGCATAGAAAACACTGAAAAAGAGCAGAAAGTACGAGCAAGAAAGAGCTTTTTGACTTGTTACAGAGTGTGTCTCTGTGTTTTCATTATCATTCATGATTAACACTCCCACCCGGCTTCCCCACACCCCAACCTAGCTAATGACAGTTCGTTTTTCATTAAAAAAAAAAATTAAAATAAAATAAAAAAGGAAAAGCTAATGACAGTTCACTTACACTCCACACCCCCAAAAAAGTAGCACCCCGTCTCCAAAACCGCTACCACGCTACCCCACCACCCCCCACTCCCCAATTATCAAATTTCCTATTATTATAAAATTTCAGTCCTCCATGTTTTGAAAATTACAATTTTTGTCATATATATAATATATTGAAATTTGCAATTTAAGTAATGCATATATTAAATTTTGCCTTGCCGCTATTAAAAATAAAAAAAATTAGTTATATATTGAAAATTGCAATTTAGTAATGCGCGCGCATATATATATAAAATTTTTATCCTTCATATACTAAAAATTACTAATTGACACCCTCCCGCAATTAAAGGACCAATTTTGCAAAATTTTGCCATTATATATACAGCACCACCAGCGGTTGCATTGCACCTCCACACACATAAAACAGACAGATTTGATATATAAGAAAATCGAGAAAAAAACAATGGCTGAAGAGAAAATAAGAGAATCAGTGGGAGCTGAAGATGAGTTGCTGGCTGTTACCAATGTTCCAGAAGCTGAAGAAGCCTCCACCATTGATGAACACGAAAAGGACTCATTCTCAGTCCCAGAAGCTGAGACCTTGCTCAATCCCAAACCTGAAGAACTAAAACCCACTCCTTCGCCGCAGCCGCCGCCGCCGGAGAAAGCCGCCACCGCCGGAGATTCCCATCTCCCCGAAATCGAGAAGAAAGCCCTGCAAGAACTGAAGCACCTCATCCAAGAAGCCCTCACCAACCACGACTTCGCCATTGATGACAAAACTCCTCCACCAACACAAGAAGATCAGAAACCTGTACATGAAACTGAGAACACTCAACTCGAAGATCACGACGGCGCGAAAACACTGGAGGCCATTGAAGAAACCATCGTTGCTTCCAACAAACCCTCGCAAGAAGATCACGGCCAGGAAGTGTTCATCTGGGGCGTGAAGCTTCTGGAAGACGAGAGGAGCGATGTGGTTCTCTTGAAGTTCTTGCAAGCCCGGGATTTCAAGGTGAAAGATGCTTTCGCCATGATCAAGAACACCATCAAGTGGAGAAAAGAATTTGGGATCGATCAGCTTGTTGAGGAAGATCTAGGGTTTGGTGAACTGGATAGAGCGGTGTTCATGCATGGATGTAGCAAAGAAGGCCACCCAGTTTGCTACAATGTGTATGGGGAGTTTCGAAACAAAGAGCTTTATCAGAAGATGTTTTCTGATGAGGAGAAAAGGCAGAGATTCTTGAGATGGAGAGTTCAGTTTCTTGAGAAAAGCATCAGGAAATTGGATTTTAGCTATGGTGGAATTTCCACCATTGTTCATGTTAATGATCTCAAGAATTCTCCAGGCCCTAATAGATGGGAGCTGAGGCAGGCAACTAATCACGCACTTCAATTGTTTCAAGATAATTATCCTGAATTTGTTGCCAAACAGGTAATTAATTAATTAATTTCTATTTATTGAATCAATCTTTGAATTTTTTTTTAATTTTTTTAATTTTTTGGTTAGGTATTTATTAATGTTCCATGGTGGTATCTGGCTTTGAGCAAAATGATTAGCCCTTTTCTAACTCAGAGGACCAAGAGCAAGTTTGTTGTTTCCAAATCTACAGAGACCCTTTTCAAGTTAGTATAAATACTGCATAAATATTTAATTTACTGAAAATTTAAGGGAAAAAAAAATGTTTTTGGTATTAAAATGTATATTGGTTTGAACTTGTGGAAATAGGTATATATCAGCAGAGCAAATTCCAACACAGTATGGTGGATTAAGTAAGGATGGAGATTTTGGAGCAGCTGATAGCATTACTGAAATAATTGTGAAACCTTCAGCCAAGCACATTGTGGAATTTCCTGTCTCTCAGGTGACTTCTTTTAAATTCATAAATATTTTTTTCCATTTAACAATATTTGAAGTATACTTTTTCTCAGGCCACATCTAGTCAAACTACATGTTGACTAATTATTTTTTCTTACAAGTTACAACATATTTTGACTGATTTTATGTTGTGAAGAAAAGCTGTTGTTTGGATTCTCTGCAAATATTACTACAGTTTTGTTGCTTTGTTCAATCCTGTGACCTGCTTTGCTTTTCTGTTTCTTGTAGCTGTTGTCTTGTCCTATTAATAGGTTCTTACACATTCTTTTTCTAACTGGGTGACAATGATCTATGCGTAACATGTTTTAACTTTTACAACACTTTAAATTTTTTTCTACTTTTTCCAAATCGATACATGTCGCATAGTTTCATTAGTATTAATCCACAGTCGTTTGAGGGTAGCATGGAATTAACCTATCTAATCGTATCTTATATTATAAAATATACTAAATTTGCTATCCTATTACGAAAAATAATAAGTTTTCTACTTCAACACCACCCTTGTCGTCACAAGTAAAACATTGGGACGAATTGATGTGTCATGTATGAAACGAGTCGTTTCACACATGCACAACACAAGATTGGAACTTGGCTAGTCTTTGATAATTTAATCTTTACAAAGCCATTTATGATTTTATATATGTATGCAGGGATGCATAGTGAGTTGGGAGACAAGAGTGGTGGGATGGGAAGTGAGGTATGGTGTTGAATTTGTTCCAAGTGCAGAAGAGGCTTACACTATCATAATACAGAAAATGAGAAGAATTGGATCAAATGAAGAGCAAGTGATGTGTGGGAGCTTTAAAGCTGGTGAGAGTGGAAAGCTTATTATTGCTATTCACAATCTCTCTTCAAAGAAGAAAAAGCTGCTCTATCGCTTCAAAACAAAGCTCTCCAATTGATTCGCATATTTATTTGTTTTTTTGTTTAAAGCCAAATGTTGAACAAATTTCACTAGTAATTAAATGCACCCAGTTTTTTTTTCTTTTCTTTTCTTTGCGTGTGTTTGTGTTTCCAAGAGTTATATATTTTGATATATTGAAAATATTACTATGAATTTCTTTTTGCAAATGCACAAATAATTTGCAGGGGTCTACTTGTTATATTACTTTTGCAAATGCACAAATAAACAAAGTATTTGTAACTTATCTACAAAGTAGTAATATATGTGAAAAAAAAGATTCATACATCATGTATATATATATATATAGTAATAATTGCTGTTTTAGTAAGAGTGTAGATGTCAATGTCACACTATCACTACTACTAATTTTGATACATCAATTAATAGTGCTACTTTTTTCAAGCGTATATTAAGATCTATTATTAAAAGATTATTATTTAAGATTAAAATTGTAATTTTATATGTTTCTTATATTGAATTGTCTAATAGATCATTATTAAAAATTACTATTTAAGGTGATAACTATAATTTGCATAAAAAAATGATTCCCAACTCAACAAAAGTCGACCTTGACTTGGAAAAATAGAAGCAGGAAGATTAGGGATGTAAACGAGCCGAGCCGAACAGTATCGGGCTCGAGTTCGGCTCGTTTGATATAAGCTCGGGCTCGAGCTCGATTCGAGCTTTGAAAATCGAGCTCGAGCTCGGCTTGAAATCAAAAGATTGAGCTCGATATGGGCTCGAGTTCGGCTCGTCAAAAGCTCGATAACAAGGCTCGTCAAAAGCTCGATAACAAGGCTAGGCTCGTCAAAAGCTCGATAACAAGGCTCGTTAAAAGCTCGAAATGGGCTCGAATACAGGCTCGTCAAAAGTTCGAAATTGGCTCGAATATAGGCTCGATAAAGGCTCGAAAAAATTAGAAATTTCATCAAATTTTATATTTTATTTTTTTGTGATATTAATTGAGTTTATTGTAAATTTCTAAAACTATAACTTTTGTGTAATAAATATATATGGTATATAATAATCTAACTTTGTTGACAAATATTTTCAATGATATATGACAGAAATTAGTAATTGGTATGTATATAATAAAACAAACATATACGTATCAATTAAATATTGTATCTTTTGAACTCTTTTTTTCGAATACACATATAAGTTTATTATGATTTGTTTTTCAAATCAATTAGTTATTCAATAATCAAAATCTAATTTACAAGCTATCTTTTTCAAAATCAATATTATTGATCATAATATAATAATTATATAATTAATATATATACACACACATATAAATGTAGAGTATATCATATATAATATATTGATATATACCTATTTGAGTTTGCAAATATATGAATAATTAAATGAATAAACTATATGAAATTATTGCAATACACGTTCACATTAAATTTTTTCTAATTATATTTCATATAAATACATGATATTTTGGTATATACATACATTATTCTTATATAAAGATTTTGAATTTTGATACATATGTAGATTTGCACATGTTTATAGTTTGATATCTTTCTATAACTAAGTGACCAAGTCCGATCTATTTTCAAAGTTTAAGCATGTTGAATTCGATTATGTTGATGTATGAATTTTCTATATTTTTTTCATATTGAAAATTAAATATTATTTGTTAAGGGTTTATTTATTTTGATTATTGATTTTTTTTTAGATAGTAGATGAGGTTTGAGGTTTCCACTCTCGAAAAGCCACTTTTGAAGTATGGTGATAATGATTATATCAAAATTACAACACTTTTTGTATAGACTATTTTTACTTATTTTTACACCTTTTTAAATTAAACTGCAGAATTTAAGATAATCGATCTATATATTTTTTCAAAAAACTTTTGTAAATTGAGAAATTCTAACTTTAAGGCATTTGGAAAAATAAATTATATAGTTTTTTTTAATGGTATGTTGAAATTAGATTTTTTTAATGGTATTTTGAAATTAGAAATAAATTATATTATTAAGCATATATTTGTATACTTATAACTTATTTTCAAGACCAAAATGCTAAATTATTATGTTGATGATGAGATTATACATTTATACTTGAAACATCAATATAATTATATGAAACATCAATATAATTTATATGAAACATCAATATAATTATATCTTTTATATTAAGATAATATATCATTGGTAAATTGTATCATTAATTTCAAAAATTTTCAGATGGCATGGCAAGCAATATATTAGAAATAAGTAAATTATATTTAATTTAGTTATTAATATGTTTATATTTTATTTATATTTTAAAATGTAATAGATAAAAGAAAAGTTTAACAAGTAAATTAACAAGATTATAAATTGGTCTTGTGGTAGTATAACTTATTTATATGATGGAGGTTTTGTGTTCAAGTCCTATCCATAACATTTTGGATTGGTTAAAGATTTTCTTTTGATTACTAATTATCTATATTTCAAAAACTTATAAAATTCATAATCATATTTAAATAAAATATATAAACGAACAGGCTCACGAACTATAAACGAGCCTATTCACGAGCCTGGCTCGCGAACATGTTCGTTTAGGGGGCTCACGAGTCTGGCTCACGAACATGTTCGTTTAGGGGTTCGCGAGCGTTTAGGGGTTCACGAGCCTGGCTCGCGAACCCCTAATGAGCCGAGCTCGAACGAATATTTATCGAGCCGAGCCACGAACTGTTCGCGAACGGCTCGGCTCGTTTACATCCCTAAGGAAGATGTGAAATTTGAGTGGGTCTTTTCTTCCGACACAAATAAATATGAGACAAAATCAAATCATTTTCTTACACGGGACGCCACCACTTCACACAAATACACCTTCTTCCCATCTCACGGCCACCATGGGATGCCATAACTCCAATGTCCAATTTTTAAGGTGAGATCCTCACTCGCTCGTTTTCTCACCCCATCCCTATGTTTCAAATAAAGTGCGAAAATATGCTGCTTATGTAGCATATGCTGCAAATTGAGGGACTAGCGTGATTTATTAATTGAATATTTTTCCTATTAATGTGTCTACAGAATTTGATTAATTGAATATTTTTTCTTCTTTTAATGTTTCTTTTTATTCTGGGCTATAAGAGGATTGATTTTGAAAATTTGTTGATGTTTGATTAAGAATTTATCTTCTTTGTTACTCGAATATGGGGAAGAGGATAAAAGAGAAGTAAACACAAATACACACTCAATGACTCTCTCACTCTAAGGAATCCACCAAAATGATTAGAAGAAAACAAGTCAAAAGACTTGGAATATAGTTTATTAAGTAATTCACGGGAAAATTGCAAATTTATGGGACACTAATTTTTCGACCCCGACATTGAGATACTAACTTTTCAAATTGGGCGATTTTAGGATAAAAACCAGAAATCACGAAATTGCGGTTCAATTGCATGAGATCATTTGGGTTTTTTTTTTCCTGATAATTTAACCTAATATTTATGTGAGTTGACTTGAAATTAGTGTAATATATCATAGATTACAATTAATCATATATATTTAAATATTGTAAATGGAACTCCGTCTGTTGATCTTACAAGATCGTCTCAATAGCAAAATAATTATAAACGTAGGAATTTGATTTAGTCTAATCTAAACTCCTGAATTTATTTTAAATTGATTTCTTAATCAATTAAACTAAATCTTAATTCGTATAAAATAAACCCTAAGACTATGGTAAATTTATAAAAAGATTTGATGTATTGCAAACTATTTTCTCAAATATGATTTGATATATATGGTAAAACTTGTCTAACTCAATTGTGCAAAAATCATAACTCTTACTTAATTGGGTCGGACTTGATCCGACCCGGATTCACATTTTTTTTTTGCCTTGACCTTTATGTTATTTAGTCATACTTTTATATTACATTATTCATGCATTTATGTTATATTAGTCATATCTTTATGTCCAAATTTCATAACCTTAGTGCAATACTTTAACTTAAAAAAAATCGCCGACCTTTACTATGTTAGTCATACATTTATATTGTATTAGTCATATCTTTATGTATAAATATCATATCTTTATGAAATACTTTAACTCAAAAAAAAAAAACCTAATTTTGGCACAAATTGTACATGTTTACCATCATGTGATATTACTCATATTGTTATGTTATGTTATGTTATGTTATTTATACATTTATATCAACATAATCATACCTTTATGTAATTAATATATAAATGTACAACTAACATAACTAAAATATATGACTAATATAACTAAAATGTATGAAAGATATTAATAGCTGTCTAAAAATATGTTAAAATATAGTTAAAAATCTAAAAGGTATGACTAACATAACATAAATGTACACCATTTGAGAGCGAATTTAGACGAATTTGTGCGCGACCTGATGGGGCGTGTGGGCTCGTGAGGCGTGTGGTAGACCGAGTGCACGGTTTCAGATTCGTACAACATGTGTGTATAAGTTTTTGTGTAGTATTAATTAGAACTCCCAACACCAGTTCAAGTTAATATAATATTTTCTGAAGTAGAAAGACATGGCAGCTCATGTAAAAATTGGATTTGGATACTGGCGATCGGTTGAACTAAAAAACCCTTGGAATTTTTTTGCCTTGTTTTCATTTAATTTTTTTTTTTAATGTATTTTATTATTGATACATTATATTATAATCAGCGGCGTATCTACATGGTGCATTGGGGTATAGTTGTACCCCCAAATTTCTTAAAAAATAGTAGATATAATATACTATTAACAAATTAATCATTTTTGTGATGTGGCTCAACTGATTTTATCTCTATTTTTGAGACTCGGGTTCAAATCTTCGTGGCCACGTGTGTAATATTTATTTATTTCTTTTAGTTGTGTTATAACTTTTTGCAACAAATTTTTTTATTATTTTTCGCACTCCCAATTTCTAAATTTTGAATCTGCCACTGATTATAATAAACACCTATATAATTATAAGAAATTAACTTGATGTAATAAATATAGTCATATATACATGTTTTTTAAAAGAGAGAGAAAGAGAAAACAAGACAAAAAATATAGAACACTTTAGCTCTTAGACCAGCAGAGGATCCAAATCGGTAAAAATTGAGTTCGAATGATGGAGAATTATTAGGATGAGTTGCACGTCTCATGCCTGTATACTGTATAATTATATTTGGTCCCATCAACAAAATAATGAACTATGAGTCTATCACTATTCTATAGTTAGGATACACTTGATCGCAACAAATTCTGCACCCCGACCATAATTATTACCACCAATCAAGGCTTTTCCACCTTTTTTTTCAAAGTTATTAATTGAATATCCCTACCGTCCTTTTTCTAGAGTTCTGTGGAGGTAAATCATGCGACTCAATTAATTATAGATATGATATTCAAATTAGCAGACAAAAAAATCTAATTTCAAATTATTGTACTCTGTAGAAATCAAACACAGCCAATGGCTTAATCTAACAAGGTTGAGAGTTGAATCACATCACTTAACTTTTATGCCACTTAAACTATGCCAAGATGAATTTTATATTATTGACAATTGGTGTGAACTTACCACTACTAGCACTGCAACAAAAAAGCTCATTAACGACAATAAAATGTTGTCATAAAAATATTAAAATTGTCGTAAAAAATATTTTTTACAACAATATATCGTCGCTAAATTTTTGTATCAAAAGCTTTTTCGCAAATAATTTTTTTGCGACAATATTGTTGTCGCAAATATATTAAAGACCAATGTTGTTGCAATTGGACTTTTTTCACTTTATTTTTTAATTGTGCTCATACGACAACAAGTTGTTGCAATTTGATTTTTTTAATTATTTTTTAATTTCTTTTTTGTGACAATTTGCTGTCGCAATAAGAGTTTGTTAATTTTTTTTTTAAATTGTGCTTTGCAAGTTGTCGGAATTCGTTTTTTTCAATTATTTCTTATTACTTTTTGCAACAATTTATTGTCGCAATAAGATTTTTTTGATTATTTTTTTGTCACAACTTATTTTCGCATTTTAGTTTCCAGATTCCATAATTATAAATTTATTACCTGATTAATAGAACTACTCATAAAATACTAAGCAATAAAGTATAAACAAAGCTGAAATTAAAAATGTCATAAAATTCATGTAGACAAACAAGTACCCACTACATAGTCAAATATGTGAAAATATCAGAAACGAAATTTGCTCTTTCATCATGTCTCACTATATATCTCTTGAGGCATCTCCCTTTAATAAGAATGTGATGTGATAGTGTCGGCCTTATTCCGGACTTGTATCCCCTACGCTTGCCCAATTTACGCTCCATAATAGGCCATTGCCCAAATTTCGTATATCAAAATTTTGCCCAACCAGTAGCAGCTTGGTTGTATTGTGTTTGTTGTGTTTCTCTCTCTTCCTCCAATTCATTCTACACATCCAAAAGTAAACAAAAAAATAAAATAAAATAAAATCAATGTTACAATTTGATTGATTCATTATAACATAACTATAATGTTTTCCACAAGCTTCAAACCATGTAAGGTCAGAAGGATATTAACTTGCACCACAACAGACATCCCATAAAACAGAGTGAGATTCTCAAATGCAAATATCATCTTATATGCAAGATTTGACAATTCAAAACCTTCTAACATTCACTAAGCAAAAATCTGTGAAATTCCAGCTAAACACTTCATAAAAAATCAACTAAAATCTTATAGCAGCTCCAAAAAATTAAATAAACTCAGAGTCTACTTGAGAAACTACTCGACCAGTTGACATGTATAATTGCCACATTTTTAACTTGTATGTCTAGCAATATATAAATCATATGACCAAAAAATAAATGTTTGCTTGACCTAATGTAAACTTAGTAGTTATTCATCGTCGGTGGAAATTTCTCTCATTCCCTCTTCATGTATATGAAAATTGTCATCAGTAAACTCGACTTATTCCTCTTCAATATACTCATCCAAAGTTTCATCTTCCTCATCATTAAGGAAATCCTCATCTACAACAAAGTTAATAGAACTTCAGACATCAGCTTTACTTGCATAGCATTTGATCACCACCTTGAAATTCTTTAGATCTAAGTTGTATTCATGGTTTCACGGTAGATAAACACAAGTCATAAAAGTTTTTAGGATATTTCTGTTTAGATTTTGATGAGATAAAACAGTATTGTAATAGGATTTTGGAGTACCCCATTTTCCCATACTGTTTATGTGGAAACTTAGTTTATTTTTCGAGTCTTAAAAATCTAACTTGAAAAATAGAGTATCTCGAAAATCAGTAAAAGAAGGTTACTGGTAGCAGTCAGATTCAACAAAGAAATCTCTATCGGATTTTGCATACAACATTCAGAAGATTCAACAAGCAGCAAGTAAGAAAACTAAGGCGAACATAAAGTTCTCTGCAGACTCAAAACAGAAAGCTAGCGCAAGATAGAAAGCTGGCGCAAAACAAAAGGATGGCGCAACACTTCAAAACAGGAAGCAGAAAGACAACACACAACCATGATATACGAGGAAGATCACTGCTATACGAGAATACATCTCGCTGACACGTGGGCTGATAATCTACAACAACCCTAAAGCCGAGAACAGTCACATTTAATGATCTGCAGAATATGACAAAGAGTTCGTCCTTAGTTTTTCAAGGACATTGAATGTAAGATCAAAGACAATCAAAGGAATTCAAATTCAAATGAAGTGTGCCTCTCTTCTGTAGTGCCCCGGAACAAAACGTGCATAATTGATTAATTAAATATTTGAACCCTGACTTAATAATTATGTGCGTATATTTTGACTGTTTAATTTAGTACGTGCGTTTCAGAAACATGGTTAACGCCGGTTTTAGTTTTAGATGGGTATATTTTTCGTGACATGGAACCTAGAATACGATTTTACCAAGAGATTCGTATCGGAAATACGAGAAAATAGAAACAAACTAGAGGTTAATCGGAGACCCGTAGTTCAACTGACGAAGGAAAGGGTAAAATTTTGATAAAAGGTAAAAAAAAATAATATTTTAATGAAAGGTAAATTGAGATATTTTTGGTAAATAGTAACTTTTCAACGGTAAAAATGTAAATTCCAAAATCTATAAATAGGAGCTCATAATTTTCAAAACTTATACGTTTTCAAAGCCGACGACCCGAGCGACGCTCGCGATGCGAACACGTAAGTTCTCTTTCTTTTCTTTTTCTTTACGTTTTTATTTTCCGCCGCCGCCGGAGCGCCGCTGCCGTCGCCGCTGCCGGAAAAGTCGTCGGAGCCGCCGCCGCCGGTGGTGGTTGCTGGTGGTGGTGGCTGGTGCTATTGGGCGCACCGGGAGGCGCCGAGCAACGGGCGACGGGAGCTGCAAGCGCGCGACGGGCGACGGGGATCCAGCGCGCACGAGCGACGGGAGCAGCAAGCGCGCGCGGGCGCGGGCGACGGGGATCCTGTGCGCGCGCCGGGTGCCGTCGTGCACGCCGAGCGCGCACCGTCGAGTATTTTCACACGTTGAACCGAGTCTTTGTGTACGTCGGGTCGAACGGTAGTCGGGGCCCGGTCAAAGTCAACCCTTTGACCGAAATTACCAAAATACCCTTCGATATTAAAACGCTCCGTTCGAGCTCGTTTCAACTCCGATCGAGCTCATTCTTTTTCCGTAGCGACCCTAATCCTTTCCTCTATCATATCAGTTGCTGAACTGATCTTTTCTCCCTTGTCTCTTCAACCTCAATCTCTCGATCTATCGATCCGTCTCGTCTCTATCGAACGATTCTTCTCTACGGCTATCTTTATACATTTTAAATATAAGTTTTAAGCGTATTAATGATGTAAGAAATATTGTAAATTTGTGTAGGCCATCCATTGGGTTGGTATCAGTTGGAGTGGGAATCAAGATACCAAGTCTTTGATACTAGCGACTCACGTGGTAACCACCGAACAAGGTGGGGGTAACCTCTAAACCCTTATATGATTACAGTTTTCCCTAATTCTGTGTTATTGTTGAACTTATTGTGCTTATGTGTTGTAGGGGATAATTGTTAAACCATAAATGCTGTGTTCATATGCTTTTAGTTAGTGTGTCCTTTGGGTTGTGTGTCTGTGGGAGAGTGCTGGTCTTTGTGTCCATCGGATACCTGAGCTTCTGTAGGGTCGGGTGATGTCTGTACCTGAGATTCTGTAGGGTCGGGTGATACCCGTACCTGAGATTCTGTACCTGAGGTTATGTAGGGTCGGGTGATACCCGTACCTGAGATTCTGTAGGGTATCCTTTGGATTTCGTGTCCACTAGTGAGTTATGGGCTTGTGCCCATTGGGCTGCGAGTCCTTTTGGTGAGTCGTGAGCTGGGTGGCATTAAAGAACCGAATTATGTGTTGTGCGTTATATATGTTTGATTTGTGTACCTGCTTAAACTAAGAAAGTATTTCACCACGAGTGTATTCAACGCACTCACCCCCCACCTGTACTCACACTACAGGAGATGAAGAAATTCAGGATGCGTGAAGAGAGGGGTGCCTTATCAGCTGTGTCTTATTCCCGTTTTGTCTTTTAAAATCTTTGTTAGTCGTTTGTAAAATTAAACTGTTCTTCTTCTTTGTAAAGGATCCTGATGTTTTTCCTTTGCTATGTAAAATGGTTTTATTTCGACTAGACGCCGAGGATTTGTATTTATAAAATCGTCTGTTCTTCTTTCCCAAAGATTTCTATTTTATTTCATGCACGTCTTTTTCCCCTTCTTTCTTCACGCCCAAAGAGAAAACTCTGATAATTTGTATAAAAGATTTTGGGGCGTGACATCTTCAATGGGCACATTTCTTACATATGCAAAATAGGACAAGGAGTTCGTTCTCAGTTTTTCAAGGATATTGAATGTAAGATCAAAGACGATCAAGGGAATTCAAATTCAAACGAAGTGTGCCTCTCTTTAATGTGCACATTTCTTACATCTATAAATAGAAGAAGAGTTGACTGAAGAAACTACTGAATTACTAATTCTCAAACTTACTTTCGCAAGAGCAAACTCTCAAGCATGTCACTCTCAAGTATTCAGTCACTCAACCTCTAGTGAAGCAGCTAAGCCTTCGAGTCCTCAAAGCTCTAGAGTCACCAAGGCTGTTTCAAATACCAGTTGAAGATAATATTATATATTTTTAACCTCTGTGCCGTGTGCTTAAGTTGTTTTAGTGGTGTATGGCACCATACGAGGCACTATATAAGAGAAAGTGTTGCTCGCCTCTTTATTGGGATGAGGTGGGTGAGAAAAGAGTGTTGGAACCGGAATTGGCTGAACGGACAGTTGAAGTAATAAAGAAAGTCTGAGAGAGAATTAAAATGGCTCAGGATCGACAAAAGTCTTATGCAGATAAAAAACGAAGAGAACTAAAGTTCGAGGTGGGATATAAAGTCTTTTTGAAAGTATCACCCACTAAAGGAATTTACCGTTTTGGTAAAAGAGGAAAGCTGAAACCAAGATATATCAGACCGTTTGAAATTCTCGAACGGATTGGTGAAGTAGCTTATAGACTAGCCTTACCGCCGGATTTCGCAAGTATACATAATGTCTTCCACGTGTCCATGCTATGAAAATACGTGTTTGACTCGAGTCATGTAATCGATCGACAAAGTATCGGACTCGAAAAAGACTTGTCGTATGAGGAGGTCCTAGTGGCTATCCTGAACAAAAGAATTCACAAGCTAAGAAATCGAGAAGTGGTTTTGGTGAAAATCCTTTAAAGCCGTCACGACGTCAAGGAAGTGACTTGGGAAAAAAGAAGAAGAGATTTTGGTGAAATATCCAAACCTGCCTTATTTTGTTATGTATCTAAATTTCGAGGACGAAATTTCTTTGAAGGAGGAAGGATATAATACCCCAACTAATAGTTAAATTAGGATTTAAGGTTTTATTAATCTATCTTTTATTATCATCAAATTGAATTAAAGAGGGTGTAATAAATTATCTTTAGCCCAAAATCCTCCTTACCAACCCATTAGTTAAGTCCACTAAGAATGGTAAGAAGCTTTGTATAACCTATGAAATATGTACAATTTAGTCCCCTTGACACCGATCTAGGGTATAAAATCATAGATTCATGTCTCCTCGATTCCAGAGCCCTAAGTTCAAATCGAACTTGTGTACGTTCATCTCAAACCTCTCGTATCATATCGATATGTCACTTTCCATTCTTCGCCCACCTTAAACGTTTCACTTCCCAAACCATTTATCATTCATTTCTATCGTCCAAAAGTCGATCGTCAACCATTCCTAGACATTTCTTTACCCGAATGAGTGTTTCATTTAAGAATTTATCGTAATTTATGAATGACTCATCAGGTTTCTAAGACGAGCTCTTATACCATGTAGGGAACTCAGGGGAGTCATCGCTTTAAGATCGCGTAGGACGTAGAAGCTTTTCAAGAATGCTACTCGGTTAAAGTGGGGGTAACTTTACTTGCTTCGACAATTACGTTTCCTTAATGATTTTATCGTGAAATTTTGTACCTATTTGAAAAATATATGCTTTGCTATATGATGCAATCGATTGTATGTTATTTGCAAAGTGAATGAATATGTATATGTTGACGAAATGATTACATGTCAGCTAAGACCCGCGATATAGGGCGGCTAAGACCTGCAATATGTTCATGACGGCTAAGACCCGCATTGTATATACATTGCGGCTAAGAACCATAACTCTGTGCTTGATGAATTGAAATGTTTATGTTTCCCTTATGTTCTATCTGATTATAGGTTTAACCTCACTGAGTGTCTTTATGCACTCACCCCTTAAGTGATTTTACTTTATAGGTTGCAGCGGTATGAAAGGAGAATGAAAAGAGATGTCATGTCTTTTGTTTGTATAAAAGAAGCTATTTTTTAATCTTTTGAAAACCCAATTTATAAAATTTATGTAAAGTTTAAGCCGTGTGGCAATGAACGAGTATTTCCTTCCGCTGTTAACGATAAACGTTTTATATTACATGGTTTGTTGTGATGTCTTTTCTTTCTAGCACGTTTAAATTAATCATCTGGAAATATGTTTTAATGAGTTGTTGATGCCCGATTGAAATTTATAAATCTCTTTTATTTTATAACGTTGTAAAAAAGGGCGTGACATTGTGATTAACAAAACTAAAAATATCAATTATGAATTACAAATCAAATCCAATTACTTAAATTATATATATATATATATATATATATATATGTGTGTGTGTGTGTGTGTGTGTATGTGTATTGAAAATAATACACAAAAAATTGAAAATTTTACGTAAAAACCTGATGCAAGCAATGTTTGTTTCTTGATTGGCCAAGAAAAGAGGTGCAACCTGGTGTTCAAAAAAAAACTAACAGAAATTCAATTGATATGATGCAATTTGATAGATTACTTATTAACTTAATGCAAGCAATATCACTCATGCGCTTTCCAAGAAGTATCACCATGGCTTACTAAGTAATAATCTGATAAATATATTGCATAATTACCTGGGAAAACAATTAAATATGCAAAAAACCAAAATAAATAAATAAATAATAATGATTTGACATTTTTAGGAGGGAAAATGGTATTTCTGCAAATATTTCCAACTTCTCTAATTTTATATAAGTACTAGTAGTTGTCCTCGTACGTTGCACTATTTGTTATATAATATGTAGTAAATATCAACTATTTGATAATATAGTTTAACTAATTATAAGCGAAGATATAAAGTATTTAACAATTAAAAAATATGAATTTACTTAACTATATATATATATATATATATATTAGAAACAATACACAAAAAATGGAAATTTTACTTAAGAACTTGATGCAAACAATGTCAATCATGTATTTTCAACCTTCATTTTAAAATAAATTGAATTAAAAAAATGACATTTTTAATATTGCTTAACATTGAAAATGACAGAGAGCCAAATCATGTATTTTATACTTGAATACTTAATTCATCATTAAAATATATGGATAAAGGATATTAATATTTTCCGTACAATGTTGATGGTATTACATATTTGAATATACAAATGTTAATCTAAAAAATATTTAGAATGACCTATAATTCCATACCCCACACACACACACACACACACACACACACATATATATATATATATATTAATTTCTATAACAATGTTACATTTATTTATTTATATTAAATATGATATTGGATATCCCTAAATAAATTAATATTTGTTATTAAGTTTATTTTTGAATAATATCTATTATTGGGATTTATGAAATTATATTCAATAAAAATTAATTTAATTAAGACCAAGAAAATATAAATGAACTAATAAAATAATTATAATATTAAATCAAATGGACCAATTATATAAATTGAAAAATCTATACAATATTACAATTCCTAAACAATCAATTCATTTATGAAAAAGTTTATTACATTTGATGGTCATGGTATATGAATCATCTTACAAAAAAACATGTTATTAATATTTATAAAACTTAGACCCCAAAATGATTTGTAAGATGAAGCAAGAACTTCATAATAAGAGTTTAAAATAATCTTAATTTTTTTATAAAACCCAAAATCATCTTACATAATGATTTTCCAAGAATTATCCATTGTGGATTATGAAGCAAAAATCTTAATAAATTTAGTTCATGGGAAAATAATTAAAATGCAAAATACAAAATAAAAAAAATTGATGTAACATTTTTAAGAGGAAAAATGGCAAAATTGTAAATAGTTCCAACTTCCTTGTTTTTATATAATTATAGATAGATGGCTAGTGTTAATTTTAAAATGACTGGGTGGTGTTAAATGCATATCATACAACACTTTATATTAAATATTATAAAATTATTATTGGAAAATACAAACTAAATCTGAATCAAATTGAAACCTAGGGAGCAATATATCATAAACTTAAGGTAAATTACAATTTTGATCCTGTAACATAGTTATTGTTCAAAAATTTAACATCAATTTAGGAATGATATTCGACTTTTGCCTATATGAAAACCGGAATTGTTGATGCGTCCCTATAGACAAAATTTTACATTTGGAGCAAAATAAGACCAAATTTTGAAAAAGGTGATAGCTATAAGATGAAAATTGAAATACATAAAATTGATGGTAAAAAAGTGGATATGATCAAGTTGAAGGACCAAATTGAAAATTTATTCGGAATGATGAGGCACGTACGTGTAACTTGATTTAATTGTGATTATAAACTTTGTATTTAATTGTTTTCAAGCAAGAACCGAGCTTGAAGTTCCTCAATCACGTTGTTCTTAACTCGAAAAGACTTTGCCAAAACATCTGGCTCGATTCGTGGATTTGAATTAAACACTGTATTTGCAATTGCGAGAAATCCTGGATTTTGACTGCTTTGACCTGCGAAGACAACAACATTGGTCTTTCCGGTATTAAACTGGAAATGAATGAGGCCTTGTGGGAACACAAACACATCTCCTGGATACAATGTTTTAGTGTAGAGCTTGTTTTCCTGGATGGGCAATCCAAGGTTGGATGTCACGAATCCAACATAGAGAATGCCTTTAACCACTACAAGAATCTCAGTTGCACGAGGGTTCGTGTGTGTGGGGGATTAATGCCCTAGTAGTGCATAGTCTATACGGACCAATGAGATGCTGAGAGTGTTGAGGCCTGGTAGTTGGGCAACATACACAGGAGTCACCTTTGATCCAAGAGGGTTTGATGTATTTCCTGGCTTGTTGAGGCCAGAATGGAAGAAATCGTCAGCTGTCACCATATTTGGGTTCTTGGCTTCTTGCAGATCCTTCCATTCACTAAAACTACATGGTAATAAATAGCTACATCATGTCAAAGTGATATTCAAGTACACAACACAAAGACAAAGAATGTATATACGATTCATGAAATGGTGACAGTTTATTTCTTAGTTGATTAGTTACCAGATGCCACGGAGTTATTAACTGCAACGCAAAAATCTTGTAGTTATTAACTGAATTCAGCAAATTGGGTTGAATAGCCCAAAATTAGGGTTTTATTGTCCAATTGGAGCCAAATTAGGGTTTGATTGCCCAATTTGAGCCCATTTTGGCCTTTCAAGCTGAAATTTACCTAAATTTTTCGAATTTTCAAAATCAAAATAAAATTGTCAGCCCAAAAAATTAATGGTTGCAATTGTCAGATTGGATAAATTATTTGATAAAAAATAATAATAATTAAAAATACTAAAAGAAACACAAATACATTAATCAAAGAAAATTAAGTTCCTAGGTAAATTGAATATTAAACTCAAATAAAAATGTGCAAAGGTAACAGACAAAAAGGAGAAAATATAATAGGCGATTTAGTGTTGAAAATGAAAATAAGTACAAACGACAAACGACTATTTTTATAGTCAATTATTCATTGGTTTGGATTGAATTCAAACATTGTTGGTTTAATCAAGAATGCAAATATTTTCTTACTCAATAAATTAAAAGTTCGGTGATGATGCCAACATCGCAAAAATGCTAAAATATTAATTGTGAACAATTCTTAATATATTCATCAATGATATATAATAATCTCATGTTCTTAAATTGTTAAATATTGTAAATAAACTGTGGAAATATATTAATGTATCCATGATGGATATATTAACACAACTGTATTGTCACGTAATATCTTAGCAATTAATAAAATTAATACACATTTTCTTTAAGTAGGAAAATCAATCGCAAGGGAATATATTCAAAGTGAGAAAGCACAATTAATGGTTTGAACATTATATCAAAGTTGTTAATATGTCAGTTTCATTTGATGAATTATTTTACTGAAATCATATATTAATAGAATTACATATTATTAATAGAATTAATATATTATTTGAAATTTTAGGGTTTATTACATATATAACATAACTAAGGAAATTTGATAAGTAAAAAACTTCCCTCCAATTTGATATTAGAGAATTCCTACAAATTTGTAAAGAGAATCTGATTTGTTAGTTTCATCCCCTGTGCAACTTTTATATGTAAAGAATTCCTACAAATTTAAATTTCATTTAATTTTAGAACCATTTACATGAAAATGTTGAGAGAAGTATATATTTTATTTGAAATATTCAATTAACATGTGATTTATTTTTAACCTTCTAATTATAGGAACCCAACAAATCAATATAATGTATTCACAGTTTGGAAAAACATAATGAATGTTCAAAACTTTGCATATTGAAGACATGCGAGTCCAATTCATGACCCATCAATTCTATGGTTATGGGCTTGGGTATTTTTAAATCATAATCTTATATTATTAACGTGAATTTATAGTATAGAGAAAACTACAATTTTTTGTCTCTGTCCCATTTTTTTTAGTTATCAATTTTACATATTTTAAATTTTTTCCTACATGAATGTTGTAACTAGTGATGTGAACTTTCCAATTCTCGTTTACACAGAGAAAGAAATTGACATTTTTAAGCAAAATTAGACCAATATTTAAAAATATTGATAATTAGAGGAATAAAATACGTAAAATTGATGGTATGAAAGCGGATTGAGATTTTCCCTATAGCATGTTGGAAATTTTGGATTAAATTCCAGAAATTTTGCCTTACTTTGGGCATTTAATTGCATGTGGGTCCCGAACCCGATTGTGGCGAAATAAAGTTGGAATGTGTTCACCTCCGTGAGAGATTCGTGGCGAGATATTGTACGCTCAAAACGGATAAAAGGTGAATGAGAAATTGAATCTCAAAGTTGCATGTTTGGATCCTTGCTTAGGCTTGGAACATTGGAGTGTGGGTTGTTGTCCCACATTGGAAAACCAACACAAAATTTTCCACTATATATAGTTTTTCACTATAGTGTGGGATATGTAATGTTGGCAAAAGGCTCTCTCTCGTGCGCGGGGATGATAAACCATAACTTAGGGGAAAATAAATTCCTCAGCTTGCACATACACAGTCAAAATTCCGCTAATGTGTTAGGAAAACCATAACATTCCTCAGCTTGCACATAGCACAGTCAAAATTCCGCTAATGTGTTAGGAAAACCATAACATTCCTCAGCTTGCACATAGCATAGTCAAAATTCCGCTAATGTGTTAGGAAAACCATAACTCAGATGATGACGACGCATCACCAATGAATTTAGATGACCATCTCAATTCTGCAGAAATTTGATATTTGTTGATAAATAGTGCTATATGCACCACTTTCGCAATATAATTGTAAAATAGTACTAAGTAGGATTGCTATCGGACACGAGTAGGGGTGGAAATCGGACGGATCGAATCGGAAATAGGGTGTTTCGGAAAAATTCCAAAAAATTTCGGAAATGAAAAACCAATTCCAATTTCCATCCAAAAATTTTCGGAAATGTTAAATCCCATCCGATTTCGGAAATTTTGGAATTCGGAATTTTCGGAATTTTTTTCAAAAATTTCGGAAATTAAAAAATTCAGAAATTTTCAGAATTAATTAGTTGGTCTATTAGCTATATATAGCCTTTTCTAATATCCTAAGAAATAATACGACATCGAATCTGATATTCCAAGCATTTAACATCAATATAATATCTACCAAAGACATGAGAGATTAATTATTTTGCTGATGTGCTATATAAATAGTTATAAAATAAAATTATAAAATAAATAGTTATAAAATAAAATTATAAAATAAATAGTTATAAAATAAAATTATAGTTATAGTTATAAAATAAAATTATAAATAGTATATAAATACTATATTAAATTTTTTAACTTTTTTCACTTTTAGTTTTTGAGTCATATTTTATATTTAATATATACTATAGTATATAGTATAAAATAAAACTATAAAATTTATATGAATAGTATATAGTATATAGTATAAAATAAAATTATAAAATTTATATGAATAGTATATAATATATAGTATAAAATAAAACTATAAAACTATATTATAAACTATTATCATTTTGTAAGTAATTATACTTATTAATTCATATTTATTAAGTTATTTTTCTTTTAGGAAGCTCAAATCAAATGAATATTTGAATCTATATTATGATTTATGATAATGCTTTGTTCGAAATCCTTCGATATTTAAAATACTTGTTTTATAATTTGTATAATTTTCTTTGTCATTATTCCTATTATATAAAATGTTATCATTTTTAGTGAAATTTATGATATATTTACCTTTGAAATTAGATATTCACTTTATTTTATATAATATATAGTATATAGTATATAATATATGGTATATAGTATAAAGTATTCTTTTATAGCATATAGTATATAGTATGCAGTATATAGTATGCAGTATATAATATAGTATAATTCTAAAACTACAGTATAAACTACAGTATATAGTATAAAATAAAACTATAGTATAAAATGTACTATATACATATAGTATATAGTATATATAGCATAAAGTATATAATATGTAGTATATAGTATTCTTCTATAGCATATAGTATATAGTGTGTAGTATATAATATAATATAATTAAAAAACTACAGTATAAACTATAATATATAGTATATATTATAAAATAATATTAAACAACTACAGATACTACAATATAAACTATAGTATATAGTATATATTATAAAATAATACTAAAAAACTACAATATAAACTATAGACTATAATATATAGTATAAAATAAAACTATAGTATAAACTATACTATATACATATAGTATATAATATATTTATATACTATCATATAGTATAAAGTATATAAAATATATTATATAGTATATAGTATTATAAAGTATATTATCATATGTATATTTATATTTACACACAGTATAAAGTATATAGTATTATAATATTCGATTCTCAAATGCCTCTACTAACTCTACATTTTATCATTTTGTAAGTAATTATACTTATTAATTCATATTTATTAAGTTATTTTTCTTTTAGGAAGCTCAAAACAAATGAATATTTAAATCTATATTATTATTTATGATAATGCTTTGTTTGAAATCCTTCAATATTTAAAATACTTGTTTTATAATTTGTATAATTTTCTTTGTCATTATTCCTATTATATATAATGTTATCATTTTTAATGAAATTTATGATATATTTACCTTTAAAATTAGATATTCACTTTATATTTTATATAATATATAGTAGTCTTATATAGCATATAATATATAGTATATAGTATATAATATATGGTATATAGTATATAGTATTCTTCTATAGCATATAGTATAAAGTATATAGTATATAGTATGTAGTATATAGTATGTAGTATTTAGTATGTAGTATATATTATGCAGTATATAATATAGTATAATTAAAAAACTACAGTATAAACTATAGTATATAGTATAAAATAAAACTATAGTATAAACTGCACTATATACATATAGTATATAGTATATAGCATAAAGTATATAGTATAATTAAAAAACTATACTATAAACTATAATATACAGTATATATTATAAAATAATACTAAAAACTACAGTATAAACTATAGTATATAGTATATATTATAAAATAATACTAAAAAATTACAGTATAAACTATAGTATATAGTATATATTATAAAATAATACAAAAAAACTACAATATAACTATAGTATATAGTATAAAATAAAACTATAGTATAAACTATACAATATACATATAATATAAAGTATATAAAATATATTATATAGTATATAGTATTATAAAGTATACTATACTATGTATATTTATATTTACATATAGTAAATGTATATAAAATATATTATATAGTATATAGTATTATAAAGTATACTATAATATGTATATTAATATTTACATATAGTAAATGTATATAAAATATATTATATAGTATTCTTCTATAACAAATAGTATATAGTATAAAATGTTTGAATTATTTACAACAATTACTATTGGTTTGATGGTAAGTTTCGTGCTTTGAGTGTGAGAGGTCTCGTGTTCGATTCTCAAATGTCTCTACTCACTCTACATTTTATAATTTCGGAAATCGGAAATTCGGATCGGAAATCGTAATTTCCGAAAATTGCATTTCGGAAATATTTCGGATCGGATTTCGGAATTTCCGAAACTTTTAAAACTATTTCTGATTTCCATCCGAAAATTTTCGGAAAAATCGGATGTCGGAATTTCGGATTTCGGATTAAAAAAATTTCTGATTTCCATCCGAAAATTTTCGGAAAAATCGGATGTCGGAATTTCGGATTAAAAAAATTCGTTCCAAAATTGGAAAATTTCGGATCGGATTCGGCGGATATCAGATATTCCGTTCCAAATATTTCCGAAACTTTTAAAACTATTTCTGATTTCCATCCGAAAATTTTCGGAAAAATCGGATGTCGGAATTTCGGATTTCGAATTAAAAAAATTCGTTCCAAAATTGGAAAATTTCGGATCGGATTCGGCGGATATCGGATATTCCATTCCAATTTCCACCCCTAGACACGAGTAATAGGGGATGACCAAAAATGAAAAAATTCCCTAAACAAGGAAAGATTGAAAAAAATCTACCAAAGTCAATCATTGTTTTTTGTTCAAATTATATTCCATTTCAATGTTTTTATTTTTGATTTTTTTAATTAAACATGATACAAGGGGTCAACTGGTAAATTAAAATGTTTGGTAAGTTAGACTATAATTGTGAAAATACGTACCTTCAGCCTTCGATCTTTGGCCTGAAAAGAAGAAATGATCAGCTGTCTGCACCATCTTTGGGTTCTAGCAGACCTTCCCATTCATGAAAACTACAATTCATGAAATGATGGAAACGTTTATATCTTGAACAAAGCTAGCTAGGATTTATAGTTAATTATATTAGTTACCAGCTGCCACATAGTCATTTACAGCAACGCAGAAATCTTGTAGTTGGTTGGGATCTGTGGCGTGTGAGAATGTTGCTAAATACCAAATATAAACACAATCAATAAGTGAAGAAAAATCTTGGCTAATAGATATTAGTGCCTATTTATAGAGATGGACCACATGAATATGGTATGATTATTTCAACTTTCAAGTTGGCAATTAGGGACAATAACTTTAGGCAAATTTCATTCCAAATGATTCAAGAGGGTCCAAATTGCATGTGAAATGCATGTGCAACCTTGTTTCGGGCTTTTGAGCTTAATTTGCTATGTTGATTGAATTAATCTTTATATGTGGCAATTAAATAATTTTTTTAAAAATACATTAATTGCCTTGAAACGAAATAAAAATACATTAAAAATACTAAAAGAAACACAAATACATTAATCAAAGAAAATCAAGTTTTTTTTTTGTTAGAATTAAAATTTATAGAGTTGTTGAAAAACATAATTTTAAATTCCTAAATTACTTATTTAAAATAAATATTATTTTTAATAATTTATCAAAAAAATTCTAAATTTATTACTTTCAAACCAACTTTTAATATGTTTAATAAATTTGCTAATATTTAAGTAAATCTGAAAAATATTTTCTCTTAAATAATTGAGATGATAAATTAATAAAATAAATTGAAAATTTTATATTTAATTTAAAATTTCTAACTTTATTTTTTTATTCACCCATTTTGTTAAATAATATTCTTATTTTTATTATTCATTTTCAATTTTCTAAAAAGCAATGTTTAGATGTATTTGATTATTATTTTAAAATTATTTTTCCAAATTTACTAAGTTCTTTACTTCATTTGTAATTTTTGTTTTTAAATTTTGATGTAATTTTGGATTTTATATGATAATATTTGTTTTATGAAATTTTAAAATAAATTATAATTTTTTTTATTTAGAATAAAATTTTATATTAATTATTATTTGAATTATCAGTTTATAAAAAAATATTTTCCTATTATATTAGAATTAACATTACAAATGTAGTAAACATATTTTCAGATTAATGTATTTTTATTTCTTTTAATAAATTATTTTAGCAATTAATGTATTGTAATGATTTGCCACATGTGATTATATGATCCAAATCATAAGGAATCCAATCCCCATCAACAAATTGAGTCCAAAAAGTCAAAATTGGGGTACAAGCGTAATTTAGTCTCAATTGGTGCTTTCGGGCTCAAATTGACATATATAGGAGAAATTTCGTAAGTTATTGTCTTAAATTAGCCGGTAGAAAAAATTAGTGTCCTAAATTTTCAGATCATAAGTAATTTGGATTTTAAACTCAAATAAAAAGCAACTAAAATGAAAAAAAATTGTTGGATATTGAACTTGTATATTTTCCGTTTATTTTGCTTCCTTGTGATTTGTAATTAGCATAACTGATTAGCACTTTTTTAGGGGTATATTGATTTCTAGAGTCTTCTAACCACTGTATATATTTTGTATTGTATGTTATATTCATCAGTGAGAATTCATAAACTCTTTCCTTTCTTTTGATCGTTATTAAATTTATCATGGTACCAGAGCAGGTCTGGTCTCACACTTCCGCATAGAAAATTCTTACAATCATATATATCCCTTCATCACAATCAACCATCAAACATGGTGAAACCCAACGATAAAAAGGTCGGTCCTTCAAACACGGTGGATGTTATGTCCCCGTATTATGTTCATCTGTCTGATAATCCCCGACAGGTGTGTGTAAGCGAAATTCTTCGCGATAGTAACTATGCAGACTGGATTGAGGAGATGACCAATTTCCTGTTTGCGAAAAATAAGGTTGGATTTGTCGATGGCACAATTCCAATTCCAAATGAAGGTTCATCGGAGATCCTGCTGTGGAAGCACGGTAACGCCCTGGTGAAAGGGTGGCTCACAGTATCAATGGAGAAAGAAATCCGAAACAGTGTTAAGCATGGTAAAACAGCACGCGAGATTTGGCTTGATCTAGAGGAGAGATTCGGAAAAGAGAACGCACCTAAAGCCTACGAGTTGAAGCGCACACTGACTCTCACCCGACAAGAAAAGATGTCAGTATCCGCTTATTATACGAAATTGAAAGGGATTTGGGACGAAATACAATCCGTCTTGTCTGTATCAAAGTGTACTTGTGGAAAATGCACGTGCGACGTTGCAAAACAGTTGGTGGAGATGCGAGAAAAGGAGCAACTTTACGAATTCCTTATGGGCTTGGACGAGACATTCAATACTGTCAAAACTCAAATTCTGAGTACAAAACCGGCGCTTGGGATAGGAGCGGCCTACCATCTAGTTGCACAAGATGAGCAACAACGAATGATTGTTGCTACCAGAAAACCCACGATCAAAGCAGCAGCTTTTCAGGCAAATGAGGTGTTGGAAATTGGAAGAGAAGGTTGGTTTTGACCAATATTTGACCAATTTTTAATGTTAATTCCATTTTAAATAAATGGAAATAAGTTGCTAAATCGGAATCTACATTTTGTGTAGATGGATGTAATGTCTTTACTTTCGAATTTCCAATTTCGGGTGAATGAGAAATTAATACACAAAGTTAGCAATTGGGATCCTTCTTATGAAGGAAAATGGAAAAAGGTGGATGTTGTCCCACATTGGAAAATTTGTGGAAAAAGTTTCACTTTATTAATAGGAGCACATGTATAAGAGATAATCATGTGTGCTCCTTTATGGTGGAACCTAATGCCATTTTTTGGACTTAGTTGACTAAGCACACACGCACCATCCGAACCGCACGTGGCACCCGGGCTGGGTTCGGACCGGACCAGGCCGGGTCGGGCCGAGCTAGGTGTGAAGTGGTGTGGCCCTGGGGTCCAAATGGTTTGACCCTTGGAGTGAAGAGGTGTGAATACACCTCTTGGATCCAAGGGTGGTGTTTATTGTGGGAAAGGACACATTTCCTTACTCCTATAAATAGGAGGCCCCTCATTTCATTTCTTCATTTCGAAATTTATTTAGAATTCATTCAACGTATAAATCATTAGCATTCTTTTTAATAGTTGTTATTAAGAAAGTCTCGAGTATCGAGTAAGTTCGTCGATAGCTTTTGGGTTGTTGTGGTGTAATCCTTAAGCTCGAAGTCGTTGTACCTTGGGGACGATTGTCGTTAACCGTGAGCACTTGGATACGGGGCAATATCGTCTTACGAAGAAAGAGCCTAGCTCTTGCCTCGACTTAATCCCGTAATTGTGCATCTTTTCAATACACCTAACCGCATATATTCCAACATGAGGTTCACGGGAGATTTGCAACAAATGCAGGATATCAGCCACAAAACAAACGAAATGGAGGTGATGGCAAGCGTCAAAGAAAGTGTGACAAATGTGGAAGGACGAACCACACCATTGAGTATTGTCATGAGATCATAGGTTATCCGGACAAAGGAGAGCAAAAATCAAAGAAAATTCATGCGAAGGAGGCTGATAAGCAGAAATTGAATCTGAAAGCTGCTAACGTTGATGATGGCTCAAGCTCAATCCCAGGAATAAGTCAGGAACAACTGAAAAAATTGATTGAGTGTCTTAGGAATATGACCCGAGACAACGAAAGTCAAGTCCCTTCGGTTAACATGGCTGGTAAGATCTTTTTTGATAAACCATGGGTAATAGATTCCGGTGCCACGGAACACTTTACCTATGATGGAAGAATGTTAAATTATTGAACAGATTCAGACATGAAGGCTCCTGTAAAAATCCCAAATGGTGATAGCGTGCCATTGGGAGCACCCAACTGCCCAATGGACTCAACATTAACCATGTCTTACATGTTCCAAATTTTCAGTGCAACCTTATGTCTGTTAGTCGCTTAACTAAGGATCATAATTGTGCTCTGATATTTTTTTCGGATTACTGTGTGATACAGGACTTGAGCTCGAGGAACCTGATTGGGATGGGTAAGCGGCGAGATGGTCTATATTATTTAGAGTCAGCGAAGACAAAGCATCAAGCTATGTCAGTTGTGGTGAGTCCGGAAACTTGGCACAAAAGATTGGGTCATGCATCTAGAATAAAATTACAGCATGTTGATTCAGTTAATAAAGTTTTTGATGATGACTATTGTGATTCATGTTTGAGAGCTAAACAGACTCGTATGACTTTTATTCTTAGTTCTATTAAATCGAATGATTGTTTTGAGATGATTCATTGTGATATATGGGGACCCTATAAAATACCCTCTTCTATTGGAGCTCACTATTTTTTGAGTATTGTTGACGATTATAGTAGAGGGGTGTGGGTGTATTTGATGAGATACAAAACAGAAGTAAGCAAGTATTTGATTATGTTTTGTAATATGGTAAGAACACAATATGGCAAGATAGTCAAGAAGGTTAGAGCAGATAATGGGACAGAGTTTCAGTCAAATTTGATGATGGATTTCTATACTAATAATGGCACAGTGCTACAAACTTCCTGCACTGATACACCTCAACAAAATGGGGTAGTAGAACGAAAGCACATACACATTTTGGAGGTAGCACGGGCACTACATTTTCAAGCAGAACTACCTATTGAGTTTTGGGGTGAGTGTGTCTTGACCGCCACATACATCATAAATAGACTACCCACAAAAATTCTTCAACATAAAACACCATACGAGGTACTTTTTAAACGAAAGCCCAATTATAAACACTTGCGCGTTTTTGGGTGTCTAGCCTACGCCAAGTTTGATGAGAGGGGGAGACCTTATGTTTTTGTTGGATATCCTAATGGTCAAAAGGGGTATCGAGTATTTGATTTAAAAAACAAGAGCATCACAACATCTCGTGATGTTAAATTTTTTGAGAATGTGTTACCATATAATAAAGACTTTCATCTCAAAAATATTGTTGAAAAGCGTCTGGAAGCATGGGAACTCGATCACATAGGAGATGGAGTAGTGGTACATGATGACTTGCATACACATGAAACTTGCATACACATGAAACTGATGAAGTTAGTCAGACCGTGGATAATGGTTCGACGGGGAGAGATCATGCTGGATCTGAAGCTCCACAAGTTGTGGACCAAAATAATCAACAAAGTGGTAGAGTGAAAAGGCAGCCCAAGCACTTGCAAGAGTATGAGATAAACTTGCCACAATCTATAGACCATTCGCAACCCAAGCCCGAATCAGGCTCCTCCACGGTACATCCCTTGTCTCATTTTGTTTCATATAAGAAGTTTTCTCATGCACATAAGTGTTATCTTGCAGCCATCACTTCACGTGATGAGCCTAAGCATTTCTCACAGGCTATTAAAGATCTGAAATGGAGAGAAGCCATGAAAAAAGAAATTGAGGCACTTGAGGCGAATAAGACATGGACCCTGGAGTCACTACCACCAGGAAAACACACCATCGACTCGAAATGGGTATATAAAATAAAATATAGGCCAAATGGAGAAGTTGAGAGGTACAAGGCATGACTTGTTGCAAAAGGGTTTACACAAATAGAAGGGATATACTATCATGAGACCTTCACACCTGTTGCAAAGCTAGTGACTGTTAGATGTATGCTCGCAGTGGCAGCTAAAAGGAACTGGATAATTCACCAGTTAGATGTTAATAATGCATTCCTTCATGGGGACTTGGTCGAAAATGTCTACGTGAAGATACCTCAAGGTTTTGCCAAGAATGGGGATACAAGGGTATGCAAGCTCCAAAAATCCTTATACGGACTACGACAGGCATCGAGAAATTGGTATTACAAATTTACCCGAGATGGATTGTTATTTTGTTTGGGAAAGAGTTGAGTCAAAAGAAATAGAGACAAAGAAAATCTCCACGTCTAATCAGATTGCAAACATTTTTACAAAGGCACTTGGAACTGATCGTCTTTGAATTCTAATTAGCAAGTTGGGCGTTCGCAATCTTCACGATCCAACTTGAGGGGGAGTGTTGGATATTGAACATATATATTTTCCGTTTATTTTGCTTCCTTGTGATTTGTAATTAGCACAACTGATTAGCACTTTTTAGGGGTATATTGATTTCTAGAGTCTTCTAACCACTGTATATATTTTGTATTGTATGCTATATTCATCAGTGAGAATTCATAAACTTTTTCCTTTCTTTTGATCGTTATTAAATTTATCAAAAATATATAAAGGTTAGTGCTCAAATGACAATATAAAGGTTAACTATTCATTGGTTTGGATTGGATTCATACATTGTTGGTTTGATCAAGAATGGAAATATTTTCTTATTCAATAAATTTATCGGTAGCTGATTATGCCAAATATCAGCAAAAGTTGATAAAAAAAAAATTTCGTCCTACCCTATCACTCATGTCTGAAATTAGTTTTGTGTAATTCAAAAAAAAAAAAACCAATTTTAGATCTTCAATTACAAAAATGAATATCCAATTCTTGTCTCTTGTTCATGGGAGTTTCCAAATTCGATGAATTTTATGCGTGTGATTCACACTTGCACCAAATTAGTTTTTTTCTTCTGATCACAGTAGATGATGTGGTAAGTTTTGCTGATTTTGAAATCGATTTGTATTTTCTATAATATACTAAAAATGCCACATTATATATAATTTGTGTGGAATTTTTAGTGTATTAAAAAAAATATAATTTCATTTCCAAATCAACAAAATTGGCCACATCATCAACTCTGATTGAAGAAAAATTAATTTGTGAGCAAGTGTGAGATATGTACAAAAATTCCACTGGAATTCAAAAATTCCGATGAAAAAAAAAAACTAAAATTGGACAATTTTTATAATTGTGGGATTAAAATTGATATTTTTGTGGAATTAATTTTGAACATGAGTATAGACAGGATAAAAAAAATGCTTTTTTTCCCATTAATGATCCAACATTAAAAAATGTAATACTATTACGTAATATCTTAGAATTAATTATAGAATACACAATTTTTATGAAGAAAATACGATTGGTTTAAAGATTATCTCAAAGTTGCTAATATGCCAGATTCATTTGGTGAAATACTTTATGTAATACATATTTTTTAAATTCAGGGAGCTATTACATAACTTAACTAACGAAATTTGATATGAAGAATTCCCGAAAATTTGATATGTAAATAACTCCTACAAATTTGTAAAGAATTTTATAAGTCAGTTCCATCCCTCTGCGCAAATTTGATATGTATAGAATTCCTACAAATCTAAATTTCATTTAATGTATAAGTTATAGAACCTATCAAATTAATGTAATGCATTAGGGTTCAAAGTGTGGAAAAACAATAGTGTGAGCATTTGGAAATTCAAGCTTAAATACAAGTTATGTTGAATTTAGGTATTATATTTGTTAGGGGTGTGCGCGGATTAGTTAGTGAGCAGTATCTGTGCCCCCAACCCGACCCGGTCCACCCTTTTTTAATTTTTTTTTTCTTCTCTGCAAGTCGCGCCTCCCCTCCTTCTCTCTTCTCCTTCTCTTGTGCCCATCTCAATCTGTTTCTTCCTCGAGCATCAAGTTCATGTGTTTGCCACGCTGTTGCCTCTGTGTTTGCTGAATCCACTGATTTAGATCCACCGGCGGTGCAGGCGTTGATGTTGAAATTCCGGTAAGTGGCAATGAACGGAGCCTTGCTCCAATTAGTCTTCACTCATCCGCCTTGAGTTGCCCAATCATCTGCATTCCACAGGCTGCAGTAAACCCTCATGGGTTAGCTTTTGGGAAATTGAATTCCAATTGCTTCGTGGTTGTTGAATACTCTGATCGAAATGTTATCCACCATGAATCTGATTAAATAAATTCAAATCCGATCTATCAGAATCGATTATTGGTTTGAATAAATGGAATGTATTATATATTGGAAGATGATTGTATTTGTAGCTTACATAATGCGCTGAGAATTCCAAATGATTGTGTAAGTGTGGAAGGATGAAGTTGGATCCAACCAGAGATGGAATTGTTGTTCATTGTTGCCTTTACCTGAATTCCCAATTGTTGCAATTATTGATTTAATAATATGAATTTATTTGCAGAATTTTAAAGGAAGAAGAAGATGGAAATTCTCATTTAAAATTTAAGATTTGTAATTTACACAGTACAGGTACACTAATATCTTAAAATTATACAAGTGATACATTTTGACTATATGAGTAATACTTTTAAGTTATATGAGTAATACCATAAATTTGAGGTATTACAAATTTGTTTTATAGGTATTACAAACATGAACTAAAGGTATTGATACTTGAAGAGTATATGTGTGATACTTTTAAACCTGTTAGGTGCACGCGTGCGCGGTGTGGGCGCGCAATGGGCGCGCGACGTGGCGCATGGTTCTTCAGGTATCACAGATTTGCCATATAGGTATTACAAAACATGTGATACCTGAAGAGTATATGTGTGATACCTTTAGACATGTTAGGTGCGCGCAGCGTAAGCGCATGGTTCTTGAGATATCACATATTTGTCCTATAAGTATTACAAATCAGGTGATACCTGGAGAATATATGTGTGATACCTTTAGACATGTTAGGTGCGCACGCGGTGTGGGCGCGCAACGTGGGTGCGCAACATGGGCGCATGGTTCTTGAGGTATCACAAATTTGTCCTATAGGTATTACAAATTAGGTGATACCTGAAGAATATATGTGTGACACCTGAAGAGTAAATCAGGTGTGCGCGCGCGACGCACACCAACTACGGTGTGGGCGCGGCGTGGGGGCGGCCCACGCGCTGGGTCGGGTTGGGGGCACGGATCTAAATTGAAAATTTAGTTCGAACTAAAAACTGAACCAAATTTTTAGTTTGGATTCCGAATTTTTTATTTTGGAATTTTTCGCTTTTTGGTTCGGTTTCGGTTTCGATTTTTATGGTCAGTTAGCCGAACCGAAAAACCAAAATATACAATTTTTTTTTTCAGTTTTCTTTAATTAAGTAATTGCTTTAGAAAAAAATAATAATTTAGAATTGGTCAATTACTCAAATTACGATTAGAATATTACACAGGGCCACCACTCCAGCACTCTCGTTGTACTTCTCAAAATCTCAATTTTTATTCCCTTCATTTCAATCTTCACCCATCGTTCGGGCGCTCGACCGGGTCCGTGTGTTTATGTGTGCTCGGGTGTGGCCGGCGCCGCTGCGCGTTTGGCCGTGGGTGTGAGTGCGCGTGTGTGCGTGCAGGTTGGTCGGGCGACGCCGCTGGTCGCGCCGCCGTGTGTGTGGCTCGGGTGTGTGCGCGTGTTTATGTGTTGCGTGGTGTTCGTATGTGTGTCGGGTTGTTGGGCGGCGGAAACGGTGGTGAAGGGGTTGAGGCGGCGGCTAGATGGGGTAGGGAAGGGGAGGGGTCATTTTGCAAATTTGAAAGAGATCAGGGACTTGGGTGCAAACCTTAGATTTTTAGTGTATTTACATTTTAGTCCTTTAACAACACCATGATTGCTAAATAGACTCTAACTCATTTGTTTTTTCTATTGTTGCCGGTGGATATATATCTTACAACAATAACAATTGCAAAGAGTTTTATTACACAAGTATACGTAACATCAATAACATAAAAATAATGTCAATTAAGGAAAATGATCATAAAAACAGATAGGTAGATCAAAATGTATGGATGTATCCTTATATGTTTTGTAATATTTTTTAGTTATTGTCGGTCCAGAACTGTCCCTGAAGATATTTAACGACATTGGCATCAACTTGGAATGCTTTAGTGAGAACATCAACAGAGATGGGAGGCTGAGAGCCAAAGACTGCATTTGCAATGGTAATAACTCCTGGATTTTGGCTGCTTAGACCTGCAAAGGCAACAGCATTGGTCTTTCCGGTATTGAACTGGAAATGAATGAGGCCTTGTGGGAACACAAACACATCTCCTGCGTACAATGTTTTGGTGAAGAGCTTGTTTTTCTGGTCGGGGTTTGCAGGATTGGAAGTGACGAATCCAACGTAGAGAGTGCCTTCAACCACTACAAGAATCTCAGTTGCACGAGGGTGCGTGTGTGGGGGATTCAGGCCGTATGGCGCATAGTCTATACGCACCAACGAGACGCCTAGAGTGTTGAGACCTGGTATTTGGTTAACATTCACAGGAGTTACCTTTGATCCAACTGCGTTTGATGTATTGCCAGCCTTGTTCAGCCCAGATAGGAAGAAATCCTCCGCAACAACCATGTTCGGGTTCTTGCATATCTTCCCGTTCACGAAAACTACACATATAGTCAATGTCAAAGTTATCTCAACATGATATAGTAAAAATTGTAATTTCCGTCTTCTAACTTAGCCTTGTCCATTTTTTTACGACCAGTTTTACGTATTACAATTTTAGCCCTCTAATTATCACTTTTTTCAAATTTTCAATCAATTTTGTTTGGAATTTTGAAGTTTGCCTACATGGACGCTGAACTTAATTGTTGTCGTGCAAAATTTAACAAAAATTAAAGGACAGTGATAACCATAATTAAAATATGTATAATTGGTGGTAAAATGTGGATATATATATATATATATATATATAACTTGTATGTAAATGTTATTACCAGCAGCCTCGGAATCGTTAACAGCAACGCAGAAATCCTGGAGAGGGCTGGGATCTGATGCATCTGAAAATGTTGCAAAAGAGGCAATAAGAAGGGCTGTGAGAAATAGAAGAGACATCCTCATTTTAATTTAGCTAATATTTATTATTGGATATATGTATTTTGAATTTGAGAGGTGATAAATCTAGCTGCAAAGTGGTGCCTATTTATAGATGATATTGTCTGAAATATTCATCTCCCTTTCTTTAACGTTTTATTATATTGTAATATTATTTTACCAAGACTTGGTAAAGTCTACAACTGACTTGGCTAGTGCATGCTTTCTTATAATTGACATAGTTTTTTTATTTCCTTCCACTCCTACTTTATTTATAAATAGTCGTTTTTCCTTTGAATACATTTGATTTTATGTTTTGGTTAACCTGCCCATATCTCAATAGAGAAGAGAGAATTAAATATATTTTATTTGTACTATAACCACAGGTGTCTGACTAATCAAGAACATTATATATTCAAACTAGTAATTATAGATTTTGAACGTTGAGTAGATTTGATCTTGAATCGTTCCGAATGTCGTCAGTGCCCCAAAAATTTTAAACTAATTAATACACATTACACATATTTGTTCAATTTGGATATTTAAGTTCAAATGTCCTCATTGCAAAATTTTATTAAATTGATATCCTATAACCACCCAAATATATATAGTATCTTTATTTCACCAAACCTTATAATTATGGGGCAAAATAATAATAACAATAATAATAATAATAATAATAATTAATAAAGATGTGAATTTTTGGAGTATTTTTCTTTTTTAATTAAATGTAAGTTTTATAAATTATTGGACAATAAAGACCTTATATGCATCATTAACAGCATCTGGAGGCACTTTTTTGGTCCGAAAACTTTCTGATCGAGTTACACAAATGGGCAAGAAAGTATGCCACTTTAGTGTGACGTTGAGGGGATATGTTCGAAGGATGCACAATTGATTAAGAGGTTAATCATAAGAATGTCTCCAATCCATGGACGGACCTACATAGCCCAGGGTTCACTAGGCCCCTCAAATCTAAAATTTGTGTAGGAGTGAAATAATATTAGATAAAAAACACAGAAATATCAGGAGTTGAATGCTCAGAGTACACGGTTGCATGGTAGGCTTGTCGGCTGTAATGGAGCCTTCTCAAACCCATCTATTTATAATATTCAATGATAGGTTTTATTCAATACATTTTTTAGTTATCACTTTTCATTTCAATAGATCTAGAAATTTTGTAGGAAAGCTTGTAGCAATGTCTCAACTATATAAATTTTTTAAGGATGTGTAACTTTTGTAGGGTACATTTTCTAGATATTTGGTCTTTTTTTTAAATGATCTAATGTATATCAATAGTCTATATATAGTGGAGGCCTCGTTGAAATTTTTGTCTTCATCACTGCTTCAATCACAAGTTCAGTAATGAGATCTGTGTGTATGCACACAACTGAAATTGGGGTATCATCACAAGTTCAATCACAAGGGAATTTTGTCAAGTTAATTTGCCAATATAATTGTAATGTGACAATTGTAACATTGAAGAATTAGTATTTAATTACATGAGATGAAATTGTTAGTTACAACAAGCACTCAATAATGGACAGAACCTATAGAACTTAGAAAAAAAAAAACAGAAGAGGTGACTTAAGACAGACAAAATTCATTTTTCGTCATTCCCTAGGGACGTTGTCCAATTTTAGTCCTCTTGTTTTTCGATCATCAATTTTAGTCCTCCTATCTCTAGAGTTGTTCAATTTTAGTCCGATTGTCCAATTTTGGTCCGCCTATCTCGATTTTCCGGTCAGCTCCAGGCGAGTGACACACACTCGCCCCCAATTTCATGGGTTCCGACAGCTGACGCTTATGTGGCAACTATTTTCATATGTGGTATTTCTTTTTTTTATATATTCCTAATTAAAATGCCACATCATCCGCCATGTCATTAAAAATTAAAATTTAAAAAAAAAATTAAATTAAAAAAAAACACAAACAGAATAAAAAATTCTTTAATTATGTTCCTATGTTTTTATATATTTTAAATTTTTTTATTGCATTTAAATGCAATAAAAAACAAAAAAACAGAGAAAAAAAATTAAGAAATTAAAAAAATATATATATAAAAGGAACAAATAATTATGTTCGTGTTTTTTTTAATTTAATTATGTTTCTTCTTTTATATTTTTTTCTCATTTTTTTGTTTTTTATTGCATTTAAATGCAATAAAAAAGGAACAAAATTAAAGAAATTTTTTTTTTAAATTTTGTTCGTGTTTTTTTTTTTTCCGTTTCTTTTTTTAAATTTAATTATGTTTTTTTTATATTTTTTCTAATTTTTATTGCATTTAAATGCAATAAAAAATTAAAAAAATATATAAAAAAGGAACAAAATTAAAGAAAAAAACAAAAAAAATGTTTTAATTTGTTTGTGTTTTGTTTTTTTTAAATTTTCTCATTTTTTTTTGTTTTTTTTATTGCATTTAAATGCAATAAAAGAATTAAAAAAAATAAAAAATATATAAACACATAGGAACAAAATTAAAGAATTTTTTTTTAAAATTTTTTTCATGTTTTTTTAAATTTAATATTTTTCCTTTTTTATATATATTTTAATTTTTTTAATGACATGGCAGATGATGTGGCATTTTAATTAGGAAAATAAAACAAAAAGAAATACCACATATGAAAATATTTGTCACATAGGCGTCAGCTGTTGGAACTCATGAAATTAGGGACATGTGTGTGTCACTCGCCTAGAGCTGCTGGAAAATCGAGATATGAGGACCAAAATTGGACAATCGGACTAAAATTGGACAACTCTAGAGATAAGAAGACTAAAATTGATGATCGGAAAACAAGATGACTAAAATTGGACAACGTCCCTAGGGAAGGACGAAAAATGAATTTTGTCCGACTTAAGACGTTGCAAAACTCAAGTAGAGGAAAGAACATTTTTCCTTAAGACGAGATACGCCCAGGGTAGTGCTCACTGGATCATGTGTATCATCTCCCAAAGATAAAACGACTTCGTCTCTTGAAAAGATAGTACCACAATTCTCGAGAGCTCCAACAAACTTTAGGTGTTATACAGAATTGAGTTTTGATGCAAATATTAAAATTATGCAAGTTTTCGATTTCGTGTGTCAAAACAATACATGACGACTATATAGATCTCTAACATTGGGACTACATCTGAAAATTGATGGGAATTAACAGTCCATTAACGGATCTTTTTAATGCAAGGTAACGACTCATTTAAAAATTGAATGGGCAACAAACAAATTCAAAACTTATTAATTAAAAATTTTCATAACATATTTAGATAAAGATGGTCAACGGACAAATTCTTTTTTTCTTTTTAATTATATTTTAATGTGTGTTTATATTTTAGATAAATTAAGATAACTTAGTGTAATTTTGGAACGATCTTGACTTGTATTGATTTATATAAAAAAAAGTAAGAAAATATAATTTATATTAAATTAATTAATATTAAAATTGGGTTTCTGTACTTTTATTCATAAAATTAAGAAAATAAAGAGAATCTTAATTTTATGAAATGCATTAATTATATATATATATATATATATATATATATATATATATATATATATAATTAATACAAGTTGGATGAAAATCGTTTCAAAATTACACTAACTTGTTATAATCTATCTAAAATATAAATACATATTGAAATATTATTAAATCTATAAATATAATTAAAAAAAGAAAAAAATGAAATTTTGTCTTGAATTGAGAACTCAATCAAAATTTCAAATCTTTAAATTGAGAGAAAAAAAAAAGTTAAATTGAGCCCCTTATTGAGAAACTTTAAAAATTGGGGTTAGAATTGAGAACTAAATTATAAATCTGGTCTTATTATGAAATTTATCATCTTGAGGATAGAATATTATAATAGCTACCTAATTTGTAAGAACTTAATATGGTTAATTTCATTTTTGGTCCTGTATGTATGGTCTTTTCCATTTTTCCTGCTTTCGTGCTCTTCTTCTATTCCATATAGAATTATTAGCCTGTGTGGAGAAATTTAACAACCAAGTTTACATTTTCCAATTTTGGTCATGTATGCTTCATTTTTTTCCAATTTCAGTCTAATTTTGGTCGGAATTCCCAAAATCGTCGATGTCACGTGAGATTGAAATTGGATTGAAATTGGAAAAAATTGAAACATATAGGACCAAATTTGGAAAAAATTGAAATATATAGGACCAAATTTGGAAAATGTATACTTGGTTGTCCAAAAATGAAAAAACAATCTTATATACAGGACCAAAATTGAAATTATCGCTACTTAATATTATCTTTTTTTTTCTATAGCAGGAAAATAATTTGTAAAGGCTTTAACAGTCAAAAGTAAGAAAGCACGCTCAATTGATTTGAATATTACTTGCAGTCCACCCGCGCGATGCGCGGTTTATTATTTATTATGTTAATATTTTCAATTTGTAATAATACAATGAAATTGCATAAACTGACATGTTATTAAAAACATCTTTTATTATTTTAATTTAAAACATGTGCCATATACAAATGATTTTTTATATTACTCATGTGTGTTGCACGAATTGTCATATAAGTTTAATAATGTTAATTGTTAATTTTATTTTTAAACATTTTTATTTTATTTGTTGATTTATATTTTCATCAAATTAAAATTATTATATACTGTACAATAATATTTCCTTCAATCATAATAATTGATCTTTCCTTTTATATTTTTTATAATTTGCATATTCCACTCTCATACTTGAATCATCATTTATAGTTTTCTTGCGTCATTTCTTCATTTCTCTCTCACAAAATTATTTGTTCAATTTGTGTTTAGTGTACAAAGTCAATTTGGTGGGATCTCCTTAAATGAAGATATGAGACAATAACATTTGAAAGAACTTTTTTTTACCTTTGAATGTTTAGCGAATCTTGTATCCTTTAATTTTTTTTAGTTTTATATAGATTTGAGAAATCATTATATTTACAATTTTCTATTGTTCTTTTTATCTTTAAACAATAAGATCTAAAAGAATTTTTATACGTTTGAATGTTTAGCAAATATTGTATTTTTTCAAATTTTTTAGTTTTATATAGATTGGAGAAATAATTATATTTATGGTTTTTTTTTTACATTAATTTGAGAAATCAATGTATCTCTTTCTTCATCTTTTAGCTTTATATAAATTATAAAAAGCTTCTAAAGTAAGATTGATCTTTTTTTATTCTTATTAAATAATAGCTTATCAAATAAGATTTCTTATTTTATTTTATTTTATTGACATGACATTTTTAGGCGGGAAAATGACAATCTTATAATTTTTGCCAATTTTCTTATTTTAATATACTAGTATATGTCTCGTGCGATGCACATACATATATACATTTTACCATTTTAATGTGAAAATGTTGAATATGAAAATAATAAATTATTTTAGAGTAATTTCAATCTCATTTGTTAACCATGTGATGCACGATCATAAAATTTAAATATTTCCAAACTGATGTAAAATGTTAATTTAAGAAAAAAATTAATGTCAATTGGTACCCATATAATACATGGGCATATAAATTTATAAGTGTTGTAATTTTTTGAACAAAACAATGTTCATGATAAAACAATATAGTTATTCAGAGTTATTTCAATTTAATTTATTGCATATGTGATTTACGAATTTTAAATATTTCTTATATTCATCATACGTTGTCAAACTACTTTATCAAAGACAATGCTCACATGCCCACCATGAACATATCATAATATGTCCGCCACTGTTGTGTAAATATTTCATTCCGTTAAAATTTGAGATATAAAATTAATAGTTGTGTTAGATTTTTGACATCAACGGTGATCACATGTGCCCAAGGTGGGTAGGTTAGCTAAGCTAGTTTTATCAATTGTATTTGTCACAATTGGTCTGGAAAAAAATTATGTAAATATGTGTTCAATAAGATATTCATAATGAGTATATAAATGGAGATATTATTGTATATTATTCAAAAATAAAAAATTTAAATTTAACATACTTTAAAAAAAAATTATATTAATTTGTTTAGATGCCATAAAAATCAAAATTTCTCAATTACAAAAGTTTTTTGAACAAAAAATATAGATCAATTTTCTTGAATTTTGTACATTATTTAAAATGAAAAGGTGTAAAAGATAAGTTAAAAAAAGTCAATACAAAAAAGTTTTTAAGATAAATTTTAAATTAGTATTTTTTGTTTAGAAAGAACATCATATATTATAGGGTTAATTGTTGGAAAAATTACGATATTTACTTTAATTACAACTTTAACTAAATTTTTTGGTAATTTTAAAACAAAAATAACATTTGATACATTGTGTAATAATCATCATTGGGTAAACTATGACTTTATCATTGTTGATGTGCCCGGATAACTTGATAAATAACTTGATAAAGTAAAGTTAAAAAACATATAAAAATATTTCGATCAAATTTTTGCGAATTTTATATTTGAGATTGATCAAATATTTAGATCAATTTTTTTATCATTTTTAATTTATAATTCTTATTAAAAAATAATAAATTATTGCATTTCTACTTTTAGACAGTTGACATGAGCAATAAATAGTTTCATTTCCACTTTTAAGAAGATAATTGTTATCATATGGTAAGTATTACCATAATTACTACATAATTAATTATACCAAAATCGTACATTATTTGATTACATAACATATTTGTTTACCTTTATCGATTATGAACAAAGTGTTAATACATTTTAAAGATATAAAAAAACACAATTATGTATGATTCTATAAGATACTTCAAATTTCTTAATGAATTAAAATTGGAAATCATTTTTCCATATTTTGAAGATTTTGATTTCGAAAATTCTTTGTAATACATAATGTGTTACATAAAAACACCCAATTTCAATACTCATATATAAATTTTGACAAATATTGAAAAATATAGATTAACTATGCAAAGATTTATCATTTTAAAGGATTATATCACTTGATGCATTATATTCTTAAAGATTTATAAGATTTTAAATTTATTGTATTTTATGTTAATTATAAAAATAATATACTTAAATCAAGATTAGTCATATATATTTAAAATATATACATATTTGGAATAGATATCTAAACAAACGTAATGTTAAAATATAAATCAAGTTATATACAGATATCTATCTAATCATGATGACCATTAGATTGTAAAAAGAAATGTACAAAAAATATTCATATCTAATAAATTAATAGAGAAATAATAAATTACATAATTTAAATTTGATTATTTGTATTATGATGATAACATATTCAATATTTTTTTGGCATAACTAAAATACACTACATACTTTTATGAAATTTTAAGTAGTGAGACTTGTAAAATTCAATTTGGTCTTGTAGTTGAGAAAGCGTTTGTATACATATAATTCGGCAAATGCATAGAGTTTATATGTCAACATGGATTTGTTTAGTTGGCTTAATATATTATAATTTAGATTAAATCCATTAAGATTAAATAATTATTATTTTATTTTTAATTCATTTTTCATTAGCTACGCACAATATTTTAATTATTATTATTCTTCAAATTAGTATTGTGGAAATGTATTATTTTATTGGTCTAATTAAATTATTCTTTGAATTCCAAGTATATTACATTATTGAAGTTGTCATTTAATTATCTATGTATATTAAAAAATTGAATTTTTAATTTTACTTCATATATTATGATTTACATACCATAGATATTTTTTACTTCATATATTAGGATTTACACATACCATGTATATATTTTACTTCATCTACTATAATAAGGTTTATATACCATATATATTTATATACAAAATCAATATTTTTGGAAATTTACAATAAATTCAACTAATATCATCTAAAATAAACTAATTAATAATTAATGATATTTCTAATATTAGAAAGTGAAAATGAGCAGGAAATTGTTTGGCATTTCTATATTTAGGAGTAATTGTTATTATATATATCTATATATATATATATATATATATATATATATATAGATATAGATATAGATATATAGATAGTATAGATTCATTGATCTGTGATATTCCTTTGGTGAACCTGAATTGGAAACCTGGAAATAACATTATCAGAAGATCTGCACCCTACCCACGTTCTGTTGTGCGTGTATATGAAACATTGGTAAACATGTCTTGTAAATAAACCATCGATATTTTAAAATGCCATTTAATTTTATCACTTTTTGAAAATATCATTCTGATCACTGACTAATTTGATGGTCAGAGGACATATGTGGCGGCCAACGACTTTATCTTTATTTTCTGATGTGTAATTAATATATTCTTTAAAATTTCTCATTTGAGTCGAAAACTATGAAATAATCAAAACTAAAATCTAAAAAACTATTTATATGTATATCACAGTTATAATATATATATATATATATATATATATATATATATATATAAACATCCACAACTCATAATTCTTTGATTTTAAAATTTTTTATTTAATTTATAATTAACCTTAATATTATTATCAATGTTATTAAAACTCTTAGGTTTTGCTGTTACTTTTAAGACTATTAAAAATAACATTTACATTAAAAAAAAATTCTTAAAATTTTTAGTTTATAATTTTAAATTTTGTAATTTAAGTTATTTTGAGATTTAATAGTTTATAATTTTTTATATTTAACATTGTGACATTATTATTATAATTATATAAAGATTTTATAACATTTCATCAACTTTGATTTAGTTAATATTTTTTTTGTAACTTATATCACGTTTTGAAATTATTTAGAATCATTGATTAACTCTTTTTATAATTAAGTCTATTTCATATATTTCTTATATTTAAAGTCTACTAACCCATCATTTTCATAACTATATCGCATTTTTTATATTTTCTTTTTCTAAAATTTTATAATTAAAACTAAAAATAAGGAAAATTGAAATTAAACTTAATAATAATCGGTAAAGTACAATATAATAATTGTTGAAAAATAGTTGGTCTTTTGACTGAGGAGGTAACTTAATCTAATAATCTTTGGTTTGTACAAGTAATCTGCCCGTATTCAAAGAAGTTAAAGAAAGTTTCTAGTGGGAACACAAGAAAAATATTGACAGTTTCTTCAAAAATTTTATGTGGGGAAGAGAAAACTTGAAATTGCGATCATTATCTTCTTAAGAATGCATCTTCTTATAAAAATAGAATGACAAACCATCAAAGACTTGGGAAGAGTTATTTATATATATAATATATATGCACGCCAAAGAACGGAGAGGACGATTTCAAATTATCAACATTAGGTGTTTGATTTCATCAAATAAATTTCAGTATATATATATATATATATATATATATATGCTGAGTTTCGAAGCTTTTCATTTCATCTCTCACCTAAGCAACAATTAATTTAGAGTCTCATTGAAATCATATATATAAATAATTAGTTAATTGTGGACGTCTTTAACTTGCACAAAAACCCATCAGAAAATTCAAATTTTAGTGAGAAAAAAAAAACTTATATTAATTGGACAAAATTTTCAATTAGAGGATTAAAATTGAAATTTTAAAACAAGTAGGACTAAAATTGAAAACGAGTCCTAGACCATTACGAAATAATGAATTTATATATACGTACAAAAATCTAATATTTTTTCCTTTATTTTCCAAGTATTATTTTTTACTCAAAATTAATTATATATACTTTTGGGGTATTAATTAACTCTTTATTGTGGTAAACAAACTATTTTGTATGGTTGTACCTTAATTATTTACTTAATATCTTTAAAATATATAGACACAGGGCCATTTAAAAAAAAACAATTAATTAATACAACTTATAGAACTAAATTCAAAATAAGTAAACTCACAAGAAAATATGTAAAAGTACTAAAAAAATAATTTCCTGAAAGAATTTTTTATAACTGAGAATTTAAGACATTGAATTTTTGGGCTAACGATTTAGAATAATAATTTACTAAATTCACAAATTTAGGCAAATTTTAGCCCTATAACACCAAACGGGTCCAAATTGCACATGCTTTCATGCTTGTCCAATTTCAGGCTTTTAGGATAATTCACTCATGATGTGGATTGAATTTCTGACAAGTGACTTAAATTTGAATCGTATTTTCACATGTATCAAATACATTTCATTTAAAATATATTAATTGCCTAAATTTATTAACAAAATAAAAATCCATTAAAAATAATTTGAATAGTTATAAGATTAATTACGATGAGATAACCTAACTTTAGGGTGAAATAAGATCTACTTTGGGAGACTGATATGTAGAAGAATGTGTTAAATTTGATTTGTCTAGAATGTATATATTTTAAATTCATTTATATATTTGCACTTGTTATTTTTCTTCATATCTTTATTTTATGCCCGAAAACTCCCATCTCTGTTTTTTCTTGATTTATCTAGTAATTTTGGAGCAATTTTGGATATGAATGATGAGCCTGGCCAGCAAATAAAGTGAGGATTGAATTTTGGGTGAATGTTTTTAGTTAAAAGAGACACATTGGATAAACATATAACTGACATATGATGATCCAATGTGTGTGCCAAAGCCCAGCGACAAATTGCCAACGACATCCCAACAAATTGAGAGGAAAACACTTAAACTTAATAATCAGAAGTATAATCTAATGAGGAGGACGAGAAAGAAATTTTTTGGCGGCTGAACACACAGGGCAGCGAGTGAAATTTAGGAATTACATTTGTCATTATATCTACTCCATGAAGACTATAATGCGTGGCTAAGTTACTTCAATTAGCAAAATTGTATCCAAGTGATTTTGATGATGTCCTTTTTTTGGGAATGGAAGATCAACTCGAAAATTTTGTGTTGGATATGAGATCTACATTGATACTTCAGATGTAAATGGAATTGGTGATCTAACTCAACGAATGGTTGAAATTGGAAGAGATATACCCGTTAATTTACAAGCTGATTACATTACCTTTGGTTTTGTCGGTTGCAACAACTTCAGTAGAAAGAACATTCTCTGCAATGAGTATCGTTGAAAACACGGCTTCGCAACCGAGTGAGTGATGAATGGATGAATGATAATTTGGTGGTTTATCTTGAAAATGATATAATCGAGCATGTCACTAATGAAGCTATCATTCACAAGTTTCAAAATATGGCGAACCGTCGGGGTCAATTGTAAACGAGATATTTACATTCCTTTTTTGTTCAAACGGAATGTATTAAGTGAATCTTTGAGAATCACTTGTAAGTTATATTTTGTATGTAAATTAAATGTTTGTATATTACTTTTAATTGTGCCGCCTGTATGGAAATTTTCTACGTCCGCCATTGTGCCTAAGCATTCAAATTTTCAAAAATTAAAGAATAAAACTGTCAGCCCGAAAAGTTAATGGCCGAAATTGTCAAACGTGATAGTTAATGGGAAAAAAAAGATAATGAACTCTAAATTAAATAGAGTTTAGAAATTAATCTCTAACATTTATATCATAAACTTATATAGGAATCATTAATCTACATATATCATAACTTAAATAGAAATCATTAATGTATTCGGAACAATGAGGCACATAATAAACTTTGTATTTTATTAAATGTTGTCAGGCCAGAGCTGCTTGAAGTTCGCCTATCACATTCTTCTTAACCTGAAAAGCCTTTGCCAAAACATCTAGATTGATTTTTGGATTTGAAGCAAACAGTGCACTTGTAATTTAGATATATCCTGGATTTTGGCTGCTTTTACATGCCAAGGTAACAGCATTGGTCTTTCCCACGTTTAACATGAAATGAATGAGGCCTTGTGGGAACACAAACACATCTCCTGGATATAATGTTTTAGTGAAAAGCTTGTTTTCCTGAATGGGTCTGCTGAATTAGTGGATGTGACGAATCCAATGTAGAGATTGCCTTTAAGCACAACAAGAACCTCAGATGCACGAGGGTGCGTGTGAGGGCTGTCGAGGGCGTATGGTGCATAGTCTATGCGGATCACTGAGATGCCTAGAGTGTTGAGGCCTGGTAGTTGGTCAACATACACTTGATTCACCTTTAATCCAACATTGTTTGATGTATAACCAGGCTTGTTCAAACCAAAGAAGAAGAAATCGTCTGCAACAACCATGTTCGGGTTCTTGCATAGCTTCCCATTCATGAGAACTAGATGGTAAATAGTAAATAGATCATGTCAAAGTGATATTGAAGTACATAAGACAAACATAAAGAATGTAGATAAATACATGAAAGGATGACAAAATTTATTTTGGTTAATTAGTTACCAGATGGCGTTGGGTTATTAACAGAGACGCAGAAATCTTGTAATTGGTTGGGATCTGTGGCCTGTGAGATTGTTGCTAAATACAAAATATAAATGACAATCAACAAATGAAGAGCAATCTTCATTTTTTTTCTAATATTAATTTTGTAATGAAGTGTGTATGGTGATGAATTTGGCTAATAGATATTGGTGCCTATTTATAGAGATGGAACACATGAATGTGCTATGACGATTTCAATTTCTTTCAAAATTGTTACTATTAATAGAGTTTAATATTCTATTTACCCAATAATTCAGGGGTTTGGCTATTAATTAGAACATTAACTAAGATTTTTACCACATTTGTTAATTTTCTAATTTTAGAGAGTTTATTACTTTTTTTCATCCACTAAGTTAGGGGGTCTGGACATTCTGTCTTTTTTTTTTCGGGCTGACAATTTAGGATTTTTTGTTTTCAATTTTAGCAATTATTGCCTAATTTTAGCCCAAATTACTTATTTGGGCTGAAACTACACGTTTTTTGCACTTGACACCCCTAATCGGACACAATTTGCTGAGGTGGCAGGATGTTTAGCGAAGTGGAATTTCAGATTTAATTTGTGACTGCCATGTGTATTTTTAAATGGGCCCCACCTTTGACACATCACTCAACCAAATTAAAAAAAACAGATATATTACAACTTTACAAGGAGGAAAATTCATCCCCAAATCCCCAAATTCATCCCCAAAATGGCAAACCCTAGTTCACAAAACTCAACATATATGAATTGAATCGATTTAACCATCCAATAGGTTGGTAGGTTGTCTAGTTGTAGTGTAGAATTTTTCACCAGCTTAAACCAAAATCATCATATTTTATGATGAAAGAAAAAGAAATTGGGAGCAAAACTAGAAGAAAATGAAAGAAAATGACAAAATTAAGCAGAATTTGATTCTTGTTCAATCATTTATTCCGAAGACTTCAGAAAAACGAAGACGCAGACTTCCCCACATCCATCCACCCCCCAATCTGGAGTCTTGGTGTCGCCACCCACCCCCACCCCACACCACCCAACCCCAACTCCCGAAGTCTTCGATTGGTCCGAGTTTCTCGACTTCAACCATCTCCTTCCCCGAGCCCGAGCCTGAGCCTGAGCCTGACCCGAACCACCACCCGGAGAGTTTGGGCGGGGAGAAGCCTGGTCGCCTGAGGAAGAGAGACCCGAGATTGGTCTGCTCCAATTGGATGAGAAGCTGGAGGAGTAGGAGCTGGGTCTCCCGGGGAATGTGTTCTTGAATTTGGGGAAATTAGGGTTCGCAAATTTGGGGGTGAAGTGATTTGGGGATGAATTTACCCCCTTGGACAAAGTCCCCTTTTTTTTTTAAATTTGTATGAGTGATGTGTCGCAGATGGCCTATTTAAAATAACGTTTTCTTGATTTCCATCTCTTGACTAATTTATGTTGTTTGATTTATCGATTCATAATATTGCATGATTAGGTTTAGTAAGGCTTGTAAGATTAAATTATTATGATAAGAATATAAACCACAATCAGTTGTTGTTATTATGAATTAGTATTCATTTGTAGCAAATAATGATTGATTCGCTAGGAGAAATACATATCTAGATTAAACGGATCGAGTTGCAAATTTTGTGTCTTATTCATCCTATAATTTGAGAGATCAATATGTTTGATATACTAAATCTTGAAGTTGTATCTATTAGGTTGTTTGATTGAACAAAGTTTATTAGAGTTTGTTTTAATAGACAAAAGTCACAAAACTTTATAGACAATTCGGGTTTGTAGAACTTGTTGCTAATTTAGGATCGGGGGTTTGAGAGATGGATTGAGAGAAATGTTGGAAGAGTAGCTTCACCACAACGTTTTCTGTTATAAAAAATTGCAGATTTAGTCCCAAAGTGAAAAGGTAATTTTTTGGAGGAAAGTACTTGTAATATTGGTTTCAAACTTATGAAAACTTTTATTTTGTAGTGAATTTGAGTCCAAAATTAGAATTATTCCGATTCGTTGCAAGAGTTATCTTTATATTTTAACCATTATCTTTATATAAAATAAATTATATATATAAAAGTAAGACCACACGTGCCACATGTCAATCATACAATTTTTTATATTAATTTTATTTTAATTTTACAAATTAAATCTATAATAAATAGAATTTTAAAGCTAATTAATGTGACTATTTAATGATATCAATTTAATTATGTTTATAAGATATTAGTGAAGAATATATGAATTCTATTTAATTTGTTAAAATAACACATGATAGGCTTCAAATATAGAAATTATTTATACATTTTAAATTTGTTCTATTCAAAATGTTTAGATAAAATTTTAAAAGAAAAACTAAAATAAAGGTGAACTGATTAAAAATGATTATTGAAACTTATTATTAATGAAATTAAATAATTTTTGTGAATATGTGTTTTAAAATAAACTATGAAATTCATTTGAGAAATTTTGATTTTTGATAATTTTATCATTTAATTGAAAAGAAATTTGGGGTTACTCTAAACTTTAACAATAAAATTAAAAAAAAAAAAGTAGGAGAGTTGAAGAATATAATAGACATAACAATTATTTTTGCTAAATAAAAAGTGAAAAATTATATATGTATTTTTACGAATGCAACATAAAATTCAAACAATTAAATAATATATATGTTAATTAGGTTGTGTTATGTGTTTTGTTGAATACTAAATTAAATGATGTGTATTGCACACAATCATGAATATTTTTTTATATACATAATACATAATTATATATTTCTAATTTTATTTAGTTTAGTTTAGTTTTTTAATCACGGTATTACACGGGCCCTATATATCAAAAGCCTGCTTATAATTTTTTTTTCTATAATAAATCTGATTTTATATTTAGAAAATTCATTTAATTATTTTTCTAATTTCTAATTTTATTTATTGCCGTCTTATTTCACATTTGTAAATAATGTTTACTTTAAACACATATATTTTTAACTCCAGAGATTTAAATTATTACTAAGTCGAAACTACTACCTATTAATTAAAAAAAGTCAAATGCACCAAAACCGAAATATTTTAGCTTTACCATTTTGCTTTTATATATTCAATATAACTAATTAATTAAAAATCATAATTCTTTAACTCAATATATCATGCATTGAAAATAAATTCTATATAAATATGTTTTAATTTGAAATTATGATTTGTTAATTTTTTTTAAATCCACTTAAAAACTACAAATACAAATTAAAATTAACAATAAATAAGATTAAAAATAAATACAATAAATTTGATACATCATGATAAATATTTTAGTTTTGATATTTTCTTTAGATATGCAATATAATAACAAACAAAAAATTATAAATAAAAAAAAAAGATAAATTCGATATGTCATGTGAAAACAAAATTTCAATTAATAAGTTTTAATTGTATAAAAATATAAAACCACCTTAAAAATTACAAATAGAAAAAATAATTGATAGTAAACAAAATTACAAATAAGAATGATAAATATTTTAATTTAATTTTTTTTATGTATGAAATGTAATGACAAATTAAATATTGTAAAAATGATAAATTCGTAATTCATGAGTTGAAAAAAAAATTAATTTCAAATGAAAAAAGTTTTAATTTGAAATTGTCAATTGTTAAAAAAAAAAAAAAAAAAAATTAACACCGTAGCTTAACCCCTTGAAAAATTACAAATTCAAAATAAAACTAACAATAAGAAGAAGGTTTACAGCACATGATATTTTACTCGAAAGAAGAAGGTTACAGCACATGCTTGCGGTGAAAAGAAACAATATCTTTCAACCTTTCGAGTTATGAAGAAAAACTTCAAGACACTTGACATGTTCATCTTTGCTGATCATTTTGCTTATGCTCATTTCTTGCAGTAGTACTTTTGACCAAATACTTATAATTAGTTGCGTGTTATGACTATACGTTAATTATAAAAGTAATTAAAGTAAAAGAACAATCATGTTGCTGAAATAGTAGTTCTATAGATGTAAAAGAAATTAACTTGACTGTTTCCAATAATTATATTTAATTTGAGGTGGAAACTTTATATTATTGTTTATATGGTCATCGAAGAGCAGGTAAACCATTTCTTTTTAGTGAAATTTGCTGATTTTTTACTTTCTTTTCGAGTGACATGGAGTTAGAAGGAAAAATAATGAAAAAGTCAATTCCACATGTGTAATAACCTGCCATGTCAGCATGTCACCTCTTATAGACGGTAAAAGGGTATTTTTGGCAACAAGCAGTAACATACAGGGTATTCTTAAAAACTAAAAAAATTAAAGGGTAAGATCATAATTAGGGTAAACATACGGGGTATTTTTACCAATTTTCCCATTACGTTGCTGATCACTAAAACAAAATCAACTGGACTGTTTCCAATAAATCTTGAGTTTATATTCAATTTGAGATGGAAACTTTAATATTATATATATGGCCAATAATTCCTGCTGTAGTACTTTTGGCCAAATACTTATAATTAGTTGCGTGTTATGACTATACGTTAATTATAATAGTAATTAAAGTAAAAGAGCAATCATGTTGCTGAAATAGTAGTTCTATAGATGTAAAAGAAATTCCAATAATTATATTTAATTTGAGGTGGAAACTTTAATATTATATATATGGTCATCGAAGAGCAGGTAAACCATTTATTTTGTTGAAAATTAGACATATATCGAGACCTGGTAGCTACTAAATGTAATAAGAAAAAGAAATTAGATGACCAATTCATACCTCATCTTTAAAATATGAAAAAAAACAGCGGACTATTTCAAGTGGGATTAAGTATAAATAGACATCTTAATTGCATGCTTTAATCGCAACTCATCTCTCACCTACAAAATTATTCATTCTCTAGCTTTGGCTTGATAAACAATGGCGATTCGGTTGGTTATAAGTGCTATTGTTATTCTGGCTTTGGCTTCAATATCGTTAGTTTATGCTTCGGATCCTAGCCCTCTTCAGGATTTCTGTGTCGCTGTTAATGATTCCAAGGCTTCTGGTAATTAACTGCTACCTGCATCTTATATAGAATTAAATTTAATTCTAGCTCTTATGATTAGTAATTCATGAATTAATGTTAATCTTCTGTATCTTAAAATTGCAGTATTTGTGAATGGGAAGATATGCAAGGACCCAAAGATGGTGACAGCTGATGATTTCTTCCTATCTGGGCTGAACAAGGCTGGCAATACATCAAACGCAGTAGGATCGAAGGTGACTCCTGTGAATGTTAACCAAATACCAGGTCTCAACACTCTAGGCGTCTCGTTGGTGCGTATAGACTATGCGCCATACGGCCTGAATCCCCCACACACGCACCCTCGTGCAACTGAGATTCTTGTAGTGGTTGAAGGCACTCTCTACGTTGGATTCGTCACTTCCAATCCTGCAAATGCCGACCAGAAAAACAAGCTCTTCACCAAAACATTGTACGCAGGAGATGTGTTTGTGTTCCCAGAAGGCCTCATTCATTTCCAGTTCAATACCGGAAAGACCAACGCTGTTGCCTTCGCGGGTCTAAGCAGCCAAAATCCAGGAGTTATTACCATTGCAAATGCAGTCTTTGGCTCTCAACCTCCCATCTCTGTTGATGTTCTCACTAAAGCATTCCAAGTTGATGCCAATGTCGTTAAATATCTTCAGGGACAGTTTTGGACTGACAATAACTAAAAAATATTACAAAACATATAAGGATACATCCATACATTTTGATCTACCTATCTGTTTTTATGATCATTTTCCTTAGTTGAGAATTTTTTTTGTTATTGTTGTTAAGTATACTTGTGTAATAAAACTCTTTGCAATTGTTATTGTTGTAATAATCTTTGAATAGATTATCCATCTTTCTCTGATATATCTGGGGTGCGTTTGCCAATCTCATAGGCATCACGTTCCAGACATAGTGTCCTTGTGGTGTGGAGAAAGCTGTGAATTTCTTAATTTCTTCCTCCATCCTAATCTGGTAAAATCCAGACTTGCAATCGAACTTTGAGAATATCTTGGCACCTTTGATGCAATTAACCAAGTGTTCTCTACTCGGGATGTAGTATCCGTCAAACTCCAGAATGTTATTAATCCCTTTATAATTAATAACAAGTCTAGGTTTACCTCTTTTGATTTCTCCATGATTCCTGACTAGGAATCCAGGGCTGTTGTATGGAGAAACTCCTGGTGAAATCAACTTAAGGTCCAGATGTTCCTTAAGTATCTTCTGCATATCCTCACGATCATTTTTATTCATAAGGATTGGCTTGAGTCTCACGAACTCATGTTTCTTTCCAGGTTTAACATTTAAGGATGCTTTGAGCTCGTTCCTATCCCACCATGCCAAAAGATCTTCGTTGTAATTTCTTTAGATCCTTTTCTTGAAATCCTTGAGTGATATTTGTTCTTCAATGGTAACATCACTCTGCGGATTCTCCAGTATGGCTTTTCGCAATTCTGCAATAGCCTTTGGTGGAACTCGTTCTTCTCCTTGTATTCTCAATGAATACAAAGTATTATCCCATCTCTTGATATCCTAATTTTGTTTCGAACCAAATTGTCGAAAGGATAATAAGACATCGCCAAATCTTCTTTTATCCGCCATCTTTGGATGTCGAAGTTTAGCTTCATCACCATGCTTGCTGCGAAAATTAATAGGCATTTTTCTGTAGAATGCCCCCCGCGGTCTCTGGACAATAATCTTATGATCACATAGTGTTGTGAAAATAAGCCTTCTTGTCTCATTTTCCTGTGTAAAACGCTTGAATGTTTGTAGGAAATTGTTTCCTAGCAAAACATCTGCTCTTGTATCATGAAAATAGATTGGTGACGTTTTTACTTTGTATCATGCGGGCACCTCCGATCATGATTTCTGCTTGTTTGATTCCTCTATTAAGGATAAGAATCCTTTTTGAGAAATCTCTTCCTGCAATAGCTGGTAGATCTTCTCCAAAATCTTTAGGAAAGACTCCTTGCTTTGCAGTGCAAATCTCTGCTCCTGAGTCAACATAGGCTGCGAAATACTCAGCCTTATACTCACCATATATCATTCCGATAGAAATGTATATGGAGAATGGACTAGTGGTCATCTGATTCTATATCTTTTATCAGCCACTGTAAACTCCATTCCATCCTGTAGTCTTTCCCAAAGCTTATGATCCTCAAGAAAGTCGATACCCAGTATTAACTGTTCTGGGATTCTTCCTGCAACTCCCGTAATAGTCAGTTCAATTTCACCCATTTTTAGGCTTCCTTGAAATCTTCCGACTATCGGTTGTTGGAGATAATATAAAACATCACAAGGAAATATATTATCCTTTTGAGTGATGTCGAATATTACTTCAACTTCTCTCCAGCCTTCTAGACATTTCAGCTCTCCTTGTGTTTTGAATACACCTGAGATTCGCTGAATTGTACTAGGCCTTTTCTCTTCCCAACGACTACTACTCATCAGTTTGTCTTGTTGGAAAGAAATCCTCATGGTCTCCATTCTGAGGCTTTGACTCTTGTTGAAGACAAGTTGGTCTTGGATCTTTATATCGATCTCCTTTATAGTTGGAGACTCGATCATATCTGGAAGAACCACCCTGGCGAAATCCTCAAATATTCTTGGGACTTCGATAAATTCCTTTCTCAAGAAGACAAAAGTCCGTGATCTATTGCACCCTGTCGTTGGCACAATCTGACTCATTTCTTTTTAGGAGTCAAATTTAAGACAAAAGTCCGTGATCTATTGCACCGACGAAGCGGCTATGACCTACTCAAAGGGGTGACCTCCACCCAAAGAAATTCACACCACTATTGTATCCATTCTCACCACCATCTATCGATGAGAAAATATATTGTGAATGACACGACTGATGAAAATCAGCATCGCCGTTTTCCTAGTGTAATTGCCAAGCTCATAGGCATGGAACCATTGTGGGACTCATCCAAGAAAAAAAAATACAAACTTACTCCTCTAAAAATTAGACCGATGTATGTGAGCTATTTTTGGTGGGATTCTACGATGGGACAGCCGAAAAATATTGTAACCTTCAAAACTCATGTACTTAATTATATAGTGAAATGAATTTTTTTAAAGTTCATATATCAAAATATCAATTAAATTGAAATGCACTTTAAAAGTCTCCGATGACATTTTATGTCATGACAACCGGAAATATTGTAACCTACAAAATCCGAATACTTTATATAGTGAAATGAAAACATTTAAAAGTGATATAGTAAAGTGTTAAACCACGTATACTTGAGATGTATTTTTTTCTTTTACCCAACATTATATATGCAAACTATTAGTTTTGCATAAACAAATATGAATAGATGTTAGCACTTTGAGAGGAGATTTGGTCTTGAATCGGTCCGAGTGTCGTCAGTGTCCCGAAAATTTTAAACTAATACACGTTACAACTATTTGTTCAATTTGGATATTTAAGTTCAAATGTCCTCAATGCACAATTTTTTTTTAATGATATCCTATAACAACCCAGATATAGCATTTATTTGACCAAACCTTATAATTACTGGGAATAATAATAATAATAATAATAATAATAATAATAATAATAATAATAATAATAATAATACCTAAGTAATTATTATTATTATTATTATTATTATTATTGATTATTAAAATTTTGAAAATTGAAGTTATATGTACTCTTATTAATGATCAACGTAATTAAATATGTATTATATAACTATATGAAAATATAAAAAATTATATATATATATATAATTTTTGAAATTCGGTTCATTGGTTCGATCCAATTCGGTTTGATTTGGTTCCAGTTTGGTTCAGCTTTTTGTTCGGATAATTGAAAAATCTCTAGAACCGTACCAAAAAAATCCAGTTCAATTCGGTTAGGAGAAAATCAAAAAATCAATGGATATTTCGATTCGAAACTTTTTTGGTTCGGGTTTCGGTTCGGTTTCGATAATCTCCAAAACCCATGCACAACCCTAGTTTTCTTACAACTATAATTATATAATTATGAGACGAATTTGGTATTTTTATGAGGCACTCTCTTGTTGATCCATGAGACAAACCTAATAGTCATGACCCATATAATAGTCCATCATAATAAAAAGACCCATAACCTTAATCATGATCAATTCGATAAATCGTGTTTTTCCGTCCATGGATGCTTTTTTTCTTGCTTCTTTTTCATCTGCGATATGCTACTTCCTCTATCTCACACATGCACAGCCAACTTTTTTCTTCATAAACAATGAAATTATAAGTAGCAAATTATAAAAAAAAAAAAAAAAATTCTTTTTTAACAAAAGTATAAAATTAAGGTCCTATTATACACACCTCATCATTTTCTAAACACACCAACAATTAAATCTATTTCATTTAAAATCTACTAAATACACCTCATAACTTTACAATTATATTTTTTATACAAAAAACATTAAAATAAAATACATCACTACATGATTTTCTAACCACACCCCAACATCATACCCACACCTTAATTATCATTTCTACCCCAAATTTCTTCAAGAAGAACCCTAACCCTAACTGACCGCGCGTCGTTACGCGATAAAATTATTTATTTCTTTCCTAACTTAACCAACTAGTAGCTAGGGCAAGTAAGAGTCGATCCCACGAGGAGTGATAATTAATTATGCCACCTATGCTCAATTCAATTAAATACCAGATTATGGGGGGTTTGAGATTGATTAATTACTAATTAAGAAACTAGAAAACAAATTAAACAAGAAATCAATATATAAAAAATATCCAAGTTAACAGTTCAGTTATCCTTCAATTTCAATTATATCTTAATCAATGTAACACCCCTCTCTCAGATTATCATGGAATTATCACCCCTAGTCTAACAACAAACTCTGTTAAACCGAGTCGTCTCTTAAGATTAGTTAAATTAGGATAAGATCACTAATTAACCCTATTTAATTGAATAACCTAGAACAAGCTCTCTAGATTTAATTCATTAAATGCATTAATCACCAAGACGATAGGATGAACTAGACTCCGACTACACAAGCTCGATTCAATAATATAGGATTATGCTACCCTAGAGATGCACGACCTCTAGTTTACTACTTATGAAGATTAAATTACAACAATTAGTATTCATGATCTAAAATTCTAGCAATCAATTATCAATTACTTAACGTAGGTGATCAGTCCAAATTAAGTATCAACAATTGAAAATAATATTCACAGATAGCATAATCAATTTCATTCAAATATCGAGAAGGGGAAACAAGATTAATTAAAACATAAAAGAAATATGGGTTCAAACATCCCTGCTAACCAGAATTGAAAGATTAGCCGATCATCCTTATAATTGATTCCATCAAAGCAATTGAAAACTCCATCCAAATTAATCTAGAAAAATAAATCTTTCTCTTTCTAAAACTCTCTCTCTCTCTCTCTAATCTCTACGTGAACAGTGAAGTTAAATATGCAGAAAGAGATCCAGACTTTTCTTGGGGAGAAAGACGCCACTTTATGCTTTTCATGCGGCACAATCTTGCCCTCCTTTCATTCTAAAATGGGTCTGGGCTTCTTTTCTTTACTTTCATTTATTAGCCCAATCTTCTTCATTTCCCTTCTTTCTTTAAGGACCAAGTTCTCTTTTAATTCCTCAAAAGCCCACACTTCTCTCGTCTCCTTCCTTTGATCTTTGAATATTTCCTTTAACTTCAAATTTCTCCATAAATCCCTAAAATAATCATGAAGATAATATATGAAATACTTGAAGACATAATTCACACATATGTAGGAAAATAGTGCATCCAATCAAACAAACGATATTAAAATCTCATATTAAACACCACTAAAATGCACATATTTTCCTCGTATCACTAACCCACAAGCCCTAACCTAAATTTGAGGAAATCAATTCGATTGAAGTGTTTGACCTTAGTTCGAATAAGTTTTAAGGAGTTCGATTTCACATTTGAGAGTGTACAGTGGATCCCAACCAAGAAAATGAAGTTCCAAGTAAGTAAAGTTCATACTTGGATTTTTTGGATAGATTATGAATTTCTTATGTTAAATTTGTTCAATGTTGTTTGAAATAGAATGTAGATTGTTTAGAAATCATGTTTAGGATGTTTTGTTATGGAAAACATGTTATATGTTGATGAAAATTTGAAAAAAAAAAGTGGAATCGTGTTTTTGTTGGATGAAACTGACGAGTTCCGTTCGGTCCTGTTGGCCGAACGGAATGTGTAGTGTTCGACCACTTGCCGAATGAAAAGAAGAATGTTTGGCTATCTTATGAACAGTGTGAACGTTGTTTGGCTAGTTGTTGAACGTTAAGTGCTATGTTCGGTTGTCGGCCGAACTATTCTTACTCTGTTCGACCAATATTGGCCGAACAGGTCCTTTTTTTATTACATTCATACGTAAACTATTGACCATGTTATTTACTTTATTTTGATAAATTGCAGGCGAAGATGTTGTTTACACGAGGAGGACAAGACCTACCGCTTCGGTGATAAGACATCGGACCGAAGAGAATACGATCGAAGAACCATTGGCTTCTTCTTCTTTTCCTATAATACCATACATAGGGGAGGATACAACACAAGCGGATGAAGAACCATATGACGAAGAACCGGCACAAGAAGAGGACAATGATGATGAAGATGATGTTTTGACGGGTCCTTGTCTTAGTGGACCCGTTGATCCCCACTTGATTCCAAGCTTCAAAACACATGTTGCATATCGTGCTAGCAGTGGCTTTAGAATGAGGATGAACTCAATACATCGCAAGTTGTTCCAACATTAGTTGGGGCATATCGCGCCTTGAGGATTGAGAACGAGGATCCACCTAAATCTTCTAGGCGGGCTTCAACTAGTAGAAATCGTAGGACTTGTAGAGCTTAGTTTTCACTCAGTTTTAATGGACTCATAAATGTTTATAGTTTTAACTTTGTGTGTTGTATGAACAATTCTCATCGTTTTATCTTAGTTTGAATTCCGTTGTTTTATCTTTGTGTTGGGATGTGTTTCAATTATGTGTTGTGGAATATTTCTTGATAATTTGAACGCATTGTAAAAAACATATGCTTCACTTCCATTGTTTGATTACAAATTTGTTGTAATATGAAGTAAATTTGCCATTGAAATGAGCCTGTTCGGCCACAAACAATTGAACATTCACAAAAGTGTTCGGCCATGTACCGAACACAAAAATTTGATCTTGTTCTTGTTCGATCACTACCAACCGAATAGTTTGCAACATGTTCGGCTATACATCGAACACTTCATGTAATGTTTGGCTAACAGCCGAACACATTGAAAGTTGTTTGGCAATTAGTCGAACAGTTCATAAACTATTCGGCTATACGTCGAACATGGTGCAAACTGTTCGATTAGTATTGATCGAACAGGGACAAAATCAGAAAATCCTACATCACAAAATGATGAGAATAGTAGCTACAAGAACTAAAAATACTATAAAGTCATATAAATTGCATGATTGCATAGATATAACAAAGCGTCATTAAATGAAAACCTATATTACAAATTTCAAAAATAGTAGCAACAAGAAGTGAGAATATTCTAAAGTCATACAGAAAGATTACATAAATACAATAAAATGATGTTTAATTTCTCCCAAAATGGGTGGTAACAATGCGTCTTCATCCAATTTTATCTACAAACAAATAATATCATGTCAATTATCACTTATGTGTATAGATTTGAAACCAAGTAATACCATAGAAGAACATGTTCATTTTTCATCCTCTAAGTTAAGCATTGTCCAATTTTAAGGTAGTAATTATGTCATTTCCAATTTTTGTCCTTTAATTATATAATGTTTTCCAATTTATGTCCGGATTTTACCGAAATTTTTTTCTAGTATTGAAGTGGTTGTCGGAATGCTGATGTGGCATCCAAATTGTAAAATCCCCAAAATAAGGAGGGAAAATTTAGATGATTTGTCATTTCTCATTGCGACATCATTAAAAAATGAATAAATTAAATGAGAAATTAAAATAAAATTTAAAAAATAATTTAAAAATATTTGCATCATCTTCTTCCCTCATAAACTGCCACCTGATCTGCCGCTAACCACCACCTCTCCACCATCTAAAAATTCTCATACTCATCGGAAATTCGTTTGACAAACACAAATCCCCTAATAATGAAATGCCATTAGAAAATGAACATCAATTCAAACATATATGTACAAGACACTAAGCCACGACTACAACACAACCAATCACGAACGACAGCAACGCGACTCCGGCGGAGGAGGCAGGAGCCGGTGGCGAGAGCAACCGTATCTGCGCATGGTGCGCACCGAGCGAGGCTATTGCATCTAGTAATTGGGAAACTTTTTTTTTTTAGTACAGTTAGTGTTCTATTGATCGAATTAGGGTTGAGGGAAACTGATTTTTTTTTCTTTTGTTATTTTTTTTTTAATGAGTATTGAAGATGTAGAGCGTATTAAATGATTTGAAATTTTTTCGGTGGCAGTGCGACAACGCGGCGCCGATGAAGTAGTGGAGAAGACGAAGGTTCAAATTTTTAAATTTTTTATTTTGTAAATTTACAATTTATTCTATTGTTAATTTTCATTTTCCATTTTTTTATTCATATTTTAATGACATGGCAATAAAAATTGCCACATATTTGCAATTTGGATGCCACGTAAGCATTCTGGAAGCATGAAAATTGAAAACAACATAATTACTGCATCAAAATTCAAAATTGGATAGAGCCTAACTTACAGGTCCCGTTATTTTATTTAGTTTGAGTTATTATTTACACATTTTCTTATTGTGTTAATTTCATTTTCCAACATATACTATGAGCGTTTTTAAATTTTACATTCTAAACTGATTTTTTTTTTTCCAAACACAATATATACTACATATTTTATTTACGTTTGCAACCTCTAGCAATATTTTCGATGAGAAATGACCCACGTGATTTTCACATGACAACTAAGGGTTATTTTAGTCATTTGCACTTCTAAAACATATATAAATTCGATTCTTCGGCTATTTTCAATAGTAAAGAAATCTTATTTTTTGTTTGAACCTCACCATCACCATCATTTTTAATTGTTTCAAACAATTTGCAGAATAAATTGGAAAAAAAATTAGGGATAAATTTGATTTTGAGATTAGTAATTAATAGCCTAAAAAATAACAATAATCATTCTATTAGACATTTAATTGGCCAGAATCCATCACCAAATGGCCCTCATTCAATATTTTTATTCGATCCTCGCTCAAATTGCCGTGATACAAGTGAATTGATCGGAGACTTTTCTATGACTTGAGAAGGAAGTGTTGTGTCGTAGGATACATACATTTTGGTGAAATTTTGAGAAAGATCAATTTTTCGGTGAGACAATGATTTAAAAAATTGAATTGTACATTAACATTGTTGGGGGATAAAATCATTTTTCATCTCATATTACGGTGTCTTTTGATTTTGGATCCATATTTGTCACAATTTTCAATTTAGTCCCACGATATAAGAATTTGTCCGATTTCAGTCTAATCTTATCAAATTGAGGCTTCCAATGACCTAAAAATGATGTCGTGACACGTGTCAAATTCTTATTGATTAACACATGTCGCCACGTCACTTCTAGGTCATCAAAAAGCCATTTTTCGATGAAATTCGAATTTTCCGGCCAAAATTGGACTGAAATCAAACAGATTTTTAAATTGTGGAACTAAATTAAAAATCATGATATTTAAGGGACCAAAATTGAAAGACACCATTATTATTAGGCAAAAACTTCTGTGCACCAGTTGCACCGTGCAATCCATACATTTATGTTATAAATGTAATACCTTTATGCATGTTTATTTTAAAAGGTACGGATATTTGTACATAAAGGTACTACATTTATAACATAAAAGTATCTGTGCAACTCTGTGCACCAGTTGCACAAAAGTGTTACTCTTATTATTATTATTATGAGCCTAAAATGATTTTAACACACATTGTTGGTATCCTAAGTATAAAAATCTCTCAACCAATTAAAAAAATGCATACAAAAATTGGAAATGAAGAAATAGGTTTTTATTTGAAGTTTTAATTTGATTATCGCATAAATCAAGTTTGAGTCAAATTGAAACAACTAAATTAATTTGGGGAACTTAAACCATATATATTAAGAATATTTTAACCTAACATTTTAGCCCAAAAGCATCAATTTGGCTCAAATGTCACGTGAATTGCATGCGTAACCCTAATTTTGTGCTTTCCGCCCAATTTGCTGATATAGATTGTATTCCTCACATGTCTCTTACATTTGGATCATATTTTCACTTGTGGATATCATATTTTCATTTTAAATACATTAATTGCTTAAAATTATTAAAAGAAATAAAACTACATTAAAAATATTACAATAAATAAAAACAAAATCATCAATCAAGAAAATTGAGTTTTTTTTATAGAACTAAAATATTCATTTTCCCAAATAATAATATTAAAATCCTTAATTATTTATTTAAATATAATTTGAAAAAATTATTTATTTACTTATTAGTTGCGTGTTATATTATTCTTTTATTATAATACTAAAGTAAAGGAATAATTACGTTGCGGGAAAATTGGTAAAAATACACCGTATATATACCCTAATTATGATCTTACCCTTTTATTTTTTGGGTTTTTAAAAATACCCCGTATGTTGGCTCTTCTTGTTGAAAATACCCCGTCACCTGCTGTGGTAAGTCACCAACCGGTCATGTGCTGACGTGGCACTTAAATACACATGTGTAATTGTTTTTTAGATTTTTTTTTGTTCTCTTTTCCATGTCAATTGAGAAATGGGTATTTTTGGCAATAACATACAATCATACGGGGTATTCTCGGAAATATAATAAAAATCAGAATTTATTATTTAAAAAATCAGAATATTATTTAAAAATATCCTTAAAAAAATATGTGTACAAAAAAATAATAATAATAGAAGTTCTGAAAAAATATATTTTAAATTTTAAAATATTATTTAAGTAAATATGAAAATATATTAAAATTAGAAATTTTATTTACAATAAATATAAATTATATTAAATATCTAAAATCAATAAATAAAAACAAAAAAATTAATTTTCTTATTATGTAAGATTAAAAATTCTAATTTTATTATATATGTATAAATTTTTTTACTAATACTTCATTTTTATTTTTAAGAATTTTAGTGATTTTATTAATTATTTTACTTTTAACCATTTAATCGATTTTATTTTTTTTAGATATTTAGAGATAATTTTCCAACAAATATCTAGCATGCTAAATTTTTTTTTTGTTGGTTTATAAATATTTTAAATACTATAAAGAAATTAATAACTATGATAATAATCTCCTTGTTATTATGAAAGTTTATGTCATTAATTAATACTGTAAACTTAATTTCCTATTATTATTATTATTATTATTATTATTATTATTATTATTATTATTAAACATAGGTTTTAGTAATTGAAAATAAGTTATGATTTTTTAAATAAATATTTCGAATTTTATTTGTTAAATAAGTATAATATTTCGAAGTATTATATTTCAAATTTTATTTGTTATGTTGTTGTTGTTATTATTATTATTATTAAATATAGATTTTAGTAATATTTGTTATGTTATTATTATTATTATTATTAAACATAGATTTTAGTAATTGAAAATAAGTTATGATTTTCGAAATAAATATTTCGAATTTTATTTTTTTGAACTAAGTATTATAAATTTTATTTTTTAGATTTAAAATTTGAAAATTAATTTTCATAATTTAATAATATGATTATTGTTGCGTTATTTTGAAATATTTTTCTAATTTTTTAAATGAAATTTTCAGATTTTATATATTATATTAAATAATATGTTTTTATTTTATTTTTTACTTTTAAATTTCCAAAAATAATTTTTATAATAATAATAATTATTATTATTATTATTATAATTATCAATTAATTATTTTTAGTGAAATTTGCTGATTTTTTACTTTCTTTTCGAGTGACATGGAGTTAGAAGGAAAAAATAATGAAAAAGTCAATTCCACATGTGTAATAACCTGCCATGTCAGCATGTCACCTCTTATAGACGGTAAAAGGGTATTTTTGGCAACAAGCAGTAACATACAGGGTATTCTTAAAAACTAAAAAAATTAAAGGGTAAGATCATAATTAGGGTAAACATACGGGGTATTTTTACCAATTTTCCCATTACGTTGCTGATCACTAAAACAAAATCAACTGGACTGTTTCCAATAAATCTTGAGTTTATATTCAATTTGAGATGGAAACTTTAATATTATATATATGGCCAATAATTCCTGCTGTAGTACTTTTGGCCAAATACTTATAATTAGTTGCGTGTTATGACTATACGTTAATTATAATAGTAATTAAAGTAAAAGAGCAATCATGTTGCTGAAATAGTAGTTCTATAGATGTAAAAGAAATTCCAATAATTATATTTAATTTGAGGTGGAAACTTTAATATTATATATATGGTCATCGAAGAGCAGGTAAACCATTTATTTTGTTGAAAATTAGACATATATCGAGACCTGGTAGCTACTAAATGTAATAAGAAAAAGAAATTAGATGACCAATTCATACCTCATCTTTAAAATATGAAAAAAAACAGCGGACTATTTCAAGTGGGATTAAGTATAAATAGACATCTTAATTGCATGCTTTAATCGCAACTCATCTCTCACCTACAAAATTATTCATTCTCTAGCTTTGGCTTGATAAACAATGGCGATTCGGTTGGTTATAAGTGCTATTGTTATTCTGGCTTTGGCTTCAATATCGTTAGTTTATGCTTCGGATCCTAGCCCTCTTCAGGATTTCTGTGTCGCTGTTAATGATTCCAAGGCTTCTGGTAATTAACTGCTACCTGCATCTTATATAGAATTAAATTTAATTCTAGCTCTTATGATTAGTAATTCATGAATTAATGTTAATCTTCTGTATCTTAAAATTGCAGTATTTGTGAATGGGAAGATATGCAAGGACCCAAAGATGGTGACAGCTGATGATTTCTTCCTATCTGGGCTGAACAAGGCTGGCAATACATCAAACGCAGTAGGATCGAAGGTGACTCCTGTGAATGTTAACCAAATACCAGGTCTCAACACTCTAGGCGTCTCGTTGGTGCGTATAGACTATGCGCCATACGGCCTGAATCCCCCACACACGCACCCTCGTGCAACTGAGATTCTTGTAGTGGTTGAAGGCACTCTCTACGTTGGATTCGTCACTTCCAATCCTGCAAATGCCGACCAGAAAAACAAGCTCTTCACCAAAACATTGTACGCAGGAGATGTGTTTGTGTTCCCAGAAGGCCTCATTCATTTCCAGTTCAATACCGGAAAGACCAACGCTGTTGCCTTCGCGGGTCTAAGCAGCCAAAATCCAGGAGTTATTACCATTGCAAATGCAGTCTTTGGCTCTCAACCTCCCATCTCTGTTGATGTTCTCACTAAAGCATTCCAAGTTGATGCCAATGTCGTTAAATATCTTCAGGGACAGTTTTGGACTGACAATAACTAAAAAATATTACAAAACATATAAGGATACATCCATACATTTTGATCTACCTATCTGTTTTTATGATCATTTTCCTTAGTTGAGAATTTTTTTTGTTATTGTTGTTAAGTATACTTGTGTAATAAAACTCTTTGCAATTGTTATTGTTGTAATAATCTTTGAATAGATTATCCATCTTTCTCTGATATATCTGGGGTGCGTTTGCCAATCTCATAGGCATCACGTTCCAGACATAGTGTCCTTGTGGTGTGGAGAAAGCTGTGAATTTCTTAATTTCTTCCTCCATCCTAATCTGGTAAAATCCAGACTTGCAATCGAACTTTGAGAATATCTTGGCACCTTTGATGCAATTAACCAAGTGTTCTCTACTCGGGATGTAGTATCCGTCAAACTCCAGAATGTTATTAATCCCTTTATAATTAATAACAAGTCTAGGTTTACCTCTTTTGATTTCTCCATGATTCCTGACTAGGAATCCAGGGCTGTTGTATGGAGAAACTCCTGGTGAAATCAACTTAAGGTCCAGATGTTCCTTAAGTATCTTCTGCATATCCTCACGATCATTTTTATTCATAAGGATTGGCTTGAGTCTCACGAACTCATGTTTCTTTCCAGGTTTAACATTTAAGGATGCTTTGAGCTCGTTCCTATCCCACCATGCCAAAAGATCTTCGTTGTAATTTCTTTAGATCCTTTTCTTGAAATCCTTGAGTGATATTTGTTCTTCAATGGTAACATCACTCTGCGGATTCTCCAGTATGGCTTTTCGCAATTCTGCAATAGCCTTTGGTGGAACTCGTTCTTCTCCTTGTATTCTCAATGAATACAAAGTATTATCCCATCTCTTGATATCCTAATTTTGTTTCGAACCAAATTGTCGAAAGGATAATAAGACATCGCCAAATCTTCTTTTATCCGCCATCTTTGGATGTCGAAGTTTAGCTTCATCACCATGCTTGCTGCGAAAATTAATAGGCATTTTTCTGTAGAATGCCCCCCGCGGTCTCTGGACAATAATCTTATGATCACATAGTGTTGTGAAAATAAGCCTTCTTGTCTCATTTTCCTGTGTAAAACGCTTGAATGTTTGTAGGAAATTGTTTCCTAGCAAAACATCTGCTCTTGTATCATGAAAATAGATTGGTGACGTTTTTACTTTGTATCATGCGGGCACCTCCGATCATGATTTCTGCTTGTTTGATTCCTCTATTAAGGATAAGAATCCTTTTTGAGAAATCTCTTCCTGCAATAGCTGGTAGATCTTCTCCAAAATCTTTAGGAAAGACTCCTTGCTTTGCAGTGCAAATCTCTGCTCCTGAGTCAACATAGGCTGCGAAATACTCAGCCTTATACTCACCATATATCATTCCGATAGAAATGTATATGGAGAATGGACTAGTGGTCATCTGATTCTATATCTTTTATCAGCCACTGTAAACTCCATTCCATCCTGTAGTCTTTCCCAAAGCTTATGATCCTCAAGAAAGTCGATACCCAGTATTAACTGTTCTGGGATTCTTCCTGCAACTCCCGTAATAGTCAGTTCAATTTCACCCATTTTTAGGCTTCCTTGAAATCTTCCGACTATCGGTTGTTGGAGATAATATAAAACATCACAAGGAAATATATTATCCTTTTGAGTGATGTCGAATATTACTTCAACTTCTCTCCAGCCTTCTAGACATTTCAGCTCTCCTTGTGTTTTGAATACACCTGAGATTCGCTGAATTGTACTAGGCCTTTTCTCTTCCCAACGACTACTACTCATCAGTTTGTCTTGTTGGAAAGAAATCCTCATGGTCTCCATTCTGAGGCTTTGACTCTTGTTGAAGACAAGTTGGTCTTGGATCTTTATATCGATCTCCTTTATAGTTGGAGACTCGATCATATCTGGAAGAACCACCCTGGCGAAATCCTCAAATATTCTTGGGACTTCGATAAATTCCTTTCTCAAGAAGACAAAAGTCCGTGATCTATTGCACCCTGTCGTTGGCACAATCTGACTCATTTCTTTTTAGGAGTCAAATTTAAGACAAAAGTCCGTGATCTATTGCACCGACGAAGCGGCTATGACCTACTCAAAGGGGTGACCTCCACCCAAAGAAATTCACACCACTATTGTATCCATTCTCACCACCATCTATCGATGAGAAAATATATTGTGAATGACACGACTGATGAAAATCAGCATCGCCGTTTTCCTAGTGTAATTGCCAAGCTCATAGGCATGGAACCATTGTGGGACTCATCCAAGAAAAAAAAATACAAACTTACTCCTCTAAAAATTAGACCGATGTATGTGAGCTATTTTTGGTGGGATTCTACGATGGGACAGCCGAAAAATATTGTAACCTTCAAAACTCATGTACTTAATTATATAGTGAAATGAATTTTTTTAAAGTTCATATATCAAAATATCAATTAAATTGAAATGCACTTTAAAAGTCTCCGATGACATTTTATGTCATGACAACCGGAAATATTGTAACCTACAAAATCCGAATACTTTATATAGTGAAATGAAAACATTTAAAAGTGATATAGTAAAGTGTTAAACCACGTATACTTGAGATGTATTTTTTTCTTTTACCCAACATTATATATGCAAACTATTAGTTTTGCATAAACAAATATGAATAGATGTTAGCACTTTGAGAGGAGATTTGGTCTTGAATCGGTCCGAGTGTCGTCAGTGTCCCGAAAATTTTAAACTAATACACGTTACAACTATTTGTTCAATTTGGATATTTAAGTTCAAATGTCCTCAATGCACAATTTTTTTTTAATGATATCCTATAACAACCCAGATATAGCATTTATTTGACCAAACCTTATAATTACTGGGAATAATAATAATAATAATAATAATAATAATAATAATAATAATAATAATAATAATACCTAAGTAATTATTATTATTATTATTATTATTATTATTGATTATTAAAATTTTGAAAATTGAAGTTATATGTACTCTTATTAATGATCAACGTAATTAAATATGTATTATATAACTATATGAAAATATAAAAAATTATATATATATATATATAATTTTTGAAATTCGGTTCATTGGTTCGATCCAATTCGGTTTGATTTGGTTCCAGTTTGGTTCAGCTTTTTGTTCGGATAATTGAAAAATCTCTAGAACCGTACCAAAAAAATCCAGTTCAATTCGGTTAGGAGAAAATCAAAAAATCAATGGATATTTCGATTCGAAACTTTTTTGGTTCGGGTTTCGGTTCGGTTTCGATAATCTCCAAAACCCATGCACAACCCTAGTTTTCTTACAACTATAATTATATAATTATGAGACGAATTTGGTATTTTTATGAGGCACTCTCTTGTTGATCCATGAGACAAACCTAATAGTCATGACCCATATAATAGTCCATCATAATAAAAAGACCCATAACCTTAATCATGATCAATTCGATAAATCGTGTTTTTCCGTCCATGGATGCTTTTTTTCTTGCTTCTTTTTCATCTGCGATATGCTACTTCCTCTATCTCACACATGCACAGCCAACTTTTTTCTTCATAAACAATGAAATTATAAGTAGCAAATTATAAAAAAAAAAAAAAAAATTCTTTTTTAACAAAAGTATAAAATTAAGGTCCTATTATACACACCTCATCATTTTCTAAACACACCAACAATTAAATCTATTTCATTTAAAATCTACTAAATACACCTCATAACTTTACAATTATATTTTTTATACAAAAAACATTAAAATAAAATACATCACTACATGATTTTCTAACCACACCCCAACATCATACCCACACCTTAATTATCATTTCTACCCCAAATTTCTTCAAGAAGAACCCTAACCCTAACTGACCGCGCGTCGTTACGCGATAAAATTATTTATTTCTTTCCTAACTTAACCAACTAGTAGCTAGGGCAAGTAAGAGTCGATCCCACGAGGAGTGATAATTAATTATGCCACCTATGCTCAATTCAATTAAATACCAGATTATGGGGGGTTTGAGATTGATTAATTACTAATTAAGAAACTAGAAAACAAATTAAACAAGAAATCAATATATAAAAAATATCCAAGTTAACAGTTCAGTTATCCTTCAATTTCAATTATATCTTAATCAATGTAACACCCCTCTCTCAGATTATCATGGAATTATCACCCCTAGTCTAACAACAAACTCTGTTAAACCGAGTCGTCTCTTAAGATTAGTTAAATTAGGATAAGATCACTAATTAACCCTATTTAATTGAATAACCTAGAACAAGCTCTCTAGATTTAATTCATTAAATGCATTAATCACCAAGACGATAGGATGAACTAGACTCCGACTACACAAGCTCGATTCAATAATATAGGATTATGCTACCCTAGAGATGCACGACCTCTAGTTTACTACTTATGAAGATTAAATTACAACAATTAGTATTCATGATCTAAAATTCTAGCAATCAATTATCAATTACTTAACGTAGGTGATCAGTCCAAATTAAGTATCAACAATTGAAAATAATATTCACAGATAGCATAATCAATTTCATTCAAATATCGAGAAGGGGAAACAAGATTAATTAAAACATAAAAGAAATATGGGTTCAAACATCCCTGCTAACCAGAATTGAAAGATTAGCCGATCATCCTTATAATTGATTCCATCAAAGCAATTGAAAACTCCATCCAAATTAATCTAGAAAAATAAATCTTTCTCTTTCTAAAACTCTCTCTCTCTCTCTCTAATCTCTACGTGAACAGTGAAGTTAAATATGCAGAAAGAGATCCAGACTTTTCTTGGGGAGAAAGACGCCACTTTATGCTTTTCATGCGGCACAATCTTGCCCTCCTTTCATTCTAAAATGGGTCTGGGCTTCTTTTCTTTACTTTCATTTATTAGCCCAATCTTCTTCATTTCCCTTCTTTCTTTAAGGACCAAGTTCTCTTTTAATTCCTCAAAAGCCCACACTTCTCTCGTCTCCTTCCTTTGATCTTTGAATATTTCCTTTAACTTCAAATTTCTCCATAAATCCCTAAAATAATCATGAAGATAATATATGAAATACTTGAAGACATAATTCACACATATGTAGGAAAATAGTGCATCCAATCAAACAAACGATATTAAAATCTCATATTAAACACCACTAAAATGCACATATTTTCCTCGTATCACTAACCCACAAGCCCTAACCTAAATTTGAGGAAATCAATTCGATTGAAGTGTTTGACCTTAGTTCGAATAAGTTTTAAGGAGTTCGATTTCACATTTGAGAGTGTACAGTGGATCCCAACCAAGAAAATGAAGTTCCAAGTAAGTAAAGTTCATACTTGGATTTTTTGGATAGATTATGAATTTCTTATGTTAAATTTGTTCAATGTTGTTTGAAATAGAATGTAGATTGTTTAGAAATCATGTTTAGGATGTTTTGTTATGGAAAACATGTTATATGTTGATGAAAATTTGAAAAAAAAAAGTGGAATCGTGTTTTTGTTGGATGAAACTGACGAGTTCCGTTCGGTCCTGTTGGCCGAACGGAATGTGTAGTGTTCGACCACTTGCCGAATGAAAAGAAGAATGTTTGGCTATCTTATGAACAGTGTGAACGTTGTTTGGCTAGTTGTTGAACGTTAAGTGCTATGTTCGGTTGTCGGCCGAACTATTCTTACTCTGTTCGACCAATATTGGCCGAACAGGTCCTTTTTTTATTACATTCATACGTAAACTATTGACCATGTTATTTACTTTATTTTGATAAATTGCAGGCGAAGATGTTGTTTACACGAGGAGGACAAGACCTACCGCTTCGGTGATAAGACATCGGACCGAAGAGAATACGATCGAAGAACCATTGGCTTCTTCTTCTTTTCCTATAATACCATACATAGGGGAGGATACAACACAAGCGGATGAAGAACCATATGACGAAGAACCGGCACAAGAAGAGGACAATGATGATGAAGATGATGTTTTGACGGGTCCTTGTCTTAGTGGACCCGTTGATCCCCACTTGATTCCAAGCTTCAAAACACATGTTGCATATCGTGCTAGCAGTGGCTTTAGAATGAGGATGAACTCAATACATCGCAAGTTGTTCCAACATTAGTTGGGGCATATCGCGCCTTGAGGATTGAGAACGAGGATCCACCTAAATCTTCTAGGCGGGCTTCAACTAGTAGAAATCGTAGGACTTGTAGAGCTTAGTTTTCACTCAGTTTTAATGGACTCATAAATGTTTATAGTTTTAACTTTGTGTGTTGTATGAACAATTCTCATCGTTTTATCTTAGTTTGAATTCCGTTGTTTTATCTTTGTGTTGGGATGTGTTTCAATTATGTGTTGTGGAATATTTCTTGATAATTTGAACGCATTGTAAAAAACATATGCTTCACTTCCATTGTTTGATTACAAATTTGTTGTAATATGAAGTAAATTTGCCATTGAAATGAGCCTGTTCGGCCACAAACAATTGAACATTCACAAAAGTGTTCGGCCATGTACCGAACACAAAAATTTGATCTTGTTCTTGTTCGATCACTACCAACCGAATAGTTTGCAACATGTTCGGCTATACATCGAACACTTCATGTAATGTTTGGCTAACAGCCGAACACATTGAAAGTTGTTTGGCAATTAGTCGAACAGTTCATAAACTATTCGGCTATACGTCGAACATGGTGCAAACTGTTCGATTAGTATTGATCGAACAGGGACAAAATCAGAAAATCCTACATCACAAAATGATGAGAATAGTAGCTACAAGAACTAAAAATACTATAAAGTCATATAAATTGCATGATTGCATAGATATAACAAAGCGTCATTAAATGAAAACCTATATTACAAATTTCAAAAATAGTAGCAACAAGAAGTGAGAATATTCTAAAGTCATACAGAAAGATTACATAAATACAATAAAATGATGTTTAATTTCTCCCAAAATGGGTGGTAACAATGCGTCTTCATCCAATTTTATCTACAAACAAATAATATCATGTCAATTATCACTTATGTGTATAGATTTGAAACCAAGTAATACCATAGAAGAACATGTTCATTTTTCATCCTCTAAGTTAAGCATTGTCCAATTTTAAGGTAGTAATTATGTCATTTCCAATTTTTGTCCTTTAATTATATAATGTTTTCCAATTTATGTCCGGATTTTACCGAAATTTTTTTCTAGTATTGAAGTGGTTGTCGGAATGCTGATGTGGCATCCAAATTGTAAAATCCCCAAAATAAGGAGGGAAAATTTAGATGATTTGTCATTTCTCATTGCGACATCATTAAAAAATGAATAAATTAAATGAGAAATTAAAATAAAATTTAAAAAATAATTTAAAAATATTTGCATCATCTTCTTCCCTCATAAACTGCCACCTGATCTGCCGCTAACCACCACCTCTCCACCATCTAAAAATTCTCATACTCATCGGAAATTCGTTTGACAAACACAAATCCCCTAATAATGAAATGCCATTAGAAAATGAACATCAATTCAAACATATATGTACAAGACACTAAGCCACGACTACAACACAACCAATCACGAACGACAGCAACGCGACTCCGGCGGAGGAGGCAGGAGCCGGTGGCGAGAGCAACCGTATCTGCGCATGGTGCGCACCGAGCGAGGCTATTGCATCTAGTAATTGGGAAACTTTTTTTTTTTAGTACAGTTAGTGTTCTATTGATCGAATTAGGGTTGAGGGAAACTGATTTTTTTTTCTTTTGTTATTTTTTTTTTAATGAGTATTGAAGATGTAGAGCGTATTAAATGATTTGAAATTTTTTCGGTGGCAGTGCGACAACGCGGCGCCGATGAAGTAGTGGAGAAGACGAAGGTTCAAATTTTTAAATTTTTTATTTTGTAAATTTACAATTTATTCTATTGTTAATTTTCATTTTCCATTTTTTTATTCATATTTTAATGACATGGCAATAAAAATTGCCACATATTTGCAATTTGGATGCCACGTAAGCATTCTGGAAGCATGAAAATTGAAAACAACATAATTACTGCATCAAAATTCAAAATTGGATAGAGCCTAACTTACAGGTCCCGTTATTTTATTTAGTTTGAGTTATTATTTACACATTTTCTTATTGTGTTAATTTCATTTTCCAACATATACTATGAGCGTTTTTAAATTTTACATTCTAAACTGATTTTTTTTTTTCCAAACACAATATATACTACATATTTTATTTACGTTTGCAACCTCTAGCAATATTTTCGATGAGAAATGACCCACGTGATTTTCACATGACAACTAAGGGTTATTTTAGTCATTTGCACTTCTAAAACATATATAAATTCGATTCTTCGGCTATTTTCAATAGTAAAGAAATCTTATTTTTTGTTTGAACCTCACCATCACCATCATTTTTAATTGTTTCAAACAATTTGCAGAATAAATTGGAAAAAAAATTAGGGATAAATTTGATTTTGAGATTAGTAATTAATAGCCTAAAAAATAACAATAATCATTCTATTAGACATTTAATTGGCCAGAATCCATCACCAAATGGCCCTCATTCAATATTTTTATTCGATCCTCGCTCAAATTGCCGTGATACAAGTGAATTGATCGGAGACTTTTCTATGACTTGAGAAGGAAGTGTTGTGTCGTAGGATACATACATTTTGGTGAAATTTTGAGAAAGATCAATTTTTCGGTGAGACAATGATTTAAAAAATTGAATTGTACATTAACATTGTTGGGGGATAAAATCATTTTTCATCTCATATTACGGTGTCTTTTGATTTTGGATCCATATTTGTCACAATTTTCAATTTAGTCCCACGATATAAGAATTTGTCCGATTTCAGTCTAATCTTATCAAATTGAGGCTTCCAATGACCTAAAAATGATGTCGTGACACGTGTCAAATTCTTATTGATTAACACATGTCGCCACGTCACTTCTAGGTCATCAAAAAGCCATTTTTCGATGAAATTCGAATTTTCCGGCCAAAATTGGACTGAAATCAAACAGATTTTTAAATTGTGGAACTAAATTAAAAATCATGATATTTAAGGGACCAAAATTGAAAGACACCATTATTATTAGGCAAAAACTTCTGTGCACCAGTTGCACCGTGCAATCCATACATTTATGTTATAAATGTAATACCTTTATGCATGTTTATTTTAAAAGGTACGGATATTTGTACATAAAGGTACTACATTTATAACATAAAAGTATCTGTGCAACTCTGTGCACCAGTTGCACAAAAGTGTTACTCTTATTATTATTATTATGAGCCTAAAATGATTTTAACACACATTGTTGGTATCCTAAGTATAAAAATCTCTCAACCAATTAAAAAAATGCATACAAAAATTGGAAATGAAGAAATAGGTTTTTATTTGAAGTTTTAATTTGATTATCGCATAAATCAAGTTTGAGTCAAATTGAAACAACTAAATTAATTTGGGGAACTTAAACCATATATATTAAGAATATTTTAACCTAACATTTTAGCCCAAAAGCATCAATTTGGCTCAAATGTCACGTGAATTGCATGCGTAACCCTAATTTTGTGCTTTCCGCCCAATTTGCTGATATAGATTGTATTCCTCACATGTCTCTTACATTTGGATCATATTTTCACTTGTGGATATCATATTTTCATTTTAAATACATTAATTGCTTAAAATTATTAAAAGAAATAAAACTACATTAAAAATATTACAATAAATAAAAACAAAATCATCAATCAAGAAAATTGAGTTTTTTTTATAGAACTAAAATATTCATTTTCCCAAATAATAATATTAAAATCCTTAATTATTTATTTAAATATAATTTGAAAAAATTATTTATTTACTTATTAGTTGCGTGTTATATTATTCTTTTATTATAATACTAAAGTAAAGGAATAATTACGTTGCGGGAAAATTGGTAAAAATACACCGTATATATACCCTAATTATGATCTTACCCTTTTATTTTTTGGGTTTTTAAAAATACCCCGTATGTTGGCTCTTCTTGTTGAAAATACCCCGTCACCTGCTGTGGTAAGTCACCAACCGGTCATGTGCTGACGTGGCACTTAAATACACATGTGTAATTGTTTTTTAGATTTTTTTTTGTTCTCTTTTCCATGTCAATTGAGAAATGGGTATTTTTGGCAATAACATACAATCATACGGGGTATTCTCGGAAATATAATAAAAATCAGAATTTATTATTTAAAAAATCAGAATATTATTTAAAAATATCCTTAAAAAAATATGTGTACAAAAAAATAATAATAATAGAAGTTCTGAAAAAATATATTTTAAATTTTAAAATATTATTTAAGTAAATATGAAAATATATTAAAATTAGAAATTTTATTTACAATAAATATAAATTATATTAAATATCTAAAATCAATAAATAAAAACAAAAAAATTAATTTTCTTATTATGTAAGATTAAAAATTCTAATTTTATTATATATGTATAAATTTTTTTACTAATACTTCATTTTTATTTTTAAGAATTTTAGTGATTTTATTAATTATTTTACTTTTAACCATTTAATCGATTTTATTTTTTTTAGATATTTAGAGATAATTTTCCAACAAATATCTAGCATGCTAAATTTTTTTTTTGTTGGTTTATAAATATTTTAAATACTATAAAGAAATTAATAACTATGATAATAATCTCCTTGTTATTATGAAAGTTTATGTCATTAATTAATACTGTAAACTTAATTTCCTATTATTATTATTATTATTATTATTATTATTATTATTATTATTATTAAACATAGGTTTTAGTAATTGAAAATAAGTTATGATTTTTTAAATAAATATTTCGAATTTTATTTGTTAAATAAGTATAATATTTCGAAGTATTATATTTCAAATTTTATTTGTTATGTTGTTGTTGTTATTATTATTATTATTAAATATAGATTTTAGTAATATTTGTTATGTTATTATTATTATTATTATTAAACATAGATTTTAGTAATTGAAAATAAGTTATGATTTTCGAAATAAATATTTCGAATTTTATTTTTTTGAACTAAGTATTATAAATTTTATTTTTTAGATTTAAAATTTGAAAATTAATTTTCATAATTTAATAATATGATTATTGTTGCGTTATTTTGAAATATTTTTCTAATTTTTTAAATGAAATTTTCAGATTTTATATATTATATTAAATAATATGTTTTTATTTTATTTTTTACTTTTAAATTTCCAAAAATAATTTTTATAATAATAATAATTATTATTATTATTATTATAATTATCAATTAATTATTTTTAGTGAAATTTGCTGATTTTTTACTTTCTTTTCGAGTGACATGGAGTTAGAAGGAAAAAATAATGAAAAAGTCAATTCCACATGTGTAATAACCTGCCATGTCAGCATGTCACCTCTTATAGACGGTAAAAGGGTATTTTTGGCAACAAGCAGTAACATACAGGGTATTCTTAAAAACTAAAAAAATTAAAGGGTAAGATCATAATTAGGGTAAACATACGGGGTATTTTTACCAATTTTCCCATTACGTTGCTGATCACTAAAACAAAATCAACTGGACTGTTTCCAATAAATCTTGAGTTTATATTCAATTTGAGATGGAAACTTTAATATTATATATATGGCCAATAATTCCTGCTGTAGTACTTTTGGCCAAATACTTATAATTAGTTGCGTGTTATGACTATACGTTAATTATAATAGTAATTAAAGTAAAAGAGCAATCATGTTGCTGAAATAGTAGTTCTATAGATGTAAAAGAAATTCCAATAATTATATTTAATTTGAGGTGGAAACTTTAATATTATATATATGGTCATCGAAGAGCAGGTAAACCATTTATTTTGTTGAAAATTAGACATATATCGAGACCTGGTAGCTACTAAATGTAATAAGAAAAAGAAATTAGATGACCAATTCATACCTCATCTTTAAAATATGAAAAAAAACAGCGGACTATTTCAAGTGGGATTAAGTATAAATAGACATCTTAATTGCATGCTTTAATCGCAACTCATCTCTCACCTACAAAATTATTCATTCTCTAGCTTTGGCTTCATAAACAATGGCGATTCGGTTGGTTATAAGTGCTATTGTTATTCTGGCTTTGGCTTCAATATCGTTAGTTTATGCTTCGGATCCTAGCCCTCTTCAGGATTTCTGTGTCGCTGTTAATGATTCCAAGGCTTCTGGTAATTAACTGCTACCTGCATCTTATATAGAATTAAATTTAATTCTAGCTCTTATGATTAGTAATTCATGAATTAATGTTAATCTTCTGTATCTTAAAATTGCAGTATTTGTGAATGGGAAGATATGCAAGGACCCAAAGATGGTGACAGCTGATGATTTCTTCCTATCTGGGCTGAACAAGGCTGGCAATACATCAAACGCAGTAGGATCGAAGGTGACTCCTGTGAATGTTAACCAAATACCAGGTCTCAACACTCTAGGCGTCTCGTTGGTGCGTATAGACTATGCGCCATACGGCCTGAATCCCCCACACACGCACCCTCGTGCAACTGAGATTCTTGTAGTGGTTGAAGGCACTCTCTACGTTGGATTCGTCACTTCCAATCCTGCAAATGCCGACCAGAAAAACAAGCTCTTCACCAAAACATTGTACGCAGGAGATGTGTTTGTGTTCCCAGAAGGCCTCATTCATTTCCAGTTCAATACCGGAAAGACCAACGCTGTTGCCTTCGCGGGTCTAAGCAGCCAAAATCCAGGAGTTATTACCATTGCAAATGCAGTCTTTGGCTCTCAACCTCCCATCTCTGTTGATGTTCTCACTAAAGCATTCCAAGTTGATGCCAATGTCGTTAAATATCTTCAGGGACAGTTCTGGACCAACAATAACTAAAAAAAAAAAAAGCAACAGATACAAGGATATATCCATTTTGATCTACCTATCTGTTTTTATCATTTCCTTAGTTAATTTGTTATATGTATGCGAGAAATAAATAAAGCGCTATGTAATAGCACTGCCATTAAATAATTATTAGCCTTCATTTGGTTTCATTGTGCAATAATGTATATGGATACATATTTCTAATAAATTTCATTAAATAATTAAGCATTCATTTGACTTCAGTGTGTAATATATATTGTAAGGATGGATACATATTTCTGATAAAGTTCATTAAATAATAAGCAATATTATTTAAAGGGGCAAAAGTGAATAATTCATAGTTGATATTTTAATAATAGATATACCAAGTGGGTTAAATTCAATTTTAGTCCATTTAAAAAGCTACTGTCCATTTTTCGTCCAACATTGATATTTTAATAATAGATATAACAAGTGGGTTAAATTCAATTTTAGTCCATTTAAAAAGCTACTGTCCATTTTTCGTCCAACATGGAAGCGTTTTTCAATTTTAGTCTAATTAAGCCAAAAATCGTCACTATTTTGTCCATTTTTCGCCCGAATACCACTCTTGCCGCGATTGTAATACAATCGCCCCCAATTTTAGTTTTTTTTATTTATTTTAATTTATATTTAGTTTATTATTAGTATTTTAATACTGATTTAAATATTTCTTATTACAATTTTTATATAATTTTTTCATCTTAAATATTTTAAAAATTTAAATAATATTTAGATTTTTATATTAAATATACATTATAATTTATAACTCAAAAATTAAATTCAAAATCTGAATATTATTTTTATTTTTATTAAAATTTATAATTTAATATTTATCTAAATTTTTCTTAATGTTATTAGTATTTTTAAATAATTGTTAAGATTTTTTTAATAATATATAGATTTTTATTTAAAAATACACATAATATTTAAAAACATAAAATTTAATTAAAATCGGAATATATTACTATGATTTAAATTATTGTTTATGTTTAAATTGATTTAAATATTTCTTAATGTTATTTATACTTTTTATAATTTTTTTTCATTTTAATATTTTAAAATTTTAAAATAATATTTTTATTTTTATTTAATTTATTGGATTTTGTAAATAAGTTCCATGGTGGACGAAAATTGGATAGTGACTTTTTAAATGGACTAAAATTGAATTTTTCCCCATTTAAAATGTGCCACATAAACGCGAATGGAGGGAAAATTAAAACTGGGGGCGATTGTATTACAATCGCCGGCGAGAGTGGTATTCTGACGAAAAATGGACAAAATAATGACGATTTTTGACTTAATTAGACTAAAATTGAAAACGCTTCCATGGTGGACGAAAAATGGACAGTAGCTTTTAAATGGACTAAAATTTAATTTAACCCTATAACAAGTGTAGATATTTCTATAGGCAGAAATTTAATTTTTCCCCTAATCAAGATTTTAAATAAGAGTTTTATTATTTTTTTTGTCCAATAAATTAGGAGGTCTAGTAATTTCAAACTTTAAATTTTTTGATCGGCAATTTAGGACAATAATTTTTCGTACTTCGTGAATTTTGCCTAATTTCAGTCTAAATCACTCAATTAGGCCAAATTCGCACGTGAATCGCACGTAAACCCTTATTTTGGACTGTTCGGGCCTAATTTGCTGATGTGTAATTTAATTATACAAGTTATTTTCATTAAAATTTACACATCATGACGCCACTTAGGGTTAAATTGTTGGGAGGGAATACACTTCATTTCCCAAAAAAAAAAAAAATCAAAATAGAAAAATAAAAACATAAAATTAAACAAATAAATTACAGTAAAAAAATTCTCAACTCAAGAACCCTAGTCCAAACAAAAATGGCGACAGTCTCAGAGAAAAGATCCCCAATTCACAAAAGAAGAACCTTAATTCCAAACAACAAATCCCCTTTACAAATTCAATCTCTACCCATCGCATTCTCTCACACACAACGCAGAAGGTGATGTCGGTGTATTAGAGCAGAGCTTCGTGGTTGCAACGACGATAGTCATAGTTTTCGCTCTCATTAGTAGCTTCCCCGCAAAAGAGGCTCCGACGCCTGTGCTGGCGTCGTCAACTGGAATCACGTTCATCATCGATAACGCTGCCGCGATAGTTTTCTTCATCTTTGCTTCCGTACTCAGGATTTGAGTTCTTCATATTATAAAACTAGGGTTTTAGTTTTAAAAATGTAACAATTTGATGTTATTTAGTAACAATTTTAGTATTACTTTTAATATTATTTAGTAAAATTTATTAAATTTGGTCGAATAGCCCGAAATTAGCAATTTGAGCCCAATTTAACTTTTCGGGCTAAAATTGACCTAAGCAGTGGTAGACTAATTCAAAGGTAAGGGGTGGCACGTGCCACCCCTTTAGTTTTCCCAAGAATTTACTAAAATATCCCTAAGATATTTTCATTAAATTTAAAAAACAAATCTTAATGACATACAAAGTGCATTACCTTTCTCATTCGCAAATGAACTATTTTCAATTCCTCATTCTCAAAACTCTTTTCAACTCTTATTCACTCTTTCCACCAAATTGAGTCTTCCATTTCATACTTCATGTTGTTGCGGAGAAAGTCCAATAGAATTAAAGTGTATCAACGACCTTGGTGGGCAGTATTCTCACTACTAGGTGAAAATATAAAAATAGTTTGATTCATAATGCTTGTGTTGTTGTTTAATTGTTTGTTGTTAAGAAATACCAAATATTTTTAATTTGCATATTAAAAGGTCATTGCTAACTCATAGTTCGAAGATTTAGATTTGATGCTTAAGGCCGTGGGGATCACAAAATAGAGAAAATCTAGATGATGATTTATAGGGCAAATGTGATTAAAATTAAGAATTGTTTTGCAAATTATCTTATCTGCAAAGGATTTATTAAGAATTTATCAAGCTAATTTTTAATTGTTTGATTGATTTGGGCTATATCAGTTTGGCATTGGAATTTCAATTAGTTGCTAGATAACTTAGATGTATTTCTTTTGTGATGGATGAATTTCAAAACTTTGATTTGAGTGTTGAGTTACACAAGTGAGCAAATGCTTGTGAAGTTTGTAGTATGATGAATATATATTTTCTTTTATCTATTTTATAATTGATGGTTAATTTCGATTGAGATTTAAATTTACTGCATATTGTTTGGGATTTTAATCTTATTTATCTTTTTTTTTTTTAATATCCAGAGCTATGTTGAGGTATTTTCCAAAAGTTGCTAAAAACTCATCTTTGCTTAAGGTGAGTTCAGAAAAAAGTATACAAGATGAATTGTCTAACATCACAGTAGAAGCTATTCCGTTTGAGAAGCCACCACTAATTGTTGATGCAAACTATGACTTGCCGGAACTTCCCCCAAATCCAGGGAAATGACCTAAAATTACAGATTATCATCCTAATATTCGTGAGAGAGTTAGATATGAGATATGTTATCTTTTGACTTTATATTTGATTTACACTTGATGAAAAAGATAGTAGGAATAACAAATGATTTGTCTCAAGCATTGCAAAGAAAAGATCAAGATATTGTGAATGTTATGAACTTAATTAGTGAATGCTTCTAAGACAAGACTTCAATCAATGAGAGATGGTGGATGGGATAAGTTGGTAGATCGTGTCTCTAATTTTTGCAAAAATCATGAAATTGAGGTGCTTGATGTGGATGATGTTCATATGGGTGGAAGTGGAATAAGATCAAAACGGATAGCTGAGGAAATGACAAACTTGCATCGGTTTCATGTGGAGGTATTTAATATCGTGCTAGATATGCAATTGCTTGAATTAAATGATCGATTCAATGAGACAAATATGGAATTGTGACTTTGTGTTGCTTGTTTGAATCCATATATGTCACTCTTTTAAAGCTTTTGATGTAATAAAGTTACTTCAGTTAGCAAAATTGTATCCAAGTGATTTTGATGATGTCGCTCTTTTGGGAATGGAAGATCAACTTGAAAATTTTGTGTTGGATATGAGATCGTACATTGATACTTCAGATGTAAATGGCATCGGTGATCTAATTCAACAAATGGTTGAAATTGGAAGAGATAAGGTATATCCGTTAGTTTACAAGCTGATTGCATTACCCTTGGTTTTGCCGGTTCAATAGCTTCAGTAGAAAGAGAATTCTCTGGAATGAGTATCGTGAAAACACGGCTTCACAACCGAATGAGTGATGAATGGATGAATGATAATTTGGTGGTTTATCTTGAAAATGATATATTCGAGCATGTCATTAATGAAATTACCATTCACAAGTTTCAAAATATGGTGAACCGTCGGGGTCAATTGTAAACAAAATATTTACATTCTTTTTTTTGTTCAAACGGAATGTATTAAGTGAATCTTTGAGAATCACTTATAAGTTATATTTTGTATGTAAATTAAATGTTTCTATATTACTTTTAATTGTGCCTTCTCGATGGAAATTTTCTGTGTCCGTCACTGGGCCTAAACATTCAAATTTTAAAAAATTAAAGAATAAAACTGCCAGCCCAAAAAGTTAATGGCCGAAATTGTCAGACGTGATAGTTAATGGAAAAAAAGATAATGAACTCTAAATTAAATAAGAGTTTAGAAATTAATCTATAACATATACTCCCTCCGTCCCACAATAAGTGTCACATTTACTGTTCGGCACTATTTTTAAAAATTATTGTATTTAAATGTGAGTGGAGGGAGAGAGGTAGTGGGATATATTATTATAATGTAAGTGGGAGGAGAGAGAGGTAGTGAAATATATTATTATAATGTAAGTGGGGGAGAGAGGTAGTGAGATATATTATTATTATAATGTCCATTTTTAGTAAGTGTAAAGTGTGACATTTATTTTGGGACGTCCAAAAATAGAAAGTGTGACACTTATTGTGGGACAGAGGGAGTATATCATAAACTTATATAGGAATCATTAATCTACATATATATCATAACTTAAATAGGAATCATTAATGTATTCGGAACAATGAGGCACGTAATAAAAATGCAACTTTATTTAATTGAGTAATAAACTTTGTATTTTATAAGTTGTCAGGCCAGAGCTGTTTGAAGTTCGCCTATCACATTCTTCTTAACCTGAAAAGCCTTTGTCAAAACATCTGGATTGATTCGTGGATTTGAAGCAAACAGTGCACTTGTAATTCTGATAAATCCTGGATTTTGGCTGCTTAGACTTGACAAGGTAATAGCGTTGGTCTTTCCCTCTGTTGGGTAATCGATTTGGAAACTGACCAGAATTGCAATTCAACAACAAAACACCAGTTCGAACACCTCGAACTGAAAGAATGAATAAAGAAACCACAGAAAAAGATAAACAACCAATAACACAAAGGATTAACGTGGTTCGGCTTGAATATGCCTACATCCACGGAGAAATCATCCACACTAATTACTGAATAAAGATCGATCGTTTACAATACACTTGAGAAAGAAACCAAGAATAGCAAAACCTAGCTAAACTCTCAATACAGATTTTCTCTCTCTACAATGATCGTTCTCTCAAACTTTTGTGTTTTTAAATGTGAAGATCTCTCTCTTTATATAACACTCTAAGATGAAAAACTCCCGCCCAAATCAGTTATGAGCTGAGTCAGTCAGTTCGCCTGCATCTCCGAGCTCAATGATCTGTTTCCTGCAAAACAGAATCATAACAGAAATAACAGACAAGAAAACCGTCAAATAAAAAATGTGCTTCCTTTAAATTCTGAACTCCAGCGAACTCTGTGAAACTTGACGAACTTAAGACGAACTACAACTTATAGTTCTCTACTTATTCTGTTCGTCTTCTTCCTTGTTCTGTTCGCTCTGTTTGCTTTTGATCCATGCTTACATATCATCAATCTCCACCTTAAGCATGATCAAACTCTCCTCAACTTATTACCTTCTCAAGTAATATTGGTAGCTGATCTACCTTTAAGTCCGATAAGCGACAAACATAGTTCGAACTTAGCAGTTGATAATGCCTTGGTGAACACATCAGCTGGATTCTCTTCGGTTGGTATTTTCCGAACTTCAATTTCTTCATTTTCTATGATATCTCGGATGAAGTATAGCCTGATATCTATGTGTTTCGTCCTCTTATGATATCCCTGATGTTTCGACAAATGCATGGCACTATAATTATCACAGATCACTGTGACCTTATGTTGATCAAATCTGAACTCTTTTAGTATTCCCTGTAGCCACATTGCCTCTTTAATTATCAATGAATTCTGACTCTATTGTTGACAAAGCCACTACTGACTGATGTGTAGCTTTTCAACTAATCGTTGTGCCGAACAGAGTAAACACATACCCTGTAAGCGATTTTCTTGTATCCACATTTGATACATAATCCGCATCCACATAACCAACTAAAAGATTCAATGTATCAGTCGATCTCTTAAACAACAGACCATGTTCCACAGTACCATTCAAGTATTTCATCACTCCTTTTGTTGCCTCCCAGTGAACAATACCTGGATCTGCCATATATCTACTGACTAGGCTCATCGAATGAGCTAAATATGGCCTGCAACACACCATGGCATACATCATGCTCCATATTGCATTCGAGTAGGGTACCTTCCTCATTTGATCAGCTTCTCTTTGATCTTTGGGACACTAATCTTTGGACAATCTAACATGTTGTCCGACTGGGACCGAAGTTCTCTTCGACTGATTTATTTGATACTTTATCAAAACCTTCTTAAGATAAGTACTAAGATCTAGAAACACTTCACCATGATCTTTGTTCCTCCTGATGTTCATACCTAGCATTCTTTTGACTTCACCTAAATCCTTCATCTCAAATTCAGAGTTAAGCAAACATTTGATACAATTCAAATTTGAAATAAAAGTACTAGCAATTAGCATATCATCAACATATAACAGTAAGTAGGTGTGTGAAGTGTTAGTTTCATGCTTAAAATAAACACATTGATCATATTTACTTTTAATGAAATTAATCCTTTTCATATAGTCATCAAACCTGAGATACCATTACCTTGGACTTTGCTTGAGACCATACAAGGATTTCTTCAATAAACAAGCTTTCTGATCTTTGTTCTCCACATCCAAACTTTCTGCAATAGTCATGAATATCTTCTCTTTCATTTCTCCATGTAGAAATGTTGTGGTAACATCTAATTGGTGAAGTTCCATGTCGAACTGAGCCACCATTGCAAGTAGCATTCTGATAGAACAGTGCTTCACTACAGGAGAATATATTTCAGTGTAATCTATTCCCTCATTTTGAGTGAATCCCCTTGCTACGAGCCTGGCTTTGTATCTGATCTTATCACCCTTGAAAGCTTCCACTTTCTTCTTGAATATCCACCTACAACCAACAAGTTTCTGATCTGTAGGTTTATCAACAATTTCCCAAGTTGAATTCTTGTTTAATGAATTCAGTTCGTCCTGAATTGCAATCTTCCACTTTTCTCTTTGCTTACAATTCATGGCTTCAATGTAGTTGTTCGGTTCATGGAACTCTACTTCTTGAGCTGCAACCAAAACAAAAGAAACATTATTAGCATTAAACCTTGAAGGTGGTTTGATATTCCTCTTTGTTCGATCTCTGACTAATTGGTAGTTCGCCAATTCATGTTTTTCATTAGAAACTCATTCGCTTGAATCTCCTTGTTCCTCTTCAGTGTTTTGATTGAGCTGAGTATCCTGGTTATTCTGAATGTCTTTATTGATATTTGAATGCTCCACCTCAAGCTCTAACCTGTCATTCTCATCAATACACTGTAGGTTAGATTCAATTTTATTTAAAGGCATTTTAAACTCATCGAACACCACATATCTACTAATTATGCACTTGAGATGATCCTTCTCATAGCACCACAACTTGTAGCCTTTAACTCATTTTGGATAACCGAGAAAAACACATTTCAAGGCTCTTGGCTCCAGTTTGTCTTGTCTAATATGAGCATAAGCCTGGCAGCTGAACACCTTTAGGCCTGTATAATTCGCAACCTTGCCAGTCCATTTCTCTTAAGGTGTTTTGAACTCTATGGCTAATGATGGACTCCTATTGATTAGATATACTGTTGTGGTGACAACTTCTCCCCAAAAGCTCTTCGGCAAGCCTGAACTTGATAGCATACATCTGATCTTGTCAAGAATAGTTCGGTTCATCCGCTCAGCTAATCCGTTTTGCTGAGGTGTGTTCGGAACCGATTTGTGCCTTGTAATACCTCTATCCCTACAAAAAGAGTTAAACTGTTCGGAAACAAATTCCAAACCATTGTCTGTTCGTAGACACTTGAGTTTCTTCCCACTGGAGTTTTCCACCTCACTTAACCATTCCTTGAACCTGATGAATGTCTCATCCTTACTCTTCAAAATCATTATCCATACTTTCCTTGAGTAATCATCTATCAATGATAAAAAGTATATGTTGGTCCCAAGTGGTGTCCGAGGTTCAAAGGGGGGATGAATGAACCTTGGTCGATTTTGAAAATCTGATTAAAACTTACTATTCTGCAAGTTACTTGAACTTGCAGCGCCAGTCAGTTACTGCTTACAGCACTAGGATGCAGTGCTATACGCTGTAACTAGAGTTTTATACGCATCGGAAAAATAACGGTTTTAAGACACAAGGCTGGTTTTCTCAAATATGATCCTTTTTAAAACGTTTTATGCTTTATGATAGAGAAAGATATAAAAGATAAAACGCAGATAAGAAAACAATAAAACACTTATGGCTTATAGTGGTTCGAAGGTGGTGTAATCCTTCAACATCCACTCTACTGCTACCTCGAGTAAGAACTTTGTTAAGCAAGATTGAATTACAGGACACTCCTAACAATCTATCAACTTACAAAGCTAAACACCTACTAGAGTCCAGCGTACACACAACAACTGCAAACTCTAAAGGCAAATACACACAGGGTTTCAAACTCCCACACATGGAAGTTGCCTAAGACTTAGACAACTATACAAACAACAAGGATCTCTCCTATCAACTGTTCGACACCTAAAAACAACCTAAGCACATAGTAACAAGGTTAAAAAGTATATAAATTTGTTCTTCAACTGGTGTGGTGAAGTGAGCTTCTGAGTCCTTCAAAGGATCTTTCAGCTTTGAACTTGTTTCACTTCACAGAGGTTGAGTGACTGAAACTGAGAGTAGACTTGAAAGAGTATAGCTTGAATGCTTGAGAGTTTTTGCGCAAATGTTTCAGTTCTTCAGTGGTCAGCTTTAGGGTTACTCATCCTCTATTTATACTTGTAGAGAAGATATCCGTTGAAGGAGATATCTTTCATTTTGAATTTAAGTGTACTTGATCAAAGGCATGACTTGCATTTAATGCGTCTTGAGTTTTCTTTCTGGAGCATTTAATGTGGTGGTTGTGGCTCGCAGCTTTCTACGACACATCAGTCCACGTGGCGTCTTGGAATTGGCTCCGTGTCTGCCACTTTGATCTTCTTTGGAACGGCTCTATTTATTCTTGCTTGGATCTTCGTTCCTCATACTGCATTTACCCTTCCTCGGATTGCAGGATACTTATTATGTTTGTCATTGGCGCTGTTGACTTGTTTGAGTAGTAGGCTTCACACTGTATCCTAGGTCTGCTTGCAGTTGTTTGTCTTTTACAGTGCTGCTGTAACTTAAATCTTCTTGCAGTATCTTCATACACTACTGCTGTATTTTTTCCTGCAGTATTCATGTAAATTTTTCTTGCAGCGATGCTGCATGCCGTTCTTACTTACTTTGTTGCAATGCTGTAACTGTCTTCTTGCAGTGTTGTATTTGTTTTCTTGCAGCAGGTTCGTTCTGAAATCTTCGATACAACATTGTCTGCATGTGTACCTCCATCTTTCATCTTCTATAACTAAACTCAATTCTAGTCTATGTTTTCACGTAAACATTGTGAAAAATGGGGTACTCAAACTTCCTATTACATACTTAGTTTGTCTCATGAAAATCTAAACACTGAAATCCCAACAATTTCCCCCTTTTTGATGATGACAAAACCATTACTTTATTTCGTTCATGAAGAAGATTTTTACAAAGCATAAAATCATATTTCAACAGGATTACATGTATGATAAGCTTTGAGAAATAAAATCTAATCCTAGGTTACATATATGATTTTATATGATTATAGCTGAAACAGGGACCTCCTTGTAGACGTTTCATCTGGTCTTCTTTCAGCAGTCCTTCCTTCTTGCTCTGCTCTTTCTTTTGAACCTTTCCACCAGTCTCGAATGGACTCCTGATAGGATTCTTCAAGTATCTCCTGAAACTTTGGTATCTGAATCCATCTCAGCCAGAAGTCCTCACAGTAAGGCATTATATGGTCTTGCTTTACTAGGTCTATGTAGTAATTCTGGATTTCAAGCTCTCCAGCCCTAGTAAGTTCTTCATATCTTCTCAGTGCAGTTTGACAGGTTTGAAATCTACTGAATTTGCCCTTTCTGCACAGAAATCTGAAGTTTCTAAGATACTCGGATCTCTTGTACAGCGTGATTGCTTCGAAGGATGGATTCTTATATGTAGGCAACTTGACTGCCTTGAAGATGTTTAAGCTCCAGGCCATGTTCTCTCTTTCGGGCCTCTGATCCATCAACACTGACACTTCAGCAGATATGTTGTCCGTGTCGAGACGTGGAATTTCTTGAGGGGGATATTGGTAGAGGTTTTTGTCAAAGATTCTCCTCTCACCAATCACTCCAAGCCTTTGCATCCAGGTATATTCTTCTTTTTCAGCTCTGACTCTCTCCGCCCTCTGAGCAGCCATTTTCTTGTTGCAATGTCTTTCAGCCTCAGTTCTGCTCACCCTCTTTCTTGAGTCTTGCTGTTGGCTCTCTCCATCTCTTTGTATGATGAGAAGAGGGAGGTGCTGCATCTTTGCTTGCAGTACTGCTGTATGCAGCGCCTGCTGCTGATCTGCTTGCAGCAGCTGCACCACCAGCTCCTCCTTCATCATCTTTTTTTAGAAGGAGCGTCAGTAGCAGCAGATGATCTAGACCTCTTCCTCCTCTTACTTAGAGGCTGGTCATCATCATCTTCTTCACCTTCTTTCTCCCCAGAGCTCCGGTATCTATCTTGAAATCATTCCCCTTTTTTGGCATCATCAAAAGCCGGGGGTGGAGCAGGGGCATTTGGAACCACTTTAGATCGTGGTCTTCTTTCAGGTGCTGGGGCTTTCCTGGATCCTTGGGCATACTGAGGAAATGCATTCACTATAATGTTCCTCAGTTCTCCTACGAGCAACTCCAGGTTCCCCAATCGATCGTCGACACTTCTGGTTCTTCTAGATTGATCGGTTACATGGTCCAGAAGTGTCTATAGCACCATGGAGTGAGTGCGTAGCCTGTCCGATGTTGTTTCTGCATGTCACTTGTAGAGATTGACTTCAGCTCGGGTGCTTGCAGCTTCTCTTTTCAGTTCTCCTTCCATTCTAACAGTCCATGTATAACCTGTGAGCATTATCATTCAGAGTTCGCTTAATCATTTCAAGCAGTGCTTCAACATCTTTCTTGAAGCAGGACATGGTTTCAACGTGGAACTTGGCTCCAACCATCATGATGTTCTGCATGTTAGACTCATGATCCTAAAGAGCATGAATCAAGTGTCTAACAGTAGCAACTACCCTGTCAATTGATTCATCAGAGGTCAGGCCTACATTCCATCTTTGAGAGGTAGCAGTCGATGCAACATAAGGAACTAAAGCTCTTGGAGGTTGCGCTGCATTCTGCCTTGGAGCCTCTGGCTCAACTTATTCATCATCATCCTCATGAAGGCTTGATAAGAGACTTGGGCAGCCTGAGATGGGATTTTCTTCAACAACTTATTCCTCCTCATCGGATGATATCGTTACTGACATGTTGCCAGTATTTCCATATTTAGCTCTGTTGCGGTCAGCCATCCTCTAGAGGAATTCAGCATACTCAGTTTTCTCAGTAACCTTGGCTGCTGTAACCTAGGTAGGTTCTTTTGAGTGTGCAGCAATAGTAGCATCAATGTCACGCCCCAAAATTTTTAACTAAAATATCAGAGTTTTCCATTGGGCGTGAAGAAAGAAAGGGAAAAATGTGTGCATGAAACAAAACAGAAATCCTTTGGAAGAGATAGAAGACGATTTTACAAATACAAACCCTCGGCGTCTAGCCGAATAAAACATTTTACAATAGCAGCGAAATATACATTAGGATCCTTAAAGAAAAGAATAAGAGTTTATCTTTTACAAACGTGAATTTATACAAAACATCGTTTGAACATGCTTTGAAAAAGAAACCAAATGAGAAGACTTGATTTGGCACCATCCTCTCTACGCATCTTGAATTTCTTCATCTCCTGTAGTGTGAGTACAGGTGGAGGGTGAGTGCGTTGAATACACTCGTAGGGATACTTTTCATATTCAAACATTTATTAAGCAGTCACACAAAACAATCATATAATGCATAACACATAATTCGGTTCATTAATGGACTCCCAACCCATGACTCATCAATGGACACACAGTCTAATGGACACAAAGTCCATGACTCACTAATGGACATACAGCCTAATGGACACAAACCCATGACTCACTAGTGGACACAAAGCCCTATGGACACATAGTCCATGACTCACTAGTGGACACAAAGCCCTATGGACACATAGTCCAGGACTCCCTAATGGACACAAAGCCCTATGGACACATAGTCCATGACTGTATGGACCCTAGTTACCCCTTAATGTGATAGTAAACCCTTTGACTCTTCCCATGAATGTGGACTTTCGACCTTTCACAATATCATCATGACGCATGCATAAACACATTATTCACAGCACACAACCCAAGGCACATAAGGTTCAACCAATTCATATCAATCAATAGCATTCTAATAATATCCTGTTTACATTCATACGTTTGTTATTATCATCATGTTTTAAATACAGAAAACATAGAGTTATTAGAGTTTAGAAGATACCCCCACACACAACATATAATCGCAGCACTTAGTATTCCTCAATCATGCTCATAAATAGGGAAAACTATAAACAGTTAATGGTTTAGGATGTACACATACCTTGTTCGGTGGTTACCACGTGAGTAACGAGTACCAAAGGTCAAGTATCACAAGTTCCTTCCAACTGATAGCCTACATAAGTCATGGTGTTTCTTAGATCCTTAATAAACATAATTAAAGCTATAAAATCTCCTGGTGAAAGAACTGATCGTAAAAGGCGCGTCGGATCGTGAGATCTAAAGATTGGAGTCCAAGAAACGAGAGGGTCAGATCTGTCCAAGTGGCTGAGAATATAGGAAATGAAATTTGGGTCACGACAGAAAAAGAATGAGCTCGATCGGAGTTGAAACGAGCTTGAACGATGCATTTTAAGATTGAGGGGTATAATGGTAATTTTGGTCAAAGGGTTGACTTTGACCGGGCCCACGACCCTCGGTCAACGAAATCTCATCGGCGACGACTCGATGTTGATGTATGATGGAAAAAACGGGATTCGGATCGAAAATACGGCGTTGCGCGCGACGGGGCATGCGCGTACTCGGCACCGGGTGAAAAACCCGGCGACTTGGCCTCCTTTTCTCAGCAGTGTCGGGCGCGGGCTCGACGGGTGGTTGAGATTTCCTCACAGTGAGGGCGTGGCTCGACGGGTGGTCGAGTTTTCTCGACGGGTCGTCACCCGGCGCTCCCGGCGCCGGGCTGCTCAACAGCCCCTTTTCCTGGCGCCACCAGCCGTGGTGGCGCCGCTGTATTCCACCACCACCAGGTCTTTCGGATACCCTGCACTGCCGGCTACCATCTTCGGTCATCCCTTACCGGAATCCGGCCGTGAATAGTGCTCAAAACTTCACTGCAAAACCCTTCAAAGTCACATTCGTAAAACCAAACACCAACCAAACCAAACTCCGGCCGGCGACTTCCAGTCACCGACGACAACCCTCCGACCACCTGAGAACCTGGCCGGTGACTCCCCGTCGGCGGCAACCACCCAGCCGCCTCATATACACCCACACGAAGCAACACACACACGCATATATGAAACACACACACACGCACATCACAAACATATCAAGCCTTGGCTGGTGACTTCCAGTCACCGGCGACCACCTTTCCCACCTTGCCGGCGCATCACCAGCGCCGGCCCACTGTTCCCCCATGGCGGCGCTGCACAGCGCCGCCTCCACAGCATGCATACACAACACACACACTAACACACTCTCAGATCACACACACATACACGATTACATATATATATCCACTGTTCAGCCCCGACGCTGCCACCCACGGCGGCGCCACCACCCCGGCAGCTCACCCTCACACCCAGGTAGCTTCGCCGGTGACTGCTCTGGCAAGAGAAGGTAAAGAGAGAGAGAAATCAGAATAGAGAGAGGTGGCAAGGGTTAGGGTTTGGGAATGTTTTTCACCGTTTCCCGGCGAACGGAGAATTGGAATTGAATTCCGGAAGATGTCCTAGACTCGTCTCAACGAGAGCTACGTTGTGTGCGAAAATCATCTGAAACCGAGAATGTTGGAATTTTCTGGCCATCGCCAGTGACGGTGCCGACACGCCGGCACCGGCTCCGGCGACGGCGCGCCGGAAGCAGAAAAGAGAGAAGAGAGAGAGAGGAGGGAGGAGAGAGAACTTACGTGTTTTCGTCGCGCTCGGCTCGGGAAAACGATGAAAAATGAATCGGGAGAACCCCTATTTATAGAATTTCCGAAAACACTATTCATCGGAATATTCTTTAGAATATTCTTTTTACTGTTCATTTGTTGATTTTTCCATGTTACTATTCACGTAAATATCCTCGTTGCTGTTCACCGTAAATATCTTCCGGCTTTTTCTGAAACTTCGTGTTTTGCCCTTTTCGTCGTAACTTGAGCTACAGGTCTCCGATTGATCTTTAATTCATGTCTATCTCCTTGTTTTTCTGGTAGGCATCGAACGGTATAAAAAATATTCTAAGTTCTATGTTCTATGAAAATTATCGATCTAAATTGTGCATTAAACATGTATCTGAAACACACGTAATTAATTAAACAGTCAAAGCATACGCACATACTTATTAAATTATAGGTTTCAATATTTAATTATTCAATTATGCTCATTTTGATCCGGGGCGCTACAATCAACCTCCTCATGAGGTGTCTCTAGCTGTTGAGCGGTTATCTCAGCTTCTCCTCGAACATCCTCTAAGGGTACTGTCTCAACAGTCGCCCCTTCAGAGGTCTTCTCACCATCAAAATGTGTTGTCAGAACAACAGCCTCGCTTGAGGTCTTCAGAAAGGATCCCGTCTCCTCAGCTTGTCCTGTAACCTCGACAGAATCTGCTGCAAGAATGGGTTCTTGCAGCTTCCACTGTATGCAGCACTGAAAGTTCAACTGCTGCAAGAATCTCAGCCTCCATCCTTCCTGTTTCTTCTACAGCTTCTGATAGGGTGGCTGTTTGTTGTACTGTTGTCTTTGCCAGTAAGGAAGTACCATCTCTGCAACTTCCTCCATGGTCGCGTCATCGGCACTCTCAGCAATATCAGAGAGAACATCTCTGATGATGGTAGTTGGTTCCCCCTGAGTATCTGCAATGTCATCAGGAACGGTGTGCACCGGAGAATCACCGTAGTCCACCAGTTGAGGTTCCTCCTCCTCCAAAGAATCAAGCGTGACTATGTTGGAGAGGCCTTCAACCATTTGCTCATATGCGGGGGAGTTTGAATTGAGATGGCTTGAGCTTCCTTCTCCCCACATCCTCGTAGGAGTGTGCTGCATCCTTGTCTCTTTGACACTTGCTTGTAGCGCCTGTTGTAGCATGGCTTCCTCAGCCTGCTCCACTCCTAGAGTGTCGATTTGCTCTTGTGCAAATGCGACGTCATCGCCCCTCCTCACAACCTCTGCAGCCAGGGTTAGGAAGATTTGAGCATCTTCCATTGCTGCTTTCACCGGTAGCTCTGCAGAGTGGGATTCTGCAAGAGCTTTATCCTTCCCTTTATCCAGTGCTCCCTGAGCAACAATGCTTCTTGATCGATCTTGCACCATTGCTACATACTCAGGTTGTAGGAGCGCTAGAATATCTTCTGAATTGGCCTACTCCAGGACTGCTTGCTCCACAGAGAGGAAATCTTTCCATTGCATCAAGATTTTCCCCTTGGATAGTTTCATCTTCCTCTAGAGACTGTATAGCTCCTCCATATTTCTAGCAGCTGGGAAGGTTGGATCGAGCACAGACTAAACAGCTTCAAGGTCGCGCGAAGAGGCTAAATCAACAGCCCCTTGTAGACTAGCTTCTTCATCTGGCTGAACCTTTTGCTGATATGACTCATCCACAACAGCAACTCCTAACTGACTTGCAGTAAAGAGTTGGGAATTAGCAGCTGCAATAGCCTTCTTCTTGCTGTGCGGAGCCCTCCTGGCCAGGGGTGTGTCATCATCAGAGGACGAGGACTCAAGTTCAGGTTCTGCCCTCATTGGTGTCCCCTTGATGACGGGAAAAGGATTTTCATCATCATCATCTTTACCCCCGCTGCTTGTAACTTCATCATGCAGTGCCAGGGTTGCATTCTTTTTGTCTTTGGTTTTCTTCCGTGCAACCCCAGCAGCAGCTGTCTTCGGTTGGGTCTTACCCTTCTTCTTCTCTCCAAGATACTTCCCAACGGGAATGAGGATGGGAGCTGCAAGCTGAAGGCCTAGCTTGCAGAGTATAGAGCAAATGGTGATTCCATAGCTCCTCTTTGGTGTGCTCTTCTCTGCTTCCTCTCATAATCTCTTCAAGATGAACCTTGCCCAGTTCACCTTTTTTTCCGGTCATGATCCGGAACCGGAGATCTGTGCATTTGTCGTAACTTCTCATTCTGCCTTAAATGGAGTACGCATAGATATCATGGAGCAATTCAAACTCCAGTTTGAAGAGTTTCTTCGGGACGCTTCTCTTGATCTCTGTCTCTGCATCTCTAACTCTAAAGAGATCCCATATCTCTTGATCGTTGCCTTCCCCATATGTCGCAAGTTGACTGGGGGTCAGGCCTCCAAACGAGATGCTGAAGGTAGTGGCAATGTCTCTGATGGTTAGAGACCTTTCTTCTTCATCTGCATCCATCTTGAACAGGATGCAGTTCCTTTCCTCCGAAGTCCTGGCAAAGGCGTAGAACCTTTGAACTGATTCTACTGAGAATCCAGCGTAGGTAGTGGTTAACAATCCTAGGATTTGGGTTTGTTCAATCAAAAAATTTGCGGATGACGGAGTTATCATAAAACCTAGAAGCATAAATGTGCTCTTGGTTGATCAAGCGTCCTTCCAAGACTGTGGTTTGACGAGCCGCCATTGATGAAGATTTGAAAAGGATGAGAGATTTGGGACTAAGGGATTTTTATGAAGAAGTAGACTTATCTTTGTGATGAAGGCGAAATAAAATTTGAAAGTGAAGTTTATGGGGTTATGGAGAATATCAAGGGACATGTAGTAAGATCAACGGTTGAGATTAGAATGATGGAAATGATCTTACGGTTCTTAGAAAAAGACGGAGGGGTCAAATCGTAAATAATCATGACTTGCATAGACATGGGCTCTGACCGCGCCTCTCCGACTTCTGACAAAATAGACTTTGCATTTAATGCTGAAAGACATGTGATTTGCCACCTAATTTATTGTCCTTTTAAGGTTGCAGCAGCCTGGGTACGAGGTTGCAGAGTATTAAATACTCTTTAAGATAAATGTTGTAACCAAGTGCTGCTTATTCTCCTATTTTCTTACTGTGCTGTAAGGATAAAAGATGCGGCGCTGTTTGAACCCAGCGTTGTATGCAGACGCAGCTTACAGCACTATACTTGCAGCTTTTCACAAGCATGTAGATATTCCCCCTAGGCTTCTGCATTTTCTTTTTCACTCATAATTTAAGAATTCCCAGCTCGTTTCTAAGCATAGAATACCTTGATTCACTCAGCGGTTTAGTGAATATATCTGCCAGCTGGAGATCCGTATGAACTTTCTCAAGTACGACATCTTTCTTTTCCACATGATCTCTAATAAAGTGATGTCGTATATCGATATGCTTTGTTCTTAAGTGAAATACAGGATTATTGGTAATTGCAATTGCACTCGTATTATCACAGAGAATTGAAGTCTCTTTTTCTTCAATCACATAATCTCTTAGTTGCTGTTGTATCCAAAGAATTTGCGCACAACAACTTCCTACTGCAACATATTTTGCTTCTGCTGTAGATGTTGCAATCGATGTTTGCTTCTTCCAAAACCATGAGACAAGTCTATTTCCCAGAAATTGACATGTCCCACTAGTGTTTTTTCTATCAATCTTACAGCCTGCATAATCTAAGTCAAAGTATCCTTTGAGCTTGAATCCTCCTTCCTTGGGATACCATAGGCCTACTTCCTAAGTTCCCTTCAGATACTTGATAATTCTTTTGACAGCTCAAAGATGTGACTCCTTTGGTGCTGTTTGGAATCTTGCACAGACTCCAACTGCAAACATGATGTCTGGCCTGCTTGCTGTAAGATACAGCAAGGATCCTATGAGCCGTTTGTACTTCATGATATCTATATCTTTACCATCTTCATCTTTGTCAAGGGTTATGGATGTAGACATAGGAACAGATGTTGCTGACCCATTCTCCATGCCAAACTTCTTGATGAGTTCCTTTGTGTATTTGACCTGGCTGATGAAGGTTCCTGCAATCAGCTGCTTTACTTGCAGCCCTAGAAAGAAACTTAATTCTCCCATCATACTCATCTCGAATTTCGATTGCATCAGATTGGAGAATTTCTCACATAACTCTTTGTTGGAGGATCCGAAGATCATATCATCCACATATATTTGTATAAGAAGTATACTATCTCCATCCTGTATCCTGAACAGAGTTTTGTCTACTGTTCTTTTCTTGAAGCCATTTTCCAGCAGATAGAGAGATAATGTGTCATACCAAGCTCTTGGTGCTTTCTTGAGTCCATACAGGGCTTTGTGTAACCTAAACACCTTCTCTTCTGTTTGATCTTCAAAACCTGGAGGTTACTCTACATACACTTCCTCTGTAAGAATACCATTAAAGAATGCACTCTTCACATCCATTTGATATACCTTGAAATTCATGTGAGCTGCATATGCCAGAAAAATCCTTATGGCTTCTAGCCTTGCTACTGGGGCAAAAGTTTCATCAAAATCAATTCCTTCTTCCTGGCAATATCCTTTAGCAACTAATCTTGCTTTGTTCCTCACAACAAGTCCAGATTCATCTAGCTTGTTCTTGAAGACCCATTTTGTTCCAATAACTCTTTGATGAGTTGGTCTTGCAACTATTTGCCAAACTTGATTTCTTTCAAATCCATTTAGTTCTTCTTGCATGGCTTGTACCCAGTTGCTATCTTGTAGGGCTTTTTCAACATTTTGGGCTTCTGTTTGAGATATGAAGCATGCAAACATTGCATCAAGAAGAATTGACCTTCTTGTCCTTACTCCTATGGATGGATCTCCAATGATAAGATCCCTAGGATGATTTCTTAGCCATGTCCTGTCAGGCTCAAAAACATGTACGGGTCTAGGTTGTTCATCTTGTTGCTGTAAGATTGGAGGTTCTGCTGCTATAAGATTATCTACTGCATCCAGAGATGCAGCTTCTTCTTCTTTGTCTTCTCCTATATGCAGAACTCCTTCAACATATGGAATATCATTTTCTTTCCTTGGAGCTATATCCTCAGCAGGTTCTTCTAGTTTCTTTGTGTCACAATGTGGTTCATCAAATACTACATGGATTGACTTTTCAACCACTAAGGTTCTCTTGTTAAAGACTCTGAAGGCTCTACTTACAGTAGAGTATCCTAAGAATACTCCTTCGTCTGATTTTGCATCAAAGGTTTTTAGATGCTCTTTTCCATTATTGAGGATATAGCACCTGCATCCAAAGATATGCAGATGTGAGACATTTGGTGTATATCCATTCTAGACTTCGTAAGGGGTTTTTTCTAGATCCTTGTTGATTAGACATCTGTTCTGTGTATAACATGTAGTGCTGGTTGCTTCAGCCCAAAATCTCTTGGGTATTCCTGCTTCTGTTATCATTGTTCTTGCTGCTTCCTTGAGGGTTCTATTCCTCCTTTCAGCTACACCATTCTATTGAGGTGTTCTTGCAGCAGAGTATTCATGACGAATACCATTGTTAAAACAGAATTTCTCAATGAATTTGTTTGTGAACTCAGTTCCTCTATCTGATCTGATCTTCACAATGCTCAAGCTCTTTTCATTTTGAATTTTCTTCATTAGGTCGGTAGCTTGCTTTGAGTTTCTGATTTCTTAGCAAAGAATATGGTCCATGTGTATCTGGAGTAGTCATCTACTACCACAAGTGAGTACTTCTTCCCACTCATGCTTACTGGTTCTACTGGTCCAAAGAGGTCCATATGTAGAAGGTCTAGAATTCTGTGAGATGACTTCTGCAACTTGTTCTTAAATGAGCTTTTCACCTGTTTTCCCTTCTGACAAGCTCCACATATATTTTCCTTTTTGTATGCCACATCTGGCAATCCTCTTACAAGACCTTTTCTTGCTAGTTTGTTGATTGTCTTGAAGTTCAGGTGGCTTAATCTCTTGTGCCATAGCCAGCTCAGCTTTGGTGGACTTTTCACAATGAAGCATGTTGGATGAATAGAAGAGTTCCAGTCTGCAAGGTATATGTTTCCTCTTCTTGTTCCTGTAAGCTTGATTTCATTTGATGTACTATCCTTGATTAAGCACTTGTTGAGATTGAACTCCACTGTGTATCCTTTGTCACAAAATTGACTGATGCTTAGAAGATTGTATTTGAGGCCTTTCACATAGGATACATCTTTGATCTTTATATTTCATTTAACTAGGCATCCACTTCCTTTTGTGCTTCCTTTGGAATCATCTCCAAATTAAGATGACCTTTAGTCCTTTGCATTCTTGGAAGTCTTTTAGAGCTTCTTTACTGTCTGTCATGTGCCTTAAGCAGCCACTATCTATGTACCATACATCGCTGCTGCAACCTGGCACTAAAACCTGCAACAAATTCAAGCAGATTTAGGTACCCATTTTTGTAAGGGTCGTTTAGGGTTAGTTACTTTGGGAATCCATACTTTCTTAACAGTCAATGTTTTGCTGTAAGATTTGTTGGTTCTCTGAATGTATGCTGTTTTGTTTTTAAACTGCTTAAAGGCTGTGTGCAGAAACTAAAAATGTGTTACCAATACCCTTGTGGTGCGGTCTTCCACCATACTTCTCTTGAGTATATCCTCTTTGAGGTTTAGACATATAAGTCTTAGTATAGGTGGGGAACTTCCTCTTGTGCTACAACTTTGTGGGTTGCTGCATCTTCTTGCTGTTTATAGCAGATAGCTTCTGCTGCAGCTAGTTCTTAGATGCAGGCTTACTTCCTGCAACTGAGCATTGGGGTTTTTTCCCCTTATCCATCAATGCTGGTTTGTTCAAGATTTTTTCTAAGTTACAGGGTAACTTACTCTTCATTGAAGTTTCAGATTGAACAAATTTTACAGCTTTGGATGAATTTCCTGTATCCTGAGAGGTGTGAGTGTTGTAACCTATGCCCGATTTTTCAAATGGGCTTCTGCTTTGACTTGTGCACTCTCTTGCGTCCTTAGCTGAGTTGCTAAATGTTCTAATCGTGGACTACAAGTTCTCCTTCTCAGTTTCTAGCTTAGTGACCAGCAGATTTAGCCTTGAGACCTCCTTTTGTAGCTTACTGCACCTTGAGTTATCAGACTCACATGCAACGAGCATTTTAGCAATATCTATATGTTTGCCTCTGAGGATCTCATTGTTGATCTTTAGATTTTCATTCTCAACTTTCAGCTCCTCATGGGTTGAGTTAATCTGCTCAAAATCACGCATGATCCTCTTTAAAGAGTGGATCATGTTTAGCTCTTTTTTTTCTGGTATGGACAGCGGTTGGTAGGTTACCTCTTCTTCATCATTGTCCTCGTGGTTGTTTGATATCAGGCATATCAGTGCTTCTTCATCAGAAGATGAGGTTTCAGTGTCCCTGTCAAAGGATTCTGCAGCTTTCAGTTTCTCCTTTGAGACTGTTGTATCCTTGGTCTTCTCCATCTTTCCAATGAGAGCTTGAAGCTTGTGTCTATCCTCTCTTCTCTTTTCTCTCCTCTGTTCTCTTTCTCCTTCAGGGTATTTATGCACTGTTGGGTGTGGACAGCTTCTGGCATAATGTCCAGGCTTCCTGTAGTTATAGCACAAATCAAGATCAGTCGCATTTAATCGAGAAGAGGGGGATACCTGAGGAGGTGGATGACTTCTTCTGAAGTCATTCCTCTTATTGATGTTGATGTTGTTGTTGCTGTTGTTGCTCTTCATGAATCTTCTAAATTTCTTTAGAAGAAGAGCCATGTCCTCTTCAGCGTCTTCTGCTGCAACCTCTGATTGTTTGCTGATACTAGTGGTTACTGTATCTTTAGGTCATCTGACAGTTAGCGCTGTAACTTTGGAGCTCGATTCTTCTATCTCATTTCTCCATCTATTGATATCGTATTCGAAAGCTTTGAGATTGGAGAATAGATCAAATGTACTCATGGATTTCAAATCCATGGACACTCTCATGACAGTGGTCTTACTATCCCACTCCACGGGCAGGGCTCTAAGCACTTTCATGTTCTTCTCCTTTTGAGTGTAGTGCTTGCCCAGAGCTTCTAGTTCATTCACAATGGATGTGAATCTTAAATCTAGTTGCTCAAGAGTTTCTTCATTCTTCATCTCGAAGAGCTCAAATAGTTGGGTAGCGTTGGAGATCTTATTATCTTTAGTGAGCTCTGTCCCCTCACATATTTGTTCCAAATTTTCCCAAATTTCCTTGGACGTTCTGCAAGTTTTGACTTTGTTGAATGTGCATTTATCCAAGGTGATGAATAGAGCATTCTTAGCCACGTTGTCTAGGTTGGCTCTCTTCCTGTCTTCGTTATTCCATTCTTGTCTTGGTTTGACCAGGAAGTTGGGTAGTGGCTGTACTCCTTCTTCCATCTCTCTATCGAGCATGTGGTTCACCTTTATAGGGATAATCGGTCCTTCGGTGATAACCGTCCACATCTCATCATTCATCGCTAAAAGATGTGTCTGCATTCTTATTTTTCAATCGTCATATTCCTCTATGTCTCCATGATACGCTATAAGAATGAGATTTTAAGCATGCAGAGAAAACCGGAAGACAAAGGTGGATCTGGGTAGGTGACCAGACAAGTTGGCTTTTAACCCAACTAGTTCTGATACCACTTGTTGGTCCCAAGTGGTGTCCGAGGTTCAGAGGGGGGTGAATGAACCTTGGTTGTTTTTGAAAATCTGATTAAAACTTACTGTTCTGCAAGTTACTTGAACTTGCAGCGCCAGTCAGTTACTATTTACAGCGCTAGGATGTAGTGTTGTATGTTGTAACTAGAGTTTTATACGTAGCGGAAAAATAACAGTTTTAAGACACAAGGCTGGTTTTCTCAAATATGATCCTTTTCAAAACGTTTTATGCTTTATGACAGAGAAAGATATAAAAGATAAAGCGCAGATAAGAAAGTAATAAAACACTTATGGCTTATAATGGTTCGAATGTGATGTAATCCTTCTACGTCTACTCTACTACTACCTCGAGCAGGAACTTTGTTAAACAATATTGAATTACAAGACACTCCTAACAATCTATCAACTTACAAAGCTAAACACCTACTAAAGTCCAGCGTACACATAACAACTGCAAACTCTAAAGGCAAATCCACACAGAGTTTCAAACTCCCACACAGGGAAGCTGCCTAAGACTTAGACAACTATACAAATAGCAAAGATCTCTCACATCAACTGTTCGACACCTAAAAACAACCTAAGCACACAACAACAAGGTTAAAAAGTATATAAATTTGTTCTTCAACTGGTGCGGTGAGTGAGCTTCTAAGTCCTTCAAAGGATCTTTCAGCTTTGAACTTGCTTCACTTCACAGAGGTTGAGTGACTGAAACTTAGAGTAGACTTGAAAGAGTATAGCTTGAATGCTTGAGAGTTTTTGCGTAAATGTTTCAGTTCTTCAGTGGTCAGCTTCAGGGTTACTCATCCTCTATTTATACTTGTAGAGAAGATATCCGTTGAAGGGGATATCTTCCATTTTGAATTTAAGTGTACTTGATCAAAGGCATGGCTTGCATTTAATATGTCTTGACTTTTCTTTCTTGAGCATTTAATGCGGTGGTTGCGGCTCGCAGCTTTCTGCAGCGTGTTAGTCCATGTGGCGTCTTGGCATTAGCTCCGTGTCTGCCACTTTGATCTTCTCTGGAATGGCTTTATTTATTCTTGCTTGGATCTTCGTTCCTCGTACTGCATTTACCCTTCCTCGGATTTCAGGATACTTATTCTATTTGTCATTGGCGCTGTTGACTTGTTTGAGTAGTAGGCTTCGCGCTGTATCCTAGGTCTGCTTGCAGCTGTTTGTCCTTTACAGTGTTGTTGTAACTTAAACCTTCTTGCAGTATCTTCGTACACTACTGCTGTATGTTTTCCTGCAGTATTCATGTAAATTTTTCTTGCAGCGATGTTGCATGCCGTTCTTACTTACTTTGCTGCAATGTTGTAACTGTCTTCTTACAGTGTTGATGTATCTACTTTCTTGCAGCAGTTTCGTTCTGAAATCTTCTACACAACATTGTCTGCATGTGTACCTCCATCTTTCATCTTCTATAACTAGACTCAATCCTAGTCTATGTTTTCACGTAAACATTGTGAAAAATGAGGTACTCAAACTTCCTATTACATACTTGGTTTGTGTCATCAAAATCTAAACACTAAAATCCCAACAGTATCGACCTCCATTCATTGTATGATCCTTGGCAGGTCCCCATAGATCTGAGTGAACATACTCAAGTGGTTCATTGGTTAAATGAGTTCCAGTTTTAAATTTAATCCTCTTTGTTTTTCCAAGTATACAGTGCTCGCACAGATCCAGAGTAGTAATCTTGTCTTTGCCGAACACTGATTGCTTGATGAGTTCCTGAAGTCCTTTAATGCTCATATGTCCGAGTCTTCTATACCATAAAAGAGTTTTAATCCATTTCCTTTACAGATTGAACTTCTCCAGTAGTAACACGTCCTTCTAGGTAGTAGAGTTTGTTCCTCTTGTGACCTCTAAAAACAGCTTTGGAATCTTTCGTAACCTCCATCAATCCTCCTTGTGCTTGCAGTCTGTAGCCTTAAGAGTCAAGCATACCTAAGGATATAAGGTTCCTCTTCAATTTGGGTACAAATCTAACATTAGTGAGAACTCTCACTACTCCGTTGAACATCCTCAGACGAATAGATCCAATTCTTTTGATCTCGTAGGTTTTGTTGTTCCCCAACATTACAGCTCATTCATCTCTCAATCTTAGATCGTTGAACCAATGTTTTATGAGACTCATGTGAAATGAACAACCTGAATCTAGGATCCAACGGTTAGTAATATCTTGAGTAGTGATAGCAAGTACCTCAACCGATTCATATCCATTAGTCGAAGTGGTTGCCTCTCCAATCTGATTGGTTTGTTTTCCATTGTTATTCCCCTTATCAGAGTGAAGCTTTTTATACTTGAAACAATCCTTCTTGAAATGCCCAGGTTTATGACAATGGAAGCATCTTTAGCCTTTAATGTCATCTTTTGATTCCTGACTTTGAGTGGCACCTTTCTTGGATTGAGGTTTAGATCTCTTCTTGTTGTGAGTCTTCTTTTAAGACTTGAGTTTGGCCACCAAACCCTCAACTCCTCTTGTTGGCTTCATATCCGAATCCTTAGAGAGCTCTTTAGTCTTCAATGCTATGATAACTTGTTCCAAAGTTATCGAATGTTCCCTACCATAGAGAACTGAATCACAGAAGTTCTCAAACATTTTTTGAAGCGCACTCAACAACATAAGTGTTTTATCTTCTTCTTCCAAAACAACTTCCACATTCTCCAGATCATCAAGGATCCGTCCGAATTCATCTAATTGATCAAGAAGAGATCGATTCTCCATCATCTTGAAGGCATACAGCCTTTTCTTCAGATACAAACGATTAGCCAAAGTTTTGACCATGTATAACTTCTCTAACCGTTCCCAAACACCCTTTGTTGTTTCGATCTTGGCTACTTCCCGAAGGACTTTGTTCTCCAGACTTAGGATTATCATGTTGTGAGCCTTTTCCATCAAAAGAACCTTCTGATCGTTCTTCATCACCTCTGGAAATGCTTCTATAGCCTGCAAAGCTGCTGCAACTCCCTGTTGAACCAACATAGCTTTCATCTTGATCCTCCATAGCCCAAAGTCTCCTGATCCGTCGAATTTCTCCACTTCAAAGCGTGTTGAACCCATCTCCGATCGTCAGTTTCCCACAGACGGCGCCAATTGTTGGGTAATCGATCTGGAAATTGACCAGAATTGCAATTCAACAACAAAACACCAGTTCGAACACCTCGAACTGAAAGAATGAATGAAGAAACCACAAAAAAAGATAAACAACCAAGAACACAAAGGATTAACGTGGTTCGGTTTGAATATGCCTACATCCACGGAGAAATCATCCACACTAATCATTGAATAAAGATCGATCGTTTACAACACACTTGAGAAAGGAACCAAGAATAGCAAAACCTAGCTAAACTCTCAATACAGATTATCTCTCTCTACAATGATCGTTCTCTCAAACTTTTGTGTTTTTAAATGTGAAGATCTCTCTCTTTATATAACACTCTAAGATGAAAAACTCCCGTCCAAATCAGTTATGAGCTGAGTCAGTCAGTTCGCCTGCATCTCCGAGCTCAACGATCTGTTTCCTGTAAAACAGAATCATAACAGAAATAACATACAATAAAACTGTCAAATAAAAAATGCGCTTCCTTTAAATTCCGAACTCCAGCGAACTCTGTGAAACTTGACGAACTTAGACGAACTACAACTTATAGTTCTCTACTTATTCTGTTCGCCTTCTTCCTTGTTCTATTCGCTCTGTTTGCTTTTGATCCATGCTTACATATCATCACCCACATTTAACACAAAATGAATGAGGCCTTGTGGGAATACAAACGCATCTCTTGGATATAATGTTTTAGTGAAAAGCTTGTTTTCCTGAATGGGGTCTGCTGAATTAGTGGATGTGACGAATCCAACATAGAGAGTGCCTTTAAGCACAACAAGAATCTCAGATCCACGAGGGTACGTGTGAGGACGTATGGTGCATACTCTATGTGGATCACTAAGATGCCTAGAGTGTTAAGGCCTGGTAGTTGGTCAACCCATATTGTATTCACCTTTAATCCAGACCTGAGTAGAAGAAATCGTCTGCAACAACCATGTTCGGGTTCTTGCATATCCTCCAATTCACGAAAACTACCTGGTAAATAGTAAATAGATCATGTCAAAGTGATATTCAAGTACATAAAACAAACACAAAGAATGTAGATGAATACATGAAAGGATGACAAAGTTTATTTTGGTTAATTAGTTATCAGATGGCGTTGGGTCATTAACAGCGACACAGAAATCTTGTAATTGGTTGGGATCTGTGGCCTGTGAGATTATTGCTAAATACGAAATATAAATGACAATCAACAAATGAAGAGCAATCTTCATTTTTCTTCTAATATTAATTTTGTAATAAAGTGTGTATGGTGATGAATTTGGCTATAGATATTGGTGCATTTATAGAGATGGAACACATGAATGTGCTATGACGATTTCAATTTCTCTCAAAATTGTTACTATTATTGGAGTTTAATATTCAATTCACCAGTTACTTGGGGTTCGTATCTTCTATTATATTTCGTGTTACATTTCGTGTTTTATAATATTTAATACATATCAGATGTTAATTATTAGTGATATCACTAGATACACGTGACGTGTGTTGATTAATTTGGAATAGAAGATGTAGCATGAAATGAAATATAAGATCTCACTCCTTGGGGGTTTGGTCATTAACTTTTTCAGCTTAGACCCACAGAAATGAAAATAAGACCTAATTAAATAATCAAAATAAAACTAAGTGAAAAAGTAAATGAATTAAAACGGAAACTGGCAAGAAAGCTCTCTTTTCAAATTTAAAAATAAAAAGAGTTTAATATTCAATTTACCCAATAATTCAGGGGTTTGGCTATTAATTAGAACATTAACTAAGATTTTTACTACATTTGTTAATTTTCTAAATTTAGATGTATATTCTGATTTTATATGAAAAATCTAAGGTTTATTAAATGAATTTTTAAACTAATAAAATTAATTATGTATTGAATATAAAATCTTTAATTATTTTAATAATTTATCATTTAAAGTATTAGTTAATTTTAAAAAAAATTATTTTGAGATTTTATTTGAATATTTACAAATTTAGTGACCATATTTTCAGATTGATATATTTTTAATGTATTTTATTTCTTTTAAGGCAACTAATGTATTTTAAATGAAAATGTGATTACCACCTGTCAAAATATGATCCAAATGTAGCTTGAAATTGAATCAACATCAGTAAATTGGGTCCAAAACCCCGAAATTTGGGTTAAACATATAACTTGGGCCCATTTGGTGCTTTTGAGTTGAAATTAGTCTAAATTCCATGTTTTATGCTGTCAGTCCGAAAAGTTAATAGTCTGACTTGTCAAACCCTAAATTTGAGTAAATTTGAATATTAAAATCAAATAAAAATGAGCAAAGGTAACTGACTACAATGGAAAAAAATATATATAAAGGTTATTGTTCAAAAATAAGTACAAATGCAAGTGAGTCAAGTGACTGACTATTTGTATAATTAATTATCCATTGGTTTTGATTGTATCCATACATTGCTGGTTTGATAAAAAAATGGACACATTTTCCTATTCAATAAATTAATATATAGGTAGTTGATGATGCCAAATATTAGCAAGTTAATGATCTAGCATTACAAAATGTAATATTGTTACGTAATATCATAGAAATTAATAGAATACATAATTTCTTCAATAGGAAAAGTGATTTTAAAGGGTTATTGTCAAAGTGAGAAAACATATTTGGTTTGAACATTATCTCAAAATTGTTAATACATCAGTTTCATATGGTGAAATGTTTATATATATATATATATATATGTTGGATTTTATCGGTTCAGACTCTAAAAGATGATCAACTATCAATATAGGATAAAGATAAAAGTTATAAATCAAAGGATTTCTAAATTTAGCATTGTTAGTGATATGGTCGAACTAAAACGAATCGGGTTTTCTTCCTTAATTTCACACTGAAGTCAGAAACCGAACTGAGCTGATAAATGACGAACTGAATTAGTCATGGAACACGATGACGAACTGATATAGGATGATGACGAACTGATACATTATGACGAACTGATATAGGATGATGACGAACTGATATATGATGACGACGAACTGATTAACATTGAAAAGTGACGAACAGGTTTTAGTCTAACTGACCGCTATTTCAGCGGATCAGTTACCCATATCCCATATTTTTTGGGTCAAATCTTAACTACCACATATTCCAGGAAGTATATATACTTGCTATATCATTCTTTTATTTTCTCATGCACACATATATTCAAAATACACACACGCACAATTGCAAAAAGAATACACAGATATTCTCTTCCTTTTTTCTGACTTGAGCGTCGGAGTCTCATCGCCGGGAATCCCTCCTGGTGTTGGTTTTGCAGGTCTTTGGGTTCAAGATTACAAGTTTTTGGATCGGGAAACCGGAGAATCGAATCAGAGCAACATCAAGGTTCAAGATCTCGAGTTTTTGGGTTGAAGAACCGTAGCTTTGTATCGGAGCAACATCAATTAGCACTGTTTGTGGGAACAATATAAATCTATATCGGCGATGATATTGATAATTATCATGTTCCTTTGTTTACTCCTTACTCGAACTTCGATTTCATGCTCTGATTTGGTATCTGAAAATTTGATAGGAAATTGATTTCCGGTGAACGGTGAAATTAGCGATTTCGCCTAAGAATTTCAACAATCTGCTAGCTGGTATGACTTAAATAATATGCTCATGGTTTTGCGTTTGATTTTCAGGATTTAGTTGTAGTAGGATGATGATTAGTTTGTTAATTTGGTTTGTTTTGAACCTAATTACGAATTCCCGAGCATGCTTGGTGATTACAATTGTTATTGATGATATTGTGGTATATCGTGTAAAATTGTAGAGAAGAGGATTATACTGTGATTTTCTGTGTTTTCTGTGAGATGCAAGTTCAGATCTGCGGATGAACCAGATTAGGTTAGATTCTTCCGATTTTGGAGACTCGGTTATGTAGTATGTTCTCTTCCCCCATTTTAGGTACCCTACTTGAATGGTGCCAATTTCATTGTGTTTAACAAGCTAAAGTAAAAAGTAAGGCCTTGTGAACTCTTTTTAGTGGCTTCGAAGTCGATGAAGTTTATCAATAGGAAATAATACTCGATAAAGTTTCAGGTGTGTAGTTATTCCTAGGCAACAAGCATGGCAATTCCTCATCTAGTTGTTTGGAACTTTTAGTTTGTTCTTAAGAATTTGAAATTTTAACTAACTCCGTCTCATGAAAATTCTGATCACATCGTGAAATTTCAGAAATTCCTGTTTATGTTATCAAATTGTAATAAATTTAGAAACCAGTTGAGGTAGTTGTTAGTTATGTTTCTATGATTTGCACATGATATTATTGAACAATCATGTCTTACTTATGCAGCCTTTGATGCTGAAATTATTCCACATCTATTCTTCTTAAGTATCCAAAGTTTCAGTCATCGAATTCCTATTCATACCCAATCTGAGTTCTAGGATTTGAACATTGTCACTGAAGCAAAGGATAACACATTCATAGATGTTGTTGTTGTACTAATGTGATTTAATTTGCATTTACTTGTAGTAGCTCAAGAACATATCAGGTGTTTTAAGATTCAAGGGCAAAAGGCTTATTCAATATTATCATAGAAATGAGTAATAACACATTCAGAGATACTATTGTAGTACTAAGTGATTTAATTTGCCTGTACTTGTAGCTCAAAAGGATTCAAGATGTTGTAAGAATCAGAGGAAAACGCCTATCTGAATAAACTTTTACTTAGTCAAATTGGATTGAGGAGTTCTCCATAGTGAAAAATAAACTTTTACTTAATCAAATTGGATCAAGGTATTTAAGTATGGGATACAATTTAAATTCCTTAGGTTTAATCTCTGAAATGCTTATTTTTTCATTGATTGTGTTGTTAAAGAAATTAATACTTTTATTCTTCTTTGGATTTTTCTTGGAGATGGTACTGAGTAGTGAAACAGGGACTTTGTTGAGTATGAAATGTATTTCGATGTGTAGTTGGACATAACGATGTGATATCTGTAAATATATTCTATCTTAGACGTCTCGTTGTTGTTGTTAGTTTAGTTTGTCGGAGATTTCTATAATCGTATAAGTGTTGTCAATGTTAGTTAGTTATATGTAACGAAGACATGAATATTTAATTGGACCACTGAATTATAAATAATTGGGACTGAATTGAGAGAGACACATATATAGTGTAAAATCTGTCTTGTTATGCTTCATGATTGTACCATCTATTGTAACTACTCTATTACTATTCTATTCTAGTCTCCAGTATCCTGACCTTTGGAGATGTATTAACTGATCATAGAGTGGTTAAAAAGAATAAAAGCAATGGGGGAACTACCTAACCCATTTGGCAACTGACCTTTAGATTACTCACATCGTCATTTTAGATATATGTAAGGCCCACCTCCAGAATTACATGACTGCTTGAAAATGTAACCTTCTTTTGCCTTGAGTTTTCTTGTGCATGATTCATGCCAAAAATGCTAAATCTATTCCCTGCAAACTGTTATCTCAGCTGCTTTTCTGCACATGATCCACCAATTTTCCTGAGGTAACCTTTTTAAGTGGCAAGATTATTGCTTTTGATCTCTAATGTTCTGTTGCAGTGTGATGTCTTTATTAATGTCTATTGTCCACAAACAGCTCTATTGGATAATAAGGAGTTCTTAGCTCTTATTATTACTCCATTTGAAGCCATGCTTGCTTTTGACAGGCAATGCTTCTACTGAGACTGCTACTTTCTCATCATTTAACAATGAAATATATTGCAATTGGTAGAGGAATTTGTTAATTACAGGGCAATCTGGTGTTTCCACTCTTATTGTGTATAATAATACTTTTTGTGTCAATTAGTCAATGGACTGGACTGATATTCAGAGATCTGATTTCTTCAACTCCTCCCATAACTAGGGGACAACACGGTTTTCTTTCATTCAGATTTGGTTCCACAAGTTGGAATTGAAGCAGGCTCAGCAAAATAAGATTGGATTTAGATATAAAATTACTTTGGTTTTTTTTTGAGTTGCTCGCCCATCAGATGCAGACTGTTGAACTTGCTATCTTGAAGATCGCATTCTTAGTGTTTTTGGGGCAGTAACATTTGTTGTTTATCTTCTCTGCCTATTTTTTGCCTGATATTTGTTTGCTCATCGTCATGCTGTTTTTTCCATTTTCAGTAACCAATATTTGGTGGCACTCGATTTGTTCATGGGAAATTGTTTTGGTTCGAAGGGGGTTATCTTCCTTAAACTTGGTGGTTATATTATTTTCGGTTGTAATTATTGGTTGATTATAATGAATGATGTCAATTCTTTTTCTTCCTCATCGAATGTCAGGAGATCCTAAGGAATAATGGTTTTTACCCATCTAAACGTATGGAATACTTTACTGAGGTGTGTTGGATATTGCATGTTCCCTCTTAATGTCTTATATTGATAGTTGTGCGAGCTATATGTAGTCGTTTTGGTCTAAGCTTTTGACAGCCCCTCTTACTGGATTTGGAACTTGCACAAGGGATGCTCACATTATTATTATGAGGTTTTCCAGATTTGGTACAAATTTTAGCGGTGATAAATTTGGTCACCCAACAGATGCTGACTGATAAACTTGATTGTTGTGTCTTCTTTTTTTATATATAATTGCTTTTATACTTGATAAACTTGCTGATTAAGCGAACCAAAACATTCCCTCGGAATGTCCTGATTAAGCGAACCAAAACATTCCCTCGGAATGTCTTGATTAAGCGAACTGAAGCACTCCTTCGGAGTGTCCTGATTAAGCGAACTGAAACATTCCCTCGGAATATACAAACTGAAACACTCCATCGGAGTATCCTGATTAAGCGAACTGAAACATTCCCTCGGAATGTACGAACTGAAACACTCCCTCGAAGTGTCTTGATTAAGCGAACTGAAGCACTCCCTCGGAGTGTCCTGATTAAGCGAACTGAAACATTCCCTCGGAATGTACGAACTGAAACACTCCCTCGGAGTGTCCTAATTAAGAAAACTGAAACATTCCCTTGGAATGTACGAACTGAAACACTCCCTCGGAGTGTCCTGATTAAGCGAATTGAAACATTCCCTCGGAATGTCCTGATTAAGCGAACTAAAACATTCCTTCGGAATGTCCTGGTTAAGGGAACTGAAACATTCCCTCGGAATGACGAACTGGAACATTCCCTCGGAATGTCCTGATTAAGCGAACTAAAATATTCCTTCGGAATGTCCTGATTAAGCGAACTGAAACATTCGCTCGGAATGACGAACTGAAACACTCCCTCGGAGTGTCCTAATTAATGTAAACTTACATTTCTTTTAAGTCTTGTGGATTATGAGTACGAACTTTTATGTTAAGAACAGATTGATCATGTATCACTGGTGACAATTGTCAAATTGAAGATTCCGATAATATTCAAAATTCTAGAAGAATAGTTACAGATAAGGGGAATATGTAGTGTTTTCCAAAAAAGACACAGCAAAATTTCACTAAGAACCGTCAGACGGTGAGAGATGAAGAGACGCTAAGTGGGAAACGCATTTTGCCACGTGTCGCTTACATGAGACAGAGGTTGTTCAGAAGATGGTTCACCTTGAAAAGGAGCATTGGGCGTTCGACAAAAGTGTTTAGCGAACTGCACCAGTGCGTGTAAACACGCACTTCGAAGGGGGGGAGTACTTGATATGGTCGAACTAAAACGAACCCGGCTTTCTTCCTTAATTTCACACTGAAGTCAGAAACCGAACTGAGCTGATAAATGATGAACTGAATTAGTCATGGAACACGATGACGAACTGATATAGGATGATGACGAACTGATACATTATGACGAACTGATATAGGATGATGACGAACTGATACATTATGACGAACTGATATAGGATGATGACGAACTAATATAGGATGATGACGAACTGATATATGATGACGAACTGATTCATGATGACGACGAACTGATTAACATTGAAAAGTGACGAACAGGTTTTAGTCTAACTGACCGCTATTTCAGCGGATCAGTTACCCATATCCCATATTTTTTGGGTCAAATCTTAACTACCACATATTTCAGGGAGTATATATACTTGCTATATCATTCTTTTATTTTCTCATGCACATATATATTCAAAATACACACACGCACAATTGCAAAAATAATACACAAATATTCTCTTCCTTTTTTCTGACTTGAGCGTCGGAGTCTCATCGCCGGGAATCCCTCCCAGTGTTGGTTTTGCAAGTCTTTGGGTTCAAGATTACAAGTTTTTGGATCGGGAAACCGGAGAATCGAATCGGAGCAACATCAATGTTCAAGATCTCGAGTTTTTGGGTTGAAGAACCGTAGCTTTAGATTGGAGCAACATCAGTTAGCATTACATTACGATTCTCTCCCACGTGGGTTCGTGTGTCAATTAACAAATAAGAAAATATTATACGGACTATTTTTATGTATATTAAGTAACAACACACTCGCCATCCTCTCCATCCATGTTTTCGCAATTAAAACATATTCTTTATAATTATATTAACTATTAATAATTATATTAATTGAGACAAGTTTATTACTTTTTTATTTAAATTCAAACTATTATATTAGCTCGGTTATATATGCTCAGAACATTATCAATCTAATGAATATGGACTTTTTTGTAATTAGTATAATCATTTCCTTTCATGAAACTTCACTGACTTTTCCTCTTAATAACTATTGTTTAAATAATTGGTATTATTATTAATTTATTTTTAATTATTATTATTATTAATTAATTAATTTTAGTTGAAAAGGAAAAAGGGATATTAATTATTCATAAAGATAATTATGACAATACTTTTCTAACTTTCTAATCTAATTTTCCTAATTTTCTAATTCACTTACGATAATATTTACTTTTTAATTATTATTATTATTATTATTTCATCAAACATAATATTTAGAACTTATAAACTATAATAAAACATAATATTAATCTTTCAAAACTTTATTATTTTTAATTTTCTTTTAAAAACATAATAAGAAACTGGAGAAATGTGGGACGGTTAAATAATATATCTATATATAATAATAGAATATTGATAAAAATAGATATATAGACTGACATGAACCTACTTGTAATAATTTTATATGAATTTTTTAAGTAATTCTAAAATACTAGAATTAATAAATAGAATTATTATTACTAAAATTAAGAACAATATAAAATGAAAAATTACTGAAATAAAATATGAGACCAGCTATTTTTGAACAAATTAAAACCGAATCAAATGTTTGAAAAAATTGTTTATAATGTACATATGGTCTACTCATAATCCAATCCTTCATCCTCCTCGTCAGTCTGGCCTCGGGGAGAATTGGATTAGTTGATCCTGTGCCTAGAGAACTCGTACCGCATCTGCAAAATTTAGATAGCAATTCATCGTCATGCATTAATCTACCATGGTCTCGATTATCCATCTCTGCATTTAGCATGCAATTCTCAAAAAACAACACCAAATTTTCATAAAAGTTAAACAAAACATTGTTCAAAACAATTCTAATAAAATTTCATCATCAATTCAAATTAAGCATTAATCTTCAACGTCTCTACATTTAACATACAATTTCTCAACAAACATTGTTCATAATTTCAGCAATAACGAACACAAATTCAACCAACAATTCTCACAATTTCAGAAAATCGAATTGATCAAAATATAATGGATGCTTTTAATTAACAAAATTTAGCATTGTAATTACCACTAATTACACATCTCTATCAATAATAATTCACAATCTAATTAACAAAACTTATACTAATTTAATTAAATCAAATAGTATAATCCCTAAACTAAACTAGTATAATTCAATTTAACTAAATTGATTAAGCTAATTAGTGAATTCCCTAAATTATGCTAGACTACAATAAAAAATAAAAAAAAACTTATACTAATTTAATTAAATCAAATAGTATAATCCATACAATAAACTAGTATAATTCAATTTAATTAAATTTAACTAAACTAATTAAGTTAATTAGTATATTCCCGAAATTATACTAAACTAAAATAAACAAAACTTATACTTATTTAATTAAATCAAATAGCATAATCCATAAACTAAAATAGTATAATTCAACATAATTTATTTAACTAAATTAATTAGTGTATTCCCTAACTTACACTAACCTAAAATAAACAAAACGTATACTAATTTAATTAAATCAAATAGTATAATCCGTGAACTAAACTAGTATAATTCAATTTAATTGAATTTAACTAAACTAATTAAATTAAACCTAAAACCAACCTAATCTAAACCAATAACACATACAATAATTCTAAACTTCAACATTGTAGATACATAAAACTAATAATTATAATAAATAAAAAAAATTAAAATAATTCAATATTTTGTATCTACATACAAAATGATAACCTAATCTAAACTAATAAAATATACGGTAATTCACACCAAAAAAAAAAAAAAGAGATAAATACCATACTTGCGGCGGCTGGAGTGGCATAGCAGGAGAGGGGGCACCATGCAGGGGCAAAGAAGAAGAAACTACGTGCCCTAATTTAAGTTTATGCTACCGACTGATTTACAGAGATGCACACAATCCGTCAGTAAACTCAACCAAAACAGCATCATTTTGCTAATGTCGAACACAATTCTTCCCCACAAAAGAAGGAAACAAAACAACGCCGTTTTGTTTGAATTTACCCACAAATAAATAATAAAAATCGAAATTACGTCGTTTTAATTTAGCGATGGAATTCCGTTGACAAATATCTTGTACGATTTTCAATTTATTTCAATAACACATTTTGAGTTATATTTACAAACTTATATTAATAATTTAATTTTCTCGATGATTTAATATTGATGATAACACAATTAACTTATTAAATCTAGACCTTATATTTTCAAAAATAAAATACATGTATGTAAAATCGTGTGAACCGCATAAATAATAAAATTATATAATGTTTATAATAGTTTCATTTACTAATCAAGGATAACCATCTAAATTTTCTCTTTATATATGATCGATAATGTATATATTAATTATGATCAAAAGTCGAACAACTTGATTATCCTCCTCGAATATATATACATATATACATTATATAATTATTATAATATAAGAACATTATGCAATTGTATATTGTATATAATCGTTTATGTTTTGATCAATAATTAATTATAGATTATCTATAAAAAATTGAAATAAAGGTATTTATGAAAATAACTAAACCCTAAATTTGGGGTTTAGTGAAAGATTAGAGATTTCATTTTAGCAACAGAATTTTATGTCGGTAATATCATCTAAAACGATGTTGTTTTAGCAAATTCCCCGAAGCAATTCGAAATGACATTGTTTTCCATCAACAAACCTGTCGAAAAATTAAGCTTGCAGATGGAAGTTTAGTCGTTTGAAATAATCTACAAAATTTCATCATTAATCCGTCGGAAAACTTGTAAAAAATACCAATTTTCCAATGGAATTCCGTGGTAATCCATCGGGGATTGCCGACGAAACCTATTCGTTGGCATGTCTAGTGATTTTTGTTGTGAATGATCACAACTTTTAACCGGACTGTCATTTTAACAAAACTTTTCACTATTGGTTAAAATAACATAACCTTATATATAATATAGTATGTTTTTCTTTTACCTCGGTCAGTGTTGAAAAACATTTTTGTACATTTGATTAGAAAATAATTATTAAAAATTCTTCAAGTTCTTGAAGTTGAACTATGTGAAACTGACAACTATCATGCCCAGGTAACTTGAAACGTTAGGAAAAAATGTTTTTCAAAACTAATCAAGGTCAAAAAAACATACTACATACATATGATTATATTATTTTGATCAAATGAAAAGTTTGATTAAAATGACAAAATGAAGAAAGATTGTGAATTTTTCAATAATTAACCATTAAATTGACCAAGATCAAAAAAATATACTACATTTAATAATTATATTAACTAAGACAAATGGATTATTTTTTTATTTAAATTTAAATGATTATACTATTTCACTCATGGTCAAAACATTCACAATCCAATGAACATGACCTTTTTATTAATTTGTAATTATCACAATAATCATTTCCTTTCATGAAACTTCACAAATTTTTCCTCTTAATTTTCTATTTTTAATTTATAACCTCATTTTCTAAGTAACTTATAATAATATTTATTTTTTATATTATTGTTATTATTATTAACTAATTTTTAATAATTTTTATTGTTATTAATTAATTAATTTTAGTTGAAAGGGAAGAGGGATATTAATTATTTATAAAAGAATTATGACACTATTATTCTAATTTTCTAATCTAAGTTTCCTAATTTTCTAATTCACTTACAATAATATTTATTTTTAATTATTAAGATTATTATTATTATTATTATTATTATTATTATTATTATTATTATTATTATTATTTGATGATGATATTTAAATTGGTCCACATCTTATTTAGGTAATTATCTCAAATTTTATATCATCCTCTTTTATATAAAGAAAAAGCCATTTATACCACATGTCACTCCAGGAATAAAAGTTTTAACCTCACCTAAAATATGTAAACAAAATACTAACAAGAACAAGAACACCATCAACATCTAAATATTTGATCTTAATCATATGGAAACTAAATAATATATTTTATAAATATAATACACGCACATATATGTATTTATATATGTGTGTGAGTGTGCATGTGTATATATCTGTATATATATATAAGTACAACTATTCGAGCACCAATTCTAAAAAATATTTATATATTAAATATTAATTGTAATTTAACAAAACTAGAGAAACATAAAAATAGAAAAATACAATAAAGGCAGGATGATTTAAAAGATTAATGAAATCCTCGAAACCTATATATTAATTAAATTGAATAGTTTTTAATAGACTTTGGAAATTATTTGGGAAATTTTGATTTTGAGTTTTTTTTTATCATATAATTGAATTCTTTTTATGATCTTTTAAAATATATTTAGAATTTTATAAAAAAAACATAATAAAAAATTAGAGAAATGGTGGAAATGTTGAATAATATTATAAACACAACAACATTAATTTTTTTTTACAATATAATAAATAAAATTATTAATATTCTTGCATTTACAAATGCAACATAAATAATTAAAGTAACATACTAATCAAATTATATTAACGTCAATATTAAACTAGATTATAGGTAGAACAAAATTTATATATATATATATATATATATATATATATATATATATATTACACAATAAAGTAATTGTATAACATGTATATATTCCTCTACAAATTAGTTTAATCGCACTCCAAATTAAATCAAGCAACATCTTTATATTTAAGGACTTATCATCAAGCATGAAAACTGTAACATCCTCGACCAAAATCTACACGTTATTGGGCATTCATTTCATGCATCATATGCATTTCGTATTATTTACGCGTTATTTGTGATCGTCCATGATTTTATTTTCTTTTAAATATTGAATTATTTATATGTTCTTACATAATTGGTATTGAGAAAACTCTATCATAATTGGTTAAGATTATAATAATGTTAGAATTTAAATTTATATATATGTGTGCACACTTGTGTTATATATGAAATGGGAAATAAGATTTAATTAATATTATAATATATATAATAAAAGAAAGAAAAGTAATGATAATAATATTAAATTAATAAAAACTTAAAGAGGAAGTTTGGGTGAGGCGGTGGAATAGATAACAAAAAAAAAGTAAAAAGGTAGAAAAAAAAGTAGAAAGAGAAAGTGCAGCAGAGAAAGGAAAACGAAAACAGAGAGAAAAGGAAAGAAGAGCAGAGGAAAAAGAAGAAAGAAAAGAAAAGAAAAAAAGAAGAAGAAGGGTTTATGAATTGTGGGTTCGTTTCTTCACCTTTTTGCTTCAGATTTTGAGGGGGAGCTCGTGGTGACATGCTCTTCGATTTGATCGGAGTGAATTCTCAAATATTATCCCAAAAAGGTACAAAGAAATTAGTGAATTAGATATATCTCAAGTTATCGTAATTTGTTGGATGTTTTGGTAACTTTAGAGGCTGAATTGGGGAAAACTTAAAACATGAAACTTATAGCCCTATCTCTTAGCTAAACTCAGAAGAAAACCGTGGATGACTCGGTTAAGTATTGAGTGAGATAATGTCAAAAGAATAAAAATTGCTAGAATTTAGTATTATATATGAAATAAATGGAATTAAGCATACATGCATTGCATTTCATTTTATAATAGAAATATATATTAAGGGGATAATTAGGCTAAATTGCATTGAATTATATAGGAGAACGGGCTGTAGAATGGGAGGAGGAACCAGAGTGACAAACAAATTACTTATTTTAGCCAGGTGAGTATAAACCGTATATGTGATTTATACGCAATGTGATGTGATTTATATGCGACGTTTGTTATATGTGTTATATAAGAAATATGTATTTGTATGAAATTGTCATTGGATTAAATGATACATTGGTAAATGTATATGTGATCATATGTTCCGATGATTGTTGTGTTGCATTACAAATTGCATGAAATTAAAAGGCTTGCGACTGTCTTGTTATGGATCTGTATACAAAGTGGAGACCTTCAGGTCATAATCATATTGGAGACCTTCAGGTCTATATACATAGTGGTATATTGGAAATCTCGGGACAGATCCAAGCTTGAGCAGTTCACAAAATAATAAATCGGACATAGTGGCATTTGCATATGTTTATGATTAATGTTAATGATTGTTATTTGCTTATTGTTTAATTAAATTAACGGTCTATATTCATTGAGTTGCGACTCATAAAAATCGCATATTTGTTTTTTTTTTGTTCAATAACTCTTTTTGACGTGGGTTGTATATATAGACGTCACGCTATACAGGTCGGTCGGCTGATGCCTCGTGCAAACTTCTCCTCCTCCTTATTTTGCATTTTGGAACGCATGTATCATAATTTGTATTTAATATGACTTATGATGAGATATTGGTTGTGTGTTTTAATCTTATACGATATTAGTCTTTAACTAATATTTTTATACCTATATGGATCAATGATGAATAGATATTTTATTGTTATATATACGTCATATGGGGGTAGGGTGTACAAAAACATTGTGATCAATATGTATACATAACATAGTAAAATATAAAAATCGATATTATTTTGCGAACTATTAATATATATTACACAATATTGCAAGACAAATATATAAAATATAATTATCTATATTATTCTATTATGTAATAAATCATTGTGAAAAATATATATACACACATGATATAGTAATTGTCTAATACATACACGCAATATTGATATTGATATTTTGTTATTTTGACAACCAACTGATGTGGTAGAAAATGGTAACATGTCTATTAGAATGCTAAATGCATTAAATCCAAAAATCTTAATTTTATAGTTTCAAATCTTTCAAACACTTAATTGCGAATTTGATATGTTAGTTTCATCCCTCTACACAAATTTGATATGTAAAGAATTCCTACAAATTTAAATTTCATTTACTTTTAGAGGAAACTCCCTCTATGGAAATTTGATATTTAAAAAAACTCTTACAAGTTTCTAGAAAATTTGATAAGAAAGATTAGGAAAAAATTCATTTTAAGTCTTGCCCTAAAGATGTCTGATTTTAGTTCTATTAATTTCCGTTGATCAATTTTAGTACTATAATTGAAAAATCCGTCCAATTTAATTTATTTTTTCGCCGAAATCTCAATTTTCGGTGAGTGAGCCGCAGTCCCCCAATATCAACATTTGAGTGATCTTACCCTTATGTATCAGACCTTTTCATTATAACACCCTGAATTATAATTCAATTACAAAAAAATATACCCAAAAAAAATTTCATAATTAATACGAAACCCAGTGATGATGTAAATTAGTTAATTAATAATAGTAATAATTAAGTATAGATTATGTAAGGAAAATAAATTTAAAACTTGAATTATAAAGGTATACAATGTTATAATATATACGTTAGTGTCATACATATTACATAAAAGAAGATCAATTAATGCATAGGTGGCTAAATGATTAGCATAAAGTTTTGCAACAACTTATATTAGTAAGAACATTAATAATAATAATAATAATAATAATAATAATAATAATAATAATAATAATAATAATTAAAGAAACTTACCTTGATAGCTCAAGGAGGTGGAAACTTACCTTAATAGCTCAAGGAGGTGGTGGATGGATAGCTAACACACCTCTCTCTCTCTCTCTCTACACTCACGTATCTCTCCCCCAGCTCTCTCTCAGTAGTGACTAGGATTTATCGATGCATAATTTGGCAACTAAATATTTAAACCTCTAATTATTTGATTTACATTATGTGCGTTTCAGAAAATTAATATTTTGGATATTTCGTAAAAAAAGGAAAGTCGATATAATAATCCTTAAGTGGAATGAGGTTAAAGAGAACGAAAAATCGGACGAAACGCCGAAAGAATGAATCGAATCGAAGTTCGATTGATGTCCCAAATTAATTAATATCATAAAGACATTTAATATAAAGTTTAATGTTATAGTTTAAGGTTAATGACAAGATTAATGAAATAATATAAATAACAAAAATCATAGCATAAAGTAATAAGCATATAGTAAAATTAATCCTAAGGTAAAATTTCTGCTCTTTCTTCTCTCTAAGTTTTCCGGCGGCCGGACGGCCGGAGCGCCGCCGCCGCCACCGGCGACGCCGACGTCGCCGGATTTTCCTCCGACCCAAAACCTATCGAAATCTATACCGTTTTGAAGCTCTCGCAGAGCCCGTTCCAACCCCGGGCTCGGAATCGTCATCCGCCTACGCCTTCGCCGGCAATTCGCCGGAGAAAATTCTGCTTTCTCTCTCTAGAAACCCAATTCTTTCTCTCTCTTCGTATCTCGGCCATCCGGCCACTAATCGAGGCGATTCTTGAGCCTAGATTGTAGTTCTCGCCGAGCCCGCCTCGATTCTCGGCTCGGATTGTCGATCGGCCGGCTAGATCTCTGGCATTAAGCGGTCAAAGTTTCTGCAAAAACTCACTTTCTCTCTCCTCTCCTCTCTTCTCTTCTCTCTCTTCGATCCTCTCTCTCTCCTGCTATCTTTCTCATCTCTCTCTCTCTGGTCGGAGGTCGGGGGCGGCGCTTCCAGCGCCGCCGTGTGTGGGTATAGCCGGCGAGGTGTGCTTTTGTAGCCGGCGGCAATGGCCGCTGGAAAGAGGGAGTATGTGCATGCGCGAGAGGCTGTGTTTAGTGATGTTTAGGCGGCGCTTCCAACGCCACCGTGTGCTATGGTGGCCGGCGCGAGGAGCGCCGGCGTATGATGGTGGTTACGGTGGTGGTGGCCGGCGACACGGTGTTGCCGGCGGAAGCATGCAGTGGCGGTGGTGGAGGGGCAGTGGGTTGGTTGGGGTTGGGGTGGATTTTGGGAATTAGATTAAGCCCAGGGACCATTTTTGCAAAGCCTAAGTTTATGTTTATTCTCATTTTGGTCCCCCAACTTCTATTCTGTACACTTTAGTCCTAAAATCTTCTGGAAATTATAATTCCACCCCCAGAACTTCTCTATTCTTTGAGTTTCACCCCCAAGAATTCTGTATATTGCTTTTTGACCCCAGAACTTCTCTGTAATTACAGTTTCACCCCGAGTGAAAGTCAAACCTAACCAGAAAATAAGTTTTTGCCCCTAAACCCTAAAACGCTCCGTTTTCACTCGTTTCTCGTCCGGTTAAACTCATTCTTTCGCCTATAGAACCGTAGTCGAATCCTCTTCGATATGTGATCAAGTTCTAAACCTTTCGAATCGTTTCTATTTTTTCCATCATTGTTTCTTTCGAAAGAGCTCTTTAATTAATATACATAATAATCATAAAACAGACTAATAAAGTTTACGTTTGCATGTGTAGGCTATCACAATTAGGAGCGTTCGTGTTTATTTTAAAAGCTTGCATCACACGAAGTCCAGCACCACCTAATTAGGTGGGGGTAACTTCTGAATCTTAACGACTTTTACGATTCTGTACTCATTATATCTTGATATGCTATGATCTGCTGATAAAATTAATCAATGTTGATACGTGAATAATCGCATGCTATAAATTGATTGAACTTATGTGCTTTGGAATTATGTGTTGTGTTATTATATGTTCATGCATACTATGATAAATGTTATACGCGGACAGAAGTCCACGTTCATCACGGAGGGACTCATGGTCCGTAAAAAACTTCACGGAGGGTTTGGTGGGCCGTAAAACGCACCAACGGTATTAAGACCGTTACCGGATAAGACGGGGATTACCCGCACCGAAAGGGATATATGTGCAATGCATCTTTTACGTGCTGTGATTACTTGGTGTGCAGTTTATCGTTTACACAGTTATCAACTTATTTTAATCATGAAAACGGAAATTACTCCCACGAGTGTATTCAAACACACTCACCCCTATCTGTACTTATACTACAGGAAACTATGAATGATGAGACACGCAGCGAGAGGGGTGCCGTATCCAGTGTCCTTACTGTTTAGTTTAATTTGAAAATGTTTTGTCGAACAATATTATATATCTCCTTTGTTTTGTAAAAACTGATGTAAATATTATGATGGATTTGTTTATTTTCCGCTGATAGTTTTAAACGTATCCTTCCGGCAATGTGCCGACGTTTTTCTTTTGGAAAAAGTATAAATGAATCATATGTTTTATCAGAACTTAACTGTTCTCTATTTCTGAAAGTTCAATACTTGATGACTTGATTTGTTTAACGAACTTTAAGGATTTACGATTATTTGTTTACTCTTTTTTTTTAAAGTATGTCTTTTCTTTCTTTTTCCTGCACGCCCCATGAGCTACTCTGATGTATTTAAACGAATGAAAAAGGGGCGTGACAGATATGGTATCAGAGCAAGGTCCTACCCTTTGTAGGGCCCTGTTCTAAGTCGTTTTTCTTTTCAAACATGTTTTAACGAGAAAATCTTATATACATACTGGATAAGCACCTCTCCCTATGCGCTTCTCCTCTTAATCATGAAATTTAATAAGAATGCTTACATGTTATATGTCTATTTTTATTATATGTCTATCTCTTGTCTAACTACTTCTCGTCTACCTTGTTGTTGTCATGTTTAACTGTTTTATGATCTGGATTCCAAGTGATATCTGAAGTCGTATAACCTTATCCTTGTTTAGTTGCTTTAATGGATAATGATCCGTTTGTTTCTTGATGTCTCCACAACCAACACACTGCTCCTGGCCGCCACCACAAGCTGCTGACTGCAGTAGCGTGAGCTCGTGTGCGTAAATGACCATTTATAGGAGTTGGTATGAGGTTACTAAGAGTTGAGACTATATGGGCCTTTGTTGATAACAAGGTGTGCTAATGGGTGTGTTTTCCCAGTTTGTGGGTATGATACATAAAGTTGCATCTAATGCTTGAGGTCTATGGAGACCATGTGTGAATGTTTATGATATGTTTCATGATATACTTTTATGGTTAGTATATGCAAGTTAGGTATACGTCCTCCTACATGATAATATTATGCTATGATGATAAAAGAATGACAGATAAATCTTTTGAGGTTATTAATAGATTTATGGAATAATGTTAATCGATGTCATGTTACCTGTTATTTATCTATCTGTTGTTATATATATTGTTGGGTTACGTGGGGTAGATTATAAGGGTTGGTTATCCTATGTCGTCCTTAGGAGGATATGTCATGAGGTCCATCGCGTAGAGACCAACCGTCAATGAAGAATCTACCTGAACACGATGGGGACGCCACGGTGGGAGACTTGGTACCCGTGTCGGGGGGTTTGACCAGGCATTTCGAGACCACCGAAGCTGCGCCGCCACTATAATCAAAGAATGATGCAAATTTAATTATTGAGCAGTTCCGACGTTTCAATCCACCGACCTTCAACGGAAGGGGAGAACCGATCAAAGCTAAAGAGTGGCTAAGGTCGTTAGATCGACTTTTTGGACATTTGGCATGCACAGAAAAGCATAAGATCTCTTGTGCTGTGTTGCAACTCACCGAAGAAGCCAGCTATGGGTGGGAGTCGTACGAAAGGACCATGTCACCAGAACATAAAAGTGTTATGTCTTAGGGAGTCTTCAAAGAGGTGATTAGATAGAATTTCCTACCTCAGTCATACCGCGACCGAAAGGAAGCGGAATTCATACATATTCGTCAAGGAACCACATCCGTTGGAGAGTACGAGAGGAGATTCAATCAACCGAGTAGGTATGCGCCTCATTTGGTGGACACCGATTCTAAAAAGGCCCGACGTTTCGAAAGAGGTCTTCGCCCAGAGATCAGTTCTAAATTGACTAGTCAAGGAACCATGATATATGCTGAGGTTGTAGAGAGCTCAGGAAATTGCTTCTCGTTTACGCTTGGACGATGCACCGCTCGAGGAGGTCATAGTGACACCGGGAAAAAGAAAATGGAGTGGTCCAAGTCAGAGCTTCGATCGAAACAAGTACCCAAGGACCAATAGTGTTCCGCTCCTCCCTACTCCTAAGCCGGAAAACACGTGTGCCAAGTGTGGAAAGACTCATGAGGGACTATGTCTTCTAGGGATCAAGGTTTGTTATAGGTGCAGAGAACCAGGACACGTCGCCTTTAGATGTCCGAGGTTCAGAAACACGGCAACGGTGAAGAAGCCGGGTTCAAAAGTAAGCAATACTCAGAATTGTTACGGGTGTGGAGAACCTGGGCATATCGTGAGGAACTGTCAGAAGTTTAGACGCCCAACAGCTGCAATACCAAGGCCGAGGCAAGAGGCAGGCAAGGCTCGGGCCTTCACGCTCAATCATACAGAGGCTGCTGAAGGATCGAAAACCACGAGAGGTATGTTGACAGTATCTGATATCCCTGCTTTTGTCCTATTTGATACTGGGGCAACCCATTCTTTCATATCTATTGGATTTTATGACATGCTGAAACCTGAGGACGGTAGGGTAGTCGTTGAAACCCTAGATGTTAGTATTCCGTCGGGAGAGACCGTAAGAACAAAACACCTCTGTCAGGGTTTGAGAGTTATGTTCAAAGATAGAACTCTGTTAGCTAATCTGCATGTGCTGGAAATGAGAGATTTCGACGTCATTCTGGGAATGGACTGGCTCAAGGCGAACCATGCAATAATAAACTGCAATGCAAGGGAGATCACTTTTCGGATTCCAGGGAATGACGAGTTCACTTTCCACGGAACGCATATTGGAGTTAACCCGAGGGTCATATCGGTTGAGAAGACGACCAAAGTGCTTAGTAAAGGGGATTGTCAGGTTTGGTTAGTAAACATGGTGAGTTTTGAACGAGAGCAGAACCCTATCACGAAAGTGCCGATTGTGAAAGAGTTTGTGGATGTTTTTCCGGAAGACCTGTTTGGTCCACCACCAGATCAACAGATCGCTTTTGAGATTGATCTCGTTCCAAGAGCAACACCTGTATCAAAAGCACCGTACCGCATGGCCCCAAAGGAACTGCATGAGTTGAAGATCCAATTACAAGAACTTCTAGACAAGGGATTTATTCGGCCAAGTGTATCACCTTGGGGAGCTCCAGTACTCTTTGTGAAAAAGAAAGACGGAAGTTTTCGGATGTGCATAGACTACCGGGAGCTGAACAAGAGAACCATCAAGAACAAGTACCCGTTGCCTCGGATTGAAGATCTGTTTGACCAGTTAAGGGGAACGAGTGTGTTCTCAAAGATTGACTTGAGATCAGGATATCACCAGGTGAAGGTCAAGGATGCAGACGCACCGAAGACAGCTTTCAGGACAAGATACGGCCACTATGTGTTTGTGGTAATGTCGTTTGGACTCAGCAACGCACCAGCAGTTTTCATGGATTTGATGCACCGAGTCTTCCACCCGTACCTTGATCGCTTCATTATAGTATTCATCGATGACATTCTGATCTATTCGTGTGATAAGACGCATCACGAACAACACCTTCGGATCGCGTTGGAAACCTTGTGGAAAGAGAAGCTTTATGCAAAGTTTAAAAAGTGTGAATTCTGGCTTGACAAGGTAGCTTTTCTCGGACACATCGTCATATCGAAAGGGATTGAGGTAGACCCTGCCAAAGTGGGAGCTGTTAGCAACTGGAAAACTCCGACAAACGTCAATGAAGTACGAAGTTTCCTTGGTTTGGCCGGATACTACAGGAGATTCATAGAAGGGTTCTCGAGGATAACCACACCCATGACCCGTCTGACCAGAAAGGATGTGAAGTTTCAGTGGACGGAACAATGCAATCAAAGCTTCCTGGAGCTGAAGAAGAGATTGACAGAGGCTCCCGTTCTCACAGTACCGGATGTAACTAAAGAGTTCGTGATCTATACGGACGCATCCAAACTTGGTTTGGGGTGTGTCCTGATGCAGCAAGGAAAGGTTATAGCATACGCATCGAGACAGTTGAAGATTCACGAGCAGAATTACCCAACACATGATCTAGAGTTGGCTGCAGTCGTACATGCTTTCAAGATATGGAGACACTACCTATACGGCGGAAAGTGCGAGATCTACACCGACCACAAGAGTTTGAAATACTTCTTCGAACAGAAAGAACTCAACATGAGATAGGGAAGGTGGTTAGAATTGGTAAAAGACTACGATTGTACGATCCACTATCATCCAGGGAAGACAAACGTGGTTGCTGACGCATTAAGTAGGAAAGGAAAAGGGATCGCGGCGTTCATGATCACAAACCAGAACCAACTGATAGAGGAGATATCAAGATTGAGTTTGGAAGTAGTAGTGCCCCCAAGCAACATCAAGGCTAAGGTCGTAGCCCTGTTCGTGAAACCCACTCTTCGAGATCGCATTATCGAGGCACAAGGAAAAGACAAGTTTCTACTAAAAATGAAGGCTCAGATGGAAAGAGGAAAAACTGAAGGGTTCACTATATTAACCAATGACGCCTTAATGTTCAGAGGAAGGTTGTGTGTGCCCAAGAACGAAGAACTGAGAAGGGAAATCCTAAAAGAAGCTCACTGTTCGCCGTTGTCTGCGCACCCTGGCGGAACAAAGATGTATAAAGACCTGAAAGAGAGTTTTTGGTGGAGAAACATAAAGGGAAGCATCGAACTCTTCATCAAAAGGTGTATGACCTGCCAACAGGTAAACACCGAACATCAACGGCCTGCCGGGATGCTGACGCCATTAGAGATACCAGAGTGGAAGTGGGAGCATGTTGCCATGGACTTCGTCATGGGATTGCCGAAAACTAAACGAGGAAATCATGCGGTATGGGTGATCGTGGACAGGTTAACCAAGTCAGCTCACTTCTTACCAATCAAGATGACCTACAGTCTCGATAAGCTGGCACAGATCTACCTGGAGGAGATTGTCAGATTACACGGCGTGCCAGTTTCCATCGTATCGGACAGAGACCCGCGCTTCACCTCCAGATTTTGGCAAAGCTTACAGAGGGAGCTGGGAACCAAGCTGGCTTTCAGCATCGCTTTCCACCCCCAGACGGATGGGCAATCAGAGAGGACAATCCAGATTTTGGAAGACATGTTGAGAGCATGCATTCTAGATCTTCATGGAAGCTGGGAAGATCATATATGTCTGGTGGAGTTTGCAAACAACAACAGCTATCAATCGACGATCGGGATGGCGCCATACGAAGCTTTGTACGGGAGAAAATGTCGTTCGCCCCTGTACTGGGACGAAGTAGGCGAGAAGAATGTTTTGGGACTGGACCTAGTCGAGCAAGCAGTAGGAGTGATCAGAAAGATTCAGGAACGAATTAAGGTGGCGCAGGACAGACAGAAGTCTTATGCAGACAAGAGGCGCAGAGAGCTGGAGTTCGAGGTGGGTGACAAAGTTTTTCTGAAAGTGTCTTCTACTAAAGGAGTTCACCGTTTCGGAAAAAGGGGAAAACTGAAACCAAGATACGTGGGGCCGTTCGAGATCTTGGATCGAGTCGGAGCTGTTGCATACCGTCTGGCCTTGCCACCAGACTTCGCAGGTGTACACGACGTCTTTCATGTATCCATGTTGCGGAGGTACATCTTCGATCCAAGCCACGTCATCGATCAAAAAGGCATCGAGATTGAGAAAAATCTGATTTACGAGGAAGTCCCAGTAGCCATCCTGGACAGAAAGATTCGACAACTCCGGAATCGAGAGATGACCCTGGTAAAAGTCCAATGGAGTCACCATGGAAAAGAAGAAGCGACGTGGGAGCAAGAAGACGAGATCTTAGCAAAGTATCCAGGTTTGCCGTTTTTAGGTACGCTTCTGAAATTTCGAGGACGAAATTTCTTTTAAGGGGGAAGGGATGTAGTGACTAGGATTTATCGATGCATAATTTGGCAACTAAATATTTAAACCTCTAATTATTTGATTTACATTATGTGCGTTTCAGAAAATTAATTACATGTATGTTTCAACTAAGTTTAATATTTTGGATATTTCGTAAAGAAAGGAAAGTCGATATAATAATCCTTAAGTGGAATGAGGTTAAAGAGAACAAAAAATCGGACAAACGCCGAAAGAATGAATCGAATCGGAGTTCGATTGATGTCCCAAATTAATTAATATCATAAAGACATTTAATATAAAGTTTAATGTTATAGTTTAAGGTTAATGACAAGATTAATGAAATAATATAAATAACAAAAATCATAACATAAAGTAATAAGCATATAGTAAAATTAATCCTAAGGTAAAATTTCTGCTCTTTCTTCTCTCTAAGTTTTCCGGCGGCCGGACGGCCGGAGCGCCGCCGCCGCCACCGGCGACGCCGACGTCGCCGGATTTTCCTCCGACCCAAAACCTATCGAAATCTATACCGTTTTGAAGCTCTCGCAGAGCCCGTTCCAACCCCGGGCTCGGAATCGTCATCCGCCTACGCCTTCGCCGGCAATTCGCCGGAGAAAATTCTGCTTTCTCTCTCTAGAAACCCAATTCTTTCTCTCTCTTCGTATCTCGGCCATCCGGCCACTGATCGAGGCGATTCTTGAGCCTAGATTGTAGTTCTCGCCGAGCCCGCCTCGAGTTTTGCAAAGCCTAAGTTTATGTTTATTCTCATTTTGGTCCCCCAACTTCTATTCTGTACACTTTAGTCCTAAAATCTTTTGGAAATTATAATTCCACCCCCAGAACTTCTCTATTCTTCGAGTTTCACCCCCAAGACTTCTGTATATTACTTTTTGACCCCAGAACTTCTCTGTAATTACAGTTTCACCCCGAGTCAAAGTCAAACCTAACCAGAAAATACGTTTTTGCCCCTAAACCCGTAAAACGCACCAACGGTATTAAGACCGTTACCGGATAAGACGGGGATTACCCGCACCGAAAGGGATATATGTGCAATGCATCTTTTACGTGCTGTGATTACTTGGTGTGCAGTTTATCGTTTACACAGTTATCAACTTATTTTAATCATGAAAACGGAAATTACTCCCACGAGTGTATTCAAACACACTCACCCCTATCTGTACTTATACTACAGAAAACTATGAATGATGAGACACGCAGCGAGAGGGGTGCCGTATCCAGTGTCCTTACTGTTTAGTTTAATTTGAAAATGTTTTGTCGAACAATATTATATATCTCCTTTGTTTTGTAAAAACTGATGTAAATATTATGATGGATCCTGTTTATTTTCCGCTGATAGTTTTAAACGTATCCTTCCGGCAATGTGCCGACGTTTTTCTTTTGGAAAAAGTATAAATGAATCATATGTTTTATCAGAACTTAACTGCTCTCTGTTTCTGAAAGTTCAATACTTGATGACTTGATTTGTTTAACGAACTTTAAGGATTTACGATTATTTGTTTACTCTTTTTTTTTTTAAAGTATGTCTTTTCTTTCTTTTTCCTGCACGCCCATGAGCTACTCTGATGTATTTAAACGAATGAAAATGGGGCATGACACTCTCTCTCTATTATTTATCTACAACTCATCTCTTCCTCTCCTTTTGAGATATATCTATCATCCTCTCTGTCTCTAGTAAGGCAAAAATCCACAAAGCTAAGAAACCCCCACCCAAAGTGAAAAATTGTGAAAATATCCCATATATATTACCCTTAATTATAATCTTATCCTTTAATTTTTTGAATTTTTAAAAATACTTCATATATTACTCTATGTTGCCGAAAATACTCATTTACCGATAGTAAAAGCTAATCAGCTGGTCATAATCTGATGTGCAGATAAATACACATGTGAAATTTATTTTTGAGTTTTTTTAATCTTATATCCATGCCATTCTGGAAAGGGGTATTTTTGGCAAAAACAGACAAACATACTGGAAATTTTTCGGAAATATAATAAAAATAAGAATATTATTTTTCAAATCAAAAAATTGTTTTAAAATATCTTAAAAACAAAGAAAATGTAAAAAAGAATTTAACTATATAATAATAATAATAATAATAATAATAATAATAATGATTATTATTATTATTATAACAACAACAACATTAATAATAGAAGTTCTAAAAACTAAATTTTAATTTTTTCTAAATTTTAAAATATTATTAAGTAAATATAAAAATATAACTAAATAGAAATTTTTATTTACAAAGATAATTTTTCAACAAATCTATTTGCTAGATTTATTTTGTTGGTTTTTAATATTTTAAAATTACTATTAAAATAATTCCCTATTATTATTTTTACTATTATTATAAAACATAGGTTTTAGTAATTTAAAATAAGATGTTTTTTAAATAAATATTTCTAATTTATTATATTTAATAAATAAGTATTATAAATTTTATTTGTTAAATCTAAATTTTAAAAATAAATTTCATAATATAATAATAATAACTATTATTATTAATTTATTTTAACATTTTTTTCAAAATTTTTATTTTTTTGTTTATTTAGATAATATAAATTATTTTTATGATTATTTAAATAAAATTTTCAGAATTTATATTTTTATATTAAATAATATTTTAAATTTTATTTGTTACTTTAATTAAGGATAATATACGGGATAGTTTCATCAAATTTTCAGTGATTTGGCAACAAAAAAAGGCTTGAGTGGGATAATACATAATGTGTTCCGCATGTCTACGCTGAGAAAGTACATCACAAATCCATCCCATGTTTTAAACAAAGAGCCCCCGAAGCTGAAAGCAGATTTAAGTTATGAAGAAGTACCGGTTGAGATTTTACTACGAGAGGTAAAACGACTTAGGAATAAGGAAATTACATTGGTCAAAGTATTATGGAGAAATCAACTAGTAGAGAAAGCCACATGGGAAAGAGAAGATGAAATGAAGTCTAAATATCCAGAACTTTTCAAGTAAGTGAAATTTCAGGGACGAAATTTTTTATAAGGAGGGGAGGATGTGATACCCGAGTTTCTCATGAACTTCATGCATTGCATGTATCTTTCATTATTTATGTGTTAATTGTGATCTTACATTGTTATAATTTGCTTTTAGATAAAATTATTTATACTCCCTTACATAATTAAGGTTGAGAAAACCTTGACATAATTGATTGAGACTCTAGTAATATTTGAGTACACAAAACAAATTATTTGACTAATGATAGTATAAATTAAGGAAGAAAAATAAATTTAAATTCGATTTTATGTATATAATATTATTATTATATATATATATGTAAGTTTCGTGTGTGAGTTAATATAAGAGAGGTTTAATTAATTAATATTATAGTGTGTATATATATATGTAAGTAAGGGTGTTATATATACATATACATATATAAAAGAAAATTCAATAATTATAATATATATATGATGTACATATGTCGTGCACTTGCCTTTATACCATGAGTTTCATTATTATTAATATATATGTTAATACGTGTAAGTCAGTGGGGGAAAAGATGCCATGACATTAAGCATAATTTAATAAAATAATTATAATAATAAATAAATAAAGAATTCTTACCAGGAAATCATGGAAAGAGGCGGTGGGAGTGTATATATATGTATCTCCATTCTTTTACTTGGAGGGAGGACGGGGAATAAAAAAAAAAAAAAATATATATATATATATATATATATATATACACGGAGAGAGAGAGAGAGAGAAATTACAGAGAAAGAAATAAAAGAAAAGAGAACAAAAACAGAGGTTAGATTTAACTCATATGTCTTACCGAAGGAGAGTTATCAGATTTATTAGCAAGAAGGTTTGTGGGATGAATTAGAAGTTGATACAACCCCAATCTTTGGAAACCAGGTAAGTAGAAATTTATTATAACTACAAAGCATAAAATGATATTTTCTGAATTATTTGTGTTAATTGATGATACATGTGTACACTATGTGTTGTACGAGTTTTGATTTGTCGTTCAGTGGCTATCGTAAAATAGATGAACCTGCGAGTTCAATGATTGTTATGAAATGAATTTGATAGTTGAATGATTAATGTGAAATGACATCGTGGGTCCTTTTAAATGATGTGTTTTGACAAAAAAGGAATGAAATTGACACTGTGTGTGCAAGGTTGGCAAAATTGGCACCGCGTGTGCAGGGTTGGCAAAATTTGGCACTGTGTGTCCAAAGTTGGGGCGCTGTGTGCGCAAGGTTGGGGCGTTGTGTGTGCAAGGTTGGTGATGTGTGCATAAAATTGTCGTTGTGTGCGCGAGGTGGGTGCTGTGTGCACAAAATATTTTAGAAATGAAATAGGTGATTCGAGAAGTGGATTCAAGAGAAGGAATTGTAAAGAATCATACTATCATGTATAATTTCTGCTTATTGAGATTTATCTCATGTAATTTATGTTTTGTAGGTAATCATGATGATGTGTAATGTTATGGACGTACCGGGCAAACTGTGGAGCTCCTGCAGGATTTTGAACACTCATGTACATAGATGACGACCTGTTGGGCATGATTGTGATTTATGTTGCTTTTGCTTTTGGATATTAAGTCCCTTTTTGAATATGTCATGTATTATATAACACACTACATACTAATGGATTAACATGAAACTTGTTTATGGATTTCGGCTTATTGGAACTTCTTTTATATGAAAATATTATGTTGGAAAAAAATTTTATAATAGTAGGTTTTTTAGATTAGGTTATATTTAAATTTGTTTTATGTGCGGTTAAGTAAGTGTGGTCGTGACATTTTTCTATATAATAAATTATATTATGTAGATGCATATAATTAAGAAATTTTTAGCTTCAATTTTGTACAACTTATAGCTATTTAAATAAAATTTAATTTAGTATAATCCATACATATATAACACACATTTTTTCTTTCTTTTGTAATAATGTATTCTTTATCAAGAAAGATATGTTTATTTTATTATATATATTTTTATTAATCATTGATGGCTTATCAAAAAAGTCATGTATTTTTCATTTTAAATTTTTATATTTTTGTTTGATAAAACACTTTTAAGAGGGAAAGTGGCAAATTAGTAAAATTTTGCCATCTTTCCTCTTTTTATATATAGTATATATTTTAATTTATCTTTAAATTTTAATATTTTTGTATTTCTTTTAATATAATTTAATCCACATAAGTCACTTCATTCATAAGAGATGGTTGCATGTACAAGCATGTCCCACGTAAGGGTAAAATAAATTCCACATCAGCAAATTTAGCCCGAAAAGTCGAAATTAAGAGTTCACATGCTTTTCACGTGCAATTTCAAACCAATTGAGCGGTTTAGGTTAAAATTGGGCAAAATTTGTGAATTTTAAAAAGTTAAAATTCTAAATTGTCAACCCAAAAACTCATTGCCTAGACCTCCTATTTTTATTAGACAACATGGATAATAAACTCTTTAAGCACAAACAATAGATAATTGACTTTTGTAAAATTTTGTTCAAGCATTTGTAAATAGGTGATTTTAATGTAGAGTTAATATCAACATGAAATAAGTACTTTAATTTTTTTCCCGTTTGATGCTTAAATTGAAATATTTTTCAGATTGCTAACTATACATTTCTAATTTAAATAGTTGAACCAAACTCTAGGTTTTGACATATTTCCAACCACCAAACTTTATGGCTGCAACCTTAAGCTTAAAAAAAGGGTTTTATTTTGGGATTTTAAAGGATTTGTTTTCTTTTAGGTTCCAATAAAATGAAAATCATAAAATTGACATATGATTATAATTGGGATTTGAGAGGGGATCAGTTCTTGCATGTAACTCATGTAATTTGGTTGAATTTTAGAGAAGATTGCATTTTTTAGTTTTTCGATGATTGTTGTTAAGTGGACTTTTTTTGGTCGTGAATGAAATCATTTTGTAATAATGCATTTTTAATGAAAATAACCAAAACATAATCGTTTTGTTGCATAAACGATAAAAAAGATATCATTTTGATGTACAATCGCCAACTTGTAAAATGACGTCATTTACTCTAATTGCCAACATATATAATATACAGTTGTTAATCCTTATTATCGTCGTTTTGTGACAAAGACTGCCCCAACGTCGTTCGCATTTTCATTACCTATGCACAGTTGATTGGTTTGTCAAACCAACAAAGATAAAAGTCCTATTCCGAAATGAGCAAATGCAAGAAAGAGATGACAATTTATATAGAGTTAATGTATTTTCTTAATTTTAAAACATTATATGGGCATTTAGGTAATTCCCAGAAAAAGAAAAAAAGGGTTGACACTTGCCACCCCATGCCTTAGTGTACATTCGCCCACTGTATGTGAATATCACGTGTGTGAGATTTGGTTGGAAAAATTCGTTGGAGGTTGCAACTTGTACTATTCGTGGACTTTAGGTTGTAACTGGCCAAAAAATAAAGTTTAGGTTAGCAAGTATAAAAACACAAAAAATACACATTGATTTAAGTATTCTTCCATTGTAAAGCTAATATATATATATATATATATATATATGGTATATGTATTACATGCATACAGTTAAATGCATGCACTCTAGCTTCTTCAACATTCTCTCATGTATTGGCCTCTTCTCAATTCATATCTCCACTTTGAACATCTCCCAATCCATGTTTAATAACATTTCCCTAAAATGGGTCTCTGTTCTAGCTATTTTTGTGTCAGAGGTTTGGAAGAGATAATTCAAAGGAGATGATCCTTCACCAACTCAAGTTTCAGTCGAGTCATTGCATCTTTCAGTTGTTCAGAGAACTAGTTTGTGTCATTTCCTCTTTATTATTTTATTTTGTAGATTTTTCTGTGATTTTTTCATGTTCATATCAGTCTGTTGTGTTTAAAAAAAATCATGTTCTTACAATTGACACAGTTTTAGTAAAGGGAAAAATTCATTTTTGATCCTAACCTTGAGACGTCCGTTTTTAGTCCTGTTAATTTCCGATCATCAATTTTAGTCCAACAATTGAAAAATCTATCCAATTTAAGTCTTTTTTTCTCCGGAATCCCAAATTCCCGACTAATTTTCGGCGAGTAAGCCACACTCGCGCCTAATACATTGTTTTCAGTCACCTTACGCTTACGTGGCTATTTTTTTCCTATGTGGAATTATTTTTTGTATTATTTTACTACCTAAAATTGCCAAATAATTGCCACATCATTTAATTGTATTAAAATAAATAAAAAAATTATACAGAAAAATAAAGAAGGAAATCTGGACAAAGAATCAGAAGGGATTGAAACACAAAATTCCCCAAATTCTCCAAGAACCCTAATCCCCAATTCATTCATTCCAACAAAAAAAAAAAAAGGAAAAAAAACAAAAAAACTCTATCACATATTATCCCATAGCCAATGTGAACAAACTGTTTTTTTTTTTTTTTTTTTTTGGATGAATCATTTCATCGAACACCTTCCGCTCCAACTCAACATCCTCACATTTTGTATTCAAGATCAGAACGTCTTAACAAACAAATTCAATTCTCATCCAACCCAGAAGCAAAAAGATGAAGAAGGTCTGCACCTCTTGACTTTACTCTTGTAATATGCAGAAGCCATGCCCGCTAGAGTAGTGAGCTCTTGTTTAGGGATATACGCAACGTTGCCAATTGTCCCACACAACCAGAAAATGGCGTCGGCTTTTCAAGTATTCAGTGGGATCAGCCCCTTCGTGAAATTCTCCCATTTCACAGCCAATCAAGCCTTTCAAGAAGCCTTTGAGAGAGAAGATAGGGTTCATATTATAGACCTTGGCATAATGCAAGGCCTGCAATGGCCGGGCCTCTTTCACATACTGGCATAGAGGCTCGGTGGGGCCCCTGTTGGTACGCCTCACCGGTCTAGGCATTTCGCCTGAGGCGTTGGAGGCCACTGGGAAACGGCTATCGGATTTCGCTGCGAAATTGGGATTGCCATTGGAGTTTTATTATTATTAATATTTTTTTTTTGAATGAATGAATTGGGAATCTAGGGTTTTTTTTTTTTTTTGTGAATTTGGGGAATTTTGTATTTCAATTTCTTTTGATTCTTCGTTCAGATTTTTTTTTTTTTTTATTTTCTGTGTAATTTTTTATTTATTAAATACAATTAAATGATGTGGAAATTATTTGGTAATTTTAGGTGGTAAAATAATATAAAAAAAATTTCACGTAGGAAAAAAAAAGTCACGTAGGTGTAAAGTGACTGAAAACAATGAATTGGGGATGAGTGTAACTCACTCGTTGGAAATTGGTCGGGAAATTGAGATTCCGACAAGAAAAAGACTTAAATTGGACAGATTTTTCAATTGCAGGACTAAAATTAATGATCGGAAATTAACAGGACTAAAAACGGACGACGTCTTTGGGACAGGATCAAAAATGAATTTATCCCGTCTTACTAAATGATCGTTATTTTTCTTTGAATATAGTTGATTTAATGTTTCAGTTAACCTGCACATATTCAAATTAAATATATTTTCTTTAATCGCTAATTTTCATCGCTATATTCAATTTTTGCTGTTGTGTTTGTACTATAACCACAACGGTCTAACAAATCACGAACATTATATTTCAAACTAGCTAGTAGTTTAAGTTCTTATTCGTAATTAAAATGTGTTACATATGTCGTTGAACATATATTTTTTTTTCCTTTTATTTGGCTGAAGTGTTAAATTGTGCATAAAATGACTGGACATTGCTAATCGCATATCATACAACACTTCATTAATTATCATAGAAATTATTATTGAGAATTAAAAAAAAAAAAAAAAAAAGTAATCTGGATCCAATCAAAACCTAGAGAGCAACTAGGAATCATTAATTTATCCAGAATAATGACGCAACTTTATTTAATTGTGATTAGTTATAAGCTTTGTATTTAATTGTTGTCAGGCCAGAATCGAGCTTGAAGATACTCAATCGTGTTCTTCTCCACCTGGAAAGCCTTTGTCAAAACATCTGGACTAATTGGTGGATCTGAACCAAACACTGCATTTGCAATCGTGATAACTCCTGGATTTTGGCTGCTTAGACCTGCGAACGCAACCGCGTTGGTCTTTCCAGTATTAAACTGGAAATGAATGAGGCCTTGTGGGAACACAAACACATCTCCTGCACACAATGTTTTGGTGAAGAGCTTGTTTTTCTGGTCGGGGTTTGCAGGATTGGAAGTGACGAATCCAACGTAGAGAGTGCCTTCAACCACTACAAGAATCTCAGTTGCACGAGGGTGCGTGTGTGGGGGATTCAGGCCGTATGGCGCATAGTCTATACGCACCAATGAGACGCCTAGAGTGTTGAGACCTGGTATTTGGTTAACATTCACAGGAGTCACTTTTGATCCAACGGCGTTTGATGTATCGCCAGCCTTGTTGAGGCCAGAAAGGAAGAAATCGTCTGCAACAACCATGTTCGGGTTCTTGCATATCTTCCCATTCACGAAAACTACACATAAAATCAATCACAAATTTAGTTATCTCAAGATAAAATATATGTAATATACAATGACAAACAACTATGTATATGCTATTTACCAGCAGCCTCAGAATCATTAACAGCAACGCAGAAATCCTGGAGAGGGCTGGGATCTGAAGCCTGTGAGTATGTTGCAAAAGAGGCAATAAGAAGGGCTGTGAGGAAGAGAAGAGACCTCTTCATTTTATTTTAGCTAATATTAATTATTATTGGATATATGTATTTTGAGTTTCAGAGGTGATAAATCTAGCTGCAAGGTGGTGGCTATTTATAGATGGTATTGTCTGAAATATTCATCTCCCTTTCTTTACCGTTTTATTCTAATATTATTTTACCAAGACTTGGTAAAGTCTCCAACACTGACTTGGCTACTGCTTTCTTACAATTGACACTGTTTTTTAATTGCCTTTCACTCGTACATTAATTAGTACATTGACACAGTTTTTCTTTGAACACAGTTGATTTTATGGTTTGGTTAACCTGCCCATATTCCAATAGAAGAGAAATTAAATATATTTTATTTGTACTTTAACCACTAGGGTTGAGTAGTTTCGATGTGGTAGCCGCTTCTATTACTATTAAGACTTCCCACACTCCTAACCCTCTCTCAACCCAATCTAAAATAAAATATTAATTTCTCTCTCATCCACCTATTCAACCCACAACTCAAATTAACTTTATCTTTTTTTACCCACATCCACAACCCAACCAAACCCAACCTAAAATAATTATTATTATTTTATTATATATTAATTACATATATTTTATAATCAATATTTATTATATTTAAAATGTATAAAAATTACATTAAATAATTTAATATTCTAAATCTATAATTATAATAAAAAAATAATTTAAAACACATTTAGAATAAGATACAATAACGAAATTACAATTACAATAGTTGAAAGACGAAATTGAAAAAGAAATAAATCAAACTACAAGTAGATGCATGAAATAAAAAAAAATTACAAATACAGAAGATGCAAATTACATATTAATTTCTAGCTAGTTCCAAATTTTTGCCATATATGCTCAATCAAGTCGTTTCTTAGAGCGTTGTGAGCTTCTTTGTTGCGAAGTTTTTCCCTATTAATCATATAAGTGGACAATTTCGCAATGCGTTCAGTAGAGTATTGAAAACGTTGATCATCATTTGTAGGATCATCCACTAAAAATTCAGTGGGATCAAAATAATTTTGTTAAGTGTCTCGTTCATCCTCTACTATCAAAATTGAGAGTTTTGATAATAACTTGAATAATCTTCTGAGAGAGGAAAAGATTGAGAGTTAAGAATTGATTCAAAGCTTGGATAATTTTGAGAGTGGATAATTTTGGGAGTTTGGAAAATAATTAGGATGGTTTGGATCCATGATTGAAATTGAGAGATGAATGATAAAAAAATAGAGGAGAAAATAGAGAATTTTAGATGGTGTTCCAAAATATGTCAATATTGGTGTCTATTTATAGAGAATTAAAAAATACGAATTTACATATATATATATATATATATATATATATTAAATACATATTATCTACAATATTTACAATATACATTTTATCCATATAAAATCTAATTGAACAAATAAGAAAATAACATGTGTCAAGATCTAATTGGGTAACCTAAATTGAGGGGGTTGGTTGATAAGGTTGAAATCTCAACCCTTCTCCCAATCGGTTGCCAAGCTGGAAATTGTTTTCATTTTTTTTTTGTCTTTTTCTGCATATTGATCGGCGACCTGCACCGATGTGTGTAGTCTAAGATTTTGAAGTTGTTGAGTCGAAATACAGAAAAGAAAACACAATCTTAATATCTTCGAGGAGTCCATTCGATTTCGAAGAAAGAGAGTCATCAACAACATGTTCAATTATATTTTTACTCTCGTTGGCACAATCTGACTCATTTCTTTTTATGAGTCAAATTTGAGACAAAAGTCCTTGATCACCGACGAAGCGGCTATGACCTACTCAAAGGGGTGACCTCCACCCAAAGAAATTCGCATCACTATTGTATCCATTCTCACCACCATCGATGGATGAGAAAATATATTGTGTGACACGACTGATGAAAATCAGCATCGTCGCTTTCCTAGTGTAATTGCCAAGCTCATAGGCGTGGAACCATTGTGGGACTCATCCAAGAAAAAAAAATACAAATTTACTCCTCTAAAAATTAGACCGATGCATGTGAGCTATTTTTGGTGGGATTCTACGATGGGACAGCCGAAAAATATTGTAACCTTCAAAACTCATGTATTTAATTATACCATGAAATGAAATTTTTTAAAGTTCATATTGCAAAATGTCAATTAAATTGAAATGCACTTTAAAAGTTTCTGACGACATTTTATGTCATGGCAACCGGAAATATTGTAACCTACAAAATTCGAGTACTTTATACAGTGAAATGAAAACATTTAAAAGTGATATAGTGAAGTGTTAAATCATGTATACTTGGGATGTATTTTTGTCTTTTACCCAACATTATATATGCAAACTATTAGTTTTGCATAAACAAATATGAATAGATGTTAGCACATTGAGAGGAGATTTGGTCTTGAATCGGTCCGAGTGTCGTCAGTGTCCCAAAAATTTTAAACTAATACACGTTACAAATATTTGTTCAATTTGGATATTTAAGTTCAAATGTCCTCAATACACAATTTTTTTTAATGACATCCTATAACAACCCAGATATAGCATTTATTTGCCCAAACCTTATAATTACTGGGCATAATAATAATAATAATAATAATAATAATAATAATAATAATAATAATAATAATAATAATAATAATAATAAAAATATGATTTTTGGAGTACTTTTCTTTTTTAAGTAAATGATAATTGTATTAATTATTGGACAACAAAGGCCTTATATACATCATTAGAGACTAAAAACTCAGCATCTGGAGTCACATTTTCGGTACAAAAACTTTTGATCGAGTTAATCAAATGGGCAAAACCTCAAAAGAAAGTATGTCACCTTATTCTCACGTCAAGTTGTGTCTTCAATCACAAGTTCAGCAATGTGCACAACTGAAATTGGAGTGTCATGAATATGCACATGCATTTTGAATTTGCTAATATAACTAAAAGAGATAATTTCAATTTTGGTCCTATATGTAGTACCCTTTCCATTTTTGAACAACCAAGTATACGTTTTTCAATTTTGGTTTTATATATTTTAATTTGTTCCAATTTTGATCCTATATGTTTTAATTTTTTTCTAATTTTCAGTCAAGTTTTCCAATTTTGGTCTTGTACGTTTTAATTTTTTCCAATTTCAATCCAATTTTGATCGGGTGGCTGCCGGAAAATCTTAGGTGACATCGACGATTTTGGGAATTCCGACCAAAATTGGACTGAAATTGAAAAAAAAATTGAAACATACATGACAAAATTGAAAAACATATATTTGATTATAAAAAAAATGAAAAAAGGTCTTACATACGGGATCAAAAATGAAATTAACCCTAACTAAAATTGACAATTGTTACATTGACACTTAGTATTTGTATAGTTGGGTCCCAAAATTAATGGGACGGGATGCTCATTCTCCATTTTGAAATTGTGGTAATGGTGTGGGGTTGGTATTTATGCCCCACCCATTCTCCAACCTCAAAACCAATCCTATTTATATAAAATGAGGATTCCTTGTTCCTTTTTTTAATATTATATATATATATATATATATATATATATATATATATATATATATAAAATTAATAAATTATCCCAACTTTTGCAATAATTTGCAACTCCTCCTCAGCTCCTCAGATCTAAACTTGAAATTTTGTAAGACTTTAACACTACTTCATCAACCAATTAGACATTGGATTGTTGTTCAATTTTCGTGTATGAGTTATTTTTGTAATTTTGATATTCATTTACTTCTTGAGAATTGCCTAAAAAATAGTAAATTTTAATTTCCTATACCAGGTTCTCAAAGCAGGAAATACTCGTACATAAACCCCAAAATCATCAGTTGTCATTCCTATATTTATATTACTATATGTATATTGCAAAATGAATCAAGATATTATCAAATCTAGTATTTTTGCTGTTGGGAAACATGAAAAATTCATCCGAGTAAATCAAAGATTTAGTCATTTGATTTAGTCAGATATAGGATCAATTATAATTAACTTGACTAATTAATTTTGTACTAGAAGGTTTATGAAATATCTTTTAAAGTGTGCCTTAACGGTTCTTTTCATATTTCCAAGCCTATGTAATTATTACACCTCAAACTTTCAAGCCTTCTCCAGCGTGCTCTCAAGAACTATCCTCCAACATCGTTTTAATATTGTGGACTATTTAATATCTTTGAATCTGAGTTTAAAACTCCGTTTCTTGCTTTCCAAGACCAAGACTCCTATTCCATATTAAAAAGATTTAGATAAAACTGATTAGTGTTCACCACCACTACAAGAAAAATGAGTATATATACAATAAGATTTTTTGCGACAACAAAAGTAGTCGCGAAAAGTCTAGTTATTGCGACAAAAAAAATGTTAATATAAATTGACAATACGTTGTCACAAAAAAACAATGAAAAAAAGTGTTTTTGAGACAACATTGTCGTCGCTAATGTTGTCGCAAAAAAACTATTTGCGAGAAGACTTTTGAGATAATAATTTAGCGACAAAATGTTGTCGTAAATTATTTTTGCGACAATATTTTTTTATCGCACATACTCATTTTTCTTGTAGTGACGTAATGTGCTTGAATATAGCATATATAGCTTTGGGTCAATTAAGAATTAAAATTTTATTAAATCCTTCAATAAATTTAATACATAGCATCCATGCATCTTTAACTGCTTAAATGACCATCTAGATACTATAATTGCTACCTAATTTGGTAGAACTAGATATTATCTTTATTTTCTGTAGCGCGCAGGAAAAGAATTTGTAAAGGCTTTAACAGTCAAAAGTAAGAAAGCACGCTTAATTGAATTTGAATTTTATTCGTAAGCGGTTGATCTGTCATATGCATTTGGTGAAAACCTGAATTGGACACATAACATTAACGCTAATGTATCAGAAGTTCAGCACCCTACACACGTAATATTAATTATTAATTGACAATTGTATTTTTTTACCTGTTCAACAATTATATGTCTTAAAACAACATATTAAATTCATATCATCTTGAATGCACCACATCATCTAAAATATTTGTAATATGTATTTTGAACCAAAAAAATGCGATAACTAAATTGAAAAAGACTTAGTTTTGCTATTTTTAAAAGAAAAAAAAAACTAGTTTTCTTACAACCATAATTATATAATTATGAGACGAATTTGGTATTTTTATGAGGTGCACTCTCTTGTTGATCCATGAGACAAACCTAATATTCATGACCCACATATAATAGTCCATCATAATAAAAAGACCCATAACCTTAATCATGATCGATTCGATAAATCTGCGATATGCTACTTTCTCTCTCTCACACATGCACAACCGACTTTTTCTTCAATTCTTCTTCATAAACTAAACTATGAAATTATAAGTAGCTAACCATAAAAAGGATTTTTTTTTAACCAAGAGTATAAAATTAGGGTCCTACTATTAACACACCATCATTTTCTAAACACACCCCAATTTTTAAACACACCAACAATTAAATTTATTTCATTTAAAATCTACTAAATACACCCCATGACTTTACAATTATACCCTTTATACAAAAAACATTAAAATAAAATACACCTCTGCGTGATTTTCTAACCACACCCCAACATCATCCCCACACCCCAATTATCATTTCCACCCCAAATTTCATTAAGAAGAACCCTAACCCTAACCCTAACCCTAACCCACAAGACCTAACCTAAATTTGAGGAAATCAATTCGATTGAAGTGTTAGACCTTAGCTCGAATAAGTTTTAAGGAGTTCGATTTCACATTTGAGAGTCTACAGTGGATCCCAACCAAGAAAATGAAGTTTCAAGTAAGTAAAGTTCATACTTGAATTTTTTTTTGGATAGATTATGAATTTCTTATGTTAAATTTATTCAATATTGTTTGAAATAAAATGTAGATTGTTTAGAAATCAAGTTTAGGATGTTTTGTTATGGAAAACATGTTATATGTTGATGAAAATTTGAAAAAAAAGAAGTGGAATCACATTTTTGTTGAATGAAACTGATGGGTTCCGTTCGGTCTTGTTGGCCGAACGGAATGTGTAGTGTTCGACCAATGGCCGAACAAAATGTGTAGTGTTCGACCACTTGCTGAACGAAAAGAAGAATGTTTGGCCATCTTCTGAATAGTGTGAATGTTGTTCGGCTAGTTGTCGAACGTTAAGTGCTATGTTCGGTTGTCGGCCGAACTACTCTCACTCTGTTCGACCAATATTGGCCGAACAGGCCCTTTTTTGTTACATTCATATGTAAACTATTGACCATGTTATTTACTTTATTTTGATAAATTTCAGGTGAAGATGTTGTTTACAAGAGGATGACAAGACCTACTACTTCGGTGAGAAGACGTTGGACTGAAGAGAATACGATCGAAGAACTATTGACTTCTTTTTCTCTTCCCATAATATCATACGTAGGGGAGGATACAACATAAGCAGATGAAGAACCATATGACGAATAACCATATGATGAAGAATCGGCACAAGAAGAGGACGATGATGATGAAGATGATGTTTTGACGGGTCCTTATCTCGGTGGACCCGTTGATCCCCACTTGATTCCAAACTTCAAAAAACATGTTGCATATTGTGCCAGCAGTGGATTTAGAATGAGGATGGACTCGATACATCACAAGTCTTTCTAACTTTAGTTGGGGCATAGTGTGCCTTGAAGATTGAGAACGAGGATCCACCTAAATCTTCTAGGCGGGCTTCCACTAGTAGAAATCGTAGAGTTTAGTTTTCACTCAGTTTTAATGGACTCGTAAATGTTTGTAGTTTTAACTTTGTGTGTTATATGAACAATTCTCATCGTTTTATCTTAGTTTGAATTCTGGTTGTTTTATCTTTGTGTTAGGATGTGTATCAATTATGTGTTGTGATATATTTCTCAGTAATTTGAACGTGTTGTAAAAAATATGTGTTTCACTTCCACTATTTGATTGCAAATTTGTTGTAATATGAAGTAAATTTGCCATCGAAATGAGCCGTTTGGCCACAAACAATCGAACATTCACAAAAGTGTTCGACCATGTACCGAACACAAAAGTCTGATCTTGTCCTTGTTCGATCACTACCAACCGAACAGTTTGCAACATGTTCGGCTATACATCGAACACTTCATGTAATGTTCGGCTAACAGTCAAACACATTGAAAGTTGTTCGGTAATTAGTCGAATAGTTCATAAATTGTTCAGCTATACGTCGAACATGGTGTAAACTGTTCGGTTAGTATTGATCGAACATGGACAAAATCAGAAAAACCTACATCACAAAATGATGAGAATAGTAGCTACAAGAACTGAAAATACTATAAAGTCAGATTAATTGCATGATTACATAGATATAACAAAGCGTCATTAAATAAAAACCTACATCACAAATTCCAAAAATAGTAGCAACAAGAAGTGAGAATATTCCAAAGTCATACAGAAAGATTACATAAATATAATAAAATGATGTTTAATTTCTCCCAAAATGGGTGGTAACGATGCGCCTTCATCCAATTTTACCTACAAACAAATAAAATCATGTCAATTATACTTATGTGTATAATTTGAAACCAAATAATACCATAGAAGAACATGTTCAATTACCAAAACATAATGATCGTTGCCCGAGGGCCATACATACAAGTCGAGGCTTAGTTGGCATTTGTGTCATCATAGGTAGAACCATAATACGCATGTCTGGAGAGAGGTGGACGATGGTCATGCTGTAAGCATTTACCGCCAAATATGTCATTTTGGGGAATGCCCACCAAAAATTGATCTAGTAAATAGGTTTCTCGAAACAAATCAAGTTTACGGTTATCTATTCAATCCGATCTTGTAGACCATTGATATTCTTGTACAACCATTCAAAGTTTTTGATCTCATCGATGAGATCACTATACACTTGTGCCCATGAATTCTCTCCCAATTCTAGTGCATGGGCTATGCATCGGAGACCACAATGGTCGCCTCCCAATGGAGTTTTGATACTTAACACGTGTTCTTGAATAAAGAAGGAAGTTGACTTAAGAAAATTTCATCACCGGCTTTGCGGACAGAACGCCGCCTTATCAGTAGTATTTTCTTCTTCAATATAGTGAAAATTGGTAGAGCCTTAGCAGATTAACCTATACAAGTGTTTTTCTCGAGAGGTGACAAACAACTGTCGTGAAAAGATTCCACGTATTCAAACTTGCTAGGGTTACGTTTTGTCGAGGTCGAATTCTGCACTTTTGTTTTGCTAGGTGTTGGGACCATCAAGCGCTTTACCGCTACACCAAAAAGATATCCAGTGGGCATAGAGTGCAACTTTAATGCCTTATACTTATGTAGTTTTGCGCTCACGGATTCGAACCTGGCAAAGCCGCGCCTCGCGCCAATTTAAGCTCCGACCCAAGGCAGGATGTTGGGAAAATTCCCAACAATCCCCCCAGCACCTGTCAGTCTCTCCACTCCAGTAACCTTAGAACGTAACAAGTTTATTCACAACTTTCTTATTACTATTGCAACCTCCGGTATCTTTATAGCTTACTGCTTCAGCAACCTAAGCAACCTCAGGTTTCTTCTCAACTTACTGCAGCCCAACATCTCCATGACTCGGCGTCGTTACGCCTCACACCACCACCATGACTTGACGTCATCACGCCTCTGCGCCATCCTCTGCTACGCCAGCATCTGTTCCAGGTCCGTTCACCTTTCTCAAGTCCCGACCACCCTAACAACCTGCACTGCGCATTAGCATCCTCAATTCCAAGGCCCTGGCAGCTCCCATTGCAAAGTTCTCTCAAGGGGATTTGAACCCATGACTTGCTCTGATACCAAATGTTGGGACCATCAAACGTTTTACCGCTACACCAAAAGGATATCTAGTGGGCATAAGGTGCAACTTTAATGCCTTATACTTATGTAGCTTTGCGCTCACGGATTCGAACCTGGCAGAGCCGCGCCTCGCGCCAATTTAAGCTCCGACCCAAGGCAGGATGCTGGGAAAATTCCCAACACTAGGCCTACAACGAGGACGTGTAACCACAACAGGTCCTTGCAATGAACTTGTTGAAGGTATTGATATCTCGTGAAATCTTTTAAGCAACAACTTTTGAGACTCAAAGGCCAATCCAAACATGTCATTAATATCACCGACGGTTTCCAACCAACGGTTTCCAACATCAATGTCGACACTACCTTCAATTTTTTATCGTTCACAATCCAACTTTCTTCAAAATTTATCAACCATCTCAAGTTGGACGACTTGACCATCTCGTATCAACTCAGCAAGTTCGTGTGCACAAGGTAAGCTACATGTCTTCCCTAACACACAACTACAAATTAGATGATCTACACCGCAAGCTTGCGATACGTTACAATTATCTTTTTTAAGCTTCCGTCGTACATTAATCCTTTCAATGTACTAAGCACCCATCTGTAGTTGTCCGCCCACTCGTGGGACATACACACACACGCGATTGACAAAGTTACAGTGTAGAAATGACACCAACCACTTCCAAAAGTGGCATTCTATACCTATTGGTCTTATAGGTACAATCCATCAATAGCACGTTTGGAAATGCACGTAACAACTCAACAGATGTTGGATGAGCATAAAAAAAATTAGTAACACTATCTATTTGTCCACATCTCCTATCCAAGTAGTAGTAGTTCTCTATTTTCAATTTTCCCAACAAAAATTGCATTTGAGTAAGGCCTCCATGCTCGACAACTCTATGTTTTTGTCGAGCATTGTAAATTGTCTTTAATGTTGACTCATTCTCGGAAAAAAAAAATTCACCGTGCTCAAAATGTCTTTTGGTTTGGTATTGTTCATGGACAAGTCACACATAAGTTGATCTTCAACAGTCGTTAGTCGACCTGCAAATGAGTGTCCGACCAAATTCAACCCCACTGGGTGATTATGCGATCCACATACAACCAATAAGTACCATTGTCTAGTCTCTTTCATCTGCATTCCTTTCAACATAAAAGGACACTTACACTTCTTAGTGCCAGTAAGTCATCCTTTTATTGTCTTCTTTTTTATATCAATTGAATTGTCTACTACAACTTTTGTTTTAGGTGTATGATGCTTACCACCACGCTTACAACCTAAAAAATACCCGAGCTCGCCTATCACTATCTCTACTATCTGATTATCTAACCAACACGATCATGTTAAGACGAATTCCAACCCTAGTTGTCCAATTGACCAATGCTTCGAAAAATCTTACTTTCACTATTCACCGAAATATCTTGATTTTACTATCCACCAAAATATCTTGGATTTTTACTATTCATCAAAATATCTTTACTTTTCAATCATTCGAATACGTCGTATCCTTCGTATTCACCGTTTTCATCGTCATTTGAGCTACGAGTCTCCGATTGATCTCAAATTCATTTCTATCTTCTCGTTTTTCAAATACGAGTCTTATGATAAAATTATAAGATATGCTTCTTGATTAAATCATACCATCATTTAATTAAACATGCATTTATCATTTTTTGTCAACATTACTTATCCCACACAATAGTGAAAAACTATATATAGTGGAAAATTTTGTGTTGGTTTTCCAATGTGGGACAACAACCCACATTCTAATTTCCAAGCCTAAGCAAGGATCCAAACATACAACTTTAAGATTCAATTTCTCATTCAATTTCCAATAAATCTTGAGTTTATATTTAATTTGAGATGGAAATTTTAATATTATATATATGGCCAATAATTCTTGCAGTAGTACTTTTGGCCAAATACTTATAATTAGTTGCGTGTTATGACTATACGTTAATTATATTAGTAATTAAAGTAAAAGAACAATCATGTTGCTGAAATAGTAGTTCTATAGATGTAAAAGAAATTAACTTGACTGTTTCCAATAATTATATTTAATTTGAGGTGGAAACTTTAATATTATATATATGGTCATCGAAGAGCAGGTAAACCATTTATTTTGTTGAAAATTAGACATATATCGAGACCTGGTAGCTACTAAATGTAATAAGAAAAAGAAATTAGATGACCAATTCATACCTCATCTTTAAAATATGAAAAAAAACAGCGGACTATTTCAAGTGGGATTAAGTATAAATAGACATCTTAATTGCATGCTTTAATCGCAACTCATCTCTCACCTACAAAATTATTCATTCTCTAGCTTTGGCTTCATAAACAATGGCGATTCGGTTGGTTATAAGTGCTATTGTTATTCTGGCTTTGGCTTCAATATCGTTAGTTTATGCTTCGGATCCTAGCCCTCTTCAGGATTTCTGTGTCGCTGTTAATGATTCCAAGGCTTCTGGTAATTAACTGCTACCTGCATCTTATATAGAATTAAATTTAATTTAACTTTAATTCTAGCTCTTATGATTAGTAATTCATGAATTAATGTTAATCTTCTGATCTTAAAATTGCAGTATTTGTGAATGGGAAGATATGCAAGGACCCAAAGATGGTGACAGCTGATGATTTCTTCCTATCTGGGCTGAACAAGGCTGGCAATACATCAAACGCAGTTGGATCGAAGGTGACTCCTGTGAATGTTAACCAAATACCAGGTCTCAACACTCTAGGCGTCTCGTTGGTGCGTATAGACTATGCGCCATACGGCCTGAATCCCCCACACACGCACCCTCGTGCAACTGAGATTCTTGTAGTGGTTGAAGGCACTCTCTACGTTGGATTCGTCACTTCCAATCCTGCAAATGCCGACCAGAAAAACAAGCTCTTCACCAAAACATTGTACGCAGGAGATGTGTTTGTGTTCCCACAAGGCCTCATTCATTTCCAGTTCAATACCGGAAAGACCAACGCTGTTGCCTTCGCGGGTCTAAGCAGCCAAAATCCAGGAGTTATTACCATTGCAAATGCAGTCTTTGGCTCTCAACCTCCCATCTCTGTTGATGTTCTCACTAAAGCATTCCAAGTTGATGCCAATGTCGTTAAATATCTTCAGGGACAGTTCTGGACCGACAATAACTAAAAATATTACAAAACATATAAGGATATGTACATCTGTTTGTATCATTTTCCATAGTTAATTTTTTATATGTATGCGAGAAATAAATAAAGCTATTAATAGCACTGCCATTAAATAATAATTAGCATTCATTTGGGGGTTAAGTGGCTAAGAACAAAACACACATCCGATGAAATAGTGAACTCTAAAATCACCAAGACAGTTTTTTGGAATATGATTTTTCATGCATCTGTAAAAGAGCAATGCTTGATATATAAATACAAACAGATGTATAAAAGAAGGGTTTGGATTTCTCAAATTGTGCCACATGTGTTTTCCAAATGAACCTTGGGCTGACATTTGACGCTTTGAAATGTTGACATATAAGCATTTTAACTTAATTAATATTATGTTGCCATGTGTATTGTTTAAATTATGCCTTCATCCTATACATGTCTATTATTTTATCTCTCTTATTGATTCTCAAACGTTTCAACCTCAATAATTCTAAAAAACAAACGGTCACTTATTAATTCCCTCTTCATTCTTAACTGATAATGCATAATTCTTTCATAGATCCAATCGAGGGAAGACAAAAGAGTGCAAGGCATTACCAAATAGAATTTAAGTAGGTCACGAAACTGATACTATCAACAACAGGTGAGATTTTATTTGATTCTGAGAAATACCATGTTCTTGATCTGTAGAGAGTTATATATATAAAAGTGTGGTTTGGTTCTCTCAAGTGATGCCACTTGGAGCTCTACAATGTTGTCAAGTGTCCCTTAAAAATATTTTATTTATGAAATATCAAAAAATTAATACCAATTAAATACACACTGCACTACTTTACAAAAAATAAGTGCTTTGAAAAAAATAAATATGTAAGTTACAAATGCTTGGAAGAGATTGCTAATGTTGTATGCCTTTTTCTACATGAAATCTTTAGTTCCAAACTTGAATAATAGTTTTTGTCCAACATTTCAAATTGAAAAAAAAAAAGTAAACAATAATGCTCTTGCAAAACTAATGACATTAACAAAAAATAGGTGCTAAAAAAACTTTGGATATGTTTAGATTGGGATGTATATAGATTTGCAAGTTTGAAAGTAGATCATATCGGAAATTGTAGAAAAAATAGATGATTTTCTATTATTTTATTTTTAAAAAACAAAATATTTTTAATGGGAATTGTAAAAAAGTGGATAAAGTAGAAAAAATAGATTAGTGTAATTAATAAATAATATGATTAGGATATTATCCATTCAAAATCCGGATGGACACATCCCGTCCAAGCACCCCCTTAAACCATTGGGAAATTGTAATAAAACATTACAACAACAGATGTAACAATTGGTTAAAATTAATAAAAAAAACACAAAAAGAAAACAATTACAAATGAAATCATTATGTAAACTGATAAAAAGAGCACTCAAAGGCAAAATCGGAACAATAGTTAAAACACCTATAAAGAACTAGCAATTAACAATGTTGTGCTAAAGATCAAATGAAAAAAAAATAGAAAAACAATGAGAAAAATTATTTTAAGATTATAGAAAAAATATATAAAAATAAATTAACAAACACTTATAAAATAATATTACTTATAAAATAAAAATTATATAAGTGTTAAATGAAGTCCGTGGATTACACGGGTTCAAACCTAGTTATAATAAAACAAACTTTGTAGCTAAGAACTAAGGCCATGGCAATAATGCTTCTCGCCAACGTTGTTGTAGTGTCCTTGCTGTCCTTTGAGCTGTGCTGCAACAGCTTGCAATTTATCATGCCCTCTCAATTCGAAGGAGGGTTGAGACAAAACATGTAGAATGTTTCTAAGCTGAGTGTAGGATATTTATCATCAGATATCCCAAGATATATCATTACATCCCAAATTTTCTAAAATTTAGAACGTCGCTCTTGCATATCACGAAAGTCATCTACAAGTGAATCTATGTTAAACTTTTTTGCAATTTGCTTTTCAATATACACTACTAAACAATCACTGAGAAAATCATCTTCCATCTTGTTACGAAGTGCAGTCTTCACTATGTTCATTGCAGAAAAAGATCGCTCTGTAGTAGCCGTAGAAACAGGAAGCGTGAGAATAAGAGTTACCACTCTAAACACAAGGGGGTAAACTTCTGATTTTCTAGTTTTCACCATCCACTGGCATAAATCAGAAATAGTTGTCAATGTTCTAAAGTCAGAAAGTTGTCGTACATGATCAAAATGCTCAAACTGCATTCTCAACTGTAATATCTCATGTCCTTCAAAATCACGTAGGTAAAATTTTTCTACCAACTTGCAAATATCATCAATTCTGAATGATATACACATCTCTCTTGGATCAAGTGTTGATGCAAGAATAATTAACTCCACAGTGTTATCATTAAACCTGTTATTCAATTTTTGCAATTGAGAGTCGATCACTTCATGAAAAATATCAAATTTGTAATGATGTCCAATAGTGATATCACTTGCTTGATGACGAGCTCTTCCTCTTCTTGCAATATATTGATCATCAAAATCCAACATTATTGGTATATTGACTGCTTGACAAAAGGCTTTCACATCTGCAACTAGTTCATCCCATCCGTCATCTCTCAATTTCCAAATAAGCAACTTAGTAGACGACACAAGATGCATTGCATTCAAAATATCTTGAGACTCAGGTTGTAAAGCTTGACAAAGTATATTAGAAATTTCTAATATTTTCTTCATGAGATGCATAATGAAAATAAATTCAAAAGAAGTCAAGACCTCATAAGCAGAATCAGCATCTCCATGTTGAGCATATGTAATTCCATCTTCAACAATATTCAATAGAACTTCACAAGTTGCACTATACATCTTCATCAAGCTAGAAATAGACTTCAAATTAGAACTCCAACGTGTATCACCCACTCTTTGTAAAGAGCCTACTTGATTAAGTCATTTCCCACTTTCAAGCTCATTAATATCAAGTAAATGAACAATATTTGAAGAATGAACAGCTTTTAATTAGTCATTACGCTTACACGAGGCACCAACAACATTGATAATAGAGTTCAACTTGGTAAAGAATTGATGAACCGATATAACTTCCTTGGAAGCACTGACTAGTGCCAATTGTAGGCGATGTGCATAACAATGAATATAGTAAGCTTAGGGACATTCACCTAAAATTAAAGCTTGCAATCCATCCATTCTCCACACATGTTACTTGCACCATCATATCCTTGTGCCCTTATATTTTGAACATCGAGAGTATGGCGAGATAGGATATAAAATATACCTTCTTTCAATGTTGATGCAACAGTGTCTTTAACATGAACAAGTCCAAAAAAACGCTCTTGTACATAGCCATCTTTATCAACAAATCTAAAAACAACTGACATTTGCTCATTTTTAGATTCATCTCGAGCCTCATCGACAATGATACAAAATTTTACACCACCAATTTCTTCTCGAATGTCATTCTTGACTCTAGTTGCCATGATGTTGGGAATTTTCCCAACATCCTGTCTTGGGTCGGAGCTTAAATTGGCGCGAGGCGCGGTTCTGCCAAGTTCGAATCCGTGAGCGCAAAGCTACATAAGTATAAGGCATTAAAGTTGCGCCCTATGCCCATTGGATATCCTTTTGGTGTAGCGGTAAGCGCTTGATGGTCCCAACACTTGGTATCAGAGCAGGTCACGAGTTCGAATCCCCTTGGGAGCACTTTGCAGTGGGAGCTGTTAGGGCCTTGGAACTGAGGATGCTAACGCGCAGTGCAGGTTGCTGGGTGGCCGGGACCTGAGAAAGGTTAACGGACCTGGAACCAGGTTGCTAGGGTGGTCGGGACCTGAGAAAGGTGAACGGACCTGGAACTGAAAAAGATGCTGGCGTAGTAGAGGATGACGCGGAGGTGTGATGATGCCGAGTCATGGTGGTGGCGCGAGGCGTAACGACGCCAAGTCACGGTGACATCGAGGTGTAGCGAGAAGACATGACGATGCCGAGTCATGGAGATGTCGGGCTGCAGTAGCTGAGTTCAGGGAATTGAGTGAAGAAGCCGTTGGTTGCTGTAGCAGTAAGCTGTGAAGAAACCTAAGGTTGCTGAAACAGTAAGCTGTGAAGATAACAGAGGTTGCAGTAGCAGCAAGGAAGCTGTGAAGAAACCTGTTACGTTCAAGGTTACTGGAATGGAGAGGCTGACAGGTGCTGAGGGGATTGTTGGGAATTTTCCCAGCATCCTGCCTTGGGTCGGAGCTTAAATTGACGCGAGACACGGCTCTCCCAAGTTCAAATCCGTGAGCGTAAAACTACATAAGTATAAGACATTAAAGTTGCGCTCTATGCCCATTGTATATCATTTTGGTGTAGCGGTAAGCGCTTGATGGTCCTAACACATGACTTGCAAGATTTGTTTTTGAATTTTAGGTGATGTATATGTTGCATTTCGTGGAGCTTTATCCAAGACTTCTGCTACTTTGTCATTGTAAGAGGCTATGAAACTCAACAGTTCTAAAAAATTTCCACGATTTGTTGATGTTATTGACTCATCATTGCCTCTAAATGAACATCCTTGAAATGCAAGCCATCTAGTTATCTCAATTGAAGCTCTCAAACGAAGTCTATTTTCAATAACTTCTTGAGATGTGAACCTCTCAATACTTTGAACAATATGTGATTGTTGGTTCATGAGATCGGCACAAGCTTTCTCAGCATTTCTATGAGGTGAAGTAAGCTCCTTACCAATATGAGCAGCAAATGAACAATTTATCCCATATTTTACCTTCTTCCAGGTTCGAAATCCATTAATAGTAAACTCATCTAATCCAGAAGGTCTGCATTGAGAATGAAATAAAAAGCATGGGAGGTAAAATGCAGCATTTACGCTAGGAGAATATTCCAACCAACTCGAGAATAGCTTAAACCATGATGCTTGAAAGCTCCGAGAATGTTTTTCACTAGATTTTGGATATTTTGTAAGTAAACATTGATATGGACCACTTTTGATATAAGCTCTTCTAACTTCATCGTGTTTTTCGATAGGATATTCCCATATTGGTGGTCGTAATCCCGGATCACGCACCAATGATTGGATATCAAACTTTTCATCAATTGCAACTCTTAAGGATTTTTTAGGACGACCTTTTGAGTTCGAACAATCAATATCTATAATTCGACTTGACTGCGAAACTTCATTATTAGGAATTTTCCTTTTAAAGATTGAGTCAATCTTTTGTGTCTTCATCTACAAAGAGATGAACAAGTGTCAACTACAAATTTTTAAATTCTTTCATTACATTTGATGCCTCTCCACTAGATTCCCAACTTATAATTAATCAATTTCGAAATATAATTTTTCTTTGAAACTATCTAGTGAAATTTATAAAATTATCATGATATCATCTAATTAGTAATCCATTCGAAGTTTATAAAAATTGTAGATCATGAATTTTATTTACTCAACAAACAAATCAAGAAGCAAATAAAGAATGTTATCTCCCACCCTCACAAGTCAAAATGCCAAGAAAATACATCAAATAAAATGAATAAAAAACTTGCAGTCCAAAAAAAAAAACTTACATGATGAATGGTGAGTGATGTTGGAGACTGGAGTCACTGGCGTATTGCAATATCACTTGAAGCAAACATCACCTTCTATAATTGACAACTGGCGGATTTCCGAAATAATGAACAACAATAGTCTGAAGATGAGGACTACATAACCATGGGGTTGATAAATACCTATTTTCAGCAGCAAAAAATAAACAAAATTAAGCAGAGTATTAATTTGAAGCACACACTGTCAATACATCAAAAATCCATTAAACGCAACATCAACTGCCCTAAATTATTTACAATACCTGCCATGGAGATTCTACACTTGTGGTTTTCACTCTCTTAATTAGGTTGTTTTAATTTGGGGATTGAGGAAAAGGTTTTGTTTAAATTTAACAAGCTTCTAAGGGGGGCCACTCCTTAATAAAAATAAAATATCTTACTAAAAATATATATATAAATAAAAAATTTAAACTGTTGGGGGGCCCAGGCCACCCTGGGCTTGGGCACAGTTCCGTCTCTGCGGGCACGGTTTAACCATCCACTACCGCCTCCACCGGTAAGAGGCGGTGAAAGCCGTGCTCCTCTACTCTATTTTCTTTCTTTCTCCCTTGTTCGTGATGTGATACTATGTTGTGTGTGTGCGTGGTGTTAAAGCGAGATGGGTATGTGGCTGTTGTTGGCGATGTGCAGTCGCCAGCCATGGTGGAGGGACGTTGGGCTGGAGGAGTGAGGGTGGGTTATGTGTATGATCTAGACTCCGAATACACAAGCTCGATTCGATAATCTAGGATTATGCTACCCTAGAGATGCACGACCTTTAGTTTACCACTTATGAAAATTAAACCACAACGATTAGGATTCATGATTTAAGATCCTTGCAATCAATTATCAAACACTTAATCTAGGTGGCCAATCCAAATCAAGTAATAATAATTGAAAACATTATGCACAGATAACATAATCAATTCTAATCAAACATCGAGAGGAAAATACGGGACTAATTAGAAAATAAATAGATATACGGGTTCAAACATCACTGCTAACTAGAATGGAGAAATTAGCCAAGCATCCTTGAAATCGAATCCATCAAAATAATTCCAAAATCCATCCAAATTAACCTAAAAAATTAAATATTGTTTCTCTCTAATTCTCTCTTCTACGTCCACAGTGATAGAATGTCTTGGAGAGTTCTTATTGCCTTGGCTTGCGGGAAAAGTCAACTAAAATAGGGCTTGTTTTTTTTGTGGTGGCTGAATTGCCTTCCTTCAAATAGAATGGGCCTTTTTTGCTTTCTTTAAATTATTAGCCCAAACCTTCTTTCTTTAATTCTTTAAATAAATTGCTAAGCCCATTATCTCCATTCTTCATTTATCATGAGCCAAAATCTTCGTTTTACTCCAAAATATTCTATAAATCCCTAAAATAAACAAGAAAATAATATATAAAGTATTTGAAGACTCAAATCACACATATGTAGGAAAATAGTGCATCCAATCAAATAAACAATCATAAAATCTCACATTAATCACCATAAAATTGCACATATTTTTCTTGTATCATCTCACATGCGACGAGATTCAAGCATGTGTTTTTCAGGTATAAGTATGTGTTTTGCAGCTATAAGTATGTTTTTTACAGTAAAAACATGAGTTATTCAAGTATGTCTTTTATAGCCATAAGTATGTTTTTTTTCTGCTATAAATATGGTCATCGCATGTGTGACGGTCTCACATGAGTTTTTGTGTTTCATAATTAGCCTTTCCATAATTATTTTCAAGTTTTCTGATATCTAATTTAAATTATAATTATATATTTAGCTTCTCTAAAATAAATTTTTAAGTTCCCAAGATCTAATTTAAGCTCTACTTTTATAATTAACTTTTCTAGAACTAAATTCAAGTCTTTCAAGATTCGATTCTACCTTAGTTAAGTTCTTTAATGTTTTAATCCACACATTTTCATTATAAATTCACCTAAATTCTATATACCCTAAAACTGTTCATGTTTATTCCTTAAACCCAACGTCGTCAAAAAGTCATTTCAATCTCCCTCGTGATCAAAGAAAACCCTAAGGGTCATATTTTAATAGCTAGCGACCTTAAATTATGAATTTATGACTAAATAAAATACTAAGACTTTCTTAATGTTCGATGTAGGAAATGAGAAAAGATGAATTATCTAGGCTTGCTCGACAACTTATGAATAGATGCTCCAACTTCTCCTAAGGTGGGGTAACTTGTTTTAATTTACGTTTATGATTCTCATGAGCTCTAAATTGTGAATTTTTTTTGCATATGTGGAACGAGATATGCTCTATTATATGAACATTGTACTGTGAGCTTAATAAAGAATTTACAGTATAATTTGTGTAACGCCCCGTTTCTTTATAAAGGTAATATTTGGCTACGGTGTTACTTAAATAGAAAATTCACCATTTTAAGAATAATACAGATAAACAAAATCAACAGTAATTATGAATTACACGTTTCTAAAATTTATGAAATAAAACTCTTTAAAAAAATTCTTCTGCAACCTTTAAGAATATCGGCTACCAGCATCCACGTACCGCTTGCATACCACGTCCAAAAGTTCTTTACGCTAAAAACATTTTAGCCATCATAGATACGATTCTTCGCTGTCATAGATAGGTTTATTAACCGGAATAGAAGAAATTGTCTGCAACAACCATGTTCGGGTTCTTGCATATCTTCCCGTTCACAAAAACTACATGGTAAATAGTACATCATGTCAAAGTGATATACGACAAAGACAAAGCTAATATAGATGAATACATGAAATGATGACAAAGTTTATTTCTTGAACAAAGGATTTAATTATAGTTAATTAGTTACTAGATGGTGTGGGGTCATTAACTGCAACGCAAAAATCTTGTAATTGGTTGGGATCTGTGGCTTGTGCGAATGTTGTTAAATACCAAATATAAATGACAGTCATCAAGTGAAGAGCTATCTTCATTTTTCTGCTAATATTAATTTTGTACGTAATAAAAGTGTGTGTGTGTGGTGATGTATTTGGCTAATAGATATTGGTGGCTATTTATAGACATGAAACACATGAAATTTCAATATTGTTACTATTAGTAGAGTTTAATATGCAATTTATTTCCGATCAATTAGATTTGTAAATAGTTTTGAGGAGTGGTTGATGTGGATATTTCCAAAAGGGATACATGCCAAATATGGGTTTACAACCCACTCTTTCTTTAGACCAGACTGTGGACATGAGAGAACATATCTTAAATTTCAGGTCTTCAGTACTCTTCCGCGATTAAGTCGTGGAGGTTTACCAGTTAAAATCAAGGTATACCACAGAAATGAAAATGAGATCCAATTTATATAACAAAAATAAAACTAAGTGAAAAAGTTAAGGACAACGGAAGAAAGGTCTCATTTCAAAATGAAAATTTACTCAGTAATTTAGGGGTTTGACTATTTATAACATTAACTTATGTTTTTGTTGGTCCCAAGTGGTGTCCGAGGTTTAGAGGGGGTGAATGAACCTTGGTTGATTTTGAAATTCTGTTAAAACTTTACTGTTATGCAAGTTACTTGAACTTGCAGCGCCAGTCAGTTACTGCTTACAGCACTAGGATGCAGTGTTGCACGCTGTAACTTGGAGTTTTATTCGCAGCGGAAAAATAAAGGTTTTAAGACACAAGGCTGGTTTTCTCAAATATGATCATTTTCAAAACGTTTTATGCTTATGACAGAGATAGATATAAAAGGTAAAACGCAGATAAGAAAACAATAAAACACTTATGGCTTATAGTGGTTCGAAGGTGGTGTAACCCTTCTACGTGCATTCTACTGCTACCTCGAGCAGGAACTTCGTTAAGCACGATTGATTTACAGGACATTCCTAACAATCTATCAACTTACAAAGTTAACCACCTACTAGAATCCAGAGATCACACAGCAACTGCAAACTCTAAAGGCTAACCCACAGAGGGTTCCACACTCCCACATAGGGAAGCTGCCTAACACTTAGACAACTATACAAACAACAAGGATTTCTCCTATCAACTGTTTGACACCTAAAACAACCTACGCACACAGCAACAAGGTTAAAAAGAAAATAAATCTTCAACTGGTGAGAAGCAGTCTTGATCTTGGGTAGCTCATTTGTTGTTGTAGACTGCTCCTAGAAGGTTGAGTGGCTGAACATGTGAAAGCTTAAAAGCTTTGGATGATACGTGAGTTTCCTCTCGACTTTGTCTAGCTATTTCTTCAATCAGCCACACCTTCTATTTATAGATCTTGAGAGTATATCCGTTGGAGGAAAGTGCGGCTTGCAGCTTTCTGCGGCACATCAGTCCACGTGGCGTCTTGGCATTGGCTCCGTGTCTGCAACTTTGACCTTCTTTGGAACGGCTCTATTTATCCTTGCTTGGATCTTCATTTCATCGTACTGCATTTATCCTTTCTCGGATTGCAGGATACTTCTTCAGTTGACTGTTTGTCGTTGGCGCTGTATCCTAGGTCTGCTTGCAGCTGTTTGTTCTTTACCGCGCTGCTGTAACTTAGACCTTCTTGCAGTATCTTCGTACAGTACTGCTGTATCTTCTTTCTTGCAGTATGCTGTAATTTTTTCTTGCAGCGATGCTGCATGCCGTTCTTTCTTACTTTGCTGCAGTGCTGCAACTGCTTTCTTGCAGCAGCTACTTGCCGCCCTTTCGAAGATCAGCCATCCGCAGCTTCCTCAGTAACCTCTGCTGCTGTAACTTGGATAAGTTCTTTTGAGCTTGCAGCAGCAGTAATATCAACCTCCTCATGAGGTGTCTCTAGCTGCTTAGGGTTACCTCAGCTTTTCTTCAAACATCCTCTAAAGGTACTGTCTCAGCAGCCGCCCTTTCAGAGGTCTTCTCATCCTCAGAGAGTGTTGTCTGAACAACAGCCTCTCCTGAGGTCTTCAGCAAGGACCCCGTCTCCTCAGCTGGTCCTGTATCCTCAACAGTCTCTACTGCAAGAATAGGTTCTTGCAGCTCCTGTTGGTTTCTTGCAGCAGTATCTTGCTTTCTGAGTTCTTCTTTCAGAACAACTTTCTCACAACCTGCTGACTTCTTCTTTCAGTATCCTATCTCCTTTTTACTAAGGATACTTCTTCTAGCTCGCTATTCCCTACAGCATGCTGATCCTCAGAAGTGTTCTCACTTCTTCTAAAGTTGGTTTTCCTTGTATCTTGGAAAACCTTTACATGATCTTTCCTTCAGTATCGATAAGCTTGTGATCATGTAATGTGGAAACTAGGTATCAATACCTTAAGCAAACTGTTCTTCTCTTATTGTGTTATTTGTGTTTTGTCTTATCAAGATAACTATTGAAATATCCCAACAGTTTTTACTTCATGTGTTAATTTTCTAAATTTTGATGCATATTTGGATTTTTTATGAATAATCTAAGATTTATTAAATGAAAATTTTAAACTAACTAAATTATAATTTATGTATTGAAATAAAAAATTTAAATTATTACATTAATTTATCATTTTAAGTATTAGTTTATTAATTTTTTTTTTTGAGATTTAATTTGAATATTTAAAAATTTATTAAACATATTTTCAGGTTGATTTTTTTATTTTCATATTATTAATGTATTTTTATTTCTTTTGATAATTTTTAGACAACTAATGTATTTTAAATGAAAATATGATTAGCGCATGTTCAAATATGTTCCCAATTGTAGGCTGAAATTTAATCAACTTGAGTAAATTTTGCCCAAAAGTCCAAAATTGGTGTTAAACGTGTAATTTGGCCCACTTGGTGCTTTTGGGTTAAAATTGATTAAAATCATGAAATTTGTAAGTTCTTGTATTAAATTATCAACACGAAAAATTAATATTTTAAATTGTCAAATCTAAATTTAAGTAAATTTGACTGAGAATCTGTATAATTAGTTATCCATTGAGCGAAGGCAACAGACAAAAACGGAAAAAGATATATAAAGGTTCGTGTTCAAATTGAAAATAAGTACAAATGCAAATGACTGACAATCTGTATAATTAGTTATCCATTGGTTTTGATTGTATTCATACATTGTTGGCTTGATAAAAAATGGAAATATTTTCGTATTCAATAAATTAATAGGTAGCTGATGATGCCAAATATCAGCAAGTTAATGATCTAGCAATACAAAATCTAATATTGTTATATAATCTATATTCTCTATATAGAATGAAAGAAGTTGACAAATTTTACAGATTTGTCATTTTCCCTCCCAAACTATCAACCAATAGAAAAAAAAAACTAAATAACTTTTAAGCATCTTATAGAATAAACTTCACATATATCTTACACAATAAACTATCTTATAATTTATATATAGGGGTAGATATGAAACAAAAGAAGGTATCTTAAATGATATGATTATATTTTAATGATATAATTACATTTTGAAAATAATGAAATTTAAATATTGTCATTATTTTGAAAATTTTACAGATTTGTCATTCACCCTCCCAAACTATCAACCAATAGAAAAAAAGAAAAAAAAAACTAAATAACTTTTAAGTATCTTATAGAATAAGCTTCACATATATCTTATACAATAAGTTATCTTATAATTTATATATAGGAGTAGAGATAAAACAAAAGAAGCTATCTTAAATGATATGATTATATTTTAATGATATAATTAAAATTTGAAAATAATGAAATTTAAACATTGTAAAAAATTAAAAATTTTGAAAATTAGTTTATAATTTTAATATATAAATGTGGAAAAGAGTTTTAAAATCTAAATTTATTTTATGAAGGGTTGTAAAATGTTTAAAAGTTTGAAACTATTATAAAATATTAAAATAATAATAAATCTGAAATTAACAATAATAATAATAATAATAATAATAATAATAATAATTATTATTATTATTATTATTATTATTATTATTATTATTATTATAAGAATGTGAGATTAAGTCAAACAATCTTAAATCAACAAATAAAATTTAAAAATTAATTTAAATATATATGTAATATTAATTGTGTAAGATATAAAAATCAATAAATTGAATAAAAAATTTAAATAAAAATAATAAAAATATTTGATAAAATTTATTCAAAATTATTTCAAATAAATAGATATAATTAATCTAAAAATTATTTTAAAAAACTATAATATGTTCCAAAAAAATCTGAAAATGGTTTAAAAATCTAAGAAATATTATTTTAAAATTTAAAATTAATTTGAAACCTAAATTTATAAATATAAACTAAATTTTTTTGGAATAAATATAATACTTTTTTAACAAATCCATCTAAAAAGAATGCAAAAAATTATTTATAAATTCTGAAAATAATTATAAGATATAAATGAACGAAAATTTGAACAAAACATATAGTAAGTATAATTATTAATCTCTTCTTAATTATTAAGAAATTAAAACTCACAAACACAAAACTATTATTATATTATGTTCAATTTTATTTTCATATTTAATTGTTGAATATTGATGTTATCAATAAAAATTATTGATTTCTACAAATTTTGAAATAATAAGATGCCATAAATAACCTTTTAATATTACAACTTCATTATATTATTGCAGATCATATATATTGTTATAATACATAATAAACCACGCATCGCGCGGGAGTACTACTAGTATCTTAAACTAATAGAAAATACGCAATTTCTTAAGTAGGAAAATCAATCGCAAAGGGTTATTGCCAAAGTGAGAATACACGCTTAGTTTGAATATTATCTTTAAAAGATGATCTACTATCAATGTGTGGTATGATAGATAAATTTACATATTTTCTAAATTTAATGTTGTTAGCATTGTATTACGATTCTCTCCCACATGAGCTCATGTGTCAATTAAAAAATATTCTGAGAAATATCCTTTTATATATATATATATATATATATATATATATATATATATATATATATATAAAGGAACAACTAGTACTTGACATGTGTCATCTCTCCGTCAAAGTTTTCTCGCTAAACATATTCTTAATAATTATCTTAACTATTAATAATTATATTAACTAAGGCAAGTGGGTTTTTTTATTCTAATTTAAATAACTATACTATCTCGCTCATGCTTAAGACATTCTCAATCTAACGAATATGGTTTTTTTTTTTAATTTATATATATATATATATATATATATATATATATATATAATAACAATTACCCCTCAAAATAGAAATGCTAAAATTTTCCCGCCCATTTTCACCTCCCAAAATTAGAAATACATATTATTTCATAATTTATAAATTATGAAACTGTCCCAACACTCAAATGCAAGATAAACAATAACAGTGAGTTTGTGTTCTGTAGAATGTTGTTAACACCAGAGTTAACACGCAGCGGAATGAACAAATATATGAAATAATCAAGACAAGAAATTTATCCATGAGTATATAATGATACTCGTGGAATGCCAACAGGGCAAAAAGTGTCTTATTCAGTATATCTTTGTAGTACAACACAATACGAGGACTTTGTGAAATCCTCTAAAATGACACTCTATACGTCCAATCTAATTAATGACTTCTATGGACGTTTAAACAAAATCTTGTCGATCAATCAACAAATCCTACTTTGCTAGAGACCTATTGGAGAATAGATCTACGGAAAATGAGTAAGACGTTGGTAAAAGTGATCGACTAAAATAGAAACAAGAGAGGAAAATAATATGGAAAAACTTGCTTGATCTCTCTTGAATGCAAAGGTGAAGTGTCTCCCAATCTCTGCAGATTATCATCTATTTATAGAGCTCTTCGAATACACTTCTTCAATCCATGATGAGCACGATCTTGTTGCAATTCTTGCTCTCCAAGTTCTTCCATCGACTTGGTCTTTTCTTGCTCATCAAGTTCGATCTTCATGCTTCACACTTTATCACGTGTTTCTCATGATCTCTTCCTTCGACTAAGTCTTCTCATTCATCTTGTGCTTGGAAGACACAGTCCTCTTCATGTAGACTCAGTCCTCCCCTCCTTTCTTCTTGCTTGTTTGACAAAGTCTATTCTCTTCACGTTGAAACGGTCTTCCTCTCCTTCTCTTTAGAACGTGAGTCTTGTGGACAAAGAATCACGTTTCATCTCAAATTAAGAGTCACATTGCTCCACAAAACAAATCTCATAGATATAGGAATTTGTTGCTTTGAATAATTCAAACCTCCTTTAAAGATCCTGCAATTTAAGATACAAGATATCCAAGATTCATTCTAAATAAACAAATCCCTTAAAAATAGGAATTTAGTTTATTTGACTTATTCAAATATCTTGATCATCAAATCTGCAAAATAAAACTTGTGAAATATATTCTAACAGATTCATAACATCATGCAACGTGAATCTTAAATACATCTTTAATAAATCACTTGATTTAATTTAAAGAAAAAGGAAAAACAATTAATGTTGAAGTCGATGTTGACAACATCAACACTAACAAATTATAAATTATAAATATTAATGTATTAAACATGATTTATATATATGGTAATAGTATCATCTATGATATTGACAAAATTTTGAAAAATTATAATCTATATATGGTATATGAATGTTAATATGATCTCATCAAATAAATTTTTAATTATTGATATAATCAGGATTAAAGATATGTTTGTTGGATAAATTAAAATAATATAATGATCGGATTTCAAGAATTATAGATCATCAAAGTAATTTTTTTTATCTCTAATATTGTATCCCACACACATATATACCACCTCAATAAATACATAGTATTGCACTGAGGGGGTCGAAGACGAAGAAGTGAGTTATTAATCAAGCTAATCAACATAATAATACAACATAAATTAACTATTTTTATTTACTATATTCGAAATATGTATTGAAAAAGTATAATAAAAATCGCACAATTTTATTTGACAAATATGTCGTATACAATAGTCCGATTTAATATATCTTCCATGTAAAAATAGTAATAATATAACATAGTGTTTACACAATTTAATTATATTAAGTATAAATTTATCATATAATCTTATAAATACTATATAATAATAAAATGATCATAATTTAAATATATTTACCATTATCTATGCTATATTAATTCTTATTAAAAATCATAAAGATTTATAATATATCTTGAATATAATAAAACAATATTCATATGATATATTTTTGCATACAATAACATTTTGGAAGTATAAAATTTATGAATTCATATACTTTCTACTAAAATCTACAAATTGTATAAAAATATCATTTATAAAAAATGATATAAAAATATAGCATTTATACTTTATATTATACTTATAAAAAATTAATAATAAATATTTTCTATTTCATATTGTTAAATTATATAAATAAATCTTCATTATTAATCTTGAAAAATATATAGCTGATGCTATTTATAAGAGTGATAATATGTTGATGAAGAATTGTTTTCATATATATTTTAAATACTTTGAATTTTTTATTATGAAATTTCATTGTCATCTATATAAAAACCAATTAATCTCATTTCTACATTTTAAAGTAGAAATACAAATATTTATTACTTTATAATTTATAAATTGTAAATATTTATTTTTTCATAATTTATGTATATTCATGGTATGAAAATCATTTTGTATATATACGAAAATTGAGGAAAAAAATATGATCGTATTTGATATGTATAAAGTTAGCATGATTTGTGTAAACATGGTGATAATATCATGTCATGAAAAGTTGTGAATAAAAATGTGTACCTTAATCTAAATCATTTTAGATATCCACGAAAAATTTAGTAAAACAATATATCTTTTTTTTCTGTACGAATAAATAATGTTTCCACCATGATTGAAAAGTAAATACAAATCTGAAATTTCATTATCATGGTAGCATGAAACTCGCAATTATATGAACAATGATAAAATATCTTTAGTTTATGTTGTAATATAGTTTCATGGTTTTAGATTTATCAAATTTTGAAATGTTTACCATCCAATGTGATTTTTCTAATAGATAAATTTTTATTTCAAGGCATTTGGGAAAAAATTATATAGATTTTTTGATGGTATGTTAAATTTAGAAATTTTATTTTGGAGTAATATACAATAATATCAATATTTTAAGCTCATTATGAATAAGTTGCTGAACATATATTTGCACAAGGTTTTTCCAGGCTCAATTATGACAAAAAACAATTAGTAAAATAGTAAAACAACATATGATAAAAATAATAAATATTTAAAATTGATGAATTACATGAGAAGTAGATTAAATTGAAATAACTTTGAATAACTATATGATTTTTCATGATCATCATTTTTATATCAAAAAATTACTAACACTTGAAATTTATTTGCTATATCATATGGATACCAAATGAGGTTGAAATATTATCAAGACTTGATTAAAATACACAATAATATCACCATTTTATATTATTGAACATAAAATTGCATAGTTTTTTTTCAGGCCTATTGTGACAAAACAATTAGTAAAGTAGTTAGACAACGTATGAGGAAAATAAAAAAATATTTAAATTCGTAAATTATATGGATAGTAGATTAAATTAAAATAACTTTGAAGAACTATATTATTTTAATGAACAACATTATTACTTTATATGAAAAAAATTAAGAACACTTCAAATTTATTTGTCCATGTATCACACGAGTATACCAAATGAGAATGACATATTATGAGAACTTAATTTTTTTTTTTGTAAATTAACATTTTCACATCAAACTCGAAATATATAAATTTTATGAGTCACACAGGTAATGAATCAGATTGAAATTCTCCCAAAAAATTATTATATTTCCATGTTTAGCATTTTCATATCAAAATATATAAATAGTAAAATTTATATGTCCGTGCATCGCACGGGACTTATATACTAGTTAGTAATAATCATAATGATTATTTCGTTTCATAAAACTTCACGGGTTTTTCCCCTTAATTTTATATTTTTATTTTTTAATATATTTTTCTAATTCTGTTTAAACTATAGTTATATTATTAATTAATTAATTTTAATTGAAAGTCAAAGAGGGATTTTAACACAATATAGTAATAATTGTGTAACATGCATAAATACATATACATATAGTTTTATTGCACTACTAATAAAATCAAGTTACATTCTTACATTTAAGCAATTGCAATCAAGAATTAATATATTTTGTGGACTATATCGATAAGTATACATAACTAGTAGTACACCTGCGCAATACGCAATTTGTTATATAAAATCTAATTATTTTTAATGTTGATGACATAATTTAATGATATATCATTTAAATGTAAAATATATATTGCTTTTAATGTCTATATTAATAAAAAGAGGAAAGTATCACTTATACCATGAAAAATATAAAATAATACACTTTATACCATCAAATTTAGTTTTAGGACACTTTCTACCACAAAATATAGTTTATATACACTTTCTACCACATTTTTAGTACAAGTCAATGGAGAACAGTGCTTCAATTTGACAAGTAAAATTGGAGTGATGACACTTGTCCATGCATGCAAAAAAAATTCATCATTGCATGAAAAAAAAAAAAAGTGGATTATTGCCCATGCAACTATTACACCCTTTTTTTTTTGTTTTTTTCCCTTTAATATTTACTGTGAAATTTTGTTGTTATTATTTATTGCACATGCATGCAACTTCTACACCTAATTTTTTATTTTTTTTGTTCTTAATATTTACTGTGAATTCACATGCATAGTTTAAAGTTTATACTTTATACGTTTATATATGGTTGATAAACTCAGTAACAAAGTTATCATACAATAATTTTTCATAAAAAATTCTCTCTAAAAAAATTTCGACATTTTGGCACTTGGAAGATTGGAAAAATTATCGTTGAAATAAGAAAGGTATGTTTAATAGCTAAACGCGGATTATTAACATAATCCTCATTTAACCCTATTTTTTTAGTATTAGTTGAACAAACGGAGGGTTAAACATTGATTTCAAATCCCGTTGAATCCTAGATTATTTAGGGATTAGGTTTAATTTGTTTTAATATATGCTTGAATTCATGTTTGGAATGGTTAAACATGTTTAATTTTGCATTTGATAGGGTTAATTTGTTTGAATATGTGCTTGAATTCATGTTTGAAAGGGTTAAACATGCATCATCGACATTTAACACTATAAATTTCGAATTTTATAGTGTTAAACGTGATTATAGGGAATAATCACGTATAACACTATAAAATTCGAAATTTATAGTGTTAAACGTGATTATCATTATTCACGTTTAGGCTAGGCGCATGTGCGCGCGGCCCGCCCCCCGTCAGATGCCGCGCGCGCCCCTTCACAAGTTGGCGCATCGCGTCCCCGTCACCCGTCAAGCGCGTGTGCACAGCATGAGCGCCCCCTTCACCTGTGGGCGCGCGAACACCGCACCCCCGTCACCCGTCGATTTTAGTAATTTTAGTAATTATTCAAAAATCCCCGTTTAATAATTTTAGTAATCCCCCTTTAATAATTTATTAATTATGTTAATAATGAAATTTTTTTATTTATTGGGTTAATTAATTTTGTTATAGATTTAATTGTATTTAAAAATGATTTATTTTGTTTAGAAGGAAAATCCACTATTAATTATTTATTTTGTTGATAACGAAAATTATTATGTACCTATTGTTTAGTTACAATTGTTATAATCTCCGTGTGTACATTAAAATATTTTTTTACAATAATCACGGGACGATTTCGTGACGAATTATTATTATTTAGTTGTAATAACATAACTATATTTGTAACGCCCTGTTCTTGATAATTACTATAGAATATCAGAGTTTAATAAATTTTCCGTTTGGGGCGTCCAGATACTCGATCAAACACAAAATTTCAAGGTAATTTAAAATTTTCAAATAAAGATAAGCGAGTTCAAACATCTCTGTTTTATAAGACGTAAGTCGTACACAACGGAAGAACAATACATTTTTTTTCTTTATATCCATACAACTAAAACTGTACAGCTTTGCAAACTAAGTTTTTCCCAAAAAGGTTTCAAGAGCACTTTCTATACAATTAAATAATATACACCTCTTACAAATCAAGTAAAACTCTTTCGTAATCTTTAGAACATCGGCTACCAGCATCCACCACTTGCACACCACGCTCAATGATTCCCTAGGCTGAAAACGTTTTAACATAAAAAGGGATGAGTGTATGAAGACACTCAGTGGGGTGGGACTTGTGAGCATTTAAAACATAACATGTAACATAGACATATAATTCATCAAGCACGTAGTTGCGGGTCTGAGCCGCCTTGAAAAACTTTACGATTCTGAGCCACCGTGAAAACATTTTTACGTGGCTTTTAGCCACCTTGGGGTTAGTGTGGATCTGTGCCACTATGATAACAATCACTCTCATAACACTCCTTCACTCTTTCACTCCCATAATACTCCTCAGCACATAAATGCATTGCACCTATAAAAATTCCTTTGGAATGGGAGAGTATTTCCCGTCTTACCCCGTATCTTAAGTACAGGAGGGTGTTTCCTATCTTACCCCATTTCCTTAGGTACGGGAGGGTATTCCTCATCCTACCCCGTTTTCTTAGGTACGGGAGGGTATTCCCCATCTTACCCCGTATACGGTATCGAGACCGTTGGTGCTTCTTTTACGGGCCACCAATTCATCTTTAACGTATTTCATGGACTTCTGTCCTCTGTTATCATAATCATAACGTATACATGTACATAGTAATCACAACATGTAATCACCGAACACAACATATAATCACAGCACATAACCCAAGACGCATAAGTTTCAACCAGTTCATAACAATCAACAGCATTTCAATAATATCCAGTTTACATGCATACGTTCGTTATCATCATCATGCGTTAAATACGGAAAACATAGAGTTATTAGGGTTTAGAAGTTACCCCCACCTCTTACTCACTTAAAAACTTAAAAGTAGGAATACATAAATTACCCCCCACCTTGTTCGGTGGTAACCCTCGTGAAGCTCGACTCTTTAAATCCTTAGTTTGTTCCTTCACCTCAATCAAGTGGTCTTTTGGAAAAACTACTACGTTTCAGGGAACTAGTGTGGTTTTTCGTCTACGTTTCCTACAACGAAAGAATCAAACTTGCAAGACAAACTAATCTCGCAAATTAAAATAGAACTTGCAAGGTAAATTGCAAATCGTAAAATTCCTTGCCAACTGGAAAGAAAATAGTTGTTGCTTATCTTCCTCGTCCGAGCTCCGATTTATGATCCGTAAAGCCTGTAATGAAGCTCTCGGTGTGAATATTACCTCCGTGAAATTCAAGCCCATCCGTCTTTCGATTGTCTGGAAATTGCCCTTGCAAAAGGTTGAATTCACCAGTGCACACTGCACTGCCACTCTGTGCTCCGACGCATCTTAGGCCCCTCAAACGGACTCGCCTTAAGGTGAAACTTGGTAGGATTGCTCTCAACACATTGAAGAATACCCCATACGAACAGTTTTAGAAAACTCTTTCGTTAAGACCTTCTCCTCTGCGACTATTTCCGGTTCGGGTGCAGAATCGCTGCCCCGACTTCGTAAAATTATTCCTCGGTCGTCCGACCTTGGATGACCACCAAACTTGGTGGAGACCTTCCCCATAAACCCTAGTATATGCCATAAAAACAGTTTTCCGATTACATCCCCGAAAGTGCCTGAAACAGCATGTCGAACACTGCCTGCGCGCAGTCTTCGGCGCAGGCCCGTCATCCAAAATCTGTTGCAACTAGGTCCTTTCCGTCGCTGCTACCACCGACTCCGGCGACCCGCATCGCCGATGACTTACACTTGACAGACCACCAGAATTCCACCTATCCAGACAACCCACAACCCCACACATAACTACACTACAATTCCGCCAAAATCAGCACATAGGGCGCCCATCGGTCAGCCCCAGCGCAGACTCGACGCGTGCACCAGCGCTCCCGGCGCACTCGTAGACTTCTCCCGGCGCGCACCAGATGCTCCCAGTGCGGTGCCCACACCCGCCTACAACAGCAGAACCACACACAACAGCTGCAAAATACTGTACAGCAGCGCAAACTGACACGTCCCGGCGCCGTCCCCGACGCGCGGCGCTCCCGGCGCCATCCCGACGCACACACAGTCACCACAACGCAGCAGCATATACCCACACCTAGCAGCCCACAACACACGCACACAGCAACCCAAACACACACAACTAGCACCCTAAACACAACCAAAAACAGCACAAAACACACACAGCAGGCTGCCCAACACCCTGCAGCAGCGCATCAGCACCCTGCTCGACTCCCCAGCGCCCCCCAGCTGTACACCCCGACGCGTGCAACCCAAAACAGTAACACAAACAGCAGCCGGGGCAGCAGCCCCCACGCACACACCTGCACCCGCCGCCGCTCCTGGCGGCGGCAAAACTGCACACCCACACGCTCAGGTAGTAGGGCAGCAGCAGAACGGAGACGACACCAGCAACGGAGCAGCAGAAGGGGAAGAGAAAGAGAGACCATGAGAGATAGAGAGAGTCGGGTGAGAGAGGCGTGAGATTGAGAGATGGAGAAGAGAGAGAGGGAGCGATTGAGAAACGAGAGAGAGAGAGAGAGAGAGTTAAGATGATGCTGTTCTTTCTTTTCCCTTTTTTATTTGGTTTTCTTTTCCCATTCACATCTAACAAGTTTTAAAAGGGAGGTGTCCTATTTTGGGTGAAAGAGAGAAAAGAGGTGGCGTACCTGGTGGTGACTAGCTTGTTTTAACTTTTTTTTTTTTAATCAATTCCTTGCTTGATTATACTTATTGCTCAAATAATTAATTCTTAAGCTTACTTAATTAATCCTTTTTATCTAGTTAGTTAATAAGAAAATTACACACATATATTTATATATATATATATATATAATTACTTAGTTTCTCAACTACTTATGCATAATTAATTTGATCACCAAATTAATACTTTACATCTTAATTAATTTAAATTATGATATAAAAATATTCCAATTAATCCTTACTTAGGATTAACTAATTAATTCTTGGTTTAATTAAGATTATCACTTAGTTAAATCTTAACTTAATTAAGATTATCCCCTAATTAATTACTTCTTAGCTTAATTAAAATTATCACTACTTAAATAATTCTTAGCTTAATTAATGAATTAGCAACATATAATCTTAATTAATTAATTCTTATACATAGTTAATTAATTTGGGGTGTTATAATATTACGATGTAAGTACATTAGTTATTGAGAATTATAAGTCATATTAATACCTTAATTATATTAACGTTAGTTTATAAGTTAAACGAACATTTGTTATTGATATTTGATTTATTATTTAAATAATTTATTCTTTTACGAGTGGAAAATCTAGTTTATTTGTTTTTTATTTTATTTGTTATTTATTATGTGTTTCATAATACTCACAAATTTTTTTTTTTTTTTGCAGTATCCACCAAAAATGACTATTGAAGTTATTGTATGGTATGGAGGCTACTGGGAAGGTTTAGAATACACCAACAGTTTTCAAGAGGTCATTCACCTTCGTGAAAGAACCCTATATGATTTAATGTCTTCCATTCATGAAGTTGTGGGTGCCGACATGATGCAGTGGGGATATGTGATTCACTCACTAATTGAAACTGAAGGAAGGGTGAAGAAGAAAAAAATAAAGACTACAACAGTTTTACAACAAATATGGTCAATGATCGATGACGTTCTTGTTGTTTTTGTTACTCTGACGAGGTTGAACGTTGGAGTATCCGATGTTGTCGTGCCTGAGTAGCTTGAAAATACACCCCCTGGAGTTGGATCGTCTTATCTTGAACATCCGGAACATCATGTCACTATGGATAAACAAAGTCAACGATATGGGAAAGTAGTGTACCATTTTTATCTAGCTATACGGATCCGAACTCATATGTGTACATCGACCAAAATCACTATTTTGGTTCTGTTGGGATATTTCAGTAGTTATCTTGATAAGACAGAACAATATGTGTAATAAGATAATGAAGTTTGCTAAAAGAAAGTTTCCACTGATTACATGATCATAAGCTTATTTCTCTATGAATAAGATCATGTAATGGTTTTCCAAATGATAAGGAAAACTAACCTTAGAAGAATTAAGAAGACATTCTCTAAAGGTCAGCAAGCTGAGAGAAAGTATCTGCCCAGGAAGCAAATACGGTGCTGCAAAGAGTAGATAGCAAGCTGTAAGGAACAACATGCGGAAAAAAGAAGAAGAAAGCTTCGAACAGAAAACTGTCAACAAAGGAAACAGCTGTCAGCAGATTAAAAAAGCCAGCAAGTTGGAAAGAAGCAGCAAGCTAAGGAAACCGAAAGCTGTCAGCAGATTAAAGAAGCCAGCAAGCTGGAGAGAAATAGCAAGCTGAGGACAGCAAGAAGCAGCATTAGGAAGATCATGCAGTAAGAAGAAGAGAAAAACTAGCTGACTTCAAGCAACCGTTGCATGAACATCAGTCTTGGACCCATACCGACTTGACAAGTCTACATGAATGACAGAGAGGTCCAGGAGCAAATTATAGGCGCATTAAATGCACATGTCAAGATCAACTCAGAAACATTTAATGCGGCTACAGAAGAAGATCTTAAGAAATTGGAGTTCACATTCAAAATGGGGAAGTGTCTTCCTTCAATGGATACTTTCCTCCAGCGGATATATTCTCAAGATCTATAAATAGAAGGTGTGGCTGATTGAAGAAAATTGCTGAACAGAGTCGAGAGGAAAATCAAACATATTCCAAAGCTTCTCAAACTTATCCATGTTCAGCCACTCAACCTTCTAGGGGCAGTATACACCAATTTTAGGACTACAAAGATCAAGACTGCTCCGCACCAGTTGAAAAACCTTTTATTTTCTTTTAACCATTGTGTTGTGTGCGCTAGGTTGTTTTATGGTGTAATTTAGTTGAGAGGATAGTATCCTTGCTCTTCCCTTTGTGGGTTGTGGCCTTCGACTAGAGTTCGGGATTCTAATAGGCGTAGTTTGTTAGAAAGATGTTTGTAAAGTGAGGCTTGTAATTCGAACTGACCTAACAAAGTTCCTCCTTGAGAAAGAGTAGAGTGGACGTAGAAGTCTTACACCACCTTCGAACCACTATAAGCAAAATGTGTTTATATGCTTTGATTTACTTACTGCTCTGCATTTTACATCGTCATATATCTTACAGTATACATCATAAGCATCGTGCATTAACATATTGACAAAGAGCATACTTGTAAAAGAAAACTGGTTTCTAAAAGAACTCTATCAAGTTTATTCCGCTGTGTTACATTCTGATACCGGGTCAGTAACCTGATTAAGCCTTGAGCCAGGTTGCTGATTTGAGATAGGTTACTGCCTTTTGGTCAGAAACTTGTTATACAGAAATTTTTTTCAAAAGAGTTTGCAAAATCAATAGAGGTTCATTCACCCCCCTCTGAACCTCTGATCACTTGACACTCACGGGACTAACGGTTATGTTCCTCTTGGACTCCAATCCGACGAGGGATTTCAAGCAAGATAGGGAATACCCAATGAAAATGACAGTACTCGTTTTGGGAGTTCTTCGGGAATGCAGTGGGATCCTTCACCACCAGAGCATGATCGAAATGACTTCGGTGGCAGACTCGACTTAAACACTGCTCCTACAGGTGTTGGACGAGAAGAGGTGTAATCACGTGGAGAATTTGCTGAAACGACACGTGAAAGAAGACCAGATCATGAAGATGATGGTCAAAGTGGTAATCATGCACTCTTGATTATTTCATTTCATTTTGATAATAGTGAATTCGAGGTTGCATTATTTGTGATTATATCTATCTGTATGTAGATTCTGATAATGCAGACGATGACTTCAAATTAAATACTGATCAGGAGAATGCTTTGGATGCTGAACAACGAGAGGAGTATGAGCAATTCTGTACATACATATTAAGACTGGAATGGTCTATCCCCGATATGTGGGAAATCGAGCTACCTAATGCAGGACAATTAAAGGAGGGTGAGCAAGTTACACACATTCTACAAAAAGATCCACCTTTTGCAGTAAGGAGGAATTGAAGAATGTTGTTGGGTTTCACCATCTGGAAAATCAAGTAGAGTATCGTGTGGACCATTCTGACAAACATAGATGGTTTGTAAGATGTAGGCAACAAGACTGTCCTTTCACACTCCATGCAACCGAGATATATAGGATTTGGAAAATCTCAAAGACTGTTTTGCAGCACAGTTGTTCTTCGTATCTGAACCGTAGTTCTCCACATTGACTTTCTTCTACTTTGATCGGTGAGTATTATGCGGACACACTTTGAAATGAGAAATCGACTATCGGACCCAAGGGGATCATTGATGAAATGAACAGACGACATGGTTTGACCCTCAGTTATAGGTCTGTACTAAAGGCAAAATGTCATGCAATGTTCCTCGATTACGGTGATCCGAAAAAATCATTTTGGAATATTCCATCTTACTTGCAAGTGTTGAAGGACACCAATCCTGGTACTTATACAGCCTTGGAAACCGATTCAAATGGAAAATTCAAGTACGTGTTTTTTGCATTGGCCACCTCAATTGGATTTGTTGCTGTTACTCAGGATGGAAATGATCAGATATTTCCTCTCGCAATTGGCATAGGAAATGTCGAGAATGATGAATCTTGGACATGGTTTTTGAAAAATGTCTGTGCAGCTTTTGGATGCCCAGATCAGCTGCTTATTGTGTCTGATCAACCCCTTAACATTGAAAATGACATCAAGGAGGCATACCCAGAAGCAACCCAAGGGTGGTGTTGTTTTCATCTTCAACAAAATTTAGCGAGGTATGGAGCACATTTGGTTGGAATTTTCAAGAGAGCTGCTTATGTTATGATCGTGACGAGTTCGAGAGATAAGTTATAAATCAATTCAGTTTTAATAATTTTCTCGACTCCGTTGTACACATACACTAGTTGTGTTTGCTAATTTGACCAAATCTTTCTTCTTGTTTTTTTCAGGCACATGAACAATCTGAATGCATTACAGGTTCAAGGTGCACTCAATTTATTAAACAAAGCAAAGAAGAGCAGATGGTCACGTGTACATTGCCCAGTGCGAAGATTTAACTTCATGACATCGAATGTTACTGAGACGTGGAATGCTCGACTCCTTTGGGTGCGGAGGCTTCCCGTTTGTTCGTTTCTGGAGGGGGCTTGAAAGATAATTGAGAAGTGGTTTTACGAAAGAAGAACGGCTGTTGATGAGAGAGAAGAAATTCTTTCAAAAGTGGTACATGATCGAGTTATCGAATACATAAAGCTTGGCCGACATATAAATATGGATAAGCTTGGACGCCACAAATTTAAGATCGCGGACCGTTCGAGGATTTTCATCGTTGACCTCGATTCAAATGAGTGCACCTATTCCATTTTCCAGATGGACTTGATACCATGCTCGCATGCATGTGCTACAATAAGGTTTGTACTTCATCATAAAATATTTTTTGTCTTCTCTTAATTGTTTGAATTTGACATTATCTTGATCCAATAAACACTCCTGCGTACCTTTGCATACAGTTTCATGAACCAATCAGTGACTGAATACTTTGTTGCGTACTACACGATGATCTCTTTGAGGGGAATGTGGGCTGGTGATGTTATCCATGTGCCCAAAGCACAAGATTGGAACGTGTCAGATGATGTTCGTAAAGTACTATGTCGAGCCCCTAATAAACCAAAACAAGCTGGTCAAACCCAAAGGTAAACGAATTCCATCAACATGTGAGTTTTTAGGACAAAGAAGGGGGACAAGGCTATGTGGTTGTTGCAGCGGTTCCGGTTACAACATATCCAGATGTCCTTATAACATCGTGCCCATATTCGAAATTCACGACCAAGAGGGACTCGGTGAGGAAAATCCAACACCAGGGCAACCACAAGTAAGGATGAGAAGGCATAAAAAATGTAGTTTGTGTCGTTTGGAAGAACATACGCAAAGAAAATGTCCTCTCTATCAAAGCAATCCTGCACCTGATGCATAGTATTTTAGTTGTATACCAACATATTTATAGTATGTATCATGTATATTTCTCCATGTCTTGTTTTAGTGAGCTTCAAGTGATTATTAAACTATGTATCAATTCGTGCTGTTAGATACACATTATTATATCCAAAATTTATCACCGTTAAACCACATATTTTTCCAATAAATTGGCCGGTGAAAATATTTGTAAATTATATTTAACGGTTTGTCAATAACATCAACGGATAAGAGTATCCTGTATACAAAAACCATGGATCAAATAAGTAAAAAAAAGCATGATACGAAAAGTAACACCAAGTAGCCGAAATACTTGGGTAAACTGTGTCCTCATCAATAACATCAACATATATGGAAAAAAACATGGATTTTTGTTCAATTGGTCAGTTCCATTATAACAAAAGCATAATGTCCTCGATGTAACACTAACTATAAAAAAAACCGAGAGAAATAGTATCCTAATTAGTGCTCTATCTGTAAATGTCAAAACCCATCCATTGCCTAATTCTATCTATACCTTCGATTAAATAGGGTCTAGGCCAAGTACGAGTCAAACAACTCTCGATGGCCATCAAGGTAAATATAGCACAAGAATTATTGTCCTTCTGTACATAACACTTCGCAAGTTCTCCTACGACCAACTGATACTCATCTAGGATATGAAAAGCGTCAAGACCCTCCTCTCGTCTTTTATCATTCAAGGACGCGTATTCAAATAGGGATGGGAGGACACGTCTGATCGGTACTGTCTGTTCCAAGCGAATTATTTCCTTTGTTTTGTTGTAAGTGTGCAACATGCTATCAAAAATAGCAACGCGTCCGCTCCGGAGCTGAATCTCACTGGCCACCCAATGTTCGTTGATGTTTATCACCGTCAGTATCTGCTTGAGACATGATACATAAAGTTATCTATCTCAATTAATTATAGTGTATGTATGATCAAAATCCTACTACTTTAATGTGCTCAATGGAAATTTTACTTACACTTTCGACATCCTCCCACCATGGTCCAATTTGTCCCCATCTAGGTTGTGTACCTCTGACGTAGGGCATCAACACCTCCAGAGATGCAATTGGAAAATTCTCCCTTCTTACACAGATGTCGTTTTTAATGTGTTCTGCCTCGCCGGCGTGCCACTCGTCGAAAATTGCCTTGCACTTTTCCTGCAGAAAACAATATAATTAATTAATTCACTATTTTACCAGATAATAGTGAATTATTAAACATTAGGTGAAGGATCATTACAAAAAAATGTGTGTCCACTATCAGGATCTTGCCAGCTAGTTGTCGATCGCGTCTAACACTGACGAACTTTGCTGACGTCTAAAGAATGCCGAGGTATGCATCAATCGGCTATAGCACAACACCAATAATAACAAATAAGAACAAAAATATGTACAAGTGCCGAATAAGATTTTGCAATTCAAATACATACCTGATAGTTGACGTCCACCTCCGGAGCCACAAATGTACTGAAAAATTCAGGACCAACTGAGTAGCCGGTCCCCACATTAAGCCTGAAATGATTGAGTAAATTAGTATATCATTACTTAGACATAATTTTTTATTATCATTTGTGGAGAAATGAGACTAACTGTTCGGCATTAAGTCCGGAGGCCATGTATTTCTCGAACTCCTCATTCTTTGCCTCTACTCTTGCACGTCTTTCATCCCTTATGAACGGGCTCTGGACATATTTGCTCGGTGCTCTCAATCGCACATGTCGGATGCCAGCACTCGTCTGAGGGATATGGGATGAAGAGCTAGAATATCCTGACCCCCCCTCCATAATCGGACGGTTTGTGTGCCACAAGGGCACCACTAGCTGTAGAAGTCCCCAAATCAAAAGGTGTAGCCGATAAGTATCCATGAGGGTCAGCTGTGGTAGAGGGGGCAACGGGAGTAAACTCAGGGGCTACACCCTGCTGTGATGTCAAATCCTGCTCAAAACCCTGCTCCGGTGGCGGATTGAAGGACTCATGAAATTTGGGTCTATGGGTCGGATAATCTTGCTCACCCGGTAGGTAGAACTGCTCATGGTACGAGGGTACCTGGTTGTAGTAGTCTGCAATCCCAGACTGGATCATGTTTGGAATCTCCAACTCCAAACGTTCTATGTCCTCGCGTCCTCTATCCTCCAAGTCTCTGAGCCTGTCATCGACGTATGAAGGGGCACGCACGGCATCTGACGGGGGGTGGGCCCCACGCATGCACACACCACAGATGACGGGGGGCGCGATACGCGCGCGCCTGGCCTAAACGTGAATAATGATAATCACGTTTAACACTATAAAATTCGAAATTTATAGTGTTAAACGTCAATGATGCCAGTTTAACCCTTTCAAACATGAATTTAAGCACATATTCAAACAAATTAACCCTATCAAATGCAAAATTAAACCCGGTTAACCATTCCAAACATGAATTCAAGCATATATTAAAACAAATTAAACCTAATCCCTAAATAATCTAGGGTTCAACGAGATTTGAAATCGATGTTTAGCCCTCCATTTGTTCAACTAATACTCAACAAATTCGAAGTATTAAGACAATTTTCCAATAAATTCAACCAAATTTCAACAAATTCTCAAGAAATTTCAACAAATTCGAAGCCTACATTTCAACAAATTTCTGAAAAAACGAGGGATTAAATCACTAACCTCTCATTCTTGGTTTGACATCTTCGTGTTAAACGTGGATTTTCAGCAAAAAAATCGAAGAATTTACTATGGATTATGAAGTGAATTTTTCAGTTTTTTACTTTGGGAAATTTGGGGAAAAATTCTGCAAAAAATTTGAAGGGAAGGGTTTGGGTTTGAGGGTGTTGTGGAGGTGAGAGAATATACTTTTTTTACCAAGATTCCCTTTGACCAAATAGTGATAATTAGGTTGTTATTAGGTAATAAATGTTCTCATCAAAGACAATCAAAATTTGTGGTATTTTTTACCATACAATTATATTTCATGGTATAAAGTATCCCACTTTTATTTTTTAAGGTATAAAAATGCCAATTTTATTTTTGGTGGTATTTTTTGTCATACTTTATATTTTTTGTGGTAAATTGGGTTGGGGTCCCTAATAAAAATGTTGACATTTCAACTTTAAAATTAATTATGTCATTTTAAATAATTGTATTTGATAAAATTAGAAATTTTGAATACAAACAATTTTGAAACTCAAAATTTTAAATTTGATTTAATTCTATATGCAATGTAAATAATAAATTATGAATTTTAAAATAGATATTAATTTGATATTACATGCATTAACAAAGAAATTTAAATGAATTATGAATATTATTAATGCATAAATATAACAAAGATTACTAATAATTAAATGAATAAAATATTCAATAAGTATTTGTACCATTTTGTTTCAGTATTTTTCAAGCATCTATTTTTTCATAGATTTAGTTTTTGGGATATATATATATATGGTCTTACTATTCATTGCATGGTCATAAAATTTTATAGATTTAAGTTATTTAACATTATTATTATATTTTTGATATAGATTTCAGCTTTAAATTTTACATTTAGATTTTTAAAACAATTATCATGATTTAAAAAAAATTATGATTTTTCAAGCAATTTGTAGATTAATTATATCTTTATTTTTATTTCTACTATGTTTTTTAAATTACCCATCATTGTTAGTATTTAATTTTATTTGTTGATTTTTATAATATTTTTCGACTAATAATAATTTATTATTATTAAAAAACTATCTATTATTATTATTGTTAAACATCCTTTATAGATTTTATAAGTTGATTTATATACTTATTTCACAATTAATATTTTATATATATATATATATATGTATATGAATTTTAAAATTACTATTTTTTTATTTTTACATTGTTAGATTTAACCTTATGATTTATGATCTTATTATTATAATTTTTTTTCCATTTTTCGTTATTTGAAATTTTATTAGATTTTCTAATTTTATTTCAATTTTGTCTATTTTTTTATTTATGTACTTTTTGAAATTAATTTCAGAATTTAAAGCTATTTTCCAGATTTTTTTTTCTTAGGATTTTAAAATAATTGCAAAGTTCTTAATTAGTGTCATGTATAATTATTTAAAAAAAAACCTTTTATGATTCTATAATTTTAATATATGAACTTTTGAAATAAATTATATAATGACTGTTGTTGAAAATAATCATTTAAAAATATTTTTGTCTTTTTCTACTTAAAAGGACTTAATAAAGAGGACTAAATTTTTTAAATACCCATTGTATCAAGGATTTAAAGTTTGCCCAATTAACCCCATAATATATACATAAATGAGATTCTAAACTCTAGATATATTAGAAGCTTATTATGTAAGATATATGTGAAACCTATTGTGTAAAATATATACAAAATAATATTTTATTGTATGGTAGTTTTGGCGGGAAAGTGACAAATTTGTAATATTTGCCAATTTTCTTCATTTTATACATAGTATAAATATAGTAAAATATAAAAATCGATATTATTCTGCGAACTGTCAATATATATTACTCAACATTGCAAAACAAATATAGCTGATATAAATATCGATATTATTTTATTATGTAGTAAATCATTATATATATATATATATATATCCGATATAGTAATTGTGTAATATATATTGGCGATATCAATATTCATATTTTGTTACTTTGACAACCAACTGATGTGGTGGCAGAGAATGGTAATGTGTCTGGCAGAATGCTAATCGTGTTAAGTTTAGAAATCTTAATTTAATAGTTTCAAATCTTTCCGATATTGGATTGAGATGTTTTATTTTTCATACTACATTGATAGTTTACCTATCTTTCAGCATATGTATGTATACATAAAATCCCCCGCTTTAGATTATCTAGGGGAATTATTACATAACATAACTAAGGGAATTCTATAACTAAAGAATTCCTACAAATTGCTAAAGAATTTGACATGTCATGAGTTTCATCCCTTTCATGAAAATTTGTTATGTAAATAATTCCAACAAATTTAAATTTCATTTAATTTTAGAAGAAACTTCCTCTATGCAAATTTGATACGTAAAGAATTCCGAAAAATATCTAAAAATTTTGACATGTCAGTTTGATCCCTCATGCAAATTTGATATGTATAGAATTCCTACATATTTAAATTTCATTTAATTTTAGAAGAAACTCCCTCTATGCAAATTTGATATGTAAGTTTCATCCTTCCGTGCAAATTTGATATATAGAGAATTCCTACAAATTTGATATGTGAAGGAATCCTATAAATTATTATATTTCATTTAATTTTAGAACCATTTAAATGAAAATGTTGAGAGAAAACGTACTTTATTTGAAATGTTCAATTAACGTATGTTTATTTTTAACCTTCTAACTATAGGAGCCAAACAAATTGTAATGCATTTGGGTGCACAATCTGTAAAAACAATATGATAATTCTTGTGCATTAGGAAATTCAGGTTTGAAAGACTAAGTTATGGCGAAATATGTACCACATATAACCTACATTTTGGCAAACAAATTGGAAAATAAATTATAAAAACTTTCCATATTGAAGACATGCGATTCCAATTCGAGCCCCATCAATGCTATGGGTTTATGGACTTGGATTTTTTTATATCATAATCATAAATTATTAACCTAAATATATAGCTAGTATACAGTACTTGGGAAAAAAAAAAAACCCCTCCTCAATTAGACATAGCACAGTCCAAAATCCACTAATGTATAAGGAAAAACCATAACTTAGTTAATAATCACCAATAAATGGTGTTATTGTCTCTTTTGCCCCTTAACCGGGTCTGTCATTTTTTAAAACTGCATGTTAAGCTGGCGATTTAGGAGTCTTATCCAAAATTTTCATGAATTAAAGACAATTTAGATGGGGAAAAATTCATTATTAGTCCTTTCTTCGGACAAGTGTTTGAAAATGGTCCTGCTTATTTAAAATTTTTAATTTTAGTCCTATAAAATCGTCTAATTTTAGTAATTTTTTTGGCCGAAATTTGCATTAATTTTCAGTGACTTTTTAACAATTGAGTTACACATGTCCCCAATTTTTTTATTATCGATCAAAGAAAATGATAAAATACCCACCATGGGCATTTTTTGGTGATTGAGTTGCCCACCAACGATGTGTATTGATCTCATCCCCTCATTATATCGAAAGTGAAATTAATAGGCATCCTGAATTTTCGACAGATCAACCATGAGCACATCTTAACGTGCCCACGGTGGATAGAGTAACATGACCATTTCGACTATATACATGACAACTATCTTATGATGTGATAATTTATTTTACAATTTTTTTTGGAACTAAAAGGGCATATAATATTGATACAATTTGCCACATCATTAACAAATGAAAAAAAGTCAAAAAGAAAAAATTAGAAGAAAACAATAATTTGATTAAACAAAAAAAAATCCCCAAATCATTAATCTATTACTCAAATCGATACTTGACAGTTCACACACAAGAACCCTAACTATAGAAATCCCCAGTCCATTCCCAAATCACGCACATTCGACTAATTCTTGTTGTTAAGCAATTGGCGGAGAATGTGGCTTTTTAGTTGCAACAACAATGATGTGGCTTTTTAGTTGCAAAAGAAATGTAAAATGTATTGCTACATAAACACAAAATTGCCAAATAACTATAGTAGATAGGAAATTGGAAAATTGAGGGCATGTATCTCACTCGCAGAAAATGCAAATATCAATGAAAAATAAACTTAAACTAATTTAACAAAATTTTCAATTATAGGATTAAAATTGAAATTTTGAAACAACAAGTGATCAAAATTGAGCACGAGTCCTAGGGAGGACAAAAAAATGAATTTCCATTTGGGGACCAAACCTAATATGTTTTCCTTTGTCTTCAAATATTATTTTTTACACCAAAGTAATTATAATTTTTTTTTTGACTATTAACTTTTTATTGTGGTAAAAAACTATTTTTGTATGGTTGTAGCTAAATTATTCACTTAAATATCTTTAAAATATATAGACACAACAATTTTGAAAAGATCAAAAAATTATTACAACTTATATAGAACTAAATTAAAAATAAGTAAACGTAAAATTGCAAATTTAACACAGTGACTTTTGGCCATTCACCATTCAAGAACATTATCTTTTCGGGTTTTGAAATTGAGACACTATCTTTAAAAAATAGACAAATTTAGGACAAATCATCTCGAATCGACGAATTTCAGGCTAATTAGCATGAGAAAGTCACATGCCTCACTTAATTCGGATTTCTCGCTGAAATGACGTGCTGTGAATAAGTTAATTTGATTTCTAAATTACACGATCACTAAATAAAATGCCACATCATTTAATTAAAATAATTATAATAAATCTTTAAAAAAATCATTAATTTATTTTAAAAATCTGAAAAATTGTATTATGAATTTTTTTTTTCTTTTTTGCTTTTTGAAGAAAAAAAGTGAAATACTTGAACTTACTGGAAGTGAAGAAGTTGCAAAGAGCAATTGACAAATTGATTGTTTTCTTCGTTAATTTGAAGCAAAATTATGGCGTAAATGCATTATCACTCTTTTCGCAGTTTTCGATTGTTATGGTTTCTTCAATTACTTCTCCAAATTCAGCTCCTATTCGTTCCTTTTACGAAAAACCCATCTCAAAAAACCTAATTTTATCCCCATTTTCCATATATTTTCTGTTGCGCAAAACCCGATTGTGCTCCATAAAGACCAGGTCCGATGGCGGTGGCTTGGTTCGGAGTAGCCAGGAAATGACGGCTCATGAGCGGATTTGTTGAGGAAGTAGATGGTGTCGTCGCCCGTCGTTGTTGACAATTATAAAAATAATTTTTATTTATAAAAAAATAGTTACAATTATAAGATAATTTTGAAATTTTTTAAAAATATATTAATTAATTTTTTTAAATTTATGATAAATATTATAATTATTATTAATATTATTATTTAATAATAATATTTTAAAACTATTATTGTAAGATTTTAGAAATAATTTTTTTGAGTATGAAAAAAATAATAACATTCCTAACACAATTTTTCAGATTTTTAAAATTAATTAATGATTTTTTAAAGATTTAATATAATTATTTTAACAATAATAATTATACAATTATTTTAGTTAAATGATGTGGCATTTTATTTAGTGATATGTAATTTAGAAATCAAATTAATTTATCCACAACGCGCCATATCAGCAAGAAGCCCGAATTAAGTGAGCCACATGACTTTCTCATGCCAATTAGCTCGAAATTCGTCGATTTAGGCTGATTTGTCCTTTATTCGCCTAATTTTGAAAGATAGTGCCTCAATTTCAAAGTGCAAAAAGATAATGTTTCTAAATGATGAATGACCAAAAATTATTATCCTAAATTTGCAATTTTCTCAATAAGTAAACTTACAAAACAAAATGCAAAAGTACTGAAAGTCATAGAACTTAAATAATAACTTTCTCTATAATTTTTTTATAACTAATAATTTAGGACATTAATTTTTTAGGCCGACAATTTAGGATAATAATTTACTAAATTTCTAGAATTTAGGCCAATTTCAATTCTAAAACAACAATTTGGTCCAAATTGCGCGTGCGGTTGTGCTTGTCCAATTTCGAGATTTTGGCCTAATTCTCTCATGACGTGGAGTTAATTCCTAAGTTTTGACTTAAATTTGGATTATTTTAACACGTGTCAATACATTTTCAATTAAAGTACACTAATAGCCTAAATTTATTAAAAAATTAAAATACATTGACAATTTTGAATAGTTATAAGACTATTAATTATGATGAGATGACCAAACTTTACGGTGAAGTAAGACCTACTTTGGGAGACTGGTATGTAGAAAATTATTCATTGATTTGTTTAGAATGTGTATTAAATACATTTTTATATATTTGTGTTGGTGTTGATGTTGATGTTGTTAACATCGACTCCGATATTAATTATTTTTCCTTTTTCTTTATTTAAATCAAGAGATGTATTTAAGATTCACGATTGTATGATGTTATGAATCTGTTAGAATTTATATCACGTGCTTTACTTTGCAGATTTGATGATCAAGATATTTGAAGAAGTCAAATAAACTAAATTCCTATTTTTAAGGGATTTGTTTATTTAGAATGAATCTTGGATATCTTGTATCTTAAATTGCAGGATCCTTAAAGAAGATTTGAATTATTCAAAGTAACAAATTCCTATATTTATGGGATTTGTTTTGAGCAACGTGATTTTGAGTTTGAGAAGAAATGTGATTCTTAGTTCACAAGATACACGATCCTATGAAAAGAACAAGAGGAGAAGACCATGTCAAACAAGAAGGGAAGACCATGTCAAAACCATGTGAAGAATGTGATGAGAGTGAAGGATAAAGAAAGAACTTGATGAGCAAGAAAAGACCAAGTCCATGGAAGAACTTGGAGAGCAAGAATTGCAACAAGATCGTGCTTATCATGGATTGAAGAAGTGTCATTTTAAGAGCTCTATAAATAGATGATAATCTGCAGAGATTGTTGAGACACTTCCACCTTTGAATTCAAGAGAGCACAAGCAAGTTTTCCATATTATTTTCCTCTCTTGTCTCTATTTTAGTCGATCACTTTTTACCAACATTCCTACTTATTTTCCGTAGATCTATTCTCCAATAGGTCTCTTGCAAAGTAGGACTTGTTAATTGATCGATAGGTTTTTGTGTAAACGTCCATAGAAGTCATTAATTAGGTTGGACGTATAGAGTGTCAATTTAGAGGATTTCACAAAGTCCTCGTATTGTTGTGTACTACAAAGATATATTGAATAAGACACTTTTTACCCTGTTGGCATTCCACGAGTATCATTATATACTCGTGGATAAATTTCTTGTCTTGACTATTTTATATCTTTGTTCATTCTGCTGCATGTTAACTCGGGTGTTGACAACATTATACACAACATTTGGTTTCTGTTGTTTTTTTTTTTATCTCGCATAGGTTTCTGCTGGAGTTGCCAAAGGAGATGGAGATGATGTTGGTGGAAATGAAGAATGATGAATATTTTTTTTTAATTTTCAAACACTGGTTATTTGTTTTTATAATTTTGAATTTCAATTTTTGTTATATTCTAACTCTAATTGAATTCATAATGTTTTGCGTGTTTGAATTGTGTGTGATTGCAGGATTTAGGGGGAGTTGAAATTGAGTTGATCCTTGATTAAATGTTTTGAGCAGAAAAAGTCAAAAAGGGGGAGATTGTTGGTGTTGATGTTGTTAACATCGACTCCGACATTAATTATTTTTCCTTTTTCTTTATTTAAATCAAGTGATTTATTATGGATATTCCAAAAGTTCACGTGGCATGAAGTTAGAGATCGGTTAGGATTTATTCACGTGGTTTATTTGTGCAGATTGGTGATCAAGGTATTTGAAATATTCAAATAAACAAAATTCCTATTTTTAAGGGATTTGTTTACTTGAAACATATCTTGGATATCTTATATCTCTTGTGCAGGATTTAATTGACTTATTCAAATTCCTATGGTTGTGAGATTCTGTTTATTAAATCCTAAGTCCACATGTGAAGATTTTTGAGAACATAAGTCTATTTACCAAGTTCATAATCCTACGTTCAAGAAGGAATAGTAGACTCAGTCAACTCGAAGATGAAGATCGTCTTCCAAGCATGAAGATTGAAGAAAAGACTGAGTCAAAGATAAAGAAGAAGAAGGCATGAGATACACGTGAGAAAGTGTGGCTGCTATACACTTTCATGGTGAAACTTGGAGAAAGAGCGTGCCTAGAAAGTTTTGAAGAACGAGTCCACTAATGATCTTGGAGCGCAAGGAAAGGAAGTGGAAGTTAAAGCATGAAGTGTGGCTAGATCATGTACTCAAGAAACTCTATAAATAGGAGATGGATTTCTAGAGATCGGACACACTTCCACATTTTGCATACAAGAGTTAAAAAGCAAGTCTGTTATATCTTTCACTCTTGTATTGTTTTATTCGACCATTTTTTAATTTCTCAACGTTCTTGCTTATTTTAATAGATCTATTCTTGAATAGGTCTCTAGCAAAGTAGGTTTGTTGCTTGGTCGATAGGGCTGATAGTTTACACGTCCATTTGTTCTTTGTTTGGACGTATATACGTAGAGTGTCATTTTAGAGGATTTCACAAATTCCTCGTATTGTTGTGTACTACAAAGATATACTGAATAAGACACTTTTTGCCCTGTTGGCATTCCACGAGTATCATTATATACTCGTGGATAAATTTCTTGTCTTGACTATTTTATATCTTTGTTCATTCCGATGCGTGTTAACTCTGGTGTTGACAACATTATACACAACATTTGGTTTCTATTATTTTTTTTATCTTGCATAGGAGCATTCGGACACTTTCAATTTGCACTTGCTATTTTTCTACGTATCTTTATTTTATGTTCGAAAACCCCTATCTTTGGGTTTTCTTGATTTATCTAGTGATTTTGGGGATATTTCGGAGATGAATAATGAATCTGACCAACGAACAAAGTGAGGATCTACTTATGGGTGAATGTTTGAAGTTAAGAAGAGACATTGGATAAACCGACTACTGACATATGATGATCCAATGTGTATGCTAAGGCCTAGTGACAGCCCAACATATTGCTTAGCGACGGCCCACCAAATTGAGAAGCCCTTGATCCATGAACTTAATAATCAGAAGTGTATATATATATATATATATATATATATATATATAGGGGTAACAACACACTTTACCACAATTACTATATTATAGATAAAGAAATACCACTAAATATAATAATATGTCAAATATACCCTCAAATATAACATCATGCATAAAAATATCATCAAAGATAACAATATAACACAAAATACCACAAAATCATTAAATGCTCAATTTTGACTTTTAACTAATTTCCAAAACACATTAAATTCTCATTTTGTTATTTAATGCAAATCCAAACCATTAATATAGTCCTACTCCATTTATTTAATTAGATCCGGATAAAATACAATCTGATCAATATCAGGTCCAACATGCTTCCGTAAAATTAATTAATCCCTTAAAATTCATACCTTTCTTTGACCATAACAGCACCGGGTGAGATGGTTTGCAAAGCCACCAGTTGGAAAATCACTGCCCCTAGACCATTTTACGAACAGCTCCCCATTGTTCAACTTCAACCCTCAGGGAAGATGATCTGCAAGTTATCCACCTCCTTCAGCAACTGCACAACACAACATTGGTTTGTTTCCTCCACCAGATGTATAAAGTACATCTTCTAAGGGATGAACTAACAATACTAAGAACACATATTGAAGCAAAAACCTTTCTTTTATTATGAACTTAAACGAAATATTTAATACATATGTAATCTCCTTTTGGGAAGAGAATACTTGTTTAGCCTCTCATAGATGAGGGCTTGCACTCGAAACACATAAACTTGAAAACTCAAACTATTACAAGAATTTTATTTATAAGAAAACTAAGGAGGATGTTCAATATCCTTAGCTTCCTTCAACTCTCGCTATATATAGACATAAATCCAGACTTGAAGTGCGGATTCAGTGGAAGGGGCGGGTGGGTCATTTGGTGAAGGAGGGACAATTCCAATATTAGGTGTATGAGTGGCCGTGGTGGTGGGAAGATGAACAAGGGAGAATGGCGGAAGCCATTCGTCGACTGTGGAGTCATTGGGCCTAGGTTGCTCCAGAACAGCGGTGTTGAAGGGAAATTCATTTTCCACAAAGCGAACGTGGCGAGAGACAAATAGACGAGAGCATGAGATATCTAGACAGAGATATGCACTTTGAGAAGTTGAGTTTCCCAAAAACACACAGAGATGAGAGCGCATATCAAGCTTATGAAAAGTGTATGGTCGGAGCCATGGAAAACATAAGCAACCAAAGACTCGGAGTTTTTCATAATTAGGGAAGACTTGGAATAGTCTAAGATAAGGTGAGTCCATGGAAAGAGAGCGAGTAGGCATGCGGATTATGAGATATACCGCAGTGGTAAAGGCATAGTTCCAATATGACAGAGGCATGGATGCATGAGTCATATGAGAGAGGCCAGTTTCTACTATATGACGGTGTCTCCTTTCAGAGTATCCATTGTGCTCGGGTGTATGTGGGGGAGTTGTGTAATGAGAAATACCAGAGGACGAGAGAAAAGAGGCTAAGCCAATATAATCTCCTTCATTGTCGGTATAAAGGATCTTAATGCTGGTTTCAAAGAAACGTTCCACAAGGGTTTTAAATTTAGTGAAAACATCTAGCACATGAGACTTGCGTTGCAATGGATAATACCAAATGTACTTCGTGTAATGATCAACAAAAATCACATAGTATTTAAAACCATCAATTGACAACACCGGAGATGTCCAAACATCAGAGTATATTATTTTAAGGGGTCTCGTCGAGACCAATGATGATTCAAAGAAAGGCAATTTATGACTTTTGCTCATGAGACACGAATGACAAGTGTTATTCAATGAACTAGATATAACGGGAAGTTTAAACTGACTCACTACATGACTCGAAACAGGATTGGCCGGGTGACCAAGCCGATGATGCCAGAATGACAGAGGTGCACGAATGCTGGTGAAGTGAATAACTGGTTTGCTGGGCTGGGGTTTGATCGGCCACTCATACACACCATGTTTAACTGGTCCCGTCAGAAGTGTGGTTCCTGTTCGCAGATCCTTTACAAGAAAACCAAAAGGATTAAATTCAATAGCAACAGTATTTATGGCACAAAATTGGGATACAGAAATAAGATTCTGCTTAAACTAGGAACACACAATAAATTATTAAGTGTAAATTGTTTGCTAAATGAGGGTAAAAAGGCGGAACCAGTGTGGGTGATGTTGTGTTGAGAGCCGTCCCCGAGCAGCACTTCGTCCGAGGCTGCATATGGAGTGTGCAATGAGAGGTTATGCAGATCTGAAGTAATGTGATGGCTGGCACCGGAGTCTAACAGCCACGCTTGATCCTGTATTTTCATCGTAGGGGGTGCAGCAAAGTGCACCTGTGGCTGCCATGAATTTCCTGCATGTGGACGCGGCTGGAACGGGCGCACTGGAGCAGAAGCCGCCGCAAACAGGTACCCGTATTGTGGACACTGCAGTACCTTATGCCCCTGGATGCCGCAAGCCTGGCAGTAGCCTTGGTAAGGCCGGGGCTGACGCTGCTGTTGGAACGATCATTGCTGGGTGCGTGGTGTCGCCTAAGGCGCAGTCGACTGCGGAGAAGACAACGTTCCTGGAGCAAAAAAACCCGGACTGGTGGTGCTGTTCTTCCAGTTGCGGTTGCGACCTGGACCAGTCGCAGCATTTGTCGTCACCGGAGTGGAGACAGCCGGCAGAATATTATTCTGCCTGAGTAAACTTTCATGATTCAGCAGCTTCTCGTGCAACTCGTTGAAGGACGACGTGGTCTCCCTGGCATTCATGGCGTCTCCGATGGATTTATAGACATCATCCAATCCATCTAGCACACGTTCGATCAGATCCTCGTTGTCCAGAGGTTGACCGAGAATTGTGAGTTCATCAGCCTTTTGGCGAATGAAGTTCATGTAGTCGGAGATGGACCTTCCTCCTTGAATGGGACGCTTGATCTGATCTCGGACTTGTTTGATATGGCCGCGAGACGGCTTGGCATAAATGGCGGCAAGAATGTCCCAGACATCCCGGGAGGTTTGCGCACGGTTGACATGAGGCGCAACGGTGGCGGACAGCGAACTGACAAGCGCCGCGAAGATTAACTGATCCTGGCAAAACCAGGTTTCATGCGCTGGGTTGGGGCTCTCTTTCCCATCGATCATGACTATACGTGGTGGTTCCGGCGTTGATCCGTCAACGTAGCCGATAAGTTTGTAGCCTCGAAGGGTTGCCTGGATGTGGAGTTTCCATGTCAAGTAGTTCGAGGAGGGTGTGAGTTTAGCTGCCGAATTGCTGATGGTAATAGCAATTATGGGATTGTTGGGGTCAGCAGGGTTTGAGATTGTTGATGATGACGAGGCCATGGCAGTGGGTCGAGAGGTTGAAGATGACTGAACAGGGACGAGATCCCTTCAGCGTAATTTTGGCGAGAAAAAAAAGAGAAAAATTAGGAAGAGGATCGTATAGCTCTGGTTACCATATTAGAATATTGTTTTTAGTGTAATTTGTATTCATCTCTTGGTTTACATTTATACATGATTTGACTCCTATAATTAAGGTAATGAGAATACTCTAGAACCTATCATAATTACAATGGATACAGAGATATTAATTACGGTCTATATAATTCTGGTTTTGGCTTCAATATTGTTAGTTTATGCTTCGGATCCTAGCCCTCTTCAGGATTTCTGTGTCGCTGTTAATGATTCCAAGGCTTCTGGTAATTAACTACTACCTGCATCTTTTATAGAATTAAATTAAATTTAAGTTTAATTGATCTCTTAAAATTGGAGTATTTGTGAATGGGAAGATATGCAAGGACCTAAAGATGGTGACAGCTGATGATTTCTTCCTATCTGGGCTGAACAAGGCTGGCAATACATCAAATGCAGTTGGATCGAAGGTGACTCCTGTGAATGTTAACCAAATACCAGGTCTCAACACTCTAGGCGTCTCGTTGGTGCGTATAGACTATGCGCCATACGGCCTGAATCCCCCACACACGCACCCTCGTGCAACTGAGATTCTTGTAGTGGTTGAAGGCACTCTCTACGTTGGATTCGTCACTTCCAATCCTACTAACCCCGACCAGAAAAACAAGCTCTTCACCAAAACATTGTACGCAGGATGGATTAAGCTATTAAATGGATTAGGATGGTTGATATGGTGAATGGATTAAACAACTAGCTGGGTAGAGTTGGTTAATTTGTAGTGTTTGTTAGTCTAATTTTGAAGTGCTTATGTATGCATTGTAATGTTTAGTTTGGTGAATTGTAATGGCCTAGTTATGTAGACCATATTATGTAATGTTTACTTTGGTGAAATGTGAATTTTTTAGGATTGCAATATACTGATCTTTCATGCTTATATTCTTTCTTATCTTGCTTATATTCTTTGGTGATTGTCTTCATATATGCAATGGTTTTAGTTATCCAAATTAACTTGTCAATAGATAAATGCATAATAAACAGAATTAACATGAGAAGGCCTTGGATAGATGATAAATACTACAAAAGTTTACATTCAAAACATTCACTTCTAGCTAGAATTCTACAACACAACTATTGTGTGTAGTTATAAAATAAAATCAATGATCATAGTTTTCAAAATACTGGTGTTTGTTTAACATAAAATTCTAGGTGAAATTGATTGAGTAATGCAAAATACAAGAAAACACTACACATTTATCCCTTTTTTGACTGATTTTGTAGCTGAGAAAGGAGTACAAATTTCTTTCCTTCACTTGTAGGGCCCCTTGGCCTTGCTTGTCCTTGTTGCAGTTGTTCATACATTGAAGCCCCTGGAATTGTTGGTGTTGGGGCAGTAGAGGTGCTTGGAAATTGAGAATCCTGTGTTAGGATGTCTTGCATAATGGTATGATCTTCATCCTAAAGCCATCACATCCAACATATGATCAGATCCAAAAAATAGAGAAGCCATTAAGAACACTCTGATACATCCAACATATGATCAGACCCAACATATGATCACACTTAACAAAGCCATCACAACAAAAAATAGAGAAGATCAAAGCCATCACACTCCATAATTAATAACTCTGATCATATATATTGTCAAGACACTTATCATACAACATGCAATCCCATTTTTTGCAGTGTACTCAACAAAATCAGTATAAGTGATAGATAATGCACTTACATCCTCAGCATTGTCATGGTTTTCTTCAGGTTCTACTCCATCATCTTCATTTCTTCTCTGCACAAAGTAGAAGAATAAATATAGTTAGGTGATATGCAATTAAAAATAGAAAACTGACATAAAAACCCAGAGTTATTCACCTTTGCTTTTTTTGATTGTTTGGCATCAGAACATTCAACTTGATAAGTTGGAGGCTGTGGACATTCAGATTATCTAGCATCAGAACATTCAGCTTGATAAACTTCTTCATGTATCTCTCACTCAACCATTTTGATTTCACATTTTTCACATTCCTAGTGGTGGGATAAGTGTGGTTATCATTAAACAATCTAACCCTAAAAGTCTCCTCATTTGCCAACTTAATCAAATTCACCCTCCATTTACATGTACTCACAGCACATCTTGCATAACATCTACTGGGATAACTATTAGTAAATGTGACAGATCTATGTGTTTTAACAGCATATGAATTGACAGTCTTTTTAAAATCTTCTCTATTACCAAAAGTTAACCCTAACGCTTTAACACAGGATCATCATACACACATTCAGGATTGAAAACAGGGAAATTAGGTGGCCTATCCTCACCATCAGAGTCTTTATACTCATCAAAATTAACCCCATCCCCAATAACATCATCATCAGAATAGTCAAACTCAATATCTACCCCTACACCACCATCAGTCACTGGCTCCCCAACACCACCATCAGTCCATGCCCCCTACACCATCCCCCTGTTCATTTTCATTTTCAGAATTCATCTCATAGTCATCATCACTAATACCATCACTAATATCATCATCCATTAACTCAGCAAAGTCATCCAAGTTCACCTCATTTACCTCAACATTTTCAATTCTTTCTAGTTTTTCAGCATAAACATGAAAACATCTAACATTCAAATGCTTTAATGCCACATCAGTTAACAATGCATCACTACTTAAAAGAATGAACTCATTATTCTCAATAAAGTAGAACCTCCTATTCCAAAGTCTCATTGTTAGTTCTGTCCATTTACGCAAATCTTGTAGAGTAACAACCTCAGCAATTACATAGTCAAAGATAGAAACCCCCCACCCCTATATGTAGCTACATGATAAGAAAGTAATTCACTTCCATAATGAATTGTAATTGTAATTTGTTTGGTGCTTGGCTCTGTGAATAGAAAAAACCATATTCATTAATATTTAAACCCTAACAAACAGTGGACAATAAAGAAGAATATTCACTCCTCAATTAAATACACAAACAGTGGACCACAACCAAAACCATAACACCCCCACCCCTACCCCACATGTCTGCAAAACAAGACTCACCCTCATATTTAAAGTTCAACAACCAATGAAAAATAAAAAAATGTCAGTGGTCCACATTTTGCACAAAATGACATATAAATCATACCCAACACTGCCATTTCACAAGCCAAAAAGTAAACAACAAAAATGTAAAAGCCAAGGATAACTTACCATATTGAGGTGGTGGGAATGTCTTCAGTTTGCGATCCTATTTCCTCACCATCTTCAATGTTGGAATTAGGTTGCTTCTTTTCTTCGAAATTAGGGTTCAACACCACTATTTTAGGTTAACATTTGGGGATTTTGATAAGGATATTCGGGGTTGAGAAGGAAACGAGTTATTTTTCAGGAAATTTAGTTGAAGGGAATGGGGTGTTCTTGAATTTGGGGATATTAGGGTTCGTGAATTTGGGGGTGTCGCGATTTGGGGAGAATTTCCCCCTTGCAATATATCCGTGTTTTTTATGTGTAATGTGTCAGTGGTGGGCCCATTTAATAATACACATGGCAGTCCACAAATTAGGTCTGAAATTCCACCTCATTAAATAACATGCCACCTCAGCAAATTGAGCCCGATTAGGGGTGTCACGTGCAAAAAACATGCAATTTCAGCCCAAATAAGCAATTCGGGCTGAAATTGGGCAATAATTGCTAAATTTGAAAACAAAAAGTCCTCAATTGCCAGCCCGAAAAAAAAAATCAAAATGTCCAGACCCCCTAACTTACTGGGTGAAAAAAGTAATAAAGTATATATAATATCTGAAATGTGACAATTGTTACATTGAAAATTAGTATTTATAATATGTGATGATATTACTGTATGCATATTGCGAAATGAATCAAGATATTATTAAATCTATTATTTTTGCAAGTCAACGAGTTTTGAACAACGAAACTGATTAGTTTTCACCACGCAAGGTGCTTGAATTTAGCATATATAGTTATGGGTAAATTAAGAATTAAATAGTTTATTAAATCCTTCAATAAATGTAATATAGAGCAATATGCATGCATCTTTAACTGCTTAAATGACCATCTAGATATTATAATTGCTACATAATTTGTTAGAACTTTATATTATCTTTATTTTCTGTAGCAGGAAAAGAATTTTGTAAAGGCTATAACAGTCAAAAGTATGAAAGCAAGCTTAATTGATTTGAATTTTATTCCTAAGCTGTTAATCTGTCATATTTATTTGGTGAAACCTGAAGTGGACACCTTACGAGGGCATTATGAAAAAAAAAAAAAGGACAAAATACTTTTTTCGTCCTTCCCTAGAGACTTTATCCAATTTTTTTTTTTTTTTAGACTTTATCCAATTTTAGTTCTCTTGTTTTCCGATTATCAATTTTAGTCCTCTTAAATCTCCGACTATACAATTTTAGTCCGATTGCCCAATTTTGATCTTCTTAACTCGATTTTCTGATCAGCTCCGGGCGAGTGCACAACTCTCGCCCCCAATTTGAACAAACCCATGAAAATACGCTAATGTGACACATTTTTTCATACGTGACATTCTTTTTTGAATTTTTTTCCATCCAAAATTCCACATAAGCTGCCATGTCATTATTTAAACTTAAAAAAAAAAAAACAGACACCTAAATAAATTATATCTCAAATCAAAATCAAGAAATTATATCCCAATTCAACCAAGAACCCTAATTATATATCCCAATTCAACCAAGAACCTTGATTATATCTAATTATATCTCAATTCCCCAAATTATGGTACACCAACACAAGCTTCATCACAACCCAAATTATGCTCAACAATGCCCACCAGAAACCAGCCACCCCTTTCTCCGCAGGCTGCCGCTTCTCAGCCACAAGTCCACCACCTCCACCCTCGTCCAATTCGCCGGCACATTAATTAGGTTGGGTGCAGTAGATAGATTGAAAAACATCAAATCAAATATGGAAGGGGAAGCCCTGCTTTACTGCCTGCTCTGCTGCTGCTATGTACAATCAACAATCTCATATTATCAAAGAAATATTTTACAGGTTACTCAGCCAGCCAGCCAGCCAGCCAGCCATCATCATCACCAATTATAAATTAGAATTGGAAGTGCCAACTTCTCTTACTTACTGGAAGACGTAAGCATGTTGTTGTTGTTGGTAGCATCTTCCTCGTTCCCTTCTCCACCTCCATTAACCATCATCATAGCATGATGTTGCTGCTGCTGCATCATTATCGGAACTTTTGAAAGGTCTCGCAACACTCCCTGCAACACATTAGATATAATTTGGGGTTCTTGGTTGAATTGGGATATAATTTCTTGATTTTGATTTGAGATATAATTTATTTAGGTTTCTTTTTTTTTTTAAAGTTTAAATAATGACATGGCGGCTAATGTGGAATATTGGATGGAAAAAAATTAAAAAAAGAATGCCACGTATGAAAAAATGCACCACATCAGCGTATTTTCGTAGGTTTGTTCAAATTGGGGGCGAGTGTTGTGCACTCGTCTGGATCTGATCGAAAAATCGAGTTAGGAGGACCAAAATTGGGCAATCAAACTAAAATTGGACAGCTGGAGATTTAAGAAGACTAAAATTGATGATCGAAAAACAAGAGGACTAAAATTGGACAAAGTCTCTAGGAAAGGACGAAAAAAATATTTTGTCCGAAAAAAAAACATAAATATAATTATAGGGTTAAATTCAATTTTAGTCAATTTAAAAAGCTACTATCCAATTTTCGTCCACTATAGAAGCAGTTTTCAATTTTAGTCCAATTAAGCCAAAAATCGTCACTATTTGGTCCATTTTTCGCCGGAATACCACTCTCGCTGGCGATTGTAATACAATCGCCCCAAATTGTCACCGGATGACACGTAGTCTGCTATCGACCAATCAAAATTATTCGAGTCATATATATATATATATATATATATATTATTAGATAATAAAAAAAATGTAAAATGTACATTTTAAATCTAAAAGGCAAATACTAAAATAAAAAATTGAATCTAAAATTAAAAAAAAAAAAAAAAAGCCGATGCACCGCCTCTAGATCAAAAATTGAATCTAAAAATTAAAATCAAAAATTGAATCAAAAATCTAAAATTGAATCTAAGAAAGCAGCTGCACTGCCGCAGCCCACACGAAGAAAAGCGACGGAGCCACCGTCTCTGCCGGCGACTATCTTCAATGCATTCGACAACTTCATCAACAACTTTGTCGATCCTCCGCGTAAGTCTTCTGTGGACCCCAGGTATGTTCTCTCCAACAACTTCGCTCCGGTGGAGGAGCTTCCCCCCATCGAGTGCCAAAAAATCCAGCAAACACAATCTTTGCCCATTTTTCCTCCATAGCGATATTTTTCCATCTTCACTGCCAGTCGCCAACACCAAATCTAAGATGGAACAATTAAAAACAAAAGTAGCAAGCAATACTGAGTCAACAAGCTAGTAAAAGCACACGAAATGAAGTGTAAAAACAGGAATAGATCTAGGAAAAGATGAAGTAAATATGAAGTAACTATTGTGATTCCACTTTACGGAGTTGACACATAAGCCTGGAGATGGAGAGTGGGTGAGAACGCAGGGGTTTTGAGGCTCCACCGAGATGTCGAATAGCTTGACGGTGTTGCCGCCGCTGGCCGACAACAGCAACTTCGCCAATTCCTGCAAATTCATAATTCGATGACACAGTGTATGAGAAATTGAAGGAAAATTTGGGGATTGTAGAAATGTAGAGAGAGAAAGGTGGGTAGAAATGATGGTTTCTACTGCTTTTGTGTAGAAGTGGGGGTCGAAGAAATTCAAAAAAAAGATTTGGGCTAAAAATCAGCCAACTATAAAAAGAAATGTAATTTTTATTAGTTTTGTGTTATCCGTTTCCAGCACAAAATGTATATAATTTGTGAAAACTAAATTTGTTGTTAATTGCTTAATATCAATTTTAATGCTAAAATGTTTTATTTTTCATAATAAAAAAACTCTAACTCACTCGTATTAGAATGAGAAATATAGTTTTAAATTATTAATATTAATTTGAACATGTTAGATGAAGAATTTTTTTTTTGTGTGTAAAAAATTAAATTGTAATTAAAAAGAAAAAAAAAAATTCACCAAGTATAAAGACTAGAAAATGATATTTTTTTATACAGTTGATTAAAAATTAAAATGTGAAAGATAGAAGATTAAAAATCTAATGAGGCAAATATAGAGGATTAAAAAACATTTTTTTCTCTTCTTTAATCTGGCAATTAATTTATGACCAAACTAATTGATCAAATATTAATTCATAAAGATCCTATTAACCATTACAGAGCAACCATTGCTATACTTTAAATCTCCTAAGTGGAATTCCCTAGTGAGTAAATGTTGATTTTACACAAAAACTCATGAGAGAAAATTTTCGGACACAATTTCATTTATCATCTCCTGGACTTTTCGTTGTCATGATAAATATTGCAAATAAGCATCCGATTTATATCCTTTAATTTTCACGACTGAATTAGTGAAAAAATATACTTAATTAAATAATATGCATGTCAGGCTGACCAACTAGTTCAATTGCCGAATGCAGATTTCAGGAAAAAAGAGAGAATCCAAGAAGCCCCATACATTAATGATTACTGTAATACATTATTGTGGCAATACAGAATGTGTAAATTAACCAACTCGAAACCCAGTTGCAACTGAATGCTTAGAGTACGGAAAATAGTATCACTTATTTTTATATTAATTAGCTTCCCATTTAGTTGTTATCAGGCCAGAATCGAGCTTGAAGATACTCAATCGTGTTCTCCTCAACCTGGAATGCCTTTGTCAATACATCTTTATTGATTGGTGGATCTGAACCAAACACTGCTTTTGCAATCGTGATAACTCCTGGATTTTGGCTGCTTAGACCTGCGAACGCAACAGCGTTGGTCTTTCCGGTATTAAACTGGAAATGAATGAGGCCTTCTGGGAACACAAACACGTCTCCTGCGTACAATGTTTTGGTGAAGAGCTTGTTTTTCTGGTCCGCGTTTGCAGGATTGGAAGTGACGAATCCAACGTAGAGAGTGCCTTCAACCACTACAAGAATCTCAGTTGCACGAGGGTGCGTGTGTGGGGGATTCAGGCCGTATGGCGCATAGTCTACACGCACCAACGAGACGCCTAGAGTGTTGAGACCCGGTATTTGGTTAACATTCGCAGGAGTCACCTTTGATCCAACCGCGTTTGATGTATCGCCAGCCTTGTTCAGCCCAGATAGGAAGAAATCCTCCGCAACAACCATGTTCGGGTTCTTGCATATCTTCCCGTTCACGAAAACTACACATATAGTCAATGTCAAAGTTATCTCAACATGCATACGACCAGTTTTACGTATTACAATTTTAGTCCTCTAATTATCACTTTTTTCTAATTTTCATCTGATTTTGTTTGGAATTTTGAAGTTTGCCTACATGGATGCTGAACTTAATTGTTGTCGTGCTAAATTGCACAAAAATTGAAAAACAGTGATGACCATAATTAAAATATGTATAATTGGCGGTAAAAAGTGGACAAATTCTGAGTTAAAAAATTGAGATTTTTCGAGGTGGTATAACTGTAACTACAAAAAAAATAAATATATAACAACTATATATGTATATACTTGTATGTAAATGTTATTACCAGCAGCCTCGGAATCGTTAACAGCAACGCAGAAATCCTGGAGAGGGCTGGGATCTGATGCATCTGAGAATGTTGCAAAAGAGGCAATAAGAAGAAGAAGGGCTGTGAGAAATAGAAGAGACATCCTCATTTTAATTTAGATAATCTTTATTATTGGATATATGTATTTTGAATTTGAGAGGTGATAAATCTAGCTGCAAAGTGGTGCCTATTTATAGATGGTATTGTCTGAAATACTCATCTCCCTTTCTTTAACGTTTTATTCTAATATTATTTTAATATTATTTAACCAAGACTTGGTAAAGTCTACAACACTGACTTGGCTAGTGCATGCTTTCTTACAATTGACATAGTTTTTGATTTCCCTCCACCTCCTACTTTATTAATAAGTAGTCGTTTTTTCTTTGAATACATTTGATTTTATGTTTTGGTTAACCTTCTCGTATTCCAATAAAAAGGAGAGAATTAAATATATTTTATTTGTACTATAACCACAGGTGTCTAACTAATCAAGAACAATTTATAGATTTTGCACATTGAGGAGATTTGGTCTTGAATCGTTCCGAATGTCGTCAGTGCCCCAAACAATTTAAACTAATACACGTTACAAATATTTGTTCAATTTGGATATTTAAGTTCAAATGTCCTCAATCCTATAACAACCCAAATATAGTCTCTTTATTTCACCAAACCTTATAATTACAGGGCAAAATAATAATAAGGAAATTTTGTTTTTTTAGTCCTAATGTTTGGCTTATTAGATTTCTAATCCTCTATCTTTTATTATTTGATTTTTAGTTCTCTATATTTAAAAAAGGGTTTAATACAACAAACCCCCTTATGATATGGAAAATCTGCGTCGCTCCCCCTCATGTTTTTAAAATGGCACCAAACCCCCCAGTGATATGAAAAAGTCGACGTTTTTTCCCCTAAATCGTGAAAGTTAACAGGAGTGCAATGCACGTGCCTGTAGTGCGAAATTTATTAGTTTTTGACCAATTTTTAAATGTTAAATGACTATTTTATCCTTACATTATCTATAAAATTGCACCATACCCACTTTTCACAATAAAGTTTGTAATTTAATACTATTTTATTCATTTTCTTTTCCTTGATTCAATTTTTGGAATTTTACTTTATTTAATAGAATCCCTCTTTTACTCCAAAATTTCTACTTTATTTAACTTAATTATTTCTATTATTACTATATATATATATATATTTTTTTTTTGAATATTTTACAATCTTAATTTTAAAATGAATTTATGCTCAAACTATTTTTTATTTGATTAACATTTTCTTCTAAACTTTGTATACATATAATTTATTTTTTAATTAATTTTAAAATTAATAAAATAAATTTTTGTAAAAATAATATAAAAAATTAGGATTTAAATTATTTAAAAAATTAAAATTCAAAGATTGATCAAATCTTCAATAATCTAACATTTGTGAGAATTATCAAATAAGAAAAATTATAAATTTACCAGGGTATTAGATTAAAAAAGAAAAATAAAAAAAAAATCTGAAAATTAGAAATAAATAGAAATAAAAATAAAAAATGAAAAATTGAGCCCTATTGTCTTCTTCATCCTTCACCTCTGCATCGCCGCCGCTTCTTGATCGTCGTCCACCGTTTCATTGTAGCAAAATAGAGTATGTAAAAAAAAAAAAAAAAACAGTTTCATCAACCCTTCTCAATGAATTACATATGACTTGCCCTCTTAACAATAATCAACCCTTCTCATTAAAATAAATTATAATTAAAAAGAAGAAAAAAAATTACCCATTATTGCAGGTAAAATGATAAAAAATGATATTTATTAAATATAGGAGGATTAAAAATCTAAGACAAATATAGAAGACAAAACAACTTTATATATATATATATATATATATATATATATATATATATATATATCTGAAATGTGACAATTGTTACATTGAAAATTAGTATTTATAATATGTGATGATATTATTGCGAAATGAATCAAGATATTATTAAATCTATTATTTTTGCAAATCAACGAGTTTTGAACAACGAAACTGATTAGTTTTCACCACGTAAGGTGCTTGAATTTAGCATATATAGTTTTGGGTCAATTAAGAATTAAATAGTTTATTAAATCCTTCAATAAATGTAATACAGAGCAATATGCATGCATCTTTAACTGCTTAAATGACCATCTAGATATTATAATTGCTATCTAATTTGTTTTCTGTAGCAGGAAAAGAATTTTGTAAAGGCTTTAACAGTCAAAAGTATGAAAGCACGCTTAATTGATTTGAATTTTTATTCCTAAGCTGTTAATCTGTCATATTCATTTGGTGAAACCTGAAGTGGACACCTTAAGTGGGCGTTATGAAAAAAAAAAACATAAATATAATTATATAACTTAAAAACCTGAAAATAAGAAAGAAAAAAGACTCTCATTCAAAAAGTTGCGCACATAGATCAAGTTTCAACATGTTAATATTGAAAAAAATGCTACGCTTGTAAACATAAAAGCCAAAATAATAAGTTTCAGATTATGATTAATGAAAATATCTATATCTTCTAGCATCTTGAGAAAAATCATCAATTAAGCCTTCAAGATCAAGTTTTTCCAACACCTCGTTTTCTATGCATATAATTGCTAATTCAATTATTCCTATGAATTTTAGTTTTGAAAACTTATTTTTGCTGATGCTATAGTAGCTAGTAATAGTATAGTCAACAAAACTCTATAAGGAATGAAAATATTATGAAAACAATCTCAAGTCCATACAAACTCAAGAACATCAATAACTGATTTTGTTTCCACTAGTAAATATGTTTGTAGCACTTGCAATTCAGAAAATAAACCATCGTCATCAATATCAGATTTGTCATTATGTGTAAGATCAACTTGAAGATTAATACAACACTTATGTAATCTCTTATTATCTAATAAAAGCCACTTTTTAGGATTAAACAAAAAACCAAAAATATTTTAGAAAATTTCCAATTGTTAAAATCTATTTTTTTCAAAGATAAATAGTCATGCCAACTATAATAAAAAAATAATTGATCCTAAAAGATTTCTCAACAAACTTTGAATTAACTTTTTTCATATCAATCTTTATCAAATTATTTCTTCCTATGAATTTTACGTTTTAAAGAAATAAAAGATCAATTATAATATAGATTGGGCAAATATAATAAATATGTTATAACTACATGAACTTAGTGTTGTAAAATTTAAGTTATATTGAGATTTAACATTTTATATATATTAAAATATTTTTAATACTTTTGATTTTAAATCTATATTTAACATTGACATTATAATTATTATATTAAGAATTTTTTAAACATTTCATCATGGTTTTTTAGTTTATATATATATAATTTTAAAATTTATCTCAAATTTTGAAATTATTAGAATCATTGATTAATTTTTTTTATAATTAAGTCTGATAAAGTTTCTTATATTTCTTATATTTTAAAGTCATTTAATAGCCCACCATTTTCATAACTATTGTATCTTTTATTTTTACTTAAGTTTTTATATTTGAAATTAAAAATAGAGAAATAGACATCAAATCTGAAACATTTGTGGGGTTTTCTTGCACGATGAAGTAAGTTTTTACAGAATAAAATATGACTCTTTCCAGGTGATAGAATAATTTTTAGTCCAAATATCTTACTTGGGCGTAACCTCATATCTTCGGACTTCTAAAATCGTTGGGAAAAATAATAATAATAATAATTGGGAAATAACAATATAATAGTTGTTGAAATATAATTGGTCTTCTGACTGAGGAGGTAACTTAATTCTTAACCTTTGGTTTTCACAAGTAATTTGGCCATATTCAAAGAAGTTGTTAAAGAAGCTTCTGTAGGAACATATTGACAGTTTCTTCAAATATTTTATGAGGGGAAGAGAAAACTTGAAATTGCAAGCATTATCTGTTTAAGAAGACATCTTCTTATAAAAATAAAATGACAAAGCATCAAAGACTTGGCAAGGGTTATTTGTATATATAATATATATGCACGCCAAAGCAACAATTAATTTAGTCTCATCGAAATCTGATATATAATAAGTGGTAAATTAAGATGGCTAATATTGGCTTATTCCTTGTAGCAGTCATTGCATTGGCTTCTTCATTAGTTCATGCATCTGATCCCAGCCCCCTTCAGGAGTTATTACCATTGCAAATGCAGTCTTTGGCTCTCAACCTCCCATCTCTGTTGATGTTCTCACTAAAGCATTCCAAGTTGATGCCAATGTCGTTAAATATCTTCAGGGACAGTTTTGGACTGACAATAACTAAAAAATATTACAAAACATATAAGGATACACCATATTTGATCTACATCTGTTTTTATCATTTTCCTTAATTGACATTATTTTTATGTTATTGATGTTACGTATACTTGTGTAATAAAACTCTTTGCAATTGTTATTGTTGTAAGATATATATCTACCGGCAACAATAGAAAAAACAAATGATCAGTTAAAGTTTATCATTTTGATCTACCTATCTGTTTTTATCACTTCCTTAGTTAATTTGTTATATGTATGCGAGAAATAAATAAAGCTATTAATAGCACTGCCATTACATAATTATTAGCCTTCATTTGGTTTCATTGTGCAATAATGTATATGGATACATATTTCTGATAAATTTCATTAAATAATTAAGCATTCATTTGACTTCAGTGTGTAATATATATTGTAAGGATGGATACATCTTTCTGATCAAGTTCATTAAATAATAAGCAATATTCCTGATGGATACATATTTCTGATAAAGTTATATGATGATAAGTGTCTATTCCACTCTTTTTTTATTTGATATAATCAAGAAAACACATAAATTAAAACTTTTGAATTATTGAACGAGTTAATTAAAGAATCAAAATTTCTTCACCAGCGGTTTGTTAACTTTTAGCTCATATGTACAGAAAAGGTCTAGAGTCCGTTAGTCTTTCTAACGGAATCGTCAGTCCATAAAGGCATTTAAAGGGGCAAAAGTGAATAATTCATAGTTGATATTTTAATAATAGATATAACAAGTGTAGATATTTCTATAGGCCAAAATTGAATTTTTCCCCTAATCAAGATTTTAAATAACAATTTATTATTATTTTTATCCAATAAATTTCAGGATGAGACAATTTCGTACTTTAAATTTTTTGGCCGGCAATTTAGGACAATAATGTTCGAGCTTTATGAATTTTGCCCAATTTCAGTCTGAATCGCTCAATTGGGCCGAATTTGCACGTGAGCCCTTTACTTTGGACTGTGAGCCCTTTACTTTGGACTGTTCGGGCCTAATTTGCTGATGTGTAATTTAATTATACAAGTTACATTTTCTATTTTCATTAAAATTTACACATCATGGCGCCATGTAGGATTAAATTGTTGGGAGGTAATACACTTCATTTCCAAAAAAAAAAAAAATACATAATCAAAATAAAAACATAAAATTAAAAAAATAAATTACAGTAAAAAAATTCTCAACTCAAGAACCCTAGTCCAAACAAAAATGGCAACAATCTTGGAGAAAAGATCCCCAATTCACAAAAGAAGAACCCTAATTCCATACAACAAATCCCCTTTACAAATTCAATTTCTACCCATCGCATTCTCTCACACACAACGCAGAAGGTGATGGCGGTGTATCAGAGCAGAGTTTTGTGGTTGCAACGGCGATAGTCACAGTTTTTGCTCTCATTAGTAGCTCCACCGCAAAAGAGGCGTCGTAAGCTGCAGCAATAGTTTCCTTCATTTTTGCTTCCGTACTCAGGATTTGAGTTCTTCATAATATAAAACTAGGTTTTTAGTTTTAAAAATATAACAATTTGATATTATTTAGTAAAAATTTTAGTATTACTTTTAATATTATTTAGTAAAAATTATTAAATTTGGTCGAATAACCCAAAATTAACAATTTGAGCCTAATTTGACTTTTCGGATTGAAATTGACCTAAGTAGTGGCAGACTTACTCAAAGGTAAGGGGTGGCACATGCCACCCCATTAATTTTCCTGCGAATTTACTAAAATAACCCCAAGATATTTTAATTAAATTTTAAAAAATATCTTAACTACATACAAAGTGCATTACCTTTCTCATTTGCAAATGAACTATTTTCAATTCCCCATTCTCAAAACTCTTTCCAATTCTTATTCACTCTTTCCACCAAATTGAGTCTTCCCATTCATACTTCTTGTTGTTACGGAGAAAGCCCAATAGAATTAAAGTGTATCAACGATCTTGGTGGACAATGTTCTCTCTACTAGGTAAAAATATAAAAATAGTTTGATTCATAATGCTTGTATTGTTGTTTAATTGTTAAGAAATACCAAATATTTTTAATTTGTATATTAAAAGATCATTGCTAACTCATAGTTGGAAGATCCAGATTTGATGCCTAAGGCCGTGGGGATCACAAAACAGAGAAAATCTAGATGATGATTTATAGGGCAAATATAATTACAATTAAGAATTGTTTTGCAAATTATCTTACCTGCAAATGATTTATTAAGAATTTATCAAGCTAATTTTCAATTGTTTGATTGATTTGGGCATTATCAAATTGGCATTGAAATTTCAATTAGTTGCTAGATAACTTAGATGTATTTCTTTTGTGATGGATGAATTTCAAAACTTTGATTTGATTGTTGAGTTACACAAGTGAGCAAATGCTTGTGAAGTTTGTAGTATGATGAATATATATTTTCTTTTATCTAGTTTATAATTGATGGTTAAGTTCGATTGAGATTTAAATTTACTACATATTGTTTGGGATTTTAATCTTATTTATCTTTATCTTTGTTTTTTTTTTTATATGCAGAGCTATGTTGAGGTATTTTCCAAAAGTTGCTTAAAACTCATCTTTACCTAATGTGAGTTAACGTTCAAAAAAAAGTATACAAAATGAATTGCCTAACATCACAGTAGAAGCTATTCCGTTTGATTCAATTTGAATAATCTTTTTTTTTTATTCAATTTGAATACATGATGTAGTAATTTAATTATTTTTATTTGTAGTTAATATCATTTTTATTTTGTATATGTAATTTTGATAGAAGTGGGCCGTGCAAATTTATGATTTCAAATTAAATAACTTCTTCGTTTGAAAATCGATTATAATGTATGAAGCAAATTTATCATTTTTATTTGTAATGTTGATTATCGTCATTTTTATTTTGTATCGGTAATTTTTATGGGTTGGGTGGGGAGATGTGAGGTGTTTTTAAATAAATTAATGAACTAATTTCTTCATTTAAAATTTATTTTTGATGCATGGTATATCAAATTTATAATTATTTACTTATTATTTAAATTGCATAAAAGAAAAAGGAAATTATCAAATCTAATAATTAAATTTTGGTGCATTTGAGTAATTTTTATTGATTTATAGTAAATATGTTTTAAGTTAAAATTATATTTAACAAAATTACAAATACGAAAATTAATAAAATATTTTTTTAATTTTAAATATTATAAATTCATATATTTACATTATGTTATCAAATATTTTAAAATATTAGATTTTGTAAAACAATCATGAAACGCATGCGAGAATTACTAGTATTATAAACACTACAACATTAAATTTATTACAATATAATAAATAAAATTCTTAATGTTCATGCATTTACAAATGCAATATAAATAAATAAATAATATATTAATGAAGTTATATTACCGTCAATGTTAATTAAACTTGATTATAGGTGGAACACAAATTACAAATATTTTTATCAATATAATAATATTAAATAGTTTTTATTTTCCTATGTTTAATTTTTGTAACCCGTGAATATACGAGCCCTATACCAATCTATACATATTACATAATATAGTAATTGTGTAACATGTATAAATACATATATAATTAGTTTTATTGCACTAGTGATAAAATAAAGTAACATCCTTACATTTAAGCAATTGTAATCAAGCATAAAAATATTATGTGGACCTAATACATAATAATATGTACATACAATACAATAAAATATAAAAATTGGTATTATTTTCCAAACTACTGATATATATTACACAATATTGCATGAAAAATATAACAAAATATAATTATCGATATTATTTTATTATGTAATAAATCAATGTGTGATCTATATACGCGATATAGTAATTTAGTAATATTTATATGCGATATCAATATTCATATTATGTTATTTTGACAGATATTTGATGGGGTAGAAAATGGTACTGTGTCTGATAGAAAGCTAAATGCGTTAAATCTAGAAATTTTAATTTAATAGTTTGAAAATTTTCAAACAACACTAGATTGAAAAGTTTTATTTTTCATATCTAGCATTGATAGTAGAACTATCTTTCAGAGTCTAAATGATAAATCCCCTTTTTATTAGGGGAGTTATTTACAACATAACTAAGGAAATTTGATAAATATCTAAAGAATTCCTACAAATTTCTAAACAATTTGATAAGTAAAGAATTCCAAAAAAAATTAAATTTCATTAAATTTTGGAAGAAACTCCCTCTATGCAAATTTGATATGTAAAGAACTCGTATAAATTTCTAAACAATTTGACATGTAAGTTTCATCCTTCTGTGCAAATTTGACATGTAAAGAATTCCTACAAATTTAAATTTCATTAAATTTGGAAGAAACTCACACTGTGCAAATTTGATATATGTAAAGGATTCCTATATGTAATTTATTTGTAATGATCAATTAACGTATGATTTATTCTTAACCTTCTAACTATAGGAACCTAACAAGTTGAAATGCATCTGTGTGCACAATTAGGAAAAACAATATGAGAATTCTTGCGCATTAGGAAATTCAGGCTTGAAAGACCAAGTTATGTCAATATATTTTAGGTTTCATGTACCACATGTAACTTAGATTTTGGCTAACAAATTGGAAAATAAACTTTACAAACTTTGCATATTGAAGACATGTGAGACCAATTCGAGCCCCATCAATGCTATGGGATTATGGGCTTAATTGGAATTTTTTAAATCATAATTAATAATAAATTATAATACTATCCTTAGGAAAAAATCCCCCCTCAGTTAGCACATAGCTGATAGCACAGTCCAAATTATTAGATGTTGAATAAGAATGATGAACTGTTTGTCAAACTAATTCAATTTTGCTTTTGGGGATTAATTTGGGGAATTAATTTGAAAATTTTAGGGTTCTGGAGTTGGATCCCCTTTAGAAATGAAATTGTTGTTGTTGTTGTTTTTTTTTTTTTTTTTTTTTTTTTATCTTTTCTTTTTGAATAATGATGTAAGTGATTGGAATATTATGTGGCTTTTTATTTATTGAGGTGACATTTAAAAATCAAATTAATTTATTCAAAGTGAGCCACATCAGCAAGAAGCCCAAACTAGTAGAGGCACGGGACTTAAGCGTGCCAATTGGTTCGAAATTCGTCGATTCGGGTTGATTTGTCATAAATTCGTCCATTTTTTAAAGATAGTGTTCCAATTTCAAAATTCGAAAAGATAATATCCCTGAATGGTGAATGACCATAAATTACTGTCCTAAATTTGCAATTTTTCCTTTGCAATATTCAGAAATTGCGGGACAATTTTTGCAACATTTTGTTCCAATGGGATTACTTTTGACACACATGGGACCGAATTGAAATAACCAGTGACCTATGGGGCGAAATTTGCAATATCTTTCAGCCTTTCAAGTTATGAAGAAAAACTTCAAGACACTTGACATGTTCATCTTTGCTGATCATTTTGCTTATGCTCATTTCTTGCAGTAGTACTTTTGGCCAAATACTTATAATTAGTTGCGTGTTATGACTATACGTTAATTATAATAGTAATTAAAGTAAAAGAACAATCATGTTGCTGAAATAGTAGTTCTATAGATGTAAAAGAAATTAACTTGACTTTTTCCAATAATTATATTTAATTTGAGGTGGAAACTTTATATTATATATATGGTCATCGAAGAGCAGGTAAACCATTTCTTTTGTTGAAAATTAGACATATATCGAGACCTGGTAGCTACTAAATGTAATAAGAAAAAGAAATTAGATGACCAATTCATACCTCATCTTTAAAATATGAAAAAAAACAGCGGACTATTTCAAGTGGGATTAAGTATAAATAGACATCTTAATTGCATGCTTTAATCGCAACTCATCTCTCACCTACAAAATTATTCATTCTCTAGCTTTGGCTTGATAAACAATGGCGATTCGGTTGGTTATAAGTGCTATTGTTATTCTGGCTTTGGCTTCAATATCGTTAGTTTATGCTTCGGATCCTAGCCCTCTTCAGGATTTCTGTGTCGCTGTTAATGATTCCAAGGCTTCTGGTAATTAACTGCTACCTGCATCTTATATAGAATTAAATTTAATTCTAGCTCTTATGATTAGTAATTCATGAATTAATGTTAATCTTCTGTATCTTAAAATTGCAGTATTTGTGAATGGGAAGATATGCAAGGACCCAAAGATGGTGACAGCTGATGATTTCTTCCTATCTGGGCTGAACAAGGCTGGCAATACATCAAACGCAGTAGGATCGAAGGTGACTCCTGTGAATGTTAACCAAATACCAGGTCTCAACACTCTAGGCGTCTCGTTGGTGCGTATAGACTATGCGCCATACGGCCTGAATCCCCCACACACACACCCTCGTGCAACTGAGATTCTTGTAGTGGTTGAAGGCACTCTCTACGTTGGATTCGTCACTTCCAATCCTGCAAATGCCGACCAGAAAAACAAGCTCTTCACCAAAACATTGTACGCAGGAGATGTGTTTGTGTTCCCAGAAGGCCTCATTCATTTCCAGTTCAATACCGGAAAGACCAACGCTGTTGCCTTCGCGGGTCTAAGCAGCCAAAATCCAGGAGTTATTACCATTGCAAATGCAGTCTTTGGCTCTCAACCTCCCATCTCTGTTGATGTTCTCACTAAAGCATTCCAAGTTGATGCCAATGTCGTTAAATATCTTCAGGGACAGTTTTGGACCAACAATAACTAAAAATATTACAAAACATATAAGGATATGTACATCTGTTTGTATCATTTTCCTTAGTTAATTTTTTATATGTATGCGAGAAATAAATAAAGCTATTAATAGCACTGCCTTTAAATAATAATTAGCATTCATTTGGGGGTTAAGTGGCTAAGAACAAAACACACTTCCGATGAAATAGTGAACTCTAAAATCACTAAGACAGTTTTCTTTTAACCCCATCATGCATCAAGAAAGTGACAGATCCTATTCCTTCTATATAGCATACATGATCATTTCCTAACAATACTGAGCCTAGTCTCATTATTTCAAGATTAGAAAACCATTCTTTATTAGGAGTCATATGAAAAGTACACCCTGAATCTAGGATCCATTCTTTGTTAGATGTTTCAGAGGTTATAGCAAGTACCTCAGCAGATTCATACCCTGAGTTTGCTCCTTCTTGCTGCACAGTGGGATTGGCCTGAGTTTGTGAGGCTTTTCCCTTTGCCTTCAAGAATTGCTTGTACTTGATGCAGTCTTTCTTGTGATGCCCTGGCTTATGACAATGAAAGCAAGTGTTATTTTCAATATCATTATGAGATTCTACCTGAGGCTTTACTTCAGTCTTGGTTTGAGAGGTTTTTGCTTGCTTTTGATTCTGCTTCTTCTTTCCAGCCTTGATGGCAAGTCCTTCTCCTTTGGTCACACTCTTGTTCCCACCTTTCTTGGAGAGTTCTTTAGACTTCAAGGCTATGATCACCTCCTCCAAAGTAATTGATTCCTGCCTAGAGTAAAGTAAAGTATCAATGAAAGTTTCATAGGAATCAGGAAGAGCAGTTAACAGCAGTAGTGCTTTGTCTTCTTGTTCCAGTGTTATCCCAATGTTCTCCAGGTCATCCAAGATTTTGTGAAACTCCTCAAGCTGATCAGGTGCAGGTTTATCATGTTTCATTCTATAGGCATAAAGCCTCTTCTTCATGAATAACCTGTTGGCCAATGATTTTACCATGTAAAGGCTCTCTAATTTTTCCCAAACACCTTGAGCAGTCTTTTCCTTTGAAACTTCTCTTAGCACTTTATCCCCTAGACATAGGATTAGGGTGCTCCTTGCTTTGTTCAGTAGCTTAGACTTCTCTGCAGCTGGCATTTCTGTTGGTAGAGCTCCAATTCCCTGCAAAGCTCCATCCAATCCCTGTTGAACCAGTAGTGCTTCAATCTTGATTCTCCATAGACCAAAATCCCCTTCTCCATTGAACTTCTCAACTTCAAACTTGGTGGATCCCATCCTTCTTAGAGGCTGTGACTTCGCTTCCCACAGACGGCGCCAATTTGTCAAGTTTCAGCCTCTCAAATAACCTCAATTCACTCAATTGATCACTCAATGACACCACCAAACTTGGAATTCAACTCAATAAGCAATGCTAGAAAATTGAATCAAGAATAAAGCAATCAACACACAATCAATTACGTGGTTCGGCTTAACAAATGCCTACATCCACGGGAAAATATGGGAGGGAAATCTTATTGCAAATCGAACAAGAGTTTGATTACAATCACTCTGCAATTCTACTCTCAAAACTGAGAAAACCCTATTCTGCGCTTATCACTTTGATCTATAATCTCACTGAGTAAAACTCTACTATATACAAAGAAAAGAACTACTATTTATAGACCTATCTTCTAGCTAACTGCAGCAACAAGAATCAGCTCAATCGGTTGAGAAATGAGCTCTGAAACTTAGCTGGAAGATCACCCCCGATCTTGAAGATATTCTCCAGCTCAAAACTTTCTCATCCGTTGATCAAATTAACGGCCCAGATCTGCCCCCCAGCGCAACGGCTCTTTAACCGCAGCCAATGGTCTGAAATCGCATTACTGGAAACGCGCTTCTATTAGTGAAACAGCGTCTCTTTCTAAGCCTTTCCCAGGATCAAATCTCGGCCATTGAATCAGATCGACGGCTGTGATTAATTCCTGCAAAACTAACAAAACTAACACAAAAACTAAACAATCAAATTAGCAACTTTATAAGTGGAACTCGTTTTCTTCCACACTTAGCAAAATTAAGAAAATGAGCTGAACACCTAACACTTTCAGATTGAACACGTAAAGCCGCACTCCTCTACCCTGATATGGTCGAACTAAGTCGAACCGAGTCCTTCTCTTAAAAACCGAACTTAGTCGAACCAAGTCGAACCAAGGCATCTGAAGTATGGAAAGTTGTTCGGCCGCCTTCGGATCGAACTAAGGAAGCGCGAGCCAGTGTAGTTGGGAAGTACCATGACGAACTGAATTAGTCATGGAACACGATGACGAACTGATATAGGATGATGACGAACTGATTCATGATGACGAACTGATTAGCAAGGAAGATGAACGAACAAGCTTGGAGTCTAACTAACCGCTATTTCTGCGGACCTGTTAGCCCATATCCCATATTTGGTGGAATAAAATCTCAACTAACTCACGTTTCAGGGAGTATATATATATCTCTTGTTCATTCTTTATGGCTCATGCACACTTAAATTAAAAACACACACATGTACGTTTTCTCTCTAGAATCGATTATTCTCTTGACTGACTTGAGCGTCGGAGTCCCGTCGCCGGGAACCCCTCCCGGTGTTTGTTTTGCAGGTTTGCGAGTTTGGAATTTCGAGTCTTTGAATCAGGAAATCGGAGAATCGGATCGGAGCAACATCAATTGGCGCCGTCTGTGGGAAACAATCTGAGCTAGACGTTGAGTTAACATCAATTCCCAGCAAATCAGAGACTAGGATGCAAGACCTAAACTCCTCAGTTCAAACCCAATCAAAGGAAACTCGAAGCACCGGCAAAGACCCAGCAAATCGAAGACCAGGACTGAAACTGATGCAATCTTTCAAACCCAGTAGATGGGTGAAATAGCAGACAAAGTAATCGATTTCTTGGAGAGTACAACAAGGCAGATTTCTCGATCTGGTAGCGAAACCCTAAATTCCCAGATTAGAGAAGCCAAAACATAAACCCAGCAGTCATAAACCCAGATTTCCCGACGACCACGAACCCAGGTGGAAGACGCTGCAACAGTTCGATTCCGGCGATAAATTTGAGCCAAAACTTGAACTAACAACAGATCGGGCTAAAGGGGAGGGAAACTTCTGATCTAGGTGGCGATTTAGAGGTGGAGATAATTTCGTCGATTTGGGGGTGGCGGCGAACCTGGTGTATGAGCGAAAGCACGAAAACCTCGATTGATCGGCTGAGTGCATTGCCAGATTGTTTACTGATACATATTCTCTCTTTTCTCGGTGTTAACGAAGCTTTAGTTACTAGTGTGTTGTCGAAAAGATGGCAATTTCTTTGGGTTGAATTGCCGAACCTTCGTTTCAGCGATGACAGGTGGGGTGGTTTCTATGCTGGCGATGAGAAATTACCTAAATTTGTGGCTTTGATTCATAGGACTCTTGCCACTCGTAGTGCAAAACATTTAGAGAATTTTGATCTTAATTTCAATTATGATAAAACCTTGGTTTCTGATGTGGATGCATGGCTTGAATTTGCTGTAAGAAGCAAGGTGAAATCACTTTCATTGGGGCTAGGCTTGGACAGAGAGATGTATACACTACCTGAGGTGTTGTATTCCAGTTCATCGTTGACTTGTCTTAGCTTGGGAAAATGCATTATGGCTCCTTTAAAAAAAAAAAAATTTAGTGGCAATCTTTGACTGAGTTATATATTCCAAGGGTGAAGTTGGATGAGGTTGTGGTCGAAAAAATAATATCAGGTTGTCTTGTTTTGCGTAAGTTGAGTCTAACAGGGTGCAGATTCAGTCGTTTGAAGGATGACTTTCCGAGTATTTATGAACTTCGAGTGGAATCATATGGGAGAGAGAATGATGCTTTGCTGGAAATCTCAGCACCATATTTACAATGTTTGGATATTTCATTTCCTCCTCTAGGAAGAAAGTTGGTGCTGCAAAACATCTCATTTCTTGTTAGGGCTAAATTTAATTGCTTTGGATATGATTGGGATGTTCCAATGGTGATGAATAATATGGTGAATACCAGAGGATCAAAGAGAAGGACAGAGATAGGTAGATCATCAAGAGGCCGCGAGGATGGAGGAGATAGCCGGAGTTCTCCTCCGGTGGATCCTCCTCGTACCATTACTTTAACGCTGGAAGAACTTTCGGATTTGATCTTAGCGGCTGTACAAAAGGCTTTGGGAAAACAGAGAGTTGAGTCACAACAAGATAATGTCGAGATTAACGAGGAAAGAGGAGATAAGGAAGATAAGTCGCAGACAGATGAGAGGGAAAGTCAGTTTGATCACCCCCGAGGTCAGAAGCGAGAACATGACTGATTATGGAGAACCGATTCGCTCGGTATGTCGTCGAACAGGTACGAACCGATTAATGATGAAGCGGGACGAACTGGAGAGACTGATTAGGGAGAACCGACTCGCTCGGTATATTGTCGAACAGGTACGAACTGATTAATGATGAAGCGGAGCGAACAGGTTTAAATTCAATACTTGAAGTGCCACATTTCTGTATGTTGCTTGCTAATTTTTTCAATTTCCCTTACCTGAATAAAATAAGAAATATTCACTCTCCGTGGATGTAGGCTAATTTAGCAGAACCACGTTAAACTGTTGTGTCTTTTCTTTTCTGTTTGATTTCATATGATTGCTGTTATACTTGCTGATTAAGTGAACTGAAACATTCCCTCGGAATGTCCTGATTAAGCGAATCGAAGCATTCCCTCGGAATGTCCTGATTAAGCGAACCAAAACATTCTCTCGGAATGTAAACACTCTCGGAGTGTCCCGATTAAGCGAACTACAACATTCCCTCGGAATGTAAACACTCCCTCGGAGTGTCCTGATTAAGCGAACTGAAACATTCCTTCGGAATGTCATGATTAAGCGAACTGAAACATTCCCTCGAAATGTAAACACTCCCTCGGAGTGTCCTGATTAAGCGAACCAAAACATTCCCTCGGAATGTCCTGATTAAGCGAACCAAAACATTCCCTCGGAATGTAAACACTCCCTCGGAGTGTCCCGATTAAGCGAACTACAACATTCCCTCGGAATGTAAACACTCTCTCGGAGTGTCCTGATTAAGCGAACTGAAACATTCTTTCGGAATGTCCTGATTAAGCGAACCAAAACATTCCCTCGGAATGTAAACACTCCCTCGGAGTGTCCTGATTAAGCGAACTACAACATTCCCTCCGAATGTAAACACTCCCTCGGAGTGTCCTGATTAAGCGAACTGAAGCATTCCCTCGGAATGTCCTGATTAAGCGAACCAAAACATTCCCTCGGAATGTCCTGATTAAGCGAACTGAAGCATTCCCTCGGAATGTCTCGATTAAGCGAACTGAAGCATTCCCTCGGAATGTCCCGATTAAGCGAACTGAAGCATTCCCTCGGAATGTTCGATTAAGTGAACTACAATTGAACTCGCTTTCTTGAGAAAACTTGATCGGATATAGTTTATTCATTTTCTTTGAAAAGATATCATTTCAGATATACTTATGCGATTGATTACTTACATCTTTTTTAAGTCATGTGGATCATTTACGATTACGAATTATTTGTGATTACTAGAAGAACAGTTGCAAAAAAGAAGATATACATAGTGTGTTCAAACAGAAAAATACAATGAAATTTCACTAAGTACGAGTAGGCGGTTCCTCGGAGGGAGCTGGGGGAGTCGAAGTATTAGTAAAGGAGCGTCAAGAGTTCGGCAAGCACATTATCGAACTTCACTAGTGTGTGTAAACACACACTTTGAAGGGGGGAGTAATTGATATGGTCGAACTAAGTCGAACCGAGTCCTTCTCTTAAAAACCGAACTTAGTCGAACCAAGGCGTCTGAAGTATGGAAAGTTGTTCGGCCGCCTTCGGATCGAACTAAGGAAGCGCGAGCCAGTGTAGTTGGGAAGTACCATGACGAACTGAATTAGTCATGGAACACGATGACGAACTGATATAGGATGATGACGAACTGATTCATGATGACGAACTGATTAGCAAGGAAGATGAACGAACAAGCTTGGAGTCTAACTAACCGCTAATTCTGCGGACCTGTTAGCCCATATCCCATATTTGGTGGAATAAAATCTCAACTATCAGGGAGTATATATATATCTCTTGTTCATTCTTTATGGCTCATGCACACTTAAATTAAAAACACACACATATACGTTTTCTCTCTAGAATCGATTATTCTCTTGACTGACTTGAGCGTCGGAGTCCCGTCGCCGGGAACCCCTCCCGGTGTTTGTTTTGTAGGTTTGCGAGTTTGGAATTTCGAGTCTTTGAATCAGGAAATTGGAGAATCGGATCGGAGCAACATCAATTGGCGCCGTCTGTGGGAAACAATCTGAGCTCGACGCGAAGCTTGGAACGGATCATTTCGAACAGAGGCCGTGGAAGACTCTTCGTGAAAATGTCTGCAAGCTGCAAAAAAGACGGTACAAAGCGTGGTTGCAAACGACCACTCTCTACAAGTTCACGAATAAAATGACAGTCAATATCTATATGTTTGGCGCGTTTGTGTGAGACTGGATTTTGCGCAAGAAAGAGAGCACTCTTGTTGTCACTTAGAAGAACCGACGGTGAAGTTGGCGGAACTCCAAGATCTCGAAGCAAATTAGAAATCCAGATTAATTCAGAAGCAGTATTTGCCATAGCACGATACTCCGACTTGCAGCTCGAGCGAGAGACAGTAGGTTGTTTCTTTGCACTCCAGGAGACCACATTTGGTCCAAGAAAAATTGAATACCCATAAGTAGACCGACGGGTATCTAAGCATCTAGCCCAATCAGCGTCTGAATAACCAATGACAGAAGAAGGACCTGCAGAAAATGTTAGTCCATAACCGAGTGTACCCTTGACATAACGGAGGATGCGTTTGACCGCCTGAAAATGGTCAAGGGTAGGATGCTGCTAAAATTGGCTCACAGTGTTGACAGAGTAAGAAATGTCTGGTCGAGTAATCGTCAGATATTGAAGTGCTCCGACCAGCGAACAGTACAAAGTAGGATCCTCAAAAGGAGCACCTGCAGCTGTGAATGAAGCTCCAGGGGCAAGAGGAGTAGAGACTGGCTTTGAGTCAAGTAAGTTAGCGTGAAGGAGAATGTCCCGAGCATATTTTGACTGACTAAGAAATAGCCCCGTCTTCGTATAAGACACCTCAAATCCAAGGAAATAACCAAGACGCCCAAGATCTTTTATGGCAAACGTCTTCTGAACCCGAGACAAGAAGGCTCGAAGAGAGTTAGGATCATTTCCCATCACAATGATGTCGTCTACATACACCAAGAGATATATTAAAGTAGACTTGTTCGAGAATATGAACAATGAAGTATCAGCTATGCTGCACAAAAAACCAAGCTGAAGAAGAAAAGGCGCGAAAACGCTGATACCAGGCTAAAGGAGCCTGGCGAAGGCCATATAAAGCCTTCCTGAGCTTGCAAACATGAGTTGGCCGAAGAGGGTCAATGTAGCCAGGTGGTTGCTCCATAAAAACAGGCTTAGAAAGATATCCATTTAAAAATGCATTTTTGACATCTAATTGATAGAGGGGCCAAGATTGCATGACTACAAGAGATAAATTATGCGAACGGTAGAGGCTTTCACCATAGGACTAAATGTGTGTGTAAAGTCAAATCCAAGAATCTGACTGAAACCTTGAGCAACAAGGCATGCCTTGTGACGATCAACAGAACCATCGACAAGAAATTTCATCTGATACACCCATTTAGAACCGATGATATTAGTATTTGGAGGTCTTGGAACAAGCTCCCAAGTATTATTTTCCCGCAAAGCCGCCATTTCCTCATTCATCGCAGAAACCCAATGAGGTGACTTTAGGGCAGACTTGATGTATTTCGGTATAGAAACAGCAGTAACTGCAGAATAGAGAGAGTTGGACTCCTTAAGAGAAAAATCAGCAGGAAAACGCAGCTTAAATATTCCTGACTGAGATCGAGTACGCATAGAGTGAGTGCGAACTAGAGCACGGTCAACTGGGTGAGCAGTGGGCAAAATATATGGCAGCAAGGGTGACTGGTGCGGATTGCCTGGGGATGACGGCGGCAAAGGTGTATCCGGTGGATCATCCGCAACTGGAGGAGGAAGTGGAGTAGGATCAGGAACCTGCAGACATATTGCACAAGATGTATTAGCAAACATAGACGATGTACAAAAATTAGGTGCCTTATGAGAAGAGGTGGCGGCTGGCGATATAGAATCAATCAAACCATCTCGGAATGATGAGATATCCGAGAGCGTTGACAGTGGAGTAGCAGAGGATGAATTGCTATAGGGATAATGCATTTCATCAAATACAGTATGCCTGCTTATGTATACCCGAGATGTGGCTAAATCAAGACAGCGGAAACCCTTATGTTGTGTACTATAACCAAGGAAAACACATGCTGTACTTCGAGGTGAGAACTTGTGCGGCACATAATCTTGAAGGCAATGATAGACACAACATCCAAAAACATGAAATGTGTCATATGTGGGAGACCGATGATATATGAGCGCATATGGAGATTTATTTCCAAGCAATGGAGTAGGGAACCGATTAATAATATATACTGCAGTACTGAAGGCATCCAGCCAAAATTTCAGAGACACAGAGGAGTGAAAAAGCATAGCTAGACCAGTTTCTGTGATATGTCGATGTTTTCTTTTAGCACAGCCGTTTTGTGTCAGAGTGTAGGGATAAGACATAATATGATATATACCACATGCAGAAAAATGAGCTCGTAAACGAGTATTTGTAAATTCACCACCACCATCAGACTGAAATTGTTTTATTTTTCTGGAAAACTGGTTTTCGACAAATGACTGAAATCTAAGAAACACATCATAAAGCTCAGACTTCATGCGCAATGGATAAAACCAAGTAAACCGAGAATAATCATCAGTGAATAATGCATAATACCGAAAACCAGAAGAGGAATGAACAGGTGCAGGGGCCCCAAACATCACAATGTACCAAATCCAAAAGCTGAAATGCTCGTCTCTCATTATTAACAAAAGATAAATGTTTGCTCTTTGCCATCTAACATGAATTGCATATAGTAGGTGAAGGCAATACGGAAGTAACGGAAACAGACCCAAGTTTTTGCAACAAAGAAATAATAGAAAAAACGACATGTTCTAGGTGATAATGCCATAAATCAAACGAGGCATGAAGCCTTTTATTTGTAGTAATTGCAGAAAGAGCCGAAGAGCTGGAGTGCAAAACATAGAGTCCGCAATCAAGTGAGCCTGTCGCGAGCACCTGACCTGTGTCTCGATTCTGAACGCGAAACTGAGATTCAGTAAAAGTTACAGTAATAGAAAAATCACACGTGAGTTGGCCAATTGATAAAAGATTTTAAGTGAGTCCAGGCACCACAAGAACATTTTGCAAGTTTAAATTACGAGACAGTGATAATGAACCTGTATGAGATATAGCAAGGTGCGCACTGTTTCCAACTATAATATGATCGGAACCAGAATAATGAGAAGCAGTATCCAGACGGTTTACATCTGGGGTCATATGAGCCGACACTCCAGTGTCCAGAAACCAATCCGAAGAGGAGCCCGGATTGAAAGAACAGCCTACTGAGAAGGCTTTAGCCAGATTGGCGGTGTTGAAGGGCCGACAAGATCGGTCATAACTTTGGTCGAACCTGCGTTTGCATTCAAAAACATCATGGTCAGTGCCCCTGCACAATTGACACCTAGGGGTAAAATTCCTACGAGTTCGACCACGACCACGATTGTTAGAAGCGCTTCGGCCACGATTATGAGAGCCCCGTCCATGGTTAGCAGTAACGGTCGCGGTCATCGTCGCAGACACCACCGTTAAGGTTACATTGTCAAAACGCGGCGTTATAACGGCCGTAACGGACAATTTAAAAAAAAAAACTCTAAAATTTCTAGAACTTCATGAACATTATTTATTTATGTTTTTACTAAATTAACATAAAAAAAATATTATAACTAGAATTAACATATAAAATATACAATTACATACATAATTAATATCACGTGGAATGTCGAGGTGGTTCAAAATCATCATTATCTTCCCTTTCAGGATGAATAGAAAGATGTGAATAATCATAATGGATTAGATGAGGCCTAGGTTGTTTACGTGGATACTCATGATATGTATTGGATAAATCTCGATCAACATATCGTGTTGAACTTGTGTGTGACGGTAGTTCTTGATCATGACGATCACACATAAGCACACATTTAATCACATAATATCAGTTTCAAAATTTAACGGCTTGAAGTTAGTAATATGTTGAAATCACAAAAGCTTTAATAAATTATTTAATATAATAAAAAAAAATTTGAAAATGCTCTAAAACCAATCTGTGTTAAAAAATTCACTGTAAATTGTATATTTCCTGAAACCTTGTGAAATTAATAATTTAGACTTATAACATCATGTACTAAATCATAGTAAAAGAGTTTTGAAAACGTATAATGGAGTGATTTTATATAATTAATTTTCTAAGGTCTGAAACTGCATAATTCCAACTCAAACTGGATTATTTTTGAAAAATCATCATAATTCATAGACTACTCCATATATTACCAAATTTTAACCATAGACTCAAAATTTCATATAGTATAACATACCGAAACAGATTTGAAAAAATCCAAGTATATATTTTTATAAAAATCGGCAAAGTGGACTGATATTTCTATACATTTTCACAACTTGATTAAAGCTTTTTTGCCGTTATAATGCCGTTACGGCCGTTATCACGCCACGTAACGGCGTTACGGGCGTTATCACGCCGATATCATATCCAATAACGTAGACCACCATTTTTTACCGAATCAGTGACGCGGAGATAGCCGTTACCGTTACGTAACGCCGTTATAATGGCCGTAACGGGCGTTTTTGCGAACCATGGCCCCGTCCGCGACCACGAAAGATAGTAGTAAAGGCGGCTTGACTGGGCTGGGCATCGTCCATGGATTTCTGGAAAACCTCGTGGCTCTATGCACGAGCAAGTAAAGTAGAGAAATCATGGTTGTTGATGCAAAAAATCAACTCCCAAATAAACCTGATGGTTTGTGAGTAATTCAGTAATTATGTGTGGCTAATTATTTGCACCGACCGATTAACAATTAAAAATAGCGGATGAGTATTGAGGCTATTTGGTGACCGATTATACTGAGAATAATAGTAGTAAAAAGAAGTTATTTTATTGCTCGATGTCCATTTCTTGGGCAGTAACTCTCTCTTTTATAGTAGAGTTTTTAACTAAAAATAGTAAAAGTTATCATTATAGCTACTGTAATAGCTTGTACAAGTGTTAAGTCTAGTTACAGATGTAGTGCTGCATGAAGTATTAGGTAACAACCGTGTTAGTGTATGTCTGTCATCTGTCTTCATAGGTGTTATTCTTCAAGCTTTATCCATCCGATTATTATCCTTCAATTGTTTATTGATCTGAGAACGTGTCTAACCAATCATGAGGTTTAATGTTAGCAGCAACGAAGGCCAAATCGGTGCCAGTAGTCCTTATCAGTAGCATAATTTAATCGGTAGGCTACTTGGCCAGTAACCTAAATAACATAATTTAATTGATGGCCAATAGCCTAATTTAATCGGTGGCCAGTAGTCTAAATAATATAATTTAATTGATGGCCAATAGCCTAATTTAATCGGTGGCCAGTAGCCTAAATAATATAATTTAACTGATGGTCAGTAGCCTTATCAGTAGTACAATTTAATCGGTGGCCAGTAGCCTAAATAATATAATTTAATTGATATAATCGAACCTGCGTTTGCATTCAAAAACATCATGGTCAGTGCCCCTGCACAATTGACACCTAGGGGTAAAATTCCTACGAGTTCGACCACGACCACGATTGTTAGAAGCGCTTCGGCCACAATTATGAGAACCCCGTCCGCGACCACGAAAGATAGTAGTAAAGGCGGCTTGACTGGGCTGGGCATCGTCCATGGATTTCTGGAAAACCTCGTGGCTCTGTGCACGAGCAAGTAAAGTAGAGAAATCATGGTCCATGACTTTAAGCAGACGATAAGGCCTGCCAAATATCTCTCGATGTCTTGCAACCGATAACAACAGATAAAGATTCCTCCGTAAGCGTTGAAACCAGAAATAATTTGAGGAGTTGATCACGGGAATACCATGTTGTATAAGCAGGGTTTGTGACGGACTGACCAGCGGGGTTGGTGATCTTTTCGGCCGGAGCGGAAGAAGTTCCGTCAACGAATGAGAGAAAATTTTGGCTCGTCAACAACGGGTGGATCTGTTCATGCCATAATAGATAATTGGAGGAAGTAAGTCTTACAGTGACCATATGAATCATTGTAGAGAGGGGAAGGGAGGGAACTTCGGTCGTGTCCATGGAGAAAAACCGGCGATGGCGATGGAAATTGGGCAGATTAGGGGCGACGAGAGTTGGTGGCGGCTGATCGTCACTAGGGTTCAGTCAGTTTGGCTGATACCATGTGAGAAGTGAATATAACCTCAATCAATGATCGTGTTCCATTCCACTAAAATAAATAATGTGATTACAGCATAAAACATGGAAACAAAATAACTACCAAATACACAAAGATATATTCCAAAATACAATATTAGTCAATATTATTTTCGTTGACACTATGAAGGATGGTGATGGGGTAAGGGGTGAGGCGGGTGGATGGGTGGCTGCCAGTGGTTGGGTGATGGGGACGGGTGAGATGGGGGTGGGTGAGGGCAAGGGTGTTTGTTGGCTGTTGGGTAGTGACGCCGGAAATGGGTAGTTGCCGGCCGTGGCAGGAAAGAAGTGAAGTGGTTCCTTTGAGAATTTGACAAGTTTAAGGACTGTTATGCAAACCCTATATTCTCTAATAATTGGACTTTAAACCTTAGACTTTCTAGAACTTCATTTACACCCTTGAATTTCATAGAATGAAAAAAATTAGCTAAGTATGATGTTGGACTTTATAATTTAACCCCTAAAAACAAAGCTAACTTTTAAATATCCTAAATTTAATCCCAAAATCAAAAGTCAATTTAAAATAATTTCACTTTGACCATTATAGTCCAAACTAACTATATTAATTTTACAATTAAGTATTTTCTCCTAAATTACCTTTCAATTTCATTCAATTAAGTTCAATTTTATAAATTTTAAACTTTAATTTTGATTCAATTAAACCCTGATTTCCCTATTTAGCTTTCTAAAATTACTTGCAAGACTCCTAAAATCTAATATAAACCTTAGTTTCATAATGAGTTGGTCTCTTGTGAGACAGCCTCACATACGACGAGATTCAATCATGTGTTTTTCAGATATAAGTATGTGTTTTTTAAGTATGTTTTTTACAGTATGAGTTATTCAAGTATGCTTTTTATAGCTATAAGTATGTCTTTTTCTACTATAAGTATGGCCATCACATGTGCGACGGTCTCACATGAGTTTTTGTGTTTCATAATTAGCCTTTCCATAATTATTTTCAAGTCATCTGATATCTAATTTAAATTATAATTACATATTTAGCTTCTCTAAAATAAATTTTTAAGTTCCCAAGATCTAATTTAAGCTCTACTTTTATAATTAACTTCTCTAGAACTAAATTCAAGTCTTTCAAGATTCGATTTTACCTTAGTTAAGTTCTGTAATGTTTTAATCCACACATTTTCATTATAAATTCACCTAAACCCTATTTACCCTAAAATTGTTCGTGTTTATTCCTTAAACCCAACGTCGTCGAAAAGTCGTTTCAATGTCCCTCGTGATCAAAGAATACCCTAAGGGTCATATTTTAATAGCTAGCGACCTTAAATTACGAATTTATGACTAAATAAAATACTGAGACTTTCTTAATGTTCGATGTAGGAAACGAGAAAAGATGAATTATTTAGGCTTGCTCGACAACTTATGAATAGACGTTCCAACTTCTCCTAAGGTGGGGTCACTTGTTTTAATTTACATTTATGATTCTCATGAGCTCTAAATTGCGATTTTTTTTTTGCATATGTGGAACGAGATATGCTCTATTATATGAACATTGTACTGTGAGCTAACCAATGGAAATGTGATGAATGATGTGGTTAAATATTTATTGATTGCAATGTAAATGTGTGTATGAGATAATGAAATGTATCAATGGCGGCAAATAAACCTATCTATGGCAGCGAAGAATCGTATCTATGGCGGCTAAAATGTTTTCAGCGTAAAGAACTTTTGGACGTGATATGCAAGCGGTACGTGGATGCTGGAAGCCAATATTCTTAAAGGTTGCAGAAGATTTTTTTTAAAGAGTTTTATTTCATAAATTTTAGAAACGTGTAATTCATAATTATTGTTGATCTTGTTTATCTGTATTATTCTTAAAATGGTGAATTTTCTATTTAAGTAACACCTTAGCCAAATATTACCTTTATAAAGAAACGAGGGGTTACACAAATTATACTGTAAATTCTTTATTAAGTTCTTTTCGAAATTCAAATGTGTTTAACAGATGTTGAATAAATTTATTTTTCGTTTTTATTTTAGTTGCTAAATTGTTAATTTGTGCATAAAATGTCTGGTAGTGCTAATCGCAGATCCTACATCACTTGATAATTATCATACAAATTATATATTATTGGAGAATACAAACAAGTAATTAATCTGAATCCAATCCGAACCTAGGGAGTAACGGTTAGTATATATCATAAACTTAAATAGGAATCATTAATGTATTCGGAAAAAATGAGGCACGTATTAAAAATACGTAACTTAATTTAATTGTGATTATAAGCTCTGTATTTAATTAACCGTTGTCAGGCCAGTGCTAAGCTTGAAGGTAGCGAATCACCTTCTTCTTAACCTGCAAAGCCTTTGCCAAAACATCTGGATTGATTCGTGGATTTGAAGCAAATAGTGCATTTGGAATTCTGACAACTCCTGGATCTTGGCTGCTTAGACTTGCCAAGGCAACAACGTTGGTCTTTCCCACATCTAACAGGAAATGAATGCGGCCTTGTGGGAACACAAACACATCTCCTGGATATAATGTGTTAGATGGACTTTAGTTGACTATATAGTCAACATTTTTAATTAACAATTTTGTTAATTATATTATTGTCCAGAAACCAAATGTTGGTTGGAATGTTGCCCAACATCCGTGGCAACATTTTTGTGTTTTGTCTTCCTTCACAATTCACCACGTGTTTTGCATTTGTATTTTGTTTATACTCTGTTGCAGGTCATTGACTAAGTATACAAAGTGTGTGGATGGAGTCAAGGGAACTAGCAACAACCTAGCAACTAACTAGAGAAAAAGTCTCAAGGGTTGAGTGGGTGGACTGAGTCAAATAAGCTGGAACTATGAAGCAACAACCTGGAGAAAAGTACTTATGCACTTATCAAGACCTTGCTGTGCAAGGACCCACGTTTTTGTTGAGGCTACTTTTTAGGATAGTAGTTTAGTTGGTTATCTTGGAAGGAGGTCTATAAATAGGAGAGTTACTTTGTCTTGTAACTCATCCTTGGAATTCAATTATCTTGCAATATTCTAAGTATCCAAGAATCCTTCCAAGAGAGGTTTGAGTGAGCTGAGTGATTTTGTATACTCAAAGAGTTTTTCTTTAGATCTTTTTCGATCTTTTCTGAGTTCTAGTTTTGTAGGTTTTTCCTATTTTTTGGAATTCACTTGTATTCACTTTTTCTTGTGAATAATATTTTGCCCAAGGCACCTCAAGATATATTTATATATATCTTGAAAAGTTATATCTTTGAGTATATTTTTATTTCCGCTGCAAACTCTTTTTAAAGTAAGTGTTGTGTCAAGTGTTGTGGCAACATCTTTGGTATCATCTGCCACTGTTCGCTTACTTTTATCTTAAACCAGATCCCACTTTCCAACATAATGTTTTAGTGAAAAGCTTGTTTTCCTGGATGGGGTCTGCTGAATTTGTGGATGTGACGAATCCAATGTAGAGGGTGCCTTGAAGCACAACAATAATCTCAGTTGCATGAGGGTGCGTGTGAGGGGTATCGAGGCCGTATGGTGCAATGTCTACACGGACCACTAAGATGCCTAGAGTGTTGAGTCCTGGTATTTGGTCAACAGTCACTGGAATCGCCTTTGATCCAACAGGGTTTGATGTCTTATTACCAGGCTTGTCCAGACTGGAATAGAAGAAATCGTCTGCAACAACCATGTTCGGGTTCTTGCATATCTTCATGTTCACAAAAACTACATGGTAAATAGTACATCATGTCAAAGTGATATACGACAACGACAAAGCTAATGTAGATGAATGCATGAAATGATGACAAAGTTTATTTCTTGAACAAAGGATTTAATTATAGTTAATTAGTTACCAGATGGCGTGGGGTCATTAACCACAACGCAAAAATCTTGTCAAATTTATTTCTGATATGCAATTTATTTTTGATTAATTAGATTTGTAAACAGTTTTGAGGAGCGGTTGATGTGGATATTTTCAAAATGGATACCAGACTGTGGACATGAGAGAACATATCTTAAATTTCAGGTCTTCAGTACTCTTCCGCGATTAAGTCGTGGAGGTTTACCAGTTAAAATCAAGGTATACCTCAGAAATGAAAATGAGATCCAATTTATATAACAAAAATAAAACTAAGTGAAAAAGTTAAGGACAACGGAAGAAAGGTCTCTTTTCAAAATGAAAATTTACTCAGTAATTTAGGGGTTTGACTATTTACAACATTAACTTAGGTTTTTACTTCATGTGTTAATTTTCTAAATTTTGATGCATATTTGGATTTTATAGGAATAATCTAAGATTTATTAAATGAAATTTTAAACTAACTAAATTATAATTTATGTATTGAAATAAAAATTTTAAATTATTACATTAATTTATCATTTTAAGTATTAGTTTATTAATTTTTTTTTTGAGATTTAATTTGAATATTTACAAATTTAGTAAACATATTTTCAGGTTGATTTTTTTATTTTAATATTATTAATGTATTTTATTTCTTTTGATAATTTTTAGACAACTAATGTATTTTAAATGTATGATTACCGCATGTTCAAATATGTTCCCAATTGTAGGCTGAAATTTAATCAACTTAAGTAAATTTTGCCCAAAAGTCCAAAATTGGTGTTAAACGTGTAATTTGGCCCACTTGGTGCTTTTGGGTTAAAATTGATTAAAATCATGAAATTTGTAAGTTCTTGTATTAAATTATCAACACGAAAAATTAATATTTTAAATTGTCAAATCTAAATTTAAGTAAATTTGACTGACAATCTGTATAATTAGTTATCCATTGAGCGAAGGCAGCAGGCAAAAACGAAAAAGGATATATAAAGGTTCGTGTTCAAATTGAAAATAAGTACAAATGCAAATGACTGACAATCTGTATAATTAGTTATCCATTGGTGTTGATTGTACATGTAAATCTTTCTATCGTCTGTTATCTTCTTCTGATATAAAACGTTTTCTCTTGTTCTCTTCTTTTGATATAAAACGTCTTCGCTTGTTCTCTTTTTTTGCACGCCCATTATGCAACTCTGAAAAAAAATTGTTTTAGAAATGGGGCGTGACAAAAAAATCATTAATTTATTTTAAAAATCTGAAAATTTGTATTATGAATGTGTTTTTTTTTCTTTTTTTTTTTTTAAAGAAAAAAAGTGAAATACTTGAACTTACTGGAAGTGAAGAAGTTGCGAAGAGCGATTGACAAATTGATTGTTTTCTTCGTTAATTTGAAGCAAAATTATGGCGTAAATGCATTATCACTCTTTCGCAGTTTTCGACTGTTATGGTTTCTTCAATTACTCCTCCAAATTCAGCTCCTATTCGTTCCTTTTACGAAAAACCCATCTCAAAAAACCTAATTTTATCCCCATTTTCCATATCTTTTCTGTTGCGCAAAACCCGATTGTGCTCCATAAAGACCAAGTCCGATGGCGGTGGCTTGGTTCGGAGCAGCCAGGAAATGACGGTTCATGGAGCGGATTTGTTGAGGAAGTAGATGGTGTCGTCGCCCGTCGTTGTTGACAACGAGGAGTCAGATAAGGAATATTCGAATGGTGGTTGTGAGAGTTTCGTGAGGAAGGAGATGATGTAGTAAGGGTTATCCAATAATTTTTTTTTTTTTTTTTTTTTGTAAACACAATTACAAAATAATTTTTCTGATTTTAAAAATAAATTTATGAAACTTGTAATATTTATTATAATTATTTTAATAATTATTATTATTGAATAATAATATTTGAAAAACATTATTTTAAGATTTTAGAAATAATTTTTTATTTATAAAAAAATAGTTATAATTATAAGATAATTTTTCAAAATTTTAAAAATATATCAATTAATTTTTTTTAAATTTATGATAAATATTATATTTAATATTAATATTATTATTTAATAATAATATTTTAAAACTATTATTGTAAGATTTTAGAAATATTTTTTTTAGTATGAAAAAAATAATAACATTCCTAACACAATTTTTCAGATTTTTAAAATTAATTAATGATTTTTTAAAGATATAATATAATTATTTTAACAATAATAATTATACAATTATTTTAGTTAAATGATGTGGCATTTTATTTAGTGATGTGTAGTTTAGAAATCAAATTAATTTATCCACAACGCGCCATATCAGTGAGAAGCTCGAATTAAGTGAGCCACGTGACTTTCTCGTGCCAATTAGCTCGAAATTCGTCGATTCAGGCTGATTTGTCCTTAATTCGCCCAATTTTGAAAGATAGTACCTCAATTTCAAAGTGCAAAAAGATAATATTCCTGAATGGTAAATGACCAAAAATTATTATCCTAAATTTGCAATTTTCCTTATAAGTAAACTTACAAAACAAAATGCAAAAGTACTGAAAGTCGTAGAACTTAAATAATAACTTTCTCTATAATTTTTTTATAATTGACAATTTAGGACATTAATTTTTTAGGTAGACAATTTAGGATAATAATTTACTAAATTTCTAGAATTTAGGCCAATTTCAATTCTAAAACAACAATTTGGTCCAAATTGTGCGTGCGGTCGTGCTTGTCCAATTTCGAGATTTTGGCCTAATTCTCTCATGACGTGGAGTTAATTCCTAAGATTTGACTTAAATTTGGATCATATTTTAACATGTGTCAATACATTTTCAATTAAAGTACACTAATAGCCTAAATTTATTAAAAAATTAAAATACATTAACAATTTTGAATAGTTATAAGACTATTAATTATGTTGGGATGACCAAACTTTACGGTGAAATAAGACCTACTTTGGGAGACTGGTATGTAGAAAATTATTCATTGATTTGATTTGTTTAGAATGTGTATTAAATATGTTTTTATATATTTGCACTTACTGTTTTTCTATATATCTTTATTTTATGTTCGAAAATCCCTATCTTTGGTTTTTCTTGATTTATCTAGTGATTTTGGGACTATTTCGGAGATGAATAATGAATCTGACCAAAACAAAGTGATGATCTAGTTATGGGTGAATGTTTGAAGTTGAGAAGACACATTGGATAAACCGACTACTGACATATGATGATCCAATGTGTGTGCCAAGGCCCAGTGACAGCCCCACATATTGCTTAGCGACGACCCACCAAATTGAGAAGGAAACCCTTGACATATGAACTTAATAATCAGAAGTATATATATTCTAACGAGGACGGTGAGAAAGAAATCTTTTGATGGCTAAACATAGAGGGCAAGCCAGTGAATTTTAGGAACCACTTTTTATCTACTTTGTGAAGACTATGATGCACGTCAGTTCAAAGGGATGTTGAACCTATATTCTTGACTTACTCTATATGAGTGGTAACGATTTCATGATTTCTATCTCTTAACTAACTTATGTTGCATGATTTACCGATACACGATATTGCATGATTTGATTTAGCAGGGTCCGTTAGATTAAATTATTGTGATATCTATTGTTAGAATATAAACCGTAATATGTAATTGTTATGGATTAATATTCCTTTGTAACAAATAATGATTGAGTTGTAATTTGGAGCAATACATATCTAGAATATTAACCAGATTGATCGAACTTGTGAATTTGAAGTCTAGTTCATCCTATTGCCTTAGAGATTAATGGGTTCGACAAATTAAATTTAGAGATCGTACCTACTAGGTTGTTTGATTGAATATAGATTATTAAAAAGCTTGTTTTAATAGACTACTAAACTTAAGAAGCAATGCGGGTTAGTAAAATTTGTTGCTAATATATAGATGGAGGTTTGAGAGATAGATCGAAAGAAACATTAATAATTAATTAATACACTCGGTCAAGAATTGATCAAGGGGATGCTGAAGTGAGAACTAGTGCTTTATAATTTATTGATTGATTTTTTTTTTAGAGTAAACTATTTTTTTCGGCCATTATGTTTGTTGTTTGACAATTTTGCCCTTTTTTATTTTGGGCTTGCAATTTAGGACTTTCTGTTTCACGGGTTGGCAATTTAGAACTTTATGTTTTTAATTTTAGCAATTATTGCCCAATTTCAGCCCGAATTGCTTATTTGGGCTGAAATTGCACGTTTTTCGGGCTTAATTTGATGAGGTGGCTAGTGATTATATGACGTGGAATTTTGTAATTAATTACGGGAAGTCACGTGTATTTTTGGTGGGACCCACTTATTAAAAATTATTAAATTCAAAATTAATTAATAAAAAAACCTTCTAGAATTAAAAATCAAAAAAATCAAGAAAAATTCAAATCAATAAATCAAAACATTGTAGATCCTTTAAGATCCCTTCTGTAGATTGATTCAAATCCTCTCAACCGCCGATTTGCCCCCAATCCCTTCTGCAGATTGATTCCCACAACGAATTTGAGTACGCCAAATACTTCAACTTCTTACAACTCATCGCAATACACAGGATAGATTCAATGGGTAGGAGAAGCAAGATTGAGATGGTCTTGAGGGATTCTGGTCACTGTTGATGAAGACGTATCGCGTCGAGATCCAGCGCACCTCCGCGCACGGCGGCGTCCGCCGATTCACCTCGTCATGGGTCCACTTCCAGTTTGTCGCCGCCCTCATCTGGTGGTCCAATCCCAAATAACCCTAACCCTTACCCTAGATTTCCAAATTCTACTGCAGGTTTCAATGGTGATGCTTCTAGTAAGGTTTTAAGAGAGGGGTTTCTGGGAAGGCGGAATTGAGGGGATGGCCAAGTTTAAGGGGGTCAAATCAGTGGGAGTTACAGGTTCACCCAAATTCGATTTGGGAAATGCAGATTTTGGATAGGGAAAGGCTAGGAAGATGGAGGTCATATCCATGGATGGAGTGAAGTATTCAATGTCCATGTGTAAATCCAGGGAGTTTGAAGGGGGATTGGAGATTGGTTTGTCTTTGCCTAAACAAAGAATGGAGGCTTTTGCAGATTTCTTTGGCGGTAGAGGTGGGAGATTTGGCGGTGGTGGCTACGGAGGTGGCGGTGGGGGCACGGCGGCGATGGAGTTGTAGGGAGGAAAGAGAGTGGTGATGGCGATGAAGAAGATGATTGAATTTTTTCTAATTCTTTTTCCATTTTTTATATTTTTTGATTTAAAATTTAATTATGATGTGTATTATAGTAGGCCCCATTGTTTAATATATGTGGCAGAAGATAATTAATTGAAAAATGCCACATCGCTAAATCACGCGCCACCTCAACAATTTCAGCCCGAATTCAGGGGTCACGTGCAAAAAACGTGCGATTTCAGCCCAATTAAGCAATTCGGGCCGAAATTGGGCACTAATTGCTAAATTTTGAAAAATAAAGTCCTAAATTGCAAGCCCGATATCAAAAAGGGCAAAATTGCCACACGGCAAACATAACGGACGGAAAAAGTAGTTTACTCTTTTTTTTATTTAATTTCTTTCGTCTTTGATTGATGCTTAGTAGCTAGATAAATTTATCTTGTTGATTTGTTGACTAATTAGCACTAGTAAATATAATTTAATTATATGCTATGTTCTTCTTTATGGGATCGACCCTTACTTGTCGCTTCTATAAATTAGTAGAAAGTGATAAGGTTACATTTATATTGCATGCCTCGACACATCACGGTCAGAGACCAAATATGATGTTTTACTTAAAAAAAAAAAAAGAAAAGATTCATTACTGGGAAGAAGCTTACAACACATGCTTGGGTAAAAAGACGCAATATCTTTCCAAGTTTGAAGTTATGAAGAATAACTTCATAATACGTCAAGTATGAGAAAAGGAAGATCAGCATATGGCCACAATCTGAGAAATGATGGGGTGTCAGATAACATTGAATTTGATTTAACAAGTTTGCAACTTTTCTTTTTGTTTGTATTGATATTTACTTAATTAATTGGTTGTGTTTAGATTTTGTGAAATATTTGTTTTGTTGCAAACATGTGAATTAATTATTGGTTGCAGTAGCATTTGAGAAGTGAAAGAGAGTTACTTATGCTTGATCTTAGCATAATTTGATCCGAAAACATTGCCTATGTGTTTTCATTTCTACCATGAAATGACAAGTACCACAATATGGTTTTCAAGGCATTTGCACTTGGTTGGATGAAGGTGTACTTTATGCTTGCCAGAGAGAAGAACTTGAATTTGTATTGTTTCAAATCTAAAATAAGTTTAGTGGTTTTCTTGATTACATTGCTTGGTTCATTGGATTACATAGATAATATGAGAGAAAGACAAAACATTGCTTAGCATAGCTAATTCACTTATGACTCAATTCTTCCTTTATTAATATTTCCTTTATTATAGTAATTAATGTAAAAGAGCAATTAATTATGTTGCTGAAATTAATAGGTCTCTGATTCTATAACAAAATCATGCAACTTGACTGTTTCCAATAAACTGAGAGAGTATATATTTAATTTGAGGTGGAAACTTAAATATTATATATATGGTCATCGAAGAGCAGGTAAACCATTTCTTTTGTTGAAAGGAGACATATATATATCGAGACCTAGCTACTAATAAGAAAAAGAAATTAGATGACCAATTCATACCTCATCTTTAAAATATGAAAAAAGAAACAGCGGACTATTTCAAGTGGGATTAAGTATAAATAGACATCTTAATTGCATGCTTTAATAGCAACTCATCTCTCAACTACAAGTATGATACAGCAATATTATTCATTCTCTAGCTAGAGATCGATCTGTTTTCATCAACTTGATAAACATTAATGGCGATTCGGTTGGTTATAAGTACTATTGGTATTCTGGCTTTGGCTTCAATATCGTTAGTTTATGCATCTGATCCCAGCCCTCTTCAGGATTTCTGTGTCGCTGTGAATGATTCCAAGGCTTCTGGTAATTAACTGCTACCTGCATCTTATATAGAATTAACTTTAATTCTAGCTCTTATGATTAGTAATTCATGAATTAATGTTAATCTTCTGTATCTTAAAATTGCAGTATTTGTGAATGGGAAGATATGCAAGGACCCAAAGATGGTGACAGCTGATGATTTCTTCCTATCTGGGCTGAACAAGGCTGGCAATACATCAAACGCAGTTGGATCGAAGGTGACTCCTGTGAATGTTAACCAAATACCAGGTCTCAACACTCTAGGCGTCTCGTTGGTGCGTATAGACTATGCGCCATACGGCCTGAATCCCCCACACACGCACCCTCGTGCAACTGAGATTCTTGTAGTGGTTGAAGGCACTCTCTACGTTGGATTCGTCACTTCCAATCCTGCAAACCCCGACCAGAAAAACAAGCTCTTCACCAAAACATTGTACGCAGGAGATGTGTTTGTGTTCCCAGAAGGCCTCATTCATTTCCAGTTCAATACCGGAAAGACCAACGCTGTTGCCTTCGCGGGTCTAAGCAGCCAAAATCCAGGAGTTATTACCATTGCAAATGCAGTCTTTGGCTCTCAACCTCCCATCTCTGTTGATGTTCTCACTAAAGCATTCCAAGTTGATGCCAATGTCGTTAAATATCTTCAGGGACAGTTCTGGACCGACAATAACTAAAAATATTATAAAACATATAAGGATACATCATATTTGATCTACATCTGTTTTTATCATTTTCCTTAATTGACATTATTTTTATGTTATTGTTGTTACGTATACTTGTGTAATAAAACTCTTTGGAATTGTTATTGTTGTAAGATATATATCTACCGGCAACAATAGAAAAAACAAATGAGTTAGAGTCTATTTAGCAATCATGGTGTTGTTCCTAAGAAACAAGATTCAAACAATGATATTAAGAATACGATTTCGTTCTACTTCAATCATGTTTAATAATCTAGCAAAATAATACTCAAATCCAAATTATATTATATGTGAGCAATCACAATTTTAGATTAATCTGTCTCTCGAACAACTTAACCTGTTGATTGATTGTTAATGTTTATATTTATACCTCACAGTTAATAACCAATTCCAAAAAGTTTCTAAGATCGTATTCTCACCCCAATTATTGCCAATATCCAATCTTCTCCCACCAATCTCCATGAACGGAAGGTTTCTCAAATCCCTAAATCCCCAAATTTGGGATTAGGGTTCTTGGGTTCATTCAGGGATGTAGAGATTTATGGTGGGATAATTCAATTTTGCTTTAATTCTATATTTTTAATTGAGTTCATTTATTTTTTGTTTTTTTAATTGTGTTTTATTTTTTGTTTTTTAATTGAGTTAATTTATTTTTTGTTGTTTTAATGCAACTAATGACTTGACAAATGATTTGGCTTTTTTTATTGTAAAATAATACCAAAAATATGCCACGTAGGAAAGATCAGCCACATAAGCATAAGTTGAGTGAAATTATGGAATTGGGGCAATTGTGTTACACTCTTAGAAATTAGGTGGGAAAATTGAAATTCCTATTAAAAAAGGCTGAAATTGATCAAATTATCAATTGCAGGACTAAAATTAATAATGTGAAATTAACAGGACTAAAAGCGGACAATGCCTCTAGGACATGATTAAAAATAAAATTTTCCCGTCCCTGTATGATCGACCCTTACTTTCCATTTATACAAATTAGAAGAGGGTGACAAGGTTATATTTATTTTGCGTGCCTCGACAATGCGGTTAGAGACCGACCACGTCTGATATTTTACTCCAAAAAAATGAAGATTCGTACTGAGAAGAAGGTTACAGCACATGCTTGGGAGGAAAAAATACAATCATGTTGCTGAAATATTTACATTAATTATTCCTTTATTATAATAGCAAAAGTAAAAGAACAATCATGTTGCTGAAATAGTAGTTCTATAGATCTAAAAGAAATTAACTTGACTGTTTCCAATAAAATTGAGAGTTTATATTTAATTTGAGGTCGAAACTTTAATATTATATATATGGTCATCGAAGAGCAGGTAAACCATTTATTTTGTTGAATATTAGACATATATCGAGACCTGGTATATGAAATTTATAATTATTTACTTATTATTTAAATTGCATAAAAGAAAAAGGAAATTATCAAATCTAATAATTAAATTTTGGTGCATTTGAGTAATTTTTATTGATTTATATATATTTTTTTGATTTATAGTAAATATGTTTTAAGTTAAAATTATATTTAACAAAATTACAAATACGAAAATTAATAAAATATTTTTTTTAATTTTAAATATTATAAATTCATATCTTTACATTATGTTATCAAATATTTTAAAATATTAAATATACGAAAATTAATAAAATATTTTTTTTAATTTTAAATATTATAAATTCATATCTTTACATTATGTTATCAAATATTTTAAAATATTAGATTTTGTAAAACAATCATGATACTCACGTGAGAATTACTAGTATTATAAACACTACAACATTAAATTTATTACAATATAATAAATAAAATTCTTAATGTTCATGCATTTACAAATGCAATATAAATATATAAATAATATATTAATGAAGTTATATTACCGTCAATGTTAATTAAACTTGATTATAGGTGGAACACAAATTACAAATATTTTTATCAATATAATAATATTAAATAGTTTTTATTTTCTTATGTTTAATTTTTGTAACCACGAGCCCTATACTAATCTATACATATTACATAATATAGTAATTGTGTAACATGTATAAATACATATATAATTAGTTTTATTGCACTAGTGATAAAATAAAGTAACATCCTTACATTTAAGCAATTGTAATCAAGCATAAAAATATTATGTGGACCTAATACATAATAATATGTACATACAATACAATAAAATATAAAAATTGGTATTATTTTCCAAACTACTGATATATATATTACACAATATTGCATGAAAAATATAACAAAATATAATTATCGATATTATTTTATTATGTAATAAATCAATGTGTGATCTATATACGCGATATAGTAATTTAGTAATATTTATATGCGATATCAATATTCATATTATATTATTTTGACAGATATTTGATGGGGTAGAAAATGGTACTGTGTCTGATAGAAAGCTAAATGCGTTAAATCTAGAAATTTTAATTTAATAGTTTGAAAATTTTCAAACAACACTAGATTGAAAAGTTTTATTTTTCATATCTAGCATTGATAGTAGAACTATCTTTCAGAGTCTAAATGATAAATCCCCTTTTTATTAGGGGAGTTATTTACAACATAACTAAGGAAATTTGATAAATATCTAAAGAATTCCTACAAATTTCTAAACAATTTGATAAGTAAAGAATTCCAAAAAAAATTAAATTTCATTAAATTTTGGAAGAAACTCCCTCTATGCAAATTTGATATGTAAAGAACTCGTATAAATTTCTAAACAATTTGACATGTAAGTTTCATCCTTCTGTGCAAATTTGACATGTAAAGAATTCCTACAAATTTAAATTTCATTAAATTTAGAAGAAACTCACACTGTGCAAATTTGATATATGTAAAGGATTCCTATATGTAATTTATTTGTAATGATCAATTAACGTATGATTTATTCTTAACCTTCTAACTATAGGAACCTAACAAGTTGAAATGCATCTGTGTGCACAATTAGGAAAAACAATATGAGAATTCTTGCGCATTAGGAAATTCAGGCTTGAAAGACCAAGTTATGTCAATATATTTTAGATTTCATGTACCACATGTAACTTAGATTTTGGCTAACAAATTGGAAAATAAACTTTACAAACTTTGCATATTGAAGACATGTGAGACCAATTCGAGCCCCATCAATGCTATGGGATTATGGGCTTAATTGGAATTTTTTAAATCATAATTAATAATAAATTATAATACTATCCTTAGGAAAAAATCCCCCCTCAATTAGCACATAGCTGATAGCACAGTCCAAATTATTAGATGTTGAATAAGAATGATGAACTGTTTGTCAAACTAATTCAATTTTGCTTTTGGGGATTAATTTGGGGAATTAATTTGAAAATTTTAGGGTTCTGGAGTTGGATCCCCTTTAGAAATGAAATTGTTGTTGTTGTTGTTTTTTTTTTTTTTTTTTTTTTTTTTTATCTTTTCTTTTTGAATAATGATGTAAGTGATTGGAATATTATGTGGCTTTTTATTTATTGAGGTGACATTTAAAAATCAAATTAATTTATTCAAAGTGAGCCACATCAGCAAGAAGCCCAAACTAGTAGAGGCACGGGACTTAAGCGTGCCAATTGGTTCGAAATTCGTCGATTCGGGTTGATTTGTCATAAATTCGTCCATTTTTTAAAGATAGTGTTCCAATTTCAAAATTCGAAAAGATAATATCCCTGAATGGTGAATGACCATAAATTACTGTCCTAAATTTGCAATTTTTCCTTTGCAATATTCAGAAATTGCGGGACAATTTTTGCAACATTTTGTTCCAATGGGATTACTTTTGACACACATGGGACCGAATTGAAATAACCAGTGACCTATGGGGCGAAATTTGCAATATCTTTCAGCCTTTCAAGTTATGAAGAAAAACTTCAAGACACTTGACATGTTCATCTTTGCTGATCATTTTGCTTATGCTCATTTCTTGCAGTAGTACTTTTGGCCAAATACTTATAATTAGTTGCGTGTTATGACTATACGTTAATTATAATAGTAATTAAAGTAAAAGAGCAATCATGTTGCTGAAATAGTAGTTCTATAGATGTAAAAGAAATTCCAATAATTATATTTAATTTGAGGTGGAAACTTTAATATTATATATATGGTCATCGAAGAGCAGGTAAACCATTTATTTTGTTGAAAATTAGACATATATCGAGACCTGGTAGCTACTAAATGTAATAAGAAAAAGAAATTAGATGACCAATTCATACCTCATCTTTAAAATATGAAAAAAAACAGCGGACTATTTCAAGTGGGATTAAGTATAAATAGACATCTTAATTGCATGCTTTAATCGCAACTCATCTCTCACCTACAAAATTATTCATTCTCTAGCTTTGGCTTGATAAACAATGGCGATTCGGTTGGTTATAAGTGCTATTGTTATTCTGGCTTTGGCTTCAATATCGTTAGTTTATGCTTCGGATCCTAGCCCTCTTCAGGATTTCTGTGTCGCTGTTAATGATTCCAAGGCTTCTGGTAATTAACTGCTACCTGCATCTTATATAGAATTAAATTTAATTCTAGCTCTTATGATTAGTAATTCATGAATTAATGTTAATCTTCTGTATCTTAAAATTGCAGTATTTGTGAATGGGAAGATATGCAAGGACCCAAAGATGGTGACAGCTGATGATTTCTTCCTATCTGGGCTGAACAAGGCTGGCAATACATCAAACGCAGTAGGATCGAAGGTGACTCCTGTGAATGTTAACCAAATACCAGGTCTCAACACTCTAGGCGTCTCGTTGGTGCGTATAGACTATGCGCCATACGGCCTGAATCCCCCACACACACACCCTCGTGCAACTGAGATTCTTGTAGTGGTTGAAGGCACTCTCTACGTTGGATTCGTCACTTCCAATCCTGCAAATGCCGACCAGAAAAACAAGCTCTTCACCAAAACATTGTACGCAGGAGATGTGTTTGTGTTCCCAGAAGGCCTCATTCATTTCCAGTTCAATACCGGAAAGACCAACGCTGTTGCCTTCGCGGGTCTAAGCAGCCAAAATCCAGGAGTTATTACCATTGCAAATGCAGTCTTTGGCTCTCAACCTCCCATCTCTGTTGATGTTCTCACTAAAGCATTCCAAGTTGATGCCAACGTCGTTAAATATCTTCAAGGACAGTTCTGGACCGACAATAACTAAATAAAAGCAAAAGATATAAGGATACATCCATTTTGATCTACCTATCTGTTTTTATCATTTCCTTTGTTAAGTTGTTATATGTATGCGAGAAATAAATATAGCGCTATGTAATAGCACTGCCAGTAAATAATAATTAGCATTCATTTGGTTTCATTGTGCAATAATGTATATGGATACATATTTCTGATAAAGTTCATTAAATAATTAAGCATTCATTTGACTTCAGTGTGTAATATTGTAAGGATGAATACATATTTTTGATAAAGTTCATTAAATAATAAGCAATATTCATGATGCATACATATTTCTGATAAAGTTATACGATGATAAGTGTCTATTCCACTCTTTTTTTATTTGATATAATCAAGAAAACACATAAATTAAAACTTTCGAATTATTGAACGAGTTAATTAAAGAATCAAAATTTCTTCACCAGCGGCAATGATGTTTACAAATTAAACCTTGGTTCATATTGTTAAACTAGTGTTCGATATGAAAAATTCAACTTTGATAGTATATAAATGAGCTTTGTTAACTTTTAACTCATTTGTACAGAAAAGGTCTAGAGTCCGTTAGTCTTCCTAACGGAATCGTCGGTCCATAAAGGCATTTAAAGGGGCAAAAGTGAATAATTCATAGTTGATATTTTAATAATAGATAGGGTAAATTACATAATAGAAGCCAAACTATGGTCACTTTTCTACTTTGTTACCCGAACTTTCAAAGTTCACTATAAAACAGTTCAATTTTGTTTTTTTACTAAACGGCTGCCAGAAGACACCGCCGGTGGACGAACGCCAAAATTAAATAAAATAAAAAATAACTAAAAAATTAAATTAAATAATATCTAAAAAAATAACTAAAAATTACAAATCAAATTAAATTAAATAAAAAATACAAATTAAATTAAATAACTAAATTAAATCGGCCGATTTTGGGGGTTTTAGTTATTTAATTTAATTTAGTCAAATCAAATTAAATTGGCCGATTTGGGGGTTTTAGTTATTTAATTTATTTAATCAAATCAAATTAAATCAACCAATTTTGGGGTGACGATTTGGGGGTTTTAGGTATTTAATTTAATCAAATCAAATTAAATCGGCCGATTTGGGGGTTTTAGTTATTTAATTTAATCAAATCAAATTAAATCAGCTGATTTGGGGTGCCGATTTGGGGGTTTTAGTTATTTAATTTAATTTAATCAAATCAAATTAAATCGGCTGATTTTGGGGTGCCGATATGGGGGTTTTAGTTATTTAATTTAATCAAATCAAATTAAATCGGCCAATTTTGGGGGGGCCGATTGGGGGTTTTAGTTATTTAATTTAATTTAATTTGATTTGTATTTTTTATTTAATTTAATTTGATTTGTATTTTTTATTTAATTTGATTTGATTTGTATTTTTTATTTTATTTAATTTGATTTGTATTTTTTATTTAATTTAATTTGATTTGTATTTTTTTTGTTATTTTTTATTTAATTTAATTCTGGCAGTCGTTTGGTAAATCCGTAAAGTTGAGCTGTTTTACAGTTAATTTTGAAAGTTCGGGAGAAAATATTCCACCGGCGGTGACTTCTGGCGGTCGTTTAGTAAAAAAACAAAGTTGAGCTGTTTTACAGTAAACTTTGAAAGTTCGGTTCGGGTAACAAAGTGGAAATGTGACCATAGTTTGGCTTCTATTATGTAATTTACCCTAATAGATATAACAAGTGTAGATATTTCTATAGGCCAAAATTGAATTTTTCACCTAATCAAGATTTTAAATAAGAGTTTATTATTTTTTTATCCAATAAATTAGGGGGTCTGGCAATTTCGAACTTTAAATTTTCGGACCGCCAATTTAGGACAATAATTTTTCAAACTTCGTGAATTTTGTCTAATTTCAGTCTGAATCGCTCAATTGGGCCTAATTCGCACGTGAGCCCTTTATTTTGGATTGTTCGGGCCTAATTTGCTGATGTGTAATTTAATTATACAAGTTACATTTTCTATTTTTATTAAAATTTATACATCATGGCGCCACGTAGGATTAAATTGTTGGGAGGGAATACACTTCATTTCCCAAAAAAAAAAATACATAATCAAAATAGAAAAATAAAAACATAAATTAAACAAATAAATTACAGTAAAAAAAAATCTCAATTCAAGAACCCTAGTCCAAACAAAAATGGCGACAGTCTCAGAGAAAAGATCCCCAATTCACAAAAGAAGAACCCTAATTCCAAACAACAAATCCCCTTTAGAAATTCAATCTCTACCCATCGCATTCTCTCACACACAACGCAAAAGGTGAAATGACAGTGTATCAGAGCAGAGCTTCGTGGTTGCAACAGCGATAGTCATTAGTAGCTCCCCCGCAAAAGAGGCTCTTACGCCTGTGCAAGCGTCGTTAGTTGGAATTGTGTTCGCCGTCGATAACGCTGTCGCTATAGTTTTCTTCATTTTTGCTTCGCAAGATTTGAGTTCTTCATATTATAAAACTAGGTCTTTAGTTTTAAAAATGTAACAATTTGATGTTATTTAGTAACAATTTTAGTACTACTTTTAATATTATTTAGTAAAAATAATTAAATTTGGCCGAATAGTACGAAATTAGCAATTTGAGCCCAATTTGACTTTTCGAGCTGAAATTGACCTAAGCAGTGACAGACTTATTCAAAGGCGTGCCACCCCTTTAATTTTACAACGATTTTACTAAAATACCCCTAAAATATTTTAATTAAATTTTAAAAAATATCTTAACTACATACAAAGTGTATTACCTTTTTCATTTGCAAATGAACTATTTTCAATTCCCCATTCTCAAAACTGTTTTCAACTCTTATTCACTTTTTCCACCAAATTGAGTCTTCCCTTTAATACTTCTTGTTGTTACGGAGAAAGCCCAATAGAATTAAAGTGTATCAACGACCTTGGTGGACGGTTCTCTCACTACTAGGTAAAAATATGAAAATAGTTTGATTCATAATTTTTGTATTGTTGTTTAATTGTTTATTGTTAAGAAATACCAAATATTTTTAATTTGTATATTAAAAGATCATTGCTAACTCAAACTTGGAAGATCCAGATTTGATGCTTAAGGCCGTGGGGATCACGAAACAGAGAAAATCTAGATGATGATTTATAGGGCAAATATGATTAAAATTAAGAATTTTTTTGCAAATTATCTTATCTACAAAGGATTTATTAAGAATTTATCAAGGTAATTTTCAATTGTTTGAATGATTTGGGCATTATCAGTTTGGTATTGGAATTTCAATTAGTTGCTAGATAACTTAGATGTATTTCTTTTGTGATGATGAATTTCAAAACTTTGATTTGAGTGTTGAGTTACACAAGTGAGCAAATGCTTGTGAAATTTGTAGTATGATGAATATATATTTTCTTTTATCTATTTTATAATTGATGGTTAATTTCGATTGAGATTTAAATTTACTGCATGTTGTTTGGGATTTTAATCTTATTTATCTTTTTTTTTATATGCAGGCTATGTTGAGGTATTTTCCAAAAGTTTCTAAAAACTCATCTTTGCCTAATGTGAGTTCAGAAAAAAGTATACAAGATGAATTGCCTAACATCACAGTAGAAGTTATTCCGTTTGAGAATCTTAATGAGCCACCACAAATTGTTGATGCAAATTATGGCTTGCCGGAACTTCCATCAGATCCAAGGAAACGACCTAAAATTACGAATTATCATCCTAATATTCATGAGAGAGTTAGAAAAAAATACTATTTTAAAGGTCCTTGCCAACCTAATCATGAGAATTTCCCTCAAAGAAATTTTGATGTTAAAATAAGAAGGTTTAATTATTCATGGTTCAAAGAATTTACGTGGTTAGAATATAGTATAAGCATGGAATCAGCTTTTTGTCTTTGATGTTACCTTTTTAGAAATGAATTGAGCCATTAAGAAGGTGGAGATGCTTTTATAAGTGAAGGTTTTCGTGATTGGGAGAAAAAAGATAAGCTTCGAAGGCATGGGGGGACTAATAGTGCTCATAGGTAAGCTTATAGTAAATGTGTTGATTTACTCAATCAAAATCAACATATTGAAACCGTTTTTGTCAAGATGACGGATGAAGAAAAAATGACTTACAAAATGAGGTTAAATGCTTCAATTGAATGTATTAGATGGTTTTTGAAGCAAGGACTTGCGTTTCGTGGTCATGATGAATCCGAGGAGTCAAAAAATCAAGGTAATTTTATAGAACTTTTAAAAGTCCTAGCAAGTCATAATGAGGATATAAGAAGAGTTGCCCTGAAAAGTGCACCCACAAAACTCCAATTAACTTCTCCTCATATCCAAAAAGATATTGTTAAGGCTTGTGCATTTGAAACAACTAGAGCTATCATTGATGAAGTTGGTGATAGTTTTTTTAGTACTCTTCTTGATGATGCTTGTGATGTGTCTATAAAGGAGCAAATGGTCGTTGTCTTGAGATTTGTAGATAGAAAAGGCCACGTACTTGAAAGGATTTTGTGGTTTAAACACGTTGAGTGCACAACACCAATCTCACTTAAAAGTGCACTTGAAGATCTTTTAAATTCACATGGATTAAGCATATCTATGTTGCGAGGACAAGGTTATGATGGATCAAGTAATATGCAAGGGGGGTTTAATGGTTTGAAGACTCTTATTTTGAAAGAAAATGAAACAACATATTATGTTCATTGTTTTGCACACCAACTTCAACCTGCTCTTGTGGCTATGGCAAAGAAACATATACGTGTTTCTGAACTCTTCCTTCTAATATCAAATGTGGTTAATGTGGTTGGAGTCTCGTGCAAGCGAAAAGATTGTTTGAGAGAAAAACAAGCTACAAAGATTATTTAGGATTTGGAAAATGAAGAAATTTCAAGTGGACAAGGCTTTAATCAAGAAAGCACTCTCATCCATCCTTCTGAAACTCGATGGAGTTCACATTACGGTAATATTTTGAGACTGATTCATTTATTTGATTATATAATTGGTGTGCTTCGCGTAGTTAAAATAGATGGCTCTTTATCTAATCAAAGGTTGAAGCATCACAGTTGATAAGAGATATGTTATCTTTTGACTTTAAATTTGATTTACACTTGATGAAAAAGATACTAGGAATAACAAATGATTTGTCTCAAGCATTGCAAAGAAAAGATCAAGATATTGTGAATGTTATGAACTTAGTAATGCTTCTAAGACAAGACTTCAATCAATGAGAGATGGTGGATGGGATGAGTTGGTAGATTATGTCTCTAATTTTAGCAAAACTCATGAAATTGAGGTGCTTGATATGGATGATGTTCATGTGGGTGGAAGTGGAAAAAGATCAAAACGGAAAGCTGAGGAAATGACAAACTTGCATCGGTTTTATGTGGAGGTATTTAATACCGTGCTAGATATGCAATTGCTTGAATTAAATGATCGATTCAATGAGGCACATATGGAATTGTTATTTTGTGTTGCTTGTTTGAATCCATCTCACTCTTTTAAAGCTTTTGACGTAATAAAGTTACTTCAGTTAGCAAAATTGTATCCAAGTGATTTTGATGATGTCGCTCTTTTGGGAATGAAAGATCAACTCGAAAATTTTGTGTTGGATATGAGGTCATACATTGATACTTCAGATGTAAATGGAATTGGTGATCTAACTCAACGAATGGTTGAAATTGAAAGAGATAAGGTATATCCATTAGTTTACAAGCTGATTACACTACCCTTGGCTTTGCCAGTTGCAACAACTTCAGTATAAAGAGCATTCTCTGCAATGAGTATCGTGAAACACAGCTTCGCAATCGAATGAGTGATGAATGGATGAATGATAATTTGGTGGTTTATCTTGAAAATGATATATTCGAGCATGTCATTAATGAAGCTATCATTCACAAGTTTCAAAATATGGTGAATCGTCGGGGTCAATTGTAAACGAGATATTTACGTTCCTTTTTTTGTTCAAACGGAATGTATTAAGTGAATCTTTGAGAATCACTTGTAAGTTATACTTTGTATGTAAATTAAATGTTTGTATATTACTTTTAATTGTGATGCCTCTATGGAAATTTTCCGTGTCCGCCACTAGGACTAAGCATTCAAATTTTCTAAAATTAAAGAATAAAACTGTCAACCCGAAAAATTAGTGGCACGGCGTGATAGTTAATGGGAAAAAAAGATAATGAACTCTAAATTAAATAAGAGTTTAGAAATTAATCTCTAACATATATATCTTAAACTTATATAGGAATCATTAATCTACATATATCATAACTTAAATAGGAATCATTAATGTATTCGGAACAATGAAATCTTTGTAACTATACATTGTATGAGGTGTAATAAAATGAGGTGTAACTTTATTTAATTGTGATTAATAAACTTTGTATTTTATTAATGAAGTTCGCCAATCACATTCTTCTTAACCTGAAAAGCCTTTGCCAAAACATGTTGATTGATTCGTGGATTTGAAGCAAACAGTGTACTTGTAATTTTGATAAATCCTGGATTTTGGTTGCTTAGATTTGACAAGGTAATAGCGTTGGTCTTTCCCACATTTAACATGAAATGAATGAGGCCTTGTGGGAATACAAACGCATCTCCCGGATATAATGTTTTAGTGAAAATCTTGTTTTCCTGAATGGGGTCTGCTGAATTAGTGGATGTGACGAATCCAGCATGGAGAGTGCCTTGAAGCACAACAAGAATCTCAAATGCATGAGGGTGCGTGTGAGGGCCATCAAGGACGTATGGTGCATACTCCATGCGGATCACTGAGATGCCTAGAGTGTTGAGGCCTGGTAGTTGGTCAACCCATACTGTATTCACCTTTAATCCAACAGGGTTTGATGTCAAATTACCGGGCTTGTCCAGACCTGAGTAGAAGAAATCGTTTGCAACAACCATGTTCAGGTTCTTGCATATTCTCCCATTCACGAAAACTACATGGTAAATAGTAAATAGATCATGTCAAAGTGATATTCAAGTACATAAGACAAACACAAAGAATGTAGATGAATACATGAAAGGATGACAAAGTTTATTTTAGTTAATTAGTATAAGCTTCCATGATGGATCTAGAGAGGTACTAGATTAATCCTCTCTAGAATTCTCTATAATATTCTACATAATCTTGAATATTCCTTAACTAGATATTTAGGCCTAATTCTTGTATAGTTTAGATTATTCTAGATATTCTCCAATACTTTGGATTATTCTTGAATATTCCTAAATGAGCATTAACTTTCAACACTCCTCCTTAATGCTCATTTTGGTAGTGCCGAGCATTGTGCGTAGCTCTTCAAATTTTGGCCGGGGAAGCGCCTTAGTGAACATGTCTGCTAGTTGTTCCTCAGTCGGACAATAGTTCACTTGTATTTCCTTGTTGGCTTCTGCTTCTCTCAGAAAGTGGTATTTGATGGCTATGTGTTTAGTTCTGCTGTGATGAACTGGGTTCTTCGTCATCGCTATCGCGGACTTGTTATCGCAGTAAATTGTTGTAGGCTTGGTTTGTTCTTCGCCCATATCTGTTAGTATTCTTCGCAGCCATATTGCTTGACTTGCGGTTGTCGCTGCTGCGACATACTCTGCCTCTGCTGAAGATTGAGCCACACAATCTTGCTTTTTGGATGACCACGAGAATATGCCTGATCTAAGTGAGAATGAGTAGCCAGATGTACTTTTCATATCATCTGTTGATCCTGCCCAGTCACTATCTGTGTAACCGATTAGTTTTGAGGAGTCATCGTGTGTATACCAGATTCCATAATCCTTCGTGCCTTGCAAATATCTTAATATTCTTTTTGCAGCTCCATAGTGGACTTGGCTTGGATTCTGCATAAATCTTGATAGTAGACTTATCGCGTACATGATGTCTGGTCGTGTAGCTGTTAGATATAGTAGACTTCCGATGAGGCTTCTGTATATAGATGCATTTGCCTTTGGTGTGTCATCGTCTTTGCTAAGCTTCTCATTTATGACCAGGGGAATAGCCACAGGTTTGCAACTTTCCATTTTAAATTTCTGAAGCAAACTTTCTGTATATTTCTTTTGTGAGATAAATATCCCTTTTTCATCTTGACTTATCTCAATGCCGAGGAAGAAGTGCATTTGCCCAAGGTCGGTCATTTCGAAGTTTTTAATCATGGCTTCTTTGAACTCCTTGACCATATCTTCATTATTTCCTATATAGATAAGATCATCGACATATAGAGAAACGATGAGTCTGTTATTGTTACCTTAAGTCTTGATATAGAGTGTTAGCTCGTTTTTGCTTCTTTCAAATCCTTGGCATATAAAGTAGTCATCAATTCGACTGTACCAGGCTCGTGGAGCTTGCTTCAGTCCATAGAGCGCCTTTTTTAGTCTTAGGACTTTGTTTTCTTGGCCTTCTACCACGAACCCTTGAGGTTGTTCAATGTATATTTCTTCTTCAAGATAGCCATTGCGGAATGCTGACTTGACGTCTAGCTGATGGATCTTCCATTTCTTCTGAGCTGCTAGTGCAATAAGAGCCCTTATAGTATCCAGGCGAGCAACTGGAGCAAAAGTCTCATTATAGTCGATTGCTGGTAATTGTGAATATTTCTTTGCTACCAATCTTGCCTTGTGTTTCTGAATTGAGCCATCAGGGTTAAGTTTTGTCTTGTAGACCCACTTGACACCAATGACTTCTTTGTTGCGAGGTAGATCCACTAATTCCCATGTTTCATTCTTCTCGATCATCTTGATTTCTTCCTCCATGGCTTTTATCCATTCCTTTTGCTGGGCTGCAACTTCAAAGCTTTCTGGTTCCATAGTTACAAAGTTGCATGCCTCATAGATTTGCCTGAGTGATCTTACTTTTCTTGGAGTTGTTTCTGGAGAAAATTCTTCTCTATGTGAAGATGGTGTTAGTACTGACGTCTTTGGACTTGAAGATTGTGATAGAGTCTGAATGTCGTCTTCTTCTTCTTCAGTCCTAGTAGAGTGGCGTGGTCGTGGGACCATAATATTTTGTCTTTCGACTTTTTCTTCTTTCCAGTTCCACATCGCACTTTCATCGAATTCTATATCTCGGCTGACAATTAGTTTTCCTGTTTTAAGGTTATAGATCATATATCCTTTTGATTGAGAGCTGTAGCCGAGGAATATTCCTTTCTTTGTCTTCTCCTCAAGTTTGTGTCTTTTCTCTTTCGGGATGTGCACATAACATATACTCCCGAAAACTCTTAGATGTTGAGCTGATGGCTTTCGTCCACTCCATGCTTCAATTGGAGTTTTGTTGAGCACAGCCTTTGTAGGGCATCGGTTGAGTAGATAAACTGCAGTATACACTGCTTCTGCCCAAAATTCCTTTGGCATCTCTTTCTCTGCTAACATCGTCCTAGCCATCTCCATGATTGTTCTATTTTTTCTTTCAGACACGCCATTTTGCTCTGGTGCGTAGCCGACAGTTAGCTGATAGTGGACTCCTTCATCCTCGCAGAACTTGTTGAACTCCTTGGGAGGTATATTCTGTTCATCTATCACTTCGTAGAATTTTGATTCTCCGTCCACTTTGATTCTCCACCAAATTCTTAAATTTCTTGAAAATAGTGAAGACTTCTGATCTTTTCTTCATAAAATATACCCAAGTCATTCTTGTAAAGTCGTCAATAAAAAGGATGAAGTACATGTTCTTCTCGAAGGTTGGAGTCTTTATTGGACCGCATACATCTGTGTGGACGAGCTCGAGAATTTGTTTGGCTCTTCTAGTTTGGCCAGAAGGGAATGGCTTTCTGTGTTGCTTGCCTTCCATGCATTTCTCGCACACTTCGTCGTTTGTTTGGATGGGTGGAAGATCTCTCATCATATTTTTTTTATGAAGTATCTTCAATCCATGTAGATTGAAGTGTCCGAACCTCCGATGTCATAGCCATGATGGGTCTTCTTGGGCTTTTAGTGCTGCTTCAATGTACTGCCAGCGGAGTGGGAAATTTCTTGGTTACTACATTTTTACTACAGCTATGGTGACATTTTTATTTTTATTATCATATATTGTGCAAGTGTCTCCTTTAAATACCAGCTCATATCCTTTCTCCATCATTTGTCCGACACTTAATAGATTGGCATCTAGTTTAGGTACTAGCAGTACATCTTTGATGAGGCGCGTACCTTTGTTGGTATTGACTGCTATTGTTCTTTTACCTTCAACCTCCACAAGCTCTCCATTTCCAAGCTTGACTTGAGATTTGATTGACCTGTCGATGTCTTTAAACTTTTTCTCATCTCCAATCATATGATTGTTGCACCCTCTGTCTATGAACCAAGTTTCATTCTTTTCTTCTGATGCAGCATGGCAGGCGTAGAATAGATTGTCGTTGTTTTCATTTTCTTCAGAAAAATTAGCTTGGTGATTTTTTCTGGAGCGACAATCATTTTCGACGTGACCAAATTTTCCACAATTTTTACATTGTGGTTTGTCTTTAAACCAACAATCATTCTCCACATGATTGGTTTTTCTGCAGACTCCACATGGTGGATATTTTCCTTTTGCGCCATTATTTTTCCTTTTATTTTCTCCCCCTAATTTTAGAATTCTGAGACCGTGTATTAAACTTGGACTGAAATGCATTTTCTACAGATTCATTTTGACTCATACTCAGTCTTTTCTCATAAGCTTCAAGTGAGCCAATTAATTCTGTCACTGACAACTTGTCTAGATCTTTAGTTTCTTCTGTTGTGGTGACAATTGGATCAAATCTAGCAGGAAGAGTAATTAATATTTTTTCAACTACTCTGTTGTCTGTAATATTTTCACCGTATGCTTTTAGTTGATTTACTATCTCTCTTAATCTAGTTTAGTAGTCTTTTACGGTCTCAGATTCTTTCATCTTCATATTTTCCAAATCTCTTCTAAGAGTTTGTAATTTGAGATGGCGTACCTTATCACTTCCTTGATATTCCTCCTTCAGAGTATCCCAAGCCTCCTTTGATGTTTTAGCTCTACTGATTCTTGAAAACAAAGACCCTGCCAGAGCCATTTGTAGTGTGTAGAGAGCCAAGTTGTCCTTCTCCATATTTTTGTCTAGTTTTTCTTTGTCTGTTGCAGACAAAGTGGATGTATCTTCAAAGATAGTGTATCCCTTATCAATGATATCCCATAGGCCTTGGGACATAAAATATGTCCTCATTTTGATAGCCCAATAGTTATAGTTTTCTCCAGAAAAAATAGGGATTGGAATTTGGTGGTTATTTAGTGAAGTGGCCATAGTAGAAGTTTTGAAATGGTATTAGGATAATTTAGTGGATGTGTGAGGATAGGACAATATGTTGGATATATGGAGATAGTATAGCGAAAGCTAGTTTCACCCAGTTAGAAATCCAACCAGGCTTTGATACCACTGTTAGTTTATGAAAGGTTAGTTTAAGGAAGTTTTGGTGATGAAAGGTTTTAATTTGTAGTTAATAGGAATAATTGAAGTAGTTGATGAGTACTTGAAGTATTGGAAAGAATGGTTAGTTTAAGGAAGTTTTGGTGATGAAAGGTTTTAATTTGTAGTTAATAGGAATAATTGAAGTAGTTGATGAGTAGTTGAAGTATTGGAAAGAATGGTGGACACTTAGTAAAGAGGGAGAAGGCTTTTTATTATTGCGCAAGTTGATTCACAATACTTACAATGCCTTGGTGCCTATTTATAAGCTTCCATGGATGGATCTAGAGAGGTACTAGATTAATCATCTCTAGAATTCTCTATAATATTCTACATAATCTTGAATATTCCTTAACTAGATATTTAGGCCTAATTCTTGTATAGTTTAGATTATTCTAGATATTCTTCAATACTTTGGACTATTCTTGAATATTCCTAAATGAGCATTAACTTTCAACAATTAGTTACCAGATTGCGTTGGGTCATTAACAACGACGCGGAAATCTTGTAATTGGTTAGGATTTGTGGCCTGTGAGATTGTTGCTAAATACAACATATAAATGACAATCAACAAATGAAGAGCAATCTTCATTTTTCTTCTAATATTAATTTTGTAATAAAGTGTGTATGGTGATTAATTTGGCTAATAGATATTGGTGCCTATTTATAGAGATGGAACACATAAATGTGCTATGACGATTTCAATTTCTTTCAAAATTGTTACCATTAATAGAGTTTAATATTCAATTCACACAGTTACTTGGGGTTCGTATCTTCTATTATATTTGGTCTTACATCTTGTGTTTTATAGTATTTAATACACATTATGTGTTAATTATTAGTGATATCACTAGATACACGTGGCGTGTGTTGATTAATTTGAAATAGAAGATGTAGCCTAAAGTGAAATATAAGATCTCACTCACTTGGGGGGTTTGGTCATTAACTTTTTTAGCTGAGTGGTGTACCAGTTAAGTTAAGGGTATACCACAAAATGTAAATAAGATCCAATTAAATAATGAAAATAAAACTAAGTGAAAAAGTAAATGAATTAAAACGGAAACTGGCAAGAAAGCTCTCTTTTCAAATTTAAAAATAAAAAGAGTATAATATTCAATTTGCCCAATAATTCAGGGGTCTGGCTATTAATTAGAACATTAACTAAGATTTTTACTACATTTGTTAATTTTCTAAATTTAGATGTATATTCTGATTTTATATGAAAAATCTAAGGTTTATTAATGAATTTTTAAACTAATAAAATTAATTATGTATTAAATATAAAATCTTTAATTATTTTAATAATTTATCATTTAAAGTATTAGATAATTTTAAAAAAATTATTTTGAGATTTTATTTGAATTTTTACAAATTTAGTAACCATATTTTCAGATTGATATATTTTTAATGTATTTTATTTCTTTTAATAATTTTTAGGCAACTAATGTATTTTAAATGAAAATATGATCCCAAATGTAGCTTGGAATTGAATCAATATCAGTAAATTGGTCCAAAACTCCGAAATTGGGGTTAAACATATAAATTGGGCCCAATTGGTGCTTTTGAGTTGAAATTAGTCTAAATTTGTGAAACTTCGTAAATTTCATATTTTAAGCTGCCAGCCCGAAAAGTTAATATTCTAACTTGTCAAACCCTAAATTTGAATATTAAAATCAAGTACAAACGGGCAAAGGTAGCGGACTACAATGAAATAAAAAAGTATATATATAAATGTTATTGTTCAAATTGAAAATAAGTACAAATGCAAGTGGCTGACTATTTGTATAATTAATTATCTATTAGTTTTGATTGTATCCATACATTGCTGGTTTGATAAAAAAATGGAAATATTTTCCTATTCAATAAATTAATATATAGGTAGTTGATGATGCCAAATATTAGCAAGTTAATGATCTAGCATTACAAAATGTAATATCGTTATGTAATATCATAGAAATTAATAGAATACATAATTTCTTCAGTAGGAAAAGCGATCTTAAAGGGTTATTGTCAAAGTGAGAAAACATACTTGGTTTGAATATTATCTCAAAATTGTTAATATATCAGTTTCTTACCCACATATAGGGCTAATTTCATTTTTGGCCTTGTAGGAATTGCCGCGGGCCGATTTTGGCCCATTCTCAGGCCTTTTTGGCCACCCTCACAATTCCGTCTAAATCTAACGGAGCTACCATCTGCGACGCACGTGGCCGTCAATTCTCTCTATTTGTTGCATTCCAGACTGAAGGGGGATGCAATCCTCTCTATTCTATAGAGCCCTAATTCCCAAATCAAACAAATTCGAAGATTCCCAAGCCCAATATTAAACACGAGATAATCATCTCTCTCTCACGCATCTACTCACTCTCGCACATTACCACGTGAAATTTGCGCATTCCTAAATCCCTACCCATTTGATTCTCTCTGGAAGTAGCTGCAGATTTAGATCAACAATGAACTCCGTCGGAGGCGGCGGCACCACCGATGCCGACGACAAATATCTCCGGCTCTTCGTCGAGTTCCGACGAAGATTGCAGCGTTGTGAAGATGGGCGATGACGATTGAAGGTGATTGGGACGGTGATTGAAGCTGCGAGATTGCAGTGCTGTTGCAGAGGTGATTGGGTGGCGGCATCGGGATTGGGGTGGAACTCGCCGGAGATTGAAGGTGGAGGCAGTGGTGGTGCAACGGCGAAGAAGAGGAGATGATGGCGGAGATGCAACTGTGGAGAAGAAACAGCGGCGCTGAACAGTGAACTAGGGCTCCAATTTTTTATTTTCTGAATTTTTTTTTAATACCAGTTTTGGCGGTTTCCGTTAACCAAACTAACGGACATGGCTAAACTTGATGATTTTTGGGCCACTTTTGATACTAGGTGCCAAAATCGGCCCACGGCAATTTCTATGGGGCCAAAAATGAAATTAGCCCCACACACACACACACATATATATATATATATATATATGATTTTATCAGTTCAGACTCTAAATTTGGCGTATTATGTTTACTTAGTTCGTCAATCCATTCAAAGAAGTTGCATCTTTTCCCAGTCAACGATTCTGCGCAATTCTAGAATCGGCACCCTTCACTACCAGGTTGTCCTGAGACTCGAACCTTGGCAAACTTGCCACAGTCGCAACATTTCGTCGCTAAAACGTAAGATTGTCTTGATGAAGACATCTTCCTTCAACTTTGCCTAACTTATTGAATCAGTGCTCTATATTTGTTTGTGTATGTGGAGAATTATGTTTTCAGCTGTTATGAAGCCTGTTATATAGTGTGTACTAGGGTTTGGTAAGAAAAAAACCGGGAAATTTGCTAAAAAAATAGGTTTTCCCACCAAAAGTGGGTTTTGACGGTTTTCGTTAACCTGACTAACGGACATGACTAAACTTGATTATTTTTGGGCCACTTTTGACACTAATTAAGGGCCAAATTCGGCTCGCGGCAATTCCTACCTAGCCAAAAATGATATTTTTCCTAGCATATAATGATTGATTCTTCGTTATGAGCAATACATATTTAGTTATTGTAATTCTCCATATTAAATGCATTTTGTCTTGATCTTGAGGATACAATTAATTTTGCTGTACTAGGTTACAGGATTGTGCAAACTGTCAGGCCAAGTGGCCGCTCTTCATTGGCTTTCAGCTCTGTAACCAACAACTTGTCCTACTTACTATATTTCAATCTGTTGAGATGATCGATTCTTGGACTATTCTTGATCTTCCTCGTACTGTATTTATGCTTGAAGAGTAAATGACTTCTCATTAAATATGTCTAAGTCCATAGCATACAACGAGTGGCTTCGGTAACCTAGTTATCATTCAGTGACCGTGCTTCTGCTGAAGTTACAGCATATAGATTCATACTTGTTCATGCAGCTTGCAGTGATTGTTTTTAATGTAGCTCTTCTCTTACATTCTTCTTCTTCTTCTGCAACTTATCCTAAGACTCAAAGCTTATTCTAGATTCACTTAAACATTGTAAAAAATGGGGTACTCTACTTTCCTATTATATATGTGTTTTGTCTCATGAAAATCTAAACATTGAATTCCTAACAATAGATAACTCTCCTAATAATTTTTTTTCTATAATAATATGAATTCATATTTAGAAAAATTATTTAATTATTTTTCTAATTTATAATTTTATTTATTGTCATTTTATTGCATATGTGTAAATAATGTTTACTTTGAACGCACATTTTTTAACTCTAACCTTTTAGTGTATTTATTATGTCGAAAATACTACACATCAATTAAAAAAAGTCAAATGCACCATAATTGAGATATTTTATCTTTGACATTTTGCTTTTATATATACAATATAAATAATTAATTAAAATCATAAAAATGATTAATTCAATATCTCATGCATTGAATTATTTTTTTAATATATAAGTTTTAATTTGAAATTATGAATTCTTAATTTTTTTTTAAATCCACTTAAAAGTTACAAATACAAATTAACATTGACAAAAAATAAGACTACAAATAAGAGCAATAAATTCCATACACCGTGATAAATATTCTAGTTTTGATATTTTTTGAATATGCAATATGATAACAAACAAAAAATTATAAAAAAGATAAACCCGATATGGCATGTAGTGAAAACAAGATTTCAATTATATTTAATTTGAAATTATGAGAAAAATCTAAAACCACCTTAAACATTAGAAAAAAAAAATTTGACAATTAACAAATTACAAATAAGAATGAAAAATATTTTAGTTTAGTTTTTGTAATGTATGCAGTGTAATAACAAATTAAATATTGTAAAAATGATAAAATAGTGTGTCATGAATTGAAAAAAACAATTAATTTTAAATGAAAAATTTTTAATTTGAAATTATCATTTGTTTAAAAAAATTAATTCCCTTAACCCCTTGAAATATTACAAATTCAAGACAAAACTAACAATAAACATATTTACAAATAAGAATGATAATTCAATACATCATATTTTAATAACTAATTTAAATGAAGATCTCATTTAAATTTAAACTCTTTAACTTATAAAACAAAATTACAAATAGTAACAATAAATTCGATATATCTAGTATGTTCTAAAAATAAACTCTTAATCAAATAATGAGAAATTTTCAGATTTTGTTCATAAGTCACGAGGAGAGTCGCAAAAATAGACCTATAAGAAAATTAATCCAAACTAATTGGCACGTAAGAGGCACCTGCGCTAACCACCGATTGTTTAGTGTGACTTTTTTTTTCAATATTCTGAAATTGGTGGAACTATTTTTGCAATATTATTCACAAATTACAGGACTATTTTTGCAACGTTTTATTCTTATATATATAGGACTACTCTTCACACAAATAACATGCGACCTGTAGGGCGACATTTGCAATTTCCTCTAATTTCCAATCAACCCCCCCTTAAATCTTGTTTATTTGTCGAGTAATTAACACTAGTGAATATGATTTTAATTAATTACTCTGTTTCATGTGGGGAATAATTCATTTTTTGGCCTGTTCTAGAAGTACTATCCAACTCTGGTTCAACTAATTTTTTATTATTAGTTTTAGTCCTGCAATTGTAAATATCGTCCAATTTTAATTTTAATTTTTTTTTTTTGCCGGATTTTGTATTTTTCAGTCAATTTTCAGTGAGTGATATACACACATCCCCAATTTCATGATTTCTGACCACTTTTGCTTGTGTGCAATTTTTTTGCACACGTGGTAATTCATTTTGGAAGTAAAAATGACACGTCATCGGCCACATCATTTAATGACTTAAAAAACCAAAACATAATTAACTCAATTACAAAAACAGAATTAAAGAAAAAAATGAATTAAAGAAAAATATAATTAACAAACATGGGAGATTTCTCAAATCTCCTAAATATCCCAAAATCAACCTTAGAACCCTAATCCAATTTGGGGATTATGACCACTGCATTATGCCGCACCCTCCAATTTTAAGGATCACCATTTTCTTTTCATGGAGATTGTATGGCTTCCAAACTTTTACGGAAGGTACTGTCATTTCAAACAAACACATCCATTTTCTTACAATATATATTTAATCCAATTCTTATAATTAGTTGCGTGTTATGACTATACGTTAATTATAATAGTAATTAAAGTAAAAGAGCAATCATGTTGCTAAAATAGTAGTTCTATAGATGTAAAAGAAATTCCAATAATTATATTTAATTTGAGGTGGAAACTTAAATATTATATATATGGTCATCGAAGAGCAGGTAAACCATTTATTTTGTTGAAAATTAGACATATATCGAGACCTGGTAGCTACTAAATGTAATAAGAAAAAGAAATTAGATGACCAATTCATACCTCATCTTTAAAATATGAAAAAAGAAACAGCGGACTATTTCAAGTGGGATTAAGTATAAAAAGACATCTTAATTGCATGCTTTAATAGCAACTCATCTCTCAACTATAAGTACGATACAGCAATATTATTCATTCTCTAGCTAGAGATCGATCTGTTTTCATCAACTTGATAAACATTAATGGCGATTCGGTTGGTTATAAGTACTATTGGTATTCTGGCTTTGGCTTCAATATCGTTAGTTTATGCATCTGATCCCAGCCCTCTTCAGGATTTCTGTGTCGCTGTGAATGATTCCAAGGCTTCTGGTAATTAACTGCTACCTGCATCTTATATAGAATTAACTTTAATTCTAGCTCTTATGATTAGTAATTCATGAATTAATGTTAATCTTCTGTATCTTAAAATTGCAGTATTTGTGAATGGGAAGATATGCAAGGACCCAAAGATGGTGACAGCTGATGATTTCTTCCTATCTGGGCTGAACAAGGCTGGCAATACATCAAACGCAGTTGGATCGAAGGTGACTCCTGTGAATGTTAACCAAATACCAGGTCTCAACACTCTAGGCGTCTCGTTGGTGCGTATAGACTATGCGCCATACGGCCTGAATCCCCCACACACGCACCCTCGTGCAACTGAGATTCTTGTAGTGGTTGAAGGCACTCTCTACGTTGGATTCGTCACTTCCAATCCTGCAAACCCCGACCAGAAAAACAAGCTCTTCACCAAAACATTGTACGCAGGAGATGTGTTTGTGTTCCCAGAAGGCCTCATTCATTTCCAGTTCAATACCGGAAAGACCAACGCTGTTGCCTTCGCGGGTCTAAGCAGCCAAAATCCAGGAGTTATTACCATTGCAAATGCAGTCTTTGGCTCTCAACCTCCCATCTCTGTTGATGTTCTCACTAAAGCATTCCAAGTTGATGCCAATGTCGTTAAATATCTTCAGGGACAGTTCTGGACCGACAATAACTAAAAATATTATAAAACATATAAGGATACATCATATTTGATCTACATCTGTTTTTATCATTTTCCTTAATTGACATTATTTTTATGTTATTGTTGTTACGTATACTTGTGTAATAAAACTCTTTGGAATTGTTATTGTTATAAGATATATATCTACCGGCAACAATAGAAAAAACAAATGAGTTAGAGTCTATTTAGCAATCATGGTGTTGTTCCTAAGAAACAAGATTCAAACAATGATATTAAGAATACGATTTCGTTTTACTTCAATCATGTTTAATAATCTAGCAAAATAATACTCAAATCCAAATTATATTATATGTGAGCAATCACAATTTTAGATTAATCTGTCTCTCGAACAACTTAACCTGTTGATTGATTGTTAATGTTTATATTTATACCTCACGGTTAATAACCAATTCCAAAAAGTTTCTAAGATCGTATTCTCACCCCAATTATTACCAATCTCTCGATCTAGTAATTTATTGAGTCATGCATTCTCAAATCTATAATTAGATTTTATCTCTCGATCTCAACCTAATTAATTAAAGCACGCATAAATTTTATCACAACCACACTTACTCAACTGAATATAAAACGAATTTTAAATATACCACAACATATAAACATGCATTTTTTTTTTTAACAACTACATGACATCATCTCATATCCAACAATACCCTGCTCAGATTCATGTAAAAGAAGTTTTAACAAACTAGCAATTCACTAACAAGCTCTATGTTAACCCACTTAGTACGCGCTAGGTTATATAATACAAAATATATATATATATATATATATATATATATATATATATATATATATATATATCCAAAGAAGATCGACACCATTTATACCAAAATAAAAGCAAAATAAACCATAGTTCTGTCCAACAAGTCGTCATCTATGTGTAATGCTCAAAACCTTGCAGGAGCTCCACAACTTGTCCAATATATCCATAACATTACACCTCATCAAAATTACCTAGAAAGAATAAATTACGTAAGATAAATCTCAGTAAGCAAAATATATGCATGATGATATGATTCTTTAAAAAAAATATTTCCCATGTATCATTTTCGGAATCACTTATTTCATTTCTATTCTCTCACCCAGTTCATTTTTTAAACGCAAACATCCACCTAATTCATTTCTAAGCACTCAAACACTCACCTAGTTCATTTCTAAGCACTTAAACACTCACCTAATTCATTAATTTCTATCATTCAAACACTCACCTAGTTCATTTCTAAGCACTTAAACACTCACCTAGTTCATTTCTATCATTCAAACACTTGCCTAGTTCATTTCTAACACTCAAACACTCACCAAGTTCAGTTCTATCATTCAAACACTCGCTTAGTTCATTTCTAACACTCAAACACTCACCTAGTTCATTTCTATCATTCAAACACTTGCCTAGTTCATTTCTAACACTCAAACACTCACCAAGTTCAGTTCTATTATTCAAACACTCGCTTAGTTCATTTCTAACACTCAAACACTCACCTAGTTCATTTATAATCACTCACTTACTTCATTTTTTAACACTTAAACATTCACCTATTTCATTTATAATCACTCAAACACTCACCTATTTCATTTCTAATCATTCAAACACTCACCTATTTCATTTCTAATCACTCAAACACTCACCTAGGTCATTTTAACACTCAAACACTCACTTAGTTCATTTTTAAACATCCATACCTCGAAGTACTGTTTAATGCATGGTATGCTCAATGTAATACATAACAATTTAGGTTATTAATTTTTTAGACTGACAATTTAGGACAATAATTTATTAAATTTCGAGAATTTAGGCCAATTTCAGTTCTAAAACAACAATTTGGTCCAAATTGCACGTGTGGTCGTGCTTGTCCAATTTCGGGATTTTGGCCTAATTCTCTCATGACATGGATGTAATTCCAAATATTTGACTTAAATTTGGATCATATTTTAACATGTGTCAATACATTTTCAGGTAAAGTACATTAATAGCCTAAATTTATTAAAAAAATAAAATACATTAACAATTTTGAATAGTTATAAGACTATTAATTATGATGAGGTGACCAAACTTTACGGTGAAATAAGACCTACTTTGGGAGTCGGGTACGTAGAAAATTATTCATTAATTTGTTTAGAATGTGTATTAATTACATGTTTATATATTTGCACTTGCTATTTTTCTACGTATCTTTATTTTATGTTCGAAAATTCCTATGTAACACTCCCAAACTTTACTGATTTGAAATAATTATAAAAAACACATGTATGAGAATGTTAGATTCCTAACTTAACTTCAAAACACAGCAAGCCACTAAATAGGTCCCGAAATGTTAAATTTTGTGAAAGAACTCCAAAATACTTGAAAGGAACTTTGTCGATTGAAATATACCATCATTTATACATAGGATCCAAAATATCTATTTGCAATAAAAGACACTTCAACGGTTTAATTGTCCAAAAGATGAGTATCTGAACATAAGTTTCAAAAGTTCATCTCAAACATGGCATATGAACAAACTAGTCATTTAGGAAGTTGGCTATCTCTGCACATCATTATCTGCATTACAAAAACTTATTAATGAACAATAGGCTCAGTAAGTTGAAACTTATGTACACAATCACGTATGATGAATCATATCATGCAATATGTTTTTTCCATATTCATTTATTGTGAAAATATCCTTTATAGGGTACCCAGAAGACTGGTACTCAATCAATATTAGTAGGTTGTATAAGCATTTCATTAAGATTGGTCAATCGTCATATCAAGATATCTACTCTCTGTTAGTTAAGCACTATCATTAGTATTCAACCAACATGCATCAACAGACCGTACACGTATTGTGTCTACTTTCCGATAACCAAGCACCATTCCATTTATTATTTTTGGTACTCAACTATCATCTGTAGACCGTATAGCCATGTTGCCTACTCTCAATCAACCAAGTACCATATTTCCTCTTTCAAAACACCTTTTATATGCATCATGTATCATATAAACCTCACATACAATTCAATCGTAGACATAGAGTAATCATTCAAATATCATTATATCACATGAATATCACTTAATTCTTGCAATGCAGCAAATAGAAGTTTCAACTTACCTCAAATCCAAAGCGAGTACAATAGTGGAAGTGTTTGGCCCTTGGGGAAGATACGATTTGCTTATAAACCTAAAAGGATCAAGCATGCATATATATAATGAAGAGACAATATCATTCAATTACACACATCAAGACTTATAATTCATATATCTTAATATTATTTCTTAATTCAATAAATTAAGAATACTAATAGGGTAGCCCCTAACTTTGCAATAAGGCACTAAGAACTCAAATGAACTGAACTACTTATGTTCTTGCATAAGTTAACCTAAATAACCAATTGAGTCACATATCCTCTAACTCTTCAAGCACACTTCCAAACATTATAACAACATCAAACATCATTAAAATCAATATACAACAACAACTTGCAAGATTCATAGGTTTAATTAAACTACTCCAACTGACTTAGTTATCTTCAATCCATCTTCATAATAACACATATAATATTAGATCATGTGACATATCATAGAAAATTAATTTTAAACATAAAACATAGGGATAGGATCAGACCTAGAAAATAAGCTTAATGATGTAATGTTATAACCAAAGGAGGCACCAACTAGCTTCAATTCATCTTATATGTAACCTCCATGATTGATTTCAGTTTTCTATGGTATTTTGGGGTTCTAAAGATGAAGAAAGGAAGAGGAGAAGAGGACTGGTCGTTTTTGGGGCTTAAGTGATCAAATGAGAACATAAAAGATTATTTCCTATAACTTTTGACCATGCAAAGAGAGACACTTGCTTTGTTCCTAATGGCTAGACTTGTATAGGTGTAAAATGGGTAGCATGCCACGTTTTTAGCCTTAAAAGAGGGTTAATGGTTGATAAAAGATCACAAAAATCAAGTGCAACACCTTAAAATTATTTTTGGTGCACCCTAGTCGACTAACCAATCAAATTGCACTATTTTGCTTACTTTAGAATTATAAATAAATGCAATGAAATTCATAAATTAGAAGTACAAACAAGTTAATCTAGAAATGTCATTTTAGAGATATTATGCATTTAGCATATTTATAACCGTTTTCAACACATCCATCTTCTCTTCCCAAACCAAACATTTCCACTGTAAAAAGAAGAAGCATTAAACAGAGTATATTAGATGATGGAGTTGAAATACGATAATGATTTTATGCTTAGATAAAGTTATAATGACAATTTAGATTATAAGAGAGACATATACTTGAGAATTCAGCACATTTTATAATAGGATGCTTAGAAATATAACTTGAATGCTTATGAATGCATTTCAATGTAAGATGTAAGTGATTAGAGAATTGGGCATTACACCTTATCTTTGGTTTTTCTTGATTTATCTAGTGCTTTTGGGGCTATTTGGGAGATGAATAATGAACCTGAACAACGAACAAAGTGAGGATCTACTTCTGGGTGTCTGTTAGAAGTTAAGAAGATACATAGGATAAACCGACTACTAACATATGATGATCCAATGTGTGTGCCAAAGCCCAGTGAACCCAACATATTGCTTAGTGATGGCCCACCATATTGAGAAGGAAACCCTTGACCCATAAACTTAATTTATAATTAGAAGTATATATATGCTAACGAGAAGGGTGAGAAAGAAATCTCTTGATGGCTGAACACAGAGGGCAAGCGAGTGAATTTTAGGAACCACTTTTTATCTACTTTGTGAAGACTATGATGTGTGCTAGTTCGAAGGGATATTGAACCTATATTCTTACCTTACTCTACATGAGTAGTAATGCATATTTTCATGATTTCTATCTCTTAACTAATTTATGTTGCATGATTTATCGATACACGATATTGCATGATTTGAATTAGCAAGGTCCGTTAGATTAAATTATTGTGATATCTATTGGTAGAATATAAACCGTAATATGTAATTGTTATGGATTAATATTACTTTGTAACAGATAATGATTGATTCGTAATTTGGAGCAATACAAATCTAGAATATTAACCAGATCAATCGAACTTGTGAATTTGGAGTCTAGTTCATCCTATCGCCTTGGAGATTAATGGGTTCGACAAATTAAATCTAGAGACCCTAGCTACTAGGTTGTTTGATTAAATAGAGATTATTAAAGAGCTTGTTTTAATAGACTACTAAACTTAAGAGGATGTGGGTTAGTAAAGCCTGTTTTAAATATGTTTTATGAATTTTTTGCAATATTACAGATGTGTATGTGTACAAGTATGAATTTGCATGTAGCAGACAAAAACCTGGAAAAATTAAAAAAAGAAATGACAACGGTTTTTAACTGTTGTTATAGTATAAAAGAGATTGTTGTCATAGGTACTGTCGTCTTAGGTTTAGAAAAAATTCGATAGACAATAGTTAAAAACCATTGTCAAACCGTTGTCTGAACTGTTGTCGTTAACACCTAAGACAACGGTTAAAAACCATTGTCTATGAGCGCATTTTTTCATGACCGTACGACAACGGTAGCTATGACAACGCCGATTTTCAGCTACGGCAATGGTTAATATAACCATTGTCTATGTGCATTTTTTTTTTTTTTTTTGCAGTGTGATGTCTATGTCGTTAAATAACTTCAATGACAGTTCTGGACTTACAATAACTAAAAAAATTACAAAAGATATAAGGATACATCCATTTTGATCAACATCTGTTTTTGTCATTTTTCTTAAATTTAGAATATATTTTTTTTGTTTATTGTTGTTAGGTGTTCTTGTGTAGTAAAAAACACTGTGTAATTGATATTGTTGTAATGTATCTAGTGGAAACAATAAAAATACGAAATGATTTAGAGTCTATTTAACAATCATGTTGTTGAAATAATTGAATGAATGTACCCCTTGCTCTTTTTTAATTTCTTCTAAATGAATGTGGCCTTGTTTATTTAGATCCGTATTTGAATGATGAATACCGTGTTTTTTTTATACCAATAACAACTATATTTTATGAGTAAGTCTTATGTAAGACAATCTCATAGATCATGTTACGTGAGACAAATCAACCTACAACTCACACTACACAATTCATATGTAAATTAATGAAAATAGATTAGGGTTGTGGGTAAAAAGAATCCGTCTCATGAAAACTATGTGTGAGACGTCTCACACATAGTTTTCGTGATATTATATTAAGCAATTAATACAATAAAAGGACATAATAAGAACAACACAACAAAAATGATGTGGCTTTTTTAGTTGCAAAGGAAATGTAAAATGATTTGCGTCATAAGCACAAAATTGCTAAATTACTATAATTTATATAGTATTAAATGAGATAATTTTAATGAATACAATAATATTAAAATAGTTTTCTTTTTAATTCAAATACATTGAAAGTAAATTTATGTTGATAATAGATTGATTGAAAATTAATGATTTATTTAATTTAATATTAGTTGATATAAAATAATAAACTTAAAAATAATTTAATTGAGGTTTTAGTTTGGGAGGAAAACAAATCAATAAAAGAGTGACATGTGTCATTTGATGGTTATCCTTTTAGTATATATAAAAGATAAGCGATTTTTCTATTTGGTAAATTAAATAATTAAGGATATTTATGTTTTTTAATATATTTTTATTTTTCATTATTTAATTTGAGGTGTGTTTAGTAGACGATAGGTTGTGTACAACCCAATATAAGCTATATTCAAAAGGCGAGGCTATACACATTACACACCCTGCCACATATTAAACCCACCCAATTTACTAAACACATCCATATTTAAATGTCGTCAAATTATAAAACTTATAAACATACCCCGCTACATTATAATTATACATCTACAATAACGAAAAATAAAAAAGCCCAAACAAATCCACTCCTCCTCTACTCCAGTTGTTTATCTTTCTGCTTTTTTTTTTCTCCTTTTTTTTTTTTTTTAATTGTTGATGAGCAAATCATGTCCATTCATTATAAATAATTGTTTTGTGCATTTTTTTTTAAAGCTAAAACAATGAGATTTCTATGAAAAATTGTAAATTTTTTTTTGAAAAAATCGAAGTTTTTAGATCGTTCCGTTCAACACTAGTTGATCGAACACATTACAACCTATTTCGTTCAATTAGTTGGTCTAATAGTTTTAATTTGACTGGTAGAGGTCAAACAAAATTGCAATGTTCGACCTATGGTAGAACACACAATGTAATGTTCTATCTTGACAGGTCAAATGACATGTTTCCAGCAATTCTTTTTTATTAACATCTTTATTTTCAAAATATTTAATTATATAATAAAAATACATGAAAAATCTTAATTTTGTATGTTTCAAATATATTTTTCATCTATCATTTTGATTGTTTTCTTTATAAATTAAGATTTGCTAGAGTTATTTATTTATTTATTTTTTAAATTAGGGTTTGAAATATATATTGGAGAAGAAGATGAAGAAGTTAAGAAAATATTTCATTTATTTAAAAATAAGGACTCTTTCATTTTTATTTACTTTTCATTTATCTTTGTTATGAGGTGTATTTAGTAGTGCGTATGTATAGCCCCACTCATATTCAAATCCTTCCAAAGCAAGTTTTTCCCAAATAAATTCTCTCTACTCTTCTGGTTTTGCCACCACATTGAAACTGTTCTTCCACTTATTATATAAACCCCCTTGTCCTTTGCAGTAGGCGGCACGTTGTGTAGTACTGCAGAGGAAAGAAAGAAAGAACAAATGGAAAGAGGGGAAAGCTCCGGCTCCAATTCTTCCGGCGATGATATCTGGGCTAAACTAGGTAACTGGTGAAACAAGAATAAAACTGAGAACATTTCTTTGATTTCCTTAATCAAGATTATTTGAATTTGCTTTCTCATTTTCTTCTGTCATTGTGTTCTAAATCATAATGAGTGAATTATTTAGTGGCTTTGTTTCTTTCTTTCTCTCTATCTCTCTTTTGCGTCACAATTTCAAATTGGGGTATATGTGTTTCTCTCTTGCTTCTTGATTATGTTTCTGAGGCCCTTTAAAATTCTGATTATACATTGGTCTATTGTTTTGTATATATTTTAAAAAAAAATTGATCTTGGGGGATCTCTGCGACTTAATGTGGGTGGATAGTGAATGTAATTTAAAGGGATTTTTTTTTCAACCACTCCATGAGGAGGAAAGAAAAATGAAAAGAAAAGAAAAGAAAAGAAGACAATAATCAAATGTCTCTTGTGAGTTTCTATGGTATATTTCAATACCAAGTTTGTCTCTGCCTCTACTGAAGATTTGTCTGTATAAAGTGCCATTAAAGTTGGTTTTTTTCTTTAACCTTGTGTTTCCTAATTTTGTGATGTTTATTTGGATTTTAATTTTGTGTACTATCTGTCATGGCTTGACTATTTTACATATGAAAATGAGTGTGATCTCCATGTATCTGGAGTTTGGAATTTGAGCAAGCCTATTTACTGCCATCTTTCTGTAGTGCCACTGGACTCGAGCCGTTCTGATATAGAGTTGAAGTTGGATGAGGTGACAATTTGCTCAGAGATAAAAAGTACTCCATGTGAAAAGCAAGAATGGTGCAAGATTACTAAGGAAAAGGATCAAAGTTCTGCCTTATTTAGAAACAAGTGGTATGCTGTATTTCTTCCCTCTTTTTCGTAAAATCTTTTTTATGTTTGATAAGTATAGTTGTCTAACTCCTTATACTTATGTGTGAAAAGAAATCTTGATAAGTTTCAAATAATATTTGAAATGACTGGTATCATAGTTTGCTTGGCTTGATCAGAACATCTTCTATTTAACCTATTAACCAATCAAGTAAATGTTTCTATAAAAGATAAAAGCTGGCCTTATAAATTCTGGATTGTCGGACCTATCTCTATATCTTCTTTTCACATGGTATGGCTGTATTTTACTAAATTATTTCAAAAGAAAGTATTGATTATAGCAATAACAATGTTTTCGTGTGTTCCTAAGGAATGAATAGTGATACGTAAATGCTGGCAATCATAGTGTCAGTTGGGATTGCACTTCCTGAGTCTTGATAGTTTTCAGTATAGCATGATTATTATTCTTTTGTCACACAATAATATGATCAGAGGACCTTACATAATTGCCTTCTCTAGAGATAGAAATATCGAACGAGTATTGTTAAAAAGTGTAACATGAAATGTAGCTTGTTGCCAATCTTACAGGTAAGCATTAAATATTGGCCAATGATCTTATGGTATTGGTGCAAAATAGTGGGATGCTGATTGTTCTTGTTTATGCCCTTAAACTGAAATGATAAGGGGCATTTATAAATTTGTAAGATTATATGGCAGAAGGACAAATTCTTTTCTCTTTTTACTTAATTGTGCTACAAGAAAGGATCCTGCCTGATAATGGAGATATTTTTCAGGTTTTAAGTACTATTTTTCACTTCAAAATGTTAATATTTTACCTTTTATTTTTTTTCTCTGGTCATTGTGAGTCCTATGTTCTTGTTGTGGGCACAACAATCTAGATATAAAGCAACAGTTTTGAATTCTATTGAATATGGACATTAATCGAACTATGTTTGTCAGCCATGATTTATTCGTGACTTTAGAATCAGTGCATTCGCCATTATCCTATCTCCTTCACACTTGCTGATGAATTGCTCTTTTTATGGGACTTTTTATTTGTATTTGGAATTTCATTTTTGGTTTTTCTTCTGTTCTGATTATTTATGGTTGTCTTGGGCCACTTTCCTTTCTTTGTTTTCTTACTGTTATCCTTCAATAACTCTAAGCATAACCTACCTAATTGGTATTACGTGATCAGTTTTAATTTTTGAGTAGCATCATCCAAATACTAAGAAATTGTTCGATTAAATTAATGGAACTAATCATGCCATTTTTCAATTTCATATTAAAGTTTTAGAACTTTACACCTACTTTTTTGGAAACTAGTTCTAGTTCGATCCTTGTTGATGGCACAGTTGTACGAGAAGATGATACGACAATTGTGAGGTGTGGCAGTGAAATAATTCTGGGTCCTGAGGCTGATGGTGAGAATTAATACTGGCTATTTCTATTAAATACCGCAGCATATTTGATGTCATATAATATTTTATGGACTAGTAGTTGTTGGGAAATGTCTGGCCACCTATACAAGTATTATGGCTAGTCTCTGTGAATATAAAGGTTGTGTCCTTCAATCTTGAGTAGTAAAGACTTTTTCATTAACTTTTTTATTCAGCAGAGTTTATGTTGAACAGTTTTCAATAAGAAAAACTGTACCTGTACGAATTAGTTGGCTGAGAAATATAAAAAGAAACATAAGTCGAATGATTCTGGGTAGCGTACTCTCTTAATGTTGAGCTTAAACCTTTCCAGCAGAGTAGAAATAACTTCTTAGCAAGCATGTTCTGTGCTGCAATAAGATTTACTGTTATTACTTTAGGCACTCTTTTGTTCCTTTTCTTTTCCTCTTCTGTAAAGCCATTCAAAAAGTAGATTGTCAACGTCCTCAAGGTTCATTTACTGCAATGCATGATTAATTAGTAAGATGAAGTGTCAATCTACAAAGTTTCATAAAAAAAAAAAATTGATTTGTAAGATGAAGTGAGTTGTAATCATGGTAAACTGGTCCTTTGATTTTGTTGTCTCTTCATCTGGGTGTCCAGAAACCAGAGTTCAGAAGTTCATCAACTTAAATATTGATGTATTTCTGCAATTATTACTAGAGTCTAATTTTATCTTAGAACATTGCCTTTGGTATATGCATCCCCTGTGTAACAACCTTAAAAGCAATCAAGACGTTCTTATGGTTTCAGGTTTTATGAGGTATGTATTCAAAGTTATGCCCGCCAAAGAAATTTCCCAGAAACAATTGAAGGTAGACTGGAGCTGGCCTAGCACTTGGTTTTCGTTACATGAGTATTTTTATTTTGCTCTTTCCATTCTGCTAATGGCAGGTGCCAACTTGGGTTGTTTTGTGGTAGATAACTCTCGATCCCGAACATGCAAAATGCTCTATATGTCTAAATGTTTGGCATGACGTTGTAACTGTTGCACCATGCCTTCACAATTTCTGGTATGTTACTCCAATCTCTTCTTGTAGTTACATTTTTTGTTTGATCTTCTTAATATGGAACCATGTCTCATTACAGCAACGGATGCTTCTCAGAGTGGCTGAAAAGGTGTCAACAGAAACATTCTAGCGTTTTATGTCCTCAGTGTAGGGCAGTTGTGCAATTTGTTGGACGAAACCATTTTTTGCATAGTATTGAAGAGGTATGGGTTTTTTCCTCTGTTTTATTTTGCTATCCTTGAAAGCAATATAGTATGCCTAGCTTGTCTACTTTTCAAGAGCAATGGGTTTTTAGTCCCATAGTTGAGAGTCTTTATGAATGGTATTTTGTATTTGTATAGCTGGAATTGGAGAATACATTACGCCATCTTTTTTTTTTAAAAGATGGCGAATACATTATGCCATCTGTATATCATTTACATGAATAGCATATAAATTAGTTTATTTGAAAACTTTGTAACAGAAGATTATACTTCAAAAATTATGAATAAGTTTTTATGTTTTCCTCTGCCGTTTCAATTTGATTTCTTTGCAACAGCTCTCATGCTTTTAAAGTTAACTACTTCTGTCTATGTGCAGGATATACTGCAATCTGACTCTTCTCTAAGGCGTTCAAATGAAGACCTTGCACTTTTGGATTCCTATTCATCAATTAAGTCACCCCTTGTAAGTATAATATGCCGCTTTTTCATGAACTTTATGGAGTAAGTAACATCTCGTTTTAGAAACCTCACTTCCTACTAGAAACTAGGGAATAAGTAACTGCTCCATCTTCCAACTTTCGCAGTGAACATGAAAATATTCTCTCCTCTTAAGATTTGGTTTTGAAAGCTTGTTTCATATTGGAGGACATATCTGGATCTTTGGATAATAATTAAGTTCAAAATAATATACTTATAGTCTTCACTTAAGAGTTCTGTACCATTTTCCTGCTTTTCTTAACTTTAGTTGCTTTGTTACAGCTTTTTTGACTATTGTTGTCTTATATAATAGGTTGTTACCAGTGGAAGAAAATTAAGTCGGAAGAGGGCTCGTGCTCAACCTGGTGAGGAGATCGAAAGGGATCTTCCATGCCCTCAATGTGGTAACCATACATTTCTTTGAGTTATGGCTTGTATATTCTAGCTATGGAGTTGCACAAACATATATGATTTAAATGTTTATAGTACAACTGCTTTACTTAGTATAAAAACCTTATTTATGTTCCTCCCCTGGTGAATTAGTTCTTGAGTTATAAAAATAAAATATTAAGAGCCGAAAAGATAGAAATAATGAATCATAATGTAACTAGATTTCAGGTTCGAGTTTCGTAGATTATTTATATAAAATAGATGGGATTGTCTATAATGATAGACAAATGAAAAACTCTCTAGCATCTACTTCAAATTTTCAAAATTTTCAAGATAGCTTGGTTGATTATGATAACATTTCTTTAAGTTTGTGCTAGTCTTGGTGACTGAATATAATTACAATATCTTTCTCATAATTTTAACATGATTTTTGCATTTGTCGATACATGATGTGTGTCTCAGGCACAGAATATGCTGGTTTCCAGTGTAATGAAAGCACAGTTCACCTTCAATGCCAAACATGTGGTGGAATGATGCCTTCCAGATCAAACGCTCCTGTGCCACAGCACTGTAATTTCTCCTCGATTTTCTTTCCTGCTACTTTTACTATACAATAAGGTTTTTTTATGGCTAGACGAGGGCAAAAACTTACAAGACCTGCACGATGCACTTAGAACTGTGGGTTGGTGAATGTTAGATTTATGTGCAAATATAGAATGAACAAAATATAAACAATTTATTTTCTTAAAAAAAAAAAACAGAATTATGAGAATATCCACAAGTGTAAAAGAGGATGTAAAAGGAGAATTTCCTTCTGTTTTTTCAACTATTGTTCATTGAAAGACTGGTACATACTACAGAGGTTTCTCTCTTTTGTAGGTTTAGGATGTGATCGAGCATTTTGTGGTGCCTACTGGCATGCTATGGGGGTCCGTGGGTTTGGTGCCTATCCTGTGTGTGGTCATGAAACTCTAAAACCCGTGAGTTCTTTTTCTCTTAACCCATGCTGATTTTAATAATATTTGTGCTTGTTTGCTGGCTTATATTGCATGTTTTCTTTTTATTTGACCATACATGCGATTTATGTTTTAGGATCTTTAAATGTTATGCTGGAAATCATTTTGCAATTTGAACTTCTATTTCTCACTCTCTTGTATATAAATACACCTTATGCGGAAAATAATAATAATAAAGTACAACATAATAGATTATGAACATTACGGAATCATGGTCCACCTTATTTTTCTTGCAGTTTTGTGTTTCTATGGTTCTCTATCAACATAGACAAGTACATGCTATCCCGGAATGGTTATATGTTTAAACTAAACAGAAAAGGCCAATATGTTTTAAGATGGAGACACATTTGTCTTCGAATGTAGTTTTTGAGTGCAATTGTATTTTCCTTTGATTTTGTCACTGAAGTTTGGTGTATTGTTATGCAGATCGGAGTCCATTCTGTCACTAGAATACCATTTTTGGCACATGAAAAGAATAGACACGAACAAGATGTATGGAATTTTTCATATCCTTTTTCATTTTTTTTCCCTTTTTTCTTATTTTATCTTTGCATGTCCTGTTATTCTCTGCAGATAACAGAAAAATGTATCAGACAGATGGAAAGATCACTGCAAGATGTAATTTCAGAATGGTTAAGAAAATTAAGTAACAGGGAAGTAGGTAATACCAATCATATTCCCATTGAATTCAAGTATGAAATAACCTCAGTTTCTGTATTTCTAATCAAACATGCTGAATGATGTAGATGATGGATGCAATTGTACTTAGTACGAGACTAACACTAAGATTTAGAAAATTTTACATGACACTGTCTATATTGAGTACTCGAGTTTAAGAATATTTGTTTTCTCCCTTTCAGATAGGACAAGGCTTCCATTGAATCACTCTGAAATGATTACTCCTCAGACATACGTTTGCTGGTGAGTTTTCTTGACATCTATCCATTTATATTTAATTTGCTTCAACAAATTGTCTTAGTAATGGGTTCATGGTTCATGCTCTTATTTTTTTGTTTTAGTGAACACTAGTCAAAAAGTTTTTTCTACGAAGTGTAAGAGTTGATTGTTTCTAAATTAGGTCCATGTTGAATACATGAAACAAGTATTTGGTTCTGCAAACCTTTTAACTTCTATCCTGATTTCAGAGTGTGATCATTTAATTGGAAAAAAACGAAGCTACAAAGCTTCCGAGACATACTTTTCAAAACTTCAAACCTTTTTGCAATATCCTATAAACCTTAGCAGTATCCAATAAACCTTGATTTCTTAGATCTTTTTAGACTAGTTCAAGTTGGTTTTACTGGTTTCAAATTGTGGTCGGCTATAAAATGCATGTACGGCGTTGATTATGGTCAATCTAATTTGATAACAGAAAATCTAATTGTTCCCCAAAAGGTTAATGATATTTTTCAACTGCAGTGGTTGCTACGACAAATTGGTTTCGTTTCTCTTGTACTGGTTTCGAATCACATTGCCAAAACACGTAAGCTGCTACTTTTTTATTAAGTTTCCCTGGTTTCACTGGTTTTAGTATCATGCAAGAATATTTTCCGATTTTTGAGGGGTGCGATATGGATATGGGGCCTTTTTTTTTTTTTTTTTTTTTTCTGAGTAGATAATGACACATTATCTTAAAATATCGATGTCAATATCGATAATCGGTTGATTGTAGCAAAGGATAAAATATCCCGATATTTATGTGATATTTATGGAAATTGTGTAGCAGGTCTTTAGAATAGTGAATTATACTATAAAACAATTAGCTACTCATTGTACTATGAAATAATTAGCTATAAAGTACTTGTTGGAGATGATTGAGTCCTTCCACACAATCTCATTTATGGTCAAACAAAAAAACATAGGAATTGGAAGGGATAGAAAACATAGGATTTGGAAGGGATTGAGAAACATATCAATGCATTGAATTAAAGGTTATCATCTATATGCTTTCTTGTAAATGTATCATTTTGTTGGGATTACAAGATAAATTTATGCATTTTTTGTTAGTTATAATAATCCCTCAAGTCTCATGTTAAATTTTCAAATTTTTATAAAATTTCAGGTTTTTTTTTTTAAATTTTCTTTCTGCAATATCAATATTTAATATCACATTTCAAGGTTGCGATATTTCCATTGATATTGATATTGATATTTTCATCTTTAATATCATGAAGTAGCATTGCATTATGAAAATATAACCTAACGAAAAATCCTGATATGCATGCAATAGAAATAGTTAATACGGTCATGATACGTACTTCTTTTTGGTTGGAACAAGCAAGTGATGTAATATTCATGTATGCATGCGTAATTTTTTCATATTTATATCTGTGGTTTCTTAAATGTATTGGTGCAGTCTCTACCTCTAGAAGCTCAGCAGCGGGAGGACTGCTGGTACGGATATTCATGTCGGACGCAGCACCATAGTGAAGAGCATGCTCGTAAGAGGAACCACGTTTGTCGTCCCACCAGGGGTACTCGTACGCCTTAATGTCTTCACTATGGTCCCAAACTGGGTTTTATTTTTCGGACATGGCATGGTATCATGTTTTTGCTGCAAATGGTTGAATGTTTATCTTCCATGGTTGAATGTTAATCGTTTAAGTGATATAATTGATGTTTTTGTGTGGTAATAAGAGTTTATTATCTAAATTGTTCAGTAAATTACTAGGTTAGCAATTTAGGACTTTAAATATTTAGACTGACAATTTAGGATTTTAACTTTGGGGCCTATGCATATTTGCCCTACTGAATCCTTAATTTTCGACTTTTCGGCCCAATTACACCAAATTTCACCCATGTGCAATATAATTATGCAAATGGCAATCCCTATCTGCTAGCCCAAATCAAGGGCCAAAGTCTGAACTAACCTTCTGGACTCATTTAATCAAAAATCCGCTTTCCCATGATTTAGATATCATATGATCAGTCAGATTTCTTCGGACACGCAAGTAACCTACGGATAAATTAATATTAATTTTACATTTTAATTTAAGTGAAAATTTATTTTAATATAAATACATTTTTGTTTTTTATTTTTTATTTAAAAATAAATTATTATTAATTTTTTAACATTCAACTTATAAATTCTTAAAGCAAACAGTAAACATAAAAATATAATATTAAATATTTAAAATATGGTTCTGTAATTTATTTTTGTATTTAACCATTTAGTTGAAATAATTTTCCGGTTTTCATATTAATTTCTATATTTTTAAAGTAATACCCTCTATTTTTTTAATTATTATTTCAATTTACTAATTTTTTAGTTCATTTGTTAAAGTTTTGAAATTTGATTGAATTTTTAGATTTTCTATGAATAAAATTCAGATTTATTAAACAAAACTTGAAATTAAATTATAATAATTTTTATTTAACATAAATTAGTTTATTTTATTAATTAATCATATAAAGTATTAGTTTATACAAAAAAAATATTTTTTTTGATTATTTGAATAGTTAAAAATTTATTAATTATACTATCAGATTGAATTAAAAGTTGGATTGAAAATAATAAATTTAGCATTTTTTATTAGATTATTAAAAGTAATTTATTTATTTTAAATTAATATTTATCATTGTAAAATTATGTTTTTAGAATATAAATTTCAATTCTAATACAAAAATTATTTTTCTATAATTAATGTATTTTAATTTCTTTTAAAGACAATTAATGTATTTTAAATGTATAAGAAAATATATTTATATAATTTTCACATATAAGGGATTCAATCTACATAGCAAATTGAGTCCAAAAAGCTGGAAACTTGGTTGCACATGTGTTTCACGTGTAAATTTTAGATCATATTGAGCATTTGAGCTAAAATTGGAACATAGTTGGATGGTCAAATCATGTTCGAGGACTAGCAGTATGAAGTCGAATTATATGAGAAGTAAATTAAATTTTTGTCTTAGTTAGACACATCCAAAAATTCACATAATAGCAATTTAAAGGTCCTCAAATTAATCAAATATAAGTCTCAAACTAGGTTATACAAAAAATATATTATTGGTAAGTTAAACTATTGGCAAATGGTTATTTCTTACAAGACTTATAAACATATAGAGTATTTTTAAAAACTCAAATATATATATATATATATATATATATATATATATATATATATATATTAAAAAGGAGAGTTAACATTACACCTAACCTATGAGGTATTTTCACGAACTTTCATATATTGTTACATAATATCTTAGAAATTAATTAATAGAATATGTAATTTCTTAAGCAAGAAAAGCAATCATAAAGGATGAATTAAAGTCAAAGTGAGAAAGCACGCTTGGTTTGAACATTATCTCAAAGTTGTTAATATCTCATTTTTCATTTGATTATAAAATAATATTTTACCGAATACATAATTTTTTTTAAAATTTTGAGGAATTATTACATAACATAACTAAGATAATTTGATATGTACCCTACAAATTTGTAAAGAATTTGATATGTCTATTTCATCCCTCTGTGCAAAATTGATATGTGTAAAGAACACATACAAATTTAAATATTATTTTATTTTAGAATCATTTGCATGAAAATGTTGAGAGAAGTACCTATTTTCTTTGAAATATTCAATTAATGTGTGATTTATTTTTAACCTTCTAACTATAGGAACCTAACAAAACAAATCAATATAATGCATTTGGGTTCAGAGTTGGAAAACAATATCAGAATCCTCATGTATTGGGAACTTAGAGTTGAAAAACCAAGTTATGCCGAATTCAGATCTCATGTAATACATGTAACCTACATTTGGCTTACAATTTTGATAAATCAACGATAAAAACGTTGCATATTGTAGACATGCGAGTCCAAATAAAGCCCCATCAATGCTATATATGGTTTTATGGGCTTCATTTTTTTTTAAATAATAATTATAAATTATCAACTTTAATATGTAGTATACTTGGGAAAAAAAAAAACCCTCCATTTTGTAATTAGATTGAAATTCTGCTAACTTGTTAGAAAAAATCATATAAGAAAATGTTATAATGTCCATGTAACGTGTCCAAAGTGAGTAGAGTAACAGAGTTGAAACCATATCTAACTGAATTAAAAAAAAACATCTACAATAAATGTTTGCATTTTTACTCAACAAAATGTTTCTTTCTTTATTGTACATAACCCACCAAACAATGTTGCACTTGGCATTTTCGACCTTCAAGTTTCCAAAAACACCCATACAAACATTTGTTTTATTAAAAATATTAAATTAAAAAATTTAATAATCTTATAATTTTAACTCTAATATTTGGAATAAAATATATTTCAAAATACTTTTATTATTTAATATTTAAAATTCAATAGAGATTTTTTAATAAAAACTTTTAATATTATTATATTTGTATTTTCTCTCTCAATATTCATATCATATGTGACACGTGATATGTGAATTTTAATGCCAACAAGCTATTGGAGTAGTATGTTTGTGCAACGCATACATGTGTCCGGAGCTCGGCTCAGCATGGCCCGAACCCGAACCGACCTCGACCGTGAGTCTTAGCAATTGGACGTTGGGCGGATGTGGCTCATGCTTTACCCGACCCGGGTTTATTTTTAAGGCAAAAGTTGCAGTGATGGGAACAGGGATGGGTTGCTGCGCTTCCGCACCCGCACCCAACTTACTACAACGAGTGCAGTAACGTGTGCTTGCTGTTTGCGCCTAGAATGCAGCAACAGGTTACAGTAACGTACGCGCCCGCGCCCAGCTTACTGCAACGAGTACAATAACGTGTGCTTGCTGCTCGTGCCCAACTTACAGCAATGGGTGCAATAACGTGTGCTTACTACAGCGCATCGGGTGCAGTAACGTATCCAGAATGCAGCACGTCGTGCTGCAGCGCCGTGTTGCAAAATGCAGTGCCATGAACGTTTTATGACCATTTCTTATTTTTGAACGGGTCGTTAACTTGCATTAAAAGACCTATTTTTGGGCACTAAATTCTCATCAATTTCAGGTGTAACCCTCATGTTAAAGACCTATATATAGGTGTCATTGTTGATGTCAGATTTTGTAGAGCACAAAATCTTAGCCAAACACTAAAAATCTCGATTCAGCTCAAATAAATCGAACCGAACAAATGATATGAAAATCGAATAAAATAAGAAAAAGACAGCGCCCGGTGCCTACTCAGGCAAATTTACTAGGCTTGTTCTGGCCGGTCAGTTTTGGCCGAACAGAACGTTTTTATATAAGAATTGAGAGTAAAAAGCTCTCTAATTACAATGATTTCAGATCTAGAATTCGATCTCTTTGAATGATAATTGAGGCCCTATTTATAGACTAAATCTAAGATATAAAACTTGGGGAATAAGACTCAAATCCCTCAATTTTAGGGTCTAGATAAGGAAAAATTGGATAAAAATCTATCTAAATCGGATATGATTTGATCTTGATTTGTTTCCTTACTTGAAGACTCCTTGAAATAAACTAAGTCTTTCCTGCTCTTCTTGTGATGATGGCCTCGATTCTTGGTCTTCTACTTGATTTCCAGAAATGCCTTAAGTAATAAAACTTTTGGACCACACCGACTACAATACCTAAATTTGGATCAATCGGGAGTTCACCCTAGCAGTCGGAGTGGGCTAGCCTAGGACTAGGCTTGGCCCTGGCCGGCTCGGGTCGGTCGGCCCTGTTCTGGCCTTCTGATCGGTTCTGGTCTCCACCTAGGCCGGGTCTAACCAGGCATTCTCTCAAGCCAGTTCTGGTCTTCTAGGCCTTTGGTCTTCTGGCCGGCCCGGCTCTGGCCTTCTGCGCCCTTCTGGTCCTCTAGTCTTCTGGGCCCTCTGATCTTCTCGGCCCTTCTAGTCATCTGGCCGGCCCGATTCTGGCCTTCTGGTCATTTGGCCAGCCCGGCTCTAGCCAGAGGGCCGACTCTGGTCTTCCCTTTTGCCGGACCCTAAGGTGGGTCAGTTTAGTGGGGGCCCAACATTAGCCCCTTAGGCCGTGGCTAGAAATCATTCTAGTCAGGGCCTAACTCAATCAGCCTCCTACAAGCCGACCTAAACTCAGGTGATGACATCAGATTCTCATATTGGTTGGGTTGGATGACACGTGGCACCATCTGGCCCATAAAATGCACACGTGGCAAAGTCCTTGTGCTCGGAAGTTTTGATGAGACGTTTGGTCTTCTTATAAATAGGTGATATACTAAGTCATTTCTTCACTTCCTCTCTTGTGAACTCAGAAACCTTGTGAAAATTAACCCTGCAAAATTTACCTGCCAGATACTTCCAAGCTGAAATACCTTGGGTAAATTCTTCTTTTTTCTTTAATATTCTTTAAATTATGTTCGAACGGCTCTGGTCGGGTCCCATTAATTCAGGTCGGACCCCACCGATTTGGGTTTGGACAGGTCGGTCCCTGACGGCTCGGGCCGAGTCCGGAACGGTTCTGGTCGGGTCGGGTCTCATCGATTAGGGTTGGACCCCGATAACTTTGGTCTGTTTCGGCTCGTCACCTGGTACGACGCCGGATTCTTAATTCAAATTTCAGAGCTCGAATGAGCTAGGGTGGGGTCGGAGCCCCTAGTTAGATCCCAAGCTCAGATGAGTTGGGATGAGGCCGTAGCCCATAGTCAGATCCTGCGCTCGGATGAGTTAGGATGGGCCGGAGCCCTATTCAGGTTCAGAGATCGGATGAGCTTGGGGCCGGGGCCCTTGTTCAGAACCCGAGCTCGGATTGGGCCGGAGCCCTTTTCAGATTCAGAGCTCGAATGAGCTTGGGGCCGGAGCCCCTGTTCAGAACCCGAGCTCGATGATGAGCTCGGATGAGCTTGGGGCCGGAACCTCTGTTCAGAACCCGAGCTCAGATTAGGCCGGAGCCCTTTTCTTGGTCGGCTCGGTGAATAAGCTTGATGTGTTGGGGAGAAATGTCCTTGGTTTTTTTCATTGGCTTGGTAATTGAGCACAACATCTTGGGGAGCAAGTCCCTTGATCTTGTATTTTGCCTACTCAGTAGATGAGCTCGACGTATACTTTCTGGTCGGCTCGGTAAATGAGCTCGGAACTTTGGGAAGCGATTCCCTTATTTTAGTCTCTGGTCAGCTCGATGGATGAGCTCGACCTATATACTCTCTGGTCAGCTCGGCAAATGTGCTCGACACCTCGAGAAGTGATTTCCTTGTTCTAGTCTCTAGTCGGCTAGATGGATGAGCTCGACACCTAGGGAAACAAGTCCACCTTTATCTTTTAGTTCTTTCTCAGCCCACTAAATCGTTTTGGTAATAGGTTCTGGCCATAGAGATCAGGTGGAACATTCTAGTCTTCACCATCGTTTGCTGTGTTGGCAGTCATTGAGCTATGTTCTATTATTAGCCCCCTCCTTCTAGCGCCAAATATTGACGTCAGATTTTGTAAAACACAAAATCTTAGCCAAACACCAAAAATCTCGATCCGGCTTAAGTAAATTGAACCGAACAAATGATATGAAAATCGAATAAAATAAGAAAAAGACGGCGCCCGGTGCCTACTCGGGCAAATTTACTCGGCTTGTTCTGGCTGGTCAGTTTTTGCCGGATGTTTCACTAGAATTCTTTACCAACAAAATACGCAAGTGCACGTACGTTATTGTAGAAGTAGCAAGACCAGGTCGTATCCACAGGGACTGAATTTGAATTATAAAACTAAGTACTTCTACTATTTAATCCTAACAGTATCTAGAAAATCAATAAGATGGGGATTTTGTTTTACTAAACTAGAAAATTATAAGAACTTGAATGTGATAAACAATCAAAAAACAAATAAAATAGCAAGAGAATATCAGATTAGAGAATTGATTCTAGGGTAACTTTTGTTTATTTCATCTATGTTTTTAGTATGAACCTAATTTAATCAGTCTTATCAATTTACGTTTAGGAGCAACCACGAAATTATGTTATCTCTTCTTTCAGTATCAATAACACATTGATTAATTGTTCATGCACCCACGTCTGAAATACACAATTAATTAACTCCTAAAGGTTCCTAGGGTTGTATTCTCCTCACGACTTTTCTCCCCCTTGTCGGATGCTAGGTACTTGGTCGTGTCCCCGATGTGTTAGTGATCCTTATCTAATCAATTAAATCTATTTACTCATTCATTAATCAAACTAAACTCTCCTCTCTCGAATCTCGAATTTAGTCAATCAATAAGATTCAATTAATAAACGAGCAGTAGATTATAAGATGAACACACGAAGAAATAAATTGAAAAGATAATTAAATTAGGGTTCAAAACTCAAAACATAGAATCCATAAATTACTCGTTCCCTAGAATCAATAAAGAGTTTAGCTACTCATGATCAGATATGAAACCATGGACAATTCGATATTAATCATGACTATTAAAATCAAAGATACGAAAGAACCCATGTGGAAATTCTCTTGTTTCTTTCTTCTTCTCCAAGCTATTTCTCTTTCTCTAGAATAGTAATCGTCTCTTCCAAGAAAAGGAATCTCCCATCTCTCTCCCTCCATCTCCCTTATATATGGCTCTTACTACTCTTAAGGCCCAAAAATCAGTACAGAAACCGACCTAATTACATAAAATAGAAGAAAATCCGTGAAGGCCCATAATCGAGCACTCGACCGACGGATCGAGTGTCCGGTCGAGTGGAGGATCGAGCGAGTCTTCTGTATGATTTCACTCGACTGAGATGTCGAGTGAGCTGTCGAGTGACGGATCGAGCGAGTCTTCTGTATGTTTTCACTCGACTGAATTGTCGAGTGACGAATCGAGCGAGACTTTCTGCCTTAGTTCCTTCAGAATTTCTCTACTTATCTTTCGACTCGAGTGCTGACCGAGTTCCTGGTCGAGTTGGACCAAAATTTCCTTATTTTAACCCAATCCAGTCGACTTGTACCTAGAAACTCCTCAAAATATATGTAAGAAGCAAGATACTCGCAATTAAACGATAAACAATAGTAAATTGCACATATTTGTAAAGTATTGAACGAAGTATAGCTCCAAAAACGTGCAATAAACAACATTTATCACCGGACAAAATGTTTTTATATAAGAATTGAGAGTAAAAAGCTCTCTAATTACAATGATTTCGGGAATAAGACTAAATCTAAGATACAAAACTTGGGGAATAAGACTTAAATCCCCCAATTTTAGGGCCTAGATAAGGAAAAATCGGATAAAAATCTATCTAAATCGGATATGATTTGATCTTGATTTGTTTCCTTACTTGAAAACTCCTTAAAATAAACTAAGTCTTTCCTGCTCTTCTTGTGATGATGGCCTCGATTCTTGGTCTTCTACTTGATTTCCAGAAATGCCTTGAGTAATAAAACTTTTGGACCACACCGACTACAATACCTAAATTTGGATCAATCGCGAGCTCACCCTAGCAGCCGAAGTGGGCTAGCCTAGGACTAGGCTTGGCCCTGGCCGGGTTGAGTCGGGTCGGCCCTGTTCTGGCCTTCTAATCGATTATGGTCTCCACCTAGGCCGGGTCTGACCTGGCCTTCTCTCAAGCCAGTTCTGGCCTTTTAAGCCTCTGGTCTTCTGGTCGGCCCGACTCTGGCCTCCTGCGCCCTTTTGGTCCTCTGGCCTTCTAGTCTTCTAGGCCCTCTGGTCTTCTCGACCCTTCTGGTCATCTGGCCGGCTCGGCTCTGGCCTTCTAGTCTTCTGGCCAGCCCGACTCTGGCCTTCTGATCATTTGGCCAGCCCGGCTCTAACTAGAGGGTCGACTCTGGTCTTCTCTTGGGCCGGACCCTAAGGTGGGTCAGTTTGGTGGGGGCCCAACAGTCATCATGCAACATTTTGAGATACGGAAAAATACAAACTCTTGCATTATTTCCCTCCTTGCATAAAACTCAATTCTCAAACACCAAAAGTTCTCTAGAGCTCTCGAGATTGTGGTGCTACTTTTCTAGAGACGAAGTCGTTTTATCTTTGAGAGACAATACACACGGACTAGTGAGCACTACCCTAGGCATATCTCGTCTTAAGGAAAGAGGGTCTTACCTCGACTCGACTTGTTGTATACTTGTAATAGTGTAGGAATCTGTTATGGCACATTTTTCTGTTTCTTGTTTGTCTTTGCTTGTGTTCGATAGGTTTGCCCATTGTTGAGTATCTTTGTAACCAACATCTATATCAGGGTAATTTAAAGGTGCTCAAACAGTTCAAACCGCTGGTTCGAAAAATCGTGAAAGACCAAACCGGAATCGAAACGTGGGGATTTCGGTTCCGGTTTGGGCACTTTCAATATATATATATATATTTAAATTAAATTTACCTATAAATATTATTATTATTGTTCACATATTACTACATAACAATTTTGTTTGAGTTAATAATTTGATTTACACGGTACACCAATACAACATTATAATAATTTATAAGCTACAACTTCAAATATTAGAAATTGTTATTTAAATACAACCAAATACAAACCATAAATTTAAAAAAAATTATAACTTATAATTCAAATTAAAAGTAATAATCAATAGAACTTAAATTTAAAAAGTAAAATAACATACATACATAATATTATTTGTATATAATATAAAATTAAAAAAAAAAAAAAGAAGAAGAAAGATCAACGGGTAGTTAACCGTCGGTTCGAACCACCAATTTGGAACCATTGGTTTTCCGGTTTGAAAATACCCCAAATCGAAACCAAATAGTATAACCACGGATTCACGGTTCCGATTTCGAAGCGAAACCGAATCAACGATTTTTCGAACCATTGACCATGGTTTCGTTTTGGTTCGGTATCGATTTTATATACCGTTTGAACACCTCTAGGGCAATTAAGATGATATTAAAGTTCGGCGGGAAGTGGAGGAATATTATGTAGAAGTTCGATACAGTGACATTGAATATATAATCTATATTCTTCATCATTGTATGATGTATTGAACATTTTGGATATGTTTGACGTTCTCTGGTTGAACGTTTTGCTCTTGTGTTCCTATTTCATTGTCGACGTTAGAAAAAAGTCAAGGTTGAGAAACTTACAATTCTCCCATCTCCACTGTATTGTCACAGTTCATTGTTGATTTTAATTTTAACATTTTATGTAAAAAGGGCATTTTAGTCAATTTGAAATAAGGTTATTTTTGTCTTGTATTATATGGAGTATTAATATCGGCCGCCTAGTTCATTAAATATTTCAAAGAAAATACGTACTTTTCTCAACATTCTCATCATGTAAATGGTTCTAGATATAATGAAACTTAAATTTTTTGGAATTCTTATACAATCAAATTTGCACAAAGGGATGAAAACTTTGCTTAAAGGACAAAGGGATGAAACTGACTTATCAGATTCCTTACAAATTTGTGGGAGTTCTGTACATATCAAATTTCCTTAGTTATGTTATGTAATAACTCCCCTAAATAAAAAATAAAAAAAAAAAAAAAAAAAAGACTATGATTTCTGTAAAATATTCTACCAAATTATGAAAAATACATATTAACAACTTTGAGATAATGTTTAAACCAATCATGTTTTCTCACTTTTACTATAACCGTTTAACTTTTCTTGCTTAAGAAATTGTGTATTCTATTAATTTCTATAATACTATATAACAAAGTAGGAAAATTGGTGAAAATGCCCTGCAGGTTAAGGTAATGCCAACTCTACGTTTAAATTTATATGTACGTAAATCTTGCAAAAAATAAATACATTTTAACTGGTAACTTAACAGTAATTTAACTTGTGGAGCTAAACAACTTTTTATTTTATTTTACAGCCTAGCTCGAGGCTTATATTGATTAGTTTGGGAACAACCCATTTTAATTGCTACTATGTAAATTGTGGGATGTGTTACACAATTTTATTTTACTTCCCTCATGTTTCGACTCATGCTGCTAGCCTCCCTTTAACATGATTTCACATCCAACTGTATTTCAATTTCAGCCCAAATACTCCTATTGGATCCAAAATACACGTGAAACACACATGCACACGATTTTTCCAGACGTTGTGTGCCTAATTTGCTATGTAGATTGAATTCCTTATATGTGGATACTATATATTCATTTAAGATGCATTAACTGCCTTCAAAAGAAATAAAAATACATTAAAATACAATAAGAAATAAATACATTAATCAAAGAAAATTGAGATTTTTATTAGAATATAAATTTATATTCCAAAAACATAATTTGAAAATCCCAAATATTTATTTAAAGTAAGTAAATCATTTTTAATAATTTGATAAAAAATCTTTATTATTATTCAAATACAATCTCTAAAATATTTATTTATAAACTGATAATTTAGATTGATGAATTATAATAAAATAAAGTGAAAAGTTACGTTCAATAAAAATATTTATAATTTAATTTAAAGTTGTGTTTAATAAATCTAAATTATTCATAGAAAATATAAAAACTACAAATGAATTGAAATAATTAAAAAAAATGTGAATTTTACTAAAATAAATATAGAAATTAATAAGAAAAATGAAAAAAATAATTTAACTAAATGGATATATAAAGAACAGAATATTAGAGAAACATATTTTAAATTTTTAGCATTTTATCTGTTTACAAGGCTATGATGTGACTGCATCAATGCAACAAACGTTGTAGTGGATTGAAGACTGATAAGTAACAACTACTAAATGGTCTGTACTCTATATTGATTATTGGGCATGTGATGGTACGTGAAATTTTCTTATTTTGTTAATTGTTTTCATTAATTATGAAAAGACATGTATGTCTTTATTTGAAACATAGAAACAACAAATTGAATTAAAACAATGAAATCATGATTAAGAATCTTAAATGAGTCCACAAGAAAATATAACCAATAACAAATTTATTAAACATATTTTGAGATAAGTGGTCTTTAATATTTAATATTTTATTTTTCTTTATTTTAATATTTTTAGACAATTAATGTATTTTAAATGAAAATGTGATTGTCATGTGTGGAAATTTGATCCAAATGTAGGTCATGTGTGAGAAATTTATTCAACATAAGCAAATTAGGCTCAGAATCCCGAAATTGGGGTCAAATTAGTTCTTTCGAGATCAAATTAAGTTAGACCTTTGAGATTTCGTAGTTATTGTCTTAAATACTAATTGCTAGCTTAGAAAGTTAATGTTTTACATTGTGACTTTGAGTTACCGAGAAACTTGCTTAATTGAATTTTAAACTCTAATATTTGATCCTCTCCAAACACTAGACACTAGTTTACTATAAATGTTGCACTATTTTAGTATAAAAAACTGTCATTTATCTCCAATAGTTTGCACTATTGTTTGAACTAAAAAAGATTTCTTAATATTTCTTATCATTAATTCTTTTTTACTTTTTATTTATCATATACTCCCTCCATTTCTAATTAAGTGATGTCCTACAGCTCTACACACAGATTAAGAATAATTTTATTTTCTTAATATACCCCTCATTAATTAAGCTTTTCTTTGACCATAATTATTATTGGTGCATGCCTCTATTGAAAACATGAGTATTATACAATGTATTTAATTTAGACATTAATTAATCATAGGGGTATATATGGAAATAATGCACAAAACGTCAATTAAATAGGAAAAATTTTAAGGTTTCAAAACGTCACTTAAAAATGAATGGAGGGAGTATTTATTAATATTTGTTATTTGTGAGACAATTTTTGAATGAAATTTATCATTAATTTATAATATTTACTAACAGACAAAATATAAGGGAAAAAAAACAATATAGAAAAGAAAATGAATAAAAATGAAATGAAAAATGAATTAAGAAAAAAAAAAAAAAAAAGTAGTGCACGATTTGACTTGATGTAAATCTAATTGAAAGAGGGGTTGGAATAATTTGACTCACTCAATGAGCAGACTGTTAGAGAAGAAAAACCATCAAACCCAAATAAAATACAGTAATATTGGAGATGGTCTTAACTCTTGGTACATCTCCCTTAGTACGCTGGACTTTTAAGTCTCTAGCAGTGCTTTAAATGTAAATATTTTCAACAGCCAATTAATCTTAAAGTGGGTCAACTTTTGCGTTAAATCTTTTTTATTTTAAAAATAATTTTTTTTTCTTTTTATCTTTTCTTTTTCATTCATTTTGTTTTTGTTTTCTTTAAATCTTGATTGTTATCATATTTCACAATTAACATATGATATATTATTATTTAAGGTATTCTAATTATATGCAATTAAATATTAAATAATATCATGTATTATTTGAATAATAATTAAAATTATAATTATTTAAATGTATCATAAAATTTTAAATACTACAGAAATCATAAATATTATTAAAATTACATGCAATATATAAATATCTCAACTCAACCGATAGATATCGATAAGTTATGTATATTATCGACTGATATTCATATCCATGAGTTGTGTATATCAATATCTATACATTGTATGTTGTATCATATATTCGAATATTTTATTGAAAAAATCTACTTGTATCAATACTATGTATCCTAAAAAATAATATATATCGTTGATATAATTCATCCCATAAAAAACAATATATATGACAAATGTATATCATCTTTGTTAATATATGACAAATAAAGAATAATAATAATAATAATATGAAATATTATGTTTAGTGCAAAAAAATAATGCATGATGAACAACAGTTTTTCTATTAAAATAGTGTAAAAGTTGCAAGAGATGCCCTTTAATGGTTACAATTTTGAAAGAAATTGATATCATCATACCACATTCATGATGTGCTCCATCTCTATAAATAGGCAACAATTAATATCTATCAACCAAATTCATAACCACTCACACTTTTATTACAAAATTAATCTTAGCAGAAAAATGAAGATTAATGCTCTTTCACTTGTTGATTGTCAATTATATTTGGTATTTAGCAACATTCTCACAGGCCTCGGATTGTCCCCCTACAAGATTTCTGCGTTGCTGTTAATAACTCCATGGCATCTGGTATCTAATTGACTTAGAAATAAACTTTGTCATTAGTTGATGAATTGTATGTACAATTTTTGTCTTTGTGCTATGTACTTGTGTTACAAAATATCACTTTGTCATGTAGTTTTCGTGAATGGGAGGACCTGCAAGGACCCAAATTAATACGGTGACAGCTGATGATTTCTATTTACTGGCCTCAACAGGCCTCGTAATGCATCAAACACTCTCGGCCATAAGACGACTCGTGTGACAGTTGACGAACTACCAGGCCTCGACACTCTCGGGGTCTCAATAAACCGTATAGACTTTGCGCCATATGGCCTCGATCCCCCTCACATACACCCTCGTGCAACTGAGGTTCTTCATGTATTTGAAGGCATTTTCTAACTTGGATTCGTGACATCAAATGTCGGTGGGAAATACAGGCTCTTCACTGAAATATTGTATCCTGGAGATGTGTTTGTGTTCCCACAAGGCCTCATTCATTTCATGTTTAATATGAGAAAGACCAATGCTGTTACGTTCTCAAGTAGAAGCAGCCAAGATCCAGGAGTTATCAGAATTGCAAATGCTGTGTTTGGTCCAGATCCACCAATCGATCGAGATATTTTGACCAAGGCTTTCCAGCTTGATGATGTCGAGATCAAGTACCGCTTATCATTAGGCGACATTTAAATACAAAGTTCATAATCACAATTAAATGAAGTTGCACTTACGTCTGCGTGCCTAGCTCATTAATCTGAATAAATTAATGATTACTATTTAAGTTTATGATAAACATGATCGTTCCTCCCTCGGTTTCGATTAAATTTAGATTACTCCTTTGAATTCTCCAATAATAATTTCTATTTAATAAGTGTTGTATGATCTGCTGCCCAGTCCTTTTGCATCAAACTAAGACTTTGGCCATTGAAATAAAAAGAAATAAAAAAATTATTCAAGACCATCTGTAACATACATTCGATCTATATAGAACTTAATTTGCAACCCATAATCACACGATCAGTGTGAAATCAGGTTATGGGAGAGCATACATAATCTTTCTTAAAGGTTTAAATTAAACATGAATATACGATACACTGCCAAGGAAAAAAAAAAAAAAAAAAAAGCAACCCAAAAGAAGTATTTGAACACAAACAATAATTGACTTTTTGGTAAAAACAATAAAAATAAAATTAGAGGTGTTTTTATATTCATAGTCTGCTTACCATACATTTTTAGAGCTGACCTCTTGTATTATGTTTAACTAAACATGAATATATGGTACATAGCCCCCCCCCCCCTCCCCACACACACACACACACACAAGGAAAACATTATTTAAACACAAAATATATATAATTGAATTTTTTAAATTTTTGTCCAATCTTTTGTAGACAAGTGATGTACTTGGCATATAGAGTTAATATCAACATGTAACATGTATATTATTAATTATTTTATTTTTTCCATTTGATGTTTGAATCAAAAAAAATTTCAAATTCCTAACTATAATATTAATGTGAGGTTAAATAGTTGCAACCAAACTCAATTTTTGACATATTTTCTAATCTTAATTTATGTAAAAATTCAAATACAACATTCACATAAGTTTATATTAACATTAAACTTAAAAACTAATATTAATTATTTAAGAAAATTATTAATAAAATTACAAAATTAATATTTAAATTTAAATTAATATTAAATTAATTTATTTTATTTTTAACTTCAAATTCTGAAATTTGACAAAACAACAATATATTAATTGTTTAACATATGTTTTTTTACTTTATTTTTGGATGTATCCATTTAGTTAAAACAATTCTTCTGATTTTGTTATTAATTTACAGAAATGTAAAGTAATGATCAGGTTTAATTGATTATTACTTGAAATTTATCATGTCTTTTACTTCATTTTTAAACTTTGATGTATTTTTTGGATTTTCTATGAATAATCTATGATTTATTAAATTAAATTTTAAATTAAATCATAATTTATATATCTGAAATTATTAACAATTTATGATTTTAATTTATATTATACATAAAAATTTACTTCCTCAAATGGTTTTTTTTTCCAACACTCAGCTCTAATTATTAAGGGGTAAAATGTTATGTACCCTTTGTAATTTGGAAATTTCGCGTCACTCCTCCTCCTGTTAAAAGAATGACAATGTTTACATTTGTGATATGGATAAATATGTGTGAAATCCCCAAAACTGTTAAACTTAACAAGAGTGTAATACATTCGCTTGTTCTTTGAATTGTGGTGGTTTTTTTATCACGTTTTGACATATGTATTGACTATAATTGTCACGCCCCATTTTCAACAGTTCAGAACGTATGAAAAATATTAAAGATTCCATTTGGACGTCTGGCAACTCATCATAAACTCAATTTTAATAGATTAAATTAAACCTGCTGAAATGTAAGTTCGCCACAAATAGCTAAGTAACATAAAACGTTTATCATTTGACGTGCAATAGAAAATAACTTTCGATGTTTGCCCCCACAAGCTTAACTTTACATACATACCAAAACTAGGGTTTTTCAAAAGACTGAAGGTGCATTGTTATATACAGACAAAAAAAATACGACATCCCCCTTCACTCTTCTTCCCTGCAGCCTGGATCTGAAAAATGGTAACACATAGGAGATGAGTGCATGAAAACACTCAATGACGTTAACCATAAAAAAAATGAAGAAAAGGGCATGTGTGGATAATCATAACATCCAAACAAAATGTATAACTCTTTGATCTTTGTAGAGATCCTTTTTGGCTTGGTCTACGAAGAGACCCTCTTTAGCTCGGTCTCCGAAGAAACCCTCTTTGGCGCGGGACTTGACTAAAAAATGTTACATTAGATAAAAATAATTATAATTTAATTAATTTTTTGTTTAATAAATCTAATATTATTCATAGAAAATCAAAACATTTACAGATGAACTAAAATTTAGTAAATTGAAATAATAATCAAATAAAATGTGAATATTACTTTAAAATATAGAAATTAATTAGAAAAATGGAAAAACTATTTTAACTATATAAATGGATATATAAAGAAAAAAATATATTAGAGAACCATATTTTAAATTTTTTGTATATTTTTTTACAAGCCCATGATGTGATTGCATTAATGCATCAAACATTGTAGTGGTTGATGAGTGTGAATCTTTTTTTTTAAATTTTTATTCTCTTATTTCCACTGCCTCCAGCTCATTAAGAAAAAATTAAATATACTTAATATAATCAATAAATTTGTAACGCCTAAAATAAAACGATACATAATTAATTAAATAATTTAATCCCTAATTATTTGATTTTATTATGTGCATTTTAGAAAAACGAAATAATGCATAATTTATTTATTGAGCTATAATTTAATCGAACCATAGGTTATAATATAATTAATGATATCATAAGTTGAAGCCCAAGGTTGACGTGTACATGGATAGCCCGTTTAGGGGCCCAAAATCAGAACATATAAAGGTAAAAATTGGAACACCAAAGTGATGTTTTGGAGCACATTTGAAAATGTGCTTTTCTCTCTCTCCCTCTCTCTTTCTCCAACCGCCGCCGCCACCACCTCCTCCTTTCGGCCTGAATCTTATGTCATTTTGAAGCCCTCACCGATCCCGTTCTAGATCTAGGCTTGGAATCGTCAAATGACGTCGCCTTCGTCGTGAATCGGCCGGCGAAGTTTCAGAAATCGTTCTTTTTCTCTTTTCTTTCTCCCTCTCCTCTCCCACCTGTTCTCACTCCTCTCGTCCCGTCTTTGTTTCGTCGTTGCGTTGTTCCAACGAGTTGAGTCATTCTGTGTGTGTGTGTTGTGGCGTTGCCGTGTGTGGCAGCGTCGTGCTGCGTGTGTGCATGTGTTCGGTTGGGTGCGCCGTGGGTAGCGGCGCCATGCTGTGTCGAGGTGTGGGTGGGTCGAGGCGGCGTCGTTTGGGTGTGTGCGTGCTTTCGGGCGCTGTCGGGGGATAGCGTAGAGTCGGGTTTGTCGCTGATCGTGACGGATCTAGTGACGAGGAGAATAGGGCGGCAGCTGGATGGGGGTAGGAAGGAGAGGGGCCTTCTCCGAAAGTTCGAAGAGTCCAGGGACTTGGGTGCAAACCCTAGGATTTTTGATGATTTTACATTTTAGTCCCTAAGCTTTCTAAAATCTCATTTTAGCCCTCAAAGTTTCTGGAAATTCCTTTTTAACCCCTAAAACTTTCTGAACTTTATGTTTTAACCCCAAATCTTTTGAAAATTATGTTTTGACCCCAAAGGTTTTAAAATATATCAAAAGGACCCCAAATCTTTTCTATTTTTGTAAAATGACCCCTTAGTCAAAGTCAACATTTCTAAATTTTACAAAAATGCTACTAAGCTTCTAAAAACTCCATTTAAGCCTGTCCTTCCTCCGTTTAAGCTCGTGTTTCTTTCGTTAAAGCTCTAATTGATTCCTTTAAACCCTATGATCAAGATTCAAGCTTTTGTTTCGTATCCTTCCCTCTAATGTTCCTTCTTCGAGAGAGTTTCCATATTAATTTATGTATAATTAACGTAATAAGGAATCTATGAACCCTCGTTTATATGTGTAGGCTTTCAAGCGAAAGAAAGATCTTAGGCTTAGGATTCAAGTATCATGAGAGATCACCATCGAATGAGATGGGGGTAACTTCTAATCCCTAAAGTTTTATGTTTCCGTATTTAATGTATGAATGACGATAAACTAACGCATGTATGTGAACTTAAGAATAATGAAATGATTCTTAAACGATATGAAATTATTAAATCCTACGTGTTGTGTTATGTGTTGTGAATTATGTGAATGTGCATGCATTTCATATCCATGCTACGAAGGGACTAAGGTCCAAGATCATGCTATGGAAGGACCAATGGTCTGTAATGAAAGATGTTAACGGGATAAAAATTGTTTATAGGATAAGACAAGCTGCTCCCGCACCTATCTACAACTACGTTTCATGAGTTATGTGTTATGAGCTTATGTGTTGTGTTTATCTATTGTATTCATGACTGTAATTATTTCTATTGATAAATGAACGTTATATTTAGAAAGTATTCCCACGAGTGTATTCCAAGCACTCACCCTTGCGTGTATTCATGCTATAGGAAATTATGAAAACAGGGAAGCGTAGAGAGTGGGATGTCGTATTAAGAAGTGCCATTTTTCTTTTCAAATCTTAGTTTTCTACACAATGTTGTTATCCGTTTTGTAAAGTTAGATACCTTTTTCGTAAATGGATCATGTACGAAGTTTTCCACTGTTTAGATTTCAATATTTCTTCTGGCTTTGTGATGATGGTTTTGAATATGTAAAATCGCAAGTTTAAAATTTGTAAAGTTCCTGTTATGGATAATCTTTTATCGCTCATTATTCTGTAAAACTTGAATGCATGTTTTCTTTTCTCTCCTGCTGCATGCTTGCAACGAAAACTTTGATATTTTAAGTTATGAAAATGGGGCGTGACAGTTTTGGTATCAGAGCAAGTTCCTACAAAAAAAAAATATAAACAATAAGAATAATGAAACTACTATATAATACTATACTTGTATTTGACTTATTGTTTGTCTTTTGTGTTAGACACACAATTATCTTATGAAAATGCTGGCGCTGTCTTCATTGGTCACCAATAACTAGGGGTAGAAATTGGAACGAAATTTTCCGATATCCGCCGAATCCAATCCAAAATTTTTCGATTTTGGAACGAATATTTTTAATCCAAAATCCGAAAATCCGAATTTTCCAAAACTTTTCGGATGGAAATCAGAATTAGTTTTGAAATTTTCAGAAATTCCGAAATCCGATCCGAAATTCAATTTTCGGAAATTCCGATTTCCGATCCGAAATTATAAAATCTATAGTTAGTAAGAGGCATTTGAGAATCGAACACGAGACCTCTCACATTCAAAGCACGAAACTTACCATCAAACCAATAGTAATTGTTGTAAATAATTCAAACATTTTATACTATATACTATTTGCTATAGAAGAATACTATATACTATATAATTTATATAGTATATTATATATAGTATTCTTCTATAGCAAATAGTATATAGTATAAAATGTTTGAATTATATTATATAATATAATATATTTATATACATTTACTATATGTAAATATAAATATACATATTATAGTATACTTTATAATACTATATACTATGTAATATATTTTATATACTTTATACTATATGATAGTATATAAATATATTATATACTATATGTATATAATATAGTTTATACTATAGTTTTATTTTATACTATATACTATAGTCTATAGTTTATACTATAGTCTATAGTTTATACTATAGTTTCTTAGTATTATTTTATAATATATACTATATATTATAGTTTATACTGTAATTTTTTAATTATATTATATTATATACTATATGCTATAGAAGAATACTATATACTATATATTATAAACTTTATTACATATAGTATAGTTTATACTATAGTTTTATTTTAATCTATATACTATAGTTTATACTGTATACTATATACTATATGTATATAGTATAGTTTATATTATAGTTTTATTTTATACTATATACTATAGTTTATACTGTAGTTTTTAATTATATTATATTATATACTACATACTATATACTATATATTATATACTTTATGCTATATATACTATATACTATATGTATATTGTACATTTTATACTATAGTTTTATTTTATACTATATACTATAGTTTATACTGTAGTTTTAGAATTATACTATATTTTATACTGCATACTATATACTACATAGTACATACTATATACTATATACTTTATACTATATACTATATGCTATATGCTATAAAAGAATACTTTATACTATATACCATATATTATATACTATATACTATATATTATATGCTATATAAGAACACTATATACTATATATTATATAAAATAAAAAGTGAATATCTAATTTCAAAGGTAAATATATCATAAATTTCATTAAAAATGATAATATTTTATATAATAGGAATAATGACAAAGAAAATTATATAAATTATAAAACAAGTATTTTAAATATCGAAGGATTTCGAACAAAGCATTATCATAAATCATAATATAGATTCAAATATTCATTTGATTTGAGCTTCCTAAAAGAAAAATAACTTAATAAATATGAATTAATAAGTATAATTACTTACAAAATGATAATAGTTTATAATATAGTTTTATAGTTTTATTTTATACTATATACTATAGTATATATTAAATATAAAATATGACTCAAAAACTAAAGGTGAAAAAAGTAAAAAAATTTAATATAGTATTTATATACTATTTATAATTTTATTTTATAACTATAAAAATTAAAGGTTATAATAAAAAAAAATATAAATCTTTTTTTAAGAATTAGGTCAAAAACTTCAAAGCCATTCGTCCCTACTCCAGTACTCCCTCATCTCCAAAGCCATTCCAGAATCCAGATTCACTGCTTTCTCTCCATTGCTTTTTTAATTTCCGAAATTTCCGAAAAAAATTCCGAAAAGAATTCCGAAAATTTCCAAAAAAAATTCCGAAAATTCAGAAATTTCCGAAATCGGATTGGATTTCACATTTCTGAAAATTTTTGGATGGAAATTGGAATTGGTTTTTCATTTCCGAAATTTTTTGGAATTTTTCCGAAACACCTTATTTCTGATTCGATCCGTCCGATTTCCACCCCTACCAATAACTGTGTAGTTCCGCACGCATATTTTAAAATAAAAAAAATTCTAAAATTTATTTATATTAAATAAATTAATACCAAATTAAAATCTAAAATTAATATTAATTTATTCAGAACTTCGAATAAAAAAATCATTAATTATATTAAAATAAAATAATTGAAATGGATAATTTAGCAATTAGAAATTTATTATCGGCTTAAAATTAAAATTAAAACTCATAATTTATTTATATTGAAATTGGTAATATTAAATTATTTTATTTTAAATTTTAACTAAAAATCCTGAAATTTTACGAAAAGATACAAATATAATATTAAATATATAAAATATCTTTTTGTACTTTATTTTTATATTGATCGATTTAGTTAAAATAATTCTTACGATTTTTCTTATTAATTTGAAAATTTTTAAGTAATTTTCAGATTAATTTGATTATGATTTCAAAGTTACTAAGTTTGTTTACTTTCATTTTTACTTATTTTTTGAATATTGATGTATTTAATTCGCATTTAATATGAATAGTCTAAGATTTGTTAAATGTAACTTTGAACCTAAATTATAAATCTTGTATTTATAATAACCTTTTAAATTAATTTATTAATATATCATTTAAACTATTAGTTTATAAAAAAAAAATTTATATTTTATTACAAATATTTTTCCAAATTTAGTAAACATATTTTCAGATCAATATTTTTTAATATTTAATATTTTAATGTATTTTTATTTATTTTTAAAAACTTTTAAACAATTAATGTATTTTAAATGAAAATGTGATTGTCACATGCAAAGATTTGATTCAAATATAGGCTACATGTGAGAAATTCAATCAACATAAGCAAATTGGGCTCAAAATCCCAATATTGGGGTTACATGTGCGATTCACGTGTAATTTGAACCAATTGGTTATTTCGAGATGAAAGTGAGTTCAATCATGAAATTTTGTAAGTTAGTGTTCTCAATTACTAATTGCTAACTTAGAAAGTTAATCTCCTAAATTGCCATACCCTTAAATTACTGAGAAACTAGCTAAATTAGAATTTTAAACTCTATTAGACCATCTCCAACACTAGACATTAGTTAATTTGCTGTAAATATTGCACTATTCTAATGTAAAAATTGTTATTGATTTGATTGGCTTTGAACAAATAATAAAATTTCCATAATATTCCTTATTATTAATTCCTTTTTACTTTTTGTTAAGCAAATATTTATTAAATTTTATTATTTACAACACGATCTTTGAATGAAATGTATCATAAATATATAACATTTAATAACACTCATAATATAAGGAAAAAAAATAAATGAGAGTTTTTTTTTTTACCTAATAACTTATCAGGTTTGGCAATTCCAACCACCAACTTTTCATGCTGACAATTTTATCTTTTAACTTTGAAAATTTAAAAATTTAGGTCAATTTCAACCCGATAGAACAAATTGGGCAATCAAGCCCTAATTTCGGGCTATTCAACCAAATATCGATTTCGAGTTGAGAATTTTATCCTTTAAATTTTAATCTATTTTTATTTTTCATTTAGTTTTTAATACTCTTGTATTAATTTTAATGTTACTTAGTAAAAATCATTAAATTGGACCGTGCGAATAGTCCGAAATTAGCGATTTGAGCCCAATTTGGCTTTTCGGGCTGAAATTGACCTAACTTTTCGAATTTTCAACAATTAAAGGATAAAATTGTCAGGCCGAAAAATTAATAGCCGGAATTGCCAGATACGATAAGTTACTGGGTAAAAAAGATAATAAACTCAATGAATAATAATTAAATAGACAAAAATTAAATGAATAAAGAAAAAAAAAAGTAGCTCATGATTTTACTTGATATAAATCTAGCGAAAAGAGAGCGGTTGAGATGATTTGAGCGCAACATGGCAATGTTGGAGATGGTCGTAATAATTACCATAGTGAAACAAATTGAAATCGTCCTGCCACATTAACTCATGTGTTCCATCTCCATAAATAGGCACCAATATGCCAAATTCATAACCACACACACTTTTATTATAAAATTAATATTAGCAGAAAAATGAAGATTGCTCCACTTATTGATTATCAATTATATTTGGTATTTAGCAACATTCTCACAGGCCTCGGATTGTCCCCTACAAGATTTCTGCGTTGCTGTTAATAATCCCATGCCACCTCGTAACTAATTATTTATAAATTCTAGTTTTGATCTAGAGATAAACTTTGTCATTATTTCATGTATTCATGTACATTCTTTGTGCATGTTTGTGTTATACATGTACTTCAATATCACTTTGTCATGTAGTTTTTGTGAATGGGAGGACCTGCAAGGACCCAAATACGGTGACAACTGATGATTTCTTCCTTTCTGGCCTCAACAAGTCTGGTCGAATTGAAGTGAACCGAGTTTTCTGCCTTAAGCCGAACCAAAGTCAAAATCAACATGTGTGAACAACTTAAAGAAGCGAACAAGGGTCACTTTAGGAAAAACGAACTGTTTCTACGACGTTATTTGCGAACTGATTTATCGCGAATTGATTTAGTTTTAAGACATGACGACGAACTGATTAATGGTGAATGGGGCGAACAAGTTTGAATTCAAATGATCGCCATCTTCGTGGACCAGTCGTCCACTTCCCATATTTATCGGATGATTTCAACTGCCACGTATCACAGGGAGTATATAAACTTATAATACTCATTCTTTCATTTTTAAGTACAATTATACTGCTAAAACACACATATTCACTTTCACTAAAAGATTGCTTAGCAACTTTACTGACTTGAGCGTCGGAGTCTCATCGCCGGGAATCCTCCCAGTGTTTGTTTTGTAGGTACTTGGATCGGAGTTTTCAAGTGTTGGATCGGAGCAATATCAATTAGAATGTTAAAAATAAATCACATGTTAGTTGAATATTTTAAGAAAGTGATTTGTTAGGTTCAAAGAAAGTACATATTTCTCTCAACATTCTCATGTAAATTGGTTCTTGAATTAAATGATTATTTAAGTTTGTAGGAATTCTTTACAATCAAATTTGCACATAGGGATGAAACATTTTTTGAAAGGACAAAGTGCTGAAACTGACATCAAATTCTTTACAAATTTGTGGAAGTTCTGTACATATCAAATTTCCTTAGTTATGTTATTTAATAACTCCCCTAATTACATTTATAAAAAATAACTATGTATTCAGAAAAATATTCTACCAATTTATGAAAATGACATATTTACAACTTTAGGATAATGTTTAAACTAAGCGTCATTTCTCACTTTTACTATAACTGTATAGCTTTTTCTTATGTATTCTATTAATTTCTATGATACTATGTAATTATTAAAAGGGAAAATATCAATTTTCATCTAACTTGTCCAATTTTTATGCATTAATTATGCATTTTTCAATTTTGATTCTTTAATTATTAAATTTTTTCAATTTCAATTTGATTTTAACTGGAAAAAATTTCCGTGTTGACGTGCCTGCACTGAAATTGAAAATCTCCAATTATTGATTGGAAAATTAATCTTATTTGGCATTATTTCTGACCATGTCATTCAAAATAATAAAATAATTCAAATATAAAAAATAGGAAAATGAAAATTAAATTTCAAATATACCCAAAACAAAAAGTAAATCACAGTAAGAAATCCTTGAAAAATAAAAACAAAAATTAAACGCAACTCTCAAATGAAGAACACATGATGAAGAAACCATAGCCTATAATGAAACGGTGTTGATAAGGTGAGAATCCTCTTGTTTCCGATGATATCGTGATTCGTGGCGATCTAAATGCCCCTACCAATTGTCGCTGTCGTTCATCGTGGAAGAAGGTTGCCGCCGTTGTTTTATGGCTAAGGGCGTGGAGGAAGGTGGCCATTGCTGTGGCGGCCCTGTTTTCATAGCAACTGAACTTGGGCTTAGTAAGATGAAAAGTGATTTGGGATTCCATTTATTTTATAAACAAACCCAATTATTCTTCTTTCTGTTTTTTGATTTGGGATTGCAATTTGGGAAGAAGGGAATTACTGCACCACCACGCGATTGGAGGAAGGAGATGAGTTTTTTTTTTTTTTTTTTTTTTTAAATATTTTCAAATACAGAAATTTCACTTATGTTTTAAGTTTTAAAATTTGTTTTCATTTTTATTTTCATGAAAATTATAATTTATTGTTTAGAGACAATGCCAAATAAGCTTAATTTTCCCACAAAAAATTGGGGATTTTCAATTTCAGTCCAGCACCACACTAGTTCTGAAAAAAAGAATTCTGACCAAAATCGGATTGAAATTGAAAAAAATCGACAATTAAATTATCAAAATTGGAAAATGCATAATTACTGCACCAAAATTAGATAGGATCTAACTTAAAGGACAAAAATTGATATTTTCCCTTAATAAAATAGGAGAATTGGTGAAAATACCCCGCAGGTAGATCAAGAGTAATGTCGGCAACTCTACCTTTTAATTTATATGTACGTAAATCTTACGAAAAATACCTATTTACTTGTATCTTAACAATAATTCAACTTGTGGAGTTAAACAACTTTTTTATTTTATTTTATAAGAAAATGTAGTTCATGGCTTATATATATTGATTCATTTAGGAAAGACCCATTTAAATTGCTACTATGTAAATTGTGGGATGTGCTTAACTAAGATACAATTTTATTTTACTTTCATCATGGTTCGACCTACATTACTAGCCTCCTTTTAGCATGATTTGACCATCCAACTATATTTCAATTTTAGCCCAAATGCTCAAATTGGGTTCAAATTGCAACTCAAAACCTCTGTTGTACCCATCTTCAATTCCAAACTCTTTTCACAACTCACATTCATGGAATGATATACTTTCATAAAAATAAAAATAAAAAGTGATAAACTAATCAGAAAAAGACAAACGAGATACATAGATTTGAAAAAAAAATGGAAGAATGTTTTCGTATTCGACCACCAACGATATGGTCGAGAGAGTGGAAGATCGAGAGTGGAGAGTAGAGAGAAGATATAGAGGAGAGGGGAGGGAGAAGAAGATTGGATCAAATGTTTTTTTCCTTTTTTTATTTTTTTTAATTAAAGGGTATACTTGAGATTTATTGGGGTGTGGTTAGAAATTTTTAAGTTATACTTATTTTAATTGGGGTGTATTTAGTATATGAGGTGTGTTTAGAAAATGATGGGGTGTGGATAGGCCCACCCAAAAATATACCCAATATTTAACAAATTTAGTAAACGTATTTTCAGATCAATGTTTGCTTTATATTTAATATTATTTATGTATTTTTACTTCTTTTAAAATCTTTTAGACAATTATTGTATTTTAAATGAAAATGTGACTGTTACATGTGAAAATTTTATCCAAATGCAGGCCACATGTGAAAAATTCAATCAACATAAGCAAATTGGGAAAATTAGTGAAAATATCTGTTATATTACCCCTAATTATTATCTTATCATTTAGTTTTTTGAGCTTTTAAAAATACTCCATATATTAATGCATGTTGCCCAAAATACCCATTTACCGGTAGTAAAAGGTAAATAGCCGGTTACAATCTGACATGGTCGATAAATACACTTGTGGAATTGATTTTGAGTTTTCATTTAATCTTATATCCATGTCATTCGAAAAAAGGAGTATTTTTGGCAAAAACATACAAACAACGGGGTATTCTCGAAAATATAATAAAAATATGAATTTTTTTTATATCAGAAAATTATTTTAAAATATTCAAAAGCAAAAATAAAATATAAAAAAAGAATAACTATATAATAATAATAATAATAATAATAATAATAATAATAATAATAATAATAATAATAATAATAATAGAGGTTCTAAAATCCTGTATTTTAAATTTTTTAAATTTTAAAATGTTATTTAAATAAATATAAAAGTATAATACAATTAGAAATTTTTATTTACAAATCTGAAAATATATTAAATATTCAAAAATCAACAAAAAAAAAAAATTAAACGACAAGATTTAATTTTATTGTTTTTAAATAAAAAATTCTAATTTTATTATATATTATTATTATTATTATTTTATTATTATTATTGCTGCTCCTGCTGCTGTTGTTCTTATTATTATTATTATTATTATTATTATTAAACACATGTTTTAGTAATTTAAAATAAGTTACAATTTTTAAATAAATGTTTATAATTTATTATATTTACTAAATAAGTGTTAAAATTTTAATTTGTGAAATTTAAAATTTGAAAATTAATTTTCATAATATAATAATAATTTACTATTACTTAATTTCAGCATTTTTTTTCTAATTATTTTTATTTATTTAGATAATTTAAATATTTTTATTATTTTTTAAATAAATTTTCAGATTTAATTTTTTTTATTAAATAATTTTTTTAATTTTATTTTTTACTTTAGAATTTTCAAATATAATTTTCATAATATTAATAATAATTATTATTATTATTTTGAATTCATTATTTTTAGTGAAATTTGCTAAGTTTTGTCTTTCTTTTCGAGTGACATGGATTTAGAAGATAAAAATAAACAAAAAATCGATTCCACATGTGTATTAACCGGCTACGTCAACATGTCACCTGTTATAGACGGTAATGGATATTTTGGGCAACGAGCACAAATATACAGGGTATTTTTAAAAACTCAAAAAACTAATGGATAAAGTCATAATTAGGGTTAATATACGAGGTATTTTCACCAATTTTTCCTAAGCAAATTGGGCTTAGAATCCTGAAATTGGGGTTACATGTGCAATTCACGTGTAATTTAGACTAATTAATCAGTTCTTTCGAGATCAAATGGAGTTAAATTAGTGAAATTTCGTAAGTTATTATATTCTCAATTGCAAATTGGTAGCTCGGAAAGTTAATGCCATAAATTATCATACCCCTGAATTACCAAGAAACTGACTAAATTGAATTTTAAACTCTAATAATTACAATTTTGAAAGACATTGAAATCGATCAACATGCCACACTGATGTGTTCCATCTCTATAAATAGGCACCAATATCTGTTAGCCAAATTCATCAGCACACACTAGATAATATAGAAGCAGTTTTTATTGCAAAATTAATATTTGCAGAGAAATGAAGATAGCTCTTCACTTGTTGACTGTCATTTATATTTGGTATTTAGCTACATTGTCACAGGCCTCGGATTGTCCCCTACAAGATTTCTGCGTTGCTGTTAATAATCCCATGCCACCTGGTAACTAATTAATTATAAATCCTAGTTTTGATCTAGAGATAAACTTTGTCATTATTTCATGTATTCATCTACATTCTTTGTGCATGTTTGTGTTATGTACTTGAATATCACTTTGTCATGTAGTTTTTGTGAATGGGAGGACCTGCAAGGACCCAAATATGGTGACAGCTGATGATTTCTTCTTTTCTGGCCTCAATAAGCCTGGTAATTATGATAACACTCTCGGCCATAGGGTGACTCGTGTGTATGCTAACCAACTACCGGGCCTCAACACTCTCGGCATCTCATTAATCCGTATAGACATTGCGCCATACGGCCTTGATCCCCCTCACACACACCCTCGTGCAAGTGAGGTTCTTCATGTATTTGAAGGCACTCTCTACGTTGGATTCGTGACATCAAACGTAGGCGGGAAATACAGGCTCTTCACTAAAATATTGTATGCAGGAGATGTGTTTGTGTTCCCACAAGGCCTCATTCATTTCGAGTATAATATTGGAAACACGAATGCTGTCGTCTTCGGAAGTCTAAGCAGCCAAAATCCAGGATTTATCAACATTGCAAAAGACATCTTTGGTTCAGATCCACCAATCGATCCAGATGTTTTGTCAATTGCTTTCCAGCTTGACAAGAAGGTGATCAAGTACCTTCAAGATCGGTTCTCATCAGGCGACATTTAACTACAAAGTTCATACTCGCCATTTACGTCTGCGTGCCTCATTAATCTGAATTAATTGATGATTTCTTTTGAGGTTTATGATAAACATGATCGTTCCTTCCTAGGTTTCGATTGGATTCAGATATTTGCTCGTTTGTATTCTCCAATAATTATTTCTATGTTATTTAATAAGTGTTGTATGATCATTTTATGCACAAAGTAAGACAAGCCATTAAAATTAAAAGAAAATATATTCTCCCTTTACTCTTTGGCAAAAAATTATATACCCCTGACCCGTGCCCCCAACCCGATCCGGCGCGTGGGCCGCTTCCAGGTGCATCCACGCGCCCCCACGCGCGGTCATACCATAGTTGGTGTACGCCGCGCACAAACCTGATTATATACAGTGAAGGTATTACACATTTACTCTTCAGGTATCACACATTTACTTTTCAGATTCACATATCTACTCTTAAGGTATTATGCAGAAACAGTGTTGTTTTCTTCTTTTTCCTCTTTTTTTTTCTTCTTCTTTCTCCTTCTTCTTCTTAATCTCTTGTCTATCTTCTTAATCTTATTCTTCTTCAAATTGCCATGAAATCATTTATGAGGTTTTTCCCCTTCTTATTTATGAGTAATTTTAAAACATTGAAAATAAATTAATTCAAACAATATGAAATCATGATTTGTAGAAAATTTGACGAAATCGTGATTTGCAAAAATTTTGAGGAAGAAGATGATAAAACATTTGAAATCTTAAGATTTTCAGTGAAGGTATTAGTTGTATATTCTTAAGGTATCAATTATATACTCTTAAGGTATCAATTGTATACTCTTAGATATTACATATTACCTTTAAGATATTAATGCTTATAGTATAAGGTATTGCATATGCACCTTTTAAGGTATTACATGTTTACCTTTAAGGTATTAATGCTTATAGTATAAGGTATTAGATATGCACCTTTAAGGTATTACATATTTACCTTTAAGATATTAATGTTTATAGTATAAGGTATTATATATGCACATTTAAGCTATTACATATTTACCTTTAAGGTATTAATGTTTATAGTATAAGATATTCTTAATGTATTAGTTGTTCAAAAATATCACTTGTATACTTTTTAGGTATCACTTTCTATACTCTTTAGGTATCAATTGTATGCTCTTAAGGTATCGGATATGAGTTTAAAATTTTAAAATTTCAAATACACGATTTTTATCTTCTTTCCCAAAATTTATGTAAATTCATATTACTCAATCAATAATTAACTATGGTGTTTGTTACATCAAATTTGTCGTATATTGCTATGAATCGGAGCAAGATACAAAGAATTTTAAGTTATAGGAAAATAAAAACCCTAGATTTTTATACATATTAAAAAGAGAAGAACTTGTTGGAATATTAGAAAAATAAGAACCTTAGATTTGTAGCAATTATATGAAGAAATTGAAAAGGAAGAGAGAGAAAAAAAGTGGATAATGTTGGGGGCACGGTGCCCCCGGGGCACATAAGTGCTACCCTTACTCTTTAGTAGACCTGTTAGTACGGGCTAACGGGGCGGGCCAGCCCGCAGCCCGCCAAAACCCACCATATGGCAGGGCGGAGCGGGACGACCCGCTATTTTAATGGGCCTGGAAAATCTCGACCCAACCCAACCCACCGACGGGCCAACCCATTACAATTTTTTTTTTAATTCTTTGTAAAGATGAAAAAATTGAACTAATGGGTCTGACTTCTGGGTTCTTCTTATCTTCTTAATGTTGTCTTCGCTTTTTGAGTTCTTAACATCGTCGTATTTTGCTGCTAAAACAGTTGCTTTGTTAAGAAAGGGACGCCGTCGTTGCTGCTCTCTTAACAAAAGCTGATGTCGATGCTTTGTGAGCGAAGACCGATGGTGCTATGTTACCGAACAGCGCCACCGCTACACTGCTAAGGAGAAGGATCAAGGATGTAATGAGAGAGATTGAGAAGCTGTTGAGGAGCTACGCAATTGATATGAGAAGCGGCGCTTTCAAAATTAGGGTTTTAGTTACTGACATTTGTTTTGCCTTTTTATTTTATATATCTCATCCTATCTACAATTTGGAGAATGGGCCTGGAGTTGGGATTTGTTTTTAATATGGGAATGGTCATGGCCTATAGAGACTAGAGAGGAGATGCGCACATATCAGTAGCTTGAGGAAAAAAAAATAAAAAAATTTAAAACCAAGCGGGCTAGCCCACTCCACCCCGCACTGCCCCACTTCAGCCCGCGGCCCAAACGGACTGGCCCGTTTGGGCCCGCCTCCAAATGGGCTATTAATTATTCAGCCCAACCCACTTCTTTAAAATGACAGGGCGGGCCAGCCTAACGAGCTCGACTTGTTTTGACGGTTCTCCTCTTTTGCATGATTTGGCCATCCAATTATGTTTTAATTTCAGCATAAACTGGGTCCAAATTGCCCGTGAAACACACATGCAAGGCGATTTTGACCAAATTTGAGATGTAGATTGAATTCCTTACATGTAGAAATTATATATTCATTTAAAATAAGATAATTACCTTCGAAAGAAATAAAAATACATTAAAAACACTAAAAGAAATAAATACATTAATCCAAGAAAATTTAGTTATTTATTTGAATAACAATTCATATTCCAAAAGCATAATCGTACAATCCCAAATATTTATTTAAAGTAAGTAAATCATTTTTAATAATTGGATTAAAAAATCTTAAATTATTATTTTAACCAACTTTTACTTTTAAAAATATGTTTAATAAATTTTTAAGCATTTAAATATAATCTGAAAAATATTTATTTATAAACTATAATAATTTAGATGATGAATTAATAAAACAAACAGAAAAGTTACGTTAAATAAAAATAATTATAATTTAATTTAAAGGTGTGTTTAATAAATCTGAAATTATTCATAGAAAATATATAAAATTACAAATGAACTAAAAATTTCGTAAATTGAAATAATAATAAAAATGTGAATTTGCTAAAAAAAACAAAAAGGAATTAATAAGAAAAAATTAAAAAATTTCTTTAACTAAATCGATATATTAATAAAAAAATAGTAGAGAAACATATTTTAAATTTGTAGTATTATATATTTGTTTACAATCCCATGATGTGATTGCATCAATGCAACAAACGTTGTAGTGTATTAAAGAGTAATAAGTGACAACTACTAAATGTACCTACACAGTACAAGCATCTCATGAATCCATGATGGTCTGTACTCTATATTGATTATTGGGCAAGTGTTACTTTTCTTATTTCGTTAATTAATTTCATTAATTATGAAAATACATGTATGTCTTTATTTGAAACATAGAAACAAGCAATTGAATTAAAACAGTATTGCCAATCATGATGAATCTTAAATGTGTCCACAAAAAATATACCCAATAACAAATTTAGTAAATGTATTTTCAGACCAATGTCTATTATTATAAGTATTTTTACGTCTTTTAATATTTTTAAGACAATTAATGTATTTTAAATCAAAATGTGACTGTTACATGTAAATTTTTTATCAAAATATAGGCCACATGTGAGAAATTCAATCAACATAAACAAATTGGGGTTAGAATCCTGAAATTGGGGTTACATGTGCAATTCGTGTATAATATAGACCAATCGGTTCTTACAAGATCAAATTGAGTTAAATTAGTGAAATTTCGTAAGTTATTATAATCTCAATTGTAAATTGGTAGCTCGGAAAGTTAATGCCATAAATTATCATACCCTTAAATTACCGAGAAACTGGCTAAATTGGATTTTAAATTCTAATTGACCATCTTCAGCACTACTAGACACTAGTTTACTGTAAATGTTGCACCATCTCAGAGTAAAAATTGCTACAATAGTCTGCACTACGTAATAAACTAGAAGAAATATTTCATAATATTCCTTATCATAATTTTTTTTTACTTTTTGTTTATCATATATTTTTAATATTCATTATAACACATTTTTTGAATGAAACATATCATAAATTTATAACATTTAATAACACACAAAATATACGAAAAAAAAGTTAAAAAGTAGAGAAAATGAATTAAACTTAAATGAAAAATAAAATGAACAAAGAAAAAAGAAGGTAGAGCATGATTTGACTAGACTTAAATCTACGGAAAGAAAGAGGTTGACATGATAAAATATGGCAAAGTTGGAGATGGTCTTAATAATTACCATTCTGAAAGAAATTGTCCCCTACAAGATTTCTACGTTGCTGTTAATGACTCCATGCCACCTGTTAACTAATTAATCATAAATCCTAGTTTTGATCTAGAGATAAACTTTGTCATTATTTCCTGTATTCATGTACATTCTTTTTTTTAAATAATTATTTAGAATAATTAATGACGAAAAATAGCATCGTCATGAAAATATATATTTTTATGACATCGAATTTCGTCACCAATTATTATTAACATCGTCAATGTTTCATACAAGTTTATTTGCTTCATTGCTCCGAGGTTAATGATGGATTTAGATACTAAATTAGTTGCACCGGCTTCATGGTAAACTCAAACAACGTCTAACTGTTGCTGAAGGTGTAAAGCAATTAGAATTCCTTAACCTCAATCATAATGTTTTGTGGAAACGGTTCTCTTAATTTGTTATATAGGTTCCTATAGTTAGAAGGTTAAAAATAAATCACACGTCCATAATTATTTTTAAAAAAAAGTGCGTATTTCTCTCAACATTTTCATGTAAATGTTTCTAAAATTAAATGAAATTTAATTTTGTAGGAATTCTTTACATATCAAATTTGTACAGAGGGATGAAACTCTATTCGAAAGAACATGAAAGGGATTAAACTGACAAAAAAAAGATTATGTATGGAGTAAAATATTTTCTTATTTGGCTTATTCCTAGTTTATTCCGCAAGTGCACGGTGTAGATTATTGATAGTTAGTATGAACAAGATTGATAATATTTTCTAGGTTTTTTGGTTGTTGAGATTTGGATCCAATTTTTTTCTTATGTGAATTCTCTGTGGAAGAGAGAGAATTCTGCAAAATACTTCGAAGAGAGAAGACTGTTCTTTCTTTTGCTTTCAAGGGAGAAAAACTATTCTTTTTTCCATGCACAGAAAAGGGACCAATGAGTGCCAAATCTGTAAAAATCTTGGGCTAATGTCAAATTAGGTAAAATAAGGTGTTGTTGGTCAGATTACAAGGTTTTATTTTTATCTTCTTTTTTTTTGTGAACCATGTGTTACTTTTATGTTATATTAGTGTGACATTTATGTTATATTAGTATGACCCTTATGTGCAAATGTCCTAATCTTTATGTATTGTAACTTGAGAAAGAAAAGAATAATTTCAGTACAATTTGTACATATATATACCTTTATGTGATATTCATGTAACATTTATTCATGTCACCTTTAAATGTACAAATATCCTTACCTTTATACAATATATAAAGGTGCAACTGACATAACTAAAAAGTATGAGTAAAAATCACATAAAGGTATGTTGATCCAAAAAAAACGTTGAAATTCTTCCTTTTATTTTTCTAAATTACAGTATATAAAGGTGATGATATTTGTATATAAAGGTCACACATTTATAACATAAAAGTCGCACATTTATTAACATAAAAGTCAACACAAAAAAAAAAACCCAAAACTCGCGGATCCGGGTTGGGTCGACTGGGATTGCATGAATCTTAGATCTGTGCACCTGGTGCACATGGGAATTTGCGAAATATATTACTTGTTTAGGGGAAATTGCAAATTTAGGACAATAACTTTGAGTCATTCACCATTCAGGGACATTATCTTTTTGGGTTTTGAAATTGAGACACTATCTTTCAAAAATGGGTGAATGTAGGACAAATCAGCCCAAATCGACGAATTTTGGGCTAATTTACACGAGAAATGCATGTGCCTTTCTTAATTCGAGCCTATCGCTGATGTGGACTCACTATCAATAAATCAATTCTAATTCTAAATTACACCTCAATAAATAAAATGCCACATAATTTAATAATTCAAGTGTACACCTTAAAAACATCTTCTTCTTCCTCAAACTAAAAACCCCCAAATTAAAAACCCTCACCTAATTCAATCAAGATTTTGAAGTTGGAAACACCTTCTTCTTCCCCAAACTAAAAACCCCCAAATAAAAAAACCTCACGAGATTCAATCAAGATTTTGAAGTTGGAAACTACTTATTCTTCCCCAAACTAAAAACCCCCCAAAATTAAAAAGGGACTAGATTCAATCAAGATTTTGAAGATGACAGATTTCAGGTGTGTGAAATGGGTTGAATCCGGTGATGAGGTGGCTTTTTTTAGGTACGCCGACATACATGGTGTGGAGGTTACGCGTGGAGAGGAGTAGAGCTTTGTGGTGGATGTGTGGGCTTTTGGCTGTACGGTCACATCCCTGGCCAGAGATGAAGGACCCTGCATCAACTTTTTATAAAATCGCGTTTTCCGACGACGTCCTAGAGTGTCCCGACTGGTTCTCTGATGAGGTGAAGGATTTTCTCAGCAAGTGTTTGATGAGGGACTCGAGAGACATGTGGACGTCGGCACAACCTCTGCGACTTCCAGAGACGGACCTACTCTAGGGCCAAAGGGGGCACTGGGCCCCCCTGAAATTTTGCCAAAATAGTAGGGGTAATATGGTAATTTTACTATTTTAATTAAAAAATTGTAAAAAAAAATAGTATCAACTAAAAATAGTAAACAATTTTTTAAAAAATTTCTAAACAAATTTCAATTTTCACGTATTTTATTTTTATAATTTTTCATTCCATACTCTTCTTAATTTTTAGTAATAATACATATTTATACTAATTTTAGTATTTTAGAAATTACCAACAGATTCATGTTCGTTGGCAACTCTTGATTTTTTTAAACATTACGGACAAATTCATGCATGTTCGTTGATAACACTTTTTTTTTTAATTCGAGAATTAGCGACGGAATTTTTTGCGGAATATATGCATGTTCGTCGATAATATATCGGTATTTATGCGTAATTTTTTGCGGAAGTTTTCCATATTTTGATTTTATTTCCGCCGGTATGTATATTACCAACAAGAAAATCCCCTGGAAATTTTCATCGTTAAATCCGTCAGTAATTAGATGGAGTTTCCTCGATTACCGTTGTAAATTTCCATCGGTAATCCAAGTGATTTTTATAGTGAATGATGATTTAGGTCCTGGATTTTTATACCATGATTTTTATAATTATGTAACTAATCGGTCATCTGCAACTTTGAGTGTTCGATCCTAAATGTTGGGATCAAAATTGATAACAACTTCTTTTCCATTACATTGAAGGTTACTTTATCTTAAGAACCGTCAAAATATTGCGGAAAATAATTCAGAACCGTCAAAATATAAAGGCAAAAATTTTTGTACACAAGGTGCACGGATCCAAATCTGTGCAAAACAATACTATTATATTATATGAAGTAATACTGTTATATTATATGAGTGATATTGTTATATTATATATAGTTTTAACAGTATTACTCATATAATATAACCGTATTACTTCATATAATATAACAGTATTTATTGTGCACAAGAGTGTCACTCAAATATAAATAGTCCTTGTTGAAGACGTGTATATATATATATATATATATATATATATAATTTTCTATTTCTGTGTCAAATATAGACCCAATTAAAGGTAATTGTTTCCATAAAGAAAAAGAAAATGCAAAGCATTTTAATTAATTAATCGTTGGATTCAGAAAAAGTGATTCCGAAATTAAGGAAGTGTTTGTGAGAACTATAAATTGAAAAAAAACTGAATTCCTAAAACATTCAAAACACGGCTCCAAACTGATTATATGTAGCGCCTAGGACAAAAACAACGCATAATTGATTAATTAAATAATTAAACTCATAATTGTTTGATTTAATTATATGCGTTTTAGGAAAATGATAAAATGCATGTTTAATTAATCTGTGGTATAATTTAATCAAAAAACATAGGTTATAATTTTATCATAAGGTTCGTAATCGAAAAATGAGAAAATAGAAACGAATTTGAGGTCAATCGGAAACTCATAGCTCAAATCACGAAGAATACGACGAATATGAAGAATCGGAAATTAGATATTTTCGATGAATAGTAAAAAGTAAGATATTTCAATGAATAGTAAAAGTAAGATATTTTCATGAATAGTAAAAATAAGATATTCTCGATTGATGTGTAGAAAAATGTGCATAATTTGATTGGTTTGATCTAAAGTTCTAATGTATTTTGTGTGTTTGCACTTGCTATTTTTCTACACATTTTCATTATGTGTTTAGAGAACCCCAATCTTCGATTCTTTTGATTCAAGCTACGATTTTGAAGAAAAAATAGAGAGGAGAAATGAAGGCAGATTATTAGAAGTTGTAAGAAGATGGACATTGGGTACAATGTCTACACATTGGATGATCCAATGCGTGAGAATTAAGCCCAACGAAACGAAAATCCAAAAGAATGCCCTGTTGTTGGAAAGAAGGAGCCCTGGTCCATAACACATATATTTTGTTAGAAGGTCCGCAGACAAGAAGGAGGAGAGAAGATTGGATAGCGGCAGAAGAGATCAGAGAGAAATTTTAGAGAAAAATCATGATTGTGAATTTTGTGATGCATGACTAATTTCCTTACGCTAGTTCAAAGGGATGTTGAACCTTTATTTTTGATTTACTCCAGATGATTAGTAATGTTTTCTTAATTTCTATCTCTTGAATGATTTGTGTTGCTTGGTTAATTGTTTATGATATAACATGATTTGATTTGGCAGGGCCCGTTAGATTAATTTGTTGTGATATCTATTGCTAGAATATGAACCGTAATTGTTACGAATTTATATTCCTTAGTAGCAAGAAACGTTGGAATCGTTAGGGGCAACACATCTCTAGATTATCCAGATCGAGCTTGTGAATTTGGAGTCTAGTTCGTCCTATCGTCTTAGGTTTTAATGCGTTCATCACACTAAATCTAGAGGTCGTACCTATTAGGTTGTCTGATTGAACAGGGTTTATTAAAGAGTTTGTTTTAATAGACTAAGCTTAAGAGACGATCCGGGTTAGCAGAGCTTATTGCTGATCTAGGGACGGGGGTTTGAGAGATAGATGAAAGAAACATTATTAATTAATCCACTCGATTAAGAATAAATGGGGATACTGAACTGAGAACTAGTACTTGTTTATTAATTGATTCTTATTCATTTGATTTGTTTTCATCTTTGATTGTTGCATAATTTCCCAACCAATCCCCCTATTTAGCTTGTTTATTTATTGACTAGTTAGCACCAGTGAATTTAATTGATTCCTCCGTTCTCTGTGGGATCGACCCTTATTTACCACTTCTACAAGTTAATTGAAGGTAAGAAGGTTTATTTAATTTTACGTGCCTCGACAGCACGACCATCGATGAATAGTACGATTTTTCTAAAGAGGGTATGAATAATACGAAATGAATCGTAAAAATAATAATTCAAACGAAATGTCGAAAAGTAAGATATCTCGTCTCTCTCCTCTCTCTTCTTGTTTTCCAGCCACCGCCGCTGGTGCCGGAATATTTTTCTTCTCGGCTTTGGCTGATTTTCACCCCTCTTATAGTTTTCGACGAGCTCGTTCCAGATCCGGGCTGGGTTTTCCGTTCGAACGTTGCCTTTGCCGAGAAATGGTCTGTCAAACTCCAGCAAACCCTCTTTCTCTCTCCTGCCTCTCTCTTTTTCTCTCCCCGTTTCTTCCTCATTTTCTCTCTCTCAGCCTTATCGGACCTCCTTTTGCTGTCGTGCGTGGTGTGTGTCGTGTTTGGGGGGGTGGCACTATCGTGGGCGGCGGCGCCGGGCCTGTTATGTGCGTGTGTATATCGTTGTGTGTGTGTATGTGGGGTGTTGGGAGCGGCGCTGTGTAGCGCCGCCGTGCTCACTGTTGGTGGTGGCCGGCGCATGGAGTCGCACCGGCGGTATTGGGTTGGTGGTGGTGGCCGGCGTGAGGAGTCATCGTCATGGTTGTGACAGTGGGTGTGTGTGTTTGTTGTGTATGTGGTGAGCGTGAGTTTGGCGCCGCCGTGTCGGAAGGTGGCCGGGAAGGGTGCGCCGGTGGTTGGTGGTGTCGCCGACGACTGGTGGTTACCGGCTGAGGCTGTGTTTGCTGGTGGCTGCTGCTGTGGGTGGGTGGCGCCAGGGCTGGAGTGCGCGTTATGCGCGCACTGATGGGCGCGCGATGTGCGTGTTGTGTGCACGGGGGTGCGTGGGGGGAGCACGCATGAGGGAGGTTGAGACGCGATGCGCGCGCGTGCAGACGAGTGTCGGGGGCGCACGGTGCGCGCACCGAAGACTGCTGTGCGCGCCGACGAGAGTGTATGTGCGTCAGTCCGCGTCATGTGTGTGCGTTGTGTTGCCAGCGACGGGATGTCGTCAGCCGGGAGTCGGGGGTCCCGGTCAAAGTCAACTCTTTTCTGAAAATTACGAAAACGCACCTATATCTTAAAACGCTCCGTTTGAGTTCGTTTTAACTCCAATTAATCCCGTTCTTCCGTTCAAACCTTAATCTTTCCCTCTTCATCTTGAGATCACATGTTTAACCTTCCACACTCGTTTCTTCATCCTTGATCTCTTGATCTTTCGTTTCGTCTCGTTTTTCCTATCGTTTCTTCTTCTTCGAGATTTGTATATAATTATATATACCTAATTAACGTATTATGGATCTAAGAAACCTCTTTACATGTGTAGGCTTTCAATCGAAACGTGCATCTTAAAATTTGATACTTTGACAACTCACGCGGTTACCACCGAACAAGGTTGGGGTAATTTCTAAATCTCTATGTGTTTATTGTTTTCCCTATCGGATATGAACTGTTGAATCTTATATGCCGTGATTATATGCTATGAATTATGTGTCATATTTATACTGTGAAAGGATTAAGGTCCACATTCACCCTCAGAGGGACTTATGGTTCGTAAAAAACGTCCCTTTCTGTTCTACTATCATGGGATTGGTGGTCCCATAAATGCACCAGCGGTATTAAGACCGTTTTGTAGGGTAAGACGGGAAATACCCACACCTGAGGTTGGGTTACGAATTATGTGCTATGCATTCTACATGCTGTGTCTAATTGTCGAACTTATGTATATGCGAATTGTTTAACTGTCATAGCATGTTAAGATGTGGAGTTTATTCCCACGAGTGTATTCAACGCACTCACCCCTATGTGTATTCACATTACAGAAAGTGACGAGTATCAAGATGTGTAGAGAGAGTGGTGTCCTATCAAGTTTCTCTCCTTTTGCTTTCAAAACTTAACGTTGAAACAATATATTAATATTTCATGTCTGTAACTTTTTTTGTAATTTGATCGGATGGATCCTGTATATGTTTTTCCGCTACTTAAAGTTTTCAAACTCTTTTAATCGGTTGTATCCGATATTTCACATATATACAGCTTCTTATAGTCTCCTATCTCCTTCTATTTTATATCATGCATGTTTATTTCCCCTTCTTCTTGCACGCCCACTAAGAAAACTTTGATATTTTAAGTACGACAATGGGGCGTGACATTATAAGCAATTATATTATACATATAGAATTACTTCTTTTCTTTCCCTAATACACTCTAATAAATTAAGCTGCAGAACTTATATGAAATTGGATATAGAATGGATACTTTTTCGCCAATAATTAAATGGATCCATTCGAGCTTCCAATCTTCCACATTTATGCAAAGTAACACCTTTATACTTGAAACTCCCTCTTGGAAAAGCAAGTGCTCTGTCGCGGCCGAAGTAGATTCACAAATTCGAGCTTTGGTAGATTGTCATCAGAAAATTATAATTCAATAAAGAATTAATTAAGTAATTAATCACCACTACCCCCTCTCTGTCTCATGTCTCATGTTTCTGCAGAATAAAAAACAATTAATGGTCATTTCATCACGAGGGGTTTCTCTATTTTATTTTTTTTGGGGTACTTTTACGCCCTCTCACATACTTTTCTCATGTATATATATCTGCCTCTTCTCAATTTATCCGATCCACTTTGAACATCTCCTAACTCATGCTTAATATAACATTTCCTAATTATGGATCTCTGTACGTTGTAGCTATTTTGAGTCAGACGTTTTGGAAGAGATAATTCAATAGAGAAAGAGAAATTACATGACATTTTCATCTTTCAGTTGTCGGACACAACATCATAGTGAAGAGCATTATTATCATAAATAGAGATGAAATTTTAGAGATGAAAATACGTAAATAGAGATGAAATTTTAGCGACAAATTGGAGTTGCGTGGCTAAAATTCCCATGTGCGCCCAAAAGAGTTTATTATCTTTTTCACCCAATAATTTATTGTATCTGACAATTCCACTCATTAACTTTTTGAGCTGATAATTTTATCTTTTAATTTTTAAAAATTCAAAAATTTAGGCCAATTTCAACCCGAATGTTGGACTCAAATCGCTAATTTCGGACTATTCAACTAATTTAATGATTTTTACTAAATCATATTAAAAGTAATACGAGTATTAAAAAAATTAAAGAAAAATAAAAATAGATTAAAAGTTAAGGATAAAATTATCAACCCGAACTTTGCAAATTGGGCGGAATAGCCCGAAGTTATGGCGTCATTGCCCATTTTGAGCCCAATTTGGTCTTTCGGGATGAAATTGGTCCAAACTTTCAAACTTTCAAAGTTAATGGATAAACTTACCAGCCCTAAAAATTAATGGTTGGAATTGTTAGACCTGATAAGTTACTAGGCAAAAAAAGTAATAAACTCTACGCTCAAATATAAACTTTAATTGCTAACTACTGAAATGAAATGACATATTTTATCGCTAGTATATTATTTTAAAATAATGATAACACTTAATAATGAAATAGGCAAAAGTTCATCTCTAAACTTTGCTATGATATGTAATGTTTTCTAGTCAATTCAAATATTTGTTAAATATAAGAAATTTTATCCATCTAAGGCCTGAGAAATTAGGTCAAATATCAATGACGGGTTTGAAAGATAATAATTTTTATCAATCTAAAACTTGAAAGATTGAAACTATCAAATTAAGATTTTAAATAAATATATATATATATACATATATATATATATATATATATATATAAACTCTGCTTTAATTACAATTACATACATTTAAATAATATTAATCAAATAATCAAACATGAAAATATTATGCGGATTCGATAATAATAATAAATATCAAAAAATTCATATATTTATTTTTAAAAATCTGAAACATGGTCTTGTAATTGTCTTTACAGAAAAAAAAAAAAAGATTTTTTTTAGATTTATTATAATTGTTTAATAATAATTAATAATCAAACTTTTTTCTTATATTTTTCTTTTTTTTTTGTAAATATGATTTTTCAGATTTTTAAATATTTATTAAAGATATTTCAATTATATTATTATTATTATTATCATTATTATTATTATTATTTAATAATATTTTAAAATTATTATTTTAAGATTTGAGAAAGAATTTTCTTGAGTTTGAAAAAACATAATAACATTCATAAGAAATTTCGAAGATTTTTAAAATAAATTTATAATTGTTTTAGATTTATTGTAATTATTTAATAATAATTAATATTATTAAAATATAATATTTGTAAACTATTATTTAAGATTTTAGAAATATTTTTAGATTTTACAAAAATATTTAAAGTTATAAGACAATTTCTTAGATTTTTAAAAATAAATTTATGATTTTTTTAAAGATTTTTTATAAATATTTTAATTAATATTAATATTATTACTAAATAATATATTAAAACTATTATTTTTAGATTTTTTTAAATGATGTGGCATTTTCTTTAGTGATGTGGCATTTAAAAATCAAATTATTCAGAATGCGCCACATCAGCGAGAAGCCCGAATAAGCAGAAGCACGTCACTTTCTCAAGCCAATTAACCCGAAAATTCGTCGATTCGGGCTATTTGTCCTAAATTGCCTAATTTTGAAAGTTACTGTCCCAATGTCAAAGTTCGAAAAAAATAATGTTCCTATAGGATGAATGGCCATAAATTACTATCGTAAATTTACAATTTTCCCATAATATAACATAAATGTTAAATTATTTTATTAAAAAAGGTTCAACTATGCTACATGAATTTTTATATTGAAAAAGTTAAAGTAATATCACTTAAAGGTTATGATATATGTACATAAATGTTATACTCGTATAACATAAAGGTTACCGCATAAATTTAAAAGAAATTAATTTGGAAGCGGATCCGGACTGAACCCAATCCGATGCACACTTCAAGTTGCACGAATCTAGATCCGTGCACCTACTTCACGTGAAAGCACACTGCTCTATAATTTATATGCAGAAACATTTCAAAAGTGACTAATTTCTAAATTAGAGAATATATATTGAACTCAATTAAAGTGATCAAGGGATAACTTAGAAACAGAGAACGAGTAAGGGTTTTATTGTTTCCCAAGCCAAACAGCCACAGGAGAAACTCCCTTCTCCCTGGCATTCAATCAAGACTCTTAAATGAGTCGGCCACCTAAAATATACCCAATTAAGAGTAATGAAACTACTAGATAATATTATACTTGTATTTGTTTTATTATTTATGTTTTCTGTTAGAAACACATTAATTATCGTACCATTGATAGAAAATCCTGCGCCTCTCTTAATTTGTCACCAATCACCATGCAGTATTCTTTAGGTACATTTGAAAAATAAGGATTTTAAATTTTATTTATATTAAATACATTAATAAAAAAATTAAAATCTAAAATTATTATTGATTTATTCAAAATAGGCACATGTTATGTTTGTTGACGTCAAATTTTGTAGAGCACAAAATCCTTGCCAAACACCCAAAATATCGAGCCGGTTCAATTAAATCGAACCGAACAAACAGTATAAAATCGAATAAAGTAAGAAAACACTACGCACTGCTACTCGGGAAAATTTGTTCTGCTTGTTCTGGCCGGTCAGTTTTGGCCGGACAGAACGTGTTTTATATAAAGTTGAGAGTAAAGAGCTCTCTAATTGCTTGAATACAATGATTTCGGAACCATAATTCGATCCCTTTAATTGATAATTGAAGCTCTATTTATAGACTAAATGTAATAATATGAAACTTAATGAATAAGACTCAAATCCCCCGATTTTAGGGTCTAGATAAGGAAAAATCGGGTTAAAATCTATCTAAATTGGATATGATTCGATTCTGATTTGTTTCCTTTTTTGAAGACTCTTCTTGTGATGATGGCCTCGATTTCTGGCCTTCTACTTGATTTTCCAAAAAGGGCAGCACTCTTGTACCCTTGGGGCACAGATCCTAGGATCCGTGCCCCCGACCTGCTCCGACCCGGTAAGATCCGCGTATATATACATTTTTTCTTTTTTTTTTTGCCCTTTTCTTTCTTGTGGTGTCCTCTGCGTTCTTCTCTCTGCAAATCCCTTTCCCCTCAACTCAATCCTTCACAAAATCCTTCCCTTTCCACCACCTTCCCCCGCCGTCGCCGCCACTCCACCGTCTAAAAGCTGGAGCCTCGATAGCTGGAAAACAAAGAAAGTCTTCCAACTCCCGGAATACTCGGATGAAACAGTCCTCGAATCAGTCTTCAAAACCCTCAAATCATTCCAGCCAATCGTCTTCGCCGGCCCTCACCTTCGAGGAGTTGGACAGAGTCATGACGAGTGGGAAAAATGTAGTGGCGTGAGCTGTCTATTTTCTTTTCTTTTCTCCTTTTTTTTTTGTGAAAAAGGAAAGGATTGCCCACCAATTGTTTGTTGTATTGCGTGGGAGAGATATCAACATGGCATTGATTGAGATAACTGTATCTTTTCTGATTTGTAGCTTGAATTACAATTTCAGAATCAATTAAAGCAAAATGGGGAGTTTCCCCATTCAATGTTGTCCATCATTTTTTGATACTCGGTGGTGTTGAAAGTAGCACTGGTGCAAGCCATTTTGATATTATTTCACAAACTTGTGCTTGGTATTTTCTCAATGCAACACCAAAACCTGTGAATTAGACATTGTTCAAGGTTAGTGTTTTATAACAAATTAGGATTATAATTCTTTTAAAGCTGGTTTTGTGTTATGAAATTGATATATTATTGTTTGTTATAGTTTCAGATGATGCATTTAAGGAAGCTATGGTGGATTACGCTACTCAGAAGATGGAAGCTTTACACCTTGTGGATCAAATGAGTGGAGCTCTCCAAGTCGTGGATCGAAAGGATGGAGCTATACAAGCTGTAAATCAAACTCTCCAAATTGTCAATCCAAAGCACCGAAGAGCGAAAGTTGTTCTTGATGAAGAAACACTAAGAGTCTGGAAATTGTTGTAAATCAAACTCTCCAAAGTTTGCTTTAAATGTATTAATATTGTATTCATTGGCAACCAACCAATGATTAACGCTAAGAGTCTAGAAGTATTTTTCTTGGGGATATTAAGCTCATTACAAAGATACTTGTGTATTACCTAATAGTAACATATATGTATTTATGTAATTAGAAAGAAATATGTATGATACTTATAAGTTACTTGTGTAATACCTAAAAATTGTTTATATAACACCTGAGAATAACATATATAAAAACCTATAAGGTATTTATATAATATCTGAAAGTAATATGTGTGATACTTAAAAGATATTTTGTATAATACCTAAAAAGTATTTATGTAATACTTTATAGTAACATATACAAATACCTATAAGGTGTTTATGTAATACTCGAAGGAAATATGTGTGATATACTTGTATAATACCTTAAATGTATTTATGTAATACTCCTGAGAGTAACATATACAAATACCTATTAGGTAATTATGTAATACCTTAAATGATTTCATGGCAATTCAAAGAAGAATAAGAAACAAGAAGATATACAAGAAGAATAAGAAGAAGAATGTACTAAACAAATAAGAAGAATAACAAATCAATAAGAAAAGAGCTAGACTAAGAAGAAGAAGAAGAAGAAGAAGAAGAAGAAGAAGAAGAAGACGAAGAAGAAGAAGAAGGAGAAAGAAAAAAAAAGAGAAAAAAGAAAAAAACAACATTGTTTCTGCATAATACCTTAAGGGTAGATATGTGATACCTGAAAAAGTAAATGTTTGATACCTGAGGAGTAAATGTGTGATATTTTTCATTAAATGAACAACTAATACCTTAAGAATAAATATGTAATACCTTATACTATAAACATTAATACCTTAAAGGTTAATATATAATACCTCAAAGGTGCATATGTAATATCATATATTATAAACATTAATACCTTAAAGAAAAATATGTATACTATAAGCATTAATAATTTAAAGGTAAATATGTAATACCTTAAAAGTGCATATGTAATACATTATAAATTTTGAAAATTCACTAATCTTATCCTGTCATTTTTGACTGATAATGTAGACATGTAAAAATATGTATTCAATTTACAAAATATTTACCACCAATAGAAACATTGTTATCATCTCAAAATCACCAAACATATGAAACATAAACAATGTTATCAACCCCAATTGCCAAAACATAGAAACTAAAAAGATTGTTTCAATTCAATTACACAAACATAGAAACTAAAAACATTGTCTATAATCAAATGATGGCATTTCCGAAGCTAGTTTCTTCATAGTCATAAAATTCTCAACAACTTCATCAATGTATTTGTGAAACTTCTCATTGGAAAAGAACTTTTGTGATGACTCAGACATTTCTGGACTTGAGCTGCAAGTTTGTTTCTTCTCGATTTTATTCTTCATCTTTAGCAGCTTCATCACACGGTAATTTGAAATAATTGACATGTCTCTCTTACAACAAAGAAAAGTTTCATGTATTTCCTGTAAAAAAAAAAATAGAAACATGTCTATCAGTATAATACTATCATAATATTAGTATTTATCAAAATACTTAAAAATATTCAACTGATACATTGAATGTAGATACCTGAAAAGTACTCATCTGAGAACTGAAAGGTATATATATGTGATACCTGAAAGGTATTCAACAAATACATGTATCACATGTCATACCTTAAATCAATACATATAATACTTTAATATTAAAACATTTAACATATAAGAGTATAGTAACATAAATAGAAACAATCACATTTTCCTTTTGTATAAAAAAATAAAATCATAACAAATATTTTTAATACATTTAAGGTAACGCATGTGATACCTTAAGGGCATTCATATGATACCTTAGAGTAACACTTTATATATATGCATATAATACCTTTCAGATAATCATATGATACCTCAAATGAACATATATAATACCTTAAAACTAATCATGTGACACTTAAACAATATAAGACAAATATCTTGCTATCAACTGCGACAACCACATTTCCCTTTTCCAACTTCTTCTTCCCAACAAGTTCTTTTTGCAAAGTTACCAGAATTTCATTCCAGCAACATTCCTTTTATCCATTATTCTAACACAAACAAAATGAAATTACATAACATGATTATGAATTCACTAGAAGAAAAACATAAACATGAAGGCCAAACAACCAATTATGTGATACCTTACTTGAATATATGTAATACCTTAAGTGAATATATGTAATACCTCAAGCATGTTCATGTAATACATTAAAAAAATGTTAATGTTAAGCAGTAAAAGACAAAATAATTATCAACTGTAACAGCTGCCTTTTCCTTTTCCATCTTCTTCTTCCCAATCAGATCTTTCTGCAAATTTACCAGAATTTCATCCTTAGATTTCTTACGTGTCGTCCTGTCATCATCGATTAGTACAATCTTCCTCTTTTTCCCAGCAACATTTCTTGTATCCATTATCCTAACACAAACAATAATCACACTCATACATTTATACATTATATATTATAATCTGAAAGACATTGTGAGTATCAAATTAGTGTGAAATTTGAATTTGGAAGAAGCAAAACATCACCCTGGATATGAAGGCACCATCAATACACACACTGTTGAAGTTGTTGCTACCAATAATAACAGTAACATCACACTGGATATGGAGACACTATCAATACACACACCATCATAACAGTTGCAAATGCTCTAAGACAATTATTCAAATGGAGCCTTTATCTCTCTATACCATTTCGTTGTAATGATTCAATTAAAATCAACAAAATCAAACATGCAAACTAACAAAAAAAACCATAAATTAAGATCAAACAACTAATTGTGCAAAACAAACTGGAAAATTTGCGAAAGAACAAAAAAACCCTAAAAATCCGAATACACACATACAACCACACATAAATCGAAATACACAAGCAACAAAATAAAAGCAAAACACAAACACAACTATATTATAGAAACTAACACACAATCTATGAAAAAACACAAAATAAATTATATACCTACCAACAATGATTGAAGCGAAAATCTTCGACAATACCAAAAATCTTCAACAATATAAGAAATAAACCTTGTGAAATGAAAAAATCAAACAAAAAATTGAAAGAAAATGCTAAATAAAACCGTTGAAGAAGGTGGAAGAAGAAGGGAGAAACCGAGATTAAGAGAGAGAGAAAGAAGGGGAAAAAATGAATAAAAAAAATAAATATATATATATAACAAACCCATTTCTAACCGGGTTGGACCGGGGTGGGTCGGGGGCACGGATTTAGGGCATATGATTTTTTGTGTTCCAGAAATGCCTTGAGTAATAAAACTTTTGGACCACACCAACTACAACACCCAAATTTGGATCAATCACGAGCCCACCCTAGCAGCCAAAGTGGGCTAGCCTAGGACTAGGCTCGGCCCTGGCCTGTTCGGGTTGGGTCGGTCCTGCTCTGGACTTCTGGCTTTCTGGCCGGTTCGGTCCCAATCGGGCTAGTTCTGACCTTCTAGCCGGTTCTGGTCTCCACCTGGATCGGACCCTAGGCCGAGTCGGTTTGGTGGGGGCCCAACAATGTTGTTACATTGAGTGGGTCTAAATAGACATATGTTATGTTGTTACAATTAAACAAAATCCATCTTAAATTATGCTGCAATTTGATGTAAAATTAATATTGTATTTTATTAATATATAAAAGAAATTAATGATATGAACAATAAAAAATGAAAGAGTAGATCTCCTATGCAACTGGTGCATGGACCTTAGATTCATGTTCACAGGTCGGGTCGGGTCGGGTTGAATTCGACCCTGATTTGCACATTTTCCGTTTTTTTCCTTGACCTTTATATTATGTTAGTCATAACTTATGTTATGTTAGTCATACATTTATATTATATTAGACATATTTTTATGTCCAGATTTCATAATCTTAGTGCAATACTTTAACTTTAAAAAAAATCGCTGACCTTTATACTATGTTAGTCATACATTTATGTTATATTAGTTGTAACACCCTACCCCCATATAACGTATATATAACAATAAACTATCTATCCTATAAATAGATCATGCTGACATTTCATTGATCCATATAAGTATAAAAATATTATTTAAAGACTAATATCGTATAAGATTAAAACACACAACCAATATCTCAGCATAAGTCATATTAAATACAAATTATGATGCATGCGTTCCAAAATGCAAAATGAGGAGGAGGAGAAGGTTGCACGAGGCATCAGCCGCCCGACCTGTATAGCGTGGCATCTATATATACAACCCACGTCAAAAAGAGTTATGGAACCTAAAAAAAACAAATATGCGATTTTTATGAGTCGCAACTCAGTGAATATAGACCGTTAATTTAATTAAACAATAAGCAAATAACAATCATTAACATTAATCATAAATATATGCAAATGCCACTACAAAATGAGGAGGAGGAGAAGGTTGCATGAGGCATCAGCCGACCGACCTGTATAGCGTGGCGTCTATATATACAACCCACGTCAAAAAGAATTATGGAACCTAAAAAAAAAAAATATACGATTTTTATGAGTCGCAATTCAGTGAATATAGACCGTTAATTTAATTAAACAATAAGCAAATAACAATCATTAACATTAATTATAAATATATGCAAATGCCACTATGTCTGGTTTATTATTCTATGAACTGCTAAAGCTTGGATCTGTCTTGAGATTTCCAATATGCCACTGTGTATATAGACCCGTAGGTCTCCAATATGATTATGACCCAAATGTCTTCACTTTGTATATAGATCCATAGCAAGATAGTCACAAGCCTTTTAATTTAATGCAATTTGTAATGCAACACAACAATTATCGGAACATATGATCACGTATACATTTACCAAAATATCATTTGATCCAATGATAATTTCATATAAATACACATTTCTTATATAACACATATAACAAACGTCGCATATAAATCACATCACATTGCGTATAAATCACATATACGGTTTATACTCACCTGACTATGATAAGTAATCCGTTCGTCGCTCTGGTTCCTCCTCCCGTTCTACAACCCGTGCTCCTATATGATTCAATGCAATTTAGCCTAATTGTCCCCTTAATATATATTTCTATTATGCAATGAAATGCAATGCATGTATGCTTAATTTCATTTATTTCATATATAATACTAAATTCTAGCAACCTTTATTCTTTTGACATTATCTCTCTCAATACTTAACCGAGTCATCCACGGTTTTCTTCTGAGTTTAGCTTAAGAGATATGGCTATAAGTTTCATGTTTTAAGTTTTCCCCAATTCAGTCTCTAAAATTACCAGAAACCTCCGACAATCAAATGGACAGATTGTTTCCAACAGAACAGTTTTCAGAATCACACTATATTCGAAAAATCATAAATCCCATTTTTTTCTTTATCTACATGATTAACACTTATTAACAGTGATAAATATTAATAAATAACTTTTCATTATTACTATTATTAAACTTAATAACCCTTAATTCATTTATCATCTTATATATTCATCATCTTATGTACAGCAACTAATTTCCCTAATTCAATTGAATATATATATATATATATATATATATATATATATATATATATATTAACTTAATATGTGTTTATCATTCTGAATAGTCATATTTATTAACAATTACATATATTTAATTAATAAACTAAATTCTCGGATTAACTATATCCACTGCAAATTAAGATTCTAATGTTATAATTATGTACATATGCATAACTATATCAAATATGATACTTGTAAACTCTTTGTGATCAATATTAAATTATCATATCTATAGAAAAGCTAGTTACCTGCCTTCGTCTCTTTCCTCTCTTTTTTCGTTAGTCTTCCTTTTTTTTTTTAAATGATGCATATATATATATATATATATATATATGCCTATCCACCGCCTCCATATATGCTTCTCCAGCAACCTTATATTATTATAATATATTACTAATATTTAGATGTATACACGTGTGTTTACAGATATGTATCTTATAGAATTATGCCTTACTATTATTAATGACACTTCCTTTTTATATATATAACTATACACACGCTCACTTGTATATACATAGGCTACTTATATATATATATATATATATATATATATATATATATATTATAATAACCAACTATTAATTCCTAACCTTAATCATGTAAGAGAATATAAATGACTCAATATTTAAGGGTAAAAAAAAAATCATGCACGATCACAAATAATGCATAAATAATACAAAATGCATATGATGCATAAATAATACGAAATGCATATGATGCATAAAATGGATGCCCAATGATGTGTAGGTTTTGGTCGAGGATGTTACATTAGTCATACCTTTATGTAATACTTTAACTCAAAAAAAAAAAAAAAAAAAACTCTAATTTCGGCACAAGTTGATGTGATATTATCCATACATTTATGTTATATTATTTTATACCTTTATATCAATATAAACATACCTTTATGTAATATATAAATGTACATCTAACATAACTAAAATGTATGACTAAATAACTAAAATATATGAAAGATATTAATAGTTGTCTAAAAATATGTTAAGATACAGGTAAAAAACTAAAAGTTATATTTAACACTACGTAAAGGTATGTTTAACACTACATAATGTATGCTTAATGCTAAACAAAGGTATGCCATCTAGGATCGAATTTGGGCGAATTTGTACGCGTCCTTGTGGTGCGTACGGACACTTGACTGCATGTGGAGGGCGAGTACACAGTTCCAAATCTGTATAACAGGTGCAGAAACGTTTTTGTCAAAATGAAATGAAATTAGAGAATAAAATAGAAGTGTATGATGGTATTAATTAGGTAAATAAAAACACGTTCATTAAATATTTCAAAGAAAGTATGTACTTCTCTCAACATTTCTCATGTAAATGGTTTTAGAATTAAATGCAACTTAAATGTGTGTGAAATCTTTACGTATCAATTTTGCACAAATAGATGAAACTCTTTTTTGAAAGGACAAAGGGATGCAACTGACATATCCAATTCTTTACAAATTTGTGGGAGTTCTGTACATTTCAAGTTTCTTTACTTGTATATGCTATGTAATAACTCCCCTAAATTTAAAAAAAGAAAACATTATGTATTCAATAAAATATTTTCCAAATGAAATGACTTATTAACAATTGAGATAATGTTCAAACCAAGCGTGTTTTCTCACTTGTACTATAACACTTCTGTTTTTCTGGAAATTGTGTATTCTATTAATTTCTAAGATACTATGTAACAATATAGGAAAATTGGTGAAAATACCCGTAGGTAAGAGGTAATATCAACTCTACCTTTTCATTTTAATTTGAGTTTTAAAAATACTTCCTATGTTTTAAATTAATCTTGCAAAAAATACCTATTTATTGGTAAGTTAATAGTAATTAACTTGTGGATCTAAATAACTGTTTTTTAACCAAATTTGTGGCTTGATTAATTTGGGGTGACCCATTTAAATTGCTACTATGTAAATTGTTGGATGTGCTAATTATATAAGACACTATTTTACTTCCTTATGACCCATACTGCTAGCCTTCCTTCAGCATGATTTGCGCATCCAACTATGTTCCAATTGCAGTCAAGTGCTCCAATTGGATTCAATTCACACATGAAATACACATGCATGTAGATTGAATTCCTTATATGTAGAAATTGTATATTCACTTAAAATATATGAATTGCCTTCAAAAGATATAAAAATACATTTAAAATACTAAAAGAATAAAATACATTAATCAAAGAAAATTGATTTTTTTTTTTTGAAAAAATTTATGTTCCAAAAACATAATTTACAATCCTAGACATTATTGGAAGTAAATAAATCAATTTTAATAATTTGATAAAAAAATCCTAAATTATTATTCTCTAACCAACTTTTAATTTGACTTATATATATATATATATATATATATATATATATATATATATGTGTGTGTGTGTGTGTGTGTGTGTGTGTGTTTTAATAAATTGTAAATATTCAAATACGATCTGGAAAATATTTTTATATAAACTAATAATTTAGATGATAGATTAACAAAATAAACTGAAGAGTTACTTTAAATAAAAGTAGTTGTAATTTAATTTAAAGTTTTGTTTAATAAATCTTAAATTATTCATAGAAAACCCAAAAATTTAACAAATGAACTAAAAAATTAGTAAATTGAAATAGTGATCAAATAAATGTGAATATTATTTTAAAACTAAAAAATCAATAAGAAAATGGAAAATTATTTTAACTAAATGGATAAAACTAAAAATAAAAAAATTGCAGAAACATATTTTAAATATTTAGAATTATATATTTGCTTACAAGCCCATGATGTGATTGCATTAATTCAACATCGTAGCTTACGATTAACGAGACAAACGTTGTTGTTGATTAACGAGTGACAAGTAACAACTATTAAATTAACTTACACATTACAAGCATTTCATGTGATCTGTACTCTGTAATCTATATTGATTATTGGGCAAGTCTTAGTACGTGAATTTTCTTATTTTATTAATTGTTTTCATTAATTATGCAAAGACATGTATGTCTTTATTTGAAACATAGAAACAACAAATTGAGTTAAAATAGTTAATAAATCTTTGAGGATCAAATTTGATCCAAATCAATTAGGGTAATAAGGTAATATTAATAAAGTCAATATGTGTTTTGTCTAATATACCTCTCTTTAAAATTGGGATTGAAGATTCATTTATGTTCATTAAAAAAATTTCTTTTCCTATACACTAAAATCTCTTTTATTGAAATAAAATGTAGAGCTTAAAATCATCTTATTTTCTTTCATTCTCTAGACTACACTCTTCAACCTTGACAATTTAAGCTTGAACATGTATTTTTTATTTTGAAATATATATTCCATTGCTTTCTCTAGATTTTTTTTTTTCAATACTTCTCTAAATTTCTAATTAACAAATAAATTGAAATTTTAATTTAAAGACTGAAATGGAATTGAAATTGCCGAAACCCCATGCCAACATTGCCATTCAATGTTTGGCCGTCCAGTAAAAAAATATTATATTCTAAATTGTAATTTCTTTTAGTTAGAGGAGATAATATTAAAACAAAGATAATATATGCTGAATTTTATTTGTTAGCAGATAAATTGAATCTAAAGAAATTTATATGCTAGTAATTATCACCATAAAAATTGATTTTCGTACTTATATTAAAGAAAAATAGTTTCAAAAAAATCTCTTCAATTATCATACAACAATGTAGGATAGTACCCTTAAAACAATCTTATATATTTGTGGTGTAGAACGGATTAAATTTAAGTTTTGTTTTAGGAAGAAATGATTTTAGTTTAAGATATGCTTCAACATGTTCGTTTGTTTGCATCAAATATTTTAATGATAAAAAAGACAACACAATATATATATATATATATATATATATATATATATATATATATATATATATATATATAAACTTATTTATTTGTGTGTGTATATATATTTAATAAAATTAAATCGATCAAAGTAGAACTTAATTATAAAACATCGAATCAAGCTGGAGCCTATAAAATGCAAACATGCTGAACCTCTTATTCAGCCCGATCTAGTTCAATTGCATCCCTGATATGCGAGATATGAAAAATTAAATAAATCTAGTAAAATTAGAAAAGTTTAAATATTGTTAAAATTGACAAAAATATATTTATGATTTTGGGCAATACCTAACATCTAACTTATCATTAAATATAGTATAGTGTAAATATTAATATATTATTTAATTGTTTTGGTTTCATAGTTTATTTAAAACACATATTCGAAAAAGAGATCACTCCTAAACTAATTTGATGTTGTTGAATTCATATCATTCATGTTTATTAAAACTCCAAACATAATAAATCTACTCTGTTGTAATATATATTTTTTCTTTCTTCCACAAGTTCTTTATTTTTATAATGTAAACTAGCAAAAATGTTTTTTTTTTTTCTATTTCTTGTGCTTTTAATTAGTATACTGATTTGATGTAAAGTTTTATCCCATGCATAAGCAAAAATTTACTTTGCAGTAATTAAAATAAGATATATCCGTATATATTCTTAATTTTGTAAATAATGTTGATTGATTATTACGTACCAAAATTAATGGAGATAATATATAAGGTGCAGTAACTTGCTCCTAAATCTCACATTAATTAATGCAGTTTCTTGAAGTAAAAAATATAAGAGGATATAAGCCTTTTTATAATAATGTGAATGGTATTAAATGCAATTGATCCGAATCAAATTGATCCATTTAGCACTACTCTAAATAATATAGCTAGCTAGCCAATCATAATTTAAGACTCTCAAGTGTGTCCACCTAAAATATACCCAATAAGAATAATAAAACTACTAGATAATACTTCATCCGTTGCATATTAATTGTCTTTTTGTAGTCAAAATTTTGTTTCATATTAATTATTTTTTTAAATTATTTTTTCAATTTTACCCCAATCTCAATCTTTAAAAGAAAATAGAAAATTTTAAATTTATATTAATTTAGGAAAGTTATAATAAAATAATTAAGAAATAGATGAAGAAAGAATCAATTTAATTTTGGAATGGACAAGAGAGATAAATATTGTCTAAGGGTATACTTGTCCAAATCCTATATTTCTTAATATATGATAAAAACTCCAAAAAGACAATTAATATAAGAGTAGGTCTTGTGTGAGACGGTCTTGTGTGAGACCTTATTTAAAACGGAGTTCATATGAATCAATAAGGTAGGTCAAGTCATTCAATACGGTCAAGTTCGGTCTCACAAAAAATTATAAAAAATTCCGTCTCATGTAAGATTTTATGTGAAACGGTCTCACGTGAGATTTTGCGTTAATATGAAACAATGGGTTATACTTGTAAGTTTTATATTATTTGTTCTTTTGTGTTGGAAACACAATTCTCTTATGATTGATAGAAAATGCTACAGTGTCGTCATTTGTCACCAATCACCTTGCAGTATTCTTTAGGCACATTGAAAATAAGAATTTTAAAATTTATATATGTTATAATAAATTAATAAAAAAAATTAAAATCTAAATTTGATACTTCCTCCGTCCCTTAAAACTCTGCATACTTTCCTTTTTAATTTGTCCCCAAATACTTTGCACACCCAAAAATAACAAATTTTATCACAATTATTACCCTCTCAATACACACTTATTTACACACAATGCCATTACTTTTTCTCTCTCAACACTTTATTACTTTTTGTTTTTTTCTCACATAATTGACCCTTATACCCTCAATCATAAAACAAATATTATTTTTTTCTTAAAAATTGTGCCCAAATTAGTGTGCAGAGTTTTGTGGGACGGAGGGAGTATTAATTTATTCAAACATTAAAATAAAAAATAATGATTAAACTTAAAATTGATAATTTATTTTAGAAAATTATTAATGAAATTAAAATTACCTTTAAATTTTAATAAATTAGTATTAAGATAATTAATATTTATTAACATTAAATTATTATATTTTAGCTTTTAATAATTCTGAAATTATTGAAAAAGATAGAAATATAATATTAAATATTTAAAATATTTTTTTTGTAACTTTATTTATGTATTTAATTTATCGGTTTAGTTAAAATAAAATTTCTGATTTTTATATAAATTTGCAAAATTTTAAAGTAATGTTCAGATTTATTTGACTATTATTTCAAATTTTACTAAGTTTTTACTTCATTTGTTAATTTATTGAATATTGATGTATTTTTTGGATTTTATATGAATAGTCTAAGATTTGTTAACTAAACAATTTTTTTTTTTAAATTATAGAGTTTTCTAATTAACTTTTAAATTAATTTATTAATTCATCAGTTAAATTATTAGTTTATAAGAATATTTTTTAGGTTTTGTTACACTATTTTTTTACAAATTTAGTTAACATATTTTCAGATCAATGTGTGTTAATATTTAATGTTCTACTTTGTAGCGCCCCGGATCAAAAACGAAGCATAATTGGTTAATTAAATAATTAAACCCTTAATTGAAATATTATATGTGTGTTAATTCTTGATTGTTTGATTGATTACGTGCGTTTCAGATACGTGTTTAACGCCGGATTTAGATGGAGACGTGGAACATAGGACATTTTTTTATACCATTAGATTCGTATCGGAAATACGAGAAAATAGAAACAAACTAGAGGTCAATCGGAGACCCATAGTTCAACTGACGAAGGAAAGGGTAAAATTTTGATAAAAGGTAAAAATAAAAATAATATTTTAATAAAAGGTAAATTAAGATATTTTTGGTAAATGGTAACTTTTCAACGGTAAAAAGGTAATTTCCAAAATCTATAAATAGGGGCTCATAATTTTCAAAACTTATACGTTTTCAAAGTCAACGACCCGATCGACGCTCACGACGCGAACACGTAAGTTCTCTTTCTTTTCTTTTACTTAACGTTTTTATTTTCCGCCGCCGGCGGAGCGCTGCCGGAGCGCCGTCGCTGCCGCCGGTGGTGGTGGCTGGTGCTGCTGGGCGCGCCGGGTGCGCATGCCGGGCGCCGGGTGTGCACGCCGGGAGGTGCTGGGCGACGGGAACAGCGCGCGCGCGGAGGTGCGCGCAGGGGCGCGGGTGCGCGCTGCCGCCGAGTCCGCCGAAGGGTGCCGCGCGCGGGGTGCTCGCCGGGAGACGCCGCGCGCGCGGGCGACGGGGGATCAGTGCGCGCGCGGGCGCAGGCGACGGGGAATCAGTGCACGTGCCGGGTGCCGTTGTGCACGCCGAGCGCGCACCGTCGAGTTTTGGTACCCGTTGAACCGAGTCTTTGTGTACGTCGGGTCGACCGGGAGTCGGGGCCCGGTCAAAGTCAACCCTTTGACCAAAATACCCTTCGATATTAAAACGCTCCGTTCGAGTTCGTTTCAACTCCGAACGAGCTCATTCTTTTTCCGTAGCGACCATAATCCTTTCCTCTATCATATCAGTTGCTGAACTGATCTTTTCTCCCTTGTCCCTTCGACCTCAATCTCTCGATCTATCGATCTGTCTCGTCTCTATCGAACGATTCTTCTCTACGGCTATCTTTATACATTTTAAATATAAGTTTTAAGCGTATTAATGATGTAAGAAATATTGTAAAATTGTGTAGGCTATCCATTGGATTGATATCAGTTGGATTGGGAATCAAGATATCAAGTCTGTGATACTTGCGACTCACGTGGTAACCACCGAACAAGGTGGGGGTAAACTCTAAATCCAAATCTTTATATTTCAATTGACATATGCATGTAAACTGGATATTATTAGAATGCTATTGATCGATATGAATTGATCGAGGCTTATGTGTCTTGGGTTATGTGCTGTGATTATATGATGTGTTCGGTGGGGGTAAACTCTAAACCCTAATAACTTTATGTTTCTGTATAAGAGCACACTGATGATTTGTGAACTTATGTGTTTTGAGATAAACATTGTGATTATATTGGGTGGGGGGAATAATTACTAAACCTCTGTGTGTTCACTGTTTTCCCTACTGGATATGTGAACCGTTGAGAATATTGTGTGCATATTTATATCTTGAGGAGGGATTTGGTGGTCCGTAATACATCGGGATTTGATGGTCCGTAATACATCGGGATTTGGTGGTCCGTAATACATCGGGATTTGATGGTCCGTAATACACCGGGATTTGGTGGTCCATAATACACCGGGATTTGGTGGTCCGTAAATACACCGGGACGTGCTGTGCCGTATTTGTGATGTGTCTAATTGCGGAACTATTATATATGTTTGATTTGTGTATCTGCTTAATAATATCAAAACATGGAACCATGGGTGTATTCAACGCACTCACCCCCCACCTGTACTCACACTACAGGAGATGCAGAAAGTCAAGATGCGTGGAGAGGATGGTGCCATATCCAGACTTCCCTTTTGCTTTTCAAAACTTCATGTTCAAACGATATTTTATTTAACTTCACATTTTGTAAAAGTATATTGTCCTTTTCTGTAAACAGATCCTGATGTATTTTCCGCTGCTATTGTAAAATGTTTTTATTTCGGCTAGACGCCGAAGATTTGTATTTGTAAAATCGTCTCTTATCTCTTCCAAAGGATTTTTTTTTATTTCATGTGCGTCTTTTTCCCCTTTCTTTCTTCACGCCCAATGAAAAACTCTGATATAATACGAAAAGATTTTGGAGCGTGACAAATGGTATCAGAACCTAGTTCTACCCTTTGTAGGACTTTGCTCGAACTGGTTTGATAAAGAGAAAACGTGATTTCAAAAGTGTGATTTTAAAACGTGGTCGGATTTTCGTAAAGAAAACGGATAAGCACCATCCCCTCTCTATATGTGTCTCTCTCTGACCATGGAACCTGGTGAAAGAGTGGTTATCTGTTATGTGTTGCCTAATATGTGTTGCCTACTATGTGATATCTTGATAAGTGCGATATAGACTGGTTGGTTGACAGGGTATTACGGATATTGTTCCACGATAAAAAAGATCTTTTAAAAATCTCTTGATGTCGCTACAATCAACACACTGCTTTGAGCCACCGTCACAAAGCCGCTGACTGCAGCAGCGTGAGCTTGTGTACGATATATGACCATTTGCAGAAGTTGATATTGTGTGACTGATAATTGAATCTACCATCGACCTTGTTTATAACAGGGTGTACCAATGAGTGGATTTTTCTCAGTTCGTGGTTACGATATGTAAAACCCCTGTCAATATTCGAGGTCTGTGAAGACCATGTGAGAATGCTTTTGATAAGCTCATATTCGAGGTCTGTGAAGACCATATGCGGATGCTTGTGATAAGCTCCAAGATGTATTGCATATGATGTGCTTGTCTGGTTGATTATGCAAGTTGGGCATACACTATCTTACATGACAAGATTATGCTATGTATATAAACGAATGACAAGGAAATCTAACAAGGTTATACATGGTTTATTGAGTAATGTTTATTGGTGTCATGTTACTTGCTATTCATTTATCTGTGGCTTTATATATATTGAGTTACATGGGGTAGATGATAAGGGTTAGTTTTCGTATGTTGTTTTTAGAATTATGCCTAAAGGACGACCCCGAAGAGAACAAACACCAATGGCTGATCAACCCGAACGAGAAGAAACTGTGAACGTAGGAGATTTAGTATATGTTCTACGAGGACTGGCACAACACTTCGAGGTAACTCGAGCCACCCCACAGCCAGCAAGATCTGATCCTAACCTTATATACGAACAATTTCAACGTTTCAATCCACCGATATTCAATGGAAAGGGCGAACCAGCTGACGCCGAAGAATGGCTAAGGTCGTTGGATCGTTTGTTTGGACACCTAACCTGCACGAAAGAACAAAAGATCTCGTGCGCGGTGTTTCAACTCACGGAAGAGGCTGGACATTGGTGGGACTCGTACGAGAGGACCCTCTTGCCTAATCAAAGAGATGAGATGACATGGGAAGATTTCAAGAAAGTGGTCACTCATCATTTTATACCTCGATCCTACCAAGATGAAAAGGAAACTGAGTTTCTACGTCTCCGTCAAAGAACCGCAACGGTAGGAGAGTACGAGCGGAGGTTTAATCAATTGAGTAGATATGCAACTCACTTGGTTGACACTGACAACAAGAAAGCCCAACGTTTTGAAAAGGGTCTTCGCTCGGAGATCAATTCAATTCTGGCAGGTCAGGGACAAATGACCTATGCCACTGTCATTGAAAGAGCCCAAGAGATCTCCTCTCATTTGCACTTGGATGGGTTGCCGCCCAAGAAGTTTAACGAGGTACCCGGAAAGAGGAAGTGGATCGAGCCAAGACAAAGCTTCGATCAAAATATACTCCCAAAGAGTAATGATACACCGCTTCTACATATTTCTAGGCCAAGGAACTCATGTCCCAGGTGTGGAAAGTCACATGTAGGACCATGCTGGCAAGAGGCTCAAAATTGTTTCAGGTGTGGAGAACCTGGACATGTAGTGAGGGACTGTCAGAAGCTTAGACATTCAACAGTGCAAGAGACTCAGAATTGTTTTAGGTGTGGAGAACCTGGACATATCGTGAGAAACTGTCAGAAGTATAAACGTCCAACAACTACAACACCGGGGCCGAGGCTACGGGCAGGTAAGGCTCGGGCTTTCACTCTCAATCACGCAGAGGCTGCCGAGAGATAGATTACGGACGATGAACCGTTAGTTTTATATGTGTAGATAGATGTGTAGTGGCTTTTACCTTGTAGTAGTGAACAAGATCACTTTGTATAATGTACGAGCGGCCCATCTTTTGTATATATATATAAGATGCCAGTTTGACTTTTGCTAGTCGATGGAATCTACGTTTACTTCTCTCCTCGATTTTCATGTTTAATTTCCTCACCTATAGTGTTGTTACGACATCGGATTTGCTGAAGCATGAGGACGGTAGGATAGTCGCTCGGACTCTAGAAGTGAGTATCCCCTCAAGAAAGACGGTAAGGACAGAACACCTACACCGTCACCTTAGGATTGCGTTCGAAGATAAGATCTTTCTAGCTGACCTCCACGCATTGGGGGAGAAGGATACTGATATAATTGGGAAGGGACGGGCTAGAGTTCAACCACACAGTAATCAAGTGCCGTACAAAGAAGATTGTCTTTCAAGGTTCGCTTAGTACTTGAATTCACATTCCACGATTTGGAGTTCACATTCCACGGAGCACAAGTTAAAGCCGACACAAGGATTGTCTCGGCTATGGAAACAACCGAGATGCTTAGCAAAGGAAATGGCGAAGCGGGGTTGGTCAACATGGTGAACCCCGAGAGAGAACCGACTACTATCAAGAAGGAGCCGGTGATTAGGAAATGCATGGACATGTTTCTAGAAGAGTTACATGGTCCTCCGCTGAATCGACAAGTAACATCCTAGATTGACCCCGTCTGGAAGTCAACGCTGGTGACAGAAGCTCCTTATTAGATAGCACCGAAGGAATTACAAGAACTGAGGGTCCAGTTACCGGAACTGTTGGACAAAAGTTCCATTAGACCAAGCGTGTCGCCTTGGGGAGCTTCAATGCTCTTCGTGAAAAAAAAAAGATGGGAGCTTACGGATGTGTGTCGATTATCGAGAGTCGAACAAGCGGGCCATAGAGAACAAGTATACACTGCCTCAAGGTGAAGATCTCTTCGATAAATTAAGAAGAACTAGTGTGTTCTCGAAGATAGACTTAGGTCTGGGTATCACCAAATAAAAGTCAAAGACGCAGATAAATCACCAATCAATACTATGAGTTGAAAAAGAAGGAGAATGAGAAGCAGAAGTGCGATCTGGTTAGGAAGATTCGAGAAAGAATTGGAAAAGCACAGGATTGGTGAAAGTTCAGAACAACGAACTTAGCCAAATCATCAAGGAACTTGCAAGCTTGAGTAAGTTCCTTGACGAGAAATGGAAAGAGAGAAACAACAAGGATATAGGAAGATGAGAGTTTTGACGAGGTAATTAGTTACGACGTCCGTAGTACTCGTTCAATTTCGAGGACGAAATTCTTTTAAGGGGTAAGGGATGTAGCGCCCCGGATCAAAAACGAAGCATAATTGGTTAATTAAATAATTAAACCCTTAATTGAAATATTATATGTGTGTTAATTCTTGATTGTTTGATTGATTACGTGCGTTTCAGATACGTGTTTAACGCCGGATTTAGATGGAGACGTGGAACATAGGACATTTTTTTATACCATTAGATTCGTATCGTAAATACGAGAAAATAGAAACAAACTAGAGGTCAATCGGAGACCCATAGTTCAACTGACGAAGGAAAGGGTAAAATTTTGATAAAAGGTAAAAATAAAAATAATATTTTAATAAAAGGTAAATTAAGATATTTTTGGTAAATGGTAACTTTTCAACGGTAAAAAGGTAATTTCCAAAATCTATAAATAGGGGCTCATAATTTTCAAAACTTATACGTTTTCAAAGTCAACGACCCGAGCAACGCTCACGACGCGAACACGTAAGTTCTCTTTCTTTTCTTTTACTTAACATTTTTATTTTTCGCCGCCGCCGGCGGAGCGCCGCCGCCGGAAAAGTCCCCGTCGCTGCCGCCGGTGGTGGTTGCTGGTGGTGGTGGCTGGTGCTGCTGGGCGCGCCGGGTGCGCATGCCGGGCGCCGGGTGTGCACGCCGGGAGGTGCCGGGCGACGGGAACAGCACTCATAATAATATCTGCTTAATAATATCAAAACATGGAACCATGAGTGTATTCAACGCACTCACCCCCCACCTATACTCACACTACAGGAGATGCAGAAAGTCAAGATGCGTGGAGAGGATGGTGTCATATCAGACTTCCCTTTTGCTTTTCAAAACTTCATGTTCAAACGATGTTTTATTTAACTTCACGTTTTGTAAAAGTATATTGTCCTTTTCTGTAAACAGATCCTGATGTATTTTCCGCTGCTATTGTAAAATGTTTTTATTTCGGCTAGACGCCGAAGATTTGTATTTGTAAAATCGTCTCTTATCTCTTCCAAAGGATTTCTTTTTTTTATTTCATGCGCGTCTTTTTCCCCTTTCTTTCTTCACGCCCAATGGAAAACTCTGATATAATACGAAAAGATTTTGGGGCGTGACATATTTTGCTTAGAAATGAATGGAAAGGAAAAGAGACCGTCCTTAGTAGGAAGGATAAAAACGAAGGCCCTTGATACTAAATTGCCAGGTAAATTGGATTTAAACTCTATTGGACGTTTGTTTTAATGTAAAATCTACCATTGATCTCCTGCACTATTTTTTTTTAACTAAAAAGGTATATTTCATAATATTCTTTATTATTAATTTTTTTTTCTTTTTATTTATCATACACTTGTTAATATTCGTTATTTATAACATTTTTTTAATGAATATAAGAAAATTAAACATTTAATAATACTCAATATATAATTTAATAAAAAAAAAGAAAATCACTTAAAATTCAAAGAAAATAAAATGAATAAAGAAAAAGAAAAAAAAATAGTAGAGCATGATTTGAGTGGAAAGAGAGATGATTTGACGCAATCATCTAGCCTACTGTAGGAAAAGAAAAACCATAAAATCCAAATAAAATACAGTAATGTTGGAGATACATGATCTTAATGGTTACAATTTTAAAAGGAATTGATATCATCATAACTAAGAAATATGAGTATTTGTGATAACAAAATATTGTTGCAAAAACATTGATAATAGTGGAAAAGTATTTTGCGACAATATTTTGTTGTTATCACAAAAACCTTCTCGCAATTAGTTTTTTTTTCCTACATCGTCTCTAATGTTGTCCAAATAAGTTATTTTCAACGTCTTTTGTGACAATGTATTGTCAATTTATATTAGCATTTTTTGCGACGTTTTGTTGTCGCATAAATTAGACATTTTGCAACAATTGTTGTTGTCTAAAAAAATTTTATCGCAAATACTCATTTTTCTTTTAGTACCACATTGATGTGTTCCATCTCTATAAATAGGCACCTGCATATACCTGTTAGCCAAATTCATCACCTCACACACTACATATATAAGCAGTTCATTACAAAACTAATATTAGTAAAAAAGTGAAGATTGCACTTCACTTATTGATTGTCATTTATGTTTGGTATTTGGCAATATTATCACAGGCCTGCAGCCCCCTCAAGATTTCTGCGTTGCTTTTAATGACCCCATGCCACCTACAGGGGCGGATCCTCTTGTGATGAGAGGGGGGCTTTAGCCCCCCCTAACTTTTTAAAAAAATTTAAATATTATATATATTTATTAACTAAAATTAATTTTATATCAATTAGCCCCCAAAAATAATTCATTTATAATAAAGGGACAACCACAAATTAGATTTATTATTATATTATATATAAGTGGTCTCAATCTATCCACATTATTATTGTTATTTGCTATTTTTAATAAATTTCTCTCTCCTCTTTCAAAGAATTTTGTGTGAGAGATTATTGCATTTTTTAATATTAAACATATATATCCATGTCATATTGTTTTTTTCTCTTTAGCCCCCCAAAAAAATCGGTCTAGCTCCGCCCCTGACCACCTGGTAACTATTTAACTATAACTCCTTTGATCAAGAAGTAAATTAACTTTGTCATCCATTCATGTATTCAAGTACAATATTCTTTGTTTGTTTTATGTACTTTAATATCACTTTGACATGATCTACTATTTATCACCATGTAGTTTTTGTGAACGGGAGGATCTGCAAGCATCCAAATACGGTGACAGCTGACGATTTCTTCTTATCTGGCCTCAACAAGCCTGCTAATTATGATAATTCTCTTGGCCATGCGGTGACTCTTGTGGAAGCTAACCAACTTCCAGGCCTCAACACTCTCGGCATCTCACTGCTCCGTATACACTTTGTGCCATACGGCCTCGAAACCCTTCACACACACCCTCATGCAAGTGAGGTTCTTCATGTATTTGAAGGCACTCTGCTGGATTCGTGACATCAAACGTGGGCGGGAAATACAGGCTCTTCACTAAAATATTGTATCCTGGAGATGTGTTTGTGTTCCCACAAGGCCTCATTCATTTTGTGTACAATATTGGAAAGACCAATGGTTGCCTTCACAAGTCGAAGCAGCCAAGATGCAGGATTTATCAGCATTGCAAATGACATTTTTGGTTCAGATCCACAAATCAATCCAGATGTTTTGTCAATTGCTTTCCAGCTTGACAAGAAGGTGATCAAGTACCTTCAAGAACGGTTCTCCTAGGACAACAATTAAATACAAAGTTCATAATCGCAATTAAATAAAGTTGCAAACATCTTCCTGCTTCATTACTCTGAATGAATTAATGATTCCTACTAAAGTTTATGATAAACATGATCGTTGCTCCCTAGATTGGATTTAGATTACTCGTTCCTCCATTAATAATTCAAGTAATACTTTAGCCATTAAATAAAAAGAAAAAAATATCTATTCAAGGACATGTCTAACACACATTCGAGAATTTTGAATAAGAACTTAATAAAGAATTTACAGTTCAATTTGTAACCGACAATCACACAATCAGTGTGAAATCACACTACAAGAAAGTACATGAACACAAATAATATTTCACTTAAATTATATTATTCAACCCTCCCACATTTTTTTAGTGTGATTTTATTACTAAAATTTAGAATAACTTTCATATTTTCTTTTCAACTAAATGATAGAAATTCAAAATCTAAATTTCTCAAATAAATTTCATAGTTTATTTTATTCGCAAAAACTATTCAGTTTTATTAATTAAAACGTTTGAAAAGTTTGAATAATTTTTTTTAATCAACTCGCTTATTTTAGGTTTTTTTTATTTATATTTTTCTCTAAATTTTTAAATTAAACAAATTTAAAAGTTATAATGTTTTTTTATATTTGAAGTCTTAACATGTATTATTTGAACAATTGTAGTTTAAATTCCTATATTATTTACAAATGTTTATTATTAACATTAAATTGATATCATTAAATAGTTATATTAATTAGATTCAAAATTTTATTTACTGTAAAATTAATAAGTTAATAAAAAAAAGAAATTAATATAAAAATTTGTAGGTTTGACAAATGCCACATGTGGTTATTCTTTTACACGTATAAAGATGGTATAAATATGAGAAAACATAAAAGTTTAAAGGAAAATCCACATCAGTATCAAGTTAATTAATTGTAATAAAAATAAGAGTTTATTACTATTTTTACCCAATAAATTAGAGGGTTTCGCAATTTTGGACTTTAAGTTTTCGCGCTGGCAATTTAGGACAATAATTTTTTGGGTTTCACGAATTTTGTCCAATTTCAACCCGAATCGCTCAATTGGGCCAGAATCACATGTCATATTGATGTACATCAAAAGAAAAATAATCAACCAAGTATCAAGCAAATAATGTTAGTTGTAATTTGTAAATATCCCATAAAAAAATGGATAATTGTGCGAAATCCCCTTGTGGTTTGGGAAATCGGCATGAAATCCCTCTGTACTTTAAAAAATGCGTGAAACCCCATTATGGTTTTCTAAATGTATTCTAAAATCCCCGACTACGTTAAGGCTAACGGAAGTGCTATGCACGCGCTCTTCATGCGTTTTTTGGTGTTTTTTTGACTTTTTTGCTATAAAATGATATATATATATATACCTTTTTTTGACTATATTAAAAGATTAATTCTCTTATGGGGTTTCTTTCAATTGCAAACACTTCTTTCAATCTAATTTTTTACATTAACAATTATGTTTTTTTTTTCAATTAATTTTTTTATAATGTTAATTTTATATATAGTTATTTATTTTATTGTTTTTAATACTAACAGTTGGTATGTTTCTTTTTTACTTTTGTTTATTTCAATTTTTTTTTCAATATTGATTTTTATTTAGTTATTTATATTATTTTTATTAATGATTTTTCTTTATTTTCTTTTATTTTTTTCAATTAGTTTTATTGTTTTGCAACAATTGATACGTATATTTCTTTCTTTACTTTTTTTTTTCAATTCATTTTTTCAAAATGTTAAATTTTTTATTTAGTTATTTATTATTATTATTATTAACTCAACTATTTATGAATATTATATTAAATAAATAAGACTCGATATTAAGGAAAATATAAAATAAATAAATAAAAGACTCATTATTTAATAATTGTTAGGTATAACAAAAAAAAATTAACCATACCAAGAAACAATTAACATACCAATTTATCATAAATAAATAATAATAATAATAAAAATTATGTAAGAAAACTTGGAACATACCAATTTGTAACTACAAACAAAAGATAAAAAAGATTATATCGAAAAACTTGGAACATATTTTGTACTAGTTTCAGGTTCTCATTCTAAAACAAAATATACCTCAATAGCAAAATTTCGCATTGTTCACGTCGTTAAGCATCTATATTTCTCTAAGAAATTCAATGGATTTTTAATTTTTTTTTTGTATGGACATCGAATATTTTTTGAAGTAAGATAGTAAACTAATTATATTTAGAGTCTTGTTAATTACACTTTAGGGTTAATTTGATGTGAAAATAATATATTATTAAATATTTCCACATCCTCCTCATCAGTAGTCGACATTAATACCAATAAAATAAAAAATGAACATTGTAAAAAATGAATTGAAAAAACCAAAAGTAAATAAAGAAACATATGTAGCAATTGCGTCATTAATAATAATAAAATAAATAACTAAATAAAAATTAACGTTGAAAAAAAATGAATGGAAGAAAACAAAAGTAAAAAAAAAACATACATACCAACTATTACCATTAATAAAAATAAAATAAATAACTAAATAAAAAATTAACATTGTAAAAATATTAATTGAAAAAAAAAACAAATAATACATAGATGTTAATGTAGAAAACAAGCTTGAAGAAAGTGCTTGCAATTGCAAGAAACCCCCCACAAGAGAATTAGTCTTTTAATATAGTCAAAAATGAGAAAATATGTCATTTTATATAAATAAAAAAAGTAAAAAAAAACACCAAAAAATGCATGAAGAGTGCGTGCATAGCACTTCCATTAACCTTAACGGAATTGGAGATTTCGGGCTACATTTAGAAAACCATAAGGAGGTTTCGTGCATTTTTGAAAGTATAGGGGGGTTTCACATCGATTTCCTAAATCATAAGGGGATTTCGCGCAATTATCCCCATAAAAAACTAGTCAAATTTTCTCATTCCACGTCAGCCAAGGACCAAAAGCCTGAAACTGAGGTTGCATGTGCAATTCTTGTGTAATTTGGATCATCACAGTGAAATTGGCCTAAATTTGCAAAAATTCACGTCATTGCTTTACTAGTTAGCTCAAAAAGTTAATGACCAATCCCCAAATTATTGGGTAAATTGGGTATTAAGCCCTACTAATAATAAGTTAATGGACATACCACATTCATGTGTTCCATCTCTATAAATAGGCACCAATATCTATTAGCCAAATTCATCACCACACACTTTTATTACGTAAAAAATTAATATTAGCAGAAAAATGAAGATTGCACTTCACTTGTTGATTGTCATTTATATTTGGTATTTAGCAACATCCTCACAGGCCACAGATCCCAACCAATTACAAGATTTCTGCGTCGCTGTTAATGACCCCACGCCATCTGGTAACTAATTAACTATAATTAAATCCTTTGTTAAGAAATAAACTGTCATCATTTCATGTATTCATCTACATTTTCTGTGTTTGTCGTATGTATACTTCAATTACTTTGACATGATCTATATACTATTTACTATGTCGTTTTTTGTGTTGCAGAGGATTTCTTCTACTCAGGTCTGGACAAGCCTAGTAATGTGACATCAAGCCCTGATGGATCAATGGCGAATCCAGTGACTATTGACCAACACTCTTGGCATCTCAATGTCCCGTATAGATTATGCGCCATACGGTCTCGATCCCCCTCACACGCACCCTCGTGCATCTGAGATTATTGTAGTGCTTAAAGGCACTCTCTATGTTGGATTCGTCACATCCACTAATTCAGCAGACCCCATCCAGGAAAACAAACTTTTCACTAAAATATTGTATCGAGGAGATGTGTTTGTGTTCCCACAAGGCCTCATTCATTTCCAGTATAACATTGGAAAGACCAACGCTGTTGTGTTCTCAAGTCTAAGCAACCAAAATCCAGGAGTTGTCACAATTCCAAAGACATTGTTTGCTTCAAATCCACGAATCAATCCAGGTATTTTGGTAAAGGCTTTTCGGGCTAAGAAGAAGGTGATTCGCTACATTCAAGCAACTCTGGCCTGACGACAAATTAAATACAAATTAAGCTTATTTAATTAATACGCGTCTCATTATTCCGGATACATTAATGATTCCTATTTAAGGTTATGATATATACATAACCGTTGCTCCCTATGTTTCGATTGTATTCGGATTACTCTATCTATTCTCCAATAATAATTTCTATGATTATTATCAAGTGTTGTACGATCTGCGATTAGCAATACCAATCATTTTATGCACAACTTAACACTTTAGCTATTAAAATAAAAAAGAAAAAAAATATCTACTTAACGTCACCTGCAACGCGCGCGCGCGCGCACACACACACACACATATATATGTATATATATATATATATATATATATATATATATATATATATTGTCACGCCCCATTTTCGTTTTTAAAATATCAGAATTTTCTTTGTGGGCGTGCAAGAAGAAAGGGAAAGAGACATACATTTTATATATACAAATCTTCTGCGTCTAGCCGAAACAAAACGTTTAAAATTCTGAGCAGCGGAAAATCTCATACAAGATCCATCAAAAGAAAACAAGAACAGTTTATTTTTTACAAATGTGAAATATTAAAATATCATTTCAACGTTAAGTTTTGAAAACAAAAAGAGAAAGCTTGATATGATACCACCCTCTCTACGTATCTTGATTCTCGTCATTTCCTGTAGTGTAATATAGTAGGGGTGAGTGCGTTGAATACACCCGTGGGGGATAATTTCCATATTTTAACATTTATTAAAACAGTTAGACAAATCAAATATATATAAGTTCAACAATTAGACACAACACATAGAATGCATATCACATAATTGCAAATAGGTGCGGGTATCTTCCGTCTTACCTTATATAACGGTTTTTATACCGTTGATACTTTTTATGGACCACCAATCCCTTCGAGACATATAAATTGGTATTTTTTCACCAGTCCCTTCGAGGCATATAAATTGGTGTTTTTTACGGACCATCAGTCCTTCCAAAACATATAATACGGTTTATATACCGTTTGTGCTTTTTACGAATCATCAGTCCCTCCAAGGCATATAATATGAACATTAGTCCTTTCAAAGTATGATAGTATGAACACAATATTCACAGCATATAATCACATTACATAGAGTTCAACAAATCATCTATCAAATACGTACGAAAAATAATAAATATATAGAGATTAGAAGTTACCCTCACCTTATTCGGTGGTATCCGCATGTAAAATCAAGGTCTAAAGTTATCAAGTGTTTGATCTGATTGAGAGTCTACACATGTAAAGAGATTTCTTAAATTCATTTTACGTTAATTAAGGATAATTAAATAAATAAACTCTCTCAAGAGGAGACGATAGAGAAAAGAGATCGAAAGAAGCTTTAGAGGTCAAAAGGGGATCGATGAGAGTTCGATGGGAGAAAGAACGAGCTGAAATGGATGAGAAATGAACTTAAACAGAGCGTTTAAAGGTGTAGGGGCGTTTTCGTAAATTCTGGTAAAAAGTTGACTTTGACCAAGGGCATTTTTGTAAATACGGAAAAGTTTTGGGGTCTAAGTGAAATATCCAAAACCTTTGGGATTAAAGTGTGATATACAAAAGTTTTGGGGGTGAAAGTGTAAAGATAAAAAACCTAGAGGACTAAAGTGAAGAACCCAAGAGTTTAGGGACTAAACTGCAAATAAATTAAATGGGGCTTTGCAACCAAGTCCCCCCAACTTTATCTAATTCCCAAAAATAACCCCAACCCCGTCGCCCCTCCCTTGCCTCCACCACCACCACATCACCGGCGACTACCCACACACGCCGGCGCGATGCACCGAGCACGGCGCCGCCCTCGACCCACACAACCGAGCCCAAACACAACCACACACGCACACGGCCGGCGACACCACGTCGCCGGCAACCACCACCACTATAACCGACGCCGCCACACATAGCGGCGCCTCAACCCACATCCAAACACAGCCCCTATCCTCAGCCCCAAACACACACCCAAACACCCTTAAACACATACACGTTGCCACCGCTCACGGCAGCGGCTCACATACCACACGCCGGCGCACCAAGCACCGGCTAACTCCCACGGCAGCGGCGAACAGAGGGGCAGGAGAAGAGAAGAAAAACAAGAGAGAGAGACAGACGAGGGGAAAGAGAGAGACGAGAGAGAGAAAGGGAGCAGATGAGGGGGAAGAAGAGAGGAGAGAAAGAAGAGAGGGCGAAGAGTGCCACCGCCGGCCATTCCTCCTCCGACGGCGGCGGTGGTTCACAGTAGAGGGAGGGAGACGATGAAGAGGGAAGAGAGAGAGAAGAAGCAGAGAGAGGAGGGAGAGCAGGAGAGACAAGAGAGGAAAGAGAGAGAAAGAGAGGGTTTGGCCGCCCTTTGACCGGCCATAGCCGGCGGAGGCGGCGGCGTTTTGACGATCCGAGCCCGGATTTGGAACGGGCTCGGCAAGGACTACGATTGGTGTGAAAATCGGCCGGAATGGAGAAGGTGGTGGCAGCGCCGGCGCCGGCACGACGGCTGTCGGCGGGAAAGCAGAGGAGAGAGAAGAGAGAAAAGGAGAGAAAATGTCTTACCCTTTTCACGTTTGATCGAATTATTCCTTTTACAATTCGATTTTAACGTATTTATATAACTTTCGATTGTTCGTTTTCTGTAACTTGGTTCACGAGTCTCCGATTGGCCTCATTTTCATTTCTATCTTTTCGATTTTCGATTACGAACCTTTTGATAAAAATATAACCTATGTTTTTCGATTAAAAATACACACTTAATAAATTAATCATGTGTTAAATCGTTTTTCTGAAACGCACAAAATTAAATCAAACAATTAAGGGTTTAATTATTTAATTAGTTAATTATTCATCGTTTTGTCCTAGGCGTTACACATATATATATATATATATATATATGTATATTTCTATTTTATACTATATAAGTATGAATGTTTCGTTCATTTTTCATAATACCAATTTTAACCCTATTATATAATTAAATCAAACCTAATTAAAAAAAACTCTTTATTAAAAATTGTAAAGTAATTCAATATTTATTTTATTTTTTTATATGATTATAAAAGGCAAGCGTCTTTTACAGTTCAAACTCTTCTTGAAAAAATTACATGTTTTGATTATTTTACCTTTATAATATAGAACATTTTAAATCTTAAAATAAAATGAGTCTAATATTAATATATATTTAAAAAAATTCAATGATATATTATAAACATATATCGTGGAGCATATTTTTGATAAACATATATTAATATATATTTAAAGAAATTTTCAATGATTTGGAGTTTTAAATCATGGGCTCCAGTGACAGAATTTAACCAGAAAGAGCACGAGCAGATTACGAAAAGCATATTACGATTATTCCATCATCATCATCGATATCATCGATGGTAGTGGTTTTTCTTCAAATCTGTTTGATAACAAATAATGAAATACACACATAGAGCAATGAATACTCACTTCACCATTGAATTATTTCTTGGTCTTCATCTTTTATCACTACTGTCTTCTGTTTATTCATTGGAGTTGTGTGAACATGTTGCGATTTTGATCGAATTTTTTTTTTTTTTTTTACAGTCTTTTCTTTTAATTGTAGGTTAGTTGCAAAAAACCAACATAATACTTATTTTAGATCTTTATAATGTAATCTGTGTTCTGGTGTTTATAGTATCATGTTTACATGAAATATTTTATATTTTTTTATTTTAGTAAAAAATTAAAAGATATTTTACTAAAAGATTCCACTGTATAATTATAAAACAAACAGATGATGAACTGAAGAAAAAAAGAAAAATTAAGAAGACAAAAAAAAAAAAAGAAATACATCCACATATCCGATGATGATGAGAATAATACAATTAAAGATTTATTAATCGAATCACGAAGAAAAAAAATCAAGATATAAAAAAAGGTCAAATAAGATATAATTAGTGGCCAAATTAAAATTATATTCTTCCGTTTAAAAAATTTGATACTTTTTTTAAATATTTTAATTTATAGAAATAGAGGAATTAGAATTTATAATTGAATACAATAATATTTTTTAATATTTTTTTGACGTTTTCCAAAAACAATATTTTTGATATATTTGAATTTCAAATTAAATTATACTCATACTTAACTAAACACAATTTCAAAGATCTTATGATATTTATCTTAATAATATTTTTCTTAATAAGAATTATTGCTACATATTTTAAATTGAAAAAACATTAATTTATAATAATTAAATATTAAATTTCTTAATAATATTTTTCTTAATAAGAATTATTGCTACATATTTTAAATTGAAAAAACATTAATTTATAATAATTAAATATTAAGTTTGTTGAATATTGAAGAAAAAAAAAAACGAAATCAATCAAATAATAAATCTCAAAAGTTTTATCTACACGTGTTTTCAAGAACTAGTGTATATATATGGATGAAGAATAAATTTTAATAGAAAATTTGAACTCAGTAAAATTGTGATGAGAATTAAATAATACTTCCTAGTTACAAATAACACATTATATTTCATTAACAAAATATGTAGTTACAACTTAATATTACAAGTATTGGGATTCTGGTACATAGATTGATTAATCAACATTGGTGAAACGCAGGTAGTCCTTATTAGAGGGGAGTTTGGTGGCGTTGTAGCCCTGAGGAAACATCTGTTTGGCCTCTTCATTCGTAACTGAGGGCGCTATGACGACATCTTCCCCGGGCTTCCAGTTGGCTGGGGTAGCGATCTTGTGCTTGCCGGCCCTCTGTAGGGAATCCAGCACCCTCAAGACCTCGTCCATGTTGCGCCCCGTGCTGGCCGGGTAGAGAAAGCTCAACTTCACCTTCTTGTCGGGGCCCACTATGTGGAGGGCGCGTGATGGCACGGCCTTGCCGGAGGAGTCCTTCTCATCGGGGTCCACCATGTTGAGCTGCCTGATGACCTCTCCGTCGGGGTCGGCAGCGATGGGGTAGGTGACCTTGTGGCCCTTGTTGTAGGCCTCGATGTCCTTGATCCACTCCTTGTGGGACTCCACGTCATCACCCGACAACCCCAGCAGCTTCACACCTCTCTCCGAGAATTTCTCAGCGTAGGCCGCCATCATACCCAGCTCCGTAGTGCAAACCGGGGTGAAATCACCTGCACCCATATATTCAATTACATTCATCATCACTTAATTTGCATCCTCTAGATAGATAGATAGATAGATACCTGGATGAGAAAAAATGATGGTGAAATTAGCATCCTCAACGTAGTCGTGGAGTCTGATTTTTCCATGGGTGGTCTCTACTTGCAGATCTGGGAGAGTGTCTCCGATCGTCAACCCTGGCATTTTGACGAACTTAGATTGATTGATTGTCCTAATTTAATAAAATTAATTTCATTTGGACTACTATTGAGATATATATAGAGGAAAAGAATGAGGTGGCTGATAGTGCATGAAGAGAACGTGGCAGTTGAGGTGGCAGTTGCATGCATCTATTCCTTCTCCTCACTCCACGTACTTCATTGACCACGCCCACCATTCTCTAATTCATTATCTCTTAATTCCCTTTTTCTTATTTATATTTTTCATATTTCTTCACATATCTCACCACCTTTCATTCTAATTCTAATATATGTCTAACTTACATATCACCCATCATTTTCAAGTAGCAAATAAAAGGCATGCTGGAATTGACTATTTTATGTGTTTGATTTTAATTATTTTATTTCTATATAAGTTTCACATGTGGGAGAATTTTTTTTATCCATATGGTGAAGTAGACTGTATATATGCTCTATTGGAGATGTTAAACAGTGCATGGCGCGACGGGTCAGTCTGTTTAAATTGGAAAAAAACAAGGTTAGGATCAAATATTTTGTACTCATTTAATCCAAAATCTATTAGGGCCTGCCCGATGATTAATCGGTTGGCCCGCTAGCCCGTATTTTTTTAATTTTTTTAAAAATTAGATTAATTTTTTACTTTTAAGTATATAAAATATAATACAAATGTCCAATTATATGTGTATTATCCTAAATTTAATGTCTTCAAATTTTATTTATAAGAACTATATAAAATAAATTAAATAATAACATAAAACCACTTATAAACTATATAATATCAAAAACTTAGCCAATAAATGCAAACAAATAACAAGTTTGCTCATATTTTGTTGCAATTTATAGTCATTTTTTAATGGTTTCATCTATACATTTCAGCAAGTATAAACTATCAATGGTAATCTAATTTAATGATGTTTTTGCAATCTATAACATTTAGTTTTTATACGTGAATTTTGAATGTTATGTATAATTTAACTCAAAAAATTATATTTAAAGTATAACTATATATTTTTATTAATAGTCCGACAATAATCTGTTTAACTCAAAGCTCGTTAGGGTTAGGTCCCAATATCCAAGATCTGTTTAAATTGCTCCATTTCACCCAAAACCCGTTTAACCCAAAATCATTAGGGCTAGGCGGTTTAACATCCATACGTTCTGTATATGACTAGTATAATTCAATTTAATTAAATTTAACTATTCTAATGAAGTTAATTAATGCATTCCCTAAATTATACTAAACTAAAATAAACAAAACTTATACTTATTTAATTAAATCAAATTGCATAATCCCAAAACTAAACTAGTATAGTTCGATTGAATCAAATTTAAATAAACTAACTAAACTAATTAGTGTATTCCCTAAATTATACTAAACTAAAATAAACAAAACTTATACTAATTTAATTTAATCAAATAGTATAATTTAATTTAATTAAATTTACTAAACTAATTAAATATAACCTAAAACCAACTTAATCTAAACTAATAACACATACAATACTTCCAAATTGTAGATGCATAAAACTAATAATTAAAATAAAATAAAATATACAATAATTCAAAAAAAAAAAATACATACCTTTGCTTGCGGCAGCTGGAGCGGCAGGGCAGAGCAGTTTGGGCTGGGGATGGGGCTTGGCAAGAAGGGGGATTGGGGATGGGTTGGTGGGAAGGTGGGTGATCATGCATGCATGTACGGATGATGTCCGTCTGTAATATTTCGTTGTTAACTTGTTAGTAATCAAATGTCAATGTTATAAAATTTTAAGTTATTTTTTATTTTTATTTTGTTTATATTTCACCAAATTTTAGTGACTTACTTCCTCTCTATTCTGTAGGTAAGTGCAAATGTCATTATCCAAGATCTTTTTTATACAAGGTAAAAATAGTTATCCATTCTACAGAAGACGAAAAAAATGAGGTGGTTGTTCAAATTCGCAATGTTGAATTGAATAATCAATGAGTGGTTCCTTACAATCCATATTTGTTGTTCACATATAACTTTAACATTAATGTTGAGATATGCTCATGGTGACAGTTGTGAAGTACCTTTACAAGTATACTACTGTATTTACAAAGGTCATGATAGAGTGACAGTTAATATAACCTAAAATGATGGTGATAAAGTTCAATACAATCCGAATTTATATATTTTGGTGAGGTAATGAAACTCCATATCAATATAAAACAATCCTAAGTAGAATTATTAAACAAACAGATGATGAACAAAAGAAAAAAAAAAGAAAAATTAAGAAGACAAAAAACAAATAATGCATCCACGTATCCGAAGACGAGGAGGATAATACAATTAAAGATTTATTAACCAAATCACGAAGAAAAAAAGATTAAGTCAGAAAAGAAGATCAAATAAGGTATAGTTAGTTGCCAAATTAGAATTATAATCTTTCGTTTTAGAAATTCAATACTTATTTTTTTTAATGTTTTAATTTATAGGAATAGAGGAATTAGAATTTATAATCGAATACAATAATATTTTTTGACATTTTTTTATGATTCCCAAAACAATATTTTCGGTATATTTGTGTCACGCCCCTTTTTATGTAATTGCGGAATATCAGAGTTTAATAAATGTTCATTTGGGTGTCCAGCAACTCAATAAAACATGCATGCATTTCCAAGGTAATTTAAATTTGCAAATAAAGGTAAGTCCATTCAAACATCCCTCTTTTATAAAATGTAAATTGTTCACAACGGAAGAAAAATATTTCACTTTATAATTATACAACTAAAAATGTACAGTTTTGCAAACTAAACTTTCCCAAAAGATTTCAACATCATCTTATATACAACCAAAATAATAAGACACTTCTTTCACTTCCCATCCAAGCGGCTGCAACTTGTAAAATAAAATCACTTAAGGGGGTGAGTGCATAAGGACACTCAGTGGGATGAGACTTGTGAGGAGTCAACACAATGAATGAAACATAGACATAAAATTCATCAGCACATAGTTGCGGGTTTGAGCCACTTTGAAAACATGCGGTTTTGAGCGGTGGTGGATATAGGAATATCAAATAAGGTATGCACAATTACAAAAAGATACTAAAAAAAAGAAAAATGATTCAGATCTTTTATTACATTTAGCGTTACATTTCATGTTTCATGATAGTTAATACATGTTACGTGTTAATTAATGAAGCCACATGATACACATGTCGTGTAGTGATTAATTTGGAATAGTAAATATAATACAATATATATATATATATATATATATATTGTAAGTTATATATATCATACAATTCAAAACTGGAAAGTAAGTTCCTAAAAAAAAGCACTAATGGTATAGACATTCTACAACTTGAATCCTAAAGTGGAGCTAATATATAGTCTTTATTTATTATTTTAAGTTGGGTTAGTGTTAGTTATATATACTTTAAATTCTAAAACATAATTATGGTGTATAAAATATTAACTGAATTTTGTTTTGGCAAAAATGAGGGTATGCACTTGCATACCCTTAGTGCTATATAGATCCGGCAGTGGTTCTGAGTCGCCGTGAAAACATTTTTGTGGTTCTTAGCCACCTTGGTAAGGTTCTTAGCCGTCTTGGTACGATTCTTAGCCGTCTAGGAAATATTTCATTAATGTAAACACGTTTATTCACTTTGCAAATAACACACATTCATTTATGCCTCGTAATAAAGCATATAAAACAACCTTCATCGAATAAACACATACGTTTCACGTAGGCACATAATTTCATTTCAAACTCACTTGGAACTTAAACTTGAGTTGTATAATATATCCAGTACTTGAATTTAATTTGGGTATAATATAAAATTATTAGGAAACTGGCCTTAATTCCCCGTTCGAATGGATCATGTGTTAATTGCAAAAAAAAAAAAAAAGTAATAAATAAATAAATAATGTAAACAAAATGTAGAGTATTAAGAGATCGATCATACATGGGATTCCACTACATCAAGAAAACATTTCTCTTTAATCTTGAATCCAAAATGATCCTTTCTGATAGTAAAACATGGAAAATGAATGATATTTTATTAATCTTTATATAATACTAGTAGAGAACACATGCGATGTATGTAGAGACAAACTTTTGAAACCTATTTTTTGATTGATTTCATGGTTTTTTCCCTCCACCTGTTCTTCTTTAATATTTTTTTAAGTGTATTTAAATTATTTAATATTTAATTATTATAAGTTAATGTTGTTTTCAAATTTAATACAAGTATCATAACAAAAATAATTTATTAGGAAAAATATCATGAGATCATGGAAATTATGTGTAGTTAAGTATGAGTATAATTCAATGTGAAATTCAAATATATCGAAAATATTATTTTGGGAGTCGTCAAAAAATGTAAAAAAATATTATTGTATTTGATTAAAAAATTCTAGTTCCTCTATTGCTACAAATTAAAATATTAAAAAAATAATAATAATAAGTATCAAAATTTTGAAACAAAAGAATATAATTGTAATTTGGCCACTAACTATATCTTTTCTTGTTTGATTTTCTTTTCTGTCTAAGGCTTCTTTATTCGTGATTTGGTTAATAAATCCATGATTGTATTATCCTCCTCATAGCTTGATACATGGATGCATTTCTCGTTTTGTTATCTTCTTAATTCATCATTTTTTTCATATGTTCATCATCTGTTGTGGTGACCACTATTACTGTCGCTGTCGTGGTTGTATTTTTTAATTTATCGTTTCTTATCCCCACAGGTGCTAACTTTTCTATGGCTTCAACTATTGAGCTCAATCTTCCTCTTTCAACTTTCGTATTGTAGATTAGGGCAATTAGAAAACGGACCTCACTTGCTTCTTGTAAGATCAACCATCTGTAGTACTCATGTGTTTTGGCCCTACATATAGTGTTTTGTTAAAACACACACACACACACACACACATATATATATATATATATATATATTTAGCAATGTATATAAAAAAAAATTTGACGTGCATTGTTTTATAATTCTACGGGGATTGTTTTAATTATATTGATATGAAGTTCCATTCCCTCACCAAAATATATAAATTCGGATTGAATTGAACTCTATAAAATGGAGAACTAAAATAGAGCTAACTTGAATTTGATTAAGGTTTTTAATGATGTTACGAAAGATGTTCATGCTTAGGAACTAATGAATTATATCAAATGAAATAGCATAGCCATTTTGAAGGATGCACAAACACCAAAATTGATTGTATAGAGAAGCTGAATTACAAAGTCAAGTGCTACAAATTCATGTTGTTATGCAAGAATTGGTGCAAGTCAAATGCTACAATGTCATCATATTATGCTATTACTGATTCTCAGATTAATGAGTAGGTTATATTAATATTAATGGATCTTCAATTTCCATATTAGAGATGAAAAGTCAGTCAATAGAAATAACAAATCTCTACAATTTAGAGAGTGGACTAATAATTTTTTAAAATTTGTCATTAATATAGTTTGATACAAATATTTTAATAAGTTTCTGTTTTTTTTTTCTTTGGATAATGACATTTGCACTTATCTCTCAACATACATGAATTTTTGAATTTTTTTCACCACACGGACATGTAACATGTGTTTATTCACCAATTCATATGTCTGAAGATTATTTTCTTCATTAGGAATTTCAGCACATACAAACTTATCAGACTGGTTAGCTGTATGAATATTATATTCGTTCTTTAGAATTATAAGTAGATGAGCAAATGTGTTTCAAAACTGACCAAAAATAAAAAAACATAGTATATTATATATAAGGTTATGTTATTTTAATCAAAAGTGAAAAGTTTTGTTAAAATGACAATACGAGTAAAGTTGTGATTCACTATAAAAGTAACATGATATGCCGAGGGATAGGTTCTATCGGCAATCCCCGACGTCCGACGAGTTACCGACAGAATTCTGTTGGAAAACTGGTATTTTTTTTACAAGTTATCTTTGTCTAATGGGCTTGAAATAGTCTAATGTGCTTATCTACACTTATAAATATTTTTAATTACAAGACCTAAATTAATTTATACTCTAAATTTAACAATCTATTTAATTTCTATATCTTAAATTTTTGAGATATTACATATAATTTAGGGAATGCATTAATTAACTTCATTAGAATAGTTAAATTTAATTAAATTGGATTATACTAGTTTAGTTTAGGGATTACACTATTTGATTTAACTAATTAGTATAAGTTTTGTTTATTTTAGTTTAGTATAATTCAGGTAATACACTAATTAGTTTAATTAGTTTAGTTAAATATAATTAAATTGAAGTATACTAGTTTAGTTTAGGGACTATTTGATTTAAAACAAAATTAGTATATGTTTCGTTTACTTTAATTTAGTATCATTTAGGGAATAATTTAATTAATTTGAATTAGACTAGTTTAGTATATGAATTATACTTTTTGATTTGATTAAATTAGTATGAAGTTAATTAGATTGTGAATTATTATTGATAGAGATGCGTAATTAGTGTTAATTACAATGCTAATTTTTGTTAATTATTGTTAATTATAAGCATTCATTGTTTTGATCAATTAGATTTGTTGAAATTGTGAGAATTGTTTGTTGAATTTGTGTTCAATAATTGTCAAAATTATTTATTGAGAATTGTTTGTTAAGAAATATCATGCTAAATGCAGAATGGGGAGTCGAGTACTTGATAGATTAATACATGACATTGAATTATGTCGAAATTGCATTAAAATATTTTTGAACAATGTTTTGTTGATTTTTATGAAATTTTGATGTTATTTGTTGAGAATTGCATCTGAATATAGAATGGATTGTCGAGACCGTGATAAATTAATGCATGACGTTAAATTGCAAATGTGAGTACAAGTTCTCTAAGCACTGTAATAGCTGTTTTGAGATATGGCATACGAGGACAGATGATCGGATTAGGAGTAGACTATGATTATAAATAATTTTTCAAATATTTGATTCAGTTTTAATATGTAAAGAAATATTTTCGTATTCAATTTCAATAATTTTTCTTTTTGTACTTTCTTAATTTAGTAATAATATTTATTTATATCAATTCTAGTATTTTAGAATTATTTAAAAAACATATAGAAATATTACCGATGGATGCATGCCCGTTGGTGTATTTTTAGTTTTTATTTATTTTTATTTTTCATATTACCAATGGAATTATCCTTCGGGAATATTTGTCATTTATTTTTTGATTTCCATATGATTGAAGAAATTATATGTCGCTAACATAATAATATCAATAGATATTTATGCGGATTTTTTGTGTAAAATTTCCACAAACCAATTTTGTTTCCATCAATGAAGAAATTAGCGCGGAAATGGAATTTTAGTGACGAAAAATAATTTCATCGACAAAACGTTACTAACAAGACAACCAAAAACAGATTTTTGTAGTATTTTTCTGACAATTAACACTTAACATTATTATTAAGATCTTATTTTGAGCAGTAAAACTTTGATGGAGATGATGGCAAGTAGAAAATTTTCTTATATTTTAATTGACATGAGCTCATGTGGGAGAGAATCGTTATGGAATGCTTAACAATCTTCCATAAATTTAGAATTCCTTGAATTGATAAATTTTATCTTTCATACCCCTCATTGATAATTAAGAGAGTTTGAACAATAAAATCTAAAAAAGGAAATATTTATTCACTAAAATATGTCTCCAAATGAAACCGACATATTAATAACTTTGAGATAATGTTCAAATCAAATATGTTTTCTCACTTTCATAATAATCGTTTGTGATTGCATATTCTATTAATTTCTAAGAAATTATGTAAAATATTACATTTTGTTGATAATTGGCATCATTAACTACCTATTAATTTATTTGAATAAGAAAATATTTCCATTCTTGATCGAACCAATAATGTATGAATTCAATCAAAACCAATGGACAATTAATTATACAAATAGTCATTCACTTGCATATTTTTTTTCATTTTAGTCCGCTACTTTGCTCTCTCTCTCTCTCTCTCTCTCTCTCTCTCTCTCTCTGTCTAATATTGAAGTTAGATTCAGTATCTCACGATTTGAAATATTAATTTTTTTGGTTGAGAACTTAGGATAAGAACTTACAAAATTTTACAAATTTAGGTCAATTTCAAACCAAAAGCACCAATTGGATCCAAATTACATGTTTAACCCCAATTTTGAGTTTTTGGATCCAATTTACTGATGTTAATTAAATTTCAGCCTACATTTGTATCACATTTTAACATGTGGTAATCACATTTTTATTTAAAATACATAAGTTGCCCAAAAATTATTAAAAAATATAAGAAATACATTAATATATTAAAATAAATAAAAATATATCAATCTAAAAATATGTTTACTCAATTTGTAAATATTCAAAAAAAATCTCAAATGTTTTTATAAACTAATACCTTAAATGGTAAACTAAATAAAATATAATTTTATTTTCAATACATAAATCAGAGTTTATTATTTAAATTACTTAGTAAATGAGGGGGTCTGACAATTTCGAAAATTAAGTTTTCGGACCAGCAATTTAGTATTTAAACGTTTCGGGGTTTGCAAATTTCGTCCAATTTCAACTCGAATCTCTCAACAAGGTCGAAATTGCATGGGAGCCCTTAATTTCGTGTTTTCGGGTCCAATTTGCTAATTTGGCTTTTAATTTCTAATTTAATTTTTTAATTAAAAAATGGAAAAATAATTTTTTTTTAAAAAATACAACAAACTATGTCTTCAATAAAAAATGGAAAAATAATTTAAAAAAATTAAAAAACCAAGCAAATTGAAAAATACAATAAAAGAAAAGGATAGCAGCAAACTTTGCGCGGTGTGGAGGGGAAGAAAGTGCAGCGCCGATGCTGTGCAGTTAGGAAAAGGAGCCTGCGGGGTGGTCGCGCTTTAGGTGAGCGGCGACAGGAAAGGGCGAAAATAGTGGCGGTGAAACTGCGGGCGGGTGCCGACGATGGAGGCAGAGGAGCTCAGGTGTTGACGCCGTTGATCTCAATTATGTCGTAGACGTAGTAAACAGTAAACAGTTATTTATTTATTTATTTTGGTTATTTCCAATTTTATTTTTTTTATTTTATGTGGGGCAATGATGTGTAAATTAATGCCAACAGGGATACCATATGTATTAATATGTTACACATGCGAAATTGGGTAAAATTGGGCCCAAAAAGCCCAAACTTAAGGACTCATGTGCATTGTCGTGCGATTTCGGCTTAATTGATTGATTCGGGATGAAATTAGGTCAAATTCACAAAGTCCGAAGTATTAAAATCCTTAATTATCGGTTCAAAATTTAAAATCCGAATTTGCCGAAACTCCTAATTTACTGGGCAATTTACATAATAAACTCCATAAATTATAATATAATTAGTTTAAATTTCATTTAAAATCCGAATATGCATGAAAATTTAGAAAATTAACAAATGATATAAAAAATCTTAGTTAATGTTTTAAATAGCTAAACCCCTAAATTACTGGCTAGTTTCCGTGTTTACTTAAGGTTTAAATTTTACTAACATTTTTATAAAAATGTTAGCATTTTCATACATTTAAAGATGTTTCTGTGAAAGCGTTCAAATCTTAGTACAATTATTGACACAAATTTTTTTAAAGTGTTTCAATGAGAAAAAAAATTACTAAGGTTCTTAATGTTTGTGTGATAATGCAATGACATTTAGTTTAAAAGCGTCGTTAAATGGATGAAACGAGTTTATTATTATTATTATTATTATTATTTTTACCCAATAACTTATCGGCTCTGACAATTCCAACCACTAATTTTTCGAACTAACAATTTTATCCTTTAACTATTGAAAATTCGAAAATTTAGGTCGATTTCATTCTGAAATGCCAAAATGAGCTCAAATTGGGCAATCAAATCTTAATTTTGGACTATTCAACCCAATTTACTAATTTGACTATCATTTTATTTGCTGATTTGGCTATAGTTAGTATCATATAAATAATGCTAGTTGTAAATATCCCATAAAGAACTAGTCAAATTTTCTCATTCCACATCAGCATGTAGGACCAAAAGCCCGAAATTTGGGTTACATGTGCAATTCTTATATAATTTGGACCCAATAAATACTTTTACGCTGAAATTGGCCTAAATCGGAAAATTTATAAATTATTGTTTTAATTGTCAACTCGAAAAGTTAATGGCCAAATCACGGTAAATTGGATATTAAAATCTACCAATAGGAAAATTTTGGAAAGAAAATTGAAATCGTCATACCACACTCATTTGTTCCATCTCTATAAATAGACACCAATATCTATTAGCCAAATTCATCCACACTCTTTTATTACAAAATTAATATTAGCAGAAAAATGAATATTGTTCTTTACTTGTTGATTGTCATCTATATTTTGTATTTAGCAACATTCTCACAGGCCACAGATCCCAACCAACTACAAGATTTCTGTGTCGCTGTTAATGACCCCACGCCATCTGGTAACTAATTAACTAGAATAAACTTTGTCATCCATTCATGTATTCATGTAAATTCTTTGTGTTTGTCTTATGTACTTCGATATCACTTTGACATGTTCTATATACTGTTTACCATGCATGTAGTTTTTGTGAATGGGAAGATATGCAAGAACCCGAACATGGTTGTTGCAGATGATTTCTTCTTCTCAGGTCTGGACAAGCCTGGTATATCAAACTTTGCTGGAACAAAGGCGAATCCAGTGACGGTTGACCAAATACCAGGCCTCAACACTCTAGGCATCTCAGTGGTCCGTCTAGACTATGAACCATACGGCCTCGATACCCCTCACACGCACCCTCGTGCAACTGAGATTCTTGTTGTGCTTAAAGGCATTCTCTATGCTGGATTCGTCACATCCACAAATTCAGCAGACCCCATCCAGGAAAACAAGCTTTTCACTAAAACATTGTATCCAGGAGATGTGTTTGTGTTCCCACAAGGCCTCATTCATTTCCAGTATAACATTGGAAAGACCAACGCTGTTGCCTTGGCATTTCAAGGCAGCCAAAATCCAGGAGTTGTCAGAATCCCAAATGCATTGTTTGCTTCAAATCCACGAATAAATCCGGATGTTTTGGCAAAGGCTTTCCAAGTTAAGAAGAACATGATTGGCGACCTTCAAGCAGCTCACTACAATTAATACAAAGCTTATAATCACAATTAAATAAAGTTACACGTATTTCTATTTAATATGTGCCTCATGTTCCGAATACATTAATGATGCCTATTTAAGTTTATGATATACACATAACCGTTGCTCCCTAGGTTTCGATGGTGCCGAACCTAGCAATATATAGGTCTGAGTCGAATTTTTAAAATAGACCACTAATTTCAATTGAACAAACTTAACGTAAAACTAAAAACAAAAACATTGAAGCTTTTTCTTTTTATTGTATAATGGCATTCAACCTCTACTTGTGGGACACTATACAATTAATGATACTAGAATATTACTTAAAGTTAAAAATTAAATTAACCAATCATTAATTATTTTTATCATAAACATTTAAAAGTAGAAAACATACATAGCTGAATTTAAAATTAACAATCCTCTAACAAGTTTGAATTTAGTAATCAACAAAGAAGTTATTTTCTTAAATTACTATTATTCCCCTAAAAATTGAGTATTTATTACGTGGAGAGGCAAATATAGCCCAACGATCATTAGGATGAATGATGTATGACTTTACATATCTGGAAAAAAGATATTATATATGATAAACTACGAAATAAATTGAAGTTAAACACTTAAATTGATAAACCATGAATTATTTTATCAAAAAAAATAGAAAAATGCATAAATAAATTTAAAATTATTAATCTCTAATAAGATTTAATTAATTAATAATCAATGATAACATAATTCTCTCAAATCATTATTATTGCCCTTAATTTGGAGTGTTAATGGGTGCTCAGAGGGGAAAAAAAAGAACAAATTATTCGATGGTAAAGAATAAAAAAAGATAAAAAAGATTTTGGAATCATAGGCGCTAGGACCTCAATATGAATCAAAACTATGTTCCAAGTGATGTTAAAAGGACTCTGCCAACTAGGCTATGCTACTAATTGGTATTATACTTTACCAATATTATATATGTGTGTGTGTGTGTGTGTAGAGAGGTTCAAACATATAGCTAGATACATAAAATAATTTTAGGCCTCTAAGAATTTGTATTTTTTTAAAGCCTTAATCAATTAATGACTCTTCCGCCGTGGATAAGATTCGACCCAGCTAGGTTTGGATTGGTTGGATTCAAATCACTCATTTGTATTCTCCAATCACTACAATAAAATAATGAAACAGACAACACTGAATATACAAGGGATTTAAGACAAACTGTTGTTATTTGTATTTATAACAACAAATTTTTCTATAACCGTGTCTAATAACGTGTTTTTATGCTAATACACAAGGGATTTCCTAAACGGTTGTCTATTAGTGTGTTTTTACGCTAATAGACAGCGGTTTGGATGTCTGTTGTTTATTCCTTTATTTTTGTAACAAAAGACAACAGTTAAAATACGTTATAAAATTTTGATTTGTCGATCAATTGGAATTTTATTTATTTTTAACTAAAATAACTAAGAAATCATAAATAATAATCAATAAATTAATTAAAGATTTCAGTCCTATCTTTAAATTTTGTTATTAAATAAATGATAAATTCATATTAATATTCTAAAATGAATATTGAATATGTGTAAACTATTTACTCTTGATTAAACATAATAATTATATTTACTCTTATACCTCGCTCTCTTTTTTCCCACGATAAGCTGCACGGACGATCAATAGAAGCCACAATCGTAGTGAATCTTCTGTCTCTGCAGTTATTTCAGTCGTCTTCAATCCCACCAAATTCATCACTTCCAAAGCTAGTGTCGTGAAAAGTACTTGTGCGTTATGAAGAACAAAATTCGAATCTTCAATAAGAATTAGATTGAACAAAAGCTCAAAGGTAATCAAAGAGATCTTTGGATTGCAATAGTACCTCAAGCAAATCAGTCTTCTATGAATTAAATCTTCCCTCTTTGAGAGAACCCAATTTTTCATATCACCTTAAGAGTATTTGTATGTTGTAACTAAATTGAGTGAACATTTTATATTTTCGGAGTTCTGAATTGCATAATCTCATGTTGCAATTGATCGTAATAATTAATTTTGTATATTATCTGGGGTTTCAAAAATATCTTAATCTGATATTGCTTTTGTGACGACTAGGATTTAGCAAAACATAATTTGATAACTAAATATTTAAACCTCTAATTATTTGATTTATTTTATGTGCGTTTCAGAAAATTTAATTATAAGCATGCTTTAATCTAAGTTCTATATTCTTGAAAATTTTTCATAAAAAGAAAAGTCGATAAAATGATTCGTAAGTGGGACAAGATGAACGAGAACGAAAAATCAAACAAAACGCCGACAGAATGACTCAAATCGGAGTTCGAATGATGTCTCAAATTAATTAATATCATAAGAACGTTTAGTATAAAGTTTAAGAATATAAAATAATTAATGATGTATAAGTTTAAGAGTATAAAGCCTTGGATACACATATGGTAAAAGCATATACTAATTTTTAACACAAGGTAACAATTTCATCTGCTCCTCCTTCTCTCTTGATTTCCGGCAGCCGGCCGGCCGGAGCGCCGCCGGCGACCACCGACGCCGGATTTTCCTTCCGACCGAAACATATCGAAACCTATACCATCTTGAAGCTCTCGCCGAACCCGTTCCAACCCCGGGCTCGGAATTGTCATCCGCCGCCGCGTTCGCCGGCAATTGGCCGGAGAAGATTCGGTTTCTCTCTCTAAAAACCCACTTCTTTCTCTCTCTTCGTTTCCGGCCATCCGGCCACCGATCGGGGCGAATCTTGAGTCTAAATTGAAGTTCGGGCCGATACCGTCTTGATTCCGGGCTCGGATCGTTGATCGGACCGGCAGATCTCCGGCAACGGCCGGTTAAAGTTTCTGCATGCAATGTTTCTCTCTCCTCTTCATTGCTCTCTCTCCCCGATTTTTTCCTCTCTCTCGATCTCTCTGCCCTCTCTTGTCTCTCTCGCCTGGTTTGGGTGGTCGGGGCGGCGCATGCAGCGCCGCCGTGTGAGTGATCGGTCGGCGCACGGAGCGTCGGCGAAGCTTGTGTTTGGTTGGTGTTGGGGCTGTGTTTGGTTGAGTTTGGTGGTGGTGGAGTGGTGTTTGGGGGCGGCGATTCTGGCGCCGCCGTGACCGGAGGAGGCCGGCGCTTCGTGCGCCGGCGTGTGGTGGTGGCTCCGGGTGGTGGCCGGCGACACGATGTCGCCGGCGGTGGCATGCAGTGGCGGGGATGGCGGGGCAGTGGGTGGTTTGGGTGTTGGGTTTGGTTTTGAGAATTTGATTATCTTCAGGGACCTCTTTGCAATTGCTTTAGTTTGTGCTTATTCTCCTTTGGTCACCCAAACTTTTATTTGGTGCAGTTTGGTCTTAAAGCTTTTGGGAAACTATATTTTACCCCAAACCCTAAAATGCTTCGTTTGGCTTCGTTTCTCATCCGTTTTAACCCGTTCTCGTCTCTAAAGCTTCCTTTTTGAATCCTCTATATTTCTGGACCTATTCGGGTTATGTTCTGTTTTCAGTTCGTCGTTTGTTTCGAGCATTTAGTTATAAACGCTTAATTAATCTAATAACCTAATAATTTACATTGTGTGTTTGTAGGCCCAAACACTCCGAACTCATCTCAGAATTAAAAAGGAAAAGAACGTGAAAGTCGCACCGCCCAGGCTGAGGTGGGGGTAAATTCTGAATTAACGTTTAACTTTATGTGTTGTACTGTATATAGTCGTATGCTAGGGTTTTCGATAAGCTATGATATGATGATGAACGTTATATGATTTGTGATATGTGATTATGAGCATGAAATGTGATTGACGATATCAGTATGCTAGTAATTGCGATACATGTACGTTTTTATGTGCTATGTCTTATGTGCTGTGAATTAAATGTGTTGTTTCGGAAATGATAAGGATATGTGTTCATGATGCATGATCTTTGAGAAGACAAGTTGGGATTAAGTCCTAACGGGAATATGGAGGATTGGTGAAGTCCCCCTTACCAAATAATCACCGGTGGATAAGGTGGTGGGGTAAGGCGGGATATACCTGCGCCCACGTCATATATGTGTTGTGTATCGTATTTGTTGTGTTTAACTGCTTATCTGATTTATAGTTTTATGTTAGTTTATGAATTTATCTCCACGGGGTGTATTTGTATGCACTCACCCCGCTTATGTGTTCGTTACAGGTGATGATTTTGTTGGGAAGAGTTGAGGGAGAGATGTGCCCTGTCTGTTAAAGATTTTTTTGTTGTTATGATATTTCGTAAACTGTTTTGGAACGACACACACTTATGCTTCTCTTTTGCTTAAACCTGTATATTAATAATCCGCTGCTATAAATCTTAAACTTATATAGTCTTATATGTATCTTCTCCGGTTCTCCTTCTTTTCTTTTTCTTCTTTCCTGCACGCTTGTTGAGGACACTTTGATAATTTTTAATTTGTTAAACTTTTATAATAAAATATGGTTAAGTTTCGGGGTGTGACAGTTATGGTATCAGAGCAAGGTCCTGTCCTTTAGGACCCTGTTCGTTTCTTTTATTTTATTTTCCGTATGTTTTGAAAATAGGGACAAACACCTCTCTCTCCAGACGACTCCTCCACCCTGAGATTGATGTTATGGGTATTGTTTGTTTGTATTGTATTGGTGTTTATGTTTATGTGACAGTTGAGAATTTTTGTAGTTTCTGTTCTATACTTTCCTTTTAAGTTAGTTGCGTATAGTCGAGTAGTTACGTTGTGACGACACAGATGGCAAGGATAAAATTTACGGCTATTAAGAGCACAGGTGGACAGGTAATTCCAACTCAAGTTTGAATGACATTCTACGGAGCTAGGATGGAGCCAGAGGAGTCGATGGGTATGTTCTTAGCACGTTTGCTTACCCTCTAGAGGAGAACTCACGGAGGAATTTCTGAGACAAGTGCTAGCGAGCACATGATTGACATGCTACCAGGACAGTGGATCGAAGTTGCCCGCAGAGTACATCAGAACGAAGTAGTTTACAATATCCGTACGGGACGACCGATTATCTATTTTCCTTGCTTTATTGGTGTGTTACTGGACATATGGGTACGCGAGGGACAACCAACGATGCCTCCACCAGGACCCTTCGACCCTCCAAGCAGTGAGGAAGAGGAAGAACCCGAAGAAGATCCAAAGGACGTGCCAAGCCCTCCACACCGTCGTTTCAGGGGACCACCTCCACCGCCCCAGCTGCTGGAGCCATAGGGATTGTCGTATAGCTGCTTCTAGTTTCCTTTTCTTTCTCATCTTTTCTGTCCGAGACTTGTGAGACTATGTTTATTGTGCCATGATGTATGGTTGTGTTGTGACACTTTTGATTTTGAATTCTGTTGTATGGTTCTGAACTACTTCCATATCTAACTCTTATGATGTTATATATCTTTATCTCATTCTACGACTCGCATATCTTCTGTTTCTTCATTTCTCTATGACATTTTTAGTTCCTTTCTTTTTCTACGATGAACGTATGGAATTTATCGTATTCCTCGAAGACTTCTACTTGGTGCCTCGTGTGTGACGTTTATACCATGTTTCTTATTAGATATATATGCCCCGTGGAAGACCCAGGAAAAGTCCAGCGTCCATGGCAAATCCACTATCAACGAACACGAACAACACCATGAAGGATCTCGTATCAGTATTACGAGGTTTAGCTCAACACTTTCAGGCAACTTAAGCGCTCCAACGACATCTAACAGAAACAATACCAATCAAATGGTGGAACAGTTCCGACGTTTTAACCCTCAAACCTTCTCAAGAATGGGAGGTCCGGCCGAAGCAGAAGAATTGCTGAGAGCATTAGATCGTCTGTTCAGACATCTGTCGTACATTGAAACACAGAAAGTTTCTTGTGTTGTTTTTCAACTGATAGAAGAAGCCAGCCACTAGTGGGAGTCACATGCCAGAACTTTGACACAAGAGCAAGTGGAAGAGCTGTCTTGGGAAAACTTTAAGGAAAATGTTACTCAAGGTTTTGTGCCGCAGTCATACAGAGACAAAAAAGAAACCGAGTTCTTGCATCTACGATAGGGGACCTCATCTGTAGGAGAGTATGAAAGGAGTTTTAACCAGTTGAGCAGATATGCATCTCATCTAGTAGATTCAGATATCAAGAAAGTTCGGCGGTTTAAAAGAGGCCTTCGTCCCGAGATCAGCTTCATTCTTGCCGGACAAGGCATAACGTCATACTCAATGGTGGTAGAACGAGCTCAGGAGATCTCCTCAAGACTACGGTTAGATACCGTGCTTCCTAAGAATGTAGAAACGAGACTCGGGAAACAGAAGTGGACGGGTCCCAATCGGAACTTTGCTCAGCACCGACCACAACCACCCAACAGTGCTCTTCTCCTTCAGAATCCTAACCCAAGAAATCCCTGTTATAGCTGTGGAAGGATCTATGCGAGGCCTTGCATGAAGACACCTCCGACTTGTTACAGGCATGGATAGTGAATGTTATAAGTTCTGAACGAGAGGAGCACTGTTGGGTGGTTGTGGTCGGTGCTGAGCAAAGTTCCGATTGGGATCCGTCCACTTCCGTTTCCCGAGTCTCGTTTCTACCTTCTTGGGAAGCACGGTATCTAACCGTAGTCTTGAGGAGATCTCCTGAGCTCGTTCTACCACCATTGAGTATGACGTTATGCCTTGTCCGATAAGAATGGAGCTGATCTTGAAGTGGAGGCTCTCTCAAATTAACCGCCAAACTTTCTTGATATCCGAATCTACTAGAAGATGAGGTGTGTTCAACTAGTTAAAACTCCTTTCATACTCCCCTACAGATAAGGTCCCCTATCGTAGATGCAAGAACTCGGTCTCTTTTTGGTCTCTATATGACTGCGGCACAAAACCTTGAGTAACCCTTTCCTTAAAGTTTTCCCAAGTCAGCTCTTCCACTTGCTCCTATGTCAAAGTTCTGGCGTGTGACTCCCACCAGTGGCTGGCTTCTTCTATCAGTTGAAAAACAGCACAAGAAACTTTCTGTGTTTCGATGCACGACAGATGTCCGAACAGACGATCTAATGCTCTCAGTTATTCTTCTGCTTCGGTCGGACCTCCCATTCCTGAGAAGGTTTGAGGGTTAAAACATCGGAACTGTTCCACCACTTGATTGGTATCGTTTATGTTAGATGTCGTTGGAGACGCTTGAGTTGCCTGAAAGTGTTGAGCTAAACCTCGCAATACTGATATGAGATCCTCCATGGTGTTGTTCGCGTTCGTTGATAGTGGATCTGCCATGGACGCTGGACTCTTCCTGGGTCTTCCACGAGGTATATATATCTAATAAGAAACATGGTATAAACGTCACACACGAGGCACCAAGTATAAGTCTTCGAGGAATACGATAATTCCATACGTTCATCGTAGAAAAGGAAAGGAACTGAAAATGTCATAGAGAAATGAAGAAACAGAAGATATGCGAGTCGTAGAATGAGATAAAGATATATAACATCACAAGAGTTAGATATGGAAGTAGCTCAAAACCATACAATAGAATTCAAAATCAAAAGTGGCATAGCACAACCATACATCATGGCACAATAAACATAGTCTCATAAGTCTCGGACAGAAAAGATGAGAAAGGGAAGGAAACTAGAAGAAGATATACGACAATCCCCATGGCTCCAGCAGCTGGGGGCGGTGGAGGTGGTCCCCTGAAACTACGGTGTAGAGGGCTTGGCACCTCCTCTGGATCTTTTTCGGGTTCTTCCTCTTCCTCGCTACTTGGAGGATCGAAAGGTCCTAGTGGAGGCATTGTTGGTTGTCCCTCGCGTATCTATATGTCTAGTAACACACCAATAAAGCGAGGAAAAAAGATAATCGGCCGTCCTGTACGGATATCGTAAACTACTTCGTTTTGATGTACTCTACGGGCAACTTCGGTCCACTGTCCTGGTAGCATGTCAATCACGTGCTCGCTAGCACTTGTCTCAGAATTTCCTCCGTGAGTTCTTCTCTAGAGGGTAAGCAAACGTGCTAAGAACATACCCACCGACTCCCCTGGCTCCATCCTAGCTCCGTAGAACGCCATCCAAACTTGAGTTTGAATTACCTGTCCACCTGTGCTCTTAATAGCCGTAAGTTTTGTCCTTGCCATCTGTGTCGTCACAACATAACTACTCGACTATACGCAACTAACTTAAAAGAAAAGCATAGAACAGAAACTACAGAAATTCTCAACTGTCACATAAACATAAACACTAATACAATACAAATAAACAATACCCATAACATCAATCTCAGGGTGGAGGAGTCGTGTGGAGAGAGAGGTGTTTGTCCCTATTTTCAAAATATACGGAAAATAAAATAAAAGAAACGAACAGGGTCCTAAAGGGCAGGACCTTGCTTTGATACCATAACATTATAACTGTGGAAGGATCCATGTGGGGCCTTGCATAAGGACGCCTCCGACTTGTTACAGGCGTGGATAATGAATGTTATGAATTCTGAACGAGAGACGAACCCTATTGAGAAAGTACCTGTCGTGAGAGAGTACGTTGATGTCTTTCCAGATGACTTACCAGGCCCTCCACCAGATCGTCAGATTGTTTTCGAGATCGACCTCATTCCAGGTGCAACTCCAATGTCAAATGCACCATACAAAATGACACCAAAAGAACTACAGGAACTAAAGATCCAACTCCAAGAACTTTTAGATAAGGGCTTCATCCGTCCGAGCGTATCACCTTGGGGAGCTCCAGTGTTATTTGTGAAAAAGAAGGATGAAAGTTTTCGGATGTGTATTGACTATCGAGAGCTTAACAAACGTACCATCAAGAACAAGTATCCTCTGCCCAGAATTGAAGATCTTTTCGATCAGCTAAGGGACACCAATGTATTTTCAAAGATTGACCTCAGATCGGGATATCATCAAGTCAGAGTAAAGGAGACGGATGTACCGAAAACGGCTTTCAGAACAAGATACGGACACTATGAATTCATGGTCATGCCTTTCGGACTCAGCAACACACCCGCTGTCTTCATGGATTTGATGAATCATGTTTTTCACCCTTATCTCGATCGTTTTGTCATAGTCTTTATAGATGACATCCTGGTTTATTCTCGCGACAAACTTCAACATGAACAACATCTCAGGATCGTATTGGAAACCTTGCGTCAGGAGAAACTCTACGCCAAATTCAAGAAATGCGAATTCTGGTTAGAGAAAGTGGCATTTCTTGGACATATAATAACTTCTAAAGGGATTGAAGTAGATCCAGAAAAAGTAACGGCAGTCAGCAAGTGGAAAACACCGACAAATGTTAATGAAGTACGAAGTTTTCTGGGGTTAGCTGGATATTATCACAGATTCATCGAGGGATTTTCAAAGATTGCTACTCCGATGACTCGCTTAACTCGAAAGGGGGTAAAATATCAATGAACAGAACAATGTGAACGCAGTTTCCAAGAATTGAAGCAAAGATTGACGGAAGCACCAATGGTGACCATTCCAGACACAACAAAGGACTTCGTGATTTACAGCGATGCTTCTAAACAAGGTTTAGGGTGTGTTCTAATGCAGGAAAGAAAAGTGGTGGCCTACGCATCAAGACAATTGAAACCTCATGAACAGAACTATCTGACACACGATCTGGAGTTAGCTGCAGTCGTTCATGCACTCAAGATATGGAGACATTACCTTTATGGCGGACGTTGCGATATCTACACCGATCATAAAAGCTTGAAGTACTTTTTCGAACAAAAAGAACTTAATATGAGGCAACAAAGGTGGTTAGAGTTGGTCAAGGATTATGATTGTACAATTCAATATCATCCAGGAAAAGCAAAAATGGTAGCCGACGCACTCAGCAGAAAGAGAAAATGATCTATAGCAAGAATGATTACAATTCAAGACTCACTAATCGAAGATATGACGAAACTAAGCTTGGAAATAATCACACCACCAGATAGCATCCAAGCCACACTCCCAACGCTGTTTCTGAAACCCAAACTTCGCGAACGTATAATCGAAGCTCAAGGAAGGGATGAGTTTCTGAAGAATAAGAAAATTCGTATGGATACTGGAAAAGAAGAATGATTTACCCTGACACCAGACGGAGCTTTAACTTTTAAAGGTAGACTATGCGTACCAGAAAACGAAGAATTACCAAAGGAGATCCTATAAGAAGCTCATTGCTCGCCTCTATCAGCACATCCTGGAGGCACAAAGATGTACAAAGACTTGAAGAAAAACTTCTGGTGGAATAACATGAAGTCTAGCATCGAATTGTTCGTAAAACAATGTTTGACATGTCAACAAGTGAAGGCCGAGCACCAACGACCAGCGGGACTTCTGACCCTATTGGAGATACCTGAATGGAAATGGGAACATGTCGCTATGGATTTTGTCGTCAGATTGCCATGAACTAAACGAGGAAATCGCGTCATCTGGGTGATAGTGGACAGGCTGACTAACTCCGCTCATTTCTTACCAGTCAAAATGACATACGGAATAGATAAGCTAGCTCGGATTTACCTCGAGGAAATTGTCAGACTACATGGAGTGCCAGTATCCATCGTTTCCGACAGAGATCCAAGATTTACATCGAGATTTTGGCAAAGGCTTGAGGAGGAACTAGGAACTCGACTAGCTTTTAGCACTGTTTTTCATCCTCAGACAGACGGATAGACAGAGAGGACGATTCAAATTTTAGAAGATATGTTGAGAGCTTGCACCATAGACTTGCATGGGAGCTGGGAAGAACACATTTGCTTAGTGGAGTTTGCATATAACAATAGCTATCAATCAACAATCGGCATGGCACCATATGAAGCCTTATAGGGAAGAAAATATCAATCTCCATTATGTTGGGATGAAGTCGGTGAAAAGAAGGTGTTGGGAACTGACTTGGTTGAGCAAACAGTCGAAGTAATCAGAAGAATCCGTGAACGAATCAAAGCAGCTCAAGACAGGCAGAAGGCTTACGCGAATAGAAGACGCAGGGAGTTACAATTCGAAGTGGGAACAAAAGTTTTTCTGAAGATATCCCCACAAAAAGAATATATCGATTTGGAAAAAGGGTAAAGCTAAGGCCAAGATATGTGGGACCATTCGAGATTCTAGAGCGAGTCGGAAACGTTGCCTATCGCTTAGCACTACCGCCTAATCTTGCAGGAGTACATGACGTATTTCATATATCGATGTTGAGAAGATATGTTTTCGATCCAAGCCATGTGGTCGATCAAAACAACCTTGAAGTTATGGATGATCTATCATACGAAGAAGTTCCAGTGGCTATCCTAGATCGGAAGATTCGTACGTTGAGAATCCGGGAGATGGCTTTAGTAAAGATCCAATGGAGTCGCCACGGAGTGGAAGAAGCAACGTGGGAGTATGAAGACGAGATTTTGTCGAAGTTCCCAGATCTTCCGTTAATAGGTACGTTTCTGAATTTCGAGGATGAAATTTTTTTAAGGGGTAAGGAGTGTGACGACTAGGATTTAGCGAAGCATAATTTGATAACTAAATATTTAAACCTCTAATTATTTGATTTATTTTATGTGTGTTTCAGAAAATTTAATTATAAGCATGCTTTAATCTAAGTTCTATATTCTTGAAAATTTTTCATAAAGAAAAGTCGATAAAATGATTCGTAAGTGGGACAAGATGAACGAGAACGAAAAATCGAACAAAACGCCGAAAGAATGACTCAAATCAGAGTTCGAATGATATCTCAAATTAATTAATATCATAAGAACGTTTAGTATAAAGTTTAAGAATATAAAATAATTAATGATGTAATTAACCTAAAGTAGCCTTGGATACACATATGGTAAAAGCATATACTAATTTTTAACCCAAGGTAACAATTTCATCTACTCCTCCTCTCTTGATTTCCGGCGGCTGGCCTGCCGGAACGCCGCCGGCGACCACCGTCGCCGGATTTCCTTCTGACCGAAACATATCGAAACCTATACCATGATTACCATCTTGAAGCTCTCGTCGAGCCCGTTCCAACCCCGGGCTCGGAATTGTCATCCGCCGCCGCGTTCGCCGGCAATTGGCCGGAGAAGATTCAGTTTCTCTCTCTAAAAACCCACTTCTTTCTCTCTCTTCGTTTCCGGCCATCCGGTCACCGATCGGGGCGAATCTTGAGTCTAAATTTAAGTTCTCGCCGAGCCCGTCTCGATTCTGAGCTCGTATCATTGATCGGACCGGCCGATCTTCGGCAACGGCCGGTTAAAGTTTCTGCATGCAATGTTTCTCTGTCCTCTCCATTGCTCTCTCTCTCCCCGATTTTTTCCTCTCTCTCGATCTCTCTGCCCTCTCTTGTCTCTCTCGCCTGGTTTGGGTGGTCGGGGCGGCGCATGCAGGTGATGATTTTGTTGGGAGGAGTTGAAGGGAGAGATGTGCCCTGTCTGTTAAAGATTTTTTTGTTGTTGTGATATTTCGTAAACTGTTTTGGAACGACACACATTTACGCTTCTCTTTTGCTTAAACCTGTATATTAATAATCCGCTGCTATAAATCTTAAACTTATAGTTTTATATGTATCTTCTCCGTTTCTCCTTCTTTTCTTTTTCTTCTTTCCTGCATGCCTGTCGAGGACACTCTGATAATTTTAAAATGTTTTTTTTTTAATTTGTTAAACTTTTATAATAAAATATGGTTAAGTTTCGGGGCGTGACAGCTTTTCTTCTAACTTTTGTTTTGTAGATTTTAATGGCTTTTGGGTCTTGCTAATGCAGATTTTGATCAATCTAATTCTTGGGTTTTTATGAATTTGTACTAGGAGTGTTCTTGCATCTAGGTTTTGGGACTCCTTTGTTAAAGATTCAAACATGATGTGAATTTTTTTTCGATATTTCTTGCTTTCGAACTTTAATGTAATTGATAATGGTTTACATCTAATGCATTTTCCTACTTAGAAGTCATAAAGGCACCTTCTGTTATCTAAAGCACTAAAAGGTGTACTTAAATGAACTATTTTGCCTTTGTAGTGTTCATTACATGGAATCCTATTTAATCTAGTGTTCTTTAACTCATTGAACCTACACATTTAGATTAACTTGGTTGGTGTACCATGATGCTTTCTATAAAGATGTCAAACCACAGGGTATTAGAGAAGGTATTGAAAGGTATACTGATATCTTGTAGTTAATCACTTTCGGAGTTCGACACATTGATGTTTTCTTTGTGTTCATGAGAAGTAGAATTAAACGCTTGTGCTTCCCAACAGTTTTCTTGAATGAGGTAGCCCACCTAAGTTTTTAATTATTGACTATGGATGGCAAGATACGTTAATGAGTTTCAGAAGGACATGAGAACCTTTCATAAAGTACTTTCTTAATATTGATTGTATAATTTTTCTAATTGTAGATTTGCCAGTAGAGTAGTTCCTTGTAATTCACAAATACTTGTTGCAACTGTACGGTATAGATATATGTGTATGTTTGGCATGCATTGGTTAGCTATTATAGAAGTATAATTGAAGAAGACATCCTGTGCAAATTTGGTTCTTTTTTTAAGCCCCTGATTTTTTTTATTTTTTTTGTTTTATTTGGTGCTCGAAGTAGGGCTTAATTATTCTGATTTACATTCTCATTCTTGCCATTTAAAAATAAAATGATTATCAGCACTTGATGCCTAATATTATGCCTACAAGGAGTCAATATTATCAGCACATATTATTTCTAAATGCATGAAAGTAATAGAGTCTTTCTGAGTCAGGTATGCTAAGTGTCCTGTTTATATCTTTCACTTGTAAGTTTTAATGGTTGTAAGCACCACAACTCATTGAGGAATCATTGACTCCCTTGATCACTCACATTAATTTTTTTGGTTGCTTTAGGGAGATTACTGGTGTGATGTGATTGTGTTGTGGATTTGATTTCCTTGTTATTTTGCTGCATAAGAGTTGATTAGGATAATTTATTTTGTAAAGAAATGGTGTCTGGTAGATGGTATACAAAGTGATAAAGTATTAAAAACTATTTGGATGATTGGTGGTGTTATCTTGTTTTATATTGTCTACTTATTTACTAAATTCCATACTTAGTATAAGTTGCTATGAAACATCTGTAATTAGTTCTAATTAAATATATTTAAAAGTGGAAGAAGAACGCTCAAAGGAACCACTCGTTATGTTCCATAAGTCATATAGGTGCAATAAAATGATTCATGCAGCTGACTTGCATATATAAGTGGAGATATACAATAATTTATACATCTAAGCTTGAATTGAGTTCAATTTAGCTGAAGAAAGAGTTAGTTGAGCTGAAACATTTTTCGTCTGGTTCGATGCTTCCCAGGCCAGTTCTCGAGAGTTTAAACACGATTCTGAACTCCTCTCGACTTGCTTGAGTCACCAGTATTTACGACAATATTACGCATTTAATTATATAATGAACTTTATCAGAAATATGTGTCCAATTACAATATTAATCACACACTGAACCCAAATGAATGCTGATTATTATTTAATGGCAGTGCTATTACATAGCTTTATTTATTTCTCGCATACATATAACAAATTAACTAAGGAAAATGAAACAAACAGATGTACATTCCTTATATGTTTTGTAATATTTTTAGTTATTGTCGGTCCAAAACTGTCCCTGAAGATATTTAACGACATTGGCATCAACTTGGAATGCTTTAGTGAGAACATCAACAGAGATGGGAGGTTGAGAGCCAAAGACTGCATTTGCAATGGTAATAACTCCTGGATTTTGGCTGCTTAGACCCGCGAAGGCAACAGCGTTGGTCTTTCCGGTATTGAACTGGAAATGAATGAGGCCTTGTGGGAACACAAACACATCTCCTGCGTACAATGTTTTGGTGAAGAGCTTGTTTTTCTGGTCGGCATTTGCAGGATTGGAAGTGACGAATCCAACGTAGAGAGTGCCTTCAACCACTACAAGAATCTCAGTTGCACGAGGGTGCGTGTGTGGGGGATTCAGGCCGTATGGCGCATAGTCTATACGCACCAACGAGACGCCTAGAGTGTTGAGACCTGGTATTTGGTTAACATTCACAGGAGTCACCTTCGATCCAACTGCGTTTGATGTATTGCCAGCCTTGTTCAGCCCAGATAGGAAGAAATCATCAGCTGTCACCATCTTTGGGTCCTTGCATATCTTCCCATTCACAAATACTGCAATTTTAAGATACAGAAGATTAACATTAATTCATGAATTACTAATCATAAGAGCTAGAATTAAATTTAATTCTATATAAGATGCAGGTAGCAGTTAATTACCAGAAGCCTTGGAATCATTAACAGCGACACAGAAATCCTGAAGAGGGCTAGGATCCGAAGCATAAACTAACGATATTGAAGCCAAAGCCAGAATAACAATAGCACTTATAACCAACCGAATCGCCATTGTTTATCGAGTTGGTGAAAACAGATGGATCTCTAGCTAGAGAATGAATAATATTGTTGTATAGAGTACTTGTAGTTGAGGGATGAGTTGCTATTAAAGCATGCAATTAAGATGTCTTTTTATACTTAATCCCACTTGAAATAGTCCGCTGTTTCTTTTTTCATATTTTAAAGATGAGGTATGAATTGGTCATCTAATTTCTTTTTCTTATTAGTAGCTAGGTCTTGATATATATATATGTCTCCTTTCAACAAAAGAAATGGTTTACCTGCTCTTCGATGACCATATATATAATATTTAAGTTTCCACCTCAAATTAAATATATACTCTCTCAGTTTATTGGAAACAGTCAAGTTGCATGATTTTGTTTTAGAATCAGAGACCTATTCATTTCAGCAACATAATTAATTGCTCTTTTACATTAATTACTATTACAATAAAGGAAAACTTAATATATAGTCATAACACGCAACTAATTATAATTAAGTATTCGGACAAAAGCACTGCAGCAAGAAATGATCATAAGCAAATTAAATGATCAGCTACTTCAGCAAGATATCCAAAGATGAACATGTCAAATCAAGTGTCTTGAAGTTTTTCTTCATAACTTGAAACTTGGAATGATATTGCATCTTTTTACCCAACCATATATGTGCTGTAACCTAAATAAATGTAACCATATCACTCTCTATTAATTTGTAGAAGCAGCATGCATGTAAGGATCGATCCCACAGAAACAGAGCAATTATCAATTAAACTAGTAAATACCCGTGTTGCACAGATTATTTTCTAATTTATACTTTAAATTTTTTCCTACAAAAATTGAATTTTGAATTTTCTTTACAGTGTTTTAGATTTTAATTTATACATGTATATACATACATATGTATATTTGTTGTTCATGAAGCAATTATATCATTTGGTGTGAGTTTATTTGATATAATTGACATTGATATTTAAATAAATTTTTTATTGATACTTAATTCTGAAAATATTAAAAGAAAGCAAATATGTTGTGTACTTATCAATTTAAGGTTCTCCCATCAATTCACTGTTACTAAGTTTTCAATCATACAATTTAATGAATATATAAAAAAGATATTCTACAAAATATAATGATTTCAAGAATATCTTGATAATAAGACATTTAACGATAGCAAGCTTTTCTTGACAATTTTGTTTTGAACTTACTTTCCATAAGCACCATACTATTAATTTGTTGGAAGAACTGAGTCATAAGAGAATATAATGGATGTTTTGTTTGTTTAAGAGAGTAACTGTGCATATTGTTGTTCTTCGATTGAGATTTTTTTTCTTTTTTTCATTTTTAGTTAATTTGGATTTTGCCGCTTTTCACTTGGTTTTGCTTCAATTTTTTTGTTAATTATTTTTTGTTTTTTTTTAAATTTTGTATGATGTGGCAATGTGTGAAGAATTATTTGGTATAAAATGATTTGCCACATATGCACATAACTGACTTGTCATTCTATTTGGGGGCGAGTGTTGTGCACTCACCCAAAATTAGCTGGAAAATCGAGATTTCGGCGAAAATCTGACCATAATTGGACAAATTTTGAGAAAGGAGAACTAAAATTGATAATCGGAAAATAAGAGGATCAAAAATGGACAATGTCCCTAAAAAAGGACGAAAAATGAATTTATCCCTATTTCGTTACAGATCTACACTGCAGAAAACTTCAAAAACAGTTGCTGAAAAAAGTTTGATCCAAAATGTTCTTAGAATTAGTTGAAGAAGTTGAAAACATAATTAATCTGAAAAGAAGCAGCTAATGTAATTCAAGAAAATTCTCTAGTTTCTATTTACAGTTGATGCCACCAATAAATCCCTTCATCATAAACTTCCCTTGAACTGTTTGAGAACGGAAAGACCGGCAAGGGTAGTCGAGAGGAAGATCAAAATGATTCTAAAGATTCAGACTTTTGGAAACAATATTTGAAGATGAAGAGGTGGAAGGACTTCTCATAATCCTTAGCTCTCTAGATTCTACATGACAAATAGGATGACATGTGGATGACACATGTCATGCAGTGATGAAAATATCGCGATAATTGAGGAAACGATATTTTATCAGGGTGTAATTTTATTTCGAACAAAATATCACGATATATCGCAAAATTTCATTAATAAATCGCTTTTTAGAGATATATCATCGATATATCGTGATATATCACCTATATATCGAAACTTTAAAACTAACGCTGAATTTTGTAGTTTTCTTTTCTTTTATTCTTTTTTAATTATTTATGATTTTATTTTCAAACTGTCCCGTTGAATTCTGTAGTTTTTTTTTTCTTTTTTCCTTTTCATTTATTTATGAATTTATTTTCAAAACTGACCTCAATTGTGTATTTTTCTTCTCTTTTTTTTTTTCTTTTTTTTACTTGAATTTTTTTTATATATATTTAAAGGATATCTACCAAATTGAGCTCTTTCTCTCTCTCTCTAATTATATTTTCTTTTATGAGTAGAGCAAATAATTACTTTATATAAATTCAGTTTAATTGTTTGAAATAAATTAACACACTAGTATTTAGGTTCCTCTCATAATTTAATTAAGTTTTGTTAAACTTTTTTGAAATTTAGTAAAAGGATTATGATGTATATAATAATTAACTATTCCCTCCGTCCCGGGATAATTTGTACACCCATCCCAACACGTGGAATAAGAAAATGTGTTGCTTTTTACTTTTTGAGTTGAAAAGTCAACAAAAATTAAAAGAAAGTGTGCAAAAATGTGTTGCTTTTTGCTTTTTGAGTTGAAAAATCAACAAAAATTAAAGGAAAATGTGCAAATTACTTTCCTTTTCGGGGGTGTGCAAATTATCCCGGGACATCCAAAAAAGGAAAGTGTGCAAATTATCCTGGGACGGAGGGAGTACTATATTTATTGTAAATATATCATTTTATTTGAAATTTTAATGTATTAATTTTAGTTATAATGTTTTATATATTGCTAGATATATTTTCTAATTTTTTTACAAAAATTTCATTTTTTTTTAAAATGACCGATATTCCATCGAAACTGATATATCCATCGATATTTACGTAAAATTAAGATACCGATATATTCACAAAAACCGATATTTTCATCCTTGATGTCATGTTAAGAAAGTTTAAAGATGCTGACTCGTCAAGCAATGGAGAGTTGCAACTCTTCTTTTATGTATATAAATAGATTATTATTATGTGGAAATAGGTCTTTCTATCCAATATACACACCAAAAAATGAAAAATACCCACTTCATAAGAAAACATGTTTTTTTTTACCCAAAATGAAGAAAAAAAGTCCTAAATGCCCTTACTCACCCCCTTTAATGATTTCACCCACCACAATTCAATGCTCCTTATCTCATCTCATACCTATGTATCAATGCATATTTTAGATAAAATTCATCTCTTAAAATGCAAGCAATATAGTGATTTTCATCTCTTAAGGTGCTCAAAAGAGGTAAGATGGTCATTATTTTCAAGTGTAGTATATTATATTTGATAATTTTTGAATGTAAATATATATTTCTACATGTAAATCCGAATTTAAAAAACCAAAAAAATCGTGAAAAACTGAAAATTTTATACTGAAAATTTTATACCAGGAACAGATCACGAAACTCCTTGAAGATCACGAAGCTGAACATAGATCACGAGAGTGTTTAGCTTCGTGATCTGTTCAATGAAGGATAAAATAGATCACGAAGCTCAAATTAGATCACGATAGTATTTGAGCATCGTGATCTACCCTAAGCACCGTGATTTATTTTAAGAATTAAAAAAAAAAAAAAGATCACGGTACTCTAACATCCTCGTGATTTATCTTCACCCTCGTGATCTATATTCAGCATCGTGATCTATTTTCAGGAAAACTTTGGAAAAAAATAGATCACGGTGCTCTAACACCCTCGTGATTTATCTTCTCCCTCGTGATCTACATTTAGCATCGTGATCTATTTTCAAGAAAATTTTGGAAAAAAATAGATCACGGTGCTCTAACACCCTCATGATTTGTCTTCACCCTTGTGATCTACATTTAGCATCGTGATCTATTTTCAGGAAAATTTTGGATATAAGGGCAGTTGAGTAATTTTGCCTTCATTTTGGGTAGAAAACTTGTTTTATTATTAAGTGGGTTTTTTTCATTTTATGTGATGTATATTGGATAGAAATAGTCTCCGCATTATATTCACTATTGCTATTTACTCAACAAATCAACAAGTTTAATTTTATCTAGCAACTAAGCAAGAATCAAAGACGAAAGAAATTAAATAAACAGGAATCAATCAATAAATTACAAAGCAACAGTTCTCACTTTCTAGTCTTGATCAAGTGTATTAATTAATAATTAATGTTTCTCTCGATTATCTCTCAAACTCCATCCATAGATTAGCAAAAAACTCTACTAACCCGATTCGCCTCTTAAGTTTAGTAGTCTATTAAAACAAACTCTTTAATAATCTATGTTCAATCAAACAATCTAATAGGTATGATCTCGATATTTAATTTGTGGAGCCCAATAATCTCCAAGACTATAGAACGAACTAGACTCCAAATGTATAAACTCGATCTGGTTAATCTAGATTTATATTGCTCCAAACGAATCAATCGTTATTTGTTACAAGAGAATATTAATCCATAACATTTACTGATTACGGTTTAAAGTCTAGCATAATTTAATCTAATGGACCTTGCTAAACCAACTCATGCAATATCATAAATCAATCAATCATACAACATAAATCAGTGAAGAGATAGAAATCATGATAATGTTTCTACTCATGTAGAGTGAGTCAGGAATATAGGTTCAACATCCTTTCAAACTGTTACACGTCATTGTCTTTACAAAGTAGATAAAAACTAATTCCTAATTGGATGCCTTTACAAAGTAGATAATTAAAAACTAATTCCTAATTAAAATTCACTCGCGTGCCCAATGTGTTCACCTGTCAAAAGATTTCTTACTCATCCTCCTCGTTCGAATAGATATACTTCTGATTAAGTACATGGGCTAAGGGTTTCCTTCTCAATCTGTTGGACTGTCACTGGGCTTTGGCACACACATTGGATCATAATATGTCAGTAGCTTGTTTATCCAATGTCTCTCTTTTAACTTCAAACATTCACCCAGAAGTCGATCCTCACTTTGTTCATTAGTCAGGTTCATCATTCATCTCCAAAATTACTCCAAAATCACTAGATAAAAAAAGAAAAAACCAAAAATTGAAGTTTTCGGACATGAAATAAAAATATTTAAAAAAATAACAAGTAAAAATATATAAAATGCATTTAAATCACATTCTAGACAAATCAAAATTTGCACAATATTTCTACATATCAGTCTCCCAAAGTAGGTCTTATTTCACCCTAAAGCTCGCAACTGGAGATCCACGACTAAGGATGACACTCCATGGGTAAATATGGGTATTCTACACGCCCAAACCCTAATAGGGGTACATTCATTGAATAGTTTAAACAATGTGATTGCTAAATAGACTCTAAATCATTTGTTTTTTTTTTTTATTGTAGCCACAAGATAAATTAGACCAATAACAATTGCAAAGAGTTTTTTACTACACAAGTATACATAACAACAATAACAATATATATATATATATATATATATATATATATATATATATATATTAAAGAAAATGATAAAAACAGATATTGTACAAAAAGTTAAAGTCCGAAATCGCCAAACTCAAACTCAATTTACTGGTAAAAAAAATAATAAACTCTTCATTTTTTTATTATGCCGTACAACTCGTGTCCAATGTTGGTTTTACTTGTTTCAAAATTTTAGTTTTAGTCATGCAATTGAACATGTTGTCCAATTAACTTAAGTTGTTTTTCACCGAAATTTGAATTTTTCAATGGAGTTTCTGCGAATGAGATATAGATAGGCTCCCAATTTACAAATTGAATTCCTATCTACAAGAGTTATGTGGCAATTCATTTTAGATTTCCCTTGTAGCTAAAAAGTCACATAAGGTGGATTGTCCCACCCTAGCACTTCTGCGCAATAATTCTACAAAAGGAGATACTAGATTGAATCAGAGATTAAGAAATTTCAAACTTTCTCTGACTATTCTTTTTTTTTTTTTTTTTTGTATTGGGGTTTTTATTGTATTTGCTCAATATATGACATGGTTGTTATTGCTATAAAAAACATGATATTCGTCATTAAAATACCGATCTAAATAAACAGGGCCACTTTTCATTTAGAAGCTAGCAATTAATTAAAAAGAGTAAGGAATACATTTATTCATTAAATTGTTTCAACAGCATAATTGCTAAATGGACTAAATCATTTGTTTTTTTTTTTTTATCGTTGCCGAGAGAGAGAGAGAGATATATATATATATATATATATATATATATATATATATATATATATATATATATATTACGACAATAACAATTGCAAAGAGTTTTATTACACAAGTATACTTAACAACAATAACAAAAAAAATTCTCAACTAAGGAAAATGATCATAAAAACAGATAGGTAGATCAAAATGTATGGATGTATCCTTATATGTTTTGTAATATTTTTTAGTTATTGTCGGTCCAAAACTGTCCCTGAAGATATTTAACGACATTGGCATCAACTTGGAATGCTTTAGTGAGAACATCAACAGAGATGGGAGGTTGAGAGCCAAAGACTGCATTTGCAATGGTAATAACTCCTGGATTTTGGCTGCTTAGACCCGCGAAGGCAACAGCGTTGGTCTTTCCGGTATTGAACTGGAAATGAATGAGGCCTTCTGGGAACACAAACACATCTCCTGCGTACAATGTTTTGGTGAAGAGCTTGTTTTTCTGGTCGGCATTTGCAGGATTGGAAGTGACGAATCCAACGTAGAGAGTGCCTTCAACCACTACAAGAATCTCAGTTGCACGAGGGTGTGTGTGTGGGGGATTCAGGCCGTATGGCGCATAGTCTATACGCACCAACGAGACGCCTAGAGTGTTGAGACCTGGTATTTGGTTAACATTCACAGGAGTCACCTTCGATCCTACTGCGTTTGATGTATTGCCAGCCTTGTTCAGCCCAGATAGGAAGAAATCATCAGCTGTCACCATCTTTGGGTCCTTGCATATCTTCCCATTCACAAATACTGCAATTTTAAGATACAGAAGATTAACATTAATTCATGAATTACTAATCATAAGAGCTAGAATTAAAGTTAAATTTAATTTAATTCTATATAAGATGCAGGTAGCAGTTAATTACCAGAAGCCTTGGAATCATTAACCGCGACACAGAAATCCTGAAGAGGGCTAGGATCCGAAGCATAAACTAACGATATTGAAGCCAAAGCCAGAATAACAATAGCACTTATAACCAACCGAATCGCCATTGTTTATGAAGCCAAAGCTAGAGAATGAATAATTTTGTAGGTGAGAGATGAGTTGCGATTAAAGCATGCAATTAAGATGTCTATTTATACTTAATCCCACTTGAAATAGTCCGCTGTTTTTTTTCATATTTTAAAGATGAGGTATGAATTGGTCATCTAATTTCTTTTTCTTATTACATTTAGTAGCTACCAGGTCTCGATATATGTCTAATTTTCAACAAAATAAATGGTTTACCTGCTCTTCGATGACCATATATATAATATTAAAGTTTCCACCTCAAATTAAATATAATTATTGGAATTTCTTTTACATCTATAGAACTACTATTTCAGCAACATGATTGCTCTTTTACTTTAATTACTATTATAATTAACGTATAGTCATAACACGCAACTAATTATAAGTATTTGGTCAAAAGTACTACTGCAAGAATTATTGGCCATATATATAATATTAAAATTTCCATCTCAAATTAAATATAAACTCAAGATTTATTGGAAATTGAATGAGAAATTGAATCTTAAAGTTGTATGTTTGGATCTTTGCTTAGGCTTGGAAATTGGAATGTGGGTTGTTGTTCCACGTTGGAAAACCAACACAAAATTTTCCACTATATATAGTTTTTCACTATTGTGTGGGATAAGTAATGTTGACAAAAAATGATAAATGCATGTTTAATTAAATGATGGTATGATTTAATCAAGAAGCATAGGTTATAATTTTATCATAAGACTCGTATTTGAAAAACGAGAAGATAGAAATGAATTTGAGGTCAATCGGAGACTCGTAGCTCAAATGACGATGAAAACGGTGAATACGAAGGATACGACGTATTCGAATGATTGAAAAGTAAAGATATTTTGATGAATAGTAAAAATCCAAGATATTTTGGTGAATAGTAAAATCAAGATATTTCGGTGAATAGTGAAAGTAAGATTTTTCGAAGCATTGGTCAATTGGACAACTAGGGTTGGAATTCGTCTTAACATGATCGTGTTGGTTAGATAATCAGATAGTGGAGATAGTGATAGGCGAGCTCGGGTATTTTTTAGGTTGTAAACGTGGTGGTAAGCAGCATACACCTAAAACAAAAGTTGTAGTAGACAATTCAATTGATATAAAAAAGAAGACGATAAAAGGATGACTTACTGGCACTAAGAAGTGTAAGTGTCCTTTTATGTTGAAAGGAATGCAGATGAAAGAGACTAGACAATGGTACTTATTGGTTGTATGTGGATCGCATAATCACCCAGTGGGGTTGAATTTGGTCGGACACTCATTTGCAGGTCGACTAACGGCTGTTGAAGATCAACTTGTGTGTGACTTGTCCATGAACAATACCAAACCAAAAGACATATGGAGCACGGTGAAATTTTTTTTTCCGAGAATGAGTCAACATTAAAGACAATTTACAATGCTCGACAAAAACATAAGTTGTCGAGCATGGAGGCCTTACTCAAATGCAATTTTTGTTGGGAAAATTGGAAATAGAGAACTACTACTACTTGGATAGGAGATGTGGACAAATAGATAGTGTTACTAATTTTTTTTTATGCTCATCCAACATCTGTTGAGTTGTTACGTGCATTTCCAAACGTGCTATTGATGGATTGTACCTATAAGACCAATAGGTATAGAATGCCACTTTTGGAAGTGGTTGGTGTCATTTCTACACTGTAACTTTGTCAATCGCGTGTGTGTATATGTCCCACGAGTGGGCGGACAACTACAGATGGGTGCTTAGTACATTGAAAGGATTAATGTACGACGGAAGCTTACAAAAGGTAATTGTAACGTATCGCAAGCTTGCGGTGTAGATCATCTAATTTGTAGTTGTGTGTTAGGGAAGACGTGTAGCTTACCTTGTGCACACGAACTTGCTGAGTTGATACGAGATGGTCAAGTTGTCCAACTCGAGATGGTTGATAAATTTTGAAGAAAGTTGGATTGTGAACGATAAAAAATTGAAGGTAGTGTCGACATTGATGTTGGAAACCGTTGGTTGGAAACTGTCGGTGATATTAATGACATGTTTGGATTGGCCTTTGAGTCTCAAAAGTTGTTGCTTAAAAGATTTCGCGAGATATCAATACCTTCAACAAGTTCATTGCAAGGACCTGTTGTGGTTACACGTCCTCGTTGTAGGCCTATTGTTGAGAATTTTCCCAGCATCCTGCCTTGGGTCGGAGCTTAAATTGGCGTGAGGCGCGGCTCTGCCAGGTTCGAATCCGTGAGCGCAAAGCTACATAAGTATAAGGCATTAAAGTTGCGCCCTATGCCCACTAGATATCCTTTTGGTGTAGCGGTAAAACGTTTGATGGTCCCAACATTTGGGTATCAGAGCAAGTCATGGGTTTGAATCCCCTTGAGAGCACTTTGCAGTGGGAGCTGCCAGGGCCTTAGAATTGAGGATGCTAACGCGCCGTGCAGGTTGTTAGGGTGGCCGGGACTTGAGAAAGGTGAACGGACCTGGAACAGATGCTGGCGTAGCAGTGGATGGCGCAGAGGCGTGATGACGCCGAGTCATGGTGGTGGCGTGAGGCGTAACGACGCCGAGTCATGGAGATGTCGGGCTGCAGTAAGCTGAGAAGAAACCTGAGGTTGCTTAGGTTGCTGAAGCAGTAAGCTGTGAAGATACCGGAGGTTGCAATAGTAATAAGAAAGTTGTGAAGAAACCTGTTACGTTCTAAGGTTACTGGAGTGGAGAGACTGACAGGTGCTGGGGGGGATTGTTGGGAATTTTCCCAGCATCCTACCTTGGGTCGGAGTTTAAATTGGCGCGAGGCACGACTTTGCCAGGTTTGAATCCGTGAGCGCAAAACTACATAAGTATAAGGCATTAAAGTTGCGCTCTATGCCCACTGGATATCTTTTTGGTGTAGCGGTAAAGCGCTTGATGGTCCCAACACCTAGCAAAACAAAAGTGCAGAATTCGACCTCGACAAAACGTAACCCTAGCAAGTTTGAATACGTGGAATCTTTTCACGACAGTTGTTTGTCACCTCTCGAGAAAAACACTTGTATAGGTTAATCCGCTAAGGCTCTACCAATTTTCACTATATCACTACAAGAAAAATGGTCTTTAACAACCCCTCAAAGACAACCTTTTTTATGAATTCTTGTTGTCGTTTTGAATTAACAACTCTTTTTGCAACGCGAGCGTTGTCTTTGTTCAAAAAATTCGACCAAAGACAACGCTTTTTTTGGATAAGACAACGCTTTTTTCATAGGGTTGTTAAATAGCGAATTTTTTTAAAAATAGACAACGCTTTTTTTAGATACGACAACGCTTTTTCATAGCGTTGTTAAATAGCGTATTTTTTTTAAAATAGACAACGCTTTTGTGCAACGCTTTTTTCAAAGTGTTGTCAAATAGCTTAATTTTTTAAAAATAGACAACCCTTGCATGCAACGCTTTTATGCGTTGTCTTTTCATAATACTTTTTTGCCAATAGACAACACATTGTGCAACGCTTTTTTTATGTGTTGTGTTAATTATAAATTAATTATTTTTTAATTTAATTAAATTTAAAAAATATAATTAATTTATAATGTTTTCTTATATTATTTGCATTAATATTATCTTATATGAACATAATTTTAAAAAATAGTATTTTTATAAAATACTATTTTGAATTAAAAAGATACATATAAATCATACCAATTATATATATATATATATATATATATATATATATTGTTAACCTTTTAAAATATATTAAAAATACAAATAATACAAATTAACAAAAAAATATGTGATAATATTAATTTTTTTTAATTAAATTAAATTTGAAAAGTTTAATTATTTTATGATTTTATCTTATATTATTTGAATTAATATTATCTTATATGAACAAACTCATAATTTTAAAAAATAGTATTTTCATAAAATATATTAAAAATATGCACTAGTATATTTTATAATTGTCTTAAAATGAAATTAGATTAAACATTACTAAACATATTAATTAGTCATTAATCTTCCAATTATATATATAACCTTTTAAAATATATTAAAAATATAAATAATACAAATTAACAAAATTATGTGATAATATTAAATTTTTTATAATTAAATTAAATTTGAAAAGTTTAATTATTTTATGATTTTATCTTATATTATTTGAATTAATATTATCTTATATGAACAAACTCATAATTTTAAAAAATAGTATTTTCATAAAATATATTAAAAATATGCACTAGTATATTTTATAATTGTCTTAAAATGAAATTAGATTAAACATTACTAAACATATTAATTAGTCATTAATCTTCCAATTATATATATATATATAACCTTTTAAAATATATTAAAAATACAAATAATACAAATTAACAAAAAAATATGTGATAATATTAAATTTTTTATAATTAAATTAAATTTGAAAATTTTAATTATTTTATGATTTTATCTTATATTATTTGAATTAATATTATCTTATATGAACAAACTCATAATTTTAAAAAATAATATTTTCATAAAATATATTAAAAATATGCACTAGTATATTTTATAATTGTCTTAAAATGAAATTAGATAAAAAATTACTAAACATATTAATTAGTCATTAATCTTCCAATTATATATATAACCTTTTAAAATATATTAAAAATACAAATAATACAAATTAACAAAAAAATATGTGATAATACAAAATTGAAAAATATCAAAAATTGAAATAAAAGAAATGTATGTAGAAAATTATAACATAAAGCACTAGTGGTCTAGTGGTTGGAGTTCGACCATGTCACTCGGGTTCGAATCTCAAGCAAAACGCAATATTTTCAATGCTGATGTGTCAGCACTATGGCGACGTGGCATGCGACGTGTCAGTATTCTGATGACGTCGGCACTTGCGACGTGTCAGTATTCTGATGACGTCGGCACTTTGGCGACATGGCATGATGACGTGTCAGCACTTTGATGACGTCATCATCTTATTTAATATTTAATTAAAAATATTTGAAAAAGACAACGCTTTCATGCAACGGTACAACGCTTTTTACCGTTGTTAAATAGCGAAAAAAAATTCTGCAATGCTGGATACAACAACGGTAAAAAACAGGATTTAACAACGGGTTTTACCCGTTGTTAAATAGCGATTTTCTTGTAGTGTATTGAAGAAGAAAATACTACCGATAAGGCGGCATTCTGTCCGCAAAGCCGGTGATGAAATTTTCTTAAGTCAACTTCCTTCTATTATTCAAGAACACGTGTTAAGTATCAAAAATCCATTGGGAGGCGACCATTGTGGTCTCCGATGCATAGCCCATGCACTAGAATTGGGAGAGAATTCATGGGCACAAGTGTATAGTGATCTCATCGATGAGATCAAAAACTTTGAATGGTTGTACAAGAATATCAATGGTCTACAAGATCGGATTGAATAGATAACCGTAAACTGGATTTGTTTCGAGAAACCTATTTACTAGATCAATTTTTGGTGGGCATTCCCCAAAATGACATATTTGGCGGCAAATGCTTACAGCATGACCATCGTCCACCTCTCTCCAGACATGCGTATTACGGTTCTACATATGATGACACAAATGCCAACTAAGCCTCGACTTGTATGTATGGCCCTCGGGCAACGATCATTATGTTCTGGTAATTGAACATGTTCTTCTATGGTATTATTTGATTTCAAATTATACACATAAGTATAATTGACATAATTTTATTTGTTTGTAGGTAAAATTGGATGAAGGCGCATTGTTACCACCCATTTTGGGAGAAATTAAACATCATTTTATTATATTTATGTAATCTTTCTGTATGACTTTGGAATATTCTCACTTCTTGTTGCTACTATTTTTGGAATTTGTGATGTAGGTTTTTATTTAATGACGCTTTGTTATATCTATGTAATCATGCAATTAATCTGACTTTATAGTATTTTCAGTTCTTGTAGCTACTATTCTCATCATTTTGTGATGTAGGTTTTTCTGATTTTGTCCCTGTTCGATCAATACTAACCGAACAGTTTACACCATATTCGACGTATAGCTGAACAGTTTATGAACTATTCGACTAATTACCGAACAACTTTCAATGTGTTTGACTGTTAGCCGAACATTACATGAAGTGTTTGATGTATAGCCGAACATGTTGCAAACTGTTCGGTTGGTAGTGATCGAACAAGGACAAGATCAGACTTTTGTGTTCGGTACATGGCCGAACACTTCTGTGAATGTTCGATTGTTTGTGGCCAAACGACTCATTTCAATGGAAAATTTACTTCATATTACAACAAATTTGCAATCAAATAGTGGAAGTGAAACACATATTTTTTACAACACGTTCAAATTACTGAGAAATATACCACAACACATAATTGATACACATCCCAACACAAAGATAAAACAACCAGAATTAAAACTAAGATAAAACGATGAGAATTGTTCATATAACACACAAAGTTAAAACTACAAACATTTACGAGTCCATTAAAACTGAGTGAAAACTAAACTCTACGATTTCTACTAGTTGAAGCCCGCCTAGAAGATTTAGGTGGATCCTCGTTCTCAATCTTCAAGGCACACTATGCCCCAACTAAAGTTGGAACGACTTGTGATGTATCGAGTCCATCCTCATTCTAAATCCACTGCTGGCACAATATGCAACATGTTTTTTGAAGTTTGGAATCAAGTGGGGATCAACGGGTCCACCGAGATAAGGACCCGTCAAAACATCATCTTCATCATCATCGTCCTCTTCTTATACCGATTCTTCATCATATGGTTATTCGTCATATGGTTCTTCATCTGCTTATGTTGTATCCTCCCCTACGTATGATATTATGGGAAGAGAAAAAGAAGTCAATAGTTCTTCGATCGTATTCTCTTCGGTCCAACGTCTTCTCACCGAAGTAGTAGGTCTTGTCATCCTCTTGTAAACAACATCTTCGCCTGAAATTTATCAAAATAAAGTAAATAACATGGTCAATAGTTTACATATGAGTGTAACAAAAAAGGGCCTGTTCGGCCAATATTGGTCGAACAGAGTGAGAGTAGTTCGGCCGACAACCGAACATAGCACTTAACGTTCGACAACTAGCCGAACAACATTCACACTATTTAGAAGATGGCCAAACATTCTTCTTTTCGTTCGGCAAGTGGTCGAACACTACACATTTTGTTCGGCCATTGGTCGAACACTACACATTCCGTTCGGCCAACAAGACCGAATGGAACCCATCCGTTTCATTCAACAAAAATGTGATTCCACTTCTTTTTTTTTTCAAATTTTCATCAACATATAACATGTTTTCCATAACAAAACATCCTAAACTTGATTTCTAAACAATCTACATTTTATTTCAAACAATATTGAATAAATTTAACATAAGAAATTCATAATCTATCCAAAAAAAAATTCAAGTATGAACTTTACTTACTTGAAACTTCATTTTCTTGGTTGGGATCCACTGTAGACTCTCAAATGTGAAATCGAACTCCTTAAAACTTATTCGAGCTAAGGTCTAACACTTCAATCGAATTGATTTCCTCAAATTTAGGTTAGGTCTTGTGGGTTAGGGTTAGGGTTAGGGTTCTTCTTAATGAAATTTGGGGTGGAAATGATAATTGGGGTGTGGGGATGATGTTGGGGTGTGGTTAGAAAATCACGCGGTGGTGTATTTTATTTTAATGTTTTTTGTATAAAGGGTATAATTGTAAAGTCATGGGGTGTATTTAGTAGATTTTAAATGAAATAAATTTAATTGTTGGTGTGTTTAAAAATTGGGGTGTGTTTAGAAAATGATGGTGTGTTAATAGTAGGACCCTAATTTTATACTCTTGGTTAAAAAAAAATCCTTTTTATGGTTAGCTACTTATAATTTCATAGTTTAGTTTATGAAGAAGAATTGAAGAAAAAAGTCGGTTGTGCATGTGTGAGAGAGAGAAAGTAGCATATCGCAGATTTATCGAATCGATCATGATTAAGGTTATGGGTCTTTTTATTATGATGGACTATTATATGTGGGTCATGAATATTAGGTTTGTCTCATGGATCAACAAGAGAGTGCACCTCATAAAAATACCAAATTCGTCTCATAATTATATAATTATGGTTGTAAGAAAACTAGTTTTTTTTTTCTTTTAAAAATAGCAAAACTAAGTCTTTTTCAATTTAGTTATCGCATTTTTTTGGTTCAAAATACATATTACAAATATTTTAGATGATGTGGTGCATTCAAGATGATATGAATTTAATATGTTGTTTTAAGACATATAATTGTTGAACAGGTATAAAAATACAATTGTCAATTAATAATTAATATTACGTGTGTAGGGTGCTGAACTTCTGATACATTAGCGTTAATGTTATGTGTCCAATTCAGGTTTTCACCAAATGAATATGACAGATCAACCGCTTACGAATAAAATTCAAATTCAATTAAGCGTGCTTTCTTACTTTTGACTGTTAAAGCCTTTACAAATTCTTTTCCTGCGCGCTACAGAAAATAAAGATAATATCTAGTTCTACCAAATTAGGTAGCAATTATAGTATCTAGATGGTCATTTAAGCAGTTAAAGATGCATGGATGCTATGTATTAAATTTATTGAAGGATTTAATAAAATTTTAATTCTTAATTGACCCAAAGCTATATATGCTATATTCAAGCACATTACGTCACTACAAGAAAAATGAGTATGTGCGATAAAAAAATATTGTCGCAAAAATAATTTACGACAACATTTTGTCGCTAAATTATTATCTCAAAAGTCTTCTCGCAAATAGTTTTTTTGCGACAACATTAGCGACGACAATGTTGTCTCAAAAACACTTTTTTTCATTGTTTTTTTGTGACAACGTATTGTCAATTTATATTAACATTTTTTTTGTCGCAATAACTAGACTTTTCGCGACTACTTTTGTTGTCGCAAAAAATCTTATTGTATATATACTCATTTTTCTTGTAGTGGTGGTGAACACTGATCAGTTTTATCTAAATCTTTTTAATATGGAATAGGAGTCTTGGTCTTGGAAAGCAAGAAACGGAGTTTTAAACTCAGATTCAAAGATATTAAATAGTCCACAATATTAAAACGATGTTGGAGGATAGTTCTTGAGAGCACGCTGGAGAAGGCTTGAAAGTTTGAGGTGTAATAATTACATAGGCTTGGAAATATGAAAAGAACCGTTAAGGCACACTTTAAAAGATATTTCATAAACCTTCTAGTACAAAATTAATTAGTCAAGTTAATTATAATTGATCCTATATCTGACTAAATCAAATGACTAAATCTTTGATTTACTCGGATGAATTTTTCATGTTTCCCAACAGCAAAAATACTAGATTTGATAATATCTTGATTCATTTTGCAATATACATATAGTAATAGTAATATAAATATAGGAATGACAACTGATGATTTTGGGGTTTATGTACGAGTATTTCCTGCTTTGAGAACCTGGTATAGGAAATTAAAATTTACTATTTTTTAGGCAATTCTCAAGAAGTAAATGAATATCAAAATTACAAAAATAACTCATACACGAAAATTGAACAACAATCCAATGTCTAATTGGTTGATGAAGTAGTGTTTAAGTCTTACAAAATTTCAAGTTTAGATCTGAGGAGCTGAGGAGGAGTTGCAAATTATTGCAAAAGTTGGGATAATTTATTAATTATATATATATATATATATATATATATATTATATTAAAAAAAGGAACAGGGAATCCTCATTTTATATAAATAGGATTGGTTTTGAGGTTGGAGAATGGGTGGGGCATAAATACCAACCCCACACCATTACCACAATTTCAAAATGGAGAATGAGCATCCCGTCCCATTAATTTTGGGACCCAACTATACAAATACTAAGTGTCAATGTAACAATTGTCAATTTTAGTTAGGGTTAATTTCATTTTTGATCCCGTATGTAAGACCTTTTTTCATTTTTTTTATAATCAAATATATGTTTTTCAATTTTGTCATGTATGTTTCAATTTTTTTTTTCAATTTCAGTCCAATTTTGGTTGGAATTCCCAAAATCGTCGATGTCACCTAAGATTTTCCGGCAGCCACCCGATCAAAATTGGATTGAAATTGGAAAAAATTAAAACGTACAAGACCAAAATTGGAAAACTTGACTGAAAATTAGAAAAAAATTAAAACATATAGGATCAAAATTGAAAAACGTATACTTGGTTGTTCAAAAATGGAAAGGGTACTACATATAGGACCAAAATTGAAATTATCTCTTTTAGTTATATTAGCAAATTCAAAATGCATGTGCATATTCAGACACTCCAATTTCAGTTGTGCACATTGCTGAACTTGTGATTGAAGACACAACTTGACGTGAGAATAAGGTGACATACTTTCTTTTGCGGTTTTTCCCATTTGATTAACTCGATCAAAAGTTTTTGTACCGAAAATGTGACTCTAGATGCTGAGTTTTTAGTCTCTAATGATGTATATAAGGCCTTTTGTCCAATAATTAATGCAATTATCATTTACTTAAAAAAGAAAAATACTCCAAAAATCATATTTTTATTAGGTATTATTATTATTATTATTATTATTATTATTATTATTATTATTATTATGCCCAGTAATTATAAGGTTTGGGCAAATAAATGCTATATCTGGGTTGTTATAGGATGTCATTAAAAAAAAATTGTGTATTGAGGACATTTGAACTTAAATATCCAAATTGAACAAATATTTGTAACGTGTATTAGTTTAAAATTTTTGGGACACTGACGACACTCGGACCGATTCAAGACCAAACCTCCTCTCAATGTGCTAACATCTATTCATATTTGTTTATGCAAAACTAATAGTTTGCATATATAATGTTGGGTAAAAGACAAAAATACATCCCAAGTATACATGATTTAACACTTCATTATATCACTTTTAAATGTTTTCATTTCACTGTATAAAGTACTCGAATTTTGTAGGTTACAATATTTCCGGTTGCCATGACATAAAATGTCGTCAGAGACTTTTAAAGTGCATTTCAATTTAATTGACATTTTGCAATATGAACTTTAAAAAATTTCATTTCATGGTATAATTAAATACATGAGTTTTGAAGGTTACAATATTTTTCGGCTGTCCCATCGTAGAATCCCATCAAAAATAGCTCACATGCATCGGTCTAATTTTTAGAGGAGTAAATTTGTATTTTTTTTTCTTGGATGAGTCCCACAATGGTTCCACGCCTATGAGCTTGGCAATTACACTAGGAAAGCGACGATGCTGATTTTCATCAGTCGTGTCACACAATATATTTTCTCATCCATCGATGGTGGTGAGAATGGATACAATAGTGATGCGAATTTCTTTGGGTGGAGGTCACCCCTTTGAGTAGGTCATAGCCGCTTCGTCGGTGATCAAGGACTTTTGTCTCAAATTTGACTCCTAAAAAGAAATGAGTCAGATTGTGCCAACGAGAGTAAAAATATAATTGAACATGTTGTTGATGACTCTCTTTCTTCGAAATCGAATGGACTCCTCGAAGATATTAAGATTGTGTTTTCTTTTCTGTATTTCGACTCAACAACTTCAAAATCTTAGACTACACACATCGGTGCAGGTCGCCGATCAATATGCAGAAAAAGACAAAAAAAAAAAATGAAAACAATTTCCAGCTTGGTAACCGATTGGGAGAAGGGTTGAGATTTCAACCTTATCAACCAACCCCCTCAATTTAGGTTACCCAATTAGATCTTGACACATGTCATTTTCTTATTTGTTCAATTAGATTTTATATGGATAAAATGTATATTGTAAATATTGTAGATAATATGTATTTAAAATATACATATATATATGTGTGTGTGTAAATTCGTATTTTTTAATTCTCTATAAATAGACACCAATATTGACATATTTTGGAACACCATCTAAAATTCTCTATTTTCTCCTCTATTTTTTTATCATTCATCTCTCAATTTCAATCATGGATCCAAACCATCCTAATTATTTTCCAAACTCCCAAAATTATCCACTCAAAATTATCCAAGCTTTGAATCAATTCTTAACTCTCAATCTTTTCCTCTCTCAGAAGATTATCCAAGTTATTATCAAAACTCTCAATTTTGATAGTAGAGGATGAACGAGACACTTAACAAAATTATTTTGATCCCATTGAATTTTTAGTGGATGATCCTACAAATGATGATCAACGTTTTCAATACTCTACTGAACGCATTGCGAACTTGTCCACTTATATGATTAATAGGGAAAAACTTCGCAACAGAGAAGCTCACAACGCTCTAAGAAACGACTTGATTGAGCATATATGACAAAAATTTGGAACTAGCTAGAAATTAATATGTAATTTGCATCTTCTGTATTTGTAATTTTTTTTATTTCATGCATCTACTTGTAGTTTGATTTATTTCTTTTTCAATTTCGTCTTTCAACTCTTATAATTGTAATTTCGTTATTGTATCTTATTCTAAATGTGTTTTAAATTGTTTTTGTATTATAATTATAGATTTAGAATATTAAATTATTTAATGTAATTTTTATACATTTTAAATATAATAAATATTGATTATAAAATATATGTAATTAATATATAATAAAATAATTATTATTATTTTAGGTTGTGTTGGGTTGGGTTGTGGATGTGAGTAAAAAAAGATAAAGTTAATTTGAGTTGTGGGTTGAATAGGTGGATGAGAGAAAAATTAATATTTTATTTTAGGTTGGGTTGAGAGAGAGTTATGAGTGTGGGAAGTCTTAATAGTAATAGAAGCGGCTACCACATCGAAACTACTCAACCCTAGTGGTTAAAGTACAAATAAAATATATTTAATTTCTCTTCTATTGGAATATGGGCAGGTTAACCAAACCATAAAATCAACTGTGTTCAAAGAAAAACTGTGTCAATGTACTAATTAATGTACGAGTGAAAGGCAATTAAAAAACAGTGTCAATTGTAAGAAAGCAGTAGCCAAGTCAGTGTTGGAGACTTTACCAAGTCTTGGTAAAATAATATTAGAATAAAACGGTAAAGAAAGGGAGATGAATATTTCAGACAATACCATCTATAAATAGCCACCACCTTGCAGCTAGATTTATCACCTCTGAAACTCAAACTACATATATCCAATAATAATTAATATTAGCTAAAATAAAATGAAGAGGTCTCTTCTCTTCCTCACAGCCCTTCTTATTGCCTCTTTTGCAACATACTCACAGGCTTCAGATCCCAGCCCTCTCCAGGATTTCTGCGTTGCTGTTAATGATTCTGAGGCTGCTGGTAAATAGCATATACATAGTTGTTTGTCATTGTATATTACATATATTTTATCTTGAGATAACTAAATTTGTGATTGATTTTATGTGTAGTTTTCGTGAATGGGAAGATATGCAAGAACCCGAACATGGTTGTTGCAGAGGATTTCTTCCTTTCTGGCCTCAACAAGGCTGGCGATACATCAAACGCCGTTGGATCAAAAGTGACTCCTGTGAATGTTAACCAAATACCAGGTCTCAACACTCTAGGCGTCTCATTGGTGCGTATAGACTATGCGCCATACGGCCTGAATCCCCCACACACGCACCCTCGTGCAACTGAGATTCTTGTAGTGGTTGAAGGCACTCTCTACGTTGGATTCGTCACTTCCAATCCTGCAAACCCCGACCAGAAAAACAAGCTCTTCACCAAAACATTGTGTGCAGGAGATGTGTTTGTGTTCCCACAAGGCCTCATTCATTTCCAGTTTAATACTGGAAAGACCAACGCGGTTGCGTTCGCAGGTCTAAGCAGCCAAAATCCAGGAGTTATCACGATTGCAAATGCAGTGTTTGGTTCAGATCCACCAATTAGTCCAGATGTTTTGACAAAGGCTTTCCAGGTGGAGAAGAACACGATTGAGTATCTTCAAGCTCGATTCTGGCCTGACAACAATTAAATACAAAGCTTATAACCAATCACAATTAAATAAAGTTGCGTCATTATTCTGAATAAATTAATGATTCCTAGTTGCTCTCTAGGTTTTGATTGGATCCAGATAACTTTTTTTTTTTTTTTTTAATTCTCAATAATAATTTCTATGATAATTAATGAAGTGTTGTATGATATGCGATTAGCAATGTCCAGTCATTTTATGCACAATTTAACACTTCAGCCAAATAAAAGGAAAATATATATGTATATATATATGTTCAACGACACATATGTAACACATTTTAATTTCGAAAAATAACTTAAACTACTAGCTAGTTTGAAATATAATGTTCGTGATTTGTTAGACCGCTGTGGTTATAGTACAAACACAACAGCAAAAATTGAATATAGCGATGAAAATTAACGATTAAAGAAAATATATTTAATTTGAATATGTGCAGGTTAACCAAAACATTAAATCAACTGTATTCAAAGAAAAATAACGACCATTTAGTAAAACGGGATACATTCATTTTTGGTCCTATTCCAGAGACGTTGTCCGTTTTTAGTCCTGTTAATAAAAATAAAAATAACGACCGTTTTATTATCCATGTTGCCTAATAAAAATAGGAGGTCTAGGCAATGAGTTTTTGGGTTGACAATTTAGAATTTTAACTTTTTAAAATTCACGAATTTTGCCCAATTTCAACCTAAACCGCTCAATTGTGTTGAAATTGCACGTGAAAAGCATGTGAACTCTTAATTTCGGTTTTTCGGGCCAAATTTGCTGATGTGGAATTTATTTTACCCTTACGTGGGGCATGCTTGTACATGCGACCATCTCTTATGAATGAAGTGACTTATGTGTATTAAATTATATTAAAAGAAATACAAAAAAATTAAAATTTCAAGATAAATTAAAATTTATACTATATATAAAAAAAGAGAAAAGATGGCAAAATTTACTTATTTGCCACTTTCCCTCCTAAACGTGTCTTATCAAACAAAAATATAAAGATTTAAAATGAAAAATACATGACTTTTTTGATAAGCCATCAATGATTAATAAAAATATATATAATAAAATAAACATATCTTTCTTGATAAAGAATACATTATTACAAAAGAAAGAAAAAAACGAGTGTTATATATGTATGGATTATACTAAATTAAATTTTATTTAAATAGCTATAAGTTGTACAAAATTGAAGCTAAAAGTTTCTTAATTATATGCATCTACGTAATATAATTTATTATATAGAAAAATTATTTTTTTCATAATTTCAAAATTATTTTTTTATCTGAATATAAATTTTGTGATAAAAGAATTTAATATAAGAAAATTCATACTATTTTGAAATTTATGTACTTAAAACATAAATGTTTTAAGATAAAATAAGTGTTCAAAGTTTTATAAAGTTAGAAGTGTTATACATAAATATTTTGCATTAGAAATATGTATTTGTATCTTGTAATGCAAGAAGTATTCTCTATGAAAGCAAATTAGAAGTATTCAATTTTTTGATATTATAAAAATACACGTGTTTAAGATAAAATATATGTGTATAAATAATTATTTGAATTCAAAATTGTTTATAATTAATATATTTATATTTGGATCTATCTATAAATTGTACATGTTTAAGCTTACAATATAAAATTTTGTTAGGCGGTTACATTATGGTCATGTGAAACTTTAATTATATCAATAGATTAATAGATTATAAATTAATTCATTTGCATGTAAATAAACTATAAATTGTACATTTTTACAATTTATATTTTATAATGTTATTTACTTATATGAAGTAATAACAATTGTTAGTGTTGTTATTGTTGTTGTTATTATTATCATGGTCTACACTATATACCCAACTATTACACGTAATGTAAATCTTAATTCAATCAAAATTCTACTATTTTCAGTAAAAATTCTACTTTATAAAACAATTTTCTAAACTAAAAAATATCTTTAAAAAACAATAGAAGCATGAAAAATGCATTTGTATATTATACGTGTTTTGAAATAATAAAAATGGTATGAATAACCTTTACTTGATTTATGTGACTTTATTATATTACTACAAATGACATATACTACCACAATAAATATTAAACCGCATATCATGTGGGTGAGCTACTAGTATAAAATTAATATATTAAAAGAAAAATCAATTAGCAGTCACTCATTCTCACCGTCGGTGAGTGCCAACCAAAGAAGATCCGGAAAGTGCATGTAACATAAATTGTCAACTTATATATCGGAACAATCCCCTTGTCGAACCAATTTCATACCTCAAATCAAATTCAAAATTCATTATTGAATCGAACTTCAATTTCTCAATAAAAACTTCTCAAATACTCTCCAATGTGTGTTTTGAATTTTGATTAATTGTTAACTAAGTTGACTCAGATGCAAATGGAGACGACAAAAGAACTTGATTCTCCATAGGGTTCCGTTTACTTTGAGGGATGACTTAGAATAATGACATTTTATCTAACTTTATCTAGTGTTTATTTTGATGGAAATAAAAATCAGGGTTATCCATTCGACCAAGGATAAAATATCAAAATGCGAATAATATCTTGGACAATAGACTAGGCCACCCCTAGGATAGTTTACCCAAAACTTGGGATAACATTAGGAAATTATGCAACGCCCCGTTTCTTGGCTTCGTTTACTTTGGGGGATCATTTAGGATAGTGACATTTTATCTAGTTTTATCTAGTACTGTTTATTTTGATGGAAATAAAAATTTGGGTTATCCTTCCGACCCGGGATAAAATGCCAAAATGTGGATAATACATTAGATAATAATCTAGGCCACCCCCTTATGATAGTTTACCCAAAACTTGGGATAACATTAGGAAATTGCATTTTTATCCCTAGTATACATTAAACATTTACATAAAATTGACATTTAGATAATATCACTTTTATCCTAACCTTCATATATTACATAGTAAATGATGGATAAAAATAGTTAATATCGTATCCAAATATTATGTGTTAAACATTGGAAATAGATAATAATTTATACATTATCCTATGAAATTATCTCACTGACCTAGATAATTAACCTATCTCTATTTGACAAAGTAAACAGGTAAATTCTGGCTAAGGCGCTACTTGCAAACAAAATTTCCCCTTTTAAGAAAAATAAAGACAAATAAAATCAAGAATAATTATGAAATACATGTTTCTAAAATTCATGAAATAAAACCATTTATATAAATTCTTCTACAACTTTTGAATATGAACTATCGATATCCACCGCTCGCGTACCACTCCCTTAACTCTTCGAACTGAAAACATTTTAACATAGAGGGGTGCGTATTTGAAATACACTCGGTGGGGATCGAGAAACAACATTAATTAAATTAAAATAAATAAATTGTAGCAAGCAAACACATGGAATCATCGCTTCACATAGTTTCAACGCTCAACAAAGTAAGCAATAAACACTAAGGAGATTAGCCATGGAAATTCGTCACGAAAATTCATTACGGGTCTTTAACCCGACATAGCATTGGTCATGGAAATTCGTTATGGTCTTTAACCCAACATAGCATTGGTCACGGAAATTCATTATTCATGTAAACTTGTTATTCATCAAATCAATAGTCATTCTTAAACAATCACGTAGTTTCAATCACTTATTAAGATAGTCAATCATCTCCATGCACCCCCAATAACATTCTTACTTAGAAATTTAACAAATCAATAAACATTCTCATATATTCACGTAGTTTCATCAATTCGCAAGGTTATAGATAATCATACTCATATGTCACCAATTGCAATTTCATTTGCCTTTAGAAATTCTCAATAAGACATTTAGACTGATATCAAATATGATAACATATAAGTAGACAATTGTATTAAATTCAATAGCATGTATCAATGATTGCGCATTAAATAGGCACATAGCTCATAAACATGAAATTACGAGAATTTACCCCCACATCAGGAGTTGTTTGAATGTAAGTTGTCAAGCAAGCCTAAATAATCCATCTTTACTTGTCTCTTGAATATCCAAAAATTTGACTATATAAGCTTCTAATTCACCTCTCAAACGTTCTTGATACTAACTATGATAATCCTTCTTCGATTTAACACATATATCTTCAGGAACGTAGAATGGAAAATGAAAGGTGAAGTGGATTAATGATATTGAAATAGAACTGCTGAGAGTTGGTCCAGCCTTTTCCCGTCACTCTCACCATCAAACCAGATAGCAGCAAATTAGGCTAAAGAAGATTAGCAGAAAATCCAACAAAAAAACAAATCCTTTGCAACAATCCATAGATAATTTTACAGTGTAGAAAGACAAATGGGTTGTTAGAAATGAGGAGTGAAAAAGATTAATTAATACGAAAAAAAGTGGCATCAGCGATTGAAGAAGCTATGAATTCGTAGGAGAAAGGGAAAGGAAATCGAAGAAGGAAAAAAATGACGACGATCAGTATTAGAAGAGAGAGAGAGAGAAGAAGTCATTTATGCCCATTATAATAATAATATTGTTAATACTATTTGAAGAGATGGCAAACATCTAACACAACGCATCCCTACCCATATCTACACATGTGTGTGTATATATATATACACACACTGCACTCACGTATTATATATTATACATGTTGTATTTGTTGTTGATGGGATAATGACAATATTAAATTCAATTGTATTTGTAATTCATAGTACATCATATTATAATAATAAAATTTTCATGTATTTTCTTTCCATAATTTATATTACCATTAATTAATAATTTACATTATTATTGTTATTATTACTTAAATCTTACATTAACTATAAAAAATTCTCGTTATATTTACGTAGTTGAATTTTAATTCGGTGTGTTATAAATTACATTTCTATCACTAGTAAATATTAATTATTTACATAAAAATAACGTATAGGTAATATCACTCTTATCACAACCTTCATATATTACATAGTAAATGGTAGATAAAAATAGTTAATATCGTTATCCAAATATTATATATTAGAGTAAACATTGGAAATTGATAACAAGTTATATCTTATCCTATGAAGTTATCTCACTGGCCTACATAATTAATCTATCTCTATTTGCCAAAGTAAACAGAACCTAGGTGGAGAACATGTCCATCAAAGAAGCAATGAAGAACCCTATTTGCACCAACTGTGCCGACGACGCCATCGAACTGGAGGCGCAACAACTCCGGCTTGAGAATGCTCATCTGAACTTTTCGGCTCGAAAATGCTCCTCTGAAAGTTATTGGAAAGATCTATGTACCTGGAGCTTGCTTTGACCGCCATATATGAACTAATGAAGATGCAGACACTGATGAAGGTGGAGAGGATTTGAGATATTTTGAAATTGATTGGGGGTTTGAAATGAGTTCGAAGAGGGGATTCTTGTAGTGGCCCGTGGTCACAGAATGGGTTGTGAGCAGCGGTGGCGGCTGCAAAGAAGAAAGATTAAAGTGCATGTGTGGTGGGTGGAATGGGTTGATTTTTTTATTTTTTTTATTCTAAAAATAAACAAAATTTAAATTTAAGAGCCAAATCATTAAACTGGATCCGAAAAATCCGAAATTAAGAGTGCACGTACAATTTCAGCTCAATTAAGTAATTTTGGCTGAATTTGAACAAATTCACAAATTTTAAAAAGTTGAAGTACTAAATTGACAGCCTGAAAACTTATTGTTCTAAATTGACATGCATACCTCTTATATATTACTGGGCAATATGGATAATGAACTCGTATGTAAATATTGCTTTTCATTGTTTTTTGTTTAATGAAACATAATACAAAAGGTCGGCTGTAAAATGTATGGTAAGTAGACTATCATTATCTTTATCATAAACCTACAAGGGAATCATCAATTTATTCAGATTAATGAGGCACGCAGACTTAAGTGTAACTTTATTTAATTGCGATTATAAACTTTGTATTTAATTGTTGCCCGACGAGAACCGTTCTTGAAGGTACTTGATCACGTTCTTGTCAAGCTGGAAAGCCTTCGTCAAAACATCTGGATTGATTGGTGGGTTTGAACCAAAGATGTCATTTGCAATGCTGATATATCCTGGAGATTGGCTGCTTAGACTTGAGAAGGCAACAGCGTTGGTGTTTCCAATATTATACGTGAAATGAATGAGGCCTTGTGGAAACACGAACACATCTCCAGGATACAATATTTTAGTGAAGAGCATAGAGAGTGCCTTCAACTACATGAAGAACCTCACTTGCACGAGGGTGTGTGTGAAGGGCTTCGAGGCCGTATGGCACAAAGTATATACGGAGCAGTGAGATGCCTAGAGTGTTGAGGCCTGGTAGTCGGTAAATATCCACAAGAATCACCCTATGGCCGAGAGAGAGATCATAGTTACCAGGCTTGTTGAGGCCAGAAAAGAAGAAATCGTGATAGCCAGAAAAGAAGAAATCGTCAGCTATCACCATATTTGGGTCCTTGCGGATCCTCGGGAAAATTGGTAAAAATACCATGTATATATACCATAAGTATGATCTTACCCTTTAATTTTTTTACTTTTTAAAAATATTATGTATGTTGGCACTTCTTGTTAAAAATACTCCATCACCTGTTGTAGGAGGTAACTCGCTGATGTGGCCGGTTATTTCACACGTGGATTTAATTTCTCTTTTTTTTTACCAAGTCAAACACTAACTGCCAAGCCACACAAGCCTCCCACCTATTTCAAAGAGGAGAAAAACCCAAATCCCCAAATCAAAGAAAAACCCAATTTCGAAGAGGAGAAATCCAAACCAAATTCTCTCTCAAATAACCACTTGAAATCATCAACAACAGCCTCCGATGTTGCTTGTCGCCATTCGTATTCCACAGTTGGAATTTCTCAACTCCTCAAAATTCCTCTTTGTTTTCTCCCCAAAATGCTATGTTCAGGTCGGATTTTAACTGTTTCTCCCGCCACGACGCCGTTTTATTCATCCCACTCAAGATGCTACCTCCATGGAAAGCTTGAATCCACTCTCAAATGGCGCTCCATGGCGTTTGACGGCGGCGTCTCCCTGATCTCTGCCTCTTTTGGTTCTGATTTCTCCGATGATAAAAGCTCCACACCGTAAGGATATAAACTAAGTTAATTTTGTTTTTGTAGTTGGCTAGGAATTATTATTTTGGGGGCGTTTGGTTGCAGATTTTGTATAATAGAAGGGCCTGAGACGGTGCAGGATTTTGCAAAAATGAAATTGAAGGAAAATCAAGATAATATTCGGAGTCGAAGAAATAAGATTTTTTTGCGACATCCGCACAAATTCGACACAAAGCCACTTCCCAATTCGACAAGAAAAATAGAAACCATACATCTCAATTTCGGCATCCACTTCTTCCCAAATTGTGTGAAGTCCACGAGCATCTTAAAGAAGATCTGAAGCCACAATAGCAGAATTCTCCCTCATTTGAAGAACTTGACATTCTTTTTGTGGAAGGGTAAGGAAAAGTGAGGTGTTATGTTTAGAGAGGATTTGAGAGGGAATGGTTGACTGTTTTAAGAGGATTTGGGAGGGAAATGGTGGATTTTCCCTCCCTTTCTCAATTGATATGGAAAAGAGAACAAAAAAACCGAAAAAATAATTACACATGTGTATTTACCTGCCACGTCAGCATGTGACCGGTTAGTTACTTCCTACAACAGGTGACAGAGTATTTTTAACAAGAAATGCCAACATACAGGGTATTTTTAAAAAGTAAAAAAATTAAAGGGTAAGATCATACTTATGGTATATATACGGGGTATTTTAACCAATTTTCCCCGGATCCTCCTGTTCACAAAAACTACATGGTGATGAATAGTAGATCATGTCAAACTGATATTAAAGTACATAAACCAAACAATGTATACTCCCTCCGTCCCACAAAGATAGGCCTAGTTCTATTTTCACACAGATTAAGAAATTTTTTGAAGTTCCAGTTATACCCTTATCATACATTAATTGTTCAAAGAATTAATTCCACTCCAATTTTGAAGTTTCATTAATTGGAACAAAAATTATTTTCACACTTATAATATTGCATTAATGATATTGTTTGTCTCAAGATACATTTTTCTACTTTCAAGGAAGAGAGACAACTAAAAAAATTTAGAAGAGAGGGAACTAAAAAATTTAAACAAAAATTGCAACTCAAATTTAGAAGAGAGGCAAGTAAATTTTTCAATAAAATTTGAAACTCAAATTCTACTCCAATTTAAATTTTCGCATATTTTGAGCTAAATAATTCAAAGAATCCGCCCAAATTATAAGCATCAGCCAAGCTTCATTATAAAGCTACCAGATTAGTAACTTCAAACAACCAATACATGCAAATGATCAACTCTTCCAAAACCACAACAAATCAAAGTCTACAAAACTTCATTATATCTAGTTAATTTCTACTGATGTTGGAGATAGATTTAAATCAGTTAGCTCAAGTTGATGATGTTAGTGAAAGTAATTTGAATGAGTTGCAGACGTATGATAACTCTCAGAATGATATGTTGCATTCTTGACCACCGGAAGCAAACTCTACACCGGAAGCAAACTCTACTTATTTTGGAAACAAAAAGAAGAATCTGACATCTGAAAAAAAGAGGGCGGTTAGGTCAATGTTGCTTGAAGAAAGTTGCAATGGAAATTTAGTACGTGGATCAATTTCAAAGGTCGCGAAGCATTTTGCCATTGGATTTCGAACGGTGTCTCGCATTTGGCATGAAGTAAAAGATTTTCGTTCGAAAAATGATGGCAAACTACCAGACTTCTCTTCAAAACTTATGAATATGGTGGGTCGCAAAAGAGTTGAGGTAGACTTAGAATTGATGAAAGACATCCCACTTCGTCGGCGAAAGAATATAAGATCGTTGGCGTTGGCTATTAATGCTTCCAAGTCAACCACACATCGAAGGATCCAAGCCGGTTATATAAGGTCGCACACAAATGCTGTTAAACCTCATTTGACAGACGACAACAAGAAAACGAGGTTAGAGTTTTGTTTGTCAATGATTGATATGCGTATAGTTACAAATAATCTCACTTTCGTTAACATGCACAACCGAGTACACATCGATGAAAAATGGTTTTACATGACTAGAACTTCAAATAAGTATTATCTCCATCCTGATGAACCAGAACCATATCGCACATGTAAGAGCAAAAGATTCATTACCAAGATTATGTTTATGGCTGCTGTTGCTCGTCCGCGATTTGATGTTAACACTAATGAATATTTTGATGGAAAAATTGGAATATGGCCCTTTGTTGTGAAGGAAGCAGCAAAAAGAAACAGTAAGAATCGCACTATGGGAACATTGGAGACAAAACCAATTTTATCGGTTACTAAAGATGTTATCCGATCATACTTAATCGAAAAGGTGTTGCCTGCAATCAAAGAAAAATGGCCATCATCTGGATCAAAGATAGTCTTCATTCAACAAGATAATGCAAAGCCGCATTTAAATACAAATGATCCCGATTTTATAGCGGCTGCAACTAGAGATGGGTTTGACATTCGCTTATGTTGCCAACCTCCGAATAGTCCAGATTTAAATGTTTTGGATCTTGGATTCTTTAGAGCAATTGATGCTATTCAACATCAAGAGGCTCCTTCAACAATTGATGAATTTGTTTTGGCTGTGGAGAAGGCTTTTCAAATGTTTCCAATGGAGGATTTAAATAATGTCTTCTTGACACTACAATCTTGCATGGTTGAGATCTTACGTGACTTTGGTGGGAATAACTATAAAATTCCACACATGAGCAAAAAGAAATTAGTTAGAAATGAGCAGCTACCGGAATGTATTGGCTTCGATGCTCAAATTTTGTACGAGGCGAGAGCTGCTTTGCAAATCAATCCGATTCATTAGTTTCAAATATCATTAAGATGTGTGTGTTTCAAAATGAAAAGGAGTACTTGAATTTAAACATCACATTAAATTATTTTCTCTATTGTTCATATATTTGCATATGGCATACAAACCATTACATTTTAGGACATTCACATTATGGACAACCCTTCAAAAATACGAACTAATAACCGAATACAAACATGATTTGTTGAATAGAATTGACTTTAGACAAATTTGGGGAGATAAATACTTAGCATTTGATGAACAACAAGATTCATTTCTTGAGCAGGAGAAATATACCCTTCATCCTTCGGTGGAAAATTCAAGTCAAGTGACTCTTTCAATGGTTTTTGCATGCTATGACAGTTTGCTGAAGCACCAGACTTATTTGCTGTAGAAATATTATCTTCTTCACTTAGTGACATCTTCGATTCTTGTATCGCCATTTCTTCTGCTCTTGAGAATTCATGGAGTATTAGTTTTTTTTTTTTTTTCACATTTTAACAATGAACATGAATTAAAATGAGCATTTATTGATTAGTGTAGTGGTAATTCAATTTAATCATTAATGAAAATGTGGAAATATGAAATGATTATGGGAATTTGTAAAAAATGAACAAATGAAGACCACACATTCAATACAACTTTTTTTTCCCTAAAAAATAAATAAGGGCATATATGGAATTACAAGTTAAAAACCACACTAATATAGTAACAGGCCTATCTTTGTGGGACGGACGAAAATAGTATACATGCCTATTTTTGTGGGACGGAGGGAGTATTATACATGAATACATGAAAGGAAATGATGACAAAGTTTACTTCTTGAGCAAAGGATTTATAGTTAATTAGTTGCCAGATGCCATGGAGTCATTAACAGCAACGCAGAAATCTTGTAGTTGGTTGGGATCTATGGCCTGTGAGAATGTTGCTAAATCCCAAATATAAATCACAATCAACAAGTGAAGAGCAATCTTCATTTTTCTGCTAATATTAATTTTGTAATGAACTGCTTAAATGTTATCTAGTGTGTGTGCTGATGAATTTGGCCAACAGATTTTAATTGGTGCCTATTTATAGAGATTAACACATAAATGTGGTAGGACGATATCGGTTTCTTTCAATTATAATTGTAATCAATAGGGCCATCTAGAACCCTTTTTTTTTTTTTTTTGGATTTAATGGTTTTTAATTCCCAGCGGTGCATTAGATGATTGCACAAAATCATCTCAACCGCTCTCTTTCTCCTACATTTAGGGCATCTCAAGCCGTACACAAAAAATATTACTCTTTTTGCACTGTTATAATATACAAACCAACATTCATCTCCGACAATCTACACTAGTTTTTGCACTAAAAAAATATTTTCTAATATTTCTTATTTATTATAATTATTATTTTGATTTTTTATTTGTGAGTTTATTTTTTTTTTTTATCCTAGCTAGTAATTTATTGAGTCTGACAATTCCAATCATTAACTTTTTGAGCTGACAATTTTATCCTTTAACTTTGGAAAATTCGAAAATTTAGGTCAATTTCAGCTTGAAAGGCCAATTAGAGCTCAAATTGAACAATCAAGCCTTAATAACAGGCTATTCAACCCAATTTGCTGAGTTCAGGCTAACAATTTTATCCTTGAACTGTTAAGCTATTTTTATTATTCTTTAACATTTTTTAATACTCTTATATTACTTTTAATGTTATCTAGTAAAAATCATTAAATTGGGCCGAATAGCCCGAAATTAGCGATTTGAAACCATTTGGCATTTTGAGCTGAAAGTGGTCTAAATTAATGATTGGAATTACCAGACACGATAAGTTATTGGGTAAAAAAGATAATAAACTCTTTATTTGCCCTATATTTACTAATATTCATTAATATTATTAATTCATAAAATATATTAAATGATCAGAATTTAAAGAAAAAAAAAAAAGAATGACAAATAAAAGAAAATGAATAAAAGAAAAAAAAAATGATTTAACGCAGGATTTTGGCATGTGTTAGATCCAACGCAATGACAACATGATCATTTAATAACCATCTTAAATGTTAGAAATCCAACGCACTGCTAGAGATTCTCTTATATTAAGTCAAATCCCGCACTACTTTTTTTTCTTTTTTTCTTTTTCTTTATTCATTTTTTTCCTTATGTTTTAAGTGTAATTAAATGTTATAAATTTATGATATATTTCATTCAAAACTCATTCTATAAATAATGAATAAAAACAAAATTTTGATAAATATCAAAAAAAGTTTTACATACTTATAGAAATCAGTGACAATTTTTACACTAAAATAATGTAAAATTTATAGTAAACTAGTGTGTAGTGCTAGAGATAGTTTAATAGAGTTCAATATTCAATTTATCCATTAATTTGAAGGTCTCATAATTTAAGTCACTAACTTTTCGGGCATATAATTTAACTTATGAAATTTCACAAATTTAAGCCAATTTCAACTTGAAAGGACAAATTTGGTCAAATTACACATGAATGTAGTGCACACAATTTCCAAATTATGAGCCCGGATTGTTTGTTTGGATTGAATTTTCTCACGTTTCCTACATTAATTTGCATCATATTTTCACGTGTGACAATCTCATTTTCATATTTAAAATACATTAATAGCCTAAAAACTTGAAAATAAATAAAATAACATTAAAACATTTAAAATTATAAAATACATTAATTTGAAAATATGTTTCCTAAATTCGTAAAAATTCTGATAAAATCTAAAAATTAACTTTTTATAAACTAATAATTTAAATGATAAATTAATAAATTTATTCAAAAAGTTATTTTAGGTTACGATTCCCTTACATCCGGAATTGGGGAACCCACGGTTCTGGAACCCACACTTAACATTAGGAATTCTAGAGGTAAATTTCAGTTTTGTTTTTTAGCAGATTAGCAATGCTAGGTAATCTGGAATCGGAATTAATCAAGGCCTGAATTGAACACAAAGATTTCTGAACAACTGAAGGATGAAAATGACTCGAAACTTGAGTTGGTGAGGGATCATCTCCTTTGAGTTATCTCTTCCAAAACGTCTGACACAAAATAGCTAGAACAGAGATCCATTTTAGAGAAATGTTATTAAACATGAATTAGTAGATATTCAAAGTGGAGATATAGATTGAGAAGAGGCCAATACATGAGAGAAGTATGCATGTGAGAGAGCCTAATAAAAGCAACGCTAGCTTCAATATTGTTTATAAATTTATTATACCTTAAAAGTACACTAAACAACAAAATAGAGAAACCCACGTGATGAAATGACCACTGTGTAAATCTATAAATGGATTGGACACCACACATACGCCAGCTTGGTGAGAAAGAGAGAGTGGTGACAGTATTGTTAACTAATTATTTCTTTATTTATCCTAATTTTATGAGTAATCTACTGAAGCATCAAGGCACTTGGTTTTTCAAGTCAAATGTTCCAAATCCGACTAAGACGGTGAGTGAGATTAAAGTAAGAGTTTGGTCCTGGCTTGGGGTGAAAGGAAAATTACTTAATAATCACTCTAATTCCGGAATGGTTTTCTAATCCTAGAGGTTGCTTGAACTGATGTTCTTTTTCGGATAAGTGTCGTTTATCGGTGTTGTAATTTTGATATTGACTCTATACGGGTTGGAGTACTCCTTATACTCTAGTTTTTTTTTATGATATTTAGTTGATTTTTTTGTATTTAGTTCATTAAATATTAAGGGAAACATAATTATATATACAAGGACAAATATTATACCCTTATACATCTTCTTCCTCACAGTGCTTTAACACCATTGCAAACTCCACCTTTTAGCTAAGAAAATCCTCTTAAGTCAAAACACTTTATGGAGCAATGAAGAATAATTGGGACGAACAATGTAATCTCTAGAGTTACGTTTTTTTTTCAAATTTTTAAAGCTATATGAAAGTTCAGAAAAAAAATTCCGAAAAAATCACGTAAAACATGATAGACCGGTACAGACCGAACACGCTGCATTCTATACAACCTGTACTTGCCAAACAACATACAAAAATGTTCAACACATTGTGCTTGCACATTTCAATGAGTGTTCAACCACCACTAGTCGAACGAACAAGATCCTCTATTCCAAGTTGGTGTTTTATCTTGTATTCCATTACTTTTAATTTATGTTATGTGTAAATTGATGATGTTATCTTTTACACTTGGTGTGTACTGATTATTTTGGAACACTAGATGAAACAATAATGTGGAATAGAGGACCTTGTTTGCTAGTCGAATGCTAATGTGCATGTGTGCGACAGACTAAAATCGAACCGATGTATTCGTGGGTTTAAAAATTTTCTTGCCTTTTCTACTTATTTCCTAAGTTTTTTCTATGTTTTTGTATGTTTTCATATGTAAACTTCCTACCATGATTCAATTTTTCTTTAATTCTTTTTTTTTAAATGAATTGCCACATGCGTAGAAATTTTTCACGTCAGCATAACTGATAGGAAATAATAAAATTGGAGGCATGTGTATCTCTATCATTGAAAACCATTGGAAAATAAAAATTTTGGTGAAAAAATGACTTAAATTGGACAAAATTTTCAATTATAAGACTAACATTAAAAATTGAAAATGAGCAAGATCAAAATCGAACACGACCAAAATGAATTTTTCCCCTATAATCATCGTCTATTAACCAAACATTTTTTCAGTTGGCCCCTTGTCTTAGATTTAATTAAACATGAATATACTATAGATAACCAAAAAAAAAAACATCAAGCAATGGAAAGCAATATTTAAACAAAGATAATAATTTACTTTCGTAGAGTTTTTTTCAATCTTTTATAAACATTGAAAAACATTTAATATCAACATGGAATATGTACATTAATGTTTTTTTTTCTTTTTTCACATTTGGTGCTTGAATCAAATAGCTTTTCAAACTTCTAACTATACTAAACTGGTTTAACTAGTTGTTACAACCAAACTCAATTTTTGACATATTTTCCAGCCACCAACAATTGCTAAAAAAATTGTATGGCTACCATCTTAAGCTTAAAAAAGGTGTTTTGTTTTGGAATTTTGAGATTTGTTTTCATTTCGTCTCCAATCAAATGAGAATCATGAAATTGACATGTGGTTATAATTTGAACTCCAAAGGGGATCAGTTTTTGCATGTAATTAATAAGAACAAAAAATTCCTTCAAAAACCCTAAACTAAAGATAAACCCCAGAAACAAGCATACCCACACACACCCACGTCCATGAATACCTACCTGCATGGAAGAAAAATCTAAGAATAACAACAAAATCGGCGCCGCCCTTCACCATCGTCCCCACCACCCTTCTGGCCCGCATTCAATTCTCCATCAAATCATCTTCATTCATTTCATCCTCATAAATCCATTTTCAAAAAGCTACAAAATCCTTCAAGAATTCACCCCACATCGTCGGCATTGGTGGCTTCATTTCATTCCCCACATGCTTCGCTGCCGTCATTAAAAGGTCCAAAGCCCCTAATACCAAAGCAAAATTCCATCCGGGGATCGTGAATTTGGTTATTTCCCTATTAATGGTTTTCTCTGTTCGCATTGATTCTGAAGAAAGTTAGAAACGGCGGCATGGAGTCGGAGTGGAACACAAAATCATGGCCGGTCAAGAGTGTGAATTCCCTCTTTGGGGCTACTTTAATGAAGTAGGGAAGATCCTATTTCCCTAAAGTGTAGAGGCGTCCACTAATTGAAGATGGTCGCCGGCCTAGAGACAATGGCTCCACCGATTTTCCTGCGGGTTGCGCGGCACGACTGCCTTCTTTAGCGGCGGAGGCGGCAGTCTTGTGGTGGTGGTGATTAATGGGGTGTCTTCAATTTGAATAGAAGATACATTGAGAAAAGACAGTAAGTTGCAATTTAGGGTTTTTATTGTCGGGAAGAAGAAGGCAATTGGGGGGGGGGTTGTTTTAATTGTATTAGAGTTTATTACTTTTTTCGCCTATTATGTAAGGAGTCTGGCAATGTAGGACAAAAATATTTCAGGCTTGCAATTTAGGACTTTTTGTTTTCAAATTTAGCAATTACTGTCCAATTTCAACCCAAATTGCTTGTTTGGGCTAAAATTGCACGTGACATCCCTAATCTGACTCAATTTGCTGAAGTGGCGTGTGATTTAGTGAGGTATAATTTTACTCTTAATTTTATTCTGTCATGTGTATTATTAAATGGGCCCACCACTAACACATCACACTACTCAAACAAGTTGGGAAAATTCATCTCCAAGAGGGGAAAATTCATTCCCAAATTGCTAACCCCCAGATCCACGAACCCTAATTTCTAGAAATCAAGAACACCCCAGCAGTGGGTCGGCCCGGATTTCCTGGATTTCTCTGGAAACAGTGGGGATGATGGTGGAATTCTCGTGGGTTAGTATTAAGGGTGAGGTTTTCTTGTTTCTTCTGGAGACGAGGCAGAGAGAGATGAGCGTGAGGAAGATGACAATGGCGGCGCCCTACAAAAATCCTCCCTCACTTCTTAATCCTCCACTTGAAACCTTAATCACTCTCAGTTCCCCGAAAACCAAATCAAAAGGGAGCATTAATTGGCGTCAATCAGGTCTGCAACTCGCTACACCAACAGCCTAAACAGCTCGACGAAATCCGACCCCTCCTCGTCCGCTGAATTCTCGACCTCACGTGACAAATCACGTGCTCTCACCAAGAAGAACGACGCTGCTGCACAGATCAATTTCAGTTCAATGGTCAAGAAATTTGTGGAGGATAAGAAGACCAAAAACTTCGACAAGGGCCCCAAATTCGTTGTCGCCGCCGATTTTCTGGTTGAGGATTTGAAGAAGAATGCGAAAAGGAGTACCGGATTGGGTGGGTTCCATAAGAAGCTGTTTAAGGGTTCATCGGGATCGTCGGGGGCAAAAAAAAGGAAATGAGATTTCGAAGAAGGCTCTGACTGAGGTGAAAAGTAATACGAGGACTCTTGCAATGGTGTTGAGGAGTGAGAAGAGCTATTGAGTTTGAATAAGGAACAGGAGGAGCAGATTGCTGACCTCAAGGTTTTGCTTGAGGAGAAAAACATAGAGGTAAATTTTTGTAATCCTTTTCTACTTGTGTATGATTTCTTGTTAATGGAAATGTATTGGGATTTTAATTGGTTTATTTCAATGATTTCTCAAAATTAGCGTTCGTGGATTTGGGGTTAGCAATTTGGAGATGAATTTTCCTCTCTTGGGATGAATTTTCCCATTTTGTTTGAGTGTCAGTGGTGGACCCCATTTAATAATATACGTGGCGGAATAAAATTAAGAGTAGAATTTCACCTAGCTAAATCACACGCCACCTCAGCAAATTGAGCCCGATTAGGGGTGTCACGTGCAATTTCAGCCCAAACAAGCAATTCGGGCTGAAATTGGGCAGTAATTGCTAAATTTGAAAACAAAAAATCCTAAATTGCGAGCCCGAAATATTTGTGTCCTAAATTGTCAGACCCCTTACATAATGGGCGAAAAAAGTAATAAACTCATTGTATTATTTAATTAAATTATGTGGTTTTTTTTTTAATTTACTTGAGGCTACATTTAAAAATCGAATTAATTTATTCATAGTGAGCTATCCGAACTAAGTGAAGCACGTGACTTTCTCGTGCGAATTAGCCTGATTTGTCGATTTAGGCTTTTTGTCCTAAATTTGTCCATTTTTAAAAGATAGTGTCTTAATTTTAAAGTTCGAAAAGATAATGTACTTGAATGCTGAATGACAAAAAATTAGTGTCCAAAATTTACAAATTTTCGTTAGCGGAATTCAGACTGTGTTGTGTGCTGATTGAGGGGGTTTTTTTTTTCCTAAGTATACTATATATTGAGGTTAATATATAATTTATGATTATGATTTAAAACAAAAAATTCCAAGTCCATAAACCCATAGCATTGATGGGGCTCGAATAGGACTTGCATGTCTTCTATATGCAAAGCTTTTAAATTTTATTTTCCAATTTGTTAGCCAAAAGGTAGGTTATATGTGGTACATAAATATTTCAGTCTTTCAAGCCTGAAATTCCTAATGCACAAGAATTCTCATATTGTTTTTTCAAATTGTGCACCCAAATGCATTACAATTTGTTAGGTTCTTATAGTTAGAAGGATAAAAATAAACCATATGTTAATTGAATTTCAAATAAAGTATGTATTTCTCTCAACATTTTCATGTAAATGATTCTAAAATTAATGAAATTTAAACTTGTAGGAATCCTTTACATAACAAAATTGCACTAAGGGAGTTCCTTTTAAAATTAAATGATATTTTTAATTTATAGGAATTCTTTACATATCAAATTTGCACAAAAGGATGAACACATCAATTTTTTAAAATTTCTTGTGTTTTTGATTTTGCATTTCATGAAAAAAAAAAAAAAATATATATATATATATATATATATATAGTACTCAAATGATGTGGCAAATTAGATTTTTTCCCTCTGGTTTTTTATTTTTTTCAAATAAATGACTCTGCATATGACTTGGCAATTTAGATGTTGAAACTGGGGGGCGAGTGTGACCCACTCGGCCTAAAATTGGTTGGAAAATTGAGATTCCACCGAGAAAAAAAAAAAAAAAAAAAAACTTAAATTGGACAGATTTTTCAATTATATGACTAAAATTGATGATTGGAAATTAACAAAATTCAAATCAGATGCCTCCTCTAGGACAAGACTAAAAATGAATTTTTCCATGAAACTTTCTTATCAAATTCTCTAGAAATTTGTAAGAGTTTCTTTACGTATCAAATTTCCATAGAAGGAGCTTCCTCAAGTTAAATGAAATTTAAATTTGTAGGAATTCTTTACATATTAAATTTGCACAGAGTGATGAAACCGACATATCAAATTCTCAATCAAGTTTCTGAAAGATTCGAAAATATAAAATTAAGATTTCAAAATTTAACACATTTAGCATTCTGCTACACATGTTACCATTCTTTGCCACATCAGTTGGTTGTAAAAATGACAAAATATCAATATCAAGTGTCTGTGTATGTGTGTATATTATATATATATATGTATTACACAATAATTATTACATAATAAAATAGTATCGATATTTATATATAGTTTTTTATATTGGTCTTGAAATATTGTATAACACCCCAAATTAATTAACTATGTATGAGAATTAATTAATTAAGACTTCATGTTGCTAATCAATTAGTTAAGCTAAGAATTTATTTAACTAAGTGATAATCTCAATTAAATTAAGAATTAATTAATTAAAAGTGTAAAGATATATATTTACATATATAGATATATGTATATGTACATAGGTATAATTAATTAGTTAACTAAGCAATTAATTAATTAATTAAGAATAACAATTAATAAGTTAAGAAAAGAAAAGTGAGTCATGCTTATTCACTCTCTTTCCACGCCACCTGCAGCTTCTTTTCTTTCTTTTATTTGACACATAGCAAGTAAATGGTTAAGGTGTGAAAGGGGGAGGGAAAGGGAATGAAAACAAAAGAAAAGCAACACAGCAAAGAGTACTCTCACGCACAAATTCCTTCTTCCATCTCTCTCTCTCACCCGATTCTCTTTCGCTCTCTCTCTCTCTATGCGGCTCTCTCTTCATCCCATCTTCATGGCGTGATTTTTCCTTCCACCCACAAAAGTGTGTACTTGCAGGGGTTGTGAGCAAGGGTAGGGACGAGCGGTCACTAGCCATGGCAGGAGGGGCGACGAACAGGGGCAGCAGGTGCTAGGAACTGCGGCAGCAGGGCCGGGGTGCGCCGAGCGATCTGCTGTGTTAGGCTGTTGTGTTTGGGTGAGTTGGGCTGTTGTATTTAGGTGTATTTGAGCTGCTGTGTTTAGGGTGCTAGGTGCACGTGTAGGGGTACGTATGGAGTTTGGGTTGCCGCCGGGGGCGGCAGCGGGTGCTGCATGCGCGTCGGGAGCGCTGGGCGCCGGGGACAGGGCTGCTGGTGTGCTGGGCTGGTCACTGGAGGCTGGTGTGCTAAGTGCTGGACGCGACGGGAGCACTGCTGGGCGACGGGAGCGCTGCTGGGCGCTGGGGCGCGCGCCGGGGACGGCGTCGGGTCTGTCCCAAGGCTGGTCAGTGACCACCTTTCATGCTGTGTTTACTTGAGTTGTAGAGTTGCTGTGTGAGTTTGGGTGGGTTTTCTTGGTAGCTGGTAGTATGATGGTCAGTTGGGGGTGAGTCGCCGGCGACGCGGGTCGCCGGAATCGGTGGTAGCAGCGACGGAAAGGAGCTAGTTGCAGCAGATTTTGGGTGATCGGCCTGCGCCGAAGACTGCGCGCAGGCAACGTTCGTCATGCCGTTTCAGGCATTTTCGGGGATGGGATCGGAAAACTGTTTTTATGGCTAATACTAGGGTGTATGGGAAAGGTCTCCACCAAGTTTCGTGGCCATCCGAGGTCGGACGAGCGAGGAATAATTTTACGAAGTCGGGGCTGCGTTTTTGCACCCGAACCGGAAATATTCGAGGAGCAGAAGGTCTTAACGGAGGATTTTTCTAGAACTGTTCGTATGGGGTATTCTTCAATGTGTTAAGAGCAATCCTACCAAGTTTCATCTCAAGGCGAGTCCGTTTGAGGGGCCTAAGATGCATCGGGGCACAAAGTGACAGTGCAGTGTGTAATGGTGAATTCAGCCTTTTGCAAGGGCAATTCCCAGACGATCAAATATCGGATGGGCATAAGATTTCACGGAGTTTATATTCACACCGAGAGCTTCATTACGGGCTTTCTGGAACATAAATCAGAGCTCAGACGAGGAAGATAAGTAACGACGATTTTCTTTCTAGTTGGCAAGAGATTTTACAATTTGATTTACTTTGCAAGATTAGTTTGCCTTGCAAGTTTAATTTTTACGGACTTATACCATCGAACCCCGTCTAAGAATGTTTTTAAACCAAGGTTCTAATTAGAGATATGAATAGTCACTTTAAGCCGCTAAGACAGGTTTATATATATATTTTGTAGGAAACGCAGACGATGGACCCCGTTAGTTCTCTGAAACGTAGCAGTTTTTCCAAAAGACCACTTGATTGAGGTGAAGGAACGAACTAAGAATTTAAAGAGTCGAGCTTCACGAGGGTTACCACCGAACGAGGTGGGGGTAATTTCTATATTTCCATGTTTAAGTTTCTAAGTGAGTATGAGGTGGGGGTAAATTCTTATAAATTACATAATGTGAACAATGTGCGCTTTAATGTGCAATTATTGTATGTATCTGGTTATAGTCTAAAAGTTTAAACGTGCTGTGCAAAGTGAAAGGTGTTGTACTTTCTGAGTGGTGAAGTGTGGTGTAAGTTGTGGGGGAAATTTATGTACTTTCATGCTTAAGTTATCAAGTGAGTCTACATGAAGATATGTGCCTACTTGAAATATATGTGTATACTTGAGGAATGTTGCATTATATGCTGTAATACGAGGCACAAACGAATGTATGTTGTTTGCAAGGTGAATTGGTGAATGTATGACGAACATGTTACCTTGTGTAAAGTGATGGAATGTGTTTAAAGTGCACTCAATGTGTCTGGTTACAATGTGAACGAAGGGGTTGTATTTGTGAGATGTTATCAACGTGGCTAAAGAACCACAGAATGTTATCAACGTGGCTAAAGAACCACAGGATGTTATCAACGTGGCTAAAGAACCACAGAATGTTATCAACGTGGCTAAAGAACCACAGGATGTTATCAACGTGGCTAAGGAACCACAGAAGGTTTATCAACGTGGCTAAAGAACCACAGAACGTTATCAACGTGGCTAAAGAACCACAGAACGTTATCAACGTGGCTAAAGAACCACAAAAATGTTATCAACGTGGCTAAAGAACCACATAATGTTTATCAACGTGGCTAAGGAACCACAGAAGGATATCAACGTGGCTAAAGAACCACAAAATGTTTTCATGGCGGCTTAGAACCACAAAGTTTTCCAAGGCGGCTCAGACCCGCAACTATGTGCTTGATGAATTATATGTGTTACCTGTTATGTTTTAAATGCTCACAAATCCCACCCCACTGAGTGTCTTCATACACTCACCCCTTTTTATGTTAAAACGTTTTCAGCCTAGGGAATCATTGAGCGTGGTGTGCAAAGGATGGATGCTGGTAGCCGATGTTCTAAAGATTACGAAAGAGTTTTACTTGTTTTGTAAGAGGTGTATATTATTTAATTGTATAGAAAGTGCTCTTGACACTTTTTTTTGGAAAAACTTAGTTTGCAAAGCTGTACAGTTTTAGCTGTATGGATTTAAAAAAAATGTATTGTTCTTCCGCTGTATATGATTCACGTTTTATAAAACAGGGATGCTCAAATTGACTTATCCTTATTTGCAAGTTTTAATTTACCTTGGAAATGCATGTTTTATCGAGTATCTGAACGCCCAAATGAAAAATTTATTAAACTCTGATATTTTATGGTAATTTACAAGAATGGGGCGTTACATATTGTATGATATATATATCGATAGTTCGGAAAACAATATTAATTTTCATATTTTACTATGTTGTGCATGCATATTGATAGTCCACACAATGTTTTCATGCTTATTAAATACAACGATGTTAGTTGATTTAATTACTTTATTTGTATAGGAATATATACATGTTATAAAATTACTTTATTGTGTAATATATATATATATATATATATATATATATATATTACACAATAAAGTAATACAACATCCGTGTAATATACGGGTTAAAAAATTTAAGCATATATATAAGGAAATTTAAAAAAAAAACTAAATATTGTTATATTGATAAAAATATATATAATTTTTGTTCTACCTATAATCAGTTTAACATTGACGTTAATATAATTTGATTTAGTATGTTAATTTAATTATTTATCTTGCATTTGTAAATGCAAGAACATTAATAATTTTATTTATTATATTGTGAAAATAATTAATGTTGTTGTGTTTATAATATTATTCAACTTTCCCACCATTTCTCTAATTTATTATTATGTTTTTTTTATAAATTCTAAATATATTTTAGAAGTTCCTAAAGAGAGTTCAATTATATGATTAAAAAAAAAAACTCAAAATCAAAATTTCCCCAGATAATTTCCATAGTTTATTAAAAAAACTATTCAATTTAATTGATATATGTTTGGAGGATTTCATTAATCTTTTAAACCATTCTACCTTTATTGTATTTTTTTCCTCTAATTTTGTTAAATTACAGTAGATTTTTAATAAGGTAAATTACAAAAATCAAGTCAAACTGTAACCACTTTTGCATTAAGGTAGCCAAACTTTAAAATTTTACTGTATAATCACCAACCTTTGTGAATTGTACCGGACAAACACTACATGTGACCGCCGACGAAATATTCCTCGAATATACGGGATATTTTCACAATTTTTCACTTTGGGTTAGCAAAAATACCCCTATATTATCCATAATTATGACCTTATCTTTTAATTTTTTTGGGTTTTTGAAAATACCCCATTTGTTACTCTTTCTTGCCAACAATACCCATTTACCTAAAGTAACCTATTACATGCTGACGTGGCCGGTTATTTATGACATGAATATTATTTTTGATTTTTTTTGTCAAATCTCACACTCAAGCCTTTTTTTGTTGCCAAATCACTGAAAATTTGATGAAAATATCCCGTATATTATCCTTAATTAAAGTAACAAATAAAATTAAAACTATTATTTAATATAAAAATATAAATTCTGAAAAATTTATTTAAATAATCATAAAAATAATTTATATCATCTAAATAAAAAAAATAACAATTTTGAAAAAAAATGTTAAATTAAATTAATAATAATAGTTATTATTATTATTATTATTATATTATGAAATCTATTTTTAAAATTTAGATTTAACAAAAAAAATTTATAATACTTATTTATTAAATATAATAAATTAGAAATATTATTTAAAAAAACATCTTATTTTAAATTACTAAAACCTATGTTTTATAATAATAGTAAAAATAATATAGGAAATTATTTTAATAGTAATTTTAAAATATTTAAAAACCAACAAAATAAATCAAGCAAATAGATTTGTTGAAAAATTATCTTTGTAAATAAAGATTTCTATTTAGTTATAATTTCTATTTTTGTAAATAAAAATTTCTATTTAGTTAAATTTTTATATTTACTTAATAATATTTTAAAATTTAGAAAAAAATAAAATTTAGTCTTTAGAACTTCTATTATTAATATTATTGTTGTTTTTATAATAATAATAATTATTATTATTATATAGTTAAATTCTTTTTTACATTTTCTTTGTTTTTAAGATATTTTAAAATAATTTTCTGATTTAAAAAAATAATATTCTTATTTTTATTATATTTTTGAAAAAATCCAGTATGTTTGTGTGTTTTTGCCAAAAATACCCCTTTCCAGAATGATATGGATATAAGATTAAAAAAACTCAAAAATAAATTTCACATGTGTATTTGTTTGCCACATCAGATTGTGACCAGCTGATTACCTTTTACTATCGATAAATGAGTATTTTCGGCAACATAGAGTAATATATGGAGTATTCTTAAAAACTCAAAAAATTAAAGGATAAGATTATAATTAGATGTAATATACAAGATTTTTCACTTTGGGTGGGGGTTCTTTAGTTTGTGGGTTTTTGCCTTCCTAGAGAGTGACCGCGCGTCGCAACACGGTAAAATTATAATTTCTTTCCTAACCTAACCAACCAGTAACTAGGACAAGTAAGAGTCAATCCCACGAGGAGTGATGATTAACTATGCCACATATATTCAATTCAATCAAATAACAGATTATGGGGGGTTTGAGATTGATTATCCACTAAAATATTAATAATCTAGAAAGCAAATTAAGCAAGGATCAATAGGTGCAAAATATTCCAGTTAACAGTTCAATTATCTCCCGATATCAATTATTCCCTAACCAATGTATTACACCTCTCTCAGATTATCATGGAATTATCACCATAGCTTAACACTACACGTCATTAAACCGAATCGTCTCTTAAGATTAGTCAAATTAGGGCACGCTCACTAATTAACCATATTTAATTGAATAACCTAGGATACGCTCGCTAGATTTAATTCATTCAAATGCATTAATCACTAAGACGATAGGATGAACTAGACTCCAAATCAACACGCATGATTCGATAATCTAGGATTATGCTACCCCAGAGATGCACGACCTCTAGTTTACCACTTATGAAAATTAAACCATAACAATTAGGATTCATGATTTAAGATTCTAGCAATCAATTATCAAACACTTAACCTAGATGATCAGGCTAAATCAAGCATCAATAATCGAGAACATTATGCACAGATAACATAATCAATTCCAATCAAACATCGAGAATGAAATACGAGATTAATTAGAAAATAAATAGAAATACGGGTTCAAACATCATTGCTAACCGGAATTGAGAAATTAGCCGAGCATCCTTAAAATTGAATCCATCAAAACAATTGAAAACTCCATCCAAATTAATCTAGAAAATTAAAATAAAACTATCTCTCTCTCTCAATTTTCTCACTCTAAACCTCACGTGAACTCCTCTTTCTTGGCGAAAAAGTCAATGTGGCGTGACTTTTCTTCCCGCCCTTAAGCATTTGGGTCACCAATCTTTAGCTAATGGGCCGCTGATTTTCCTCAGGCCCAAACTCTCATCAGGCTTCCTTCCACATAATTAATTTGCTAAGCCCATTACCTTAATTCTTTATAGGTCCAATTCATCTCGTCTCCTTCTAATGATCCACGAACACTTCAATTTACTCAAAAATACTCCATAAATCCATATAATAATCAAGAAAATAATGTATGAAGTATTTGAAGACCCAAATCACATATGTAGAAAAATAGTCCATCCAATCAAATACATAATCATAAAATCTCGAGCCACGCTGCTGTACACCTTGTGCACGGATCGGTGGATCCGTGCACAACAATTCAAATCATGCTGAGTAATAGACGCGCTCTACATAGATGGCGCGTGATAACAAGCGCCATCAATAAAAAAAATTACTGAAATCACTCTTCATCGTCTCTCTCGCGAATTGGGGGAAAAACTGGCACAGTCATTGATGAAGGTTTGAAGATGAGACAGTGATTGATGAAGGTTTAAAGTTGATATAGTGTTCAAATACTCATTGATTGAAGGTTTTAGTGTTTGAATTGAAGATTGGAGGACGAATCTCAAAAAAGTTTGGGAGAACTGAGACATCAATTAACAAAATCGCGAAGGAAAAATTTCTGCCATTGATACAGTGTTATGTATAAATTATATAGTACTGTTATATAATTTATATAGTACTATTGTGTTATTTTAGTCATACAGTTGTGTTTATTGAGTGGTACTGTTATATATAAGTTAGTAATACCATTATGTATAAATTATATAGAACTGTTATATTAATTTATATAATATTGTTGTGTTAATTTAATGATACAGCTGTGTTTATTGAGTAGTACTGTTATGTATAAGTTAGTAGTACTGTTATATTAATTTATGTAATATTGTTGTGTTATTTTAGTGATACGGCTGTGTTTATTAAGTAGTAATGTTATGTATAAGTTAGTAGTACTGTTGTGTATAAATTATATAGTACTGTTATATTAATTTATGTAATACTGTTGTGTTAGTTTAGTGATACAGTTGTGTTTATTGAGTGGTACTGTTATGTATAAGTTATTAGTATTGTTATGTATAAATTATGCACTCAGCAACAGAGGCACGAAATTTGTAAAAAATCAGGAAAAAAAATAAGAGCACGAAATTGAAAATAAATTAGTTTTGAGAATTTGAGTTTTTCTTCTGATAGAGAATAAAACGCTGGAGAAGGAGAGAGAAGAAGACGCTGAAGAAGGAGAGAGAAGAAGATAGAAGAAGACGTTGAAGGAGAGAAAAGAATACACTGAAAAAGACGAGAGAAGAAGACGCTGAAGAATGAGAGAGAAGAAGACGCAGACTGAATAAGATGCTGAAGAGGAGAAAGAAGAAGACGAGAGAAGAAGACGCTGAAGAAGGAGAGAGAAGAAGACGCAGACTGAATAAGACGCTGAAGAAGGAGAAAGAAGAAGACAGTTTCACGCGTCTTCCATCTTCTTCAGGTCTCTTTTTTCCCAAACTGTTGGACCTTTCTCCTTACTCAATATTATTTGGGCCGAAAATTTAATAATATTTGGGCTATATACCAATTGAGCAGGATATCAAATTGTGGTGCACGAATCTAGGATCTGTGCACCTCGTGTATAAAAGTTTTTGCCTAAAATCTCACATTAGACACCACAAAATTACACATATTTTCCTCGTATGAGAGAGGATGATAGATATATTCCCAAAAGTAGAGGTAGAGATGAGTTAGTAGATAAATAATAGAGAGAGAGCTGGGGGAGAGATACGTGAGTGTAGAGAGGTGTGTCAGCTATCCATCCACCACCTCCTTGAACTATTAAGGTAAGTTTCTTTAATTATTAGAGAGGTGTGTTAGCTATCCATCCACCACCTCCTTGAGCTATTAAGGTAAGTTTCTTGTAGCAAGAAACTTTAATAATAATAATAATAATAATAATTATTATTATTATTATTATTAATGTTCTTACTAATATAAGTTGTTGCAAAACTTTATGCTAATCATTTAGCCACCTATGCATTAATTGATCTTCTTTTATGTAACTAGTAGTACTCCCGCACGATGCGCAGTTTATTATGTATTATGACAATATATATGATTTGTACTAATATAATGAAGTTGTTATATTAAAAGGTTATTCATGACATCTTATTATTTCGAAATTTGTAAAAATTCGTATTTTTTTATTGATAACATTAATATTCAACAATTAAATATGAAAATAAAATTGAACATAATATAATAATAGTTTTGTGTTTGTGAGTTTTAATTTATGAATAATTAAGAAGTGATTAATAATTATACTTACTATATGTTTTGTTCATATTTTCGTTCATTTATATCTTATACTCCCTTCGTCCCGCAAAACTCTGCACACTATTTTGGGCACAATTCTTAAGAAAAAAAAAAGAATATTTGTTTTATGATTGAGGGTATAAAGGTCAATTATGTGAGAAAAAGACAAAAAGTAATAAAGTGTTGAGAGAGAAAAAGTAATGACATTGTGTGTAAATAAGTGTGTATTGGGAGAGTAATAATTGTGATAAAATTTGCCATTTTTGGGTGTGCAAAGTATTTGGGGACAGATTAAAAAGGAAAGTGTACATAGTATTAAGGGACGGAGGGAGTAATTATTTTCAGAATTTATAAATAATTTTCTGCATTCTTTTTTAGATGGATTTGTTCAAAAAGCATTATATTTATTCCAAAAAAATTTAGTTTATATTTATAAATTTAGGTTTCAAATTAATTTTAAATTTTAAAACAATATTTCATAGATTTTTTAAACCATTTTTCAGATTTTTTTGGAACATATTATAGTTTTTTAAAATCAATTTTTAGATTAATTATATCTATTTATTTGAAATAATTTTGAATAAATTTTATCAAATATTTTTATTATTTTTATTTAAAATTTTTTATTCAATTTATTGATTTTTATATCTTACACAATTAATATTACATATATATATTTGAATTAATTTTTAAATTTTATTTGTTGATTTAAGATTGTTAGACTTATTCTCACAACCTTATAATAATAAATAATAATAATTATTATTATTAATTTCAAATTTATTATTATTTTAATATTTTTAATATAGTTTCAAACTTTTAAACATTTTACAACCCTTCATAAAATAAATTTAGATTTTAAAACTATTTTCCACATTTATATACTAAAATTATAAACTAATTTTCAAATTTTTTAATTTTTACAATGTTTAAATTTACTTATTTTCAAATTTTAATTATATCATTAAAATATAATCATATCATTTAAGATAACTTCTTTTGTTTTATCTCTACTCCTATATATAAATTATAAGATAGCTTATTGTGTAAGATATATGTGAAACTTATTCTATAAGATAATTAAAAGTTATTTAGTTTTTTTTTTCTATTGGTTGATAGTTTGGGAGGGAAAATGGCAAATCTGAAATTATCATCAACTTCTTTGTTTTTATATATAAATAGATATGTATGACACTAACGTATATATTATAACATTGTATACCTTTATAATTCAAGTTTTAAATTTATTTTCCTTACATAATCTATACTTAATTATTACTATAATTAATTAAATAATTTACATCATCACTGGGTTTCGTATTAATTATGGAATTTGTTTTGGTAAACATTATATTGATAAACATATATATATATATATATATATATATATATATATATATATATATATATATATAATTTTTGTTCTACCTATAATCTAGTTTAACATTGACGTTAATATAATTTGATTAGTATGTTACTTTAATTAATTATTTTGCATTTGTAAATGCAAGAATATTAATAATTTTATTTATTATATTGTAAAAAAAAATTAATGTTGTTGTGTTTATAATATTATTCAACATTCCCACCATTTCTCTAATTTTTTTATTATGTTTTTTTATAAAATTCTAAATATATTTTAAAAGATCATAAAAAGAATTCAATTATATGATAAAAAAAACTCAAAATCAAAATTTCCCAAATAATTTCCATAGTTTATTCAAAAAATATTCAATTTAATTAATATATAGGTTTCGAGGATTTCATTAATCTTTTAAATCATCCTGCCTTTATTGTATTTTTCTATTTTTATGTTTCTCTAGTTTTGTTAAATTACAATTAATTTATAATATATAAATATTTCTTAGAATTGTGATTATACCACGTGTGCTCGAATAGTTGTACTTATATATATACAGATATATACACACACTCACACACACATATATAAATACATATATGTGCGTGTATTATATTTATAAAATATATTATTTAGTTTCTATATGATTAAGATCAAATATTTACATGTTGATGTTGTTCTTGTTCTTGTTAGTATTTTGCTTACATGTTTTAGGTGAGGTTAAAACTTTTATTCCTGGAGTGACATGTGGTATAAATGGTTGTTTCTTTATATAATAGAGGATGATATAAAATTTGAGATAATTACCTAAATAAGATGTGGACCAATTTAAATATCATCATCAAATAATAATAATAATAATAATAATTATTATAATAATAATAATAATAATAATTATTATTATTATTATTATTAAAAATAAATATTATTGTAAGTGAATTAGAAAATTAGGAAACTTAGATTAGAAAATTAGAATAATATTGTCATAATTCTTTTATAAACAATTAATATCCCTCTTCCCTTTCAACTAAAATTAATTAATTAATAACAATAAAAATTATTAAAAATTAGTTAATAATAATAACAATAATTTAAAAAATAAATATTATTATAAGTTACTTAGAAAATGAGATTATAAATTAAAAATAGAAAATTAAGAGGAAAAATTTGTGAAGTTTCATGAAGGGAAATGATTATTGTGATAATTACAAATTAATAAAAAGGCCATGTTCATTGGATTGTGAATGTTTTGACCATGAGCGAAATAGTATAGTCATTTAAATTTAAATAAAAAATTAATCCACTTGCCTTAGTTAATATAATTATTAAATGTAGTATATTTTTTGATCTTGGTGGTTAATTACTGAAAATTCACAATCTTTCTTTGTATTGTCATTTTAATCAAACTTTTCATTTGGTCAAAATAACATAATCATATGTATGTAGTATGTTTTTTTTGACTTTGATTAGTTTTGAAAAACATTTTTTCCTAACGTTTCAAGTTACCTGGACATGACAGTTGTCAGTTTCACATAGTTCAACTTCAAGAACTTGAAGAACTTTTAATATTTTTTTTCTAATCAAATGTACAAAAATGTTTTTCAACATTGACCGAGGTAAAAGAAAAACATACTATATTATATATAAGGTTATGTTATTTTGACCAATAGTGAAAAGTTTTGTTAAAATGACAGTCCAATTAAAAGTTGTGATTCACAACAAAAATCACTAGACATGCCGACGAATAGGTTTTGTCGGCAATCCCCGATGGATTACCACGGAATTCCATCGGAAAATTGGTATTTTTTACAAGTTTTCCGATGGATTAATGATGAAATTTTGTAGATGCTTTCAAACGACTAAACTTCCATCTGCAAGCTTAATTTTTCGACGGGTTTGTCGATGGAAAACAATGTGATTTCGAATTGCTTCGGGGAATTTGAAACAACATCGTTTTAGATGATATTACCGACGTAAAATTCTGTTGCTAAAATGAAATCTCTAATCTTTAACTAAACCCCAACCAGCCACTACTCCTGCTACATATGCCACTCCAGCCGCCGCAAGAATGGTATTTATCTCTTATTTATTTTTATTTTTTTTGTGAATTATTGTATGTGTTATATATTAGTTTAGATTAGGTTGGTTTTAGGTTTAATTTAATTATTTTAGTTAAATTCAATTAAATTGAATTATACTAGCTTAGTTCACGGATTATACTATTTGATTTAATTAAATTAGTATACGTTTTGTTTATTTTAGTTTAGTATCAGTTAGGGAATACACTAATTAGTTTAATTAAATAAAATTATGTTGAATTATACTATTTTAGTTTATGGATTATGCTATTTGATTTAATTAAATAAGTATAAGTTTTGTTTATTTTAGTTTAGTATAATTTCGGGAATATACTAATTAACTTAATTAGTTTTTAATTAAATTGAATTATACTAGTTTATTGTATGGATTATACTATTTGATTTAATTAAATCAGTATAAGTTTTGTTTATTTTAGTTTAGCATAATTTAGGGAATTCACTAATTATCTTAATCAATTTAGTTAAATTTAATTAAATTGAATTATACTAGTTTAGTTTAGGGATGAAAATTTGGTGTTGTTTTATGAGAATTGCATGCTGAATGCAGAGATGGATAATCGAGACCATGGTAGATTAATGCATGCGATGAATTGCTACCTAAATTTTGCAGATGCGGTACGAGTTTTCTAGGCACAGGATCAACTAATCCAAATGTCCCCAAGGCCAGACTGACGAGGAGGATGAGGATGAAGGATTGGATTATGAGTAGACCATAAGTACATTATAAACAATTTTTTCAAACATTTGATTCGGTTTTAATTTGTTAACAAATAGTCTCGTATTTTATTTCAGTAACTTTTCATTTTATATTGTTCTTAATTTTAGTAATAATAATCGTATTTATTAATTCTAGTATTTTAGAATTACTTAAAAAATTCATATATAAAATTATTACAAGTAGGTTCATGTCAGTCTATATGTTTTTCTTTCTTGATTTATTTTTATTTTCCATATTACAGTTAAAATTATCCGTAGGTAATATTTTTCATTTTTTTGTTTATTTTTATTTTCCATATTATCAATGCAATTATCCGTAGGTAATATATATTAATAGTTATCGGTATTTATGCGAATTTTTTGTGGAAATTTTTCCACAAACCAATTTTATTGCCGCCAAAAAATAAATTAGCGACGGACATTTCCGTCGACAAATTAGTGATGGAAAAAAATTGTCGACAAAAGGTTGCTAACAAGACAACCAACAACCGAACTTTTTAATGTTTTTCTGACAATTAACCTTAATATAGTTATTAAGAATATGCTTCGAGCGGAAACCATTGATATCGGAGAGGATGACGTATAAAGATAGTATGCAGAAAATTTTCTTATTTTTTAATTGACATGACATGAGCTCCTATGGGAGAGAATTGTAATACAATGATAACAATACCTCACATGTGGGAACTAATATCAAATTTAGAAATCCTTTGATTGATAAGTTTTCTTTCATACACAACATTTAGTGGACCATCTTTTTAGTTAGAGTCGTCTGAACGATAGATAAAATAATAAAATCCTAAAGAAGAAACATATATTCACTAAAAAATTTCACCAAATGAAACCAGCGTATTAAAACTTTGAGATAATGTTCAAACCAAACGTGTTTTCTCACTTTGACTATAATCCTTTGCCATTGCTTTTCCTGCTTAAGAAATTGCGTATTCTATTGATTTCTAATATATTACGTAACAATATATATTACATTTCGTAATGCTAGATCATTGACTTGCTGATATTTGGCATCATGAGCTACCTATTAATTTATTGAATAAGAAAATGTTTCCATTCTTGAACAAACCAACAATGTATGAATTCAATCAAAACCAATGGACAATTAATTATACAGATAGTCAGTCACTTGCATTTGTGCTTATTTTCAATTTGAACGGTAACATTTTAATATTTTCACATGTGGTAATCATATTTTCATTTAAAATACATTGGTTGGCTAAAAATTATCAAAAGAAATAAATATTAAGAAAAAAAAAAATTATCAATCTGATAAAATGTTTACTCAATATAAATTAATATTTAAATAAAATCTTAAAATATTTTGTTATAAACTAATACTTTAAATGATAAATTAATAAAATAATTTACTTTTTTTTTCAATACATAATATATAGTTTAATTATTTTAAAATTTCATTTAATAAATCTTAGATTATTCATATAAAATCCGAATATACATCAAACTTTAGAAAATTAACAAATGAAGCAAAAAACTTAGTTAATGTTCTAAATAGCTAAACCCCTAAATTACTGGGCAGTTTTCGTTCTCATTTACTTTTTCACTTAGTTTAATTTTGGTTATTTAAATTGGATCTTATTTTTATTTTTGTGGTATACCTTTTATGTAACTGGTAGACCTTGATGACTTAATGGCGATTCGCAAAAGGCTCTAAAGGTTCAAATACATTCTCTCATGTCCGCAGTTTCTCAGACCTGGGCCAATCTTCTGGGCTCATACATTATCCCTATTGAAAATATCAACATCAATCACTCCTACTATAATTCTTATTACAAATCTAATTGATCGGAACATAAAAGATTAAAGGAAAATCCACATCGATATCCAATTAATTAATTGGAATCAAAATAAGGACAAAAATTCATAAATCATTGCTTTAACTGTCAGCTTGAGAAGTTAATGCCAAACCCCCCAAATTATTGGGTAAATTGGATATTAAACTGTACTAATAACAAGAATTTTGAAAGTAATTGAAATCGTCATGCCACATTCATGTGTTCCATCTCTATAAATAGGCACCCATATCTATTAGTAAATACATCACCACAACACTTTTATTACGTACAAAATCAATATTAGCTGAAAAATGAAGATTGCTCTTCACTTGTTGATTGTGATTTATATTTTGTATTCAGCTACATTCTCACAGGCCACAGATCCCAACCAATTACAAGATTTTTGCGTCGCTGTTAATGACCCCACACCATCTGGTAACTAACTAATTACTACAATTAACTTTGTCATCATTTCATCATGTATTCATGTACATTCTTTGTGTTTGTCTTATGAACTTCAATATCATTTTGACATGATCTATAAACTGTTTACCATGTAGTTTTTGTGAACGGGAAGATATGCAAGAACCCGAACAAGGTTGTTGCAGAGGATCATTTCTTCTTCTCAGGTCTGGACAAGCCTGGTAATACATCAACCTCTGATGGATCAAAGGCGACTGCAGTGACTGTTGACGAATTACCAGGGCTCAACACTCTTGGCATCTCAGTGGTCCGTTTAGACTTTGCACCAAACGGCCTCGATACCCCTAGCACGCACCCTCGTGCAACTGAGATTATTGTTGTGCTTAAAGGCATTCTCTACGTTGGATTTGTCACATCCACTAATTCAGCAGACCCCATCCAGGAAAACAAGCTCTTCACTAAAACATTATTTCCAGGAGATGTGTTTGTGTTCCCACAAGGCCTCATTCATTTCAAGTATAATGTGGGAAAGACCAACGCTGTTGCCTTGGCAAGTCTAAGCAGCCAAAATCCAGGAGTTGTCAGAATTCCAAATGCACTCTTTGCTTCAAATCCCCGAATCAATCCAGATGTTTTGGCAAAGGCTTTTCAGGCTAAGAAGAACATGATTCCTAGCAACAACTAAATACAAATTAAGCTTATTTAATTAATACGTGTCACATTGTTCTGAATACATTAATGATTCCTATTTAAGTTTATGATATATACATTACCGTTGCTCCCTATGTTTCGATTGTATTCGGATTACTCATTTGTATTCTCCAATAATAATTTCTATGATTATTATCAAGTGTTGTACGGTCTGAGATTAGCACTACCAAGGGAAAATTGGTAAAAATACCACGTATATATACCATAAGTATGATCTTACCCTTTAATTTTTTGACTTTTTAAAAATACCCAATATGTTGGCGCTTCTTGTTAAAAATACCCCGTCACCTGTTGTAGGAGGTAACTTGCTGACATAACCGGTTATTTCACACATGGATTTAATTTCTCTTTTTTTTTTACCTAGTCAAACACTAACTGCCAAGTCACACAAGCAACACGAGCCTCCCACATATTTCGAAGAGGAGAAAAACCCAAATCCCCAAATCAAAGAAAAACCCTATTTCGAAGAGGAGAAATCCAAACCAAATTCTCTCTCAAATAACCACTTGAAAGCATCAACAACAGCCTCCGATGCTGCTTGTCGCCATTCGTATCCCACGGTTGGAATTTCTCAACTCCTCAAAATTACTCTTTGTTTTCTCCCCAAAATGCTATGTTCGGGTCGGATTTTAACTGTTTCTCCCGCCACGACGCCGTTTTATTCATCCCACTCAAGATGCTACCTCCATGGAAAGCTTGAATCCACTCTCAAATGGCGCTCCATGGCGTCTGACGGCGGCGTCTCCCCGATCTCTGCCTCTTTTGGTTCTGATTCCTCCAATGATAAAAGCTCCACACCGTAAGGATATAAACTAAGTTAATTTTGTTTTTGTAGTTGGCTAGGAATTATTATTTTGGGGGCGTTTGGTTGCAGATTTTGTATAATAGAAGGGCCTGAGACGGTGCAGGATTTTGCAAAATGAAATTGAAGGAAATTCATGATAATATTAGGAGTCGAAGAAATAAGATTTTTTTGCGACATCCGCAGAAATTCGACACAAAGCCACATCCCAATTCGACAAGAAATTAGACAAGAAAAATAGAAACCATACATCCTAATTTCAGCATCCACTTCTTCCCGGATTGTGTGAAGTCCACGAGCATCTTAAAGAAGATCTCTAGCCACAATAGCAGAATTCTCCCTCATTTGAAGAACTTGACATTCTTTTTGTGGAAGGGTAAGGAAAAGTGAGGTGTTATGTGTAGAGAGGATTTGAGAGGAATGTTTGACTGTTTTAAGAGAATTTGGGAGGGAAATGGTGGATTTTCCCTCCCTTTCTCAATTGACATGGAAAAGAGAACAAAAATTACTGAAAAAACAATTACACATGTGTATTTACCGTATTTTTAACAAGAAGCGACAACATACAGGGCATTTTTAAAAAGTCAAAAAATTAAAGGGTAAGATCATACTTATGGTATATATACAGGGTATTTTTACCAATTTTCCCACACTACCAGTCATTTTATGCTCAACTTAACACTTTAGTTATTAAAATCAAAAAGAAAAAAATCTATTCAACAACGTCATCTGCCTCGCACATATATAAATACAAGCGTTGCACGTGGAAATCAATTCAAAGTAAAGAAAAAATAATATAAATACCATATATATAAGACTTTTATATTAGAGTTCTAATTATAATTAGATTTTATATGATTTTCAATTAGGGATTCTAATATAAAATAATTTAAATATGCAAATCCTAAATTACTATTATAATCTTAAATAATAATTTTGATAAGGATATAATCGGTAATTCATATTTTGTAAGAAACATCCACACTTTTACATAAGCAATAGTGTGTTGTATGTATAAAATATATTGGGTAGATTACAATTTTGATACCTCTGTTTTCGAGACTTATAAAGCTAGTACTCGAGATTTAAAATATTAGCACATTGTATACCTTCCGTCAAGTTTGATCGGAAACTTGACGGAAGTTAACTAACCTTGACAAATTGGTGGAAAAATTGCCGTCTTACTTCCCCGATTTTACCAATTTCATATCCCCTTTTCAGCTGGCCCAAATTCATTTCTCCTCTCTTTAATTTCACCAAATTACCACATTTCATCAATATCTGTGATTTGTCTATAATGGATGATGCGTATTAGTTTGAATAAAACTCATATGCAAGTTATTTAAGTAGTTTCTTGCAAAGAACATGCATTATATCATAATACCAGATTCACCATTTCATGTACATGATGAAATTGATTCACTTAAATAATCTAGCAGTGTAAACTTAACTTGTATGCCTATAAATAGAGATAATGGTGCACATCGATGTAAGAGTTAATTAATAACAGTAAACCTCAAAACTATCCATATTTTTACACTATCTACCAAACTTTCTTTCTACAGAACTTCTATCTGATAGAAAAGGATCCCAAGATACTGAACCGATCTTACTTGGGATCGTAAATTCCAAGTTTGTCTATGAAGAGCAGATAGAATTATATTAATGTCTATAATTAATTTCTTCTGTGTAATACTAATCAATAGGGCCTCATTGGTAAGTGCTACAAATTAAAATTATAAAAATTCTTTTTAAAAAATTCTATATTAAATTTTAAATATTAAATTATAAAATACTTTGTAATGTATTTTATTCCAAATATTAGAATTAAAATTATAGGGAGATAGAAAATTATATTTTTAAATTTAATATTTTTAATAAAATATATGTTTTTACGATATTATTGGAAAATTGAGAGTTGCAAATGCAAAGTGCAACATAATTTGGTGGGTTATGTGCAATAAATAAGAAAGAGTTTGGTGGACATAATGCAAAAAACAAATAATAAATAAATATATTGATAATTGAAAGGGTTTAATATAACTACCCCTACATATAGTGTATGAGATATATAATATAAATTATTTATATAATACATAATTTTGGTACAATTGAGGGGGTCATCTAAATCGAAAATTTTCATAACGATATCGCAAAAACATTGAAAAAATTGATAGAAATGTTATTAAAATTTTGAAAATTTAACATGAAATTTTAGAAATTATTATCTATAACATATAATTATGCATATATTTCATTTAAAATCACAACAAAATGATATATTTGAAGCAAATATATAGATAATAAACTATATAAATATTGTATGACGTAGAACAACTAACAATACAATACATAATATATGCATTACACAATGACTAAAATTAAAAACATATGAGAGAAAAACTAAAAAACAAATATATAGAAACAAAAAAAGAGGAAAAAACAAATAGATATGTAACATCATAAGTTTAAAAAAAATTTGCACTAGTTTTCTCGTTCAATTTTGCATTGATCAGAGTGGCCTAATTAATTTTTGTGTAAATGCGATATCGTGCAATTTATCCGTAATATTTCTCGATATTCATCCAATTTCTATGTTTGAACAGGTAGTGATATCGATATTGTTATTTTGCGATATTATGCTATAGAAATACTCAGGAAAAAAATTATTTTTCCCCCAATATTTCATATCACAATATCCAAATTTCATAATATTTTCATCCTTCATCTCCACCAATTGCTTAACCACAAGAATCAGTTGAATGTGGGTGATTTGAGGGAACTAGGAATTTTTAGAGTTAGGATTCTTGTGAGTGGAAGATCGATTAGGAGAATTGATTGGGGATTATTATTATTTTTAAATCAAGTTATTGTTTTCATTTTGATTTTTTTTTTTCATTTTAGTAATGATGTAGCAAGTTGTACCAATATTATGTGTCTTTTTAGTTCCACAAAAATTGTAAAATAAATTGTCACATCATTAAAATGGAGTATGTGTAATTCAATAATAGAAAAACTATCGGAAAATACAAATTCCGACAAAAAATAACTAAAAAAATTGATTTAATAATAGGGTAAAATATCTTTTAAATCCTGTAACTTAGGTCTTATCCAGAAAATATCCCATAAGTTCGACATGTTCAATTTTGGTCCTGTATGTATAATAAAATGTCGATTTTAAGGACTCCGGCATCGTTGACCACTTAAGTTGCCAGATTTGACATGTGAGTCCTTAAATTGGACATTTTATTATACATACAGGACCAAAATTGGACATGTCCAGCTTACGGGATATTTCCTGGAAAAGCCTAAGTTACGGGACTTAAAAAAAATTTCTAAGACATTTATATATTTCTAAGAAGATTAAATAAAGTTCTCGTTTTTAAACCTTATTCGCACATGATTGTTTATCTTGTTCAATTATTTGTCAATGATTTAGTATGTTTAATAATATTAAAATTAACATTTAGGAGATGAGAGGGCATCTCCAACGATATATATAAAAATACTGCAACTTTTATATTATTTTAATATAAAAACGGTTACTCATCTTCATTAGTCTGCACTATTTTTTTGTATTAAAAGAAATATTCCATAATATTCCTTAATTCATCAAATTTTTAATTTTTTTAATTTTATAACTTCAAAAAATATAAATATGATTAAATCTTATTTAATATAATTGTTAATAATATTTATAATTTGTATAGTATATAATTTTTTTTGATATATTCATATAATCATGATGATGATTATTATTCGAATAATATATAGAATTATTCAATATTTTAATTGCATATTATTAAAGTTCTTAAATATTAATAACTGATAGAATAATTTTGAAATATAATAAAAATCAAAATTTAAAAAAATCAAAATAGAAATTAAAAAAATGAATGAAAAGGAAAAAAGATCAAAAGAAAAGAAAATGAAAAAAAAAAAAATTTGACGCATAATTTGACCTACGTTGGATCAAATGCTGAATTTTTAAAGTACCCTTGGAGTTAAAAATCTTAAAATTTTAATAATACATCCACACGTTAGAGATGCACTAAATATAAGATTGATGATCATAATTTAGGCTTGTCTAGATTGATTGATGCACTAAATACATCCACCCTTTAAGTGCCGTAATTTAGGCTTGTCTAAAAAATATCCTGTAAGTTTGACATGTCCAATTTTGGTCCTATATGTATAATAAAATGTTCGATTTAAGAACTCACATGTCAAATCCGGCAACTTAAGTGGTCGACGATGGCCAGAGTCCTTAAATTGGACATTTTATTATACATATAAGACCAAAATTGAACATATCGAACTTAAAGGATATTTTCTGAACAACACCTAAGTTACAGAATTTAAAAAATAGTTTACCCTTTTATAATATAAGCAAGACAATTTCAGACACTTGTAAGGAACAAAAACGAAATTACCCCCTCTAAATTATCCTTAATTCATGAAAGATTTGAATTAGAGTCCTAAATCACAAGCCTAACATGTGCCATGTGGTTTTCAAAATGGCAGACCCGATTAAGGGGCAAAAAAGTCAACACCATTTGTTAGCCTTTTTTTTTTTAAAACTGAGTTATGATTTTTCCTTATTCGTTAGCGGAATTTGGACTGTGCTATCAGCTATGTACTAAATTACTAATTGAGGAGGAATTTTTTCCTAAGGATAGTACTATAATTTATGATTAATTATGATTTAAAAATTTCCAATTAAGCCCATAATCCCATAGCATTGATGGGGCTCGTATTGGTCTCACATGTCTTCAATATGCAAAGTTTGTAAAGTTTATTTTCCAATTTGGTAGCCAAAATCTAAGTTACATGTGGTACATGAAACCTAAAATATATTGACATAACTTAGTCTTTCAAGCCTGAATTTCCTAATGCGCAAGAATTCTCATATTGTTTTTCCTAATTGTGCACACAGATGCATTTCAACTTGTTAGGTTCCTATAGTTAGAAGGTTAAGAATAAACCATACGTTAATTGATCATTACAAATAAAGTACATATTTCTCTCAACATTTTCATGATAAATATGTTTCTAACATTAAATGAAATCTAAATTTATAGGAATCCTTTACATATATCAAATTTGCACAATGTGAGTTTCTTCTAAATTTAATGAAATTTAAATTTGTAGGAATTCTTTACATGTCAAATTTGCACAGAGGATGAAACTTACATATCAAATTGTTTATAAATTTATACGAGTTTTTAACATATCAAATTTGCATAGAGGGTGTTTCTTCCAAAATTTAATGAAATTTAATTTTTTTGGAATTCTTTACGTATCAAATTGTTTAGAATTTGTAGGAATTCTTTAGATATATCAAATTTCCTTAGTTATGTTGTAAAATAACTCCCCTAATAAAAAGGGATTTATCATTTAGACTCTGAAGGATAGTTCAACTATCAATGCGAATTGCGAGATATGAAAAATAAAATTTCTCAATCTAGTATTGTTTGAAAAATTTCAAACTATCAAATTAAAATTTCTAAATTTAACGCATTTAGCTTTCAATCAGACACGGTATCATTTTCTACCCATCAAATATATGTCAAAATAACATAATATGAATATTGATATCGCATATAAATATTGCAAAATTACTATATCGGGTATATATCACACATTGATTTATTACATAATAAAATAATATCGATAATTAAATTTTGTTATATTTGTCATGCAATATTGTGTAATATATATCGGTAGTTTGGAAAATAATACCAATTTTTATATTTTACTGTATTGTATATACATATTGATAGGTCCACGTAATATTTTTATGCTTGATTACAATTGCTTAAATGTAAGGATGTTACTTGATTTTATCACTAGTGCAATAAATCTAATTATATATGTATTTATACATGTTACACAATTACTATATAGTGTAATATGTATAGATTAGTATAGCGCTCGTATATTACACAGGTTACAAAAATTAAACATAAGAAAATAAAAACTATTTAATATTATTATATTGATAAAATTATTTGTAATTTGTGTTCCACCTATAATCAAGTGTAACATTGACGGTAATATAACCTAATTAATATATTATTTATTTATTTATATATATTGCATTTGTAAATGCATGAACATTAAGAATTTTATTTATTATATTGTAATAAACATTATTAACTTAATTAATATATTATTTATTTATTTTTATTGTATTTGTAAATGCATGAACATTAAGAATTTTATTTATTATATTGTAATAAATTTAATGTTGTAGTGTTTACAATACTAGTAATTCTCGCGTGCGTTTCATGAGTGTTTTACAAAATCTAATATTTTAAAATGTTTGATAACATAATGTAAAGATATGAATTTATAATATTTAAAATTTTAAAAACAATATTTTATTAATTTTCGTATTTGTAATTTTGTTAAATATAATTTGAACTTAAAACATATTTTATCTCCCACAACTACTATAAATCAATAAAAATTATTCAAATGCACCAAAATTTAATTATTAGATTTGATAATTTACCTTTTCTTTTATGCAATTTAAATAATAAGTAAATAATTATAAATTTGATATACCATGCATCAAAAATAAATTTTAAATGAAGAAATTATTTCATTTGAAATTAGAATTTATTTAAAAACACCTCACATCTCCCCCACCCAACCCATAAAAATTACCAATACAAAATAAGAATGACGATAATCAACATTACAAATAAAAATGATAAATTTGCTTCATATATATAGTATAATCGATTTTTAAACGAAGAAGTTATTTAATTTGAAATCATAAATTTGCACGGCCCACTTCTATTAAAATTACATATACAAAATAAAAATGATATTAAATAAAGTTACAAATAAAAATAATTAAATTATTACATCATGTATTCAAATTGAATTTAAAAAAAAAGATTATTTAATTGAAATTATAATTTGTTTAAAACCTCTCACCCCGTCTTACCTTCTATCGAACTTACAAACAAAAGGAATAAACCAATACATCATACTCTTAAAACAAAATTTAGATGAAGAAATTTAATTTGAAAATAATTAGATTTCATATAACAAACTGCACATTGCACGAGTGTACTACTAGTTATGTATACATATCGATATAGTCTACAAAATATATTAATGCTCGATTACAATTGCTTAAATGTAAGAATGTAACTTGATTTTATTAGTAGTGCAATAAAACTATATGTATATGTATTTATACATGTTACACAATTATTACTATATTGTGTTGAAATCCCTCTTTCACTTTCAATTAAAATTAATTAATTAATAATATAACTATAATTTAAACAGAATTAGAAAAACATATTATAAAATAAAAATAGAAAATTAAGGGGAAAACCCAGTGAAGTTTTATGAAACGAAATAATCATTATGATTATTACTAATTAAGAAAAAAAAAAAAAAAACCATATTCGTTAGATTGAGAATGTCTTGAGCATGAGCTAGATAGTATAGTTATTTAAATTAGAATAAAAAAACCCACTTGCCTTAGTTAATATAATTATTAATAGTTAACATAATTATTAAGAATATGTTTTGAGCGAGAAAACTTTGACGGGGAGATGACACATGTCAAGTACTAGTTGTTCCTTTATATATATAAAGATATTTCTCAAAATATTTTTTAATTGACACATGAGCTGATGTGGGAGAGAATCGTAATACAATGCTAACGACACTAAATTTAGAAAATATGTAAATTTATCTTTCATACCACACATTGATATTTGATCATCTTTTAGAGATAATATTCAAACTAAGTGTGTATTCTCACTTTGGCAATAACCCTTTGCAGTTGATTTTCCTATTTAAGAAATTAATTTAAGATATTATGTAACAATATTAGATTTTGTATTGCTAGATCATTAACTTGCTGATATTTGGCATCATCAGCTACCTATTAATTTATTGAATACGAAAATATTTCCATTTTTTATCAAGCCAACAATGTATGAATACAATCAAAACCAATGGATAACTAATTATACAGATTGTCAGTCATTTGCATTTGTACTTATTTTCAATTTCAACACCAACCTTTATATATCTTTTTTCGTTTTTGTCCGCTGCCTTCGCTCAATGGATAACTAATTATATAGATTGTCAGTCAAATTTACTTAGATTTAGATTTGACAATTTAAAATATTAATTTTTCGTGTTGATAATTTAATACAAGAACTTACAAATTTCATGATTTTAATCAATTGCAACCCAAAAGCACCAAGTGGGCCAAATTACACGTTTAACACCAATTTTGGACTTCTGGGCAAAATTTACTCAAGTTGATTAAATTTCAGCCTACAATTGGGAACATATTTGAACATGCGGAAATCATATTTTCATTTAAAATACATTAGTTGTCTAAAAATTATCAAAGAAATAAAAATACATTAATAATATTAAAATAAAAAAATCAACCTGAAAATATGTTTACTAAATTTGTAAATATTCAAATTAAATCTCAAAAAAAATAAAATAATAAACTAATACTTAAAATGATAAATTAATGTAATAATTTAAAATTTTTATTTCAATACATAAATTATGATTTAGTTAGTTTAAAATTTCATTTAATAAATCTTAGATTATTCCTATAAAATCCAAATATGCATCAAAATTTAGAAAATTAACACATGAAGTAAAAACCTAAGTTAATGTTGTAAATAGTCAAACCCCTAAATTAGTGAGTAAATTTTCATTTTGAAAAGAGACCTTTCTTCCGTTGTCCTTAACTTTTTCACTTAGTTTTATTTTTGTTATATAAATTGGATCTCATTTTCATTTCTGAGGTATACCTTGATTTTAACCAGTAAACCTCCACGACTTAATCGCGGAAGAGTACTGAAAACCTGAAATTTAAGATATGTTCTCTCATGTCCACAGTCTGGTCTAAAGAAAGAGTGGGTTGTAAACCCATATTTGGCATAAACTGTTTACAAATCTAATTAATCAGAAATAAATTGCATATCAGAAATAAATTTGACAAGATTTTTGCGTTGCGGTTAATGACCCCACGCCATCTAGTAACTAATTAACTATAATTAAATCCTTTGTTCAAGAAATAAACTTTGTCATCATTTCATGCATTCATCTACATTAGCTTTGTCGTTGTCGTATATCACTTTGACATGATGTACTATTTACCGTGTAGTTTTTGTGAACGGGAAGATATGCAAGAACCCGAACATGGTTGTTGCAGACGATTTCTTCTATTCCGGTCTGGACAAGCCTGGTAATAAGACATCAAACCCTGCTGGATCAAAGGCGATTCCAGTGACTGTTGACCAAATACCAGGACTCAACACTCTAGGCATCTCAGTGGTCCGTGTAGACATTGCACCATACGGCCTCGATACCCCTCACACGCACTCTCGTGCAACTGAGATTATTGTTGTGCTTCAAGGCACTCTCTATGTTGGATTCGTCACATCCACAAATTCAGCAGACCCCATCCAGGAAAACAAGCTTTTCACTAAAACATTATATCCAGGAGATGTGTTTGTGTTCCCACAAGGCCTCATTCATTTCCTGTTAAAGGTGGGAAAGACCAACGTTGTTGCCTTGGCAAGTCTAAGCAGCCAAGATCCAGGAGTTGTCAGAATTCCAAATGCACTATTTGCTTCAAATCCACGAATCAATCCAGATGTTTTGGCAAAGGCTTTGCAGGTTAAGAAGAAGGTGATTCGCTACCTTCAAGCTCAGCACTGGCCTGACAACGCTTAATTAAATACAAAGCTTATAATCACAATTAAATAAAGTTACGTATTTTTAATACGTGCCTCATTTTTTCCGAATACATTAATGATTCCTATTTAAGTTTATGATATATACTAACCGTTACTCCTTAGGTTCCGATTGGATTCAGATTAATTACTTGTTTGTATTCTCCAATAATATATAATTTGTATGATAATTATCAAGTGATGTAGGATCTGCGATTAGCACTACCAGACATTTTATGCACAAATTAACACTTTAGCAACTAAAATAAAAAAGAAAAATAAATTTATTCAACATCTGTTAAGCACATTTGAATTTCGAAAAGAACTTAATAAAGAATTTACAGTATAATTTGTGTAACGCCTCGTTTCTTTATAAAGGTAATATTTGGCTAAGGTGTTACTTAAATAGAAAATTCACCATTTTAAGAATAATACAGATAAACAAGATCAACAATAATTATGAATTACACGTTTCTAAAATTTATGAAATAAAACTCTTTAAAAAAAAATCTTCTGCAACCTTTAAGAATATAGGCTTCTAGCATCCATGTACCGCTTGCATATCAAGTCCAAAAGTTCTTTACGCTGAAAACATTTTAGCCGCCATAGATACGATTCTTTCATAGATACGATTCTTCGCTGCCATAGATAGGTTTATTTGCCGCCATTGATACATTTCATTATCTCATATACACATTTACATTGCAATCAATAGATATTTAACCACATCATTCATCACATTTCCATTGGTTAGGTCACAGTACAATGTTCATATAATAGAGCATATCTCGTTCCACATATGCAAAAAAAAATTTGCAATTTAGAGCTCATGAGAATCATAAATGTAAATTAAAACAAGTGACCCCAGGAGAAGTTGGAAAAGTAATAAACTTGTCTCAATTAATATAATTATTAATAGTTAACATAATTATAAAGAATATGTTTTAATTGGGAAAACATGGATGGAGAGGATGACACGTGTGTTGTTACTTAATATATATAAAAATAGTCCATATAATATTTTCTTATTTGTTAATTGACACACGAACTCACGTGGGAGAGAATCGTAATGTAATGCTAACAATGCTAAATTTAGAAATCCTTTGATTTATAACTTTTATCTTGATCCTATATTGATAGTTGATCATCTTTTAGAGTCTGAACCGATAAAATCCAACATATATATATATATATATATATATATATATATATATATATAAACATTTCACCATACGAAACTGATGTATTAACAATTTTGAGATAATGTTCAAACCAAATATGTTTTCTCACTTTGAAAATAACCCTTTAAAATCACTTTTCCTATTGAAGAAATTATGTATTCTATTAATTTCTATGATATTACGTAACAATATTACATTTTGTAATGCTAGATCATTAACTTGCTAATATTTGGCATCATCAACTACCTATATATTAATTTATTGAATAGGAAAATGTTTCCATTTTTTTTTTTATCAAACCAGCAATGTATGGATACAATCAAAATCAATGGATAATTAATTATACAAATAGTCAGTCACTTGCATTTGTACTTATTTTTGAACAATAACCTTTATATATATTTTTTCCATTGTAGTCAGTTACCTTTGCTCATTTTTATTTGATTTTAATATTCAAATTTACTCAGATTTAGGGTTTGACAAGTTAGACTATTAACTTTTCGGACTGACAGCATAAAACATGGAATTTACGAAATTTCATGAATTTAGACTAATTTCAACTCAAAAGCACCAAATGGGCCCAAGGTATATGTTTAACCCCAATTTCGGGGTTTTGGACCCAATTTACTGATGTTGATTCAATTTCAAGCTACATTTGGATCATATTTTGACTTGTGCTAATCACATTTTCATTTAAAATACATTAGTTGCCTTGAAAGAAATAAAATACATAAAAAATATATCAATCTGAAAATATGGTTACTAAATTTGTAAATATTCAAATAAAATCTCAAAATAATTTTTTTTAAATTAACTAATACTTTAAATGATAAATTATTAAAATAATTAAAGATTTTATATTCAATACATAATTAATTTTATTAGTTTAAAAATTCATTTAATAAACCTTAGATTTTTCATATAAAATCAGAATATACATCTAAATTTAGAAAATTAACAAATGTAGTAAAAATCTTAGTTAATGTTCTAATTAATAGCCAAACCCCTGAATTATTGGGTAAATTGAATATTAAACTCTTTTTATTTTTAAATTTGAAAAGAGAGCTTTCTTGCCAGTTTCCGTTTTAATTCAATTACTTTTTCACTTAGTTTTATTTTGATTATTTAATTGGGTTTTATTTTCATTTTTGTGGGTCTAAGCTGAAAAAGTTAATGACCAAACCCCAAGGGAGTGAGATCTTATATTTCATTTCATGCTACATCTTCTATTCCAAATTAATCAACACACGTCACGTGTATCTAGTGATATCACTAATAATTAACACCTGATGTATATTAAATACTATAAAACACGAAATGTAATAGAAGATACGAACCCCAAGTAACTAGGTGAATTGAATATAAAACTCCATTAATAGTAACAATTTTGAGAGGAATTGAAATCATCATAGCACATTCATGTGTTCCATCTCTATAAATAGACACCAATATCTATAGCCAAATTCATCACCATACACACTTTATTACAAAATTAATATTAGAAGAAAAATGAAGATTGCTCTTCATTTGTTGATTGTCATTTATATTTCGTATTTAGCAACAATCTCACATGCCACAGATCCCAACCAATTACAAGATTTATGCGTCGCTGTTAATGACCCAACGCCATCTGGTAACTAATTAACCAAAATAAACTTTGTCATCCTTTCATGTATTCATCTACATTCTTTGTGTTTGTCTTATGTACTTGAATATCACTTTGACATGATCTATTTACTATTTACCATCTAGTTTTCGTGAATGGGAGGATATGCAAGAACCCGAACATGGTTGTTGCCGACGATTTCTTCTACTCAGGTCTGGACAAGCCTGGTAATGTGACATCAAACCCTGTTGGATTAAAGGTGAATATAGTATGGGTTGACCAACTACCAGGTCTTAACACTCTAGGCATCTCAGTGATCCGCATAGAGTATGCACCATACGTCCTCGATGGCCCTCACACGCACCCTCGTGGATCTGAGATTCTTGTTGTGCTTAAAGGCACTCTCTATGCTGGATTCGTCACATCCACTAATTCAGCAGACCCCATTCAGGAAAATAAGCTTTTCACTAAAACATTATATCCAGGAGATGCGTTTGTATTCCCACAAGGCCTCATTCATTTCGTGTTAAATGTGGGAAAGACCAACGCTATTACCTTGTCAAGTCTAAGCAGCCAAAATCCAGGATTTATCAGAATTACAAGTGCACTGTTTGCTTCAAATCCACAAATCAATCCAGATGTTTTGGCAAAGGCTTTGCAGGTTAAGAAGAATGTGATTGGCGAACTTCAAGCAGCTCTGGCCTGACAACTTATAAAATACAAAGTTTATTAATCACAATTAAATAAATTTGCATTTTTATTACATGCCTCATTGTTCCGAATACATTAATGATTCCTATTTAAGTTATGATATATATGTAGATTAATGATTCCTATATAAGTTTATGATATATATGTTATAGATTAATTTCTAAACTCTTATTTAATTTAGAGTTCATTATCTTTTTTTTCCATTAACTATCACATCTGACAATTTCGGCCATTAACTTTTCGGGCTGATAGTTTTATTCTTTAATTTTTGAAAATTTGAATGTTTAGGCCCAGTGACGGACACAGAAAATTTCCATCGAGACGGCACAATTAAAAGTAATATAGAAACATTTAATTTACATACAAAATATAACTTATAAGTGATTCTCAAATATTCACTTAATACATTCCGTTTGAACAAAAAAAAAGAATGTAAATATTTCGTTTACAATTGCCCCGACGGTTCGCCATATTTTGAAACTTGTGAATGACAGTTTCATTAATGACATGCTCGAATATATCATTTTCAAGATAAACCACCAAATTATCATTCATCTATTCATCACTCATTCGATTGTGAAGCCGTGTTTTCACGATACTCATTGTAGAGAATTCTCTTTCTACTGAAACTGTTGCAACCGACAAAACCAAGGGTAATGTAATTAGCTTGTAAACTAACAGATATACCTTATCTCTTCCAATTTCAACCATTCGTTGAGTTAGATCACCAATTCCATTTACATCTGAAGTATCAATGTACGATCTCATATCCAACACAAAATTTTCAAGTTGATCTTCCATTCCTAAAAGAGCGACATCATCAAAATCACTTGGATACAATTTTGCTAACTGAAGTAACTTTATTACATCAAAAGCTTGAAAAGAGTGAGATATATGGATTCAAACAAGCAACACAAAGTCACAATTCCATATTTGCCTCATTGAATCGATCATTTAATTCAAGCAATTGCATATCTAGCATGATATTAAATACCTCCACATGAAACCGATGCAAGTTTGTCATTTCCTCAGCTATCCGTTTTGATCTTTTTCCACTTCCACCCACATGAACATCATCCACATCAAGCACCTCAATTTCATGATTTTTGCATAAATTAGAGACACAATCTACCAACTTATCCCATCCACCATCTCTCATTGATTGAAGTCTTGTCTTAGAAGCATTCACTAAGTTCACAACATTCACAATATCTTGATCTTTTCTTTGCAATTCTTGAGACAAATCATTTGTTATTCCTACTATCTTTTTGTCTTAGAAGCATTCACTAAGTTCACAACATTCACAATATCTTGATCTTTTCTTTGCAATTCTTGAGACAAATCATTTGTTATTCCTACTATCTTTTTCATCAAGTGTAAATCAAATATAAAGTTAAAAGACAGCATATCTCATATCTAACTCTCTCACGAATATTAGGATGATAATTATCATCTGTAATTTTAGGTCATTTCCCTAGATTTGAGGGAAGTTCCGGCAAGTCATAGTTTGCATCAACAATTTGTGGTGGCTTCTCAAATGGAATAGCTTCTACTGTGATGTTAGGCAATTCATCTTGTATACTTTTTTTCTGAACTCACATTAGGCAAAGATGAGTTTTTAGCAACTTTTGGAAAATACCTCAACATAGCTCTGCATATTAAAAAGAAAAAAGATAAATAAGATTAAAATCCCAAACAATATGCAGTGAATTTAAATCTCAATCGAAATTAACCATCAATTATAAAATAGATAAAAGAAAATATATATTTATCATACTACAAACTTCACAAGCATTTGCTCACTTGTGTAACTCAACACTCAAATCAAAGTTTTGAAATTCATCCATCACAAAAGAAATACATCTAAGTTATCTAGCAACTAATTGAAATTCCAATGCCAAACTGATAATGCCCAAATCAATCAAACAATTAAAAATTAGCTTGATAAATTCTTAATAAATCCTTTGCAGGTAAGATAATTTGCAAAACAATTCTTAATTTTAATCACATTTGCCCTATAAATCATCATCTATATTTTCTCTGTTTTGTGATCCCCACGGCCTTAAGCATCAAATCTGGATCTTCGAATTATGAGTTAGCAATGATCTTTTCATATGCAAATTAAAAATATTTGGTATTTCTTAACAATAAACAATTAAACAACAATACAAGCATTATGAATCAAACTATTTTTATATTTTCACCTAGTGGTGAGAATACCGCCCACCAAGGTCATTGATACACTTTAATTCTATTGGACTTTCTCATAACAACAAGAAGTATGAAATGGAAGACTCAATTTGGTGGAAAGAGTGAATAAGAGTTGAAAAGAGTTTTGAGAATGAGGAATTGAAAATAGTTCATTTGCGAATGAGAAAGGTAATGCACTTTGTATGTCGTTAAGATTTTTTTTAAAATTTAATTAAAATATCTTAGGGATATTTTAGTAAATTCGTGGGAAAACTAAAGGGCTGGCATGTGCCACCCCTTACCTTTGAATAAGTCTGCCACTGCTTAGGTCAATTTCAGCCCGAAAAGTCAAATTGGGCTCAAATTGCTAATTTCGGGCTATTCGACCAAATTTAATAATTTTTACTAAATAATATTAAAAGTAATACTAAAATTGTTACTAAATAACATCAAATTGTTACATTTTTAAAACTAAAAACCTAGTTTTATAATATGAAGAACTCAAATCCTGAGTACGGAAGCAAAAATGAAGGAAATTATCGCGGCAGTGTTATCGACGGCGAACGTGATTCCAGCTGACGACGCCTGCACAGGCGTCAGAGCCTCTTTTGCGGGGAAGCTACTAATGAGAGCGAAAACTATGACTATCGTCGTTGCAACCACGAAGCTCTGTTCTAATACACCGCCATCACCTTCTGCGTTGTGTGTGAGAGAATGCGATGGGTAGAGATTGAATTTGTAAAGGGGATTTGTTGTTTGGAATTAGGGTTCTTCTTTTGCGAATTGGAGATCTTTTCTCTAAGACTGTCGCCATTTTTGTTTGGACTAGGGTTCTTGAGTTGAGAATTTTTTTACTGTAATTTATTTGTTTAATTTTATGTTTTTATTTTTCTATTTTGATTATGTTTCTTTTTTTTTTTGGGAAATGAAGTGTATTCCCTCCCAACAATTTAACCCTAAGTGGTGTCATGATGTGTAAATTTTAATGAAAATAGAAAATATAACTTGTATAATTAAATTACACATCAGTAAATTAGGCCCGAAAAGTCCAAAATAAGGGTTCATGTGCGAATTCAGCCTAATTGAGCGATTTAGACAGAAATTAGGCAAAATTCACGAAGTACGAAAAATTATTGTCCTAAATTGCCGATCAAAAAATTTTAAGTTTGAAATCACCAGACCTCCTAATTTATTGGACAAAAAAAATAATAAAACTCTTATTTAAAATCTTGATTAGGGGAAAAAAAATTAAATTTTGGCCTATAGAAATATCTACACTTCTTATAGGGTTAAATTCAATTTTAGTCCATTTAAAAAGATATGTCCATTTTCCGTCCACCATGGAAGCGTTTTTCAATTTTAGTCTAATTAAGCCAAAAATCGTCATTATTTTGTCCATTTTTCGTCGGAATACCACTCTCGCCAGTGATTGTAATACAATCGCCCCAATTTTAATTTCCCCCCCACTCGCGCTTATGTGACACATTTTAAATGGGGAAAAATTCAATTTTAGTCCATTTAAAAAGCCACTATCCAATTTTCGTCCACCATGGAACTTATTTACAAAATCCAATAAATTAAATAAAAATAAAAATATTATTTTAAAACTTTAAAATATTAAAATGAAATATTAAGAAATATTTAAATCAATTTAAACATAAATAATAATTTAAATCATAGTAATATATTCCGATTTTAATTAAATTTTATGTTTTTAAATATTATTTGTATTTTTAAATAAAAATCTATATATTATTAAAAAAAATCTTAAAAATTATTTACAAATATTGATAACATTAAGAAACATTTAGATAAATATTAAATTATAAATTATAATTTTAATAAAAATAATATTCAGATTTTGAATTTAATTTTTGAGTTATAAATTATAATTTATATTTTAATATAAAAATCTAAATATTATTTAAAATTTTAAAATATTTAAGATGAAAAAATTATATAAAAATTGTAATAAGAAATATTTAAATTAGTATTAAAATACTAATAATAAACTAAATATAAATTAAAATAAATAAATAAAACTAAAATTTGGGGCAATTGAATTACAATCGCCGGCAAGAGTGGTATTCCGGCAAAAAATAGACAAAATAGTAACGATTTTTGGCTTAATTAGACTAAAATTGAAAAACGCTTCCATGGTGGACGAAAAATGAACAATAGCTTTTTAAATGAAGTAAAATTGAATTTAACCCGCTTGTTATATCTATTATTAAAATATCAACTATGAATTATTCACTTTTGCCCCTTTAAATGCCTTTATGGACCGACGATTCCGTTAGAAAGACTAACGGACTCTAGACCTTTTCTGTACATATGAGTTAAAAGTTACAAAACCGCTGGTGAAGAAATTTTAATTCTTTAATTAACTTGTTCAATAATTCAAAAGTTTTAATTTATGTGTTTTCTTGATTATATCAAATAAAAAAAGAGTGGAATAGACACTTATCATCATATAACTTTATCAGAAATATGTATCCATCATGAATATTGCTTATTATTTAATGAACTTTATCAGAAATATGTATCCGTCCTTACAATATATATTACACACTGAAGTCAAATGAATGCTTAATTATTTAATGAAATTTATCAGAAATATGTATCCATATACATTATTGCACAATGAAACCAAATGAAGGCTAATAATTATTTAATGGCAGTGCTATTACATAGCTTTATTTATTTCTCGCATACATATAACAAAGGAAATGATAAAAACAGATAGGTAGATCAAAATGGATATATCCTTGTATCTGTTGCTTTTTTTTTTTTTAGAGTTCACTATTTCATCGGAAGTGTGTTTTGTTCTTAGCCACTTAACCCCCAAATGAATGCTAATTATTATTTAATGGCAGTGCTATTGATAGCTTTATTTATTTCTCGCATACATATAAAAAATTAACTAAGGAAAATGATACAAACAGATGTACATTCCTTATATGTTTTGTAATATTTTTAGTTATTGTTGGTCCAAAACTGTCCCTGAAGATATTTAACGACATTGGCATCAACTTGGAATGCTTTAGTGAGAACATCAACAGAGATGGGAGGTTGAGAGCCAAAGACTGCATTTGCAATGGTAATAACTCCTGGATTTTGGCTGCTTAGACCCGCGAAGGCAACAGCGTTGGTCTTTCCGGTATTGAACTGGAAATGAATGAGGCCTTCTGGGAACACAAACACATCTCCTGCGTACAATGTTTTGGTGAAGAGCTTGTTTTTCTGGTCGGCATTTTCAGGATTGGAAGTGACGAATCCAACGTAGAGAGTGCCTTCAACCACTACAAGAATCTCAGTTGCACGAGGGTGCGTGTGTGGGGGATTCAGGCCGTATGGCGCATAGTCTATACGCACCAACGAGACGCCTAGAGTGTTGAGACCCGGTATTTGGTTAACATTCACAGGAGTCACCTTCGATCCAACTTCGTTTGATGTATTGCCAGCCTTGTTCAGCCCAGATAGGAAGAAATCATCAGCTGTCACCATCTTTGGGTCCTTGCATATCTTCCCATTCACAAATACTGCAATTTTAAGATCAGAAGATTAACATTAATTCATGAATTACTAATCATAAGAGCTAGAATTAAATTTAATTCTATATAAGATGCAGGTAGCAGTTAATTACCAGAAGCCTTGGAATCATTAACAGCGACACAGAAATCCTGAAGAGGGCTAGGATCCGAAGCATAAACTAACGATATTGAAGCCAAAGCCAGAATAACAATAGCACTTATAACCAACCGAATCGCCATTGTTTATGAAGCCAAAGCTAGAGAATGAATAATTTTGTAGGTGAGAGATGAGTTGCGATTAAAGCATGCAATTAAGATGTCTATTTATACTTAATCCCACTTGAAATAGTCCGCTGTTTTTTTTCATATTTTAAAGATGAGGTATGAATTGGTCATCTAATTTCTTTTTCTTATTACATTTAGTAGCTACCAGGTCTCGATATATGTCTAATTTTCAACAAAATAAATGGTTTACCTGCTCTTCGATGACCATATATATAATATTAAAGTTTCGACCTCAAATTAAATATAAACTCAATTTTATTGGAAACAGTCAAGTTAATTTCTTTTAGATCTATAGATCACTACTATTTCAGCAACATGATTGTTCTTTTACTTTTGCTATTATAATAAAGGAATAATTAATGTAAATATTCATTGATATGGTCGAACTAAAACGCTTTTTTCCGTTAAACTGAACTAAAGTCAAAGTCAGCATGCATGAACAACTTAAAGAAACGAACAAAGGTTACTTAAGGATGAGCGAACTGTTCTACGACGTTATTCACGAACTGATTCATGATGACGACGAACTGATTCATGATGACGAACTGATATATGATGACGAACTGATTCAGGATGACGACGAACTGATTCATGATGATGAACTGATATATGATGATCAACTGATTCAGGATGACGACGAACTGATCTATGATGACGAACTGATTCAGGATGACGACGAACTGATTCATAATGACGAACTAATTAACATTGAAAAGTGACGAACAGGTTTTAGTCCAATTGACCGCTATTTCAGCGGGTCAGTTATCCATATCCCATATTTTTTTGGGTCAAATCTTAACGACCACGTATTCCAAGGAGTATATATACTTGCTATATCATTCTTTTGTTATTCCATATGCACAAATATATTTAAAACACACACGCACGATTGCTAAAAAAGCATACAAATATCCTCTTCTTTTTTCTGACTTGAGCGTCGGAGTCCCATCGACGGGAATCCCTCCCGGTGTTTGTTTTGCAGATCATCAGGTTCAAGATTTTGAGTTTTTGGATCGGTCGGGTTCAAGATTTCGAGTTTTTGGATCGAGAAACAAGAGCGTCAGATCGGAGCAATATCAATTGGCGCCGTCTGTGGGAAACGTCTGAGTTTTAAGACGTTGAAGTATTTAAGATGGTGAATACCAGAGGATCTAAGAGAGCACTGGAAGTAGAAGGGACATCAAAAAGACAGGAAGATGAAGAAAACAACCGGAGTTCTACTTCAATAGATCTGTCTCATACCATTACGTTAACATCAGATGAGTTGTCGGATTTGATAGCGGCTACTGTTCAAAAGGCTCTGGGTAAGAAACGAGTGGAATCACAACATGATAATGTGGAAGTTCGTGCGGAAGCAGGGCAGAAGAATGATAAATATCAGACCGATGAAACGGGAGAACTGATTAATGATGAAGCGAGAGAACTGATTAATGATGAATGATGAATCGGGAGAACTGATGAATGATGAAACGGGAGAACTGATTAATGATGAAACGGGAGAACTAATGAATGATGAAGCGGGAGAACTGATTAATGATTAATGAAGAAACGGGAGAACTGATGAATGATGAAGCGGGAGAACTGATCAATTTCAGCCTTTTTTAATAGGAATTTCAATTTTCCCACCTAATTTCTAAGAGTGTAACACAATTGCCCCAATTCCATAATTTCACTCAACTTATGCTTATGTGGCTAATCTTTCCTACGTCGCATATTTTTGGTATTATTTTACAATAAAAAAAAGCCAAATCATTTGTCAAGTCATTAGTTGCATTAAAACAACAAAAAATAAATTAACTCAATTAAAAAACAAAAAATAAAACAAAAAATAAATTAACTCAATTAAAAATACAGAATTAAAGCAAAATTGAATTATCCCACCATAAATCTCTACATCCCTGAATGAACCCAAGATCCCTAATCCCAAATTTGGGGATTTAGGGATTTGAGAAACCTTCCGTTCATGGAGCTTGGTGGGAGAAGATTGTGAAGAGGCACAACCTCACTGCCAAGTACACGATTCCAACATGAATTTTCATACTTCCATTTTCAATGAATCTTGATGTGAGAGTATATGCTTTCCACTCCATAACCCCCACTAGTATCTCTATTTCTAACATCACTTTCAGATCCACTATTTGTGGCTACAAAGCACCACTCTTGATTGATATGTTATTTTGTTTTTTTATTTTTTTTTATTTTAAGAATTGGATTAAATATATATTGTAAGAAAATGGATGTGTTTGTTTGAAATGGCAGTACCTTCCGTAAAAGTTTGGAAGCCGTACAATCTCCATGAAAAGAAAATGGTGATCCTTAAAATTGGAGGGTGCGGCATAATGCAGTGGTCATAATCCCCAAATTGGATTAGGGTTCTAAGGTTGATTTTGGGATATTTAGGGGATTTGAGAAATCTCCCATGTTTGTTAATTATATTTTTCTTTAATTCATTTTTTTCTTTAATTTTGTTTTTGTAATTGAGTTAATTATGTTTTGGTTTTTTAAGTCATTAAATGACGTGGCTGATGACGTGTCATTTTTACTTGCAAAATGAATTGCCACGTGTGCAAAAAAATTGCACACAAGCAAAAGTGGTCAGAAATCATGAAATTGGGGATGTGTGTATATCACTCACCGAAAATTGACTGAAAAATGCAAAATCCGACAAAAAGAAATTGGACGAAATTTACAATTGCAGGATTAAAATTAATAATAAAAATTTAGTTGAACCAGAGTTGGATAGTACCTCTAGAACAGAACAAAAAATGAATTATTCCCCCACATGGAACAGAGTAATTAATTAAAATCATATTCAATAGTGTTAATTACTCGACAAATAAACAAGATTTGAGGGGGGATTGATTGGAAATTAGAGGAAATTGCAAATGTCGCCCTACAGGTCGCATGTTATTTCGATTTGATCCCATATTTGTGTGAAGATTAGTCCTATATATAAGAATAAAACGTTGCAAAAATAGTCCTGTAATTTGTGAATAATATTGCAAAAATAGTTCCACCAATTTCAGAATATTGAAAAAAAAAGTCACACTAAACAATCGGTTAGCGCAGGTGCCTCTTACGTGCCAATTAGTTTGGATTAATTTTCTTATAAGTCTATTTTTGCGACTCTCCTCGTGACTTATGAACAAAATCTGAAAATTTCTCATTATTTGATTAAGAGTTTATTTTTAGAACATACTAGATGTATCGAATTTATTGTTACTATTTGTAATTTTATTTTATAAGTTAAAGGGTTTAAATTTAAATGAGATCTTCATTTAAATTTGTTATTAAAATATGATGTATTGAATTATCATTCTTATTTGTAAATATGTTTATTGTTAGTTTTGTCTTGAATTTGTAATATTTCAAGGGGTTAAGGGAATTAATTTTTTCAAATGGTAATTTCAAATTAAAATTTTTTCATTTAAAATTAATTGTTTTTTTCAATTCATGACACACTATTTTATCATTTTTACAATATTTAATTTGTTATTACACTGCATACATTACAAAAACTAAACTAAAATATTTTCCATTCTTATTTGTAATTTGTTAATTGTCAATTTTTTTTCTTCTAATTTTTAAGGTGGTTTTAGATTTTTCTTATACAAGTCATAATTTCAAATTAAATATAATTGAAATCTTGTTTTCACAACATGACATATCGGGTTTATCTTTTTTATAATTTTTTGTTTGTTATCATATTGCATATTCAAAAAATATCAAAACTAGAATATTTATCACGGTGTATGGAATTTATTGCTCTTATTTGTAGTCTTATTTTTTGTCAATGTTAATTTGTATTTGTAACTTTTAAGTGGATTTTAAAAAAAATTAAGAATTCATAATTTCAAATTAAAACTTCTATATTAAAAAAATAATTCAATGTATGAGATATTGAATTAATCATTTTTATGATTTTAATTAATTATTTATATTGTATATATAAAAGCAAACTGTCAAAGATAAAATATCTCAATTATGGTGCATTTGACTTTTTTTAATTGATGTGTAGTATTTTCGACATAATAAATAAACTAAAAGGTTAGAGTTAAAAAATGTGTGTTCAAAGTAAACATTATTTACAAATATGCAATAAAATGACAATAAATAAAATTATAAATTAGAAAAATAATTAAATAATTTTTCTAAATATGAATTCATATTATTATAGAAAAAAAATTATTAACAGAGTTATATATTGTTAGGAATTCAATGTTTAGATTTTCATGAAACAAAACACATATGTAATAGGAAAGTAGAAGTACCCCATTTTTCACAGTGTTTAAGTGAATCTAGAATAGGTTTTGAGTCTTAGGATAAGTTGCAGAAGAAGAAGAAGAATGTAAGAGAAGAGCTACATTAAAAACAATCACTGCAAGCTGCACGAACAAGAATGAATCTACATGCTGTAAACTTGAAGTTACAGCAGAAGCACAGTCACTGAATGATAACTAGGTTGCAGAAGCCACTCGTTGTATGCATAATTAATTTTATTAGTTTAAAAATTCATTAATAAACCTTAGATTTTTCATATAAAATCAGAATATACATCTAAATTTAGAAAATTAACAAATGTAGTAAAGATCTTAGTTAATGTTCTAATTAATAGCCAGACCCCTGAATTATTGGGCAAATTGAATATTAAACTCTTTTTATTTTTAAATTTGAAAAGAGAGCTTTCTTGCCAGTTTCCGTTTTAATTCATTTACTTTTTCACTTAGTTTTATTTTCATTATTTAATTGGATCTTATTTACATTTTGTGGTATACCCTTAACTTAACTGGTACACCACTCAGCCAAAAAAGTTAATGATCAAACCCCCCAAGGGAGTGTGAGCTTATATTTCACTTTATGCTACATCTTCTATTTCAAATTAATCAACACACGCCACGTGTATCTAGTGATATAACTAATGATTAACACATAATGTGTATTAAATGCTATAAAACACAAGATGTAAGACCAAATATAACAGAAGATACGAACCCCAATATTAAACTCTATTAATGGTAACAATTTTGAAAGAAATTGAAATCGTCATAGCACATTTATGTGTTCCATCTCTATAAATAGGTACCAATATCTATTAGCCAAATTAATCACCATACACACTTTATTACAAAATTAATATTAGAAGAAAAATGAAGATTGCTCTTCATTTGTTGATTGTCATTTATATGTTGTATTTAGCAACAATCTCACAGGCCACAGATCCTAACCAATTACAAGATTTCCGTGTCGCTGTTAATGACCCAACGCAATCTGGTAACTAATTAACTAAAATAAACTTTGTCATCCTTTCATGTATTCATCTACATTCTTTGTGTTTGTCTTATGTACTTGAATATCACTTTGACATGATCTATTTACTATTTACCATGTAGTTTTCGTGAATGGGAGGATATGCAAGAACCTGAACATGGTTGTTGCAAACGATTTCTTCTACTCAGGTCTGGACAAGCCTGGTAATTTGACATCAAACCCTGTTGGATTAAAGGTGAATACAGTATGGGTTGACCAACTACCAGGCCTCAACACTCTAGGCATCTCAGTGATCCGCATAGAGTATGCACCATACGTCCTCGATGGCCCTCACAAGCACCCTCATGCATCTACCTCAATTTCATGATTTTTGCAAAAATTAGAGACACAATCTACCAACTCATCCCATCCACCATCTCTCATTGATTGAAGCCTTGTCTTAGAAGCATTACTAAGTTCATAACATTCACAATATCTTGATCTTTTCTTTGCAATGCTTGAGACAAATCATTTGTTATTCCTAGTATCTTTTTCATCAAGTGTAAATCAAATTTAAAGTCAAAAGATAACATATCTCTTATCAACTGTGATGCTTCAACCTTTGATTAGATAAAGAGCCATCTATTTTAACTACGCAAAGCACACCAATTATAGAATCAAATAAATGAATCAGTCTCAAAATATTACCGTAATGTGAACTCCATCGAGTTTAAGAAGGATGGATGAGAGTGCTTTCTTGATTAAAGCCTTGTCCACTTGAAATTTCTTCATTTTCCAAATCCTAAATAATCTTTGTAGCTTGTTTTTCTCTCAAACAATCTTTTCGCTTGCACGAGACTCCAACCACACTAACCACATTTGATATTAGAAGGAAGAGTTCAAAAACACGTATATGTTTCTTCGCCATAGCCACAAGAGCAGGTTGAAGTTGGTGTGCAAAACAATGGACATAATATGTTGTTTCATTTTCTTTCAAAATAAGAGTCTTCAAACCATTAAACCCCCTTGCATATTACTTGCTCCATCATAACCTTGTCCTCGCAACATAGATATGCTTAATCCATGTGAATTTAAAAGATCTTCAAGTGCACTTTTAAGTCAGATTGTTGTTGTGCACTCAACGTGTTTAAACCACAAAATCCTTTCAAGTATGCGGCCTTTTCTATCTACAAATCTCAAGACAATGGCCATTTGCTCCTTTATAGACACATCACAAGCATCATCAAGAAGAGTAAAAACTATCACCAACTTCATCAATGATAGCTCTAGTTGTTTCAAATGCACAAACCTTAACAATATCTTTTTGGATATGAGGAGAAGTTAATTTGAGTTTCGTGGGTGCACTTTTCAGGGCAACTCTTCTTATATCCTCATTACGACTTGCTAGGACTTTTAAAAGTTCTAGAAAATTACCTTAATTTTTTGACTCCTCGGATTCATCATGACCATGAAACGCAAGTCCTTGCTTCAAAAACCATCTAATGCATTCAATTGAAACATTTAACCTCATTTTGTACGTCATTTTTTCTTCATCCGTCATCTTGACAAAAACGGTTTCAATATGTTGATTTTGATTGAGTAAATCAACACATTTACTATAAGCTTACCTATGAGCACTACCCCCATGCCTTCGAAGCTTATCTTTTTTCTTCCAATCACGAAAACCTTCACTTATAAAAGCATCTCCACCTTCTTAATGGCTCAATTCATTTCAAAAAAGGTAACATCAAAGACAAAAAGTTGAATCCATGCTTATACTATATTCTAACCACGTAAATTCTTTGAACCATGAATAATTAAACCTTCTTATTTTAATATCAAAATTTCTTTGAGGGAAATTCTCAAGATTAGGTTGGCAAGGACCTTCAGAATAGTATTCTTCTAACTCTCTCATGAATATTAGGATGATAATTTGTAATTTTAGGTCGTTTCCCTGGATCTGATGGAAGTTCCGGCAAGTCATAGTTTGCATCAACAATTTGTGGCGGCTCATTAAGATTCTCAAACGGAATAACTTCTACTGTGATGTTAGGCAATTCATCTTGTATACTTTTTTCTGAACTCACATTAGGCAAAGATGAGTTTTTAGCAACTTTTGGAAAATACCTCAACATAGCCTGCATATAAAAAAAGAAGATAAATACGATTAAAATCCCAAACATCATGCAGGAAATTTAAATCTCAATCGAAATTGACCATCAATTATAAAATAGATAAAAGAAAATATATATTCATCATACTACAAACTTCACAAGCATTTGCTCACTTGTGTAACTCAACACTCAAATCAAAGTTTTGAAATTCATCCATCACAAAAGAAATACATCTTAAGTTATCTAGCAACTAATTGAAATTCCAATGCCAAACTGATAATGCCCAAATCATTCAAACAATTGAAAATTACCTTGATAAATTCTTAATAAATCCTTTGTAGATAAGATAATTTGCAAAACAATTCTTAATTTTAATCATATTTGCCCTATAAATCATCATCTAGATTTTCTCTGTTTCGTGATCCCCACGGCCTTAAGCATCAAATCTGGATCTTCCAAGTTTGAGTTAGCAATGATCTTTTAATATACAAATTAAAAATATTTGGTATTTCTTAACAATAAACAATTAAACAACAATACAAAAATTATGAATCAAACTATTATTATATTTTTACCTAGTAGTGAGAACACTGTCCACCAAGGTCGTTGATACACTTTAATTCTATTGGGCTTTCTCCGTAACAACAAGAAGTATTAAAGGGAAGACTCAATTTGGTGGAAAAAGTGAATAAGAGTTGAAAAGAGTTTTGAGAATGGGGAATTGAAAATAGTTCATTTGCAAATGAGAAAGGTAAATACACTTTGTATGTAGTTAAGATATTTCTTAAAATTTAATTAAAATATTTTAGGGGTATGTTAGTAAATTCATAGTAAAATTAAAGGGGTGGCACGCCTTTGAATAAGTCTGCCACTGCTTAGGTCAATTTCAGCCCGAAAAGTCAAATTGGGCTCAAATTGCTAATTTCGTGCTATTCGGCCAAATTTAATAATTTTTACTAAATAATATTAAAAGTAGTACTAAAACTGTTACTAAATAACATCAAATTGTTACATTTTTAAAACTAAAGACCTAGTTTTATAATATGAAGAACTCAAATCCTGCGTACGGAAGCAAAAATGAAGAAAACTATCGCGGCAACGTTATCGACGACGAACACAATTCCTGCTGACGACGCCTGCACAGGCGTAAGAGCCTCTTTTGCAGGGGAGCTACTAATGACTATCGCCGGTTCAACCACAAAGCTTTGCTCTGATACACCGCCATTTCAACTTATGCGTTGTGTGTGAGAGAATGCGATGGGTAGAGATTGAATTTCTAAAGGGGATTTGTTGTTTGGAATTAGGGTTCTTCTTTTGTGAATTGGGGATCTTTTCTCTGAGACTGTCGCCATTTTTGTTTGGACTAGGGTTCTTGAGTTGAGATTTTTTTTTACTGTAATTTATTTGTTTATTTTATGTTTTTATTTTTCTAATTTGATTATGTTTTTTTTTTTTTTTGGGAAATGAAGTGTATTCCCTCCCAACAATTTAATCCTACGTGGCGCCATGATGTATAAATTTTAATAAAAATAGAAAATGTAACTTGTATAATTAAATTACACATTAGCAAATTAGGCCCGAACAATCCAAAATAAAGGGCTCACGTGCAAATTCGGCCCAATTGAGCGATTAAGACTGAAATTAGATAAAATTCGTGAAATTCGAAAAATTATTGTCTTAAATTACCGATTCGAAAATTTAAAATTCGAAATTGCCAGACCCCCTAATTTATTGGATAAAAAAATAATAAACTCTTATTTAAAATCTTGATTAGGTGAAAATTTCAATTTTGGCCTCTAGAAATATCTACACTTGTTATATCTATTAGGGTAAATTAGCCAAACTATGGTCACTTTTCCACTATGTTACCCGAACTTTCAAAGTTTACTGTAAAACAACTCAACTTTGTTTTTGTACTAAACAGCCGCCAGAAGTCACCGCCGGTGGAATATTCCGGGAATATTCCGTCCCGAACTTTCAAAATTAATTGTAAAACAACTCAACTTTGCGGATTTACCAAACGACCGCCAGAATTAAATTAAATAAAAAATAACTAAAAAAATACAAATCAAATTAAATTAAATAAAAAATACAAATCAAATTAATTTATGTGCTTTCTTGATTATATCAAATAAAAAAAGAGTGGAATAGACACTTATCATCGTATAACTTTATCAGAAATATGTATCCATCATGAATATTGCTTATTATTTAATGAACTTTATCAGAAATATGTATTCATCCTTATAATATTACACACTGAAGTCAAATGAATGCTTAATTATTTAATGAACTTTATCAGAAATATGTATCCATATACATTATTGCACAATGAAACCAAATGAATGCTAATTATTATTTACTGGCAGTGCTATTACATAGCGCTTTATTTATTTCTCGCATACATATAACAAATTAACTAAGGAAATGATAAAAACGGATAGGTAGATCAAAATGGATGTATCCTTATATCTTTTGCTTTTATTTAGTTATTGTCGGTCCAGAACTGTCCTTGAAGATATTTAACGACGTTGGCATCAACTTGGAATGCTTTAGTGAGAACATCAACAGAGATGGGAGGTTGAGAGCCAAAGACTGCATTTGCAATGGTAATAACTCCTGGATTTTGGCTGCTTAGACCTGCAAAGGCAACAGCGTTGGTCTTTCCCATATTGAACTGGAAATGAATGAGGCCTTGTGGGAACACAAACACATCTCCTGCGTACAATGTTTTGGTGAAGAGCTTGTTTTTCTGGTCGGGGTTTGCAGGATTGGAAGTGACGAATCCAACGTAGAGAGTGCCTTCAACCACTACAAGAATCTCAGTTGCACGAGGGTGCGTGTGTGGGGGATTCAGGCCGTATGGCGCATAGTCTATACGCACCAACGAGACGCCTAGAGTGTTGAGACCTGGTATTTGGTTAACATTCACAGGAGTCACCTTCGATCCAACTGCGTTTGATGTATTGCCAGCCTTGTTCAGCCCAGATAGGAAGAAATCATCAGCTGTCACCATCTTTGGGTCCTTGCATATCTTCCCATTCACAAATACTGCAATTTTAAGATCAGAAAATTAACATTCATATATTACTAATCATAAGAGCTAGAATTAAATTTAAATTTATATAAGATGCAGGTAGCAGTTAATTACCAGAAGCCTTGGAATCATTAACAGCGACACAGAAATCCTGAAGAGGGCTGGGATCAGATGCATAAACTAAGGATATTGAAGCCAAAGCCAGAATACCAATAGTACTTATAACCAACCGAATCGCCATTGTTTATGAAGCCAAAGCTAGAGAATGAATAATTTTGTAGGTGAGAGATGAGTTGCGATTAAAGCATGCAATTAAGATGTCTATTTATATTTAATCCCACTTGAAATAGTCCGCTGTTTTTTTTCATATTTTAAAGATGAGGTATGAATTGGTCATCTAATTTCAGTTTCTTATTACATTTAGTAGCTACCAGGTCTCGATATATGTCTAATTTTCAACAAAAGAAATGGTTTACCTGCTCTTCGATGACCATATAAACAATAATCAAATTAAATATAATTATTGGAAACAGTCAAATTAATTTCTTTTACATCTATAGAACTACTATTTCAGCAACATGATTGTTCTTTTACTTTAATTACTTTTATAATTAACGTATAGTCATAACACGCAACTAATTATAAGTATTTGGCCAAAAGTACTACTGCAAGAAATGAGCATAAGCAAAATGATCAGCAAAGATGAACATGTCAAGTGTCTTGAAGTTTTTCTTCATAACTTGAAAGGCTGAATGATATTGCAAATTTCGCCCCATAGGTCACTGGTTATTTCAATTCGGTCCCACGTGTGTCAAAAGAAATCCCATTGGAACAAAATGTTGCAAAAATAGTCCCGCAATTTCAGAATATTGCAAAGGAAAAATTGCAAATTTAGGACAGTAACTTATGATCATTCACCATTTAGGGATATTATCTTTTCGAATTTTGAAATTGAGACACTATCTTTAAAAAATGGACGAATTTATGACAAATCAACCCGAATCGACGAATTTCGGACCAATTGGCACGCTTAAGTCACATGCCTCTACTAGTTTGGGCTTCTTGCTGATGTGGCTCACTTTGAATAAATTAATTTGATTTTTAAATGTTACCTCAATAAATAAAAAGCCACATAATATTGCAATCACCTACATCATTATTCAAAAAGAAAAGATAAAAAAAAAACAACAACAACAACAATTTCATTTCTAAAGGGGATCCAACTCCAGAACACTAAAATTTTCAAATTAATTCCCCAAATTAATCCCCAAAAGCAAAATTGAATTAGTTTGACAAACAGTTCATCATTCTCATTCAACATCTAATAATTTGGACTGTGCTATCAGCTATGTGCTAATTGAGGAGGAATTTTTTCCTAAGGATAGTACTATAATTTATGATTAATTATGATTTAAAAAATTCCAATTAAGCCCATAATCCCATAGCATTGATGGGGCTCGTATTGGTCTCACATGTCTTCAAGATGCAAAGTTTCTAAAGTTTATTTTCCAATTTGTTAGCCAAAATCTAAGTTGCATGTGGTACATGAAACCTAAAATATATTGACATAACAGTCTTTCAAGAATTCTCATATTGTTTTTCCTAATTGTGCACACAGATGCATTACAACTTGTTAGGTTCCTATAGTTAGAAGGTTAAGAATAAATCATACGTTAATTGATCATTACAAATAAATTACATATAGGAATCCTTTACATATATCAAATTTGCACTGTGTAGGGAATTCTTTACATGTCAAATTTGCACAGAAGGATGAAACTTACATGTCAAATTGTTTAGAAATTTATACGAGTTCTTTACATATCAAATTTGCATACAGGGAGTTTCTTCCAAAATTTAATGAAATTTAATTTTTTTTGGAATTCTTTACTTATCAAATTGTTTAGAAATTTGTAGGAATTCTTTAGATATTTATCAAATTTCCTTAGTTATGTTATAAAATAACTCCCCTAATAAAAAGGGGATTTATCATTTAGACTCTGAAAGATAGTTCTACTATCAATGCTAGATATGAAAAATAAAACTTTTCAATCTAGTGTTGTTTGAAAATTTTCAAACTATTAAATTAAAATTTCTAGATTTAATGCATTTAGCTTTCTATCAGACACGGTACCATTTTCTACCCCATCAAATATCTGTCAAAATAACATAATATGAATATTGATATCGCATATAAATATTACTAAATTACTATATCGGGTATATAGATCACACATTGATTTATTACATAATAAAATAATATTGATAATTATATTTTGTTATATTTGTCATGCAATATTGTGTAATATATATCAGTAGTTTGGAAAATAATACCAATTTTTATATTTTACTGTATTGTATATACATATTATTATGTATTAGGTCCACATAATATTTTTATGCTTGATTACAATTGCTTAAATGTAAGGATGTTACTTTATTTTATCACTAGTGCAATAAAACTAATTATATATGTATTTATACATGTTACACAATTACTATATTATGTAATATGTATAGATTAGTATAGGGCTCGTGGTTACAAAAATTAAACATAAGAAAATAAAAACTATTTAATATTATTATATTGATAAAAATATTTGTAATTTGTGTTCCACCTATAATCAAGTTTAATTAACATTGACGGTAATATAACTTCATTAATATATTATTTATTTATATTGCATTTGTAAATGCATGAACATTAAGAATTTGATTTATTATACTGTAATAAATTTAATCTTGTAGTGTTTATAATACTAGTAATTCTCACGTGCGTTTCATGATTGTTTTACAAAATCTAATATTTTAAAATATTTGATAACATAATGTAAAGATATGAATTTATAATATTTAAAATTAAAAATAATATTTTATTAATTTCCGTATTTGTAATTTTGTTAAATATAATTTTAACTTAAAACATATTTACTATAAATCAATAAAAAAATATAAATCAATAAAAATTACTCAAATGCAACAAATTTAATTAGTAGATTTGATAATTTCCTTTTTCTTTTATGCAATTTAAATAATAAGTAAATAATTATAAATTTGATATACCATGCATCAAAAATAAATTTTAAATGAAGAAATTAGTTCATTTGAAATTATAATTTATTTAAAAACACCTCACATCTCCCCACGTACCCCACCCAACCCATAAAAATTACCGATACAAAATAAAAATGATGATAATCAACATTACAAATAAAAATGATAAATTTGCTTCATACATTATAATCGATTTTTAAACGAAGAAGTTATTTAATTTGAAATCATAAATTTGCACGGCCCACTTCTATCAAAATTACATATACAAAATAAAAATGATATTAATAAAGTTACAAATAAAAATAATTAAATTACTACATCATGTATTCAAATTGAATTTAAAAAAAAAAGGTTATTTAATTGAAATTATAATTTGTTTAAAAAACTCTCACCCCGTCTTACCTTCTATGAAATTTATAACTATAAAATAAAAATAGAAAATAATAAAAATTACAAATAAAAGGAATAAACCAATACATCATACTCTTAAAACAAAATTTAGATGAAGAAATTTAATTTGAAATTAAGATTTATATTTAAAAAAAAAAATCCCCATCATTCCACCGCCCCACGAGGCACCATGTACATTGCAGGGGCCCGTCCCCAAGATAAAAATAAAACAGCTATTTACTTGAAAAGATAAAAAGTTTTTATTTTTTTTATTTTCTTTATTTTCTAAATAATTTCCTTCCATTTATAGTAACCACTATCAAGTGGGAAAATTAGTTAATCTGATTTTTTTCAGTGGTTCTATTATTATATATAAATATATTATTCAACCATCCCACATTTCTCTAGTTTCTTATTATGTTCTTAAAAAAATTAAAAATAATAAAATTTTGAAAGATTAATATTATGTTTTATTATAGTTCATAAGTTATAAATATTATGTTTGATGAATTAATAATAATAATAATAATAACAACAATAATAATTAAAAAGTAAATATTATCGTAAGTGAATTAGAAAATTAGGAAAATTAGATTAGAAAGTTACAAAATTATTATCATGATTATATTTATGAATAATTAATATCCCTTTTTCCTTTTCAACTAAAATTAATTAATTAATAATAATCAAAAATAAATTAATAATAATACCAATTATTTAAACAATAGTTATTAAGAGGAAAAGTCAGTGAAGTTTCATGAAAGGAAATGATTATTCTAATTACAAAAAAGTCCATATTCATTAGATTGATAATGTTCTGAGCATATATAAGCGAGCTAATATAATAGTTTGAATTTAAATAAAAGAGTAATAAACTTGTCTCAATTAATATAATTATTAATAGTTAACATAATTATAAAGAATATGTTTTAATTGGGAAAACTTTGATGGAGAGGATGACACGTGTGTTGTTATACTATATTTAAAATGAAAGAAGTTGACAAATTTTACAAATTTGTCATTTTCTCTCCCAAACTATCAATCAATAGAAAAAAAGAAAAAAAAACTAAATAACTTTTAAGTATCTTATAGAATAAGTTTCACATATATCTTACACAATAAACTATCTTATAATTTATATATAGGAGTAGATATGAAACAAAAAAAGCTATCTTAAATGATATGATTATATTTTAATGATATAATTAAAATTTGAAAATAATGAAATTTAAACATTGTCAAAAATTAAAATTTTGAAAATTTCTTTATAGTTTTAATATATAAATGTGGAAAATAGATAAAAATCTAAATTTCATTTATGAAGGATTGTAAGATGTTTAAAAGTTTGAAACTATTATAAAAATATTAAAATAATAATAAAATCTGAAATTAATAATAATAATAATAATAATAATAATAATAATAATAATAATAATAATAATAATAATAATAAGATTTTAAGATTAAGTCTAACAATCTTAAATCAACAAATAAAATTTAAAAATTGATTCAAATATATATGTAATATTAATTGTGTAAGATATAAAAATAAATAAATTGAATAAAATTTTTTAAATAAAAATAATAAAAATATTTGATAAAATTTATTCAAAATTATTTCAAATAAATAGATATAATTAATCTAAAAATTTTTTAAAAAAACTATAATATGTTCCAAAAAATCTGAAAAATGGTTTAAAAAATCTAAGAAATATTGTTTTAAAATTTAAAATTAATTTGAAACCTAAATTTATAAATAAAAATTAAATTTTTTTGGAATAAATATAATGCTTTTTGAACAAATCCATCTAAAAACAATGTAGAAAATTATTTATAAATTCTAAAAATAATTATAAGATATAAAGGAACAAAAATATGAACAAAACACATTAGTAAGTATAATTAATCACTTCTTAATTATTCAAAAATTAAAACTCACAAACACAAAATTATTATTATATTATGTTCAATTTTGTTTTCATATTTAAATGTTTAATATTGATGTTATCAATAAAAGATGTTGATTTTTACAAATTTCGAAATAATAAGATGCCATAAATAACCTTTTTAATATATATAACAATTTCACTATATTATTGAAAATCATATATATATATATATATATATATATATATATATATATATATATAAAGATAGTCCGTATAATATTTTCTTATTTGTTAATTGACACATGAGCTCGCGTGGGAGAGAATCGTAATGTAATGCTAACAATGCTAAATTTAGAAATCCTTTGATTTATAACTTTTATCTTTATCCTATATTGATAGTTGATCATCTTTTAGAGTCTGAACCGATAAAATCCAATATATATATATATAAACATTTCACCATATAAAATTGATATATTAACAATTTTGAGATAATGTTCTAACCCTTTAAGATCGCTTTTCCTACTGAAGAAATTATGTATTTTATTAATTTATATGATATTACGTAACAATATTATATTTTGTAATGCTTAGATCATTAACTTGCTAATATTTGGCATCATCAACTACCTATATATTAATTTATTGAATAGGAAAATATTTCCATTTTTTTATCAAACCAGCAATGTATGGATACAATCAAAACCAATGGATAATTACAGTAAAACCTCCATAAAATAATACTCGATAAATTAATAACCTCGATAAAACTAATAATTTGTCCGATCCCAACTTGGGACCAGTTCAAATTTGGACGCCAATCAATTAAATAATAAGATAAATTTTTTTTTGAAAATCCTAGTGTATATTTAAGGTAATTAAAACTTGTGTTTTAATTTATTTATCATCAATAACTAATATACATTGTAAGTGGATTATACAACCCCGAAATTTTGAAGGCCAGTTATGTATATACGTTAAAACCTCTCTAAATTAATAAATTATTAATTTATCGATTATATAATATCTCTTTAAATTAATAAAATTCTTCGATCCTAACAATATTAATTTATAGAAGTTTTACTATAGTTATACAAATCGTCAGTCACTTGCATTTGTACTTATTTTCAATTTCAATAAAAATCTTAGTTAATGTTCTAATTAATAGCCAAACCCCTGAATTATTGGGTAAATTGAATATTAAACTCTTTTTATTTTTAAATTTGAAAAGAGAGCTTTCTTGCCTGTTTCCGTTTTAATTCATTTACTTTTTCACTTAGTTTTATTTTGATTATTTAATTGGGTCTTTTTTTTTTTTTTTTTTTTTGTGGTATACCCTTAACTGGTACACCACTCAGCTAAAAAAGTTAATGACCAACCCCCAAGAGAGTGAGACCTTATATTTCACCTCATTCTATGTCTTCTATTCCAAATTAGTGATATCTAGTGATATCACTAATAATTAACACATGATGTGTATTAAATGCTATAAAACACGAGATGTAACATCAAATGTAATATAAGATACGAACCTCAAGTAACTGGGTGAATTGAATATTAAACTCTATTAATAGTAACAATTTTGAAAGAAATTGAAATCGTCATGGCACATTCATGTGTTCCATCTCTATAAATAGGCACCAATATCTATTAGCCAAATTCATCCCCATACACACTTTATTACAAAATTAATATTAGAAGAAAAATGAAGATTGCTCTTCATTTGTTGATTGTCATTTATATTTTGTATTTAGCAACAATCTCATAGGCCACAGATCCCAACCAATCACAAGATTTCTGCGTCACTGTTAATGACCCAACGCCATCTGGTAACTAATTAACCAAAATAAACTTTGTCATCCTTTCATGTATTCATCTACATTCTTTGTGTTTGTCTTATGTACTTGAATATCACTTTTACATGATCTATTTACTATTTACCATCTAGTTTTCGTGAATGGGAAGATATGCAAGAACCCGAACATGGTTGTTGCAGATGATTTCTTCTACTCAGGTTTGAACAAGCCTGGTTATACATCAAACTACCATGTTGGATTAAAGGTGAATCCAGTGTATGTTGACCAACTACCAGGCCTCTCAATGCTCCGTCTAGACTACGCACCATACGCCCTCGAAAGCCCTCACACGCACCCTCATGGATCTGAGATTCTTGTTGTGCTTAAAGGCACTCTCTATGCTGGATTCGTCACATCCACTAATTTAGCAGACCCAATTCAGGAACAAGCTTTTCACTAAAACATTATATTCAGGAGATGTGTTTGTATTCCCACAAGGCCTCATTCATTTCATGTTAAATGTGGGAAAGACCAACGCTGTTACCTTGGCAAGTCAAAGCAGACAAGATCCAGGATTTATCGAAATTACAAGTACACTGTTTGCTTCAAATCCACGAATCAATCCAGATGTTTTGGCAAAGGTTTTTCGGAATAAGAAGAATGTGATTGGCGAACTTCAAGCAGCTCTGGCCTGACAACATTTAATAAAATACAAAGTTTATTAATCACAGTTAAATAAAGTTACAAGCATTTTTATTACGTGCCTCGTTGTTCCGAATACATTAATGATTCCTATTTAAGTTATGATATATGTAGATTAATGAGTCCTATATAATTTTATGATATGTATGTTAGAGATTAATTTCTAAACTCTTATTTAATTTAGAGTTCATTATCTTTTTTTCCCATTAACTATCACGTCTGACAATTTCGGCCATTAACTTTTCAGGTTGACAGTTTTATTCTTTAATTTTTGAAAATTTGAATGCTTAAGCCCAGTGCTGACGCAGAAAATTTCCATAGAGGTGACACAATTACTTAAAAGTAATATACAAACATTTAATTTACATGCAAAATATAACTTACAAGTGATTCTCAAAGATTCACTTAATACATTCCCTTTGAACAAAAAAAGGAATGTAAATATCTCGTTTACAATTGACCCCGACGGTTCGCCATATTTTGAAACTTGTGAATGATAGCTTCATTAGTGACATGCTCGAATATATCATTTTCAAGATAAACCACTAAATTATCATTCATCAATTCATCACTCATTTGGTTGCGAAGCCGTGTTTTCACGATACTCATTACAGAGAATACTCTTTCTATTGAAGTTGTTGCAACCGGCAAAACCAAGGGTAATGTAATCAGCTTGTAAACTAACAAATATACCTTATCTCTTCCAATTTCAACCATTTGTTGAGTTAGATCACCAATTCCATTTAAATCTGAAGTATCAATGTACGATCTCATATCCAACATAAAATTTTCGAGTTGATCTTCCATTCCCAAAAGAGCGACATCATCAAAATCACTTGGATACAATTTTACTAATTGAAGTAACTTTATTACGTCAAATGCTTTAAAAGAGTGAGATGGATTCAAACAAGCAACACAAAGTAACAATTCCATATTTGCCTCATTGAATCGATCATTTAATTCAAGCACGATATTAAATATCACCACATGAAACCGATGCAAGTTTGTCATTTCCTTAACTTTCCATTTTGATCTTTTTCCACTTACACCCACATGAACATAATCCATATCAAGCACCTCAATTTCATGATTTTTGCAAAAATTAGAGACACAATCTACCAACTCATCCCATTCACCATCTCTCATTGATTGAAGTCTTGTCTTAGAAGCATTCACTAAGTTCATAACATTCACAATATCTTAATCTTTTCTTTGCAATGCTTGAGACAAATCATTTGTTATTCCTAGTATTTTTTTTCATCAAGTGTAAATCAAATATAAAGTCAAAAGATTACATATATGTTATCAACTGTGATGCTTCAGCCTTTGATTAGATAAAGAGCCATCAATTTTAACTATGCGAAGCACACCAATTATAGAATCAAATAAATGAATCAATCTCAAAATATTACCATAATGTGAACTCCATCGAGTTTCAGAAGGACGGATGAGAGTGCTTTCTTGATTCAAGCCTTGTCCACTTGAAATTTCTTCATTTTCCAAATCCTAAATAATCTTTGCAGCTTGTTTTTCTCTCAAACAATCTTTCCGCTTGCACGAGCCTCCAACCACATTTGATATTAGAAGGAAGAGTTCAGAAACACGTATACTTTTCTTCGTCATAGCCACAAGAGCAAGTTGAAGTTGGTGTGCAAAACAATGGACATAATATGTTGTTTCATTTTCTTTCAAAATACGAGTCTTCAAAGCATTAAACCCCTCTTTGCATATTACTTGCTCCATCATAACCTTGTCCTCGCAACATAGATATGCTTAATCCATGTGAATTTAAAAGATCTTCAAGTGCACTTTTAAGTGAGATTGTTGTTGTGCACTCAACGTGTTTAAACCACAAAATCCTTTCAAGTACGCGGCCTTTTCTATCTACAAATCTCAAGACAATGACTATTTGCTCCTTTATAGACACATCACAAGCATCATCAAGAAGAGTACTAAAAAAACTATCACCAACTTCATCAATGATAGCTCTAGTTGTTTCAAATACACAAGCCTTAACAATATCTTTTTTGATACGAGGAAAAGTTAATTGGAGATTCGTGGGTGCACTTTCAAGGGCAACTCTTCTTATATCCTCATTATGACTTGCTAGGACTTTTAAAAGTTCTAGAAAATTACCTTGATTTTTTGACTCCTCGGATTCATCATGACCACGAAACACAAGTCCTTGCTTCAAAAGCCATCTAATACATTCAATTGAAGCATTTAACCTCATTTTGTAAGCCATTTTTTCTTCATCCGTCATCTTGACAAAAACGGTTTCAATATGTTGATTTTGATTGAGTAAATCAACACATTTACTATAAGCTTGCCTATGAGCACTTTTAGTCCCCCCATGCCTTTGAAGCTTATCTTTTTTCTTCCAATCACGAAAACCTTCACTTATAAAAATATCTCCACCTTCTTGATGACTCAATTCATTTCTAAAAAGGTAACACCAAAGACAAAAGTCTGAATCCATGCTTATACTATATTCTAACCACATAAATTCTTTGAACCATGAAGGATTAAACCTTCTCATTTTAACATCAAGCTTTCTTCGAGGGAAATTCTCAAGATTAGGTTGGCAAGGACCTTCAGAATAGTTTTTTTTCTAACTCTCTCACGAATATTAGGATGATAATCTGTAATTTTAGGTCGTTTCCCTGGATCTGAGGGAAGTTCCGACAAGTCATATTTTGCATCAAATCCTTCGGCAAGTCATAGTTTGCATCAACAATTTGTGGTGGCTCATTAAGATTCTCAAATGGAATAGCTTCTACTGTGATGTTAGGCAATTCATTTTGTATACTATTTTTTGAACGTTCACTCACATTAGGCAAAGATGAGTTTTTAGCAACTTTTGAAAAATACCTCAACATAGCTCTGCATATAAAAAAAAGATAAATAAGATTAAAATCCCAAACAATATGCAGTAAATTTAAATCTCAATCGAACTTAACCATCAATTATAAAATAGATAAAAGAAAATATATATTCATCATACTACAAACTTCACAAGCATTTGCTCACTTGTGTAACTCAACACTCAAATCAAAGTTTTGAAATTCATCCATCACAAAAGAAATACATCTAAGTTATCTAGCAACTAATTGAAATTCCAATGCCAAATTGATAATGCCCAAATCAATCAAACAATTGAAAATTAGCTTGACAAATTCTTAATAAATCATTTGCAGATAAGATAATTTGCAAAACAATTCTTAATTTTAATCATATTTGCCCTATAAATCATCATCTAGATTTTCTCTGTTTTGTGATCCCCACGGCCTTAAGCATCAAATCTGGATCTTCCAACTATGAGTTAGCAATGATCTTTTAATATACAAATTAAAAATATTTGGTATTTCTTAACAATAAACAATTAAACAACAATACAAGCATTATGAATCAAACTATTTTTATATTTTTACCTAGTAGAGAGAACACTGTCCACCAAGGTCGTTGATACACTTTAATTTTATTGGGCTTAATTTCTCTATAACAACAAGAAGTATGAAAGGGAAGACTCAATTTGGTGGAAAGATTTAATAAGAGTTGGAAAGAGTTTTGAGAATGGGAAATTGAAAATAGTTCATTTGCAAATGAGAAAAGGTAATGCACTTTGTATGTAGTTAAGATATCTTTTAACTACATAAAAGGTAATCTTGGGGATCTTTTCTCCAAGATTGTTGCCATTTTTGTTTGGACTAGGGTTCTTGAGTTGAGAATTTTTTTACTATAATTTATTTTTTTAATTTTATGTTTTTATATTTATTTTTTTGATTTTGTATTTTTTTTTTTTTTGGAAATGAAGTGTATTACCTCCCAACAATTTAATCCTACGTGGCACCATGATGTGTAAATTTTAATGAAAATAGAAAATGTAACTTGTATAATTAAATTACACATCAGCAAATTAGGCCTGAACAGTCCGAAGTAAAGGGCCCAAATAGTCCAAAGTAAAGGGCTCACATGTGAATTCGGCCCAATTGAGTGATTCAGACTGAAATTGGGCAAAATTCATAAAGCTCGAAAATTATTGTCCTAAATTGGCGGCCAAAAAATTTTAAGTTCGAAATTGTCTGATCCTCAAATTTATAGGATAAAAATAATAATAAATTGTTATTTAAAATCTTGATTAGGGGAAAAATTCAATTTTGGCCTATAGAAATATCTACACTTGTTATATCTATTATTAAAATATCAACTATGAATTATTCACTTTTGCCCCTTTTTTATGGACTGACGATTCCGTTAGAAAGACTAACGGACTCTAGACCTTTTCTGTACATGTGAGTTAAAAGTTAACAAACCGCTGGTGAAGAAATTTTGATTCTTTAATTAACTCGTTCAATAATTCAAAAGTTTTAATTTATGCGTTTTCTTGATTATATCAAATAAAAAAAGAGTGGAATAGACACTTATCATCATATAACTTTATCAGAAATATGTATCCATCCTCACAATATATATTACACACTGAAGTCAAATGAATGCTTAATTATTTAATGAAATTTATCAGAAATATGTATCCATATACATTATTGCACAATGAAACCAAATGAAGGCTAATAATTATTTAATGGCAGTGCTATTACATAGCTTTATTTATTTCTCGCATACATATAACAAATTAACTAAGGAAATGATAAAAACAGATAGGTAGATCAAAATGGATATATCCTTGTATCTGTTGCTTTTTTTTTTTAGTTATTGTCGGTCCAGAACTGTCCCTGAAGATATTTAACGACATTGGCATCAACTTGGAATGCTTTAGTGAGAACATCAACAGAGATGGGAGGCTGAGAGCCAAAGACTGCATTTGCAATGGTAATAACTCCTGGATTTTGGCTGCTTAGACCTGCAAAGGCAACAGCATTGGTCTTTCCGGTATTGAACTGGAAATGAATGAGGCCTTCTGGGAACACAAACACATCTCCTGCGTACAATGTTTTGGTGAAGAGCTTGTTTTTCTGGTCGGCATTTGCAGGATTGGAAGTGACGAATCCAACGTAGAGAGTGCCTTCAACCACTACAAGAATCTCAGTTGCACGAGGGTGCGTGTGTGGGGGATTCAGGCCGTATGGCGCATAGTCTATACGCACCAACGAGACGCCTAGAGTGTTGAGACCCGGTATTTGGTTAACATTCACAGGAGTCACCTTTGATCCAACCGCGTTTGATGTATCGCCAGCCTTGTTCAGCCCAGATAGGAAGAAATCATCAGCTGTCACCATCTTTGGGTCCTTGCATATCTTCCCATTCACAAATACTGCAATTTTAAGATCAGAAAATTAACATTCATGGATTACTAATAATAAGAGATCAATTAAACTTAAATTTAATTTAATTCTATAAAAGATGCAGGTAGCAGTTAATTACCAGACGCCTTGGAATCATTAACAGCGACACAGAAATCCTGAAGGGGGCTGGGATCAGATGCATGAGCTAATGAAGAAGCCAATGCAATGACTGCTACAAGGAATAAGCCAATATTAGCCATCTTAATTTACCACTTATTATATATCTGATTTCGATGAGACTAAATTAATTGTTGCTTAGGTGAGAGATGAAATGCAAATCTTCGAAACTCAGCATATATATACTGAAATTTATTTGATGAAATCAAACACCTGATGCTAATAATTTGAAATCGTCTTCTCCGTTCTTTGGCGTGCATATATATTATATATACAAATAACCCTTGCCAAGTCTTTGATGCTTTGTCATTTTATTTTTATAAGAAGATGTCTTCTTAAACAGATAATGCTTGCAATTTCAAGTTTTCTCTTCCCCTCATAAAATATTTGAGGAAACTGTCAATATTTTTCTTGTGTTTCTACAGAAGCTTCTTTAACAACTTCTTTGAATATGGCCATATTACTTGTGAAAACCAAAGGTTAAGACTTAAGTTACCTCCTCAGTCAGAAGACCAATTATGTTTCAACAACTATTATATTGTTATTTCCCAATTATTATTATTATTTTTCCCAATGATTTTAGAAGTCCGAAGATATGAGGTTACGCCCAAGTAAGATATTTGGACTAAAAATTATTCTATCACCTGGAAAGAGTCATATTTTCTTCTGTAAAAACTTCATCGTGAAAGAAAACCCCACAAATGTTTCAGATTTGATGTCTATTTCTCTATTTTTAATTTCAAATATAAAAACTTAAGTAAATATAAAAGATACAATAGTTATGAAAATGGTGGGCTATTAAATTACTTTAAATATAAGAAATATAAGAAACTTTATCAGACTTAATTATAAAAAAAATTAATCAATGATTCTAATAATTTCAAAATTTGAGATAAATTTTAAAATTATATATATATATATATATATATATATATAAACTAAAAAACCATGATGAAATGTTTGAAAAATTCTTAATATAATAATTATAATGTCAATGTTAAATATAGAATTTAAAATCAAAAAAAAATTAAAAATATTTTAATATATATAGAATGTTAAATCTCAATATAACTTAAATTTTACAACACTAAGTTCATGTAGGTATAACATATTTATTGTATTTGCCCAATATATATTATAATCGATCTTATATTTCTTTAAAACATAAAATTCATAGGAAGAAATAATTTGATAAAGATTGACATTAAAAAGTTAATTCACAAGTTGAGAAATCTTTTAGGATCAATTATTTTCTTATTATAGTTGACATGGCTATTTATCTCTGAAAAAAAATAGATTTTAACAATTGAAAGTTTTTTAAAATATTTTTGGTTTTTGTTTAATCCTAAAAAGAGGCTTTTATTAGATAATAAAAGATTGCATGAGTGTTGTATTAATTTTCAAGTTGATCTTACACATAATGACAAATCTGATATTGATGGCAATGGTTTATTTTCTGAATTGCAAGTGCTACAAACGTGTTTACTAGTGGAAACAAAATCAATTATTGATGTTTTTGAGTTTGTAAGGACTTGAGATTGTTTTCATAATATTTTCATTCCTTGTAGAGTTTTGTTGACTATACTAGCTACTATAGCATCAGCAAAAATAAGTTTTCAAAACTAAAATTCATAGGATTAAATGGATTAGCAATTATATGCATAGAAAACGAGGTGTTAGAAAAACTTGATCTTAAAAACTTAATTGATGATGTTTCTCAAAATGCTAGAAGATCTAGATATTTTCAATGATAATCTGAAACTTATTATTTTGGCTTTATGTTTATAAGTGTTGCATTTTTTTCAATATTCTAAATGGAGAAATGAACATATTGAAATTTGATCTATGTGCACAACTTTTTGAATGAGTTTTTTTTTCTTTTTTATTTTCAGGTTTTTAAGTTATATAATTATATTTATGTGTTTTTTTTTCATAACGCCCTCGTAAGGTGTCCACTTCAGGTTTCACCAAATGAATATGACAGATTAACAGCTTAGGAATAAAATTCAAATCTATTAAGCGTGCTTTCATACTTTTGACTGTTATAGCCTTTACAAAATTCTTTTCCTGCTACAGTAAATAAAGAAAATATAAAGTTCTAACAAATTAGGTAGCAATTATAATATCTAGATGGTCATTTAAGCAGTTAAAGATGCATGCATATTGTTCTGTATTTCATTTATTGAAGGATTTAATAAACTATTTAATTCTTAATTGACCCAAAACTATATATGCTAAATTCAAGCACCTTACGTGGTGAAAACTAATCAGTTTCGTTGTTCAAAACTCGTTGATTTGCAAAAATAATAGATTTAATAATATCTTGATTCATTTCGCAATATGCATATAGTAATATCATCACATATTATAAATACTAATTTTCAATGTAACAATTGTCACATTTCAGATATATATATATATATATATATATATATATATATATATAAAGTTGTTTTGTCTTCTATATTTATCTCATTAGATTTTTAGTCCTCCAATATTTAATTAATATCATTTTTTATCATTTTACCTGCAATAATGGGTAACTTTTTTTTTTCTTTTTAATTATAATTTATTTTAATGAGAAGGGTTGATTATTGTTAAGACGGCAAGTCATATGTAATTCATTGAGAAGGGTTGATGAAACTGTTTTTTTTTTTTTTACATACTCTATTTTTGAGGTTGCTTGTTACTATTTTGCTACAATGAGATGATTGATAGGAACATGTTATATTTTGATAAATTGATGTAATTTGAGAACTAACAAAGTATGATTATTATCATTCTTTTAGTTTTGTATTATTCGTTTCCGGCACAAAATGTATAAATTTGTTAATTTCTTAATATCAATTTTGATGATAAAATGTTTTATTTCACAAAGTCATAAAACTTGTATCGGGATGGAAAATTAGAAGTTTTAATTAATAATATTAATTTAGACATGTTAGATAATAAAAAAAAAAACTTTTTTTTGGTTTTAAAATTAAATTATAATTAAAAAGGAAAAAAAAGTAACCTGTTAACGTAGGTAAAAAGATTAAAAGATGATATTTTTTAAATATAGAGAACTAAAAATCAAACAATAAAAGATAGAGGAATAGAAATCTAATAAGCCAAACATTAGGACAAAAAAAAAACAAAATTTCCTTATTATTATTTTGCCCTGTAATTATAAGGTTTGGTGAAATAAAGATACTATATTTGGGTTGTTATAGCCTATAGGATTGAGGACATTTGAACTTAAAATCTCCTCAATGTGCAAAATCTATAATTTTTTATCCTAAATTACTAGCTTGAATGTATAATGTTCTTGATTAGTTAGACACCTGTGGTTATAGTACAAATAAAATATATTTAATTCTCTCTTCTCTATTGGAATACGAGAAGGTTAACCAAAATATAAAATCAAATGTATTCAAAGAAAAAACGACTATTTATTAATAAAGTAGGAGGTGGAGGGAAATCAAAAAACTATGTCAATTGTAAGAAAGCATGCACTAGCCAAGTCAGTGTTGTAGACTTTACCAAGTCTTGGTAAAATAATATTAGAATAAAACGTTAAAGAAAGGGAGATGGATATTTCAGACAATACCATCTATAAATAGGCACCACTTTGCAGCTAGATTTATCACCTCTCAAATTCAAAATACATATATCCAATAATAAATATTAGCTAAATTAAAATGAGGATGTCTCTTCTATTTCTCACAGCCCTTCTTATTGCCTCTTTTGCAACATTCTCAGATGCATCAGATCCCAGCCCTCTCCAGGATTTCTGCGTTGCTGTTAACGATTCCGAGGCTGCTGGTAATAACATTTACATACAAGTATATACATATATAGTTGTTATATATTTATTTTTTTTGTAGTTACAGATATACCACCTCGAAAAATCTCAATTTTTTAACTCAGAATTTGTCCACTTTTTACCGCCAATTATACATATTTTAATTATGGTCATCACTGTTTTTCAATTTTTGTGCAATTTAGCACGACAACAATTAAGTTCAGCATCCATGTAGGCAAACTTCAAAATTCCAAACAAAATCAGATGAAAATTAGAAAAAAGTGATAATTAGAGGACTAAAATTGTAATACGTAAAACTGGTCGTATGCATGTTGAGATAACTTTGACATTGACTATATGTGTAGTTTTCGTGAACGGGAAGATATGCAAGAACCCGAACATGGTTGTTGCGGAGGATTTCTTCCTATCTGGGCTGAACAAGGCTGGCGATACATCAAACGCGGTTGGATCAAAGGTGACTCCTGCGAATGTTAACCAAATACCGGGTCTCAACACTCTAGGCGTCTCGTTGGTGCGTGTAGACTATGCGCCATACGGCCTGAATCCCCCACACACGCACCCTCGTGCAACTGAGATTCTTGTAGTGGTTGAAGGCACTCTCTACGTTGGATTCGTCACTTCCAATCCTGCAAACGCGGACCAGAAAAACAAGCTCTTCACCAAAACATTGTACGCAGGAGACGTGTTTGTGTTCCCAGAAGGCCTCATTCATTTCCAGTTTAATACCGGAAAGACCAACGCTGTTGCGTTCGCAGGTCTAAGCAGCCAAAATCCAGGAGTTATCACGATTGCAAAAGCAGTGTTTGGTTCAGATCCACCAATCAATAAAGACGTATTGACAAAGGCATTCCAGGTTGAGGAGAACACGATTGAGTATCTTCAAGCTCGATTCTGGCCTGATAACAACTAAATGGGAAGCTAATTAATATAAAAATAAGTGATACTATTTTCCGTACTCTAAGCATTCAGTTGCAACTGGGTTTCGAGTTGGTTAATTTACACATTCTGTATTGCCACAATAATGTATTACAGTAATCATTAATGTATGGGGCTTCTTGGATTCTCTCTTTTTTCCTGAAATCTGCTTTCTGAAATTGAACTAGTTGGTCAACCTGACATGCATATTATTTAATTAAGTATATTTTTTCACTAATTCAGTCGTGAAAATTAAAGGATATAAATCGGATGCTTATTTGCAATATTTATCATGACAACGAAAAGTCCAGGAGATGATAAATGAAATTATGTCCGAAAATTTTCTCACATGAGTTTTTGTGTCAAATCAACATTTACTCACTAGGGAATTCCACTTAGGAGATTTAAAGTATAGCAATGGTTGCTCTGTAATGGTTAATAGGATCTTTATGAATTAATATTTGATCAATTAGTTTGGTCATAAATTAATTGCCAGATTAAAGAAGAGAAAAAAAGTTTTTTAATCCTCTATATTTGCCTCATTAGATTTTTAATCTTCTATATTTCACATTTTAATTTTTAGTCAACTGTATAAAAAAATATCATTTTCTAGTCTTTATACTTGGTGACTTTTTTTTTTCTTTTTAATTACAATTTGATTTTTTACACACCAAAAAAAAAATTCTTCATCTAACATGTTCAAATTAATATTAATAATTTAAAACTATATTTCTCATTCTAATACGAGTGAGTTAGAGTTTTTTTATTATGAAAAATAAAACATTTTAGCATTAAAATTGATATTAAGTGATGTGTAGAAAAATATGCATAATTTGATTGGTTTGATCTAAAGTTCTAATGCATTTTGTGTGTTTGCACTTGCTATTTTTCTACACATTTTCATTATGTGTTCAGAGAACCCCAATCTTCGATTCTTTTGATTCAGGCTACGATTTTGAAGAAAAAGTAGAGAGGAGAAATGAAGGCAGATTATTGGAAGCTGGAAGATGGACATTGGGTACACTGGCTACACATTGGATGATCCAATGTGTGAGAATTAAGCCCAACAAAGCCCAAAAGAATGCCCTGGCCCATAACACATATATTTTGTTAGAAGGGCCGCAGACGAAGAAGAGATCAGAGAAAAATTTCAGAGAAAAATCATGATTGTGAATTTTGTGATACGTGGCTAATTTCCTTACGCTAGTTCAAAGGAATGTTGAACCTTTATTCTTGATTTACTCCGGATGATTAGTAACGTTTTCTTAATTTCTATCTCTTGAATGATTTGTGTTGCTTGATTAATTGTTTATGATATTGCATGATTTGATTTAGCAGGGCCCGTTAGATTAAATTGTTGTGATATCTATTGCTAGAATATGAACCGTAATCCATAATTGTTACGAATTTATATTCCTTAGTAGCAAGAAACGTTGGAATCGTTAGGGGCAACACATCTCTAGATTATCCAGATCGAGCTTGTGAATTTGGAGTCTAGTTCGTCCTATCGTCTTAGGTTTTAATGCGTTCATAACACTAAATCTAGAGGTTGTGCCTATTAGGTTGTCTGATTGAACGGGGTTTATTAAAGAGCTTGTTTTAATAGACTAAGCTTAAGAGAGGATTCGGGTTGGCAGAGCTTGTTGCTGATTTAAGGACGGGGTTTGAGAGATAGATTGAGAGAAACGTTATTAATTAATCCACTCGATCAAGAATAGAAGGGGATACTAAACTGAGAACTAGTACTTGTTTATTAATTGATTCTTGTTCATTTAATCTGTTTTCATCTTTGATTGTTGCATAATTTCCCAACCAATCCCCCCATTTAGCTTCTTTATTTATTGAGTAGTTAGCACCAGTGAATTTAATTGATTCATCTGTTCTCTGTGGGATCGACCCTTATTTGTCACTTCTACAAGTTAATTGAAGGTAAGAAGGTTTATTTAATTTTGCGTGCCTCGACAGCACGACCATTAAGCAATTAACAACAAATTTAGTTTTCACAAATTATATACATTTTGTGCTGGAAACGGATAACACAAAACTAATAAAATTTACATTTCTTTTTATAGTTGGCTACTTATAATTTCATCCTTAATAATTATATTAGGTTTAGATATTGAGCTTACTCATTGTATTATGAATGCTCCTATTTAATGAAATTGTATGTATGATCTATATATGTGATTTTATGTGATAAAAATATTTTATGTGAACTTGGAATCATGCATCATAATGTGTACCAAAATATCTTTTCAAAAGTCATTACACATAATAGATGTAATATTCAACGTACAAGTATATCATATGAGTAATTTACTTTCTTTTGAAATGAAATTTATTTAGTGATCAATATACTTTTATATGGATTAACTACACTATGTTGTATCAATTTTATTCTCTTTTGTGACCATAAAAAATAAAAAAAAATAAAAAAAAAAACACACACACACATATATATATATATATATATATATATATATATATATAAAAGATCAAAGAAGAAGAGAGGGAAAAAGGAAGGAAAAAAAGGGGAATAAAATTTAGAAGAAAAAAAGTTTTTTTAGTCCTATATGTTTGCCTCATTAGATTTTTTAGTCATCTATCTTTCACATTTTGATTTTTAGTCCTCTATGTTTAAAAAAATAGGATTTTTTAGTCCTTTTACCTGCGATAGCATGTAACTTTTTTTTCATTTTAATTACAATTTAATTTTTACACAAAAAAAAAACATTTTTTCTTCATCTAGCATGTCTAAATTAATATTAATAATTTAAAATTATATTTCTCATCCTGATACGAGTGAGTTAGAGTTTTATTACTATGAGAAATGAAACATTTTAGCATTAAAAAAGTGATGGTTCATAAAAAATATCATGCATTTTAGAATATATATATATATATATATTAATCATTATTTATGATACATTTTGAAAAAAAATAAAAATATTAATCATATTTTGTTTCAGATAATGTTACAATCACACATTATAAGTATTATAGTAATACTCATTTGAGGTGCTAGGAAGTAACTATAACATGTCTTAATCTTGTTTAGACGTTGGTTGTTGTATTCGGTATGACTTGTATCCACAATTGCTTCTTAATAAATTTGTTTTTTTACTGATATAAAAAATTAAAAATAAAAACTCATCTGAGTAGAGTCTTATATCTATTGAATTTTAATTGAAGCTTGGGCAAAGAAAGGATGTAGGCATTTGAATTACAAAACTTATTCCATCAGACAATTTTGGGCTTGGGACTTAGCCCTTAATTTTGGAGGATTTCTTATTTTTAACATAATTTCTAATAATAACATAATTTAATAAAAAAATTAAATTTATAGTATAATTTTTTTTAAATATGCTTATAATATATCATTGAAAAGCTCTTTAAATATATATTAATATAAGACTAATTTTAGTTTAAAATTCAAAATGTTCAAGATTATAAAAGAAAATTAATCAAAACATGTAATTTTTTCAAGAAGAGTTTGAAATGTAAAAGGACTCTTGTTTTTTTATAATCAAATAAAAAAATAAAATAAATATTAAACTACGTTACTATCCTTAATAAAGATTTTTCTTTAATTAGGACTCTAATTTAATTTGATTTGATTTAATTATGTAGGAGGGTTAAAACAGCCATTATGAAAAATGGATGTAAATTACGTTACTATTCCTAATAAAGAAAGTATTTTTTATTTAGAACTCTAATTTAATTTGATTTGATTTAATTATGTAGGAGGGTTAAAACAGTTATTATGAAAAATGGATGAAACATCCATACTTGTATAGTGTCATAGAGATAGATATATATTGTACGTATGAATATAAAAGAAGTTTAATTAATAGTAGAGTGATTCTCCTGTGCCCCGGTACACGGATCGGATCTGTGTCCCCAACCCGTTTTTGTCCGCTTTAGACCTGCGTACATTTTCATTTTTTTTTCTTCAGTTGTGCGTGTTCTCCCTTAAGTTTTTTTTATTTTAGGTATTACGGATTTGTCCTATAGGTATTACAAACATGAACTAAAGGTATTACATAATTATATGTTTTAATGATATGTAAGTTATGAAAAATAGTTTTGAGGTATTACAAATTTGTTCTATAGGTATATATTACATCATGAACTACAGGTATTACATAATTACGTGTTTAATGATATGTAATACTCGAAAGAAATATGTGTGATACTTGTGTAATAACTTAAGGGTATATATGTGATACTTAAAATATACTTGTGTAATATCTTAAGGGTATATATGTGATATCTAAAGAGAAAATGTGTGATACCTGAATATAATACTTATATAATACCTTAAGGGTATATATGTGATACATGAAGAGTAAATGTGTGATACCCGAACATAATACATTATATGATATCTGAAGAGTATATGTGTGTGATACCTGAAGAGCAAATATGTGATACCTGAACATAATACATTATATGATATCTAAAGAGTATGTGTGTGTGATACCTGAAGAGTATATGTGTGATACCTTTAGAGAAAATGTGTGATACATGTCAGGTGTGCGCGGCATGGGCGTGCGTGGGAGTGGCCCACGCGGCGGTGCTTAGATCCATGTCCCCGGGACATATAAGTTTTAGCGTTAATCTTTATATATATAAAAGTAAGACCATTAGGGATACTTGGCAAGCCCACATTATTTTTATATTAAATATGATTAATTAATTAATTCAAATTTTATGTTGCTAATAAACATTACTAAATGATATATAAATGTTAATATATTTATCTAAATAACATATGATAGGCTTCAATAATAGAAATTCTTTATATATTTGAAATTTGTTAAATTTAAAATTTTAGCGAAAAAAATATAAATAAATATGATAGGTGGGTTGAATTATAATATAATAAACATATCAATATATATTCTTTTCAAAATAATAAATTAAAAATTTATTTATGATACTATACAAATGCAACATGTATTTCGACAATTAAATAATTATTTAATGATATTATATTATATTTAATATTAAATTAAGTGATATGTATTAAGCAAATCATAAATTTAATTTTATCGTATAAATAATATTTAATTTTTCTATTTTATTAAGTTTAATTTATTTTTTTATGAAATCCCGTGTATTATACACGGGGCCTATACTAGTAGTATAAAATAAATATGTGCTAGTGTCGTGTAATTATATAAGAAAAGGTTAATCAACATATATAAGTGGGCAAGTGATGAGCATAAATCGCAACAACTTAAACCAATAATAATGATAACAGTAATATGTTTATTAAGTATAATTTATGAATGAAAAATAAAACTAAAATTTACTGTACATAAATATATATATATATACAAGCGCACATAGTATATATATAGTATAATAGTATGACATATATAATATATAGTTATATATATACACGTGTATACATAGTTTAGATAACATGATAAAAAATTTATAATAATAATAGCAACATAAAAAGATAAAAAGAATAAAAATGAAACTAAACTAGATAAACAAAATGAAAATGAATAGTAAATAAATAAGATATGCATTGATAATAATAATAAAAATGAATCTTACCTGTGCAGTTTGGAGTGAGGCGGTGGAATGCATTTCTCTCAACTTTCTCTCTCTATATGCTCTCAATTTCTCTCTTTCTTTTAAAACTCTCATCTCCCTCTCTTTCATAACTTTCTTTCTCCACCTCTCTCCCCCTTGGTTTGACCGCGGCGGCACCGCCGCCACCTCTTTTCCGGCGGATTCTTATGTCCAAACGTAGCTTATTTTATATCCGGGTCTCGATTCCAGTTTCATCGTCATATTCGCCACCAAATCATCGGCGAAAGGTGCTGTTATTTTGTATCCATTTTATTTCTCATTCTTCTGTTTATCCTACGGGTTTCTGTTGAGTTTCCTATGAGTGTGTACTGAGGGTGTGATGGTGGATGGGCCGCTGACTTAAGACCCGCGATATTTTGACGGTGCTTAATATCCACCAACGGTAAAGACCTGCAATATTTTCATGGCGGTTAAGACCCGCAATATTTTCACGGTCCACGATTTCATGGCGGTTAAGACCTGTGATTGAGCGTGTGCTTCTTTATAATGATTATGTGTGTCTGCATCTATAATAAGTCGTGATCGGGCTAAATTCCGCACCTATGAAATTGCAACTGTGAAACGATGGTTTTATGTGTTTATTTTCTGTTATTTATTTATTTGAATTTAATTATTGTTATCTCTTTCCCACTAAGTGTATCTATGTTAAATGTTTTCAATTTGAAGAGTTTAGGACGGGGTGCTAGCGGTGGATGGCGGTGGATATTCAAAGATTACAGAAAAATTTATTTAAAGAGTTTTATTTCATAAATTTTAAAAATATGTAATTCATAATTATTATTGATTTTATTTACTTTTATTTATTCTTAAAAAGGTGAATTTTGTACGCTTAGTGAAAATTACTTTAAAAAGAAACGGGGTTTTACATATTGTTAATGTGCTCACGGTTAATATGCGAGTATCTAATGTATTAATATATTAATTTTACATCATATGACTTAAAGAAAATGAGATATTTATAGATCAGAAATGATATGAGCATTTTCTGCATATTATATTATAACGCTACAAAGTGGCATAATGTAAGAGAAATAATAGTCCTATATTAAAGGAATAACATATATGTTGAGTCTCTGTGAGTTTCTATGTACATCAATTGCACAGATATCCCATGAATTATGATCTGTGTAATTTGACCCGACATCGATCCATAATTGGATAAAGCAATACTTGATAGCGTGCATAGTAATACCACTAAAAAAAAAATTGCAACAAAATGTGTGTAAAAATTTAAATAATTACTCAAACAAAAAACCATGTACAAAACTTCCGTATAAGTTTTTTCTCAAAAAAGTAATATTTTTCATTGTTGAAAGTGATACATTTCACAATATATATATATATATATATATATATAGGTAATATGTTAAGTATAAAAATTAAAAATAATCTAAATAATATTGTTTAGCATGCATAGCAATACTTTTCAATTGGGCCGGGTTTGACACCAATTCAAATGTCCGGTTTAGATCAGGTTGAATTCCATGAATCATAAGTGCACACAAGTTATCAGTTTATCGTGGTTTGCGAGAGCTCATTTCTTTAACTTGAGCAAACGGAAACCATCATATGTAAGAATAAAAGGTGGATATAATAATAAATAATAATATTATATCAAAGAACTTATCAAACTCAAGAAGTTCAATCTCTTATGTTTAGAAGGGGATTGTGTGGGATATGGAAAATTTTGTTATTGAAATTTTTGGATTTTTTAGTAAAGGTGATTCGGTGAATAGTTAAAATGTAAGTTTATTTGAGGATTTAGTAGGGTAGGATTGTACTGTAGATATCAAATTCAATGTTGGAAAACGTCGGTAGATATAATATTTTATTGTGAAAAGGTGGGTTGATGTGATACTTTTTTATGAAAAAATATATTTAATAATGATTGATGATTATAATATAGGTAGTAATGATTATGTCCGAATTTTGTGATTCAAATTTAAATACGGAAACAAACATATATTAGGATTTTGAAATTTAAAATTTTGCTATGCCAAATTCCTTCCAAACATAGCCTTAGATATCTAAATTATTATTGATTTCATAACATCACATTAACATCAGGGCCGGACCTTATGTAAGGCCGAAGAGTCGGTCGACTCAGGCCTGGGAAAATTACAAATTTTTAGGGGCCCCGAAAATATTTTAGGTACCTATATACATACCTATATATATTTCTGCAAATTTAAATTCAATATGGAGAGTTGTTCCAATGATTTCTCTATCTTTATTTATAACTCAGGTCCTATGTTCTAGTCTCATTGAAAACAATAAATTTATTTTTTAACATAAAGATGGGCCATAATCTTAGTGAAAGCAATTTTATTTCTTCCAACATAAAGATGGGCTCTCTTCCATTGAAATTAATACATCAAATTAAAAAAAAAAATTATCAATTAGTTTCACTTTTATTTTTTTAACATAAAGATGAGCCCTAATCTCAATAAAAACAATTTTATTTCTTTTAACACAAAGATGGGCACTCTTCCATTGAAATTAATACATCAAATTTAAGAAAAATCAATTAGTATAAGCTTCCACACGTCTCTTCTTTCATTAAAATTAATACATCAAATTTAAGATAAATCACTTAGTTTAAGAATAGATTTAAATTTGCTTCATATCAAGAACAACACAAATTTGAGAAATCGATAATTTCCTTTTTTATATATAAACAATTCTTCATTAGTTTATTGATAGTTATTTGAGAAAATAGTTTAGTTTTCAACTTGATTTTCAACAATATTGTACTTTTTATTTTTATTGATACAATAATTTATGATTTGTTAATTTAAATTTTTCACTTTAATTTGTATTTATAGCGTCGTTGTACAATGCCTCCAAAGTAGGATGGAGAAATTGGTTTAAATTCAAGTCGAAGATCTTAACATAATATAAATATTTTTAAGATTGAAAATACTTCAAAATTTTATGTTTTACATTGAATTTGTATAATTGTGGCATTTAGAAAAATTAGGGACATTTTAAAATTTGGACTAAAGCCAAAATATTGGTAAGTAAAGTATGACCCTGTCAACATGCATCTGAACTCACGTTTGATTGGCCATTAGAATCCTTCCTAGTTACAAAATATTACTAAAGTCCCAACATTTAAATTTGCAGTCAAAATGAGAAAGGACACAACTAAGATATTCTTTTGTGGGGTCAATTTATAAAATTAATTTCAAAAAAAAAAAAAAAAATTGAGTTTGCTTCCCTAAAACCATGGTGCAGGCAAACACGGATAAACAAGACTATATTTAGATAAATAGATGAAATAGTATGAATGCATATTGGAAGAGGAGCGAAGGGGGCGGGCCCACAGATCAAAGGAGACAACATTTTAACATTAAGAAGAGGGTGGGCAAGAGTTTAATGTCTGAGAAATTCAATAACAAAACTCTTACCCAATTCCACCTCATTATTCACAACTCAAATCTACTTCGAAGATGACAGACAGGGAGAATGCCGCATTGCCTAAGTTCGGATCATGGGACGTAAATAACCCGGCTGCAGCCGGCCAGTACTCTGTCATCTTCGATAGGGCCCTCAACCAGAAACGGGCTGGAAACGAGCACCGTGACTCGCCCCGGCTCAGCAACAAAAACCATGTCAACAATGTGCATTTGACCAAGACATCAACCAGTAGAAGGTGGCTTTGCTGCACCACCCCTGATTATGCTGAATCCTGATCTCATCCAAAATCCCATGAAAATCATATTATGAGTTTCCAGGGAAGATGGAACCCTTTTTTATTTTTTATTTTTATTTTTATTTTATGAGGTAAATCTTCATTGAAATAAATTATATTTTTATGTTCATCTCTCCAACATGTCCTGCTTTTGTTCATAGTCTCCTATTTACACATCACTTAATTCTTAACACACTCCATTTTTTACGTTTTTATGATTCCCGTTCTTTTAGTTATGGAGTGTGTTAAGGATTGAGTGAGGTGTAGATAGTCTCACTCTTAGTAATGTTTGTTTTGAAAGAATTATAAAGCGATCTTTTTACTTTCAAAGATTCCTAAAGTAATCAAAATGATTTGTTCAGATCTTTCGATAATGAATTCCATCAACTTTCACCACAAAAAAAAAAAAAAAAAAAAAACTTGAAGTCATTTTGAAACTATTGTTGTTAGTTTCGAAAGGTTACTAAAGTATCAGATTGTTTTCAAAAGTTCATGACGTAGCAAATTGTGTTTTAGATCCCTCGGTTACGACGTATTTGATCAACTTCGTAACCAAGAAACCTAAACATAACATTATTTGATACTTGAAAAATCTTTAAAACAAAGTGATACACTTTAGGAACCTTTCAAAACAAACACCAATACTTTAGGAGATATTTGAATGCAATTTTCCTTTTATCACTATGGTGTGTTCAATTTATTAATAAAATAAACCAAAAAAAAAAAAATCCCACACAACCAGAAAACAACTCATAGATTAAATGTAGCAGAAATTGCAAAAGAAACAGAGTACCAAATTGACCACCTTCACTAATTAGAATTTAGATATTACAACCAAGATTGAACTTGGGCACCCTTTGAGGTCTCAAAATCAGAATGCAGTTAGTTCTATTCCTACAGCTTTCACCAACTAAACCTAATGAAGAAAGCAGTCTCCTAATTAGCATCACATCCTACAACATTGGTTCCACATCTCAGTTACATATAAGCATTGCCCACACAGATATATAGTAGGTGAGCTCCATGAGACTTCAACCAGTTTATCAACGTGTTAAATAAAACGAAACAAAATGCCAATAGTTGGACCTGCAAAGTGGTGCTACTACATCAATACCTGCCAAAAAAGTAAATTAGGATGGCTCGGTTAGGCCCCATAAAAGAAAGAAATACTAGATAGTACAATAAGTACCCTAAATGATTTAACTCTATATTTTCATCGAGGTTTTCTAAAGTAAGTTTGAAACCTTTGACACTATTGAAAAGACCTGCAACAATGCATCAGTTATTTGACAAGAGAAAACAAAAGTTCGAAAACATGTACTAGTTGGGTTCACGGAGTGAAACTCAACATCTTGTATTTATTTCTCAGTTCAAAAAGAAAGAGTACATCATAAGTGATATCCAAGCCCCACATTGATCAATGGATTATATAATTCATGCATTTTATGTTAGTTACTTGTTACTTGCGTCTGTATTCGACATAGTGTAAAACATTCCCTTAGCCTAATTGGCAGATTAATTATCAAAATAAGGAAAACAAAAATCCCAAAAGGTAAATATCATTAGGTTGCATGGTAACCATAGAAATATGAATCTACGTGGAAGTTTTAGGAAATATAGAATATGTTATTGATGTATCTATTGGATGATACCTCAGCCTCTAGTAGGTTTAAAAAGAAAAAATAAATAAATAAAACGAGCGTATCAGTTATCTTGTACAAAATAGTGCATTTTTAATGAAAAGCATTAAGAAGCTATACATTAGAACTATTAGTTGCAGACAAAATATTAAAGAATATTATTTTGTAGTATTAATTTTCTAGTATTTTTATTTAGATTATTTTGGCAATGACATGAAGAGTTCAGGTGATTCGAGGGGTGAGGAGGGTTCCAATTAAAGTAAAAGTCCAGCTTCAACTATAATGCATGAACACAGGACTTGTTGAGTTATTTATACTAAAAAAATGAGATCTATATGAAAAATGTGATAGTTGCATGAAGATCTATTTTCTTTAATGATTGATGAGGTTTGAAAGATATAGTTGATAAATGTGAGCATCTCATTAGGCATATCATCCACGAGCATTATGCACATGCGGAACGCATGAAAGCTGCCAAAGTTTTGCATGCAATAATGCATGAATTGAAATTAAGAGTAATATTTGGATTTGGCAACCATAGTTGTCATGGGCATGGCTAGGTGATAGTTGGGTGCTAGGCGCTTAGTGATTCCATGTAGCATTAACATATTTATAATTCTAATTGAGGTTTTATCATTTACCCAACTAATGGGTTATAAGTTATTAAAAACCAAATAGGAAAAAGTCTATTTCACTCAATAAACATAAGATCTCAGCATACATAAGTGCATATTGCACCAGAGCTACTGTGTACGCCGAACCAGATCTTGAATTTTTATTTTTTCCATCTTTTTAGTCATAAAATACAATTCTCCAACCATTTTCTTCTCCATCTCTCCAATAGTTGCATAAATTAGGATTCTCAAAATAATGGCTGGAGATGGAAATAATGGAGAAGCAACACAGGCAGATATTGGTTCAATAAAAAAAAGAGAGATCCAGGTTTGAAGTATTGTTTTTTATTGGAAAATGCCTTTTTATTGTCTCTTGAAGGAAGAATAGGAATGCATATTTATTTGATGTCTTATTATAGGTATATTAAATGTTTTACATTTATTCACCCGACTTTTCTTGGGTGTGCGCTTATATTGTCAGCGCCTTAAATCAATAGGGTGTATTTCTGCCTTAGATAAGCCTAACGCCTTTGACAACAATGTCTGCAACAACCACCTTCGCATCAAAATGTTTACTTAATGGGTTGGTCACTGGGCAGGCAAGAGGCAAACCTTTATGCTATGTTTGTTCCGGACATAAAATGGATTTGTAAGTCTGAATTTGGGATTTTTTAGGATTTTGTAAGTTAGGATTTTGAAAATCTTATATTTGTTTTGGGATTTTGAAGGGTAAAATTACAGTTAAGATGTCATTTTCACATTGAGAAATGTAGAAAAAGTTGGATGTTGGAAATTGTAGAAAAAATAGATGATGTAGTTGGTACTTATAGAAAAAGTAGAGTAGGATAATAGGATTTTGTATATCTCAATCCAAACTTGGATCAGGACTAATCCCATCCAAAATCCGGATGGGCAAAGTCGAAAACAAACATGCCCCTAGTGATCATAATATGATGAACCATATGCCATGTCAGCTCATGACTGGTCATAAGATGAATTATGAATAATGATGTTTTATATTACACGCTGACACAGTGCAAGGCCAAAGGGCCAAAATCCATTAAAGATGATAATTGATAAATTGTTCAAATGCATGATGTTGGAATTTCAAGACTGCAAGTATGGGAGACTATACAGTTAAGAAAAAATAAGAGAGTTTTGAAAGACATGTGAGCATATTCTAGGACTGTACATGCATGAGACTGTACTGTCAAGATTAGCTCAAAAGGGCCTGAAACAAATGTTTCTATGCAAGACTATGCATGATTTCTGATATTTAATTCACTGGTTTAAGCGTTGCTAGTAGATTTGTTATTAAAATTTATATTGTGCAGGTTTTGCAACTTCTTTTTAACTTAAAAGTGTTATAGAGCATCTATCATTCTGTAAAGCATTTGATAATTAAAAAATAATTATTACGAGTTTGTCACCAACCTTTTCGTGTAAAAGTAATTTGTATGTGTGTTGTATTAAGTTGATGTAGAGTGGGCGTCGCATTATGTCAATTACAATACAGCTAAAACAAATAGTAAAGTGCCATTTCAGTGTATTGCTTAAATGTAGCTGATTACAATCAATGCAGAAAGCATGCACAACAGATTAAGCATTTAGGTTGAGTATAAAAGTTTCAGATTATCAAGACTGGATCGCTTCAAACATAAGATCTCCTCGAAAACATGCTGATTTCTATCTAGGTTCATTGCATTCATAAATCCATGCCATTATCCAATCCCTATCTATCGTTATTGCCTAACAAATGATTCAAAAATATACTATTCATTAAGCATGCGCAAGATTTTCCATGATCAAGTTTTCTTAGCTTGGAACAAAGAAGAGATCAAATGACCTTACTTGCAGCAGAAGTTGGAAACAGGTTTGAGTAAGAAAGCAAACCATTTCTAATCGAGCCTTGACAGAGCCTCCAAATCCTTCACGGCTTGTTCAATCGCATGAAGACTCATTTTCTTCACCTACACAAAGGTCAAGATTTCAGATTATTTCACTCTTTACGTACATCACAAAGTTGAGTCTTTGTCCACATGTTGATGAGATTAAGACGATGTTGTAACTGAATTAATCTTAGCAATAAGTAAGAGCACTGCTTGAAGTTCGATAAGGATGCCAGACAAAGGTGTGTGCCTGGACATCTGATTTGGGCAAAAAGACAAAAAAAAAAAAAATTTGTTTCGACTTGATGGAAAGTTCATATACATCATCGCAGTGAGTATCAAGCCGCCTAAACTGGAATTTTGAAACATGGCAAGAGAAATGAATCATTTTTTTACCCGCAAGGATCATTACCATACAATAGATGAAAAAATCCCGAAATGTCGTCGATATTTCACCAAAATTTCAATTTTCTTCAGAGTTGACATTGAAATGGGATGTTGTGAAATTTCGTCAGAATATCAATATCAATTTCGATATCAGTGGCTTCACAGTACAAATATTAAAGCAAAATTTTGGTTTCCCATCAGATGCGGGATATCACACAAATGCTATTTCACCAACTAAAGCAGGTGTACATACACATATGTACACACATTCAAGAAAACACACTATTTTAAGCTCATAATGAAACGAGTGCATATCCACTTATGTACACACATTCAAGAAAAAATACTTTAAGTTCATATAAGGCTGCAAAGCATTAACTAGAGGAAACCAATAGATCAGGATATTATGCATGAAATGATGAAATCATACCTCTAACTTGTCTTCCTTAGCCCTATGATTTTGTGGAAGAAAACGGAATTCTTCTGTCAATCGAACACACTCATGGACATTTTCTGGTGAGACGAAATCAAGCGCAACCTTTATGCATGACTGGTAAAGAAAAAGACAGCGATTAAGTAAGACACAAAGTAGGGATTTAAAAGTATGAACATGTATGATTTATGCAAATTTGCTGAAAATAAAAAATGAAATGTTGTTGTAGAACCATAAAAGATACAAAGAAAACCCAAACATATAGAGAATTGGATAAGTAACCGTATTCACAGAACAAGAAAAATGAAAAAAATTTGAAGGGAGAAAGTAGAGAGTAGGAGAGAACCACTTTTCTCTTCTTTTTTTTTTTTTTTTGGTGTAAAACTAGACCTTTTCCAGGAGTACACTACAAATTTCCCAGAATTTGGTAGACTACCTCAAGATGTCTTCATAAAGTGCATGCATGAATTGACTAACAACACTAAATGAAAAGGCAATATGAGTATGAGAAATATAGTTTCCTGATTAATCTTTGGTAGCTACCAATATTTGATAATCATATTTCATTGGGATGTTTGTCGATAAGATTCAATCTTATACAATAACTATTATGCAGTCATAATAGTCAAGTAATCTCACTGAAGTACTAATGTGAAATCATCAATCTTAACCATCAATATTTAAAGAAAATACACCATTTCCAAACTCTAATCGAGGACTATTCCAAATAAATCAATCAAAGTTGCTATTGGTAGGAGTATTGAATTACATATGTAAGATTAGGATTCAATTAAATCATTTTATAAACACCTACGCCATGTTATTTTCTTGTTAAATATGAATAAAAAGGAAACACAAAATATGAACAAGTTACCAAGTCAGGGCAATTAGGTCATTTGAATAATGAAAATCAGGATATACCATATGTAAAATTTGGTAGAAATTAAAATCCAACAAACAACTGAACATACAAACTTTCAAAAAAGCAAATATAACAACACTTAAACAAACCAATGTACCTTTAAATTTCTAACTTGATGGGGGCAGCCTGCAGGTATAAAAACAGCATCTCCTAATTTCTGGAGGAAAGTCCATGGTTCGATTCCTATGAAGACAAACAATGAACAAAATAAACTCAAATGCATCATTATTCAATCACAAATGCACATAAATTAGATACATTAAGAGGGAAGACCAACCATATTCCTCCTTGAGTTTCCTTTTGTGCTCCATAGTCAAGTACACTGTTTGATCATGAATTGGATGGACAACCTGCAGGAAAACAGTTGGCAACAGCACATTGGTTTTCCTTTAACCTCCAAACACATAAATTTTTAAAACCAATCATTACCTGCGATAACAATTTACCACAGGTGTGCCTGAATTCCTTGAAGTGCTTCCTCACGTATTCATCTAGTTTAGGGACGTCTTGCCTTCTAAAAATATCCCAGAGCGCAGCACCTTCAGGGTCTTGAGACAATTCAGACATAACTCCAGATATGCATGTACTGTTACTTTCCTCTTTCTCATACTCTCCACTACATTTACTGGAGTTTGCCTGAATAATTAAATGTTGCTCAAAATGTAATTGTTCCCCCACATCACCACCCTTCTGTTCCAACCCCAGATTATCCATGGTTGCTGTCTCTGTTGATTTATCAGTTAGTGTATTTCCAGTTGCAAAATGACAAGCCTTTAGATCATCGCTTTCATTCCTTAACTCTGATCCATTCGAATCCAGTGGAGAATCTCTCTTGTTCAACCTGGATATTCCATTTTCACTGTATTTCTGCTCTCCTTCCCTTTCAGTTACTATCTGGTTATTGCCAGACAATTCCCTTTCATCCTGGCTGGCGTGTTGCCTTTGCAGTTCCTTTATTTTTACAAGCTTCTCAGGTTTGAGGGCCACCGTTTCTACATGTGTCAACACATTCACCTAGATGACAGTGAAAAAAATAAAAGAACGTACTGAAAAATTAAGAATATTGCATGTAGTCCAATCATCTCCTAACTAGCATAAAAAGGTAGCAAATAACACAAACTTAAGGATAAAGGACATACTGCATCAGACATATCACAGTGTAATTTGGTCACAGAGTCTCCCCGTCCCAATTCCGGAGCAACTCCATAAGCAATATATGTTTTTGGCCCCATATCTGGTTTCAAAGACTGCTCGGGCAGTTTAACAGCAACGTTTAAGTAGCCAAAGCGAGGATGTGTATACTCTTTGAAAGGCAAGCAACTGATAAATTCAGCGCCATGACGAGGTAACCGCTCCTCAAATAAGTTAGATGGAGGCCAGTCTTTCAACTTGAGTATCTGAGGCCAACCATAATCATCAAATCGACCCTTTGAATACCCATCAAAAAACTTGTGGACATTTATGTCAACCTGCTTGTCATTGAAAACTATGACTTTTTCATCATCGATACCTAAAGGCATCATATAAAGCATGCAATCTACAATATTTGGCAAAATTGGGGAAAAAGCAAGACAGATAACAACCAATTAAGTGGTTAAGAAAACGAGAACAGAAAAGGAAAACTTATACATAAAGCAAGGGTAGCATTCCGTAGGCAAATTCTGAAGAACAGTAATAGGTAAAATGAATCAACCAAAAAAGTCGCATGACTTTCATGAGAAATCTAAAAAACCCCAACAAGCCTACAAAATTATCAAACCAGTATTGTTGTTTTGATTTATCAATTATATGTAGGTATTATAATGGATCTCAAACTGACCTCAGATCAATTTATAATAATTGACTGCCTCCATATAACTTTTCCATACAAAAATATTACTAGTGTTTTAAAGCATATAATCAATCTCACATAAACAAAACCACGTTCATTGTCATAGCATGAAATCTTATCATTCAATGGTAGAATTTAGTTGATATCTTAACTATTAAGGGGACATAATGATATATATAAGACTACTTTAGTGGTAAAGTGAACTAACCATTTTATGAAGGCATTAGGATATTCTCATTCATCCATGATCCATCCTATTCTTGTAAGATGAAGGGGGGAAATGCATATTTGAATCCTACAAGTGGGTCAGTGAAACCAACTCATATGTATACGGAGGCAAAATGAAGTGAACCCTATTAAGAATGAATGAGCTTTAAATAAGTAATAATTGTATGTGTTGATTGTTATCAAATAGTAATCCAACCGTCTAAAAAGTGATTTTCTTTTCTCATAATTCACAAAAAATACTATACGAGACAGCTGAAGAAAACAGTTGGGAGGAAAAAAGGGGGGAAAGTCCAATAAGGATTCACAAGTATAGGCAGGATATTTTTACGAAGACAAGGAAAAGAAAAAGCTTTTCCATAAGCAATCACTACTTGACTGCACTAATAAGAAATCCATAACTACTGTTCAACAATCTATTACATAAACCATCACATATAAGATAAAGCAAGCAAACAAGTACATGTCAAAATAAGGCACATACAAGATTTCCAATAATACATCCATTTAGAGCTACTAATACAGAGACAATAAGACATATAAGTTAATATATCATTCAGCTATTCCCATGAGCATATTTAAAAGATCTTTCAAATAAGGTTCAATTAACTTCTGTTTTCTAAAGAGTGAAGGACTGCTAATTTCTGTTGTTTGAAGAAACACAAAAGAAAATTTGATAGAGGTAAACTGACCTGAGACCAGTCCAAGCAATTTATTGCATTTACATCAAGTAAAACTTCATGTTTACTGCTTGTTTTCTGCCGAAAGGCACGCCACATAACCATGGGCTCCCAGCTCAAACCAAACGTGGTTTCAAGTACATTGCTAACAATCACAGGCTCACCTCTGGACCAATGCCATTGAAAATGCTTCAAATCATCATGCTGAAGGTCTTTAGCTCTCGGAGAGTACAAAAAGTTATCATGTGAATTTTGCCTAGAAGCTGCTTTACGCAATTTATCGCTGCCAATTGCATTCTCCAAACACAAGCACTCCTCAACTTTTATAGGAAAATTCTCAAAATCTAGTTTCTGGGCCAATTCTTCTGTTCTCAGCAACAAGTTAGAGACCCAATCATTTGGAAAGATGCATTTCAGTTCTAAAACTCCTTCACCACAACCTCCTACCCGCTGTGGAGGGCATAAAATGACACCCCTTTCTCCAGATCTCCATTCGGACATTATGTCCACAGGATCAGTGGTGATTGCTTCACCCGTACAAGGTTCATTTTTGATTGAAGCAGCAGCATCATCACTATCATAGCCGTGCAAGTACTTTAGACTGTATTCAGAATATTGTATGATAACTTCCTTATCGCCCCCCTTAAGACGTCCCTCACGAAGCTCTTGACAACAAGTGAGACACAAGTCAAAGGAACACTTTGGGCAGCTTCGATGAAAATCAGCGATAGATGTTCTACAGTTGTCACTGCATGATTTCATAAAATAATGACTCCTTTACCAACTAAGAGAACTCATCATAGAGAAACAGAGATGTAATAAGATTTACCAGTATATTCGATCATCGTCATCAAAGTTTGATTGTTGTGGCTTTATTTCTGAAACTGGAAGCCCTGCTCAAACAAATAGATAAGGAATATGTACAACTGGGCAGTATAACTGTTATTCTACTTTATTTCTAGCGTGCTATACAACCAGTTCACGATAAAACCTGTGATTCATTAATCAATTGCATAGGTGTACCTTACATAGAGGTCTATACTGATAAATCCCATATTAACTGGCTAGTACATAAAAAATGCCCACCTAAATTACCTCAGCCCAAAAGAACATACCTTGTATCTTAGCCTCTATTTCCTTCTCAACCAGTTGCTCTGCATGGAATTGTTTAAGAAAGGGCAGAAGCAGTTGCAGCATGTACTTAGAGTACTGTATCTTCTCTTCATCACTAAAATTCAAAGGCAATTCCTTCAAGTGCTGCATGCAAATTACAAAAAACATACAATCAGATGAACAAAGAATTTCATGAGAGAGAGAACAGGGGGGGGGGGGGGAGGCAAGGGAAGCATATACAAAAACCAACCCTAATTGGCCCATCCAGCCTTAAGCAATTCTTGCAATTGCAGTTGTCACGACAAACAGGGCAAGCTTCGGCAAAAGCCTCTTCTGGCATTTTAGGATACCTGAAAACAGCTCACTTCAGACTATACAGAGTCTGAAATATAATAACGAACCTAATGAAAAAGTATGCATGGGTGTGTCTATGTGTCTATATATCCATGTTGAGAGAGAGGGAGAGAGACAGAGAAAGATTGGGCACATAAACTGAGAAAGAGCTGTGCATTGTGAACCTAGTTTTACCCCAACTCTTCAGTTTAATAGTAATACTCTTACTCATTCGTCCAGACCTCAAAATATTTACAAGTATCAACTTAAGACATTTTAATGAATACTGAATGCATAAGCCATCTTTTGAAACTCATGTTCAGTTGCTTTCAGGAACAACCATTCAGAAGCAACACTCATTCAATAACAAAAGCCATAACAAAACAAGAACAGTGACAGCTCAGATTCATTCAAATGAAATAAGTCCACACCATTTAGTCATGCAAGGGACACAATATCGCTTTCTGCCACACTTGGTGCAGCGTACAACTCTCCCTTTATCATTCCTCTTGCACTGGTGACATGTGTTGCGCTCAGTCTCCTCCCCCTATAAATTCAGCAACACAAAGCAAGTCACAAGCAATAAAATCAATAAGCCACATAACTCAGACAATGCAAAAAGTAAACAGATGAAAATGATAACAACAACAATGCAAGAGTTACAAAAACCATTTACATTTTCCTCAATCCTTTTCCTGCCCTTGGGCTTTGCCATTTCATCCTGTTTATGCCTACAAGTCCTAACTGAAAATCTCCCTCTACTTTCTCCAATCCCCCCATCAACTTCTTGTTTTGCCCCAACGTTGCGTTGTTTTCTCCTGCTCGTTTTCTTCAAGCTTACCTCCCCGTTTTTCTCTTCCTCCCCAGCCTCACCTCCTACATCATCACCTTCCACTACATTCCTCTCTCTCTTTTGACCTCTTCTCATCCTCCTCTTATCCTCCCACTCATAAGACTCATTCAATTTCCCTATCTTCTCTTTCGCCAACTGGCAAGATTTCCTCCTCGACGCTCTCTTGATAAGAGCACCATCACTAACCCCTTTTCCCTTCCCCTCTACTATTCCACCCAAACTTCCCTTTCCCTCTTCTTTATCAACCTCCATTTCTTCTCCACTAACCTTCTCTTCTCTCATCACATAATCCAAAACCTTGGGCCCACCCTCCACTATGCCCTCCTTCACTTCACCTAAACCCTCATTTTCCTGTGCCGGAAAATTCAAATCCATGTCACTTTCTTCTTGGTTACAAGAAAAACCCACTTCCAAGACTATCTTTTTCTTCTTTCCCAGGCCTTCAACAGATTTTCTGGATAGAAATGAGCCCTTCTGATTCTCTGCTTCTCCTGGGAATTTCTATGCCGATTCTCTTGTTCTTTTCCGACACCTTTATTGGTTCGTATCTTCAGTACAAAGATTCTTGATATCAACTGTTGCTTTCCTTCTATCAGGGTCCTTCGTTTTTCTTTTTCTTCTTTTGAAATCTAAGCTGGCCGTACGTCTCCTCAGAGTTTCAGACACAGTAGCCTAATAACTTGCCAGTGGTTTTGTAGGAATCCCGCCTGTTTTTTCGGCCATCTTTGGGATAAAAAGCTCGCTTAAGTAAAAAATAAAAATAGTAATAATGATAATCTATATACTGCTATAATTTTATCTCAAAAAAATATATTATCTATTAATTATTATATAGATTTTATTTTTATGTTTGGATAAAAAGCCAAAAATGTCTCATTTAAAAAAAAAAAGGTCTTTATTTTTATTTTTATATATAAAAATTAAGAAAAATAAAATATCAAAAATTTAGTAGCTATAAAAATTGTGGGTTATTAAATGACTTTAAATATAAGAAATAAAATTATCATCCGTAGGTGTAGCGCCTAGGACGATGCATAATTGATTAATTAAATAATTAAACTCATAATTGTTTGATTTAATTATGTGTGTTTCAAAAAAAATGATAAAATGCATGTTTAATTAATCGGTAGTATAATTTAATCGAAACGCATAGGTTATAATTTTATCATAAGGTTCGTAATCGAAAAACGAGAAGATAGAAATGAATTTGAGGTCAATCGGAGACCCGTAGCTCAAATCACGAAGTATACGACGAAATACGAAGAATCGAAAACGAGATATTTTCGATGAATAGTAAAAGTAAGATATTTCGATGAATAATAAAATATCATGAATAGTAAGATATTTTCATGAATAGTAAAAATTAAGATATTCTCGATGAATAGTATGATTTTTCGAAAAATGGTATAAATAATACGAAACGAATTGTAAACATAATTATTTGAACGAGAAATCGAAAAAGTAAAAATCTTATCTCTCATTTCTCTCTCTTCCCCTTCCTCTGTTTTTCAGCAGCCGTGCTGCTGCCGCCACCGCTGCCAGAAACTTTTTTTCCATTTCGATCGATTTTCGCACAGCTTGTAGGTCTCGCCGAGATGATTTTAGAACAGGTCTCGGATTTTCATTCCGACTTATCCTTCGCCGGAAAACGGGCGATCAAACCTTTGAAAACCCTAACTCTCCCTCCTCCCTCTCTTTCTCTCTCCCCGTTGCTCTCTCTCTTCTCTCCCTCGCCAGAAACCTCGTTGTTTCTGCCATATACCGTCGTCGTCGCGTTGCCTGAGTGTGTGGGTGTCGTGTTGGGGGGTGGCGCCGCAGTGAGCGACGGCGTTGGGTCTGTTATATGCATGTGTGTGGTGCAGCGTGTGTGCTGCTATGTGTGTGGTGCGTGAGTTTGGCGCCGTCATGGAGGGCGGCGCTGTGTCGGAAGGAGGCCGGGAAGGGTGCGCCGACTGTTGGTGGTGTCGCCGGCGACTGGAGGTCACCAGCCGGAGCTGGGCAGAGATGTGTGTTGGTCGTGCATGGTGTGTGTATGCATGCATGTGTGAGTTCTGCTGTTGGTGGCGGCGCTAGGCAGCGCCGCCGTAGCCGTGATGGTGGTGGCTTGTGCCACCTAGTGGGGGGCGGAGCCAGGTGGCGCCACCGCAGCTGGGAGCTGCTGCTATTGTTGGGTACGAGCGAGCGGGGTAAACGTTGTGTGCGAGTATGCGCGTGCGGGGGCGCGTGTTGTGCGCGCGCTAACGGGCGCACGGTGTGTGCGCGGGAGGCACGCGGGTTATGCTTTCTGACGTGCACGCGGTGTGCACACTCTGCGCGCGCGAGGGAGGTCGAGACGCGTTGCGCACGCGCGGGCGAGTGACGAGGCGCGCAATGCGTGAGCCGAGGGCTACTATACGCATCGACGAGCGTGTATGTGCGTCAGTCCGCATCGTGTGTGTGTGTGTTGTGATGCCGGCGACGGGATGTCGTCGATCAGGAGTCGGGGGTCCCGGTCAAAGTCAACTCTTTTCCAAAAATTATGAAAACGCCCTTATACCTTAAAACTCTCCGTTTGAGCTCGTTTTAACTCCGATTAATTTTGTTCTTCTTCCGTTGCAACCCTAATCTTTCCCTCTTCATCTTAAGATCACTTGTTTACCCTTTCACACTCGTTTCTTCATCCTTGATCTTTAAATCTTTCGTTCAGTCTCGTTTTTCCCTATCGTTTCTTCTTCGAGAGAATTTTTATAATTTATATATACGTAATTAACGTACTATAGATCTAAGAAATCTCATTACATGTGTAGGCTTACAATCGGATCAATACTCTTAAAATTTGATACTTTGACAACTCACGCGGTTACCACCGAATAAGGTGGGGGTAATTTTTAATTTTTATATGTTTATTGTTTTCCATATTTGATATATGAATTGTTGAACCCTATGTACTGTGAATACTGTGTGCATGTTTTTATATTGTGAATGGACCGGGTGGTTCGTAAACACATCGATAGCTAGGGATGAACCAGGTGGTCCGTAAAAACACCGATAGCTAGAGATGGGTTGGAACATCCATTAAAGAACTGATTTAATAAATGTGCAATATATATGATGTGTCTAATTACCGAACTTATATATGTTTGATTTGTGTAACCGCTTAATAACTGTTAAAACATGGAATTATCCTCACGAGTGTATTCAACGCACTCACCCCTGTCTGTATTCACACTATAAGAAATACCGGGAATCAAGATCCGTAGAGAGGATGGTGTCGTATCAAGAATCCTCTTTTTGCTTTCAAAAACTTAATGTTCAAACGATGTTTCACTTAATTCACATTTTGTAAAATTTATATTGTGAATGGACCGGGTGGTCCGTAAATACACTGATAGCTAGAGATGAGTTGGAACATCCGTTAAAGAACCGATTTAATTACTGTGCAATATATATGATGTGTCTAATTGCTGAACTTATATATGTTCGATTTGTGTAACCACTTTAAAACATGGAATTATCCTCACGAGTGTATTCAACGCATTCACCCCTGTCTGTATTCACACTACAGGAAATGCCGGGAATCAAGATCCGTAGAGAAGATGGTGTTGTATCAAGAATCCTCGTTTTGTTTTTGAAAACTTAATGCTCAAACGATGTTTCATTTAATTCACGTTTTGTAAAATTATATCGTATTTTCTGTTGATGGATCCTGTAAAAGTATATTTCCGCTGCTTAAGGTTTCAAACCCTTTAAATCTGTTGTATTCGATGTTTCATATATGTACATCTTCTTATCGTCTCCTATCTCCTTCTTAAAAATGAACATCTATTTCCCTTTCTTCTTGCACGCCCACTAAGAAAACTCTAATCGATATTTTAAGTACAAAAACGGGGCGTGACAGTAGGCTTCATTGTAAAAAATGTAATCAATTAATATTCTTAATAATTTTATAATTTGAGATAAATTTACAAAAAAAAAAAATCATTTATACATATATTAGGATGGATGCAAGGAACATTTTGGCAAGCCCACAAATGTCTCACATTTAAATCTCTTCTTTGGTCTTCTTATTAAGGGTGGACTAAAGACATCCCACAATCTATGCACACCCAATTTTTAAATATTTCAATTAAAAAAATAAAAAATTATCAATTTTGCCCTTTCAAACATTTTAAAAAATAAAACTAAGCCCTATCCCTTCTCTTCCTTTTCACTTTCTCCCTTTCTTAATTTTTCTAGGTTCTTTTTTAAATTTGTTGATGAATACATGTCAATATAATGATGATCATTTCACGAATTAGTTAAATATATAAAAATCGTGTGAAAATCATATAAAAAATGTAAAAAAAAGATCAAATCCAACTAATTTCGTTCGGTCCTGATTGGTCGAACACGCAAAAGTATGTTTGCCCACCCTGACCGAACATATAGAAGTAAGTTCGGTCATGGTGGCCGAACACTTTTCTACGTGTTCAGCCACCGTGACCGAACAAAACTAGTAGGGTTTTTCTTTTTATTTCCTAAAGAGTAAAGTTTATTTTTTTATTAATTTATTTTTTTAATTGAAAATTATATATATTGAGGTGTGCTTAGTAATACATGGGTGTCTATGTCCCACCTTTTTATCATATATAGAAATTTACAAAAATAAAATATAGAAAATACAATAGCTAGCTATAAAAATGGTGCGCTATTAAATGACTTTAATTACAAAAAAAATATTTAAAAAGATTAGTAGGGCGATGCTACCACATTGAGCCCGTTATTGGAGAAAAATATCAATATCTTGAGCATAACAGATTTGATCAATGATTCATTGATTCTAAATAGTTTTAAAATATTGAGATAAATTTACAAAAAGTACCCTCATAAAATTTAAACTGAAAGTCGTGTAAAAATGTTTTAAAAACTTATAAATTATTTTTTAATAATCTAAAAACCAAGAGTGAAATATAAGTTTTTTTAATAGTAATAATAATAAAAAGGTAAAAAAATTAAATCTTAAATTTTAAAGTCAACAAATAAAACAATTAAAAAGTATTTAATATATATTAAATATTAAATCTCAAAATAACTTAAATTTTGAAACAAAAAAAAAACAATTATGATAATAATACAGTATATTCTTAACTATACAATATATATATATATATATATATATATATATATATATATATATATATGAAATATAAGAAACATTAATAAACTTGATATGTGACTGTTCTGATGAATTTACCTTAATCTTGTGTTCCTAAGGAGATGTGAAATAATCTCTTAGATGCAATAGTCATAGGCCCTTGCATCATCTCTATATGAGTCCTCTTTTTGAGTTTCTTCATTAGGAGAGCTAAATCATTATGGGTTATATGATATCTTCAAGTTGAGTTGGAAGCTTGGAGTTGTTTGAAGTCTGGGTGGTTTTTTTCACTAAATTTCTTTAGTTACAATTGTATGTACAATGTAAACTGCAAAAGTTGTGAGCAAAGTTATATCCCACGCGAATTGAAGATGAGTACTAAGTATTGTGAATATAATATTTCTAATTTTATTTGAACTATTAAAAAATGAGTAAATTTCAAACTACTACGTACAACATCATCTTCCAAAGGACCATATTCATCATTTTTGTAATTTTCTAATTGTTCCAAAGTCTTATGACGTTGTTAGGTCATCAACTAGTTCGCTTGCAAACGTGAAATTAAAACAAGAAATAAGCAAAATTAAACGATAAAAACAAGATGAGAAAAATCGGTTTTATGGATTATTTTGATCTTCTTCTTAAGATATCACTTTAACCAACTCAAGTTCAATAATAATTACCTCTAACCACTAATGTCGAATTAACATTATTTAGATTGTTAACCGGCTGATTAAATGTCACCGAAGATATCTACTCAATGGTAAACAATTAACTCTTAAAAGTACTTAATATTTAGTTTTCATAACATAAGTTCATTCATCTCCCGATATAACTTAAAAATATGACATACATTTATTATTCCATAATTAAATCTCATCTTCCGAATTTTAATTTGATTACTAAAACATGTTCAACTACGATAACAAATAATTGAACAAGCAAGAAAAATATAAGTACGTGAATAGGGTTCGAAATCATGAACTTGAATTAACAAGTCAAAAATCCATCAAAAGTTGAATTATGTTACTAACATCCCAAAAAATCCAAAAAAATTAGCTAAACATAAATGTTAAATAACTCATAAACAAAACATCATATGTAAACTAGAAAATAAGAATAAAAGAATAAAAGAAATAAAGAACACTACAGATACTGTTGATCTTCTGATTTCATGGATCTTTGAATTCTTAATCTTCTCCTCTAAATGCCTTAATTCTTGAAAGCATATTTTTTTGTCCATGAGTGTCTAAGTTCGTCCCCAATCAATTCAAGGTATATATATATATATATATATATATATATATATATATATATATATATATATATATATATATATATAAGTTGGAGAGTCTCCAAACTTAAATACAAGTCAAAAATGTGTTAGTTTCTATCGGAAAACCAAAAGAAGCTCCTGAACAAGAGCACGGTCGAACTATAGAACATTGTCTGATTGTGCGATGACTTCCCATCTTATTTTGACAATTTTCTTCTCCAAGTTTTGCTTTTGCGTTCTTCTTGAAAGTTGTATATCTTATTTTTGTTAATGAGTTGGGGGAAAGGAACGGAGGGAACAATAATGACTAGAAAACTTGCGTAACCCAAATTCGAACTTCGGTCATCACAATCTGCATCTTTATAAAGGGTGAGATACCACTTGAACTACAAGACTCGTGGTAAAGTTCTATATCTTTAAGTTAATTTTCCAATGTCACAAATTTTAGCATATAAATTTCCTACATCAAATCTATGCTTTGTCAGAATGGAAAATCATTATTTTATTGCACAATTTCCGTTTTCTTATAATTTTCTACTTCTTTGGATAAATAATTAAGAATGTGAGAAACATAAAAACTATAGACTTCTTATTAACTTTATATATATATTGAGAGATATGTCATTTTTCTCATATATGCATGTTTAAAATCATAATCTATGAAGATCAATTTTCCAACTATTTTTGAATCTTTTGCTTTTCAAGTGATATTAACTTCGTATCTCATGTATGTGATTTTAACTCTAAATGATACATTGACATCAAAATGTGCACTTTTCAAACCGAAAGTCAGGTTGTTTTAGTATCTCCTCAAACTTCATCTCAAAAAATTTACAGTGTCGCATAATTTTACAAACATATATTTCTAGTTTTTATATGAATTTGTTCAAACTTTTCAATAATAAATGAATCGTGAATCGTTCATTAACATTCACAAACATATCGGATTATTAAATAAACAAAACAATAACAATCTTTAAAAATAAACGAGTGAACATGAAAAATTATTTCATTGGAGTTGGACTCATTTACAGCCCTAGATGTAGTTAGCCAAATATGCAGTTTTCCATTTGGTATGGCCTAAATGCTATTGTGAGCTGTTGGAGCCATCAGCCACCGACCGACCACCGCAACTGACATGTCTTAATTATTATTAATAATTTTGCATCAATAAAATCCAAAACAGAAAAAAGGAAAGTAAAATTATAAAATTTATTTATTTATTTTTTACAATTGTATCTCTCTCTCAGAAAGAGAGAACAAAAACCCCTTTGAAAAATCCCTTCCCACAATTGATTCGTTCAATTTGGAAGAAGAAGAAGAAATTCTACCCCAAATTGCGCCACAATTTCCATCTCCAGTTCTTTTGGGCGATCCATTGACAATTAATTGATTAATCAGTTGATTAATTGATCGATCATTGGAGTCAATCTGAGTTTTGATCGGTGTAGTGAAAAAGGGGGATTTTCAGAAGAATGGATCAGAGCAGGAGGGCGGTGGAGTCGTACTGGAGGTCGCGAATGGTAGACGCTGCAACGTCCGATGAGGATAAGGTTACTCCCGTTTACAAATTGGAAGAAATCTGCGAATTGCTAAGGTCATCCCACGTATCCATCGTCAAGGAAGTCTCTGAATTTATCCTTAAACGCCTCGACCACAAATCGCCTATTGTTAAGCAAAAGGTTCTTCATTCACTCTCTCCCTCTCTATCTCTCTCTCGGTTGTTTTGATCTTCTCTTGATGTTGGGTGTTCGTGCTCTGGTAAAGTAAGCTGATTTATTGTGAGATTTGATTGCTGAGGTGTGTATTTCATGTCAATGTTGTTTTGCTTATTTTTTATTTCAATTTATTGCATTATAATTCTCCTGATGATTTGGAGTTCCTCTATAGGCGAAGTTGTAGAGGTGGAGGCGTTAAAGCTGATTTCTAGAGTCCATACAAACTCTCTGGTTGAGTTAGGAGTATAGAGGATTTTGTAAGAATTAAATATAGCATGTTTTGGTCTTGCCTTAACTTTTCATCAGTTCTTGTAAAATTATGATAAAAGATGTAGTTCTGGTAAAGTGAATCGAATGAAATGTAAGAATTGTTTTGAGGACTGAACATTGAGCACCAGATTCTTTTGCAAATCCACTACACATGTTCATGCATGATGCTTTATCTAGAAACTTTCATTTAACCTGGTGGTACTTTTGCCTGCTTCAGTAGATGTATGTTTCCCTCCTACATTTAGCTCTTGACAATGAATTTCTGGTAATCCCATTTTTTATGAAACATATAGATGTGAATATGAGTCCAATTGAGTGTTCTGGTCTTAAACAAAATTTCATAACCGTGGGGTTGCTCAACTCAGTTGAACTTCATTCATATGTATGTTTGACTTGATGTCGAATTCCATGTGAACCCTAGCTGCATCTTTATTGGATGAGTGTGTGTTATGTTTCTGCACTACTTGGTTGTACGTTATAATGAAGAACTGAGAAAAGACTAACCCAATATTGCCATTGTATTTTAGTCCTCTGCTTCCAAGTTTGTCAAACCTGATTAACTTGTCTTTTCATTTGGCTAATACATTATACATTTGGCTGTGGAATGGGTTATGCATTTAATTTTGTTGTATCAATGTTAAGTGGTATACCTCTTGTAAACTTGAATCTGTATGTTAGGACATATCAATAATCTTGGTGTCTTTCATACATATTGTTTTTTCAGGCATTAAGAGTCATCAAATATGCAGTGGGAAAGTCAGGTGCTGAGTTCAGAAGGGAGATGCAAAGGAATTCAGTTGCTGTACGTCAATTAATCCACTACAGGGGCCAGCCAGATCCTTTGAAGGGCGATGCACTGAACAAGGCTGTGCGTGAAACAGCACAGGAAACACTGTCTGCTTTATTCTCATCAGAAGAGAGCAAAGCTGCACCTACGGAAAGTAGTCTTGGCAGTCGAATTCAAGGATTTGGGAATACCAACTACGAATTGCCATCAGGAGATAAAAAGTCATTCATCAGCGAGGTTGTCGACATTGGAAGTGCCACAATCAAACAGGGACTAAGTAGTTTTACCCAGTCTCCATCCCTGAGGAAAAACAATAATACTGGGAGTTACAAAAGCCCAAATCTTCGGCGATCTTTAACTAGGGAAAGTGATTACTCTGACCAATATGAAGGGAGTGATTTTCATGCTGAAACAAATAACTCTTCTCGATTCTCAAAAAATGCTGGTTCTGGAAATTGGGGTGAAGATGTCAATGGATCCCAGGCAGAAACAAGTAATGGAGACTCTGAGTCAACTTACGGTCAGAAGACTCGAGAGGAGAAACTGTTAGAGACCATTGTAACATCTGGTGGTGTCCGTTTACAGCCTACCCGAGATGCACTTCATGCTTTCCTGGTAGAAGCCTCAAAACTAAATGCAGTCTCATTAGGGCATGCCATTGAAACAAAACTTAGATCCCCTATGTGGCAGGTTTGTTCTTTTGTATCATTGTTTTTTATTTAGATTGCAATACAACTATACTAGTGTGGTGATCTTCATAGGTGCAGAAATGCCAACTCAAATATTCTGCTATTTTTGTGGCAGTTTTTTCTTAAAATAACATGAAGTAATGCAATATTGTGACATAAATTTCGAACTTACTAATTTAAGGATGCTACTTCTGTAGGTTCGCATGAAAGCTATCTGTGTCCTTGAGGCAGTATTGAGGAAGAAAGATGACGAGAATTTTTCTATTATATCATCATATTTTAGCGATAACAGAGATGTGGTGGTCCAATGTTCTGAATCTCCCCAAGCATCTCTGAGGGAGAAAGCGAATAAGGTAAGATTTTAGTTTCTGTTCAGGTGCTTTTATTTTATTTTGTTTATGTTTTTTATATTTATTTCCCTTTCTAGATGGAAAGAATAGGTGGAAGTTTCATAGAATTTATGAGAGGTCTTAGTCTTCTTCTTTGTTTATTGAATTTCATTTAAATGCTGATTTGATGAGAAAAACATATTGAGGTGGGCAAGAGATGATAAATTGCATTAAACGCTCTTACTAAATATAAACAGAAGCAGAGATGAAAAGAAGTAGTCGCCATTCATGTTTATGAGGCAATGTGCCTAGTACAACTGCCTTTCTTGCCAGGTCCTCAATTTAAAATTCATCCCAGTCTCTTTCAGGGTTCTGAGAATTAACATAGCAGCTGCACAGGAATGGTGGTTGGTCCAACAGGCAACAACTGCTGCCAAGTTAAAAGAAACAGTAACATGATGTCAATCTGCTCAAAAGCCTTAGGACACAATGCACCACACAGTTGCACTGTTAGGTTCTCTTTGCCATTTCATGAAATGAAAATTTCAGATGAAAAAATGCACTCGTGTTTGTCTGATGAGAATACTGCACGCATACTTTTTTCTTTCAGTGTGTTCTTTATTGTCTAGTTATTAGGTACAGCAATTAATCAAGTGATGCATCTTACAGGTGTTGAGTCTACTGGGTGGTGAAAAAAGTAGAGGGATCAATCATGTTGAAAAATCAGCAAAGACGCCTGAGCCTTTGATAATGCCGGACTTACTAGACACTGGTGATTCACATGATCTTGTTGGAGAGGAAAATTCTAAAAATGCAGAGAGTGAACCAAGAATTATAAATGTGACACCTCCTACTGCTCCACTGATTGATGATATATTTGGGGACAGTTTTGGTGGTGGTGACCACACTAATGAACAAAAAGTTGATGATGATCCTTTTGCAGATGTGTCTTTTCATACGGGTCAAAAAAATGATCATGCTTCCGATTTCTTTTCTGGCATGGCTGTTGATAAGTCGGGGATTTCAGAAACCCATCTAGCAGCTAAAACTGAACCTGAACTGTTTGACTTTTTCAATTCAAGTTCTGCTGTCTCCCAGGAGCATGGAAATTCTGGAAGAGATGTTAATGACCTGATGGTTGGTTTGTCTATAAATGAAAATGATCCATTTAAACACCAAAATGGAAGCAGTGTCGAGACGGGCCCAGAACATGTGTATTCAACATCCAGTATACAGCAAGAAAATAACATCCATAGCACTGCCTTGAATAGGGAATTCTCCTCTGAAGCTGCAGGGATGACTGCAACTCCCATGTTTCCTTTGGGTGCCACTGGATATAATTTACCATCTGGATTGATGTTCAATCCGGCATTTGCTTCTCACGCAATGAATAATATTCCCATGAGCAGTCTCCTTGCTCAACAGCAGTTCCTTGCCACAATGTCAAACTTTCAGCAAATAGGGAATCTGCAATCAAATGCACATTTTAATGCTGCTGGATCTAATGGAGGAAATTCTTCAGCCTTCCCTGATATTTTTAATCCAGTAATTGCTACGCAGCCTCCCACTTCACTAATGAATGACTCGAAGAGAGAGGATACCAAAGCATTTGATTTTATCTCGGTAAGTTCATATTCTGCATGCTTCCTCCAGTATGCTATTCCCAGATGCACTTCGGTTTTCTGATTCTGTTGGGGTTTATCAATGCTTTAAAAACCAGTTTGTGACCATTGATCTTAGTATTGTACTGCTATATTTTGGAGTCGCTGCTTGCTTTGCCAAGGGTGTGTCTTATAGGGATCTAAATGATGTAGAAATTGCATGCGTTCATTTTGATGACTTTTTTGAAGTTTATATGCTTGCTATGAAAAAATTTCAATGCATAAAGAAGCAGTTTTGGAAGCTTAGTTGCAAGAATGAGCATGCATGTGGAATTTGGTTGGACTCAACTTCTGTGACATGCTAATGTTTATTTTTATTTTGAATCATAACCAGAAAAGATGGGAACAAGATTTATTTGGGTAAGTCTGTCTCTGTTCTTGGTGTGCTACTGGGGTTAGGTTGAGTGGCTTGCACTAGCATGAGCCTTCTATCATGAATCCCAAGATTAATTTAGAAACTATGTGATTAAGCAAGGCTAGAGCCCTTAGCCTGAACATGTTTAGTGTACAAGCTATCAGATGAAGTATATTATCTAAATATACAAGTGAGATGACATGAGAGCATTATATGGAGCCTTGAGGTGACATTAAGACATATAGTTGGATTCAATCGCTCAAAAAATTTACTTACCTTCTTGAGGTGGCTGATTATGCAATATTCAAACTGTAATTTGTGTACAACGTGAGAAAAGCTAGAAAAGCTTCGGAGCTGGTTCAATCAATCAGTTTGCACCTGGTGAAGTGTAATGACTGCATATCATTGAGCTTAAATCCCATCTTCTTTTGTGAAAACCTACTTCTTGAAAGACTACTTTGGGAAAAAAAGACGGAATGGAAGAAAAACAAAAGGAACAACCAATCTATAGAGACTGGTTTTCCTGTTAGGTGGAAACAATTGCAACCCCTCTAGGATATCCATGGTTGATGAGGAAAGAACTAATATTTCATAAAGTAAATATGTTGGGGATTATCAAATGGTGTCTGAGATACCATTAATTATATAACCAGTCTCATGTTGGCAGTGTCAGACCATAATTCATTACATTACAAACTTTTTACAGTTCATGTTTTATGCTCCTTAAGAGATTAGACTGTGGATTAGTCATGCTGGCTTTTTATTAGGCTATTTTCATATTGAATGTTGGGATTCCACTGTGTAGAACTGCGTAGGTATTTTAATTCAAGACTAGGACCATAGAAAATCTTGTTATAAGTAACCATGTTATATATCTAGTTGAGAGTTCATGGTGTAACATATGGTAACCTTTGTTGCTATTGCAGGATCATCTTGCTGCAGCTCGTGATACAAAGCGTGTGAATTGACAAAACATTCTGATACATTGCTTTCCGAAATGAAGTATCCAGTCACTAATGGTGAGACCTCAAAACTTGAACTGAAAAATATGTGGTTCAGATGTTGTCGCTTAAGGTAAGAGGGTCAGAGTTAAAGAGTGGGTGAACAAGATCTTGAAGCATATACCAGTAGAGAGCATGTAGATGTGTTAGTTATTTACATATTACATTGTTGTGATGTGATATTCGAAAAAACTTAAAAAAAAAAAAAAAAGAATTGAGAGTCTTAGAGATTTTAAATTGTGCAGCTATAATTTGATTTTATTTTTCTTCTGTGATAAAAACATGTAGACTTTTCACTTTCATATGATCTGCATCTTTGTTCATTTTCTGAGTTCATTGAAGAAGTTTACGTTGGTAAAATTCATTACAGAAGATACATATCTTTTTCGGAGATAAATATGCTGATTCAGATTTATCTTAAAGGAATTTTGTTCTTCTCTGTGCTGTTGGTTTAGATACTATTGCATGTTTGTTTGATTTTATTCTGAATTTTTTTTAAATTTTTTTTTTTTATTCTGATTGCAACTGCTTTCTTTATAATTTCCAACCCCATACCTTTTGTAATCTCCAGTGGTTTTTCTGTCTCCCCCCCCCCCATTCTGCTGGCTAATGATACTGTGTATTGATCGTGTATCGATCTTGTATTTGATTTAACACAGATAATATTTGTAATGAAATTTTGTTCATCACTAAGATCATATAATTATCTTCTGAGGACCCACAAAGACAGACATATAATTATGTTACACATTAAAAAATTCAATTCAAAAAGTTTGGGCATATTTTCGAGTTGTAACGGTTAATAATGGTTGTAATTTTTTATTTTTTTGCAAAATTCGAGAAACTTGAACAAATTTGCTATTTTTTTTGAAAATTTTCAATAAGGTCACATGGAAAAACAGCCAAACTATCTAAATTTGAATGTTCATTAGAAAAATTATGTATAAGTTTTCATACACTGTATAATTTTACTATTATGAATTATTTAATTTATATGTGAAATTTGAATGTACATTTTAATTCAAATTTTATTTTAAAATATATCTATAACTATTTTTATTAATAGCTTGATAATAGTCTGTTTAGCTCGATAAAAAAAGATTAGTATTAGGTTCACAATATTAAAAGTATGTTTAATACGATCCACTAGGGTCTGCTTGAAACCGCTAAAACTAGCTTGTTATACTATAGACGTGTTATGTTATAGACATGGTAACATTAATATAATAAATAAAAAAATATTTATGTAGACGTAGTAACATTAACATAATAAATAAAAAAATATTTATATTATTCCTTTATGAATGCAACATATATAATTTAATAGTATATTAATTAAACTATTTATCGTTGCTATTAAACATGATAATAAGTAAAACATAAAATCATAAATAAATTTTCAACAAATATTATTTGAACTTTTATAATGTTACTATGTTTTTTTTTTTGTTTTTGTTTTAACCTGTGTATTAAATGTCCCTACACCAAACCACACCAAAACCACATAAAATTGCACTTTAATTTTGGTTTACCTGTACCTGATCTCATTTAAATGTGATTTTAAAGGTTTAATCTTGTTTTCAATTATTTATCTTTTATAGATTTCCATACAACTTTATTTCAAGATTATCCTTAACTCTATCTCTAAAAATCTGCTAATTCTCAACATAAGTTACATAACATAAGAAAATTTAGCTAAAACTTGGAGACTTGCTACTATACTACCAAATTTTCCACCCTTAAATTAATAAAATAATAATATAAAATGTATACCTGCAACCCACTCTACCGATTAAGTAATAAAAAAAATCAAACCATCTAATCAAAGCATACATCAATTACTTCTGCATCTTAAACAGAGAATGAAGAATGCATAAAAGCACACTCTCTTGCATCAACGTTATGTTATTTATTGTTCGCTAAATATCTCTTCCAAACAAATGTTGCTTAGTCTCACTAATGAAAAAGCAGGACTTGTTTCAACCTCTGATATTTATGAATTCAATTACAAAACGAGATGAACAGTAGTATTTACTTTAATAGTAGCACGCATAGTGGATTTAGGTTATGAATGAGAGTAAGAGTTATTGAATGTGACATACTTCCATTTTTCAATAGTTTCGTTCATCATCGTTGTCACACTCTTCTCTTCTCTGGTGTGTTAAGAGTTGCAGAATCAAGAGAAATTTGCAGAAGATAGAATAAAAGAAAAGAAGAGAAAAAGAGAAGGAAAAAAAACCCACCAAAGCTCTTGTACCATTCAATCAAAAAACTATTTTTTTGGAGAATGAATTTAAAAAGTATTCAATTAAAAAAGTATTGAAACCCTACTGTGATCACTGATCACCATATGTGAAAGGAAAGAATATGATGTAAAGAAACCATGTAACCTAACATTACACTGTAGCAACCCAAAATACCATAATTAATATAGTAATTTATTTTGATACCATTTTATATAATTTATATTTTTTTTTACCACAATTCACTAAAAATGACATTTTATTCTCAAAATTAAATACTTTGATAAGATATAAATTAGTCTCATCTTATTCACATCGTGAACAATTAAATTGTAATAGTATTTTGGACAGTATACCAAAATTATGATAGAAAAATAATAAAATTATATTATATATTAAAAAAATCAAAACTATTTAATTTAGTGATATTTGAGGATATTTTACCTAACATTTTTACTCCTTTTCTCTACACCTTTCTCCACTGCTGTTTCCTTAACTACTCTGAACTAAACTAGGACATATGTAATCTTGAATTCATTTCTTGAGGTTAGGGTTTTAAGTGATATTTTGTTTGAAAATACCACACAACAAAGGGCAAAAAGCCTGTGGAATAGAAACAGAAATGGGCAAACAGGAAAATAGCAAGTCGAGTCGAGGAAAAACCCTCTTTTCTTAAGACGAGATACGCCCAGAGTAGTGCTCATTGGTCCTTGTATATTGTCTCCCAAAAATAAAATGACTTCGTCTCTAGAGAAGTAGCACCACAATCTCGAGAGTTCCGACAAACTTTTAGTGCTTAAGGATTGAGTTTGATGTAAGGATGGAAAACAATACAAGAGTTTGAATTTTCGTATCTCAAAATGATGCAGGATGACCCCTATATATAGGTCTCCAACATGGGGGGTTACACCTAAAATTGATGAGAATTTACTGCCCAAAAACGGGTCTTTTAATGCAAGTTAACGACTCGTTCAAAAATAAGAAACGGTAAAAAACGCTCACGGCGCTGCAGCACGGTGTTTGCTGCATTCTGCAACAGGTTACTGCACTCGCCGCTGCATTCTGCAATACGTTACTGCACCCGCTACAACAAGCTGCTCACGTTACTGCACTCGCTGCTGCATTCTGTTCAGTAATAGCACCCGCCACAACAAGCTGCTCACATTACTGCACCTGTTGCTTCATTCTGTTCAGCAACAACACCCGCTGCACCCGCTGCTCGCTGCATTTAGCAACAACATTCTGCTCCCGCTGCATCCTGGGCGCGGGTGCGCAGCAACTCAGCGCTGTTAACGGCGCCGCAATTTTTATCCAAAAAGATAAAACCGAGCCCCATCAGCCCAATGAATTGCCAAGGACCAATGCCCACGATCGAGGTTGGGTCTGGTGCGGGCCGGGCCGAGTCGAGTCGAGCCTTGTGCGCGCATGTGTTGCACAAGCATACTATTCCAATAGTATACTAATTACTAAGCCTCTTCTCATGACTTAACTTATACTTACATTTTCAAGGTCCATTTTCCTATGTGGGATAGTTAAGCACTCCTCCCACATCAAAACCTTTCATTCCCATTTCAAGTGACTCACTTTAATGCAAAAATTGGTTTTGAGCGATTCAAAATGTCTCGATTATCTACTCCAAACGTAAATTAATCTTTTGACATCCAATTCATAAAATGATTAACTCTTAACCACTTGACAATTGGTCAAAGTGGTGCCACCCACCAATTTTAACAACCAATTTTCTACATATCTTACCTAACATTTTTACTCCTTTTCTCTAAACCTTTCTCCACCAACTGTTTCCTTAACTACTCTGTACTAAACTTGGACATATCTAATCTTGAATTCATTGCTTGAGGTTAGGGTTTTAAGTGTTTTTAATCTTTAAATAAAGGTTAAATAGCAAAAAATATTCAAAGTTTTTCAGGTTTTTGTTATTTTGGCGAATCCTTTATATTTTTATCAATTCATCCATAATTTGGAAAATTAGTTGTCATTTTGATCAAATTAAAATTTGAATCAAAATCAAATAACATGATAAGGACATGTGGCAAGCACAAGCTATTTAGCCCCACCTCACGGGGCTATATACCTCCGTTTCTTCTCTAATCCTTGAACATTTTCAGAACCTTGAATCTGAGATTTCCATCACTTTATCCACACAATTTGTAGATTTTATTGAACACTGCTTTTGACTAAAGTAAGTTATTCTCCAACATCTATGTTCAATTTGAATTCTCTTGGGGGAAATATCAAAAAACGTGGATAATTCAACTATCACTTGATGGAAAAAAAAAACTTGAAATTGAAGAACTTGCATTAACAACCACATTTTGCTGCAGGTGGAACAATCTTCTAACAACAATATGTTTGGAAGGGATTTTCCCCGGCAGGATTTTAAACTTCAAAATTCCAATGTTGGTTTATTTTTGTATTTAAATTTGGATTTCATAATCCAGTCACAATCATTAATGCCTATATTAAAATCATCTAATCATCAAATACACATTTTCACAATAAAATATCACATCAATCCATTTTTTCACAATAAAATATTATATCAACCTACCTTTTCCAACATTAATTTGCCATATATAATATAATCATACCTTACTAAATTCTCAAACAAACACACATTTTCACTATTTACATTCATTACAAAATCTAGGATTTCAATGACAGGATTTCCCCAAACCTATTAAAACATATTTCAAACAAACCTTACTCTTTGCAAAACTATGTACAATTCCTCTAATCACAAATCAACAGAAGACAGAGAAGCCATTAACGATTTACGAACAAAGTTTCTCGAATAGGATTGAAAGCAACCGCGGTTTTCGGACTATTGATGAGGAGGTTTTTCTAAGGAGATGAAACATCTTGAGAGAGAAGAAGTGGTTACTCCAGGAGCTGTTGATCAAAGAATAATCCCACTAATCCCAACGATGGCCGTCGTTTCTTGCTGAAAAAGTCTTGTTCGACAATGCCATTAACTAGAAAGAAATTGAGGTAATTTGAAGAAAAGAAACAAGAAATCGTAGAAAGTAAAAGAGGAAAAGGGAAATGTGAAATCATATCATTTCGATGACGCGGCCAAAGAGTCATATAAAGCTAGCATTTATTATACAACATGTGTTAACTAGTGATGTCATCAAATACATACACGTGACGTATATTGATTGTTTTGGAATAGAAAATGTCACACCAAGTGTAATAGAAGATCTCATGTGCATGTGAAGTGGGGCCAAATAGTCAGTCATGTCATTTGATTATAACTAAAATCTTAATTTGATCACAATGACAACAAATTTTTTAAATCATAGATAAATTGACGATGAAAATAAAAAAATTGACTAAAATAGTAAAAACCCAAAAAGTTTAGAATTTTTTTGGCTATTTGATCCTAAATAAATATGACAAAAACTCGTGTCCAAATGTCTCATGTTTGACGGCACTGTGCACGGTCGATCGTTTCCCGAGACACGACCGTATGCGACAACAATGTATAAGTATGTATTTTTTTAGCTATAAATATATGTTTTTCAACTATAAATATGTTATTTTTTTCCTCACGCCCGGACGTGTCCTGAGGCAATTCATGCGCGATAACACAACGGTATTTGTATGGCGCATGGTCATGTTTTGGGGCACGGTTGACCGTGCTCGATATAAGTATGCGTTTTTCAGCTATAGTATACTTTTTAAAGCCATAAGTATAAGTTTTTTTTAATCACACACGATCGATCATGTTCCATAAAAGCACAACCATACATGGTTCCATCGCTAATAAGACGGCCTAGCAACTCAAAAATATAGGGGTTAGAATAAAGGGTTTAATACACCAAACCCCTTTATGTTATGGAAAATCTGCGTCGCTTCCCCTCGTATTTTCGAAATGGCAAGGATTACACATCCGATATGATTAACACTGCACATTCTCCTTTTTTTTTTTTAAATTGTAGCTAATAGCGTTAAATTTTATCATTAATACCCCATTATGCCCTTAATGTAATTCAGAAAATAAAATGACACCATTTTTTTTACTTTCTCTCTCCTCTCTCCCTCTTCCCCACGTTTTTTCTTCTTTCTTTATTTTCTTCTTCCTTTTGCAACTTTCATTCTCTCTCTTCTCTCAACTCCAGCAACCAATCCCTCCCTCTCTCCCTCTACATCTCTATTATTCTTTCTTCTCTTTTTCAATACATCTCTCCCAAAAAAATGGCAGTGGCACCGCCATCGTTCACTAGCGGCCACCTTGCCCTCTTGGGTCGATCTTTACCTCATGATCGGCTCCTTTCCTGACCACCGCCACACCGGCATGAAGAAGAACGTCAACACTTTCTCGTACTCCACCAGATCCGCCGCCAATCCCGATGAAGAAGAAGAACATTTTTTGATCGGAATCTGTTTCTGAATTTGTTAATTGCTTTTTTGAAATGGAGCAATTTGGGGAAAAGGGTTTAAGGATTTTGAATTTGAGATCAGATTTTAGTTGTGAATGGTCGAGCGAAGGCGACGCTATTGTGTGAAGGAGATGACCGGTGGTGCTGAAAGTGGCGGTGGGACGGGGCTTGGGCGGAGGCGGCGTCGTGGCAGCAGCTGTTGCAGAGGAGAAGAAGGTAGTCGAGAGAGGCGGTGGAGGATGAAGATGGATTTGTGGGGTAAAACAGTGTGTGGGGAGGAAGAAGACGATGAACAGTGTGTGGGGAGGATTTTTTTGTTTGTGGGAAGACGATGAACAGAATGAATTGTTTAATTTTTTATTTAATTAATTGTTAATTTCAATTGTTGTGGACTTTTTTTGTTTAATTAATTGTTAGTTTGCAAATTTCAATTAATTGATTTCAACTTCTTTATATTATATATTTTTGAACATTGTGTGGGGAGAAATTGTTAGTTTTTTTTGTTTAATTAATTAATTGATTTCAATTAATTTTGAACAGTGTTTAATTAAATGTTTTTAAAAAATGGAGAGATTTTTATTTATTTTTTGTGTCAAAGGAACCCACAATTTGAAGTTATTCTGTTCTTTTATACTATTTTTTCAAATATTTATTTTATTGGTTTTAAAATAAGTTAAAAAATAAATTATATGTATACAAAGTTTAAAAGAAAATTTTAATCAAATGAAAAATAGTTTGAGCATAAATTCATTTTCAAATTAAGATTGTAAAATATTCAAAAAATATATAAATAAATAGTAATAATAGAAATAATTAAATTAAATAGAGTAGAAATTTTGGAGTAAAAGAGGGATTCTATTAAATAAAGTAAATTTCCAAACATTTCTCCTACAAAAATTGTAATAAATGGAGTATATACATTATATATATTTGGTATAAAATTACATTATAAAAAAGAGTAATTAAATAAATAGTAATCAATAATAAAATTAAATTGAAATAAAAAGTGAGGCTATTAAATTAAATTGAAATAAAAAATTGAAATTTCGTAAGGAAGGGAGTAAAAAGACTATAAAATCAAAATGTAAGACTATTATAATCTTTCTACACTTAAAAAATGAACAAAAACCAACAAATTTCACACATGTGTGCATGTTTAACGATTTAGGAAAAAACATACAGATTTTTACATAGTGTAATCCTTGTCATTTTCAAAACATGGGAAGTAAAACAGATTTTCAATATTATGAGGGATTTTCATGAATTAAACCCAATCAATAAATCAGCATTGTAATTTCAGACAATACGTGAAGCTCCATTGCCCACAATTCAAATCTTCCCCCAAATATGACGTTGGATTCTTCGTCCCAACTCTAATTCCCATCAATGGCGACCCGCCTTTTCCATTATCGCAATCCACCCAATTTGCTTCTTCTCAAAACTCCCCGCAATTTCCATCTCCCTTATCGTACAGCCCATCCCCTCCATTCCCAATTCCGATTCCCTGTCCTCTCACTCGCCTCCCACAACCAGTCCTCCAAATTCCACCAAAGCTACTCTTTCCCCTCTTTCCCCGTTGCCAGCGCCGCCAATTTCCCCATCTCCGCCAATTTTCTCGATCGCCTTCTATTCGGACCGAAGGACGACTCATTCCGCTGCTGGAATTTCGCCGGAGGCGCGAGTGTCACCGATAAAAGCAATGGGGTTGTTGTCGATGAAGGGCCGGAGGTTGCGGTGGTGTTGTTAGGGTGGTTGGGTGCGAAGCCCAAGCACCTGAAGAGGTACGCTCAGTGGTACCACGAAAAGGGGATTCATTCTGTTTCTTATGTGTCTTCAATTACCGATGTGTTGTCCTTTGATTTGGGGAAGAATCTGGAGGAGAGGGTTCACAAGCTGGCACTTGAGCTTACGTCTTGGCTGTCCATTGAGGGCCCTCGTGATCGCTTCTTGATCTTCCATACCTTTAGCAATACGGGTTGGCTAACGTAGGTTCACTCTTTAATCACGCTATAAATTGTGTGTGTGCATTTATCGTAGTATTGTGTTCATGCTAGTTTACTGTCGTTGATTGAGTTTTGAGAACCAATGGTGTTGAGATGTTCTGCCTTTGGTTAAAAAGTTCTGTTGTGTTATGCCCCATATTGCCTTTGTAATGGGGTCATATAATATATGAATTTGGAGCTTGCCTTTTGGGGATGAGTTAATACCTTCAGCTTTCTATTATGATGCAGGTATGGTGCGATTCTGGACCATTTGAAAGATAGAAATGATTTATTGGAGAAGATTAAAGGATGTGTAGTAGACTCAGGGGGAGACCCCGTTATTGATCCTAAGGTTTGTGCTAAAGGTTGATTACTGATTGCATTCACATACTTCTCTGAGATAATGTTAGACCAGGAAAAATGTTTTGATACTTATTATTCATGGATGATTCCACTGCCAATGGAATGTGGGTATCTTGTGTTTGAGTGAAGCTCCTTGGCCTCATAGTCTTCTGTCATTTACATTGCTAAGTAATTGCTTTAGCTTGGTGGAAAACAATGGTGTTTTTATGATGTGCAACTCCATCGGAAAGCACTTCAAATTATACTTATTTTGTCAAAAAAAAAAAAGAAAAAAAAAAAGAAAGAAAAATTGATGGAATTTCGTTGTTCATCAATGTCTTGGTCTGTTTATTACCAAGCATAGCTGAAGAAATCAGAAATCTGTTTCTCTTTCACACGTGACTTGATTATTGTTAATGTTTGTGCTGAAAAGCGGTGATTCTGGTCTAGTGTAAAGACCCCTTGCACCTTTCAGTAACACACGGTGCATTTTTAGTTGAAACATCTATTCAACCCATGCTATGTAGTATAAACTTTGTATTGATGTTTAAGACAAATCAATATCTATTTGGAGATATTGTTGATTGGTTGTGCAAAGACGTGCATGGCCAAATTATTATTCAACTGTCTCAGGTTTGGGCTGCTGGATTTACCACAGCTATGTTAAAGAAAAGCAGCTCTGCTACCTATCCTTCACCTGAAACAGGAGGAGGAACTCAATCAGTTAGCGGAAACAACGGATCAAAGATAGAACAGAAGAAACCATTTTTAGTTGAAAGCATGCTGTTATTTGCATTTGAGAAGCTATTCTCCTTTCTTCTCAACTTGCCTGATGTAAACCGGTAAGCATTCATTCAATCTCTACAAGTTCTTAGGTTGCATTTGAATTGAGAATTTTGAAATGCAAGGATTTTAAATGCTGGATTCTAGATCCACCCAAATCAGAGTTGCTTGACTGAAAAAATAGTTTAAAGTCGAAGTTTTGGAGTTCAATTCCATCCTCAAATCTTCGAATTCAAATGCAACTTGAGTAATTGCCTAACCTTACAAAATAGCTAAAATCTAAATAATGGTACCCTTTAGTTTCATCTGTATGGCTAACAAAGGATAAAAGATTACTTATGAAGGGTAATTGTTGTTCATGTGTAACAGGAGGTTAGCAAAGGTCATTTCTGTCCTTTCAGAGAATCAACCTGCATGCCCCCAGCTTTATCTATATAGCAGCGGAGACAAGGTAATTCCGTCTCAAAGGGTAGAATCGTTTATTGAGGAGCAGAAGAGGATGGGAAAAAAAGTGTTGTCTTTCAATTTTGGTTTGTCTCCTCATGTCGATCATTATCGTACATTTCCTGAGTTATATTCTTCTCAGCTCGACAATTTTTTGAAGGAATGTTTGATCCTGGTAGGGAAATTGTAGAAACGTTCAAATGCGTGAACCACAATATTTGCTGTTGTTTTACAGTTGATCAAGAAATAGTATAGTTTTGCTTTACAAATCACAAAGCATCATATGATATGTTAAGTTTGGCTATTAATTTTTTTTACCTATACATTATGTTAATGGCTATATTTCAAATATATAGAGGGACTAATGATATGGGATCAAATATTGGAACAATGATATTGCTCCGGTAAATTGACCTGAATCCCAATAAAAATTATTGCTTGGAATAGAGGTAGAATAAATCGTAACCATCGACATACTCTAATTAAAATCAATTGGGTGATTGAATACATGTGAAAAATGTGGAGGAAAATAAAAATTATTTGATGTCCATGTTGAAGATCCATACCGAAAATCTCATACCATAGATCAATACTGAAAATTGGTGGGTAAAAATTTTCAGTATAAATACAAATGAAACAATGTTCAAAGGCATTGTTTGGTCTCCACCAACTCAACACGTATAAGGCAGCTAAGAAAACTAGCAATTCAACAAAATACACTTGAAATCGCAGCTATGAGTTTGAAACTTTGGAGAAAAAGAGTTGCATGTGTTTTGGAGTGGGACAATGTTTTCATCATTTAAAGTCACTTTGATTTGTAAAGTTTGATGTGTAAGTGTAATTTTGCGTTTGGATTATGTTTTGAAATTGATTAGTTCATCAATTTAGTTTTGTTCAGGTGCTTATGGTAAGTTTACTACAATTTGACAAAAATATTATCAAACACAAAATTATTTACTTCCTCCGTCCCAAGGCTTGTATTCTTTTTTGGGATGTTCTATATATGTATAGTAAAATTTTTTTAAGTCATTTACTAATATACCCTTATTAATTAGTCTTAAAAAAATAAATTTGAAAAAAAGTTGAAAAACTAAACTCATTAAATATAGGCATAATAGGAATTTACTTGTTTTTTCTATCATTTTCTTAATTTCTGTGAAAAACCTAATGAACCTATATAATTGGGATTGAGCAACTGACAAAATTGTTTACCATGGTTAAAAAGAAAAAGAAAAAGCTATATATATTAATTAATTAATTAATAGAGAAATGGAAGCACTCACTGACCAAACAAAGCAGAAGAAACAACACATCATATTCATCGTCCCAATTAACTAACCTCAAAACTGTTTGCTTCTGTGTGTGTTCAAAGTCAAGGAAAACTCCATCTCTTTCTTGTGTCTAACCATGGCGGCTTTGGATAAGGATACAGGCCCCAATTCAAGCATATCGCCTCCCGATTCGTACGGTGCGGTGGTTCTGGGTGGCACCTTCGACCGATTGCACGACGGCCATCGCCAATTCCTTAAGGTCTGCCATTCTTGAGGTCTGTGTGTTTGCAGCCGCTTATTTCTTGTATTTATTTATGAAATCATTTTTGGGTTTATTATTTTGATTTGGCAGGCTGCCGCGCTATTGGCTAGGGATCGAATTGTTATTGGTGTTTGCAATGGCCCTATGCTCATTAATAAACAGGTACTCATTGCTTCAAATGTTTTACTTTTTTTTTTTTTTTTTCTTTTTTTGTGGCAAAATTTACATGAGTATATCTTGAACACTTAGTTATCTGATCGGTCTTTATCTGCTCAAAATTGTTCATTTTTCGATGCCCATGGCTATCCATATTTGTCATGTTGAAGAACAAGATTTGTTTGGTCAACAATTGATGATGTAGAGTTCATGAAATGCTAACTGATTTATATATGTTAATTATATAATTATTAAGATTTTAGAGCCAAATGAGTAGTACTAAAGCAGAAGCAACTAAGACTTCGTAATTGAAAGAAAAAAAAACAACACATTTTGATTTTTAGTATTCTTGAAGCTCGATTGTTCTGATAATGCCTGTTTAGAATATTCAGAAAGTTGTAGTCTCATGAGTCATCTTATCTGGTGTATGGTGTGAGTGGGAATCAATTCAAGTTCACTTGACTGTGTAGTGGTTGATACACTCGAGATATGATCATTTCAATGTGCTTGCAAAGTCAAGTCATATGTGTGTTTATTTGCCTATTTCTATTTTTTGGGGGATAAATGAGTCTATTGATGAGTGTCTGCATCGAAAAGTTGCATGCTTCTTGCCTTTATACATACCTTTTTGAGTAAAGTGATTTAAGTGCTAATTTTTCTTGGTCCTTTCTGAAATGCTTACTTAGAGATGTGATCATTTCAAATACAGTGGATTTCACATACCTCATTACTTATACACTGTCAACTCCAATGTGTTAGCTTTTCTCATGATGTCATTTTTGTACCATCATTCTACTATCAAAGTGGAACAAAAATTATAATGTATTTCAAATTTATTTTGCAGTATGCTGATCTGATAGAGCCAATTGAACAAAGAATGAAAAATGTTGAAGACTATATCAAGGTAGTTGATACATGCAAAGAAGATGCTTCCTGTATTTATATCCTTTGTTCTTAATATATATATATATATATATATATATATATATATATATATATATTTGTTATTATCTCAATTGATGTGGCTGATGTTATCTAATTTAGGGTCTACATGAAATTTTTTCCTGTACAAGGATCTTGTACTTAGACTGCACTTATATTATGATATAAGTAAGCTAATAAGTTGGTAGTTTATGGTTAGTTTGCTAGATTCTTACCCTTCCTACAATTAAGAATTTGCAATCATATTTTATGAGAAAACATCAAGTTTCCTATTTTATGAAGGCACTAGATTGCTTATTTTATGAAGGCATACTATTGATATATGCAATATAGGCAGGTATGGTATTGCTACCATGTAAGATCTTTGGTTCTAATTTGCTGAAATTTTGATGATGTATTGTCATGGAAATAACTTTTGTTTCTTTTCCTGGAAATTATATCTCCAGTCTGTTAAACCGGAGCTGATTGTGCAAGTAGAACCAATTGTGGATCCTTATGGTCCTTCAATCATCGATGATAATTTGGAGGCTATCATTGTCAGGTGCATACATGTTCTGCATATTGTTCTCATGCAACTATCTGCTTCTTTTTATTTGATGACTGCATGTTAACCGACTTGTTTTGTTCATATATTGAGCCTCTTGTTCTTGTTTTTTCAATGTTTCTTCATTTTAGGGAACAAATATCATCCTCTGATCCTTGAATTAATTTAGAAAAACCTCTCTATTTGGGGACACATCCGTGTGTTAGGTTATTATATACCTCCAAATATGCCAAGGTTGAGTAATTTGGACTTCTTTAGTGAGCCCAGGCCCCATGGCGCTTTGCTTTTAAGAATTTGTAGGTGCCGTTTGTAAGAACGAGTTCTTTATCCTGTAACAGTAAAATTAAATTGTTACCATCTTTAAATATGAATTGAGAATTAAATATGAATTGAATTGAATGTAGATATAAATATGACTACAAATATATGAACTGAATTGTTATCATCTTTGGTTAGATTCCGTCCCTTCACCTTTTGTAGTTAGTAGTATTAGTTTATAAAACATCTAATGCTGAGAGAACACTGCAGAAATCATCAATGAATCGTGTACTCTTAAAGATACATTTCTGGTAAATTAGAATAACCAAGTATTACCAAGGTGGTTAATTTTTCTAGTGTGACACTTCAGCATTCTGCCATATAATTAAAAGGAAAATGGAAATATTATCTCTAAAATGGTGAAAAGGATACAAATGATAACCCGTTCATTGTGTGCTATATCGATGCATCTGGTAATGTACCCCACTGTCTGCATTTTTATGACAGAAAACATGCTCGATATTTATTTACCAGCATCAATGTGATTGATATTTGCTAAGGAAACAAGAATTCCCAAAACTTAGTCATATTGCATGTTTTGTGGTATGAGAACCTGTCTGAAAGTTAACATTTATATGAGCTCTTATGTCTAGATAAGGAGGGTGCCTCGATATGTAAGCGATAGCTAACTCAAAGTGCTTTTGTAACAGTAAGGAAACATTTTCTGGGGGACTATCTGTTAATAAGAAGAGGGCTGAAAGAGGACTTTCACAACTAAAGGTTTCCAGCTATCCAATCTGCATGACTTACTTTCTTGTGAAAATATCAAAAAAAGAAGAAAAAGAAATATTAATTTGTGCAGATTGAAGCAGTTGATTTAGTCCCAGAAGAATCTAGTGGAGACAAAATGAGTTCGACAGCGTTAAGAAGAATTGAAGCCGAGAAGCTGAAGAAGATTCAAGGTCAGTTTTGATCCAAATGGCTCTATTGAATTCTTTTATTCCGATAATGGGAGTTCATTCTTCGTCTTTGTCTTTGTCTTTTAAATTCAGATGTGCAGAGATAGTGAATACTTCACCACTGTGAAGTTGTTCATCATTGAATCCGTCATCTGCATTATTGTATGTATCACACGCACTTGATAATCGGGTCAAGTACCCGGGTTTCGACCCAAGCTCTTGTTGATAGTCTTAAACTCTACATTGTTTTGAGTGGAACTCAAATTTTACTTTCTTGAAGTTCCTAATGTACCAATATTTCTTGTGTGCTAATGTATTCCTATGTTCAAGATCAGAAGTTCTACAATATATATATATATATTTCTTAAATACAAAAAAAAAAAAAAAAACCTTTAAAATTAAATTTTGGCAAAAAATAAAAAATTAAAAAAATAAAGTGGCCAGAAAATAGATTGAAGGTTGCAAATTGTAGAAATAAAACATGGTTTTTTAGGTTGAAAAAATACAGAAATCCTCCATGCAAAAACTTGCCAAAATATTTATTGGAGGTTGCAAAAACTTGCCAAGGTAAGAGGTTGCAAACTGAATATAACATAAACTATGCAATCGGAGTAACCCAATAAAACAATAAAATAACTGTAAATTAAAACAAAAGAGTCAAGTCACCTTTCAAACTTTATTTAAGGAATTAATATGATTGTAATGAAATCTGTTTTATATGGCACACCTTATGCTATAGTTTCAAGATTAATTTTTAAAATATTACTGAATTATAATTCTTTCTTTCCCAACTTTGATTTATTATTTATCATTAAACTTCTTTTCATCCACCGTTCGTATTTTATGAATTTTTTTTTTTTTTTTGATCATCTATAACTGCATTTCACAAATAAATATATCTGAATCTCCTTTCTTTTCGTTTTCCTCTACTTATTGAAAGGAAGAATTCAGGAAAAAAAAACGTATATATCGTGAATCTTGTCGTAATAAATAGGCAAAAAGAAAACACTATAAATTAATAATTTCTTCGTTCAAAAAAAAAAAAAAAGTTGAATTTGTAAAGTATGAATAAAATTTTCAGTTCAGCATATCTATCTGCGAATTGAACCCGAATACGTTATTGACAACAAACCGTAAATAACCGACTTTAGCGGGATTTGATAATCCAACGGCTATCACCCTACATTTCAAATATTTCAAAACTCAAGAATCGCAATCATCCTCTCTCTTCATTTCTCACAATCCCCCTCTCTCTCTAACCGTAATCAATTCTAAATTTCATTGAATTTCTTCAATCATTGCTTACTTCACACACAGACACACACAGTGAGAGTGACAACGAAAGAAGAAGAAGATTATAACACTGATCATCATCAGCAGTTCATCACCATCTCAAAAGGTTAATTCGATCACAACCCATTTCCATCACATCATTTTCTTGAACCCTAATTCTAATTCTAACATCTTTCTTGATCCGATTCTCAGATGAATGATCTAATGACGAAGTCATTTCTAAGTTACGTGGAGTTGAAAAGGCAAGCCCAGAAGGACATTGAAGAAGAGAGAGACATAGAAATGGGGCAACAACTAAGCCACGCAGAAGACCAAAACCTCTCTCAATTCTTCCAACAAGTGGAACCAATCAAGAACACCATGCAAGAGATCACTGATCTCCTGCACGATCTCCAAACCCTAAACGACGACACCAAGTCCACTTACAGCGCCAAAATCCTGCGCGGATTGAGAGACCGAATGGACTCAAACATGGTCAGTGTACTCAGAAAAACCAAGACAGTAAAAACAAAACTCGAAATGCTCGACAAATCCAACGTGGCGAATAGAAAGACTTACAAAGAAGGAAGTGCAGTGGATCGGGCCCGGGTCTCGACCACAAACGGGCTAAGAGCAAAGCTCAAGGAGATCATGAATGGGTTCCAAACACTGAGAGAAAAGATAATGGAGGACTACAAAGAGGGGCTAAAGAGGAGGTACTATAATGCCACTGGTGAGCATGCAAGTGAGGAGGTGATTGAGAGCATGGTTTTAGGACAAGGGGTATTATTGGAAGAGAGAAAACTAGACAAGGGTAATTTGGAGAATTGCAAGGAGAGGCATGAGGCTGTGATGGATATTTGGAGGAGTTTGAATAAGCTTCATCAGGTGTTTCTTGACATGGCTGTTATGGTGGAGACTCAGGGGGAGCAGCTTGAGGATATAGAGCGAAACGTCGCCGTTGCAGGGAGTTTTGTGAGTGGTGGGACCAACAGTCTTTTCTATGCAAAGCAGATGAAGAAGGAGAGCAAGAAGTGGATGTGTTGGATATGGGCTGTGGGATTTGTTATATTCTTGGTTTGCTTAGTTGCTATGCTCACTAATTGAGTTGATACTTCTTTTTTTAGGAGGCTCAGTGAGTGAATTTTTTATGTTTATGTTTTGGTTTTGTGGGTTTTTGAAGCTATTGTACATGGTTGTTTGGTACTACTCCCTCGTTTCAATTTTATTGTCAATTACAAAGAAGAATTAAGGTTCTTTTTTCAACTTTGTTATTATTTTGTTTTTTATGGAGCCTTTATTTTGTGTAAAGTATGATTATGATGTACTTTTAGCACTACAAAAAAGAATAATATGATCAGGTTATATTGTTAATATAAAATATTTTCTTGTAGTGAATGGGGCCCACTTTCCCTAAGCACCCACATTCTATTTTCTCACATCTTCCTCCATTATTCACAAGAAATTTTATAAATAGAGATATAGAGGATATTAGAACAGAAATAAAGTGCAAAGGATATTATAAATAGAGATATAGAGGATATTAGAACAAATAAAAACTTATCTGGCATTTTATTCCCATTAATAAAGTGCAAAGGAAAATGTAAATTGGGTTTGAAGGATGTCATTCAATGGACTCATGAGTCATGAAACAAAATGTAATCTTTAAACAAAGTTGAAGAGAGATTCTAAGTAACAATGCTCTCATCATCTTCAATACCCAGAGATGTATACAGATATCAATTATTAACACATACAGATCTGCCTGTTTTCTAGGCTGCTTGACAATGACTTATTCAACATATAGCTCTCAACAAAAAAAAATATAAAAAAAATAATCAGCAGCATTTCAAGCTAGGCTTAGATGTTGGGTCGCAGTCCAAGATTCAGTAGGCTCTAGCTGAACCTGACCAATCTGAGTCATCAATTGAAAAGAAGACAAAGGAAGTTAGAGTGGTTGGAGATCTGTGCAAGTTCATTCAAAGTAATCCGAATATTATAGAACAAATTTGCAACTCTTAACACCAGCATAAAGAATGCAAGGGAAGAAACGTCATAGGCGGTTAAGATGACACAGTTAGGAGGGAACTAAGGGTAAGTGGGGGATGTAAACTGAGGCATCTCATAGTCATACCTTGGCATTTTCAACGCAAACAAAATCTTTATAACACGATTCCATAGTCAGATGTGGGTTCCACAAAACGGCATCTGACCAACTGCAATGAAAGAATGCAAACAAACATTGAAGATAGTGCAATCATTGAATGGAAGAAACAAGGTAATTAGACAAATAATCTCCATTACTTTGTGTTCTTGATGGTAATTACATCACCGAAACCATTGTCCAGCTGTACCTCCTCAGGAGCTTCAAGATAAACGCAATCCACAAATCCAGGAAATGTGACAACATCCCTATGAAAAGATTTTAAAAAAAAAGTAAAAAACAAGTCACTGAATTAAGGCATTCAAACAAGTCACAGAAAGTTGTTCTCCTGCAACTTGGAGATCGTATTTTAATATTGTACCAAGTTATATGAGAAATAAAGTACTTGAAAAGTTGTAAAACTCTATTATGACGTACTATTGTTACTTTTGGTTATGTTTGAATCTCAGTGTTACCGTGACTGTACAACTATTTTTGACTTAATTTCAAGTACAACTAAATACGCAGGTTTTAATTATAGTCACATAAATTGATATAAACCTGTCTTCTTTGCCCTCCACGGGATTTTTAGGATCGGGATCTTTGTTCAATGTTTTGCAGCCTTTTAAACCTCTAACAGATGCCCCTGTTACCAAAGCCTGCACATAAGCAATTGAACAATGGAAAATTGAAGATTTACTTACACTACTGTTATTTTAACCACATTTATTTCAAAATTAAGAAACTCAAATACGATTTTACTGCACACACTACCACTTTCCTCCAGTACTCCTAAAATTTCAATAACAATCTCTAAAATAATGATGATAATATTGGAAAATACTTACCTTAAAGTATGTATGCAGAGCAGTAGTAAATGAAAATGGCTTTTCATCAGTATTTGTTACTTTTAACTCTGTTGAGAGGGTATTACTGTCCAGAGTGACCTGTAAAAAGGGGACAAGAAGAATAAAACTGAGCTTAAGCATATCCTGAGTTGTTAAAACTAATAAATATTAAGGTAGAGCAGACAATTGACAGATGTGAATAAAAAATTTAACACTACAAACTGCAGAAAGATACTTATAATACTAACCTTAAATAGAGCTTGGAAACTGTAATCCCACATAGCACGGCTGTATGGACCATCTTTTAGCTCAAGAGTAACAGAAGGATTTCCTTGCACAGTTTCAGAACTAACAACGGACCAGTTCATGTTTCTAGCAAATCCGTGCTGTGAATCATGTAATCCTTAAGCTAGACATATTTTAACACTGAAACTGGAAAGATACATCAAGTAGGACAATTTTATGGAGTGGAAGCTAAATGCATGTTAAGTTTAGACAGTCAACAACAATATCATACTAGTCTTCAATATATTCTTTAGTTTACACACAATTGAGAAAGCAGAAGACCTTAAGGTTGTGTTTGAATTGAACGATATAAGATTCAAGGATTTTAAAAAAGCCGATTTCAAATCCAACCCTGTTAGAGTGGATTCACTGAATCCACTAAAAAAATAGCACAAAATGAGGGTGATGAATTTCAAATCCTTCCATCCTAAGTTCCAAACAACAATAGAGTTGCTGGTATAGATTTCAAATTCATCCTCCAATTCTTTCATCCGAATGCAGCACAAGTTATATTCAAGAGCCAGGAAAGAAAGTATTTTATCAAATGTTGTTGTCAAGTGGAGGAATTACCTGCTGAATTGGGCCAGGTCCAAACTGAGGAAAACAGTGTGGTATTCCTCCACTATTTCCATAAAAAAGACACAAAAGCACAATTTTAATTAGTTATTCTCCAATTTATGCTTGTAAAGGAGCACAAAAATTAATAAATCTGCAAAAATTATACAAGCAGCCGTATGGACAAATTGCTGGATCAGACTATTAGAGCATATAACTCGAATGCAGCCATGAAAAATAATGAAGACAAGAAGAGAGATGCTGAAAAAAGGCCCTTGGCCAGAACAAAGTAATGATTACACTAACTCTACAGATTATTTTACAAAAACTTAAACTCTCTCGAGTATTGATTCCTTAACACAGAAATAAGAAGAGCATACCTAATGGGCTTCTGCCCCGTAAATACAGCATCTGGCCGAACAAAAAGGAGGTCTTTACTTGCAACTTTCCAGGATGTCACACAGCCTCCATATAAGTATAGCTCTGCCTCGCTGTAAAAGTATAAGTAATGAATTACAGCTCGCATACTCAAGGAGATTAAATGGACATTTTCAGATTAGGATGGTGTTTGGGTGAGTTTATAAGCTCCCTTCTTAAAACATCTTATAAAATATTTAAGAGATCATAAGCTCCTCAAAAGTGTGTGGTAAAACTTAAAAAATAACTGAACTAATAACAAATGATTCTTCCAATTAATATTCATATCAAAAGGTGTCAGTTTCTAGGCTATAACAAGTGATTCTTCCAATTAATATTCATTTCAAAACACACACACCAAAAAAAGGGAAAAAAAGAAAAAAAGAAAGAAACTTAATTAATACTCTCTCTCTCCTCCCCCCCAGGTTTAAAAACAAAACCAAATAACCCTGAATGATGAATGAGCATCTCCACTGAAGAGAATCATTCAAGAAATGCAGGACATGAAAACAGATGCATAAATTTCCCATCAAGGAAATTACGTCATACAGAAAAACAAGCTTTCATAAAACATAGGGAGAAACACATATCAACTCCACAAGAAACTATATTTACATTTGCAGAGTATTAACCCCTATGCTTACAACTGCTATCAAGAAACCAATCATCTAACCATGTATGATAGCATTAATGGATAATGACCTGAACTCAACCTGGAAACAAGACTATTAACTTCTAAACCAACAACTTTCCGAGTTTCATCACACGCATATTCAGAATAAGGACTGCATTACCTCCAATAGTTCAATACATAATCTTTTCCCCTCTAGTCTGACTGATAAAATTTACCAGTATTTGTCCCCAACCCTAGCAAAATTTATATGCTATTCTTCAAAATTAAAAACAATTGTTCTTTTTGGGTCATTTCCTATCCTATATCTAAATGAAACAGGTGAAAAGTAGGTACTATTTATCTTCTTATAACCCTAATTTATACTTTAAACCGCTCAGCAATCCGATTGATAATTCAATAAAACAGGCACATTTTCAATTTCACATGATAGCACAAGAACTAAAAATTGCAGGGGGAAGCCATTGAAATACCTTCCATGGACAGAAGTCAAAATAACCTTTGGTAAGTCACCCAATCCCTCAGTAACTTTCACATTTTCAACACTAGCGCTTGAGGACGCCATTGCCACACCAGAAAATCTGCATAGCAAAGCAAAATTACACGGCCATTTTTGAAAATCTCCTCTTCTTTTACCCACACAAATCAAATCAAATCAAATTGCAGTGTCCGCCATTGTGGCCTGAATATGAACTCACCGAGTGACTCGGTGAGGTTTGGTGATGGAGGTGGTGAGAGAGAAAGAGCATGCCATCGGAAGTGCCACCATCTTCGGTTTTGACAAATTCGTGATATTCTTTTCTGGGCAGACCAAAAAGTTTATGCCTCTGTAGCATATTTGGATATTCTTATTTGTTTTATATCTTTAACAGAAAAAAGGATATATATTCTTATTACTTGGTTCTATTATTTCCTTTCACCTTTCCTTTTTCCTTTTTTTTTTTCTCCTTTTATTTTAATTTTAGTTTTATCAGTGTCTGTTTTGTTTTTTTGGGTGTACAATTTTTTCTGTGGTCGTCCCATTTTTCCTTTTTCCTTTTCAATTAATTTTTTGGTAACTTTTTTTACATTATTGTTTGTTTTTTTGAGTTACAAATTGGGATGTGGGACTTGAGCCCAAGGCGTAGCTTAAGTTGAAAAATGTATTTTTGGTTAGGCTAACTCTATAAGTACAATATATACTATTATTTATTTAAGAAGCATTGTTTATTTTCTCTTTTTTAGGTTATGTAGTTTGAGTAGGTCTTATACATCTAGTCGATATGTTGCAGTCTCGTATACAAAAAAAAAAAAAAAAGAATCAAATGACAACACTTGGAATGGCACGCTGCAATAGACTTCATCGTTCTGCAACAGAGTATTGGTTCCCACTTGCAAGACTGCAACATGCAACAAAACGACACATGACATTGCCAAAAAACATTTATGTCTCTCTTCAATAGACATAAATCCGACCATAACTAGAGGAGGAGTGCACCTGAAGACTTATTTATATCATTCACAACTAGATATGAGAAAAACTTCAAGTAAAAAGCAAGTCGATCAAGAGAAAGTTCTAAGTTATTCATCATCACAAAAGCAAGCACATGGTCGAAGATTTCAACATCAAGTTTAGAGGTTGTTTCAGTTGAAGAAAACTTACTATATTTCATATTTATGTGTTAGATTAGAAAATAGATTTTTGTCTAGAGTTTATAGAAGCTTTGTGTGAGCTTATAAGTTTATTAAGCATATTATATGAAAGCTAGATAAATTGATATTATATTTTGTTGATGTAGATTAGAAGAATTACTTAATCTTCGAACCATTATATATTGTTTGTGCTTTAAATTATTCTACATCCGCATTATCTTGTATTGCATTTACATTAAGTTTGTTAGGAAATCAATGTTTAAATTTTGATGAGACAAAATTACTTTGTAATAAGATTTAGAGACCCCATTTTTTCACTTTGTATTTAGTAAAACTAGATAGATCTAAATCAGTAGATTAGTTTAGGTCGAATTGCAAAGAAAATTAGTTAGGAGTTGCGAGAAGATTGAAGCTGCAAGGAAGAGTCGCTGCAAAGTTTTAAGAAGACTTGTACTCTCTTTTGAGTAAACAAGTAATACGTTTTCATGCCCGCATGGGCGTAGCTTAGTCGGTTCCTGGGTGGTAGATTGCTACAAGGATGCAGGATCGAGTCCTGGCAGCCGCAGTGTGGGAGTTTTATTCCTCAATTTGGGGGATAGCTCCTTGTGGGCACCAGACACTGGTCCTCCCACCTAATGAGCCGCTGAGTCACCATGATTTACCTCCTCCACCAATCTCTGTCGGGCCGGGGGTGGGGGCCTTGGGGGCGAGGGCTTCGCCTTGCTACAAGTAATACGTTTTCATTAAAATCAATAAATAACACATTGATGGGTGCAGGTAAGTAGATCTCTGCCCTCGGGGTATGCAAGTTCTTGTCTTGTTATGAAAATAATGTTATGTATAATGTAACAAGTTCTTGTTATAATCATGGTTAACGATTTTGATTTTGGTTCGGTTTTTCAAATTGGATGAGCATTTTTAGATGAAAAACTCCCCTCACTCGATTGTAGACTCCTTAGTCGAGTGAGATGTAAATCGAGCGATATGCCCGAGTCATAGACACTTGTGGGATAGAGAGCCAACATGACACAAACTCCATGACAAACCTCCACAATATTTCAGTGAAAATCTACCCTACTCAAAGTTTGAACCTAGAGGTGTAAAAAAAACAAAGTGTTCGACAAACTACTCGTGATCGATCTCAATTAATGTTCGTTTATGTTCGTTTGTTAGTCTTAACAAACATAAACGAACATGTTCATTTAGTGTTTGTTTAATATTTATTTATTAGTTAAACACTTATGTACTTATTTATTCAATATTAATTTATATTAATTTTAATTTTAGTGTCTTCTAATATAACTTATTTATATTTAATGTTATTATATTATTCATTTATTTTCAATTGAGTGTTCATAAACATATATTTTCTATTTTGCATTAATATTTTCTATTTTTTATTATAAAAAAATGAATAAACATGTTCGCAAACTATTCGTTAATGTTCGTGAACATATTTGATTTTTAAATAAACGAATATGAATACTCTCTTAAGATAAATAAACGAACATGGACAACCCTAGTTCGTTTGAGCTTGACTTGTTTACACCCCTATTTGAACTAGTGTTGTCGGATGATTTTTCCCCACATAATCACAGACCAAACCAACTCGGTTGTGCCCCTGGGGGCTACTTTATTTGAACAATTAATGAAAGATAAGGATACAAACGAAACTTCAAATATTCTAACTATATAAACTATATTTTCTTCATCAGTGTGAATATAATTGTAGACCTATTGTTGTGAGATACAAAAAGTTTTAGAATATTCTCAAAACATTTAATTAGGGGTGAGCATGGCATGAAGATAATCGAACCGCAGTATAACTCTAACCAAAACACTTCCCAATCGATAAATATATGTTAACTATTTGATTTATTCAGACCAAATCGCTTTGATTATTTTTGTGTTAAAACAAAACGTAAAATTGATAAATCGAATTTGGAATCAAATCGAACTGATTTCAAAAAAGTATGTGTATAAATTTTTTTATGTATCATTTAATTTATTTATTTATATTGTGATATTGGATTAATTACAATTTTAATGTTATTTAAACTATTAGAATTAATTTTAAAATTTTATAGAATAAATTAATAATTAATAATAGAGTAAAATATTCATAATGAATAATTTTGGAAACACATATAATCTATTAACTACAATACATAATATATTTGAATTCAAGTTTATTTCTACCGGAAAACTGATACTTATTTCCCTTTTAAAAGATAAAATTTGTGATGGTCAAATAATTCATTTTCTAATGGTCATGGTGTATAATCGTGCTCAACCAGTTCCGGAAACTGGGAACCGGCCGGTTCGAAACCGCCGGTCAACGGTTCCGGGAACCGACGTCCACCGGTTTGGTTCCGGTTTCGACATTTTCAAACCGCCGAACCGGCGGTTCCAACAGCTGGTTCACCCTTTTTTTAATGCGAATTGCCACGTGTAAGACCGAGATTAAAGAGCCGTTTGAGGATCAACGGCTCAGATTAAAGAGTCGTTTGAGGATCAACGCCCGAACCGGCGATTTGAACCAGCCGATCCCTATTTTTTTTTCATTTTTCATTTCACATCTATAAATACCCACATTCCACCCTTTGATTTCTACACCAATCTCTCTCTCTCTCTCTCAATTCTATCATTTCTATTCTCTAAAGCTCACAATTTCTAGTTTCTAGTCTCTCGATTTTAGTTTTTGTAGTTCTTCAATCTCCAATTCGATTTCAATTCTATTTCATTTCCATTCCAAAAAAAAATATCTCGAAGAGGTTTTTCATTCGCCGGTTCGTCTCATGGGAAGGGAAAGAGTCCGATGCCGCCACCACAATCTTTCCACGACGATGATGATCTTGATTATATTGATTCGTATCAATGTAATCAAGAAGATATGGAGACGATGTTGGGCCCTAACACCACCGCCGCCTTTGCCGAAGAAGAAGAGGTGTCGAGGAGAGAAACACAAGAGAGTGTGATGGAGAACCAACCATTCAAAACCATAGACTCGAGAGGGACCCTTTGATCGTGCAAGAAGGTCCAATTACAAGAGCGAGAGCTAAGAAACTAAAAGAGGCTTTGATGATCCTTATTGCAGAAATTAAAGAAAATATTCATGAAGAGTCCAAGGAAGGCCCGATGGTAAATAATATTAGACTGGAGATCATTTAGCACATGCTTTAACCAAATGCATTAGTATATGGATAAAGTAGTAGTCAAATCTACTTTATCATAAAGTAGAAGTCAAATCAACTTTTTGATTACTTAGGTACTGAGCTTTACTATCTTTCTTTAGCTTATAAATAGGTGTATGAATCACTTGTATAAAGACACCTTTGATGAAAAACGAATTTGTAGCTTTTAGCTCGTTTCATTGAATTCTCTCTTTGTGAGGTTTTCGATTGTTCAAGAACTTATCAAGATCATCGAGCAAGATCTTGTGGCGTTCAACATACCGAGGTTCTTGGCTGAATATATAGCCAACGGGTCGAGGTTCTTTCGCTCTAAGTAAGATCAAAACAGATTCGATTTGGGAAGATCCGCTGCTTATCTTCATACGTTGGGTTCTTAGATCTTTATATCTAATGGGTCCTTCGTCCTATCCACATCAGAGTGGAAACACAACACAAACCACTACTCCTCGACAACCTTCTACCTTTCGGAGTGACATTTTCTCCTTCCATTTTAAGAAGGAGAAAGTGCCGAATAACGCCACCTACTACAATGTGAGGTGCAACCATTGTTCGAAGGTTTACAAGTTCAAGCATGGAGGAGGCTATGAGACTTTCTCCAACCATGTGATCAAAAAGCATCCCGATAAGGTGGGGTTCGATCGAGGGCAAACGCAACTCCGGGTATTTATCGAATCTTCTCAAGGTGGAGGTATGGATGAAGTTACTTTTAAATTTAGTCAATTAAATATTAGGAGGGGTGTAGTTGAATTCATCGCCGAAAAATATCTTCCATTTAATTTTCCAACCGATGATGCTTATGAAAAAATCACTAGTAAATATTTTAATCCGGGAAGTAGAAAAATCTTTAGAAACACCGTTACTAGGGATATAGAAAAAACCGTATTAGAATATAAATATAAATTAATTGAAGACTTAAAAAATTTAAAACAAAAAGTTTCTATATGTAGTGATTGTTAGAAGGATCCTTATAAGACGCATGATTATATGAGAATTACTTGTCATTGGATTGATGATGCATGGAATGTGCAAAAACGTTTAATTGCTTATATTGATTTTGATGATACACATTCGGCACAACACATTGCACATAAAATTCTACATGTTTTAAATGATTACGGTATTGTAAGAAAAGTATTTTCGATAGCATTTGATAATGCTAGTAACAATACGGTGGCTTTACCTTACTTGCTTGAATTTTTTCAACCTCCGATTGAGGGTAATTTTTTTTCATATTCGTTGTATGTGTCATTACTTGAATTTATGTGTTCAAGATGGATTAGAATCATTAGAAAATTATATTAAATCTATTAAAATGACAACTTATGAAACTGCTAACTCTACGGTATTGCATAAAAAATTGGCAAGATTTTGTAAAAGAAATGGTGTTAAAGTTAAAAAATTTATAATTGTTAAACATCGTTGGAATTCTACTTTTTATATGTTTCAAGATTCATATGAATATAGATCAATGCTATGCGAATTTTATTTAGAAAATCCAAATGATAGTTATTTTATTTGAAACTTCATGGAATGCATGTTTTAATTTAATTCAACTCTTAAAAATATTTGAAAAGGCCACTAGAGAATTAAGTGATTGTTATTATCCTACTTCTCCTATAGCTTTAGATAATTGTGTTAAAATTGCTCTAATTTTAAATTCATATGCAACATGTCCAATTTTAGGATCAACCGTCTTAGTAATGAAAACAAAATGGTTAAAATATTTTCATGAAATACCCGATGTTTTTTTATGTGCTAAGTTATTAGATCCTAGGATTAGAGAAGATGGATTAGAAGAATTGCTAAATTTATATTATAATGCATTGTTTCCAAATATGGTATTAAATGATTATGATTTATGTGATTATATTTCTATTCCTAGTGATGTTGTAAGTAGAACTAAGAAAAATTTATATAATTTGTTTAAAGAATATAAACAATTGTTAGGTGATGATTGTAGTTATGATATAAGTGATCAAAATGTAGGAGGTAGTAGTCAATCATTTAGTTTTCAACCGGCTCATGCACTTAGTAAATTTTATAATTTTTATGATGTTAGAACACAAAAAAGACCTAGAGGTAGTAACCCTTGTCAAGAATTAGATAATTATTTAGGTGCCACATTTGAACAAACCGTATTTGAACATCATATGGATTTATTGAAGTGGTGGTCAAGAAGGACCACCACTTATCCTATACTAACCACTATTGTTAAAAAAGTTTTTGCGTGTCCCGCCTCAACTGTTGCGGTCGAACATTCTTTCTCCAAAGTAGGACACATGTTGAATCCAAGAAGATCGAAGTTGACTAAAGATAATGTACAAAACATTACTCTACTTGAAGATTGGGTTAGAGCAAGCAACCGTCAACAAGATCTCGATCTCTGGAACTTAGACTCCGATGGAGATGACCTCTACGGATACGATTCAAACACGTCCTCCTCCGCCGGAACCAATGAATGAAGGTAAGTTTCGGTGAGTTAGAGAACTACTTGAGGTTTGATTCCTTCATTTTGACAAGAATACGTAGACAATTTCATTCTAAGTTTGGAAGTTACATTTTCAATCTTAGAATGAAACTCAAACTCTTTCAATTTTTTTTTTCCTCTTCTTCAATCTTATAATTGTAATTTGTAATATGTTTTATTGTAATTTTTTAAAAATTTGAAGTTGTAAATTGTACATTTGTAATGTTTTACTTGTAAATAGTTGTGATAATTGTATTTTATTAATGTAAAGATGAGTTTATAAAGTTGTAATATATCTAATAACTTCTTTTTCGAATTTAATATTTATTCATACACTATGCATTGGTTATAAATTATAATTAAGTGATTATAACCATATTTTTTCCACATTCTAAATGCTCTAATTAATAATCAAATTCTAAATAAAGAAAATTATTATAAAGTATTGCTATTATTTTCGCTCAATTTACGTTTCTTTTCCTCATTTTTTCGTGAATTTCATTTTCTTTCGAATTTATGGACTATTAAACAATTTTTGCAAAAAAAAAAAAAAATGAAAAAACCGGAAACCAAACCGCCGGTTTCGGTTTAAACGGTGGTTCAGAACCGGAACCGAAACCGTGACCCCCACGGTTTGGTTCTGGTTTGGGTGTGGGCGGTTCACCAAACTGCCGAACCAGCGGTTCGCAAACCGTGAACATGTCCAATGGTGTAGAACAAAACTTTGAAGAATAAAGTAATTTGAAGAAATACTTAAATTTAATGCTATTGTTTTTTAGAAGAGACGATGAAAAAAATGAGACGACTATTTTGGTATTTTGGCATGTCTATTTTATTAGTGTGACTTGTTTTAAGATTTAAATTAAATAATGACGTTAGATGGATTTATTTAATAATTTTTTTGTATTTTATTTGAATGAATTTTTTATTTTTAAATGTAAAAGTCGAATTGACATGCTCTGTTCCACTTGAATTTGCAAAGGAACCCAACCTATTTTCTGGAGCAGTTCCAAAGAAGTATTTTGAAATCTTTGAACTTTGATTCATTTATGAAGATTCTCTAATCCTTGAATTACTTTGTACCGTGCCCATCCCTACATTTAATCATATAAATTAATCATTAAGCTTTAATTACTTGACCAGAATTAATTGATTTTCTTCATGGTTTGCTTAATCAAGCTCAGTTGTGATGAGATCATGAGATAGTCAAATTTTTTTTTTTTTGTTACATTGTAATAACTCTAATATCCTTTGACTATTTTTTTTAACACAACCATCACTATCATGCTTCTGCGATGATAAGTGGATTATAGTCCATTGGATTACAAAATCATCACAAATTTAAGTTTGTATGTTAAATAAGAATATTTCAATATTGTGAATTAACTTTTGGTTATTCCGCACAATGATTTCAGTAGAGTTTTTCCTGCAATGTCTAACTAAACAAGAGAAACAAAAGATGAGTTTTAGATTTTCTATTCTAATCTACTACAAAATCAGAAGTTAGCCAAAATTAATAAATTTTCTTCATGGTTTTGCTTAATCGAGCTCAGTTGTGAACTTGAACCATATGTGATAAGTAATCTAAATTTGTTTAGATTTCAATTATGAGAGTTGTTAAGTTAACTAATTTTCTCATTTGTGACTAGTATAAATTCATGTCCCAGCTTCTCTATTCAAACACTAGACTCCAAAAATTGACTTTCCTTTTCGACTTCTTTGACCACTTTTACAGGCTTTGATGCATTCGATGATAGTTTTTGATATATACACATTGTTTTCATGGTCTTATCATTTGAAGTATCATAATAATTCTGAAAAAAAAAAGAAAAACATTTGATAGTGTATCATCATTTTCGAATTATTAAAATATTCATGTTGGAACTTCGATTTAATTACCTTGCAAAGTTTTCCTTTAAGAATTATGTTTTAAATTTAATCGTATGATATAAATATGTTTCAAGAGAGGAACAATTTACAACCACATTGCTCCCATGTTTGATTTTCTTATATTTAATAACTTCTTCGTTTGAGTTATATCTGATCTAAGATGCTCCCAATGATTTATTGAGGCCTAAAATCAAGAAACAAGAATGAGTATGACAATATTTATATTTTCCAAATTAAACCCTTTTTTTTTTTCCTCCAATCACACCCCAAATAAAGGAAAGCCCACATATTTTCCACTTTGCAACATATGATCATTTTTGTCATAACTTTTCTGGCCAAATCCAAGTTTGATGTCCAATTTTTTTTTTAATTAAAATACACAAAACATATGCTGAAATCAAACGGAAGTCTGAAATTAAATCAAACGGAAGTCTGAAATCAATTTCCAATTTTCATTCAATTCAAGTTTAATTTTAACTAAAACAAAATGAAATTTTCGATTTTAAACAAAATATTGATTAGAAAATGCTCATAAATTAAAAAATGAAAACTCATTAATTTTGAGGTGCAATCGGAAAAAAAAAAAAAAAAATTCAAAGTGGAAAAAGTATCACATTTTATCATATTGCTTATGTAATTAACCTATTTATTTATGTTATCAAATAATGAAAAAGTTGACATAATCCCCAAATTTCTAGTGACTTTTGTAATTTTCACCAAAATTTAACTCAGAATTGAACATTTTTAAAACGTGTAGAAAAAATTGAAATTTTTTAATCAACAAATTGAAGTAGATAGTCAAATATTATTAAGGTTACTAGCAGTGCACCCGTGCGATGCACGGGATTAAATATAAAAATGATCTATTTTATTATTATTATATTTATATTATTTTAATATATTTATAGTCAATAGTCCAATTCAAATTATGAAAAATAAAACAAAATAAACGGATTATCAAAGCAATATAATTGATCAGGTATATAATACTATAAATTGAGTGTAATGTTGATATCATCGTTTACAAATTTTGAAATATTTCTTTATAAACTACATTTGTCGTTTTATCAACTAATTAGGGGCATCCATCATTCTTTTCTCAATAAATTAAAATTAATTTCCACATAATCTTCGATCTAATCAACTGATGAAGCTCTTTCAGCGATACTGATGAAAAGTGGAATTACCAATACTAGGCAACAACAATATATCATATGCCCTAGACATCAACGTTTAGGGTTTACTATTAGATTTTTTTTTGTTTTTTGTTTTTTTTGAGAAGTTGTTGGAAACTAAACTTGGATGTAGTTGGTTGTTATAATAAACCTTATACCAATATGCCAAATTCCAAGTTCATATATAAGACCGTTTCACGGATTCTATCTCAGGAGATGGGTCGGATTAATTCGGTCAATACGTCAATCAACACAGGTCAATATTCCAATCAACTTGATCAAAGTGGGTCATCCCGATCAACACGGGTCAAATAATATTATGTGTATACTTTTGAGAAATTATTACTTGACAAATAATACAATGTAATATTTATATATCAGATAAAAAATTTATATATAATGTAATATTTTCATAAGTATTATATGATATACATAAAAATATTACTTTTGAATTATCATATTTGTTGACTTTAGGTTTGTGTTGACCTATATACTATTAAACGATATACTAACCAAATTGATCAAACTTATCTTAGGGAATGAAATTCATGAACAATATCATACAAAATGATCCTACCCTATCATATATCTAAGAGTGTCTTAATTTATTGTTCACCGTATTAATTAGCTTGTTCCTTAAAGAATCATGGCCAATTTTCATGAAATCCCACAAGATCAATTTTGACAGTACATATGGTAACATCACCACAAACATTTTAGTTTAAGTGGTATTCCACTTTTATAATGATACAAATTGTGATGATCTGAGTTCAAATTCGAATTATACAAGTTTTTTAGTTTTTATTGTTTTCCCTCCCTTCCACTCCCCACTCATTAAAAAAAGAAGTACATGCACAATAACATCTTTTTTTATCCATTTCAAAAATATTCTGGACGTCTTTTAAATGGAAAATTGATAAAAAAAATATATATTTTCTCATGTTAATAGATAACAAAATATTTACTTTTTTATTTTATTTTATTAATTTACCATTTCACCAGAAGTACTGATAACTCATAAGGTGTGCATGTGATATTAACACGCACAAATTCTATATTTACATATGATACCTAGCTATAAACGATGAATTGACATCAACCCACAACTTTGTAGCTAGTTTTTTAGCCACTGATTTGCAGATTGAAATTTGAATATAAATAAAATGCCACAGCCTTTTGTCTTCTTATCAGGGGTAGACGTAGGACATGATGAGTTTAAACAAGGTGACAATATCTAATTCAACTTTGAGTATGAATTCAGTAATACTATTTCATAAGTCTAGTATTTTTAGATGGCTCATTCCATAATCTATAACACATAAGTAAAGTTTGATTCGTGAAAAAAATAGAGTTGTAAGTATTGTGAAATTTCATCTCACAAAATTCATATTCATTAGACGGGACTTGTATTAGCTATTATTAATAACAATAAATAATAATTTAAAATAATTATTAAAGTTTGAGCGAGAAAACTTTTTTCTAATAACTAGATGTCTAGTGATTGTTACTTTGTATAATAAGAGAATTTGAATACAAAAAATTATATTTTATCCAAAAAGAAAGGAAAAAAAAAAACTATGCACATCATTCCGCTGAAGATAAAATAAAAAGATTATATACGCAGTCCTATTTCAAAAAAAAAAAAGGGAAAATGTTCAAATAAACAATTGATGTTTACTCAAAAGTTCATAAACTGAAGTAATTTTAGGTACAAAATATCATTAATGTTTATCTTTAAGTACATATACTCACTCAAGATTTATTTATAATATAATACATCAATAATGTTGTGAAATTAAAATATTTAGGCACTTGAATTTTTTTTCTTTTTTTTGCCTCATATTTTTGTACATATTAAAAAAAAGTATTTCATGAAAACATAAATATAATAGCGTATTATGTATATATGTGAACATATATTATTAATTATTATTATTTATATATATTTTTTTAACTTTTGAAGACTATACTATTAAACAACTAGGTTTATTTGAAAGAACTTTTTTTTACAACTATGATATTTTTTTCACATAATATTTCATATAGTATCAAAGTTTAAGTTGTATTTAAATTAAAAAATAATATCCCTAATATTATAGTGAAATTAATATTTCAAATAAACCTAATTGTTTAATAGTTTTAGTCTTCATAAATAAAAAGGTGTAAATAATAATAATAATAATAAGTTATTATATTTATGTTTTCATAAAATAGTTTTTTTTTTCCCTAAAATATGTGAAAAAATATGAGGTCAACAAAAGAAAAAAAATTAAAGTGTAAATATTTTAATTTTACAACATTATTGGTATATTATATTATAATGAATTTTAAGGGGTTATATGTACTTAGAGGTAAACATTAGTGGTATTTTTGTACTTAAAAATACTTCAGTGGAATATATGAACGTGAGAGTAAACATTAGTGGCTTATTTGAACTTTTTCCTTTCAAATAATAATGATGATGATCGAAGAATACAATTTGTTGAATATAAAGAATATATATATATATATATACACACACACACATTATTACTATATAGTAATTTTGAATTGTACTAAAACTAATTGTAGATGACCATTTTTATTTATTTTTCCTATTTTTTCAAAAACCATATTTTTCCACTTGTTAATTATCGACGGTCGGTTTGGTTGGCAAATTGTGTTTACATTAGGATTTCCGTCCGGAATTCATCAATAAACTTGATGTTTAGTTTAAAAATATTTTCCTAACAAATTTCCATCAATAAATGTTGTGGTTTGAATGTTCTTTGTGGTTTGTCTTTAATCATCAAATTCTAATTTTAGCAAAATTAGAGGGTTTTAAAAGGGTGTTGAAAGTTATTTTCCACGAAGAAGATGAATAAATCAAAGTATGGATATGAATATGTACATTTATATACATGATTGATCTGTATATGCATAAAATACAAAGAAATTAGAAAAAGAAGGAAAAAAAAAACATTTTTTCCAAGAAAAATAAGAAAATGAAAGGAAAAGAGAAGGAAATAAGAAAGAAAAATAGAACAAAGGGATTGATAATGTCAGCGAAATGATATTATTTTAGTAATTAATTTAAGAAATATTAAGTGGCATAAATAAATATAAAATTTAAATAATATAATAAAAACATAAAATAATTACAAATGAAATGAAGAAATTGAGATGAATTTAAAAATGCACATAAATTCGATAAAGGATAAATCATATTGATTCTTGAATATCATAACCATTCTAATAACTTCATTTTGAAGAAGAATAAGTTCATCTCTCAATTCCTCTATCATCTTCTTTTTATTATTTTATTATTATTATATTATATAACTATTATAATAAAAGAAAAAAACATAAAAATTATTGGACATAAAAATGACCAACCTATACCTCAAGACAAATAATAATTTGGATGCAATAAATTGTTTTTATTCTTGATTTTAGTTGAAGATATTTAGATATTCATCTCTTGGGATATTTCTAATTAAGTTTTGATGAGACAAAAACAATTTGTTTAAGGTTTATAAACCTAGTTTCCATACTGATTATATGATCTTTAGCCTCCATATCTGTAAAAGATCATATAATGGTTTTCCAAGTTAAGGAAAATCAACCTTAGAAGATATAGGAAGATATCTTCTGGAAGCAGCATGCAAGATGCAGCATGCAGAAGCAGGAAGCAGGACTGGAAGCTGACTGAAGGTTTCGAGAACAGAAAGCTGTTCTGAAACAGGATGCATGAAGCACATGCAAGAAGCAGCAAGTAGGAAGAAGCTACAACAACCTGCTGTGATGACAAGAAGTAGCCAACGGATCTTTTGCAGAAAGATAAGTGCTACTCTCATTCATGCAGTTCAAGGAAGAACAAAGCTAACCTTCGAATAGATTAGCTACCCATTGCATGAATATCAGCAATGGACCTATACCGCATTGCCGTGTCATCTAGCATGTCAGAGAGGTTCAGAAATCGATGTCGGGCGCATTAAATGCTTATGGAAGGTTTACACGCCACCTTCAGTTCGACTATGATGCATTTAATGAAGCCACATAGAAGATCCTTGGAGATCAAGATTGAAATTCAAAATGAAGAAGTATCTCTCTTCAACGGATACTTTTCTTACTCTATAAATAAAAGGTGTGAGTGACCAAGGAAAACGCTGAGCTAATCCGAGTGGGAAATCAGATATGCTCCAAAGCATTTCAAGCTTACCTAAGCTCAGCCACTCAACCTTCAAGAAGCAGTCAATCATCGCTTTAGAGCTCTCATGTTCAAGACTGACTTCGAGTTCGCAATAGTTGAAGAAAATCATTGGATCTTTTTAACCATTTGTTGTGTGCTAGGTTGTTTTAGTTTGGCGTAACTTAGTTGATATGATTAGATCCTTACTAAGTGTTTAGTCTTGTGTAGACTATTTGCCCTGTGTGGGATTTGGCCTAGGAATCTGTTGATTCTAGTAGGTAAACTTGTGTTAGGAAGAAGTTTGTAAAGCTGAGGCTTGTAAATCGAACTGACTTAACGAAGTTCCTCATCTGGGAAGGAGTAGAGTGGACGTAGAAGGATTACACCACCTTCGAACCACTATAAGTCATAAGTGTTTATTTGCTTTTGTCTTTCAGCATTGCATTGATATATCTTGTTGCATACATCATAAACATTCTGCTAAAACTCTTTGACAAGAAAGCATACTTGCAAAAGAAAACGTTTTCCAAATAAAAACTCGTTTATATTCCGCTGTATACTGTGATACTAAGACAGGAATCTGATACAACATTCTACCAGGTTTCTGCATCGAGTCAGGTTACTGCATTCTTCCTAGAATCAGAAACATGTTCACTAAAAGTTTTTAAAAGTTCAAAAATCGATAGAGGTTCATTCACCCCTCTGAACCTCTGACTATTTGGGACCAACATCATCTGATAGGAGTAGATTTCAAGAGTTTTTATTTATTAATAATTAAAACTTATTGCAAATTTCAAGCCAGGTTCTATGAATAATTAATTAATTTATCCACTCAAGAAAAAGAGGTTGAAGCAAAAAAAATTGACCTTCGATGCACATTAGGTACTCAAATTATTGATGAGTTAAATTAGAGGCATTTTTCTTAAAGAGTTTTCACGAACATATAAGGAAAATTGATGCAATTTTTTCAAAAGTAAATCATACATAACAACAAAAATATTATTTGAATTATAAGAAATATGACAACTCCAAATTAAAAAGATTTTCAATATAAATTGCAAAAAAATTCGCATGATAAAAAATCTTTAAAATCCCGTAGACGAAACAAGTTTCTTATACTTATAAAATCAATGTCATTGAAAGATGTTGTGAACTTAAGAACATTGAGTGTTCTTTAAAATGTTACAACATCTATTTTCAGATTGTTGCATTTTGGATAAGTTTTCCTGATTTCTAACTGCATATGTTTGAATAACTTCTTTCTTACAGGAAACAAATGTAACTTAGAACAGATGATGATGGACGGTTACAAATTCAAGTTCAAACAAGAGGAAGTTACATGTTTTTAGGGATTGATTTTTCTAACCACCTTTTTATCAAGTAACTTATCTCTTGTTATAACTGCTCTTCTAGTATTCTATATATTGAAGGGATTGTTCACATTTCGAATTTGGGGCTTTTGTGAGTGAAAACATCTGCCCGTGGCTAGCGAGTGAAGCTTGTTATACCCCACTAATCTGACCCGACCAGGAAGGCAGAAGAGACTTACACATCTCTTAGGCCTTTCTAGGGCACCTCACGTGCATTCATATATTGATATATATAGTTAGAGTGTGTGTATGATTCCGAATGAATCTTCTAATCTTTAATGAGTTTGTTACGTGGACATTTAAGAAATATTTTATCCATGTATTTATTAGAATATAGTTTGTAATTATTCTTTTTATTATTCTGTACGTGGGCCACCACATGTAATATGTATATATACTCCTCCTGTGTATAATGAGATATATCCAATTCTGTTATTCTTCATGGTATCAAGCCTCAATTAGGGTTTTCTTGTACCCTAGCCGGCGCCTCTTACCTGTCCGCTCTCTTCATCAGATTTTTTTTTCAGACAAACCATGGCTGCTGCAGATCCTAATGCTTCCCTCATCGCTATCAACGCATCCGCTCAGGTTCTGTTGAAGCTAACGTCCACCAACTATACTGCATGGCGTTTTCAATTTGAAGCAACCTTAATTGGTTATGGCCTATTCAGATTTGTCGACGGAACAAATCCGTGTCTCTTGGTCACTGCTACTTTCGATGCCAGTGCTTCGACACTAGACCCTAAGCATCTTCTATGGGTTCGTCAAGATAAGCTCTTGCTTAGTGCTATCATTGGGTCAATTACCCCGACCCTAATTCCATTCATCGCTGCCGCCAAGACGTCCAAAGAGGCGTGGGATATCTTGGCCGATACATATGGCCGTCCGTCTCATGGTCGGATACTTGCTCTAAAAAACCACCTTCAAAATCCGATGAAAGGGTCTCAGTCGATCACCGACTATCTTCATGGGATTAAAAGCATCGTGGATGAACTTGCCCTTCTCGGATCTACGATTGATCATGAAGATATTGTGCTTAAGATTCTCAACGGCCTTGACGACCAACACCGTGAGTTATCAAATGCCATACAAGCCCGTGAGTCTTCCTTATCATTTAATGAGCTTCATGATAAATTATTGAATTTGGAGGCACAACTCGTGGCCCGTGCCACTGTCTCCTCATCTCAGCCGCACATCGCCTTTGCCGCTACCAGTGGCGTCTCCAACACTGCGCGTGGAAGTTAGCAAGCCGCGCGTGGTCGTGGCTATAGGAACAATCAGAATCGTTTCAATCAGCACCGATCTCAGTCTGGCAATGGTGGTTGGGGGTACCAATGTCGTTGCCAACTGTATGAGACTCCTGGTCACTCGGCGTGCCGTTGTCCTAATTATCAGTCGAATCCCTTGGTCTAATCGAGTGTTTCCGCTTCTCAGCCGCCTCGTCTGACTCCCTCGGCTCATACCGCTACGCACCCCACCGGGCAAACTCTTCATCGTCCGATTGGATTCTCGACTCGGGCGCTTCGCATCATATTACAACAGATCTTGCCAATCTCTCTCTACACTCTCCTTATGAGGGCCCGGACGACGTCATAATTGGTAACGGTTCGGGGTTGTCCATCACCCACACGGGCACTCTTCAAACTTCTACTTCGTTGAATTTTTCAAATACGCTTTGTGTTTCATCCATGCATAAAACGTTAATATCTGTCGCTCAGCTCTATCATAATAATGATGTTAACATTATGTTTTGTGATACTGGATTTCAGGTGCGGGCACGTCGAACGGGGGAGGTTCTGCTTAGCGGGCCCCGACGAGATAAAGTCTACTATTGGCCACGGTCTTCAAGTGTGGTGGCTTCCGCCCTCATGGTAATTTCCAAACTATCGTCCCTCTGGCACTCAAGGCTCGCTCATCCGTCTCCTCAAATTTTGCGTCATTTAGCCAGTACTCGTAGTCTTTTTTCGAGTCCTGTTTCTGATATGTCGTGTAGTTCGTGTAAAGTCAATAAAAGTCACAAACTACCGTTTAAAGAGTCTAACATGTCGTCATATAGTCCGTTAGAGTTGATTTTCTCAGATGTTTAGACGTCTCCTGTTTTGTCAAACAATGGTTTTAAATACTACATCATTTTTGTTGATCATTATACCAAGTATGTTTGGTTTTACCCTTTGCAACGTAAGTCTGATGTTCTTCGTACATTTACTCAATTTAAAGCCCTTGTTGAAACTTACTTTAATTACAAAATCATTACTCTCTACTCAGACAATGCGGGCGAGTTTCTGGCTCTTCGTCCTTTTCTTGCCTCGAATGGCATTACCCACCTAACGTCCCCCGCATACACCTGAACACAACGGCTATGCTGAATGTCGTCACCGCCACATTGTTGAAACCGGACTCACTCTATTACATCAAGCCTCCGTCCCTACTACTTATTGGCCGTTTGCATTCGCTACGGCTGTTTATCTTATTAATAGAATGCCCAAAGCAAACCTTTCCATGACCTCCTTGTTTGAGCGTTTATTCGCGCGTCCACCCAATCTTTCTAAACTTCGTGTTTTTGGGTGTCTCTGTTTTCCATGGCTCCGTCCCTACTCCACCCACAAGCTTGAGGGTCGCTCTCGCCCGTGTGTCTTCTTTGGGTATTCTCTAACTCAAAGTGGGTATTTATGTTATGACCTGTCCTCGTCTCGTATTTTTGTTTCTCGTCATGTTGAGTTTGATGAAACTCAGTTTCCGTTTCCTCAGTTGTCTTCTACTTCATCCACGGTCCTCACAACCCCGGACCCCATACTTGTATCTCCATCGCCACCATCACTGACACTCCTAGCTCTGCCTTCTCCGCCTGCTGCTTCCTCCGATGACGTGACCCCACCGGCCCCGACGCCACCACCTGTTGTCCCACCAATGCCTCCGTCGCCACCGCGTGCCACGTATCCTATGCGCACGCGGTCGCAAAATCAGCTTACGAAGCCTAATCCGCGCTATGCTCTGCAGTCCATAGTCTCACCTTCTGATGTGGAACCCAACACTGTTTCGCAAGCTCTCAAGGACCATCATTGGCGTTCAGCCATGTCGGCAGAATTTGATGTACTTTTGCGCAATGATACTTGAGAACTTGTCCCCTCGCATGCCTCTCAGAATGTGGTTGGGTGTAAGTGGGTGTTTCGTGTGAAACGTAATCCGGATGGGTCAGTGGATAAGTATAAAGCGCGTCTCGTGGCTAAGGGGTTTCGTCAGCGACCAGACGTGGATTACTTTGATACTTTTAGCCCGGTTGTGAAACCGGCAACTGTGAGGTTGGTCCTCAGTCTGGCACTTTCTCGTGGATGGTCGCTTCGTCAGTTGGATGTGAACAACGCGTTTCTCCATGGGCATCTTGAGGAAGAGGTTTATATGGCTCAGTCGCTTGGTTTTGTGGATGCTAGTTATCCGGACTACGTCTGCAAGCTTTAGAAGGCTATTTATGGCCTCAAGCAGGCTCCTCGAGCATGGTATGTGGAGCTTAAGCGGTTTCTGCTGGATATGGGATTCACTAACTCTCGGTCAGATACATCTTTGTTTGTGTTTCATCAGTTGGGGATTACAGCTTATTTTCTCGTGTATGTTGATGATTTGATTCTCACGGGTAGTGACTCGGCTTTTCTTTCTCGTGTTGTTGATGCTCTTGCCTCATGTTTCTCGATTAAAGACTTGGGTGCTTTGTCTTTCTTCCTTGGGATTAAGGTTCTATCAGACTCTCAAGGGTGTTTTCTCTCTCAACGGAAGTATATCACTGATTTGCTTGAGCGTCATAACATGCTGAGCTCAAAACCGGTTAGCACTCCTCTCGGCCCTGCGACGCGGCTGCGTCTTGTGGATGGGTCGACTCCGGCTGATGCTACTCTCTATCGTCAAGCTATGGGGGCCTTACAATATCTCCTTATCACTCGGCCTGATATTGCATTCACGGTCAACAAACTGTCTCAATTCATGCACTCTCCGACTGAGATTCATTGGGGGCGGTCAAACGTCTCTTCCGCTATCTCAATGGCACACGCCATGTTGGTCTTCGACTCCGGCCGCATTTCTCACTTCAGTTGCATTGCTTCTCTGATGCGGATTGGGGGGGGTGATTGTGATGATTGCACTTCCACTGGTGCTTTTGTTGTCTTTCTCGGGCCTAAACCCATCTCGTGGTGTTCCAAGAAGCAACGTACCGTTGCTCGCTCATTGACCGAAGCCGAATACAGAGCGATTGCGTCGGCTTCTACGGAGGTTCAGTGGCTTCGGTCCCTCTTGGGTGAATTACATGTGGAGCTTCCTTCCCCGCCTGTGGTCTACACTGGTAACATAGGCGCTACGTACCTCTGTGCAAATCCCGTGTTCCATTCGCATATGAAACACATTGTCATCGACTATCATTTTGTGCGTGATTTGGTACAGTCGTCTCAGCTTCGGGTCTCACACGTTTCTTCCTCAGAGCAACTTGCAGATGCTCTTACAAAGCCACTCTCGAGCCCCCGTCTTCGGTTGTTAATGTCCAAGATTGGTGTTGCTATGGCATCCCCATCTTGAGGGGGTCTATTAGAATATAGTTTGTAATTATTCTTTTTATTATTCTGTACGTGGGCCACCACATGTAATATGTATATATACCCCTCTTGTGTATAATGAGATGTATCCAATTCTGTTATTCTTCAGTATTTTCAAGAATGTGTGTAAAAGACAAGAAGCAATTTTAAGGGAAGTGGTGTTTCTACTCTTGTGTTTGTTCAGTTCTTTATTTATATATTTAGTTTATGTTTTGTTATGTTTATAAAGTATTTATATTTAGTTATTTCAAGATTGTTGTTGTGTTTATAATTTCCGCTGCTAAAGTTAAAAAAAAATGTTTCAACATTTTTTGTTACGTTTTAAACTACATCTGAAAATTCACCAGAACAGAATATTTTAGTCATTAATTAATACTGTTCAGAATGTTAAGTTCAAAACCTCTTTAGATCACATTATCTAAAGTAATAATGAAGTGAGAGAGTACTATACTACTAGGGTGCTAAGGGTGGACAAATCTTTTTCTACATGCTGCTGGCAAGACGATTTATTTGACTCAATGAACGACACACATATATCATGAAAATTCACGATATAAAACTATTTGCAGTTATAAATTGATGAGATGGAATCCATAATCTATAAATTAAATTTATTTTCTAAAAAATTTATATGTAAATTGTGAGTTAGGGTTATAATTTGGACTGTTTTATGAAATTAGAATTATAAAATGATTTCATAAAATTATACTTCACATTTAGATGCATATATTGGTTATTTTATTGTTTAAAGAGAGACTAATAATATGGTATTGGATGTTATAATGATGAGAACAACTTTAGAAAGAGTGTAAAGCACAATCTAAAATTAGAGAATTTACGCATGCCATTCACCCAATCAGCCTCTAATTTTATTTATTATTAGTAATCATTCCTGCTACATTAAAAGGTATACCGAATTGGGTGAAAATAGATCGTCCTATATTTTTCTATATTCTTGCCTAAATTAATAATAATAATAATAATAATAATAATAATAATAATAATAATAATAATAATAATAATAATAATAATAAGTGAGAGAAACCAAAAGATCTCACATTTTTTACATGATTTTGGTGTTTTTAATCTTGTAATATATATATATATATATATATATATATATGCCTAATTTTTATTCAAAAATTTCATATCCAACTTGTAAATCACACACATATAAACGTATACAAAATCTTTTGTTTTTGTTTATTTGACAAGATCAACTAAACAATTATCTTTTATATCTTATTGATTACTACAGATATTTGGATTTTTTTTTTATACTAAATCACATTTTAAATCTTCTAAAATTCACATATATAAATAGCACGAGGAATCACATATAACATATTTGAAGGATTAGTGTAAAATGTAATGATTCGTGATTAATTATGAAACCTGGGTTTATAATATATATGAATCTGTTTATTTTTTAAATTGCATCATGCTACCTACTGAATGAGAGGTAGACAATATCATGAATATTATATATATTACTTTGGGAAACCCCCATTCTTAAACGAACTTCCATGAAAAAAAATATCCGTGTTTCCTTCTTTACTTTGGTTCATTTTTAACCATTTTAGGTAATTATTTTTGATAGGGAATAGAATGTTACAATCAAGATTTAGATGGTATAAATTAATAAAAATGAAACAATCTTATTATATTGGTATGAAATTGGTGGTAGGATCTGTGTTTTGAATAATGCAAACTAATTTAAATAAAATAATCTAAATCTTTTGATACGGGATAGAATGATATGACCTAAATTTTGATGATACAAACTAGTTTGCGTGTCTAGAAGGGTAAGAATGTTAAACTCTAACTAAAAAACAAAACTATAAGTTGTAACTAAAAGAATACATTTTACTCAATTGATTACAAATGAAACCAACCTTTTTCTTATTTTTTTTCCAAAAACAAAAACTCGTATAAAACCATTTTACGAATCTCTTTATATGAGACGGAACCTCATATAAATTATATGACCAAGCAACGTGGGTCCAAACTGGTCAATGAGATCAACACCGATCAACATATCGACCAATTCATGGGTTAAGACAATTTTAGTCATAAAACGAATATTTATATGTGTATTACTAATACTTTTTATGAACTAACAAACTTGTATATTGACTTGAGATGACCATATTGACTGCATTGATCGGGTTTTTACCGACCCTATCTGAAGCTCCATCTTATTACAAGAAGATTTTTGAGACGGTTTTATGTAAGACTTGTTTTTTTAGTTTTTTTTTTTTTTTCTTTTTAACCATCATTTATATATCAAATTATTTATTTCGATATTTTTTATATATTACACGAGTACACAAATGGTTCAAAAAATAAATTCTATTAGAATCCACATGAAAACCCAACTTAAAATAATTGCTATATTTTATTTTTCATTCCTGGAAACAGTTTCCCCCAGTAGAAACTAAGGGAAAACAATCATAATCAAGAAACAAGTGAATACAACTGGGAACCAATAGTGTTTACTAATAAAGATAAAATTCTATAAAAAATATGAAAGAAACAAATTAAAATTTTAGAAAAGTAAAATTCATAAAAATTCTCTCAAATTTCAATTTTCTTGGATACTTATTAGTTATGGGTGAAGAAGGTAGCTTAATCATGATTATAAATCACTATCAATCATCACCTGTTTTCTTGGGAACTCCCATGGATGTAAATAAAATATTATATATACTTATACATATAATAAAAATTTAATATAAAAATATATGAAACAATTTTATCAATATAAATTTGTGAAACAACGATCATTACTAATAATTTAAATTAACTTTCGCAATCAATCTATTTCATGAGCTATAACTTAAAGATTTACTCCAAATCAATATTAAGTTAGCCATATTAGAAAAATGATAAAATTTCTCTAGAAAAGCTTTACTACTAATACAGGCAATTTGGTATTTTGATTCCAATTCATTTCCCTAAATCGAATCGATACCACGGATTAATTATTACTGCCACACTGTGTGTGTGTGTGTGAGAGAGAGAGAGAGAGAGAGACGGATATTTAAAGGCGTGCGCACTTTGCAGGCGAGGAGCCTTTGTTGCCAGTAAAAGAAAAGTTGCTATTTTTTCCTGTTCGCCTTCGAGTCGTGATCGCTGTTGGGTCTCCGGTGGAGACGGCGCTGGTGACGGTAAATATTCCGGCCATGTGAGGGAAATGTTAGGGTTTTGGTAGCTGATCTGTTGCCCAAATCTCCCATGGACTTCTGATCTGATTCTGGCCTTTAGATCCCTCCAATTTCAAGGTTTTCTACTCTTTCGCTTTGGGTTTTTCAATTATTCTGTGAATGCGATGAATTAATTTTTACTTAGACCGTATATTTTTCTTTAATTCCAAGTATTGAAGCTCTGGGTTTGGGGTTGAGTGTTGGTTGTTGGATGAATGTATGAAATTATGAACTTTGAGGTTTATACAAGAAAATGCCTTTGATTTCTTTGGTTTTGTATTTAACTTTGTTGAATAAAGTTTAGTACTTTTAACATGGATTAAATAACATTCCTGTTTCTTTGTTTCTTGGTTGGTGTATCTAACTTTGCAATCTTATTCCTTTTAACATACAGTTTCTCTACTATTTTCTTTAGAAAACGGTTGTGTTTGATGTGAATTGTTGGATCTGTTGACAAAAGAAGAGGAAAAAGGAGAAACTACATTGATTTCATCTCACCCTATTAAAATTTTCTGCTTCCTGCTGCTATTCTGATTTTGTTATGTCTGTTAACTTGGTTACATGTACTCGAAGATAACAGTTGGGTGGAATGATCCATGGAAATGTCGTTCAAGAGCATTGTACGTGAACTAAAGGAGCTGAAAGATGGCATTGGTAGCATGTCTAGGAGGGGGGCTGAGGGGAAGCATTGGCGAAGCAGGACCAGATCGTTTGTAGCTCCTGATGTGGCTCCTTGTGCTCCAATTGAGCAAGGTCAGTGGGCGGATTTACCCCCAGAGTTGCTTTTGGACATCATCCGTAGGGTTGAAGAGAGTGAGACAGCTTGGCCTGCTAGAACAGTTGTTGTATTTTGTGCATCGGTTTGTAGATCGTGGAGGGATATCACTAAGGAAATTGTCAAAACTCCAGAGGAGTCTGGGAGGCTCACCTTCCCCATTTCATTAAAGCAGGTAGTTTGTTCGTCCATTTTGATTTTATGTAATTTTGCTGTTTTTGGGATGATAATTGCTAACTCACCCTCACTTATTTCTGTTAGCCGGGTCCCCGAGATGCTCCAATACAATGTTATATCAAGAGGGATAGGGCAACTTCTACGTACCGCTTGTATTATGGTCTGACCCCATGTAAGTCATATTATTTTCTCGAAGACTTAAATCCTTATATCTTCCTCATTGTTTACCCTGGTAACGACCTTTTCTTCTATGGAGATCAGAATTGCCTGAGCTAGATATGATTCTAGAAGCAGTTGGAATTAGTGTCGCTGCTTGTGTGTTTACATCTTTAATTGAATAATAATCCCGAGTTATTTTCCAATTAACTGTTATTTGTTTTGTCTTGCATGTCTTTGTCCCACTATCCTGTTAATGATCCTTTTAAATGTCTTTTTGCTTGTCTCTTCTAAAGTTGTAAGGCACAGTCAAAGTTGATAATTTTTATGCAATATAAGCATTGATTGTCACAAAATGCTTTTAAATGGCAAGAGTTAACATTCTTCCTAAAATGAAACAAGGAAATCAATGGCCAATATATTAGTTCCAAAATAATTTAATTGATTTAAGCCCAATATACCCTTAGCCCACTGATGGCGGCCATGGGGCTAGGCGCTAGGCAGCCCGATTTACCATCTCTAATATTTAATATGGTTTTTCTATTATATAAATATTATGATAACCTAATTTCCAAGCTTACATCTGAGTAATGTAAAAATTCGAACTTACACTGTTATTATCGAATTAGAGGGCTATGGGTAGTCTTTTGGTACTGTGATATTGTGAGCAATGTTCTAAAATTGTAAGGCACAGTCAAAGTTGATAATTTTTATGCAATATAAGCATTGATTGTCACAAAATGCTTTTAAATGGCAAGAGTTAACATTCTTCCTAAAATGAAACAAGGAAATCAATGGCCTGTTGGGCGTTCATTTTGTAGTTTCCCAGAAAAGATTTCTAGTTATACATACACACACACACACACACTAGTGACAAAGAGAGGATGTGAATCAAAATGGATGTTATCGTCTGTTATGGATATTCCTGCTGACAAACATCAATAACTTATACCCCAATCTTATATATGGACAAACATGTGCATTTAGTCAAATTAGTTTCCTAACGTAAATAAAAAATTTCTGCTTCTTATTATAGTAGTTCTCCTATGAGAGGAATATCAAGAGGGGTTAAAATAGGAGCTTCACATAGATATAAAGTGTAATTAAAATGTCAGAGCTGTTGGGTTTAAGCCAGAAAAAGTGCTCCAATATTCTAAGATTTATACTCTTCCATATCCATTTCTCCATTGCATTATATTATCTCATGATGATGACATCTGAGGAGTTACTTGTTACATGACTATCTGCTAATGGGTGGCACACAACTCATTTGCATCTAGCACAAGGTCGAGTATATATGGCAAGATAAAGAATTAAATACATGGTCCATGTTTATTAACACTAACCAGTGTATGATGTATTTTGACTATTATTTATCTGAAAAGTTGTTGCTGCTCTCTCTCTCTCTCTCTAGCTTTATTGATATCCATAAAAAATCATCCATCTAAAACACCTGCTACAGACTATTGAAGAAGACGTTATACCAAAATAATTTAGAAGCTCAGATGTTACTTATAAGATGTTGGATCTTATTTTAAAATAAGTTGCTCAAGTGTTTGGAAAAAAAAAATGATGATGGAGCTTTTAAGATATTAGTTGTAGCCATCGTGTGACGTAGATGGTAAAATGAAGTTGTTTGTCAAAATAAGGTCTTAATTTAGAAATAAGAAGGTTGTCTTCCTTTAAAAAAATAATCATATAAGCTCCAAACATCTTATTTCAAAATGAATTAAGATCCCCTCATTTCTTTTTCCTCCTATAAAAACTCCAAACACTCTCTTGATCAACTCAATTAGATGCATCATGTCAGAACTAAATTATAATTATAATCTACTAGAAAGCATTCTTCTAACTTTTGAATCCATTGGCAGCTGAGGATGAGAACGATAAATTATTGTTGGCAGCCAAAAAGATCAGAAGGGCCACAAGCACAGACTTTGTGATTTCCTTGGTTGCAGATGACTTTTCTCGAGCAAGCAACACATATGTTGGAAAACTCAGGCAAGCCCTCTGATATCATTCTTCTCAATTCCTATATTCACATTTTCTATGTTTATACTGAATTGATAGCTTTATTCAGGTCTAATTTTCTGGGGACCAAGTTCACCATATATGATAGCCAACCTCCAAATGATGCTGCTGTTCAGCATGTTAGCAGGCAGAGTCGAAGATTTAATGCCAAGCAAGTATCTCCAAAGTTACCTGCATATAACTACAGTACAGCCACAATATTGTACGAACTCAATGTTCTCCGTACTAGAGGACCTAGAAGAATGCATTGTGTGATGCACTCGATTCCTGTCTCTTCCATTCAGGAGGGGGGCTCTGCCCCTACACCTACATCATTTCCGTCATGTATCGATGAGAAATCACCCATTGCACCTATCTTAAAAGAGAAGGAACCAGTCATATCTTTCTCCTCCCCAAACCTCTCAGCTTCTTCACCCATATCAACTCCCAATACTGAAGCGTCACTCGTTCTTAAAAACAAAGCCCCAAGATGGCATGAACAGTTGCAATGCTGGTGCCTCAATTTCAAAGGCCGTGTCACAGTGGCATCTGTTAAAAATTTCCAGCTTGTGGCTGCAGCTGATCCTTTGCTTAACATACCAGCTGCAGAGCAAGAAAAGGTAATTTTGCAGTTTGGAAAGATAGGAAAAGATATCTTTACAATGGATTATCGTTACCCAATCTCTGCATTTCAAGCTTTTGCCATTTGCTTGAGCAGCTTTGACACTAAACCAGCATGTGAATGAAGTTGTCGTGCATTGTGTGGATCATAATCATCATCCCTTGCTTGTTTTGGTACCATGACATTATAAATTATGCTTGGAATATTCTAGTTAAGAATCATAGTTGTGGAGGCTGTAGTTTCCTGTTAGTGTCTGTATGATTGAATTTCATTGTATGTTGAATAGCATTCATTCTGAACACACGGGTACATGTTATCTATCTCTTCTATGTTATTAATGTTCGAACAAGAAGCTGAACCAATTATAAAATACTAAGAATTTTAATGAGGATGTGAACGTATCAAGTGTTCTTATGTACAATGGTTGGTCTTCTTACAACTCACTCTTGAGCTCATCTTCAAGCATGCCCATTAACTCTGTTTTTGTTTTGATTGATTTGAAATTCTAATGAGTGATTGATTTTAAATTCACTCATTTAAATTTTTTGTTTGGATATGGTGTGGGTTTACATGAAGAAATTTAAATCATTACTTGACAAAGTATGATAAAGCATTTGAAATTTAAGACTATTTTTCTTGAAACTCTTCAGGCGGTTTTAATCTTTAGAACTCCTCATGCATTGCATATCTTGTCCAAATATTTTCCAGCTTGAGTTCTTCATTATTTGCTGATCCAAAAGTAGGCGCATATGATCAATAAATCAGTTTTTGACATAAATTGACAAGACAATAAAGGGTCAAAAACAAAAACAACCCCCAAGACACTTTCGTGAGACCATCCTACGTAAAATGTTTGATCTAAGATAATTCGTTCTAACTTAATAATAATGTGAAATGAATTATGTGACGTTTCATACTATTATATTCAATGTAATATATCTAAGATAATTCGTTCTAATTTAATAATAATGTGAAATGAATTATGTGACGTTTCATACTATTATATTCAATGTAATATATCATGTGCAATATTCACCGTAGATTCACATCGATACATACATGTACAAGTATTCGTATTATGTGAAACAAGAGAAAAGAAGGATTATTTGAGCTGATAAATTCCTCACTGAAAAACGCCATCCGAGTAGATGGATAAATTGATTGCTCATAAGGATAAGAATATACCACTACACTATGTTACAAGCTTGTTTATATATATACCTAACTGGTCCACCCATTACAAAATCTTGTTACTATATTCTTTCAATCATCCTTCCATAACTAACTGGCCACAATATTATTAGTTAAGTTTCATGTTACATTTTATATTCAATTATTTTTAATTTTCTGTGTGATAAATTGTAATGCAGCTATATACCTATTTTATAATATCAAAAGAAATACAATATTGAAATAGAGGAATCTCGTGTGGGCTCACTAAGCTTAATTCACATAGATGAGTTTATTAATTGATTATGAGGGGTGAATAGAGTGTGATGGAGAAACATAGGTGTTTGTCGTTGTCACTCAAGACATAGGCTTTTGTCCACTTCTTTTAGGGATAATTGTTTTCTACGTACCCCTTTTATAGTATTGTACCAAAACCCTTTTTCTACCCAACACTTTTTATGGTACTCTTGGATCTCAATTATTTAATATTACGCCATACCTATTCCAAATTTTGTCCCCTACAAATCGTGTAACCACCCAAATTGTGTCTGCCTTCATGATCAAAATAAATTAAATGATACATAGAAAATGATAAATTAGAAGACTCTATACGAATCATGTCACAATTTGTGTCATGAACCAAAAAGAAAAAGTTGAGTATAAATAGATTTTTTCTACAAACAAGGTGAAAAGTGTTAGAGTGAGTCTTATGTGAGCAGGGGCGGAGCCTCATGGTGGAGCCCCAAAAATTTAAAAAAAATTAATTATCTATATATACTTTTAGGAAATTTTTTGATTTTTAGTGTTAAAATATAGATTTTATAGTAATCTAACCCTCAAAATCGTTCAGCCCCCTCCGGATTTTTAGTCTAGCTCCGCCCCTGTATGTGAGATCGTCTCACAGATCATGTTACATGAGACGGGTCAACTTATAACTCATCTTTCACAATTCACATGTAAATTAATGAAATGAGCTTAATTCATAGATAAAATAGATCTGTTTCACGGAAATTATCAATGAGACCGTCTCACACAAGTTTTTGTGAAAGTGAGTAGGTCTTATGTGAGACGGTCTCACATGAGACGTTATGTAAAACAAAGTTAATATGAATCAATAAAAACAGGTTAATCCATTCAGCACGGTCAATATCTGTCTCACATACGACTATATAAGGATCCATCTCATGTAAGGTCTTATGTGAGACGGTCTCATATTAACTATGCCATTTTTAAAACATAGACCTATAAAACAAAAGGTGAAAGATGAAAAATCAAATGAGATAAATTTAGAGGAAAACAAATTATTTACCCTAGATGATATTGCATAAAATGATTGATGATGATCCAAGTGGTGGTGGTAGTGGTGGTCCAATAGAGAGGTTGCTGTCTCTCAGTGGTCAAGACTGGAAGTGAAAAAACCAGCATATTTAAACATGCAATTAACCATCAAAAGGACCACTTTAACAGCAACAATCCCTCTTCTTTTCCTTTTCATTTTTGCCTTTTCCCACATGCTTTCATTTCTCATTTCCATTTCCTTCTTTCTATATACCCATCTTGCCTTTTCATTATCATCTACTTTCTTTCTTTACAATAATATCTTTAATAATACTCCCAAAAATCTGTCTACTAATATAGGGATGTGGCGAAACGAGTCTTGGCCCCTCACATTTCATTTCCGTAAATTTCATTTGAATTTCGGAAAGAGAGACACTAAGTAGAAAATATGTAGGTCGCACTTTTTTCATTTTCACTCATCTCTCTTTCGCTCTACAATGCTTACACAAATGAAATGTAGAGGATTCATTATGCTGGCCAAAATTGATACTATTCATTTTGTCGCACGTTTTGTTAATTTTTTGAATTTAGTCCTAATCCCCCATTTACATGAGACGAATTTTGAGATCGAAATACAAGTATTTACGCCCAAAATGGTGTTGCAATTATAAATATAATGGTGTAACAAATATCTACAGAAATATTGGATAATTTTTGGGGTTAAATTTGCAAGGGAATTAAAAATATGTTGCCAATGTTAAGATATCGGATCAATCTACCACACCTCATAATTACGGGATCGATTTTGCATTTTTTCCCACGAGGGAAAATTTGAGTAAAAATAACTGTTTTATAGTTCATAACAAATATATATAGTATGTACAAGATGGAATTTAAAATGAATATATTTTAACCATATAAAGTATTTAGAAATACTATATGGTTTACAATCTATCCATATATAAAAAATGAATGCCTCTTCTGCTACTGATGGCTGCTATTACTTATATATTGCCCAAAATCTTGCACTGATCTTGAGAAGCTTTGGTGCTAGAATTAAATAGAAGATCTCGTATGAATGCTAATTATTTTTATAGTCCTCGTCTCTGTCTCCGACGTGCTGGAGGGTGAAAGGATACCTAGCTAGCTGTCGAACGAAAAAACGGACATTTAGTGATATATCATCTAATTCATACATAAGGATTTTTTAAGCACTCTAATTTGCAAAACAAGATTCATTTCATTTTTCATCTCAAAATTATTTACTTGTCTACAAATTATCTCAAAATCTCACATGTCAAAACAATGTTCACATTTGGTCCCAAAGTCGATGGAATTAAAAAAAAATGAAAATTGGCCCTGATTTGGAGGGTAAATTTTTCTCAAATTCTTTACACAAAGTTACATATCATAGGTAAAAGTCTATTAGATCTTACAAACAAGAAGAAAGAAAGAACTAATATCACATTAGCTAGTCTCACATGCAACTTAGGTGTCAAAATATTATTAAAAATAGATGAAAATCTCCAACTTTTTAAAATTACAGAATCTAAATTTAAAATTATATATTTGAGGGATGGTTTTCGATCAGCAAATAGTTATGAGGCGAAAAAATGAGTTTTTCAAGAACAACACACAATACCATATGTGCATTTTATACAGCATGATAAAATCTACAAAAATTGCTATTGCTAGTAATTTGTACTGTGAAAAAATGCACAACGGAGGATCGAAATACGAGGATCAAAATCTTAGGATGTTGAATGTAATAAAGTGATGAATTAATGTGGTCCACTGACCTTATCTTGAGGCCACATATATTGATGATGATGATGTTCAAGTAATTAATGAAACCCGGCAGAGAATAGAGTCTGCTGCCAATCTGATTCCCAACCTGAGAGCTGCTGAAATTGCTGCAGATATTGCAATTATTATCTCATATTTTGACCAATTAAAATCTACAAAATGAAATGGAATAAGAGTTGAAGAAATTACAGAGATAGAAGAAGAATCTAGAAACACTTCTGGGATTGGCAAAGAATTAGAGGATGATGCAGCTTTTTGAAGTATAATCTGAGACTCATCAATGGCTACTTGATGGGGCCCACAGTTTTGCATCTCGTTGTACTGGAAGCAACTTGAGTTGCTCTCTTCAAGTTGTGCAATATATGCCTGAATCTTCAAAGAATTAATGTACAAGTTGAGTAAAAGTTGGTGATATGAACAAAGAGTTGCTTGCAATTGGACTCCAACTTTTTTTTTTTTTTTTTTCTATATAAATAAATCGTAAAAATTTGTTGGCAAAGTGCAACAAATTTTTTTTAGCAAGACAGTTTGATGGAATTAATTATGTAATTATTTATTACCTCTTTGGAAAAGATGTTATCGATGCCGACATCGAGCCTTGGATTTACAGTTGACAGTTTCATGGAAAGGAACTGCAAAGTTACAACAAGAATTTGTGGTAAGGTATAGAATTAGAATTGCAAAGAAATAATAAATTAATTAAAATAGAACCATATATATGTACGTATATACATATAAATCTCAATTTTAGCCTTTTAACTTAGGTATTATTCATTATTTACAACTAATTTAACGTATTCAGATTTTGATCATACAACTATCTTTTTTTTTTTTTTTTTTCCAATTTGGTTCGATTTTGCTTGAAATATCAATTTCTGTCTATGTGAACATTGGAATTGAAAAAATCAGGTCAACAATTCCAACATCCACGCAGACAAAAATTGAAACTTCGAAAAAATAGGATGAAATTGGAAAACAAATACAGATAGAGGACCAAAATAAAAATATGTAAAACAGATGTTAAAACAATGAATATGACCTAAATAGCAGGACCAAAATTGCAAATTTCTCTCCATTAAATATTTACCTCAACTTGCTTTTGTAGGGATTGAACATAGTTAATGATTTCATCAAGCATTCCAGCTTTTCCAGTAACTTTGTCACACCCTGGCACTAAATCTTGCAAACACTTCATCTTCTTACTAATCTTTTCCCTTCTTGCCTGCATCCCAAAAACACAATACAAATAAATAAACACCGATTCACTTATTGCAAAACTTTTATATTTTCTTAATAATCCTAAGTTGCAAAACACATACTCTTTCAGCCAAGCTATGGCTATCAGTAGCTTGACCTCGTCTTGCCCTCACATGAATATAATCTGGCTTTTCAATCTCAATGTTTCCACAACTGTCTCGTTCTGTTTTCGTCGTAATCTCCGACTTCTCCTCTCCTTCTCCCTCAATATCAATCTGCATCATTTCATTTCATTCATTTAAACAACAACGACAATAATAATAATAAAATAAACGCGACTTTGCAAGTTTGATATACCTCTGCTTTTCTCTTCTTGGTGTTGGTTGGCAAGCTACTATTACATTGGTTGTTCAAATGATGATCGTGTTGCGATTGGTAAATGCGTTGGAGCATGACTCTCTGTCGCTCGAGCACGCTCGGTTCCATGTATGTGTACTCGTTTTTCTTGTAGTGACGAATGAATGAGATTGTGAGCTAGGGAAAAATGAAGGAAGAAGAATGGATTTATAAGGGAGGTTATGTTAGTGTGGATAATGGATATATAGATAAGAAAGAGAAAGGTGGAAGTGGAAGTGCAAAGGAAGGGAAAGGAGGGGGTGGAGAGTGGAGCCCAGTGTCCATTGTGCCAGTGGTGCAACAAACCATGTGACTTTGTCCTCTTTAACTCTCATCCTCCATTTCTATATTGAGATTTACATTAATATAGTTTCAGAGTTTCGATTTTATTTTACTATGATAGTTTGAGGTGGTTTTTAGGAGTCAAACTATTTTGCATCTCTGGTGAAGTTCACCATTTATTTTTTTGTGATAGTGGGTGTTTGGTTCAACTTATTCAAATGATTTTGCAAGTTTTTATGATATACATTTGGATTAATTTCAATTTTGGTCTTTTACGTAAGACTTTTTTCATTTTGGACAATCAAGTATATGTTTTCCAATTTTGATCATATATGTAGGGGTGTGCACGGTCTGGATTGGTTCGGAGATTTGAAAATCTTCGAAATCGAACCAAACTTCAGAGAATTTCAAAACTGAGTCTCCGGAACCAAACCAAAATAAAAAATCTTCAGAACCAAACCAAACCAAATTTCGGTTCGGTTTAGTTCAGAGCTTTGGGTCTACTGGTTTGGATTGGTTCGGGACGGATATTCGGAGATTTCTAAAGAAATTTAAAAAAAAAAAGTTGAAATGCACCAAATTAAATTAGAAAAATAAATAACAAAAAACTAATTTAACATGTATTAACAAAGTTTCATTAACAACAAAAAACTACATACTTCGTTTTAAAAGTTATAAAGTTTCATAATTTAGAAAGATACATGTTTTCTTAATAAGAGTCATTAGAATGTAGTTCATTATTATTAATTATTAAAAAAATAAAAAATGTAAATTATTTATAGCATTTATAAATTATTAATTAAAATATGTATTATGTAATTATATCAAGATATAGAAAAATAAATGGCATATATATATATATATATATAAATCTGTTATTCAGTTCGGTCGAATTCAATTTGGTTCGATCCCAATTCGATTCACTTCTCGATTCGGATAATTGAAAAGTCTCTAGAACCAAACCAAAAAGAAATTCAGTTTAATTCGGTTTGGAGAAAGTCAAAATGTCAACGGAGATTTTCGATTCGGAAATTTTTCGGTCCGGATTCCGGTTCGGTTTCGGTAATCTTCGAGACCCGTGCACAACACTACATATATGTTTTAATTTTTTCCAATTTTGTACTATATGTTTCAAAATTTTCCAATTTCAGTTAAGTTTTCCAATTTTGGTCCAATATGTTTCATTTTTTTTTCCAATTTCAATCTAATTTTGATTGGATGACCGCCGATGAATCTCACGTGACATCGGCGATTTTGGAAATTCCGACCAAAATGAGACTGAAGTTGAAAAAAATTGAAATATACTGGGCCATAATTAGAAAACTGGACTCAAACTGGAAAAAAAAGTTGAAACATACAAGACCAAAATTGGAAAACATATATTTGGTTGTCAAAAAATGGAAATGGTTATACATACAGAACCAAAATTGAAATTAACCCTATGAATTTTAATGGTTTTGGGGATTATAAATTGTAACTTATCTTATATTAAAAATAATTTGTTAAAGTATTCTGATAAATATAAGATGATAATTAAACATATAAGATGTTAATAATTAATAATAATTGTGTAATTTAAATGAAGAAGCTTAAAAGATCATATTTTAGATATAAGATGAGTTCTTACTTTGAAAAAAAGAAAGAAAAAAAAACTAGTTCATAAACTATTTACATCTTATTAGAATAAAATAAAATATTATATTAACCGTACACTTTTTAAAAGCTTATTAGCTCGTAAACATTTTATAAGATGTTTTAAGGAGTTATAGGCTGATCCTAACATCTTCTAAGTGTCAAATGAATTTTACATTAAATAGGTTAAAAAAAAACATATGTAAGAGGGAAATTTCTGATTTATAGTTAACTTACATTATATGACTAACACTATCACCATGTAGAGATGTCCAAACGGTTCGGAAAACCGGAACCGGGCCGGTTCAAACCGACGGTCAACGGTTCTCCGAACCGTTAACCCGGTTTCGGTTCCAAACCGAAACCGGGAACTGCTGGGAACCGGTTCAGTTTCGGTTCCAAATTTTGCAAACCGGCGGTTTAACTGGCGATTCGAACCGCCAGTTTTCTCTTTTCGTTTTTTTTATTAAATGGAGGATGCCACGTGTACGGCTGTGTTTAAATCGAAAATCGCCATTGGAAATGAACGACCATGATTAAATGGCCGTTGGAAACTGGCCAAACCGAACCGTTTTGGAATCGTTTGTTCAAACCGGCGGTTTTGGTCAGATTTTGAACCAACGGCCAAGATCAATTGCACATTGGAGATGGACGGCGGAGATGAGTCGAACCGCTGGTTCAACCGAACCGAAACCGGCGGTTTGAACCGGTTTTCCTTTTTTTTTTTTTGAAATTTTGAGATCTATAAATAGTGGTTCAAATTGTGTATTTGCTCACCCCAATTCTCTTTCTCTCTCTCTCTCTCAATTCTTGCATTCTAGCTCCCTTTAATATTTCAAGTTCAAAACCTCTCAAATTCTTGTTATATTTCAATTTCTAGTTCTTAATTATATCATCTACTTCTAGTTCTACACTTCTACTTCTACTTCTATTGAAATTTTTTTACATTCATCATGTCTAGAAGAGGTTCTGCTGCTTCGTCCTCTTGTGGGAAGGGAAAGAGTCTCATGCCACCTCCACAATCCTATGAAGATGATCTCATTGATCGGTGGTGTGACGACCTTGATGAAAATGTCGATTTGGGGGAACAAATTGCTCAAGCTTTAGCCGAAGAAGATGAAGAAGAGGTGCCACCTACACAAGCGAGTTTGAATGCCACTCAAACCACTTCAAATAGAGCACCTTCTTCACTTCGAAGTGACATTTTCTCCATTCACTTCAAGAAGGAAGCCGTGCCAAATAGTGACGTCGACTACATAGTGACGTGCAACCATTGTGGGAAGCAATACAAGTTCAAGCATGGAGGGGGCTATGGAACGTTCAACAATCACATCACGAAGAAGCATCCCGACAAGATTGGATTGGAGCGCTCTCAAACACAACTACGAGGATTCACCGGGTCTTCACAAGGTATGGATTCTTTAACCTTTAAATTTAGTCAACTAGAACTTAGGAAAGGCACCGCCGATTTTATTGCTTCAAAACATCTACCTTTTTCATTTGCTTCCGATGACCTTTATGAAGATTATGTGAGAACATATTTACAACCACCCGCTAGAATGATAAGTATGAACACAACCACTAGGGATATTGATAAAAGAGTACGTGAAAGAAAATATAAATTAGTATCCGATTTAACCAACCTTAAACAAAAAGTTGCAATATATTGTGATTGTTGGAAAGATCCTTATGCTAAAAATGATTATATGGGCATTACTTGCCATTGGATTGATGATGCATGGGATGTTAAAAAACATTTAATTGCTTTTATTGATTTTAATAAAAAACATACCGGTTTACATATTTCACAAAAAGTAATACATGTGTTAAATGATTATTGCATATTAACAAAAGTATTTGCTATAGCTTTAGATAATGCAACTAATAATAAAACTAGCTTGCCTACATTAATTGATTTTTGTAAACCTTCATTAAATGGTGATCTTTTTCATACTAGATGCATGTGTCATGTTTTTAATTTATGCGTGCAAGATGGATTAAAAACTTTAGAACAAGAAATAGAAAAAATTGGAGATGCAATTAATTTAATTTGTCATATCGTACAAATGCGAAAAAAATGGGCCGCCTTTTATAAAATGAATGGATTAGAAGTAAAAAAAATTGTGAAAGATGTGCCACATAGGTGGAATTTTACTTTTTATATGCTTCAAGATTCGTATAATTATAGAGAACTTTTATGTGCTTTAATTTTTTTATGGAATTTGGTGATAGTAATGTTATGTTATTTGCCCATTCTTGGGATTCTTGTATAAACATGATGAGTATGTTAAATTTTTTTGAAGAAGCCACTAGGGAAGTAAGTGGATGTTATTATCCTACATCTCCTTTAACTTTAGATCAATGTGTTACAATTGCTTTGGTAATTAACTCTTATAAAGATGATCCTATTTTAAGTGATGCAATTATTATGATGAAAGCAAAATGGTTAAAATATTATCATGAGCTACCCCTATATTTATGTGCTAAATTATTAGATCCTAGGATTAGAGAAGATGGATTAGAAGAACTCTTAATTATGTACTATAATGCATTGTTCCCATGTGGTTTGATTAGTGAATATGATCTAGTAGAATATGTGTCTAATCCTACGGAAGTGGTTAAACGGGCTAAAGATTATTTGTATGATTTATTTACACAATATAAAACAATTCATGGTGATTCAAGTAGTTGTGATGATGTAGGAGATCAAAATGTAGGATCTAGTAGTTATTCATCTTCTTCATCTAGTTCTGGACCGACTCTTAGTCAATTTTACAACTTCTACGGCATAAGAACACAAAAAAGAGCTAGAGGTACTAACCCATCACAAGAATTAGTTTACTTTTGAATCTATTGCTTTCGAGAAAAAATTGGATCTATTAAAGTGGTGGTCACGGAGGACCACCATGTGTCCTATACTAACAATTATTGCCAAGGAGATTTTTGTATGTCCCGCCTCCACAGTCTCGATTGAACATGCCTTTAGCATATCGGACAACACTTTGAATGCGAGACAAGCAAACTTGGCCGCTGAGAATGTCCAAAGCCTTATGCTCCTTGAGGATTGGGTCAAAGCAGCCAAACGTCAACAAAACCTCGATTGCACACACTTTGAGGAAGGTGAACCGGATTTGTATGGCTACGACTCAAACACAACATCCTCCAACGACAGTGACATCAACCTTGATGATTGAAGAAGGTAAGTTGAGGTAAGACTTAAGAGAACTACGTGAGTTTTGATTCCTTAATTCGATTTCAATTAAGGATACGTAGGCAATTTCATTTTAAGTTTGCAATTTCAATTCCAAACTTACAATGAAACTCAAGCTCTTTCAATTTCCCCCCCTCTTTTTTATTAAACTTGTTTCAATAGTTAATTAGTTAGATATTTAGATGTTAGATCTTAGACTTGTATTATATACTTTAAGATAGATACATAATTGTAATTGTAATTCAAGATAAACTTTTATTTCTTTTAGATATATATGGACTTTTATAATTGTAATATATAGGAACTTTTTTAATAAATTAGATCATAGATTAGATAGAGTTTTAACTTCCAAAAATCAATTTCTCATTGTATGGTAATGGTATACTTCAAAACAAATATTAAAAATCATACAAAAACTAGAAAAGTGCAAGAATTGGTGGCGCACGGTCTGGTTGTGCCATACAGCACGATCGTGCGCCATTATACAGAGAGTCTTCGATGGTGGGGCACGACCGTGCCCGGGTGAACAGAAAACCGGCAGTTCAAACCGGCCGAACCGTTCGGTTCCGGTTGAACCGGCGGTTTGGAACCGAAATCGGAACCGCCCATCATACGGTTCGGTTTCGGTTCCACCAATCTGGAACCGCCGAACCGACGGTTCGAACCGAAACCGGAACCGCCGAACTGTTGGGTCCCAAGTGGTGTCCGAGGTTCAGAGGAGGGGTGAATGAACCTTGGTCAATTTTGAAAATCTTTTAAAACTTTACTGTTCTGCAAGTTACTTGAACTTGCAGAGCCATTTAGTTACTGCTTACAGCACTAGGATGCAGTGCTGCACGCTGTAACCTAGAGTTTTATACGCAGCGGAAAAATAACGGTTTTAAGACACAATGTTGGTTTTCTCAAATATGATCATTTTCAAAACGTTTTATGCTTATGATAAAGATAAATATAAACGATAAAGCACAGATAAGAAAACGATAAAACACTTATGGCTTATAGTGGTTCGAAGGTGGTGTAACCCTTCTACGTCCACTCTACTGCTACCTCGAGCAGGAACTTCGTTAAGCAAGATTGATTTACAAGACTCTCCTAACAAGCTATCAACTTACAAAGTTAACCACCTACTAGAGTCCAGTGTTCACACAGCTCCTACGAACTCTAAAGGCTAACCCACACAGGGTTTACACTCCCACACAGGGAAGTTGCCCAACACTTAGACAACTATACAAACAACAAGGATTTCTCCTATCAACTGTTCGACACCTAAAACAACCTAACCACACAGGACAGAGGTTAAAAAGAAAATAAAACTTCAACTGGTGAGAAGCAGTCTTGATCTTGGGTAGCTCCTTTGTTGTTGTAGACTGCTTCTAGAAGGTTGAGTGGTTGAACATGTGAAAGCTTAAAGGCTTTGGATGATATGTGAGTTTCCCCTCAACTTTGTTCAGCAAATTCTTCAATCAGCCACACCTTCTATTTATACATCTTGAGAGTATATCCATTGGGGAAAGTATCCGTTGAAAAAAGACACTTCCTATTTTGAATGTGAACTACGATCTCTCAAGATCTCCTCTGTGGTCGCATTAAATGCTTCTTGACTTTTTCTTTGTATTGCATTTAATGCGATTGTTGCGACTTGCAGCTTTTCACGGTGCGTCAGTCCACGTGGCATCTTGGCATTGGCTCCGTGTCTGCAACTTTGACCTTCTCTGAAACGGCTCTTTTTATACTTGCTTGGATACTTCTTCAGTTGACTGTTTGAGTAGAAGGCTTCGCGCTGTATCCTAGGTCTGCTTGCAGCTGTTAGTCCTTTACAGTGCTGCTGTAAGTTAGACCTTCTTGCAGTGTCTTCTTTCAGAACTGTTGTATCCTTTCTTGCAGTATGTTGTATGCCGTTCTTTCTTACTTTGCTGCAGTGCTGCAACTGCTTTCTTGCAGCAACTACTTGCCGCCCTTTTATACGCAGCTTCTTCAGTAACCTTTACTTCTATAACCTAGATAGGTTCCTTTGAGCTTGCAGCAGCAGCAACATCAACCTCCTCATGAGGTGTCTCTAGCTGCTTAGTGGTTACCTCAACTAACCTCTACTTCACCTCGAGCATCATCTAAGGGTACTGTCCCGACAGCCGCCCCTTCAGAGGTCTTCTAATCCTCAGAGAATGTTGTCTGAACAACAGCCTCGCCTGAGGTCTTCAGCAAGGACCCCGTCTCCTCGGCCGGTCTTGTAACCTCAACAGTCTTTGCTGCAAGTATGGGTTCTTGCAGCTGCTGTTGGTTTCTTGCAACAGTAACTTGCTTTCTAAATTCTTCTTTCAGAACAGCTTTTCTCGCAGCCTGCTGACTACTCCTTTCAGTATCCTGTCTCCTTCTTGCTCAGGATACTTCGTCTAGCTTGTTGTTCCCTACCAGCATGCTAATCCTTAGAAGTGTACTTATTTCTTCTAAGGTTGGTTTTCCTTGAATTTTGGAAAACTATTACATGATCTTTTCTTCAGTATCATTAAGTTTGTGATCATGTAATGTGGAAACTAGGTATCAAAACCTTAAGCAAACTGTTTTTTTCTTATTATGTTATTGTGTTTTATCTTATCAAGATAACTACTGAAATATCCCAACACGAACCGTTTGGGCATCTCTATCACCATGTATATATTAAAACTCAATTTTATTATTATTTTGTGTTGATTGTGATTGTCACATCAACAACTTAACTTCACAGAGATACAATATTACGTTCTATACATATAAAAAAGGTACAAGAAGAAGAATCGCCAGATTCATTCTCATATATTTTTTTAAACATTAAACGACAATCAGAATAGTATATATTATAAATTAATTGGTATTTGATATTACATTCTAATATCACTGATGTGATGCGTATATTTATAATGTTATTTTATTGTATTTTATATTATAATCAATATCAACTATTTCAGCAAAGATTTCTAGATACTAGATCTCATGTTGATGGTACCAATAAAAAGAAGAGTAAGTCTCCTGTGCAACCGTCGCACATGCGACGGTTAAAAGTATGTAATTTTCGGGTATAAGTATGTAATTTCAAGGTATACTTATGATCGAAAAAGACATACTTGTCAAAAGGCATATTTATGGTCGAAAAATACATACTTATGGCCGAAAAATACATACCCGTCGCATGTGAGACGGTCTCACATGAGTTTTTGTGTAAAAAGAATTTAGATTTATGGTTCATCACAATTTTGAAATATACCATTAAAATAAAAAGTTATCTACAAATTAAATGTCTTTTCCCTAATACTGCTAAAATCATATTCTCATCCACATAGTTGACAAGTCTTTTAATTGAAGATTTGTGCTATTCTTTCTACGCATACATTTTTAAAGGCGTCTCACATGGTAATTAAGATGTATACATTTACTATTATATTTTGATTTTTAAGTAAGTGATTTTATTTTCTATGTTGGAAAAATAATTCGTTTTGAGATATGATTCAATATTCATGATTAATTGCTATTTACAACCTTTTCGATTTTAGTTTGAGATAAATATTGAATTATAAATGTACGTTTGAAGTGGATCAACATAATATATTTGACTTTTCAATATACATAAGTGGTGAATAAGAAACGAATACACAAAATAATCTATTATAATCAACATCATCTAGTGAATATAATCCCTATCGCACATAGAATATTTATTGAAGTTGATGATATATATATATATATATTAACTAGCTTATGTGACAGTGTGTGCAACTCACCTACAATATGTTTGGAAGAGATGGTAGGATTTTAAACTTAATAATCTTAATATATATGTTTGTTTTTTTATTTAAATTTGGATCACAAAATTCGAACATAATCATTACTATCTATATTACAATCATTAATCATTATCAAATACATTTTTTTATAAGAAAATATCAAATCAACCTACATTTTTATAATAAAATATTATATCAAACCATATTTTCTAATATTGATTTGACATCTATCAAATAATCCTACCCCTACTAAATTCTCAAACAAACATACATTTTCACTATTCATTTTTACTACAAATCCAAGATTTTAAAGGCAGGATTTTCCGAATCCCACTTAAATTGCTCCTAATATTATTTTTCTTAATTGTACAAATTTAAAGCGAAACATAAATATATACATATATATGTATATATTAGAATATTCATATATATATATATACATACATATATATTTGGAATTATCAAATCATCAATTATTTTAACAATAAGAATAAAAAATAAAAGATATACATAAATGAATAAAACAAATTTTTTTTTCAATCACTATCAATAAGCTAATAAAAAAATTAAAAAAATATCAAATGGAAACCCCTTTCGTGTTTTGTTTTTGTTTTTTTATGGTTGTGTAAAGACTAGGATTTTTAAAATTAAAAAAATCCTTCAATTTATAAAGTAACTCTTCTAATTTATCATTTATTCTTTCCTCCAACTTTGTTTTCTTCTTAAATTTATTTTATGTTTCTTTATTTTGATTTTCTTACCCTTTTGGAATTTTGATGTTTTTTAAATTGAAGGAAAGTAAAAATGAATAAAGGGCCTAAAAAGTTCAAGGAGAAGGGATTTGAATCATGGTTGAATACCAGGTACGTTCAAGCATATACAGTTTACTAAGACGCATCAATACTTTTATACGTACCCAATTCTTATTATCAATTTGTACTGTAAATAATATTTTTAGGTCTAAAAATTTATAATAATTTTGCGCTCTAGCAATTAATGTTCCGTTTGCCTTACATTAATTCTAACCCTGTTTTCAAATCATAGAGTAATCCAGTCAAGTGAGTCAGCTTCCGTTCCATTTTATCCAAAATATAAATATATATTGAAATATAAATAAATTTATAAATATAAATGAAGAATGAAAATAAAAGAGAAAACTAAATTTTGTCTTGAGAAAAAAAAAAAGTTTAATTGAATCCCTTATTGAGAAATTTCAATTGGGTCTAGCTAATATATAAATTGGATCTTGTTATGAAACTTATCCAATACTTTTATGTTTATTAGATGTTAATACAATAGTATTATCGTGTACATATAAAAATATTGCATGATACACACACAAAATATTTACTACAATTAATTGATCATGAAATCTATATGAATTCAATTCATCAGACAGTGAGACGATCTCATACAGAACATGCTCAAAGTTTTACGATACATCATTCATGTTTGAGCATGATCAGAAATAAGAGTGAAAATCAGTGTAACCTTTACTGACAAGAAAAAATGAAAATTGTGCAATTTGAAGATCATTTGTAGATTTAGGAAAATATAGAGTATTCCACACAATCACTTTAAGTAGACAATTTGGAGAAAAAGAAAAGAACTTTTCTCCCAACAGTTAATTTAATCATCAAATATGTAAGTGGACAATTTGAAGAAAAAGAAAAACTTTTCTCTACCAACATTTAATTTAATCATCAAATATGTAAGTGGCCAAATTGATGATCAAATTTCAAGTAAACAAATTGACAAGTTGAAGATTAAGGCATGCAAGTGATAACACTCTTAAGACTTACTTTCAACATCCATATTAGAATAATTAAGGTGACAAGAACAAATAGGAGCAATTGATTTCCCACCAATTGAGATTGTCCATATTCTTACAAGCCCAATTTTTATTTAATTCATGAGAAGTGCATTTCTTTCAATGCAATTTTAGAAATTGTCTTTCCCTTTTTTGAGTAAATAAATGCACAAAAAGAAACCATCTTAACGAAAGTTTTTGTTTGCAATGAGTAAATAAATTACTGAATTTTCAAATTGCAACCAAGTACCATTTCAGATTAATTGCAACCAAGGACCATTTCAGATTATTTATATGTATACGGCTCTTTTATATAGTTTTGTAGGCTTGCTTGAACAGGTTGTTATTTAAATGTTTAGAGTTGGTCTCTTGTGAGACCGTCTCACATGTGACAGGATTTAACTATGTCTTTTACAGGATTAGTATGTATTTTTCAGCTATAAGTATGTGTTTTAAGTATATTTTTTAAAGGTATAAGTATGAGTTATATAATTATATCCTTTACAACTATAAGTATATCTTTTTCTACTTTAAATATGACCGTTGCACGGTGTGACCGTTACACATGAGTTTTTGTGAAATGTTTATTCAGTCTTGACATTTAAGCAAGTTCACGTAACTATATGAGAAATCCAATACACATATGAATGACCTTAAAATTGTTCTAGGTTGCAATTTAAAAGAATCGTAAACTTTTGAATGTAATTGAAAAAAGGAACAAAAAAAATTAGATTGCAAATTGAAAAAAGAACACACGTCACGTTTATTTCTTATATGAATCCTAATTTTTATGTATTGAAACATTTTGTACAATTTGTTTGTACACATTAACTTTATCTAAAATTATATAATGCTAAAATAAAACAAATAAAAAAAACTCTTCAAATTATAAATTATTAATTTATCGATATTATCTTCTTAATTTAATAAAATTTTAGAGTCCCAGGGTTATTAATTTATAAATGTTTTACTTATTAAACCGGTTAATAAAATTTATTTTATTTTCTAATCTTTTTCCCTAGATGGAGTTAATCTTGATGTTTTACTTATTCAGGAAAGGAAAAAAAAGCCTTAAATTGGGAGTACGACTTTTATGGTAATTTATTTCGATTAATCAAACCACAATCTACAACTATAATTCACATGTTTAATTTGTAGACAATGAAATAACCCAACTTACTTACACCCCAAACCCCCAAAAAAAGGGGAAAGAAAAAGGAAAATGAAAGAAACCAGATTAGTACTGTAAATTACATTAATTAAGAAGAAACGATTAGAACAACAAGTGGGTATTTCCTTAGTAAGGTTGGTTTGGTTTGGTTGTATTTTATATCTTTAACAACTCTAATCAAACATGGAGTTAAAAGCAAAGCTATTAAGTATACGAGTATAACGTGGTCTATATATTTTAAATTTTCATTTTTTGGTATTAAGAAGTTAAATCGTTTATATCAGCCATCATGATTTAATTTTTTGATATCCAAATAATATCTAAATTAAATACCAGTAGTACATTTACAATTGAAAGGTATAAAGCATAAAAGCTAACCACCTCAATCATTCTTGAATTAATGAAATACCAAATTAGTTAATTAAGTGATTGATTGTAGTTATTGATATCTTGACCAACGATGCTAATATTCGATCAAATCAATTTAGTATAGTCTTGGCAATCAAGTAGTCTTAATAAGAAAATCACAATGCTTCAAATAATTCGTTAATTATAAGAGAGAGAAAAACACTAATCTATATATGAGATGACTAGCTCAATCTACAATTTTATAACCTATAAAATAAAGATTGAATTGTGTGTGAGTAATAGGTACTGTAGTCTCGTCTCGAGAATTTGTATTTGTGAGATTATATTATATAAAACTTTATGAAAAAAGAAATATTTACAGAAAATAGTACGTACTAAATAATTGTGGAATAATTGAGGTAGCCATCAAAAAGTATAATGATGAAATGAGAGACAAGATCACTTTCTATTGTTAGAGAAAGATGCTATTGGAAGATTTAGGGCCCCACCATCTGCCCAAAATAATATATCATATTATCATCAAGATAAAAATAAAAAAATAAAAAATAAAAAATTGATTTAGAGAATAATACATACAACCAACAGATCCCATATAAATGTGGGTAACAGATGGGATTGGTATTTGACCATATGTGGGGACATATTGATAAGGGGGAGGCACAAGAATGAGGGTTGAAACAAGTCCTCTTCACCTTCAAATAGTTGTCTTCCCCCTTCTCCCACCTTATGTTGCCTTTTAATTCTTTATTGATTTTTTATATTAAAAATAAATTAATCAAGTGAATACACAATATATATGGTACTGTCTTATAAATATAATTACGTGAGATAAAGTCTCACTATATACAACTCATATCAATCTTCATTAATCAGTAATTATTTAATTTGGTGGATTATGAGTTATAAGTTTGACTAATCTCAAATCAAAAATTAGATTTGTAAAATAGTCTTACAAAAATCATACTCCTCTCAATTTTACCCTTTTAAGATTTTGGCGATTCTTTTTCCAAGTAAATTCAGATGCAATATCAATTATATATCGAGTAGCAATAACACTTCTACATAATTGATGTGGATATTTTCAAAGAATCCATAAATAAAACTTATTTATGAGGATAAGTTCTCAAAGTCATATATAATATTCTAATTTTCATATACCTAATCAATGTACCATATGATAAAATTAAAGCTAGGAGTCCCTAGTTTTGCTTTATTAATGAAGAAGAGATCCTACAAAGTTTGGTGCAACCCCACTAAACATTGTTTTGGCCAATTGCAACCACTGCCATATTCATTTAAATTGATTGATTTCTCATTTTGTTTATATTCACTAGTTATTTTAGCCTCCCCACCATTTCCTTCTTCACAATTTTAGTTCTTAAATGTTCTTAATTATTTGATTCAGAATTCAGATCCACATGTTTGTAAATAATGATTTGAGTATTTAGTTATGGGTAGTCAATAATAGTAGTCCCATGAAATTTTAAAGGGAGAATTTTTGGACGATGAAAAATAGAGATTATTTTTCACTTGGGCAGACAATGTGCATTATACATTATATAGATACATTTTTGAAAAAAAAAAAAAAAAAGAGAGTTCAATGACGTGAAGGGTGAAGAAGAAAGTTTGATACCCAGTGAAAAAAAAGATTGTGAAGATGAAAGATTGGTACGTGTGTAAAGAACAAAAAAGATCGTTGTAAATTTAATTACTACAAAAAGAAAGAAGAAAGAAAAAATATTAATATTTGCGTGAACTGCCACATCAGTAGATTTGGCTCTATAAGGAACCAAACCGGTTTGGTGAGTTCCTTATCAGTACTATATGTATATTTGACGTGTCGTATATATATCAAGATGACCATACTAACATTTCGTCATTCCATATAATTTGAATTACATAATATTGAAAGAAAAAACAGTGTCTTTAGTTTTCAAAACTAACAAAAAGTTGTATTAAAAGTACTTCAAAAATTGTTAAATATCATTTTCTTATTTGCAATTAGGACTAAAATTTATATGCCACGTCTTCAGTTTATTATTACTTTTAGTATTGATCACTTTAAGAAATTATAAAACATTTTAGAGAGCTTGTAAGTTCAACTAACTACCACTTCCTAATTAATAAATTTGCAATATTTTACATCACTATATCAAATTTTAGTATTAACATAAGACCCGTGTATAACACTGATCTAAATAAATTAAATTTAGTAAAATTAAAAAACTTTAAAAATATTATTTATATTGGAAATAAAAAATATATAATTTTATGTTATAGCTATCATCTAAGTTAATATTAAATATAATGTAACTTTTATTAATATATTTTTAACTAATGAAATAAACAATTTCTTATATGTGTGAATAAATTAATAATATTTTATACATATAAATTAATTTTTTTAAATCTTATTTGTTGGTTTTAAAATTTTAGATTTAATATATTATTATTATTATTATTATTATTATTATTATTATTATTATTAAGTCATATATTTTATTGTTGATTTTTAGAGAAAAAATAACTTAAAATTTTTTTAAACATTTTCAGCAAATATTTAGTTTATATTTTTCAAATTTATCTATGATTTTAGTATATATTGAAAGCCTTCTACGTTTTCTTATGTCTCTTACATTGAAAGTCATTTAATGTTCCACCATTTCATAATCATAGTATTTTCTAAACATCATATTTTTAAATTTATATTTAAACATAAAAACAAAAATAATAATACTAAATGTTGAGACGATTGTGAGTTGGCCAGCCACATGTCCCCAATAATCTTATATATATAAAAAGATAATTATATGCAGATAGAGTAAATAAATTAAAATTATTCTCACATCATTTTAGTTTTAATATATTATGGAATGTTATATGTGGATAAAAACCATAGCTTGCGTGATAAAAATGTAATTTGTTTCGATTAATATTATATTTAGGAAGTCACAAAAAGGTTTAGGAATAGTCCAATCATTGATATATATATATATATATATATATATATATATATATATATATATATATATATATATATGAATTGTAGGTTGGTCACAGCTTTAATTCCTAATAGATGTCAAAAAATTATGTATATCCATAACTTGTCTCATCACACACTCTAGATATACATAATGAAAATAATTATACCATATAGCATCTAAAGTTTTTGCTGAGAAGCAATAATATTTGTGGAACTAACATCTTCAAATTAAGAAATAAACATTTTCCCATTACAGCCTCTACATTAGTTTTCGTGACATTAGTTTCAAGAGTTTGGTTACTCTTCCACTAATAAATTTGTTACTATTCTACCACAATTTAGAAATTTTAATAAAATAAAAAAAATCGATTTATGTTAAATTTTACACTATCTGTCTTTTCATATGGTTACACATGAAAAAACACATATTATTTAATCTTATGAAAATCATTAGGTTACATGATATGATCATATCGGATAAGTATAGAAAAATAATATTTTTTTTTATTTTTATGATTAAAAAGGCAATTTTGTCCATTTCCTTTTGTGGTAGAAAAGTAACTAAATTATTCTTATGATAGAAAAATAATCCCTTATATAAAATGTGGTATTTTAGGGTATTATATCTTAATTTCAATATCTTATTATTATTATTATTATTTTTTTTTTTTTTTTTTTTTTTTTTTTGGTCTTATAGTGATTCACTTGTAAGATAAACAAATTAAATTGACTTGTCATGAGATGGTCACTTTATAGTTTGTTCGAGGAAGTGATCTTTGGTTGAGGTAACAGAGCATTTGTAAAATCATTAGATCTAGATAACCATCAATGGAATTAATCATAAGGTGAATTAATCTATATAACTTCATCTCACAAAATGTGATCTTTAATACAATACAAGTAAGTTTTAGAATTAATTTCATTTTTGGTCTTGTATGTAAGATCTTTTCTATTTTTTCACAATCAAATATACATTTTCCAATTTTGGTCTTATATGTTTCAACTTTTTTCCAATTTCATTCCAATTTTTCAATTTTGATCTCGTATGTTTCAAAATTTTCCAATTTCAATCCAATTTTGGTTGGAATTCCCAAAATTGCCGATGTCACTTGAGATTTCCCAGCGGTCATCCGATCAAAATTGAATTGAAATTGGAAAAAGGTTGAAACATATATGACCAAATTGGAAAACTTGTTGAAATTGGAAAGAAGTTGAAACATATAGGACTAAAATTGGAAAACGTATATTTGTTGACCGAAAATGAAAATGGCCTTACGTACAGGACCAAAATTGAAACTATCTCCAAGTTTTAATCACCTTTTGGGCAAGTTTGAATTGGAGATGAAAAACAACTAGCAAGATTCTCTATTTCAGTTTATGTTTTATCTGATGTTCCAAATTAACCATCAAAATGACCAGGTAAATAGATAACATCACTAATTAATTAACACTTGACATAAATTAAAAATAATAAAATATAAGATAAACATCAAACTTCAATAGAGAACCTAGTTCCAAAAAACAGATGGATGAAATATTTTGACATAGACAGTGTCATTCTTTCTTTTCCCAATATTGTGAAAATGCAAGATATTAGATATATGCTAAGTTTGTGAAAAGCAGGCTACATACACTGTCATTGTGGCACTAATAATATTGGTTCATTCACCCAATTAGTCTCGTTGAAAAACACGAACATTGCTTTTTGGTTTTCTTTTCTGGAAAGACTAATCACCAAAAGAAGAGAAAGAACAATAAAAGAAAATAAATATAAAAGAAATTAAAAGAGAAAAACAAAAGGAAAAAAAAAGTATGATATATTAATATCCCTTAAGAAAATGCATAGACAAAATGTCATTTTAATATAAGACCAGTGAATAATTTATTTATTTAGTTTTTATAATTAACTTATATGATAAGTGTCTCTTAATTTTATTTTATTTAATATATAGAAATAATATCTTTTGGAATACTTCTTTTTTTTTTTTTTTTTAAACTGTTAAATTTGAGTTTGAAAATTTTCCAATTGTACATATTTTTAGAATTAGGCAAGGGAGAATCATTTAAAGTCAAGCATGAATACAAAACTGGGTAATATTGAATTTTAATTATTAATTAAAGTTAGTATTTGTTAAGAATTGGGTGTTACAATGACATCATGAAATAGTGTAAATTCTGGTACTGCACTATCTTAGTGTAGAATCTATCTACAGCTCCAAAAATAATATGATAATATTTCTTATCATACATCTCATTTAATTTATCTTTTATTATGTTATAATTGATTAATATATTTACGAATTTAATCGTATTTAACATAACTGTTTAATAATTTAAATTTAATATTTTTTAAAATTAAAATAACAAAATCACAATAATAAAATTACAATAAAAATATATGTTATATAGTGATAGTTTTTAGTTTTCTAAATATGAGTTCCAAAAAAATATCAATTATTAATGCATTTTTAGAATGAATTAGAAATGAGCATGTATATCTCTAATTTGTCTAAAACAAACAAGAAAGTGTTCAAATCAGGTAGGTTTATTCTCAAGAAATTAGATATATGGGATGACACTTTTCTCACTTCTTCTATTGCAGCATCAAAATCTTTTCCACTCTCTATTATAATATTATGCATGTACGCACGTAGTCATGATATCAACTTGCAAACAACCTTTACTCCAAAAAAACATAATGGATTTGCCATAATTGCAACATTTGCAACATGCTTCGTCTTTTTTGCAAAATATAGCATTTTTAAGGGCGTTCGTTGAATTGATAGTTTGCACAAGACTTGTTCATTTTGAGACATAATTGAGATATAATATCAACTAAATAATGTCCCATAGATGTATTTGTTGAGATATTTCAGTAGTTATATTGATGAGACAAAAACAGTTTGCTTAGGGATGTCAGTACCCAGTTTCCATACTGTCTACATGACTTTAAGTTAAGAGATCATGTAATAGTTTTTCAAGTGTCAAGGAAAACCAACCTCAAAAGAAATAGGATCACATCTTCTAAGAGTCAGCAAGTTGTAGGAAACAACAAGCTGAAGAGCGTATTTGCATTTGGAGCAGATAGGATGCTGCAAAAAGAATATAGCAAGCTGTAGGAAACAGCATGCTGAAAGCTGCACGAAGGAAGCAGAAAGCTACATACAGAAAGCTGCCAACAGATTACAGGAAGCAGCAAGCAGAAGGAAGCAGCAAGCCAAAGGCAGCAAGAAGCAGCATCATGAAGATCATACAGGGTGAAGAAGAGCAAAGCTATCTATCAAACTAGAGTAGCTACCCGTTGCATGATAAGTCAAAGATGGTGGGTGCATTAAATGCACATGTCAGGATCAACTCAGAAGCATTTAATGCGGCCACAAAGAAGATCCTGGAGATCAAAAGCTTCAATTCAAGATGGAGAAGTGTTCCCCTTCAATGGATACTTCCCCAACAGATATATTCTCAAGATCTATAAATAGAATGTGTGGCTGCTTGAAGAAATTGTTGAACAGAGTCGAGAGGAAACTCAGATATATTCCAAAGTTTCTCAAGCTTATACATGTTCAGCCAATCAACCTTACAAGAGCAGTCTACCATAGCATTGAAGTTTTCAGAGATCAAGACTGCTTCGCACCAATTGAAGAAAACCTTTTTCTTTTCTTTTAACCATTGTGCTGTGTGTGTTAGGTTGTTTTAGGTGTACTTAGTTGAGAGGATTGTATCCTTGCTAAGTGTGTAGTCTAAGAAGTAGGCTACTTGCCTTTTGTGGGATTGTACCATTTGTGGGTTGTGACCTTAAACTAGAGTCTGGGATTCTAGTAGGCGTAGCTTGTTAGGAAGAGGTTTATAAAGCAAGGTTTGTAAATCGAATTGACCTAACGAAGTTCCTCCTTGTGAAGGAGTAGAGTGGACGTAGAAGACTTACACCACCTTCGAACCACTATAAACCATAAGTGTTTATTGTTTTGTTTTACTTATTGCATTGTTCTTATCTTGCTTACTGCATATCACAAACATCCTGCATAAAAGACTTTGAAAAGAGCATACTTGAAAAGGAAACTGGTCTGCAAAACAGAAACTCTATCTAAGTTTATTTCGCTGCAATCTGATACCGAGTCAGTAACTTGAATCAGCCTTTGGTCAGGTTATTGATTTGAGACATGTTACTGCATTCCTCAGTGAATCAGGAACCTGTTATAACAGAAAGATTTTTAAAATCGATAGAGGTTCATTCACCCCCCTCTGAATCTCTGACCACTTGGGACCAACAATATTTCTTTCCTTAAATGATATATTGTGTGCGAGAAACAACTCCTTTAGCAATGTTAGAGAAATTAAAGATAAGCTTTCTTCAACATTAATATATTGTTGGATCATGACTTCACAAAATATGCAGGTCATATCTAAATAAAAAAAAACATGTTATATCCATGGATCATAATCAACTACAACTTCAAAAATAATTATTGGAGATCTGCTTGTGTTCCTTTGTTGCACAAAGCAACAATCATGATTTTTTACAATATCAACAATACGGGAAAATAACTTTAATTTGAGATATTTGAAATTGTCAACGAAAATGTTCTTCGTTAGATATTGGATTTTCAAAGAAGCGGTCGTTGAACAAGTTTTTCATTGCTGCTTCTTGATCACAATACATTATTTTACCACTTGGAGTTGAGCCTTCATGAGTAGGTTTAGCATTTTTGGTGTCTGAGAAATTCATTTATTGTAACGTCTAGGATAAAACGATGTATAATTGGATTAATTGAATAATTTAACCTCTAATTGTTTAATTTTATTATGTGCATTTTTAGAAAAATGAAATAATGCATAAGTAATTTATTGAGCTATAATTTAATCGAACCATAGGTTATAATATAATTAACAATATCGTAAGTAAAAGCCCATGGTTGACGTGTATATGGATAGCCCGTTTAGGGGTCCATGGCCCAAAATCGGAATGTATAAAGACGAAATTTGGAACACAAAGGAGTAAAGTTGAATCACATTTGAACAAAATATGTTTCTCTCTTCTGCTCAGGCCGGCTGCCGCCGCCGCGCTTTCCCTCTCCTCAATTTCGGTCGATCTTTACACCAAAATGAAGATCTCGACAAGCCCGTTTCAGATCTGGGCTCATTGCTGTCATCAGCCGCCGCCTCCGCTGGGAAAAACCGGTGAAATGGACGACCAAACCCCTTTCTCTTCTCTCCCTAATTTCCTCTGTCTTTCCTTCCTCCTTTCTTCTCACCCCCTTTCCTCTCTCTTCCATCTATGCCCTGTCTCTTCCCCATCAAGGTTCGGCCGTCGCATCTTGGTTTGGGGTGGTGGTGTCACCGGCGCATGGTGTCGTACTAGCTGGTCATGTGCATGTGTGCGCTCCGTCGTGGGGCGATGTTGTGGTCAGATCGCGTGCACGTAGTAGCACGCATTGCTCTGGTCGTGTTGTAGGCGCGCTCTCGCGCCAACGAGTCTAGGTCGCATTGTGCACCGCAGCTCGGCGGTGGCACTGCATTTGGTTGTTTTGCGCACGGGTGGCGCAGCGTAAGGGTGGGGCTGTGTCAGGTGTTAGGTTCGGGGTGCTGCTGTCTTTGGGTGGTGTGCTCGGGTTGTCGCCGGCGATGAAAACCGGTGGCGTGGGGGTGGCTAGGAGGTAGATGGGGGGTTGTGGAGGGGAGGGGCTTCCTCTGCAAATTCGAAAAGTTCAAGGACCTAGATGCAAACCCTAGAATTTTAGGATTTTTACAATTTAACCCTCAAGCTTTCGAAAATTATATTTCCCTTCCTAAGGCTTTTGAAAATTATATTTTAACCCCTAAAAGTTTCTAAAATTTATGTTTTAACCCCCATATCTTTTGAAAAGTGTATTTGACCCCAAAGGTTTTAAAAATATCAAAAAAACCCCAAATCTTTTTTGATTTTACCAAAATGGCCCCTTTGGTCAAAGTCAACATTTCCAGAATTTATGAAAATATCCCTAAGCTTCTGAAAACTCCGTTTTAGCTCGTTTTTCCTCTGTTTAAGCTTGTGTTTCCTCCATTAAAGCTCTAATCGATTCCTTTAAACCCTACGATCAAAATTTAAGCTTCCATGATCGTTCCATGATCTTGAAAGCTTTCGTTTCGTATCCTTCCCTCTAACGCTTCTTTTCGAGAGAGTTTCTATATTAATTTATGTATAAGTAATGTTATAAGGAATCTAAAAACCATTGTTTATATGTATAAGCTTTCAAGCGAAAGAAAGATCTTAGGCTTACGATTCTGAGTATCACGAGTGTTACCATCGAACAAGGTAGGGGTAACTTCTAATCCCTAAAGTTTTATGTTTCCATATTAAATGTATGAATGATGATAAACGAACACATGTATGTGAACCAAAGAATAATGAAACGATTCTTAAATGATATGAAATGATTGAATCATACGTGTTGTGTTTATGTGCTGTGAATTATGTGAATGTGCATGCATATATATCATATCCATGCTACGAAGGGACTAAGGTCCAGGATCATGCTACGGAGGGACCAATGGTCCATAATAAAAGATGCTAACGGGATAAAAACCGTTTATAGGATAAGATGGGCTGCTCCCGCACCTATCTACAGCTACATGCCATGAGTTTATGTGCTATGAATTTATGTGTTGTGCTTAACTGTTGTATTTGTAAATGCTTGCTTACTTCAACTGCTTAATGAACGTTAAATTTAAAAAGTATCCCCACGAGCGTATTCCAAGCACTCACCCCCGTGCGTATTCATGTTACAGTTAATGATGGACACAGGGAAGCGTAGAGAGAGGGATGTCGTATCAAGAAAGTGTTGTTATTTCTTTCCATCCATGGTTTTCTAAACAATATTTGTTATCTGTTTGTAAAGCTAAACTGCTTTGCCTTTTATGGATCCTGTATGAATTTCCGCTGCATTGATATCAATGTTTTTTCTAGCTTTGTGCGGATGGGTTTTGAATATGTAAAATCGCAAGTTTAAAATTTGTAAAGTTCCCGTCTGGATGATCTATTATCGCTCGTTATTCTATAAATATTTGAACGTATGTTTTCTTGCTCTCTTGTTACATGCCTACAACGAAAACTTTGATATTTTTAAGTTATGAAAGACATGACATTTATCATGAAATTGTTGTTGTATACTTGTTGAACAATCCATTATTAACTAACTATCAATTGTTGAAGTGTATCATCAGATAAAGTTGGAGAATAAGATATAACAGAAGGGCTAACATGGTTGAATTAATTTCATTTTCCTTTCGAGTAGCAGTAAGCTAGAAGAAAAAAGATGTTTTTGAATAAGAAATGGCTAAATGAATTAGATGAGGAAATGAGATAGATAGCCTGCTGAAGAAATACTTGGAGCATGTTGGGTAAACGATCTAGAAACCAACGAAATCAATAATTCAACACAAAACACCAGTTCGAACACCTCGAACCCAAAAGAATGAAGAAAACAACAAAAACAACAACCAACCAAGAACACAAAGGATTAACGTGGTTCGACTTGAATATGCCCACATCCACGGAGAAATCATCCACACTAATCAATGAATAAAGATCAATTGTTTACAACACGATATGAGAACGAAACCAAGAATAGCAAACCCTAGCTAAACACTCAATACCGATTTTCTCTCTCTACAACGATCGCTCTCTCAAACTTTTTGTTGTGTGTAAATGTGAAGATCTCTCTCTTTATATAAAACTCTAAGGCTGAAAAAACCCGCCCAAACCAGTTATGAGCTGAGTCAGTTAGTTCGCTTGCATCTCCGAGCTCAACGATCTGTTTCCTGCAAAACAGAATTATAACAGAAAACCGGATAAAAAATCGTTAAACAGAAAAGTGCGTTTATTAGTTACAACACGACTTCCTTTATACTCCGAACTCCAGCAAACAAACGAACACCAGTGAACTCTGACGAATTCCTGTAGAAACCTGACGAACTTAAGCGAACTACAACTTATAGTTCTCTCTCATTGAGTTCGCCTTTTCCTTATTCTGTTCGCTCCTCTTGATCCATGCTTACATATTATCAGAGCATATGATCTTTGTTGATATAATCAACTTTATAATGTTTAAGAAAATACAATATAGTCCATGCACTTTCAGTTTTACTCATTGATAATCACACAATCTTTAAATCTCAAACCTTCAACACTAGTCTGAAAGGCATTAAAAGACTTTGTGAAAGCATAATCTCGGTGCTTTCTGCTTTAGTTGTTAATAACGTAACATATGCTATCTTTAAATTACAAAGATATTAAAAAATTACAACGCGGTAATTTCAAATAATGGATGCGGTCACACTGAGTCTTCCAGCGTGATTGAGTTGCGAAATAAAATAAATGCCTAAGATATTTTTTCAAATCATCAAACAACTCATAACCCTAAACCCTAAATGTAATGCTAGTAATAGGAGAAGATAGGTTGGTTAATTCATAAATTCAAACAACAAATATCATCGGGTTTTCTAAATCAATTCTAATTTTAAAAAAAACGTACAATAAGTCAATATCCAAAAAGTTATCAAAATATTTACTTATGTTGTCAAGATACATCAACATTAATTAATGCAAGCACTTGATTAAACATTATTGGTGTGCTGACTACTGAATATCATGTCTAGATCCTACCTGGGCCATTAATTAATACATTAGTCAGAAGAATTAAAATTTACAGCCATGTGAGGTTTTTTTTTTTTTTTTCTATTAATAGTAAAAAGGAAAAAAAGAAAAACACAGAAAGAGACATGAATAGGATGAACTTAGTTCGAATCACATTTAATATTTCGTAACATATTTCATAATATTTAATACATTTCATATATTAATTAATAATATTAAATATATATGATGTATAGTGTGTATCTAACATGTATGATTTAACATGATGTATAATAGAAATGTAAGATGAAAACAATTATTGTGGACTATATTTTGAGTCCAAGGGAGATGAATGTATTTGGTAGGTTGGGCCTACTTGGAGGGCTAATATCACCTGCATCTGTTTTCTTGTCATGAGCAAGATTAGAACATACCATCAAGGAGCCCTGCAGTAATATTTATTGGGCCTCTTTCTTGGCCCACTTTTCTTTAGAATAAATATTTAAATCATTCTTCTTTCAAACAAAATATGATTTATATTCAGTTCAACTAAAATAAATTGAGTGCATATAGAACATTTTTTCTTATGAACTTGGGTATAAAACCACATTTGCACTATTTTATTTTGCTCATAAATCCAGTTTATCTTTTCCACTTTTAGTAAAATAATAAATTTTATTGATGAAAATTTAGTAATTTGTGTACTTGGGTGATAAACCAACGAATTATACAAAGAGGCAGCCAAAAACATGGAAGATATATTAAGATCGTGTTACAGATCTCATTTTATAAGATGGAGCGGATGCAGGTCAACGTCGAGGTCAATGCAGTCAACATCCGATCAGCCTAATCAACACAAGTAAAATAATACTATTAGGTTATATTTAATACTTTTATGTATATGAGGTAATACTTTAGAAAAAATTATAATTTGACAATTAAAATTGTGTAATACTTTGTGTGTATCAAGTATACTTTTATGCGTATAATGTAATACCTTTGGTTCCAATATTATGAATTCATGATTGATTTTAAAAATTATAATTTCACAACTAAAACTTATATTCTCATCATCTAATATTATTCTATGTATCATGTAAAACTTTAGAAAAATTATAATTTGATACGTAAAACTATGTAATACTTTATTTGTATAAGGTAATATTTTTATGTATATTCGGTAATACTTTTGGTTTCATACCTTCACCTAAATCAATGATTAATTTGAGAAATTGTTAACTTGACAATTATACTTTAATTCTAATAATATAATATTTTTGTTGCATCATGTAATACATTTATGTGTTTCATGTAAGGGTATTAGTACATAGTAAAATTATGTATATATTGCAGTATTATAATGTAAAAATCACCACCAATCCCTAGCAGTTTGCACTATAATTTTTTTTTATACTAAAAAGAAATATTCTATAAATGTTGCATTTTTTTTTACTAAAAAGAAATATTCTATAAATGTTGCATTTTTTTTTTTACTAAAAAAAATATTCTATAAATATTGATTTAATAATTGTTGCATGTTTCTCCTAAACTGTTAAAGTTAATAGCAATGTCTAGACAAAAACTTACATTACAATTTTGAAAATTTTTGACTATTTTTTTTTTAAATTTGGATTTATTATTTACATTTATATATTTAATTAGAATTTATGTAGTCCAATCAATCATTTCGATTGGAATTTTCTAATTATCTCATATATATATATATATATATATATTAATCTAATTTTATTGCAATATTTTGATTTTCAATATATGTTTCAAATCAATCATCATACTTTATTCTAAAAAAATATTGAAAATAAATAATTAATTTAGATTGTAAAGACTAATTAATAATTCAACTATATACTCACTTAGTTAAAAAAAAAAATTCATATTTATCCAATGTACACCTTTCTATTTAACATATGTTTTGTATTATTATACATTGTAACACACCCTTTTAGTAGGATTATTAGCTCTATTAACTCAAGCATAACCTTCCAACTTATAAAAATCTTTGTAAGGATTCATCATTTTTTTTAAAGAAAGCAACGGAAACAAACTTTGTTAAGAAACATGTTAGAGTTTTAAAACGGTCTAAAACATTCCAAAAGGAATTAAATTGTTTGAGTAAAATTTTACGTCAAAGAACTCAAAAACTAAGGTTCGCTTAACATGAAAACTTAGGAAAAACTTAAAACCAATTTCGAGATTTTGCCATCACTACCAATTAAAAACTTAAGTCTGCTTAACATGAAAAATTAGGAAAAACTTAAAACCAATTTCGAGGTTACGCCGTCACCACCAATTACGCTTCAGTGCTGCTACCTCCTTGCATCACATCTTACATTTGTCTTTATCTGCAGTATGAGGTAAATACTATAAGAAAAATGCTTAGCAAGTACATCACCTATCTCACAAATTACTTTTCTTTGAAACTTTTGAAAACACATGAAATCAGCTAATAAAATAAATATATATAACTCTTATACTTGAAAATAATATATTGTGGGCCCAGAGATGGTACCAATGTGCGCAACTTCGAAGAATTTAGGGTAGTTAGCCACTGAATCCAAATGGAGCAACTCAATACTCATTGGACGGTCTCAGAGCCCTTAACTCTTCTAATGGGCGGTCTCGGTGCTCAGTATCAAACTCTTAAAAATATATAACAAAACATTTATATATAAATACTATCTCAAAATACTTTTCTCACTTTTCATAAAATAAGATACTTGCATCTTGTACTTGATCAAAAACACATGTGTAAGAGTGTGACATTCACTTTGTTCAAGAGAAAGTATCCCGTGGAGAGTTCGTGTTCTCCATGTTCCGTCTCATTATCAGATTGCAGATATCTTCACTAAAGGGCTTCTGCGCGTACTTTTTGATGATTTTGGGACAGTCTAAGCGTACGACAACCTCCCGCTTCGACTGCGGGGGTGTGTTAGATTAAGTAAAAATATTATCTATATATATTATTCTTAGTATGTAGATCATATCCATATATATCTTCCTTAATTGTAGCCTAGATAATCTCCTAGATCTTTGTATATTCATTGTATATATCATTGACCTATGCCATTGAGAAGGGCACGGATTACACTCTTACAATATGGAATCACATCTTTTAACAAATCATCTCTTCACATTCATAGAATAATATAAATAAAACTTACGAGACACTTAACTCAACAAATCGTTAAAACGTATTCACGGAAAATATAAATAATCATTCACGTAGATTTTGCATCAACATTAAACGAATAAAATAGAACTACTCATACCATAGGTGAGAGATGTACTTACTTGAAGCTTTCAAAACTTAAAATATCTCAAAACTCTTAAATGCTTCTAAGTCTTCTCAGCCAAATCGAAAACATAATTTAATCGATGATATCAAAATTTATCAATCTAATACCTACTAAAATTATTGTCTTATAACTCCTTAAAATTCTGACATGACATTCCTAAATGAACTATTTAACAACACAATATTCATAAAAGCTTAACATGCTATCCTAATTAATTGTCTACCTAATAATAATAATATTAATAGCCTCTATCAGACTGCAATCCAATGAATTTCTAAATTAAAAAAAAAAAACTGAAAATATGCTCATACTGTATCATGACACCTTAATGTACACTTTAAGTAAAACTATTATCTTGTTTTAATACTAAATTACTGCAGCAGAAACATAATTCTTAGAATTAAATAAAAGAATTAATTAATAATTCCTTAAAGCAAAATATATGTTTTGCTCAAGTTACTGTCACATAACTATGATAATAAAATTATCAAAACTTCAACACTATTTATTAAGAAATATCCAGTTTTATATCCTGCTGGCCACTCAATAATAATTATGAATCAAATACTTAAATTTCATCAGCTGACTCTCTCTCCAAATTATGGGCGACTCTCTTGTGCACCGAGGGCACGGATCCCCGACCCGGTTTGACCTGTCTGACCCGCGTATATATATATATATATATATATATATATATATATATATATATAAATTTTCTTTCCCTGCAACCTAGCGTCTCTCTTCTCCTTCTCTTTTCTTCACAGCCCTTCTTCTTCAATTCAAGATGGCCTTTTCCGGATTTCTGTTTCGTGTGAGTTTTCTATTGCTTGTGGTGGCGGCATCGCTGGTCGCCGGTGGACGAGAGCGTAGACACGAGAAAGAGATCTGATCAGAAAATGTGGAGAAAAACAAGGAAAATTTTCAGATTTGTATTCGAGATTTGGGTGGCTATGGTGGTGCTTTGAGAAGAGAGAAAGAGAGAGGGTTTTGTGTGAATGTGCTGAGAGAGAGAATGAAGAAACCCAAAAAAGACTTACAACAATTTATTGCTTATTTTTTTCGAAATTGTTTGATTGATTTTTTTGTTCTGAAATGTAAATTCGTATGATCTAGTGCTAATTACACCGGGACTTTAATTGGTTTTAGCAATAATTTTCCAATTAAGGAATGATTAATTGAGATCTTTATATTTATTTTCCATAACCAGTGATTCTTGTGTGATATTCATTAATTTTGTTTGAAGTCAAGAAGGAGAATGAGTGTTTTTTGAGTGGAGATGAAATGTTGTTTATGAAGGGAAGAAATTTTGGGTTCAACTGCAGAGTGAAAAGATGAAATGAAGATTCAATCAAATGGATGAGAGTTACCTATAAAGTATTTATGTAATACATGAAAGAAATATATATGATACTATAAGTTATTTGTATAATACCTGAAAGGAATTTATATAATACCTGGGAATAACATATACAAAAACCTATAAAGTATTTATATAATACCTGAAAGTAATATGTGTGATACTTAAAATATACTTTGTGTAATACCTAAAATGTGTTTATATAATACCTGAGAATAACATATATAAAAATCTATAAGGTATTTATATAATACCTGAAAGTAATATGTGTGATACTTAAAAGATACTTTGTGTAATACCTAAAAAGTATTTATGTAATATTTTATAGTAACATATACAAATACATATAAGGTATTTATGTAATACTTGAAAGTAATATGTGTGATACTTAAAAGATACTTGTGTAATACCTGAAAGTAACATATACAAATACCTATAAGTTGTTTATGTAATACTCGAATGAAATATGTGTGATATACTTGTATAATACCTGAAATGTATTTATGTAATACCTTTGAGAGTAACATATATAAATACCTATTAGGTAATTATATAATACCTTAAATGATTTCATGGCAATTTGAAGAAGAATAAGAAATAAGAAGATATACAAGAAGAAGAATGTACTAAACAAATAAGAAGAATAACAAATCAACAAGAAAAGAGCTAGACTAAGAAGAAGAAGGAGAAAGAAGAAAAAAAAAAAAAAAAAAAGAAGAAGAAAACAACACTGTTTCTGCATAATACCTTAAAGGTAGATATGTGATACCTGAAGAGTAAATGTGTGATACCTGAAGAGTATTTAATCAGGTGCACGCGTGGCCACACCATAACAGTGCGCGTGGGTGCGCCTGAGAGCAGCCCACGCGCCGGGTCGGGTTGGGGGCACGAATCTTAGATCCGTGTCCCTGAGGCATACAATTTTTTGCCCCAAATTAAACCTTAAAATTTTATGTATGTTGTTCATAAGAATATATCCAAATATTAAATTATGTTCTTAACCCAATTTTGCTATCGAAAGCTAAATTATTGGATTAATTGTAATATTCATAATCCTACATCATTTAATTTAATAAAACCCATCTAACCAGTATTAACTTAACAAATTTTATAATGGCTATGAAAAGGTGTAAATATGTTCTGAACTTAAGAGTGAACTAATTAATTAATTAATTAATCATATCATTGTGTAATTACCATCCACACATTCATCCTCGTTCCTGCAGATCAATAAGTGTTTGTGTAATCATTATGTTTATGACTAATATCATGAATTATGAAGAGATACATTAAAATAATGGTAAAATCATAAAGCTTAACATCATCAAATTATTAATTGTGTATTCTAGCGATAATAAAGCTTTCAAAAAATATATATATAATTCCTAAACTAATCAAATTAATCATCTAACATTAACAGATCTTCTTCTGATATCTAATCATCTAAATGAGCCGAAAACTACAACCATTCCTCAAATTACAAGGTGAATTAATTAACTAATTTGCAATCGAAAGCATGTGATTTTCTAATTAATATTCTCCATCAACAAATATTCAAGCCTTAATTAACTATGCCTCATATTCTAATTCTGTCTCATTACAATTGATTTATAGATAATTAAGAAATCTATCATTACTTACTTGTAATTGCGTGAATCTTAATTGCACAACACCGCTATAACTTCTTTTTTCTTCCTTGAGGCTGCATTTTTTTTTTCTTCTTTGTTTTCTCACCGTTCCCTCTCTCTTTCTCATTTATTTAGTTTCATATTTATTTTGTAGGTTTTTTTTTAATATTTATTTTGTAGGTTTTTACCCAATATTTATTTATCTAGGGTTTGAGATTTCTCATCCTTTAGAAGTTTAAAAATAGTGTGGACTCCTAGTGTTTCTCAACTACTTAATTTACTTAGCCTTATTTATCTCCACTAATTGATTTAAATTCTAAAATCCTATATCTAATCTAATAGGATTTTAAATCCATTAATTATTTAAGAATCCTAATCACATAATGTATAATATTTAATTTATCATTTAACTAACTTCACTATAATTTTTTTTTTTAAACCACGATAAATAAGTAAAAAGTTTATTATTCATAAAAGAGATCTTAAATTAGAAATTTGGGTGCTACATACATGTCATATTTTTATATATCTCTTTGAAATTTTTTATATTAACTATTTTTATTTTGTTCCTAACTCTCTTCACATTATATTTTTCAAAGACAATAAATGCTATATACAATTTTTTTTTTATTAAATGTATAGCTTTCATTGGATATCTTCATGACATCAAACCAAACTATATTTATCAAATATATTAAGTTACTTATGTAAATATTTTTAGATTTTTTTTATCATATCATTGTATTGTATGATTCATTAGTTTAATGTTTCTACCTATACTTAACATAATTTTGTATATCTTCTTAGTTTTTATGTGAATATATCAATGAATTTTTAACAATTGGTCACATTCGTTAGTTTTCATAAAATATTAAAGTAGATTAGATAGCAAGTCATTTAACCTCAATTTCTTCAAGAGTAGGGCTTATGTGCCTCTGGGATATTATGTGCCCCCAACCTCAATTCTAAGACATTTAAGTAATACGAGTAATAGTTTTACATGTACCAAGTAATATCTTTCACTAAATAATATATTTTAGTCATACAAGTAAATAACTTATGCATAAACAACTAATACCTAATGAATATACAACTAATATGTTTCACTGAAATATATATTTTAGTTATACAAGTAATACCTTTTGAGTATACAATTAATATGTATACAACTAATATTTTATGAGTATATAATTAATATCAAACTAATAATAGTTTTTGAGTATGTACATCGGGGATATATAAGTTTTTACCTTTCTTGAAGTCACTTTTATTCCTTAACGAGTGAGTTCCATCTTTGCAATTTTTTCTTGTGTTGATGTAATGTATAATAATGTGTTGGGTTAATGTGCTACAAATTACCTGTCAGTTTAAGCCTTTATATATCATTGTCTTTTTACTTTACATCTATGGCAACTAAAATCGCAACTATTTCATATAACACGATAAGTTGATCCAACCGTCAACTGACATTACTACCCTTTCAAGGGTTCGTTCTCACACTAAACTATAAAAACTAGTATTTGTTTTGTCCGGAGGTCAGCGGGCAAGTTTGGTTAATTTGGAGCATTTAGTTATGATTGGAGATTAGTTAAAGTTCTGGAAACTTAGTTTCATAGATGCTGAGCTAGGGGATTATAAATGCATTATAAAGATTATCGAGACATTGTTCACTCAAATCAAATGACAAAAATATCTGTTAATATCCATTTCGCTTAATATATCGGTACCTTAATTTTACAAAAATATCGTAGGATATATTGGTTTCGGTGGATATAGATCATTTTTTGAAAAAATATGGAAATTTTATAAAAAATTGGAAAATATATCTAACAATATACAAAATATTATAACTAACATTATTACAAACATTAACTTATAATTTCAAATAAAATGATATATTTACAATAAATATAGAGATAAACTACTATTATATACATCATAATCCTTTTATTTAATTTCAAAAATATTAACTAAATTTAATTAAATTATGAGAGGAAACTAAATGCTAGTGTGTTAATTTATTCCAAAAAATTAAAGTAAACTTATATAAAGTAATTATTTGCTCCACGTATAGATAAAAATATAAATATAGAGAGAGAAAGAACTCAATTTTGATAGATATACATATAAAAAATTTATAAATAAATAAAAAAGAAAAAAGAAGAGGAAAAAATACACAATTCAACGTCTGTTTTGAAAATTAATTCATAAATAAATAAAGAAGAAAAGAAAAAGGAAAACTACATAATAAAGATCATTAATTTTAGATTATTGAAAAAAAAATCATCAAAATAAAATTCTTTTAAAAATCATTAAACCCTAAATTTAGGGTTTAGCAACAGATTTACTGAGAGATTAATCATATTCCGTTGGTAAATTTGCAAAAAATAAATTAAAAAAAATTACCGATGAGAATTTTGTCGATAATTACCGTTTGGTTACATTTCATCGATATAAAAATATATTTTTTTGTAGTATTAATTAATTATTACCGATGGAAATGTTCGTTGACAAATTTTTAATTAAATTTTAAATCCTAGATCCACGCACTTAGGTTGACTTGATCCGCCATGCACCTAGATATCCGTGCACAAACTCGCTCTAAGATGTCATACATTTAGTTATGTTAGTCATATATTTATTTAGTGTTAGTCATACATTTTAGTTAGATTAGTCATACCTTTAGTAATGATAGTTGTACCGTAACATTTTTTTCGACAAACATTAATATTTTTCATGCCTTTTAGCTATATTACTCATACATTTTTGTTATGTTATTCATACATAATATTTTTTAAGACAAACATTAATACTTTGCATGCCTTTAGTTATGTTATTCATATCCTTTTGTTTTGTTAGTCATATATTTTAGTTATGTTAATTGTATCTTTATATATTACATAAAAGTATGACTATGTTGACATAAAGATATAAGTAATATAATATAAATGTAAGTGTAATATCACATAAATGTATATATGTACAAATTGTGTCGCGCCCAATTTTTTACGTTACTGCAGAGTATTAATTTTCATTTGGGCATCCAGCAACTTGATAAAACATGGATTTCCAAAGGTAACTTAAATTTGTAAATAAAGGTAAGTTGGTTCAAACATCCTTGTTCGATAAAACGTGAATCGTACCCAGTGGAAGAAACATATTTTACTTTGTCGTTGCATAGCTTAAATTGTACAACTTTGCAAACTACACTTTTCAAAAGATTTCAAAATAATATCTTCTTTATAGCCAAAATAATATGACATCTCTTTCACCCCCCTTCCGAGCGGCTGCAACTTGTAAAATAAAATCATTTAAGGGGGTGAATGCATAAGGACACTCAGTGGGGTGAGACTTGTGAGCAGTTAAAACATAAATGAAACATAGACATATAATTCATCAATCACATAGTTGCGAGTTTGAGCCGCCTTGAAAAATACAATTCTGAGCCGTCATGAAAACTTTTTTGTGGTTCTGAGCCACCGTATTGCTGTTCTGAGCCGCCATATAAACATTGTTGTGGTTATAAGCCACCTTCTTGCGGTTCTGAGCCGCCACACATTTCTTCACTTTGCAAATAACACACATTCGTTTGCACCTCGTAGTAAAACATATAATGCCACCTTCATAGAATAATCACATAAGTTTCACATAGGCATATTACTTCACTTTAATAACCACATACGTTTCACGTAAACACATAACTTCACTTCAAACTCACTTGGAATTTAAACGTGATACAAGAAAATTACCCTACCTCAGACAAGTGGTGTCTTGGAAAAACTGCTATGTTTCAGGGAACTAGTGGGTTCCTTCATCTGCGTTTCCTACAATATATATAAAACTCATCTTAGCGACTAAATAAGACTATCTATAACTCGAATTAAAAATATTCTTAAACAGGGGTCGATGGAAAAAGGTCCGTAAAAAGAACTTTTAAATGTAAGGAAAGATAGCTCGTATCGTTTGAAAAAACGAGCGTTAGCAACGGATGAGGGCTTATCAGGGAAAAAAAATGAGAGTTCTAAATATAGCATTTGAAGGTTCGACTTTTGTGGCAAAGAAAACCCCTTGCACACTTAATTAAACTTGCAAGGGAAAAATTAAATTTGCAAGGAAAAATAATACTTGCAAACTTGCAAAAAAATAATAATTTAGTTTGTAAAGAACATTAAACTTGCAAACTTGCAAGATGACCGTGTTGTCGCCGACACGATAAATTAAATATATTTCTCTACTCAAACCACTACAAAGACATAGAAGTGATAAGTAAAGGTTGATCCCACGGAAAGCAGGCAAAACTAATTATTTTGTATTTAGAGTTCAATCAAGAAAACATGGGGGGGTTTTGGATTTAAAAATCTAGAGAAAGCTTCAAGAATAAGGCAAGCAATTAGAAAGGAATTCAATCAATTAAGAAAGCACTCGATTCTCAATTCCGTTTCCACCCTCACCCAACTATGTAAGATTGATTGTAACAATATTCTCTTCTTTCCTCATGAATTACTAACCCTTAAATAACAAGTATAACGAGTTATTCGGATTTTCCCTTAAGTATATCTAATTAAGATACGATCGTTAATTAGACCTAATCATTGGACAACCTAGTAAACTAGATTTAATGCAACGACAACTTTGGGATCCAGGAAAATAGGTTAGTCTAAGCAACAAATACGTACGACGATTCATTTAACTTAGGTCGTGTTATCCCTAGCAATGCTCGACCACTAGTTCGCTACTACGAATCAAGAATAACAACAATTACGGATTGCAATCTCAATTCTAGCAATAGATATGTGCAAATTCAATAAAGTTGATCAGGCTTAATCAAAGTCACACAAATCATAAACTTTCATCACAGAATAACACAATCAATTCACGAGAATAAATTAGAGAATATGTTACTGGAATCAATCAAAGCATAAAAGAGGTTTTGGGTTTCAACTTCCCTTCGAACCAAACAAAAGTAGTCTAGCCTTGCATATCGGCTTCAAAAACTCCAAAAGAAAAGATGATAAAACCTTACTCACGTCTCTCTAGCCTAAAATTGTTTTCAATCCCTCACAAAACTCCCTTAAATACGTCTAAGATAGGTCTCCATTATGTCCTGGCCGTGACCTACAAGTCTTGGGCCGAAATAATTAAGATTGAGATTCTAAATATCTTCAACGAAATGACCCAACATGAACGTGTCAGTCAACACAAGCGCAACTTGTGTCAATGTACTGTTCAGCGTTTTCAACTCCAAAATTCAGCAACTTTATTCCTTGCTCTCCTATGCCTCACTCCAACACTTGCACTTAGATTTCATCCTCGGAACAACTCCATTAAGCCCCTAAAATACACAAAAACAAGGAATCGAAGAGATCTACCAAGAACTAATAAATAGGAAAGTATAACAAAATAGCATGAATATGCAACTAAAACCAAACGCCTAAACATATAAAAAGGCACAACTTTCCTACTTATTACAAGAAAAATAATTGACTTGCAAAGAACATTAGACTTGCAAACTTGCAAAGAAAATAATTAAACTTGCAAAAAACCATTAATCTTGCAAGGGAAACTAATCTTGCAAAGTAAACCCATCTTGCAAAGGTAACTAATCTTATAAAATAAACCTATCTTGCAAAGTAACTAATCATGCAAAATAAACCCTCCACACTTAACCCAAACTTGTTGCCACTGCACTGCCACTTTTGGCCTCGACATGCCGTATACCCCTTAAACGGATTTGCTTCAAGGCGATACTTGGTGGGAATGTTCTCAACTCATTGAAGGACACTCCATATGAATAGTTCTTGAAAAAATGTTTGTTTAGACCTTCTGCTCCGCAATTATTTCCAGTTCGAATGTAGAAACGCAGCTTCGACTTGACAAAATTCTTCCTTGATCCTCCGACCTCGGATGGCCACCAAACTTGGTGGAGACCTTTTCCATACTCTTTAGTATTTGTCATAATAATAGGTTTTCGGTTCCAACCTTGTAAGTGCCTCAAACGGCGTGTCGAGCGCTGCCTGCGCACAATCTTCGGCACTCCTGGCACCCGTTGCCGCCCCTTGCTCTCCCCGTCGCTGCCGGCGACTCGCAGATCAGCCACATGCACACACACATCAGCACATACACACCCACCGCAGCAACTACATACACACCCGCAGCAGCAAACCACACACACCAAAACAGCAGTGTTGGGTGTCGGTCAGCAAACATATCACCTATCTCAACTATTACATAGCATATACCTAGATACATGATTTCACTAACCAAAACAAGAAGACAACAAAAGGGAGTAAAGAAAGGGAGTACCAGGATGATCCAACTGATGGATCTGCCGTGTGAGTCGAGAGCCAACTCAGAAAGAATCTTTTGGTTCAGTCCCCTTTTCGTCTACGAACACACAAGATCCTATCCTCCGGCGGTGGCGCCAAAAAAAGCCCACAGAAGCCACGAGACAGCAACCCTCACCCACTCCAAAAACCCCCAGAAACCAGATCACGAAGAGAGCTAAGTCGATTTGTCAACACATGTTTAACCGACTCAAGAAAAAGGCTCAAAGATCACTCACTCACCATATTTTTCCCTCTCATTAAGATAGAAGAAGCAGTATAGCAAAGAGACACCCTTCTTTCTCACTCTCACTGTCCTCTCTCAACACATCTACCAGATATATATATAAGACACGCCTCATCCAAGGACATCCACCACAGAGACAAGGACATGGACGACGGTGGTGCGCGGCCATATCAGAGGTGGCGGTGTACGAAGAGTACTGGAGAGAGAGGGAAGAGATGCGCCGCGATGTGAGAGAGAGAGAGAGAGTTAGGGTTTTCCGAGAATGAGAGGGGTAGAGATATATATGGGAGCAACCAAGGGCCAGGATCTAGGAGATTTGAATAGAGGGCTGAGATTAGATATCAGCATAAGTGAGGGACTGGGCCTGGGAGCCTGTCATGGGCTTCTCCTGTTGGGCCCAACTCCAACACATGAGTCTGGCCCACAAAACTAACATCCTCCACCTTGGGCCAGAGTTAGGTGTCTCGTGGTTCAAAAAAAAGTTTTCAAGGACAGGGGTCATCATTACCAATTTGATCCTTTCCTGCACAATCACAAAGAACCATCACATAGACGGGAGCAAGAATAGAAACCACATAGAGAGCACAAAGCACATAAGGAAAAACAGGTAGATCACAAAGATCACAAGTAGCAGTCACATAGACTGAAAACACAGAGTACTTCACATGGTAGATGAGATGTTCAGGGCCTTCAAACAGGACCTAAACTTCTCAAGGGGCAAGCACTTTGTTCCCATATCAGCAGGATTAAACTCAGATGGGATTTTTTCAAGATCAATAATCCCTGTTTCAACAACATTACGGATGAAATGAAATTTAACATCAATGTGTTTCGTTCTATCATGAAACACAGGGTTCTTGCATAATTGAATTCCAGACTGACTGTCTGAGAACACAGTAACTTTTCCCTGCAGAAAACCAATTTCATATAGCATACCTTTAAGCCAAACAGCTTCTTTGATAGCTTCAGTCGTAGCTATATACTCAGATTCAGTTGTAGAGAGAGCAACAATGTTTTGCAATTGTGATTTCCAACTAATGCATGCACCATTTAAAGTAAACACATAGGAGGTAGATGATTTCCTATTGTCCCTATCATTTGCAAAGTTGGAATCTACATAACCACATAGGTTAACACCTTTTTCACACTTAGAGAACATAAGCCCATAATTCACAGAACCTTTAAGGTATCTCAACAACCATTTCAAAGCTTCCCAGTGAGAAACACCAGGGTTAGCCATATACCTGCTCAGACAACTTACAACATAGGCAATGTCAGGTCTAGTGCTGACCATCAAGTACATAACAGATCCAATGACATTAGCATAAGGAACATTCTTCATATCAGATATTTCAGAATCAGTCTTTGGAGACTGATCCTTACTTAGCACAAAATGAGCAGCAAGAGGTATAGAGACAGGTTTAGCAGCAATCATGGAGAATTTCTCAAGTATCTTTTCAATGTATGAGGATTGATTAAGAAACAGAGTACACAAGGTTCTATCCCTAACAATGTTCATGCCAAGAATTCTTTTTGCATCACCAAGCAATTTCATATTAAATTCATCACTTAGACATTTGATCACATTGTCAACAGACTGGATACAAGAACTAGCCAACAACATGTCATCCACATACAAAAGCAAGAACACAGAGGTTTTAGCAGATTCCTTGAAGTACAGACATGGATCATATGAGCTTCTTTTAAACTGTAAAGATATCATGCAAGCATCAAATTTCTTGTTCCATTGCCTAGGTGACTGTTTTAAGCCATATAAAGATTTCTTAAGCAAGCAAACATGATTAGGGTGCTTCTTATCCTCATAACCTTCAGGTTGTTTCATGTGAATTTTCTCTTCAAGATCACCATTTAGAAAAGCAGTTTTAACATCAAGTTGTTTCAGTTCCCAATTAAAGTGAGCAACTAATGCAAGCATTATTCTAACAGTAGTGAACTTGACAACCGGGGCAAAAATTTCAGTGTAATCAATGCCTTCTTTTTGAGTGAAACCCTTAGCAACAAGTCTGGCTTTAAATCTAACAGAATCAGTTTCATGCTTGACCTTAAACAACCACTTACAATCAACAACAGAGCACATAGCAGGTTTAGGTACAAGTATCCATGTATGGTTATCATGCAAAGATTTAATCTCTTCATTCATAGCTTTTAACCATTTATCAGATTCTTTAGATTTCAAAGCTTCACTGTAAGTTTTGGGTTCATTTCCATCCAAAGAGTCAAACACATTGTGCACAAAGGAAGACAGCTGATAATCATTCAGATAAGAAGGGATCCTAACATCTCTCCTAACTCTATCTCTAGTAAGCACATAATCACTCAGATCATCATTAGGGGGTGTATCAACTATTTCATCAAGTTCTTCATTATCAAATTGAATATTAGCATGTTCAACTTCATTTTCCATAGCATCAGTTTGAACAGGCATAACAGGATGAGCAAGTATAGGTGCAGTCAGAATGGGTGGAGTCTCCACCTCAACAGGAACACTCACAGAAGGGGCACATAAGCATGGAAATTCACTTTCATTAAAGATCACATTTCTGCTAGTGATAGTTTTAAACCCAGGTTCAGATTTCATCCAACACCTATAGCCTTTTATACTTTCTGGATAACCTAAGAAGACACTTCATAGATCTAGGTTCAAGTTTATCAAGCTTCTGATGCACATAAGCAGAGCAGCCAAACACTCTCAAATTTGACAGATCAACAGACTTATCAAACCACAAAGTTTCAGGCAATTCCCCCTTCAAGGGCACAGATGGAGATCTATTTATCACATAGGCAGCAGTTAATAAAGCTTCACCCCAGAATTGTTTTGACAAACCAGATGAATTTAGCATGGATCTAACTCTATCAAGCAAGGTTCTATTCATTCTTTCAGCTATGCCATTTTGCTGAGGTGTGTATGCAACCGTTTTATGCCTTCTAATGCCACATTCAATGCACAAAGAATCAAATTCAGCATTACAAAATTCAGTTCCATTGTCAGTTCTTAGGGTTTTAACTTTCTTTCCAGTTTGAGTTTCAACAAAGTTTTTCCATGTTTTAAACTTATCAAAGACATCAGATTTGTTCTTCATTAGAAACACAAAAACTTTTCTGGAGAAGTCATCAACAATGGACAGAAAATATCTATTACCACCATGAGTAGGCATAGGAGCTGGACCCCACACATCAGCATACACATATTCAAGAATGGAAGAACATTTAGAGGGATTAGGGGGAGAAGAGACAGAGAAGGGTATCTTATGTTGTTTCCAAAAATGCATGAATCACATAGAGGCATATCAGAAATCATGTCATTACCCAAATATGATTTTTTATGCAAGATTTCAAGACCTTTTCCACTTATGTGACCTAACCTTTTATGCCATGTTTTAGTCATATCATGTTTCACAGAGTTTGCATGTAAGATAGGTTCAGAATAATCAAAGAGTAAGCAAGTTTATCTAGTTCACTTTTCACATCATCAGTAATCTTATCATCATAAGACAAGGTTATGGCCTTAAAGCATTTTTGTTGTACAAGTATACCCTTCATCTTTTGTTGCCAAATAGAAAAGTCTCCATTTCCATCAAAAGAAGCAACTGTATACGCATTCATGATCACAAAGAAAACAAAGCATACAGCAGCCAAGCAACAAGGTGAGAAAATAGGATATCACAGAGTGAAACACACAAAGCCTGGTTCTCCCCCCCAATCCCAGATTCCAGGGACACTATCGGTCCGGACAAGGTGGGTATACCGGGGAAAACCAAGATACAGAGGATAAGCAGCGGAATAAAAAAGATCTAGAGACACAAAGATAACAGATCAAGGCACAGAGAGGCAGATCACAGCACAAAACAAGATCTAGACCTATACCAACAAGAAGGAGCCCAACAGACACAGATCACACATGATCTTACCAGAAAAATAAAAGAGGGAAGGGTTAAGCCAAGATACCTGACCACCGGGGATCGACACCGCTCAACAACGGTGCTCTAATGCCACTGTTGGGTGTCGGTCAGCAAACATATCACCTATCTCAACTATTACATAGCATATACCTAGATACATGATTTCACTAACCAAAACAAGAAGACAACAAAAGGGAGTAAAGAAAGGGAGCACCAGGATGATCCAACTGATGGATCTGCCGTGTGAGTCGAGAGCCAACTCAGAAAGAATCTTTTGGTTCAGTCCCCTTTTCGTCCACGAACACACAAGATCCTATCCTCCGGCGGTGGCGCCAAAAAAAGCCCACAGAAGCCACGAGACAGCAGCCCTCACCCACTCCAAAAACCCCCAGAAACCAGATCACGAAGAGAGCTAAGTCGATTTGTCAACACATGTTTAACCGACTCAAGAAAAAGGCTCAAAGATCACTCACTCACCATATTTTTCCCTCTCATTAAGATAGAAGAAGCAGTATAGCAAAGAGACACCCTTCTTTCTCACTCTCACTATCCTCTCTCAACACATCTACCAGATATATATATAAGACACGCCTCATCCAAGGACATCCACCACAGAGACAAGGACAGGGACGACGGTGGTGCGCGGCCATATCAGAGGTGGCGGTGTACGAAGAGTACTGGAGAGAGAGGGAAGAGATGCGCTGCGATGTGAGAAAGAGAGAGGGTTAGGATTTTCCGAGAATGAGAGGGGTAGAGATATATATGGGAGCAACCAAGGGCCAGGATCTAGGAGATTTGAATAGAGGGCTGAGATTAGATATCAGCATAAGTGAGGGACTGGGCCTGGGAGCCTGTCATGGGCTTCTCATGTTGGGCTACGATTTTTGGGCCGCCAAGGATGAGCCAGGGCCCAACTCCAACACATGAGTCTGGCCCACAAAACTAACAAGCAGCAACTACACGCAAACACAACATATATACAACAACAGCAAAACAAGACAGCTGGCCCTGGCGCTGGCCTGTGCGCGCCCAGCACCTGCTGCCGCCCCCGCATCAGTCAAAACTCCATAAGCTGGTGCACCCTGCGCCGGCAACCCGCAGAAAACACAACAACAGCAGCAACCGCACACAGCAACATCAGCAGCCGCACAGAGAGAGAGTTGAGGGAGATGGAGAAAGAGAGTATGTATATGCTTACTGTCTTTCCTTCTTGCTTTCTTTTCCTTTCTTTACCCTTCATTTTCTTCCTTTCCCACTTAAACTAGATTAGCAGGGTGTGTGTCATGTTTTTGGAGAGAGAGAAGAATGAGGTGGCGCAAAAGCTAGTGATGACTAGCCTTATTACTTAATTAGTTAATTAATCAATTTCTTATACTTAATTAATTAATTAATTAAATATATATATATATATATATAACATTACACCTTATTTAATTATCTATGGTGTTATATATTGAGCCGAATTTTTTTTTAAATCTATATTTGTACATAAAAGTATGACTAATATAATATAAAGGTCACAACACAAAAAATGACATGAATCCGAGTTCAATTTGAGTGTATGTGCACCAAGTGCACAAGACACCTACTCAAGTTTATAAAATCACATTGTTGTCTTATTTATTACCCTTTCCATTTTATTCTCAACATATTTCTATTGTTAAAATTTTCACCAATACTACTAATGTACGACTTTTATAAATTATCCTTTTTAATTTTAATTTTTTTGGATTTTTTCTAATTTTACTTCCACTATTATTTATTCTTATTCTCATTTGTACCTGTTAATATTGTTTTAGTCGACTTTGTGTTTTACTTTTCAAATAAAAATTTCTTTAAATTCAAAATATTTATGATATTAGTAGAATAATAATCAAAATATGTAATTTTGTAAGAGTTTGGAATGTAAATGAACTCTTACCTTTTATAATCAGATAGAAAATTAAAATGAATATTGAATTATTTTATTATTCTTAAATTATAGTATTTGTATCATAGTCTCCATATTAATTTATGACATGTCTAACTAAATCTACACATGTAATAATTAATTTTCTTAGTTTGATAGATTGTTTTAACCAAAGTTTCTACGTCTTCCAACATTTAAATCTCCATGGTTATTTATTTTTATTTTCTTTTGATATTGTTAATTGAAATTTACTAATTCTTTTATATAGACAATTATATTTTGCCTTTAATTTTTGCTTTCTAAATATTGATTTTATTTTATAAAGGATTTTTATGGTTTTTTTAAAATTTAATCATATTAAAAAAGTCAATTATGTACACAATCGGATCTATTCATTAAAAAGAATCGATTCAATACATTTCTTATGTACCCATGGGTACTATATTGGATTTGAGTCAGATTTCGGATTAATCTATATTGATTGACTGCCTCCATTACGTTGTTGCTAGCAAATACCACTATTTTTGGTTTTGGATCTTCCAAATCATTCCCGCAGGACTTCTAAAAAACTTGTCAAATAGAAATATAGTAGACGAATAAAGTTTCGAAATTAGAAACTATAAACATTGCAATTAAATAGTTTAAAAATTTATAATAATTACAATTTTTTGTTTTAAACTATTTTTGCATTAGTAATATTAATGTTTAAAAATATATATTTGATTTGATAAATTTATTTTCTTTTCTTTTCACTATATTATTTTAACAGAAACAAATAAGATTTTGAAAAAAAAAACATAAAAATAAAATTTCTAATAATACCATACTTGAATAAAAATATTAAATATATAATATAATTTTTTTATATATGCTTATAATATATCATTGAAAATCTTTTGAGATATATTAATATAAGACTAATTTCAGTTTAAGATTCAAAAAGTTCAAAATTATAAAAGAAAATAATCAAAACATATATATTTTTCGAGAAGAGTTTGAAATGTAAAGGACTCTTGTTTAATTATAATCAAATAGAAAAATAAAATAAATATTAAATTACGTTACTATCCTTAATAAAGAGTTTTCTTTAAAAAGAACTCTAATTTAATTTGATTCAATTTAATTATGCAGGAGGGTTAAAATTGACATTATAGAAAAATGAACGAAACATCTATACTTATATAATAGTAATATATATATATATATATATATATATATATATGAGAGCATAGAGTACACGTAGGATTTTCAGAGCACTTGGAGTCGCCATATGTCACTAATATATATAATATTATATTTTAAAAATAATGTAACAGTATAATTAATAATTTATTGTTTAATAGTATATTTAGGAGTGTGCCCATTCAATACATTTTTAATAGAATATTTAGTGTTACATATAAAAATATTCAAACAATCAAGAAATCTAAAAGAAAAAAAAGATATTTTTTAAGCGATTTACTAATGATAACTTATAAATTATATTAAGGCTACAGGAGATTTGGAAAAGGCAAAAACGTATATGTCCTTGGGGCACGGATCGACCCGATGTGTGGGCCGCTTCCATGCGTGCCCACGCCGCACGCACACTTACTTATATATAATGTATTATGTTCAAGTATTACATATGTACTCTTCAGGTATCACATAATGTATTCTCTTCAGATATCACACATTTACTCTTCTGGCCGCTCTTCAGGTCTCACACATTTTCTCTTTACATATCACATATTTACTCTTCAGGTATCACATATTTACCCTTAAGGTATTTTCTTCCTCTTTCTCCTTCTTCTTCTTAACCTCTTTTCTTATCGATTTGTTATTCTTCTTATTGTTTTGTACATTCATCTTCTCTATCTTCTTGTTATTATTCTTCTTCAAATCTATTTTTCATAACTTACATGTCATTAAGCATGTAACATGTAGTTCATGTTTGTAATACCTATAGAACAAATTTGTAATATCTCTGTTGGTCCCATGAGTCCCAAGTGATCAGAGGTTCAGAGGGGGTGAATGAACCTCTATCAATTTTGCAAACTCTTTTAAAAACTTTTTCTGTCTAACAGGTTCCTGACCTAAAGGCAGTAACCTGTCTCGAATCAGCAACCTGACTCTAAACTCAATCAGGTTACTGACCCGGTATCAGAATGTAATGCATCGGAATAAATTTGATAGAGTTCTTTTGGAAACTAGTTTTCTTTTACAAGCATGTTCTTTGCCAATACGTTAATGCATGATGCTTATAATGTATACTGCAAGTAATATGATGATGTAAGATGCAGAGCAGTAAGTAAATCAAAGCATATAAACACACAAGGTTTATAGTGGTTCGAAGGTGATGTAAGCCTTCTACGTCCACTCTACTCCTACTCAAGAGGGAACTTTGTTAGGTCAGTTCGAATTACAAGCATTGCTTTACAAACATCTTCCTAACAAACTACGCCTACTAGAATCTCAGACTCTAGTCGAAGGCCACAACCCACAAAGGGTACAATCTCATAAAGAGAACACTTAGTAAGGATCTAATCCTCTCAATTAAGTTACATCATAAAACAACCTAGCACACACATCACAATGGTTAAAAGAAAATAAAAGGTTCTTCAACTGGTGCGGAGCAGTCTTGATCTTTGTAGTCCTAAAACGGTTGTATGCTACTCCTAGAAGGTTGAGTGGCTGAATAAGCTTGAGAAGCTTTGGAATATGTTTGATTTTCCTCTCGACTCTGTTCAGCAATTTTCTTCAATCAGCCACACCTTCTATTTATAGATCTTGAGAATGTATTTATTGGAGGAAAGTATCCGTTGAAGGAAGACACTTCCCCATTTTGAATGTGAACTCCAATTTCTCAAGATCTTCTTCTGTAGCCGCATTAAATATTTCTGAGTTGATCTTGACGTGTGCATTTAATGCGCCTACAATTTGCTCCTGGACCTCTCTATCATTCCTGTAGACCTGTCAAGTCGGTATGGGTTCAAGGCTGAAGTTCATGCAACGGCTGCTTGAAGTCAGCTAGTTTTTCTCTTCTTCTTACTGCATGATCTCTCTGATGTTGCTTCTTGCTGTCCTCAACTTGCTTCTTCTCTCCGCTTGTTGGCTTATGTAATCTGTTGACAGCTTCCTGTTTCCTCAGCTTGCTGCTTCTTTCCACCTTGCTAGCTTCTGTAATCTGCTGACAGCTTTCTGTTTGAAGCTTTCTTCTTCTTTTTCAGCATGTTGTTCCTTACAGCTTGCTGTCTACTCCTTCCAGCATCCTATCTACTTTCTATGCAGATACTTCCTCTCAACTTGTTGTTTCCTACAGCTTGCTGACCCTTACAGAATGTCTTCTTAATTTTTTTAAGGTTGGTTTTTCTTATCATTTGGAAAACCATTACATGATCTTATTCATAGAGAAATAAGCTTGTAATCATGTAATTAGTGGAAATTTTCTTTTAGCAAACTTTATTATCTTATTACGCATACTATTCTGTCTTATCAAGATAATTACTGAAATATCCCAACAATCACAAAACTATTTTTCATAACTTACATATCATTCAAGCATGTAATTATGTAATATATGTAGTTCATGTGTGCAATACCTACAGAGCAAATCTGTAATACCTCAATTTTCACTTGTAGCTGAGGGAAGAAATATATATATATATATATACACACATATATATATATATGTGTGTATGTGTGGTCAACGTGGGTCAAAGAGGGTTGGAGGCACGGATCCATGGATTCGTGTCCTGGGGCACAAGAGACCATTTCTTTGGAAATTATGTGTCCGAGTAACCCATAAATTCAATATTTTATTATTTAAAAATCATTTAATGATATTTTTCAAAGTATATTTAATAGTTTATTATTTGATAGTAGATTTAATGTCATATTTAGGAATGTGTTCATTCAATTCAATTTTCATAAATTTCTTTTTAAAAAGTATTCGATCATATCAGGAATTAAAAAAATACTTGAAATTTTATAATGCGAAGGATTAAATAATGATGCCTTTGAAACTATAGATAGATCAAAATATTAAAATCAAACTAAAATTAAAATAAAAAAAGATGAATAATTTATTCATGGTTTCTACCAACGAAAAATTATTAGAAGAAATATTCAATTAAAAAATTCAAACGAAAAAAGACCTATCAAAATTTTTATCAAATTAATCAAGGTTAATTGTTGGAAAAATCACAACTTTTAATTGAATTGTCATTTTAACCAAAATTCTCACTATTGGTTAAAATAACATAATTTTATAGATGCAGTATATATATTTTTGATCTTGATCAGTTATGAAAAAAATATTGCACATCCGATTTACAAAATAATATAAAATTATTGAAGTTCTTGAAGTTGAACTCTGTGAAATTGTTGTATTTAGCAGCTAACGTGTTTGGGTAGCTGAATATGTCAGCAATTTTTATTTTCAAAATTGGTCAAGGTTAAAAAACATCCTACATATATGATGTTATGTTACTTTGACAAATAATAAAAAGTTTAGTTAAAATGATAATTCGAGTAAATGTTGTGATTTTTCCTGCTATTAATTAATTTCCAAACCTCGTTAATCACACAAGAATCTCTAGTCACATGTAATAGAAAGGGTGGAAAGTGCCTCCAAGGGCATATACGAGTTGGTAATGTCTTTGTTGACGCAAGTTCAACCCACAGATGGCAGATTTGTCTCTTCTACACATGTTTGTTACTCGAACATATCTTAAATGTATCTATCACTCCAACATCTATCACTCTAGCTTAGGGGTCTACTGGATGAAGGAGTTCTTTATTTCTTCCGAATCAAAAATAAAAAAATAAAAAAGAAATAATGACGGGTGGAGGAGTTCTTCATCTAAATCATCTGTCCATGGTAAACAAAAAAAGGTGAAAAAGATATGCAATGCATATAATGCTATAATCTTTATTATTATTATTATTATTATTATTATTATTATTATTATTATTATTATTATTATTATTATTATTATTTTATATATACACACACACAACTAATATTGACACATGTCGCTCTCTTATTAAAAAACTAGTACAAGTCTCATGCGATGCACGAACATATAAATTTTACTATTTATATATTTTAATATGAAAATGTTTGAACACGAAAATAATAAATTTTTTTGGATAATTTCAATCTGATTTATTACTTGTGTGACTCACAACCACAAAATCTAAATATTTTGAGTTTGATGTGAAAATTTTTAATTTACAAAAAAAAAAAAAATTAAGTTCTTATAATATTTCAATCTCATTTGGTATACCTGTGTCCGTGTGATGTATAGACAAATAAATTTCAAATGTTAATAATTTTTTGATATAAAAATGTTGTTCATAAAAAATAATATAGTTCTTCAAAGTGTTTTCAAATTAATCTACTATCCATATAATTTACAAATTTAAATATTTTTTATTTTCATCATAAGTTGTCATCACTATTGTCATGAAATTGTTGGTCCCCCAAGTGGCTCAGAGGTTCAGAGGGTGGGTGAATGAACCTCTATCAAATTTTTCTTTTTCAAATATTTCTGAATTATCGCTGCTGAATTATACTTTAAAATACAACAAACGACACAGAATCAGTAAGCTGGGTGTAATGTTATTTCAGCTTATTGTTTTAGAGTTCCTATATGCAGCGAAAAATATAAAAATAGAGTTTCTCTTTGAAAAATGTTTTCTTTTCAAAATATGATTTTCTCAAACTTTAATATACAAAATGAGCAAATATATAATGCAGCAGAAATATAATAAAGTAATAAAAGAACACAAACGGGTTTATAGAGGTTTGAAGGTGGTATAATCCTTTTATGTCATCTCAACTCCTTATTCAAGGAGGAATTTCGATAGGTAAGTTTGATTTACAAGACTTATCTTAACAAATTATCACCTAGCAAGCTATCACCTACAAGAATCACAAGGATTCTTAGGCCGACCCACACAGGTTCTACAAACTCACCCAGAGTTTAAAGCCTTAACACAAATAAGACTAACAGTCAGTGAAGATCTAAATCATTCCCACTAAGGACACCAAATAAAATAACCTAGCACACAACACAAAGGTTAAAAATATATGAGGTCTTCAACTGGTGTTTTGAAGTCAGCCTTGATAACTTTGAAGTTCTTGAAACACTCAAAGGCTTGGTTGTTTCACAGTGAGGTTGAGTGACTGAATACTTGAGAGAATCTTGAGAGAATGTTCTTGCTAGAGAGAATTCAAAAATCAGTATTCCAGTGGTTTTTTCAATCAACTCTTCCTCTATATATATCTATAGGAAATATGTCGGTTGAAGGGAGACAGTTCATTTGAATTTTGAATTCCTTGATCTTCATTGATCTTCTCTGCTCTTGCATTAAATGTTTTTGGAAAAATTGAGGAAGATATCTTGTCTTATTCTACAGATCATTAAATGTGGTAGACCTCAGCATCAGGCTTCTTGCAGGTTGTCGATCCACATGTTAGCATGACATTGGTTCTTCGATCACATCTCTTTATCGGCTATCTTGTCAAGACAAAACCTCGTATTGAAGTGATCTTCCTCGTACTACATAAAAATGCGTACTGTCTCTTCCTGCTTTCTGTTAAGAATGTTGCGACATCTTCTGTTCTGAGCCAACTTTTTGTTCGGCATCTGCTTTCTGTTTCCAATTCTTCTTACTGCTTACAGTATTGCTGCTCGCTGTATTACTGTTTTTTGAATGCAGTATTCGATAGCGATTTCTTGCTGAATTCAACTGCTATCAGTAATTTCCTTCTTGTTGAATTCCACGATACTCCATTCTTCAACTCAAATTGATACTTAAGAAAAAGGCTAAAATTCCACATAAACAATATAGAAAAAATGGAATACTCTAAATCCCTATTACATCAGTTTTTTATCTCATCAAAATCTAAATAGAAATATCCTAACAATTTCCCTTTTTTTATGATGACAAAACTTTTACATTATGCAATTCATTGTAAGAATTCAAAGTGTTATGCAACATATACATTCATACATTATAGATACTTGGATTTTTCATATAATGATTCGAGTGAGCTAGCATCATATCTTCATAGCTCTTATTTTTAGACAAGTATATCTAGCATGATTTTTCTGTATCGAATCGAGGTGTACAGAGTGTGAATATATTCCAGTATCAGTAACTTAAGTATATCAGAAAAGTAAAATACAAGTTACAGAAAGTGCTTACAAATAGATGTTTGCAAAATCGGCAGTAAGTTGTTACTTCCTCAAAATTGCTTTCTTCCAAAGAGTTTTCTCCTTACTGAATCATCTTCAGGTGGCTTCCTCTTCTCAAACTTCATTCTCTTCCACCAATTGATAATAAACTCTTGATAAGTCTATTCGAACTTCTTCTTAATGTCAGGAATCTGAATCCACCAGAGTAAAAAATATTCACAGAATGAGATCTGCGCTCCTTGCTTGATCTTCTTTATTAGCTTTTCCTGACTTTTCAATTCTCCATCCCTTGCTAGTTGTTCATATCTTTCCAAAGCTATAAGATATGTAGTATATCTAGCGAGACAATTCAGCTGACATAGGTGTCTAAAACATCTTAAGTATTCTGACCTTTTATAGAGAATTATCTTTTCAAATGTTGGATTTCTGTACTTCGGCAAAATCACCTTGTAAAAAATCTTCAATTCTCACGCAATGCTTTTTTTTAAGGGCCTTTGATCCAGTAAAACAGATACTTCAACAGATACATGATCTGGATCAAAGTAGGGAATCTCTTGAGGTAGATGTGAATAGAGAGCTTTATCAATTTTCTTTGCAAGCTCTGTCTTCTTTTCTCCAATCACACCTAGTCTTGGCATCCAATTTTCCATATCCTTTCATCTCTTTTCTTCAACTTCTTTCTGCTATCTTCATCTTTCTTCATCCAGCCTTTTGACAGTGGCAACACTCCACGGTTTGCTCTTCTGAATAGGTTGTTGTTGTTGTCTACTGCTTTTTCTCCGAGCTGGTGCAACAACTATTTTTACTGCTTGTTGAGATACAGTACTGCTTATTGCTTTGGATGCAGTAACCTCAGCATCTGCACCTGTAACATCCTCGACCCAAAACATACATGTCATTTGGCATTCATTTCATGCATTTATTTCATAATGCATTAAAAACATATCATATTGGCATTCGTAAAGAATTTAGAATAATACTCGGTATGAATTGATATATATATATATATATATATATATATGCAAGTGTGCATGTGTGATATATATAAGAGGGGCTTAATTAATATTATATATATATACATGAATAACTAATGCTACCTGTTAACAGTAGCTTTTATATATATATATATATATTTGATTTCATATAATAAGGTTAGCATATTTAATATAGGTATGCATACGTGTTAGTGCAGAAGCTTGCCACCATCTTTCATCTTTTAATAATAATAATAATAATAATTAAAAGAAAAGCAATAGGTTTGTAGAAAGGCGGTGGAGTAAGTAGAAAAAAGAAAAGTAAGTAGAAAGAGAAAGCGCAGCAGAGAAAGTAAAACAAAAACAAAGAAGAAAAATAGAGGAGCAGAGGAAAAGGAAGAAAGGAAAGAAAAGAAAAAAAAGGGTTTGTGAATTTCGATTTCGTTTCTTCATCGTTTTTCTTTAAATTTTGAGAGGGAGCTCGTGGTGACATGCTCTTCGATTTGATCGGAGTGAATTCTCAAGATTTTTCCCAAAAGGTATAAAAAAATTAGTGAATTATATATATCTCCAATTATCGTAATTCATCAGATGTTTTGGTAGCTTTATAGGCCGAATTAGGAAAAACTTAAAACATGAAAGTTATAGCCCTATCTCTTAGCTAAACTCAGAAGCAAACCGTAAATGACTTGGTTAAATGTTGAGTGAGATAATGTCAAAATTACAGGGTTTGGTCTGTAAAGACCCGGTTTGAAAACTGGTAATTATGCTGTGTTTATAGCCTAATTCTATGCAGGTTGGAGACTGAATTATGAAAAATGATAAACATAAAAGTGGTAGAATTATATGTTAAGTTTCTACAGAATTTTACCCTGCTTGACTCGGAATTTTATAACTCAAGTTATAGGGAAAGTAATGAACATGATTAATTAAGCATACATGCATTGCATTTCATTGCATAATGGAAATAAATATTAAAGGGATGATTAGGCTAAATTGCATTGAATCATATAGGAGAATGGGCTGTAAAACGAGAGGAGGAACCAGAGCAACGAACGAATTACTTATCTTAGCCAGGTGAGTATAAATCGTATGTATGATTTATACGCAATGTGATGTGATTTATATGTGACGTTTGTTATATGTGTTACATAAGAAATGTGTATTTATATGAATTTGTCATTGGATCAAATTGTATATTGGCAAATGTATACGTGATCATATGTTCAGATGATTGTTGTGTTGCATTACAATTTGCATGAAATTAAAAAGGTTTGTGACTGTCTTGCTATGGATCTGTATACACAGTGGAGACCTTCGGGTCAAATTCATAATGGAGACCTACGAGTCTATACACAGTGGAGACCTATGGGTCTAAATCATATTGGAGACCTACGGGTCAAATTCATATTGGAGACCTACGGGTCTATATACACAATGACATATTGGAAATCTCGGGACAAATCCAAGCTTGAGCAGTTCACAGAATAATAAATCGGACATAGTGGCATTTGCATATGTTTATGATCAATGTTAATGATTGTTATTGGCTTATTGTGTAATTAAATTAACGGTTTATATTCACTGAGCTGCGACTCATAAAAATTGCATATATATTGTTTTAGGTTCAATAGCTCTTTTGAGGTGGTTTGTATATATAGACGCCACGCTATACAGGTCGGCCGGCTGATGCCTCGTGCACCCTTCTCCTCCTCCTCATTTTGCATTTTGGAACACATGTATCATAATTTGTATTTAATATGGCAATGACTTATGCTAAGATATTGGTTGTGTGTTTTAATCTTATATGATATCAGTCATATAATAATATTTTTATACTTATATGGATAAAGGAAATGTCATAGTGGTCTATCTACAAGATGAATATTTTAATATATATATATATATATATATGTATACGTCATAGGGGTATAGGGTGTTACAGCACCTCCTTCATCTTTATTGTCTTTTCGCCTTTTGGATTGAGTGTTTTGGCCGTGTTCAGAATCTGATCTGCTTCTTTTCCTCCTAGCCAAAGACTCTTCTTCTTCTTCTTCTTCTTCTTCTTCTTCTTCTTCTTCTTTCAAGTCCTTCACGACCTCAGGATCTTGTTCCGGAGCAGCAATTAGATCATCCTTACCTCCTCGAGGTGCTATCTCCTCCTTATTTTTCCCTTATATCTTCCGCCAGTATTGCCTCAGCAGTAACTGCGCCCAAGGTCTTCTTTTGAGAAGCTGTCTCAACAACATTCTCATCTTCAGCATCCATACTCACTTCAACTACTCTGGTGGCAGCATCGAGAATGTCTAGGTTTTGAGCGTCAAGATATGTGCTCTTAATGATCTATTGTAGTTCCACCAGGAAGTGATCATCCTCTGATCTTTCTGTTTCAGCTTGGACTGTTTGGATGATCTCTTCAGCAATTACTACCAGGATTGTAGCATCAGCATCTGATGCATCCTGTTCACATTCAACATTCTGTATTGCTATCAAAACCAGTACAAGGAGTCCTACCTTAGCAACTTCCTCTGTGGTTGCTTCATAGGTGATTTCTTCCTATAAACTTGCCAGGACTCATTTGATCTTTTCTTAAGCTTCCCCATCAAATGCTATCTCCATGTATTTTAGGGAATCTTCATAATCAACCAACTCCTGCTCGTCGGTCTCCATTACATCAAGACTTACAATGGGGGACATTGCTGCAACCATCTTGTGGAAAGTGGGAGAATCATGTCCTTCAACAACACTGCTTCCTTCTCCTATCTGCAGCTTATGAAGGGTTTGTCTAATCGGTTCAGTAATGCTCACTTACAAACCCAGCTGCAACATCTGTTGGTAAGCTTCCTCAATATAAACAGAATGGCTATCAAAATTCTTTATATACTTTTAATTTATTTTAATTTAAAAAATTTAGAAAAAAAATGTTAAAAAACAAACTTGTAAAAAGAAAGTGGGTTGATCTAAAAGATTAGTGAACAGTCTAAACCTATTAATTAATGAAATAAAATAAATTTTGCACTATATTTTGTAATTTATTGAGAAGTTTTGATTTTGAGTTATTTATCAAATAACTGAAATGAAAATTTAAGAATCTCTTTATAAATTTTAATGTGCGAAATATTATAAAAAAAAACATACTACAAATTAGAAGATCAGGCGAAGGGTTGATAATATAATAGACATGACAACATATATAATAAATAAATAATATTTATTTCCTTCACGAATGTACTATATATAATTAAATAATATATTAATCAAATTATATTATGATTGATACTAAATAAACTACAAAATCATGAATTATATTTATATTTTTTTAATTTAATTATGTTTTTTAAAACCCTTTTAATACATCAGGCGGGCCTATGCTGATACTTAAATATTCTATCAACCTTTGAGGTTGTTGGAGTATTCCAATTTCCAAACCAACTTTTTGGCACAGAATATGATATCATATTATCATATCTCATCCCTCTCATTCAAACCACAGAATTAGCTATCACATATGGGAAATTGCAATCATGTAAAACGCAAAATGTGGATGAATGACCTGATTTTGAAGTTGAAATTGACCTTTTTTTTGTTTTTGTTTATTTTTTTCCAAAATTCGAATGACCTTTTTGTTCTTGACAAAGTCTTGTGTAAGACCGTCTCATCGTGAGACGGATTAAAAGTATTACATGATATATACAAAAGTATTATATGATACACATAAAAGTATTACATGATACTTGTATTAGGTAATACTTTTATGTATAATACAAGTATCATGTAATATTTTTATGTGTATCATGTAATACTTTTATGTGTATCGTGTAATACTTTTGTATATATCATGTAATTCTTTTAATCCGTCTCACGGTGAGACGGTCTCACACAAGACCTACTCATTGTTCTTTTTCTCCTAAGGTTCGAATTCACAATGCTAGATTTCAATACGATTTAAAAGCACTTCATTTGTCATCCAACTACACTCTTAAGATATAAACTATTTTCTATCATTAGTTCGCGTAATCTATCTGCCTTTCTGCAGGGTCCAAGTAATGAATCATTGAGGCAAGTTTACACAGAGACAGAGAGAGATATATGTGGTTCTGGTTCATGATCATGCCTGTATACAAAAAAATAAAATAAAATAAGAAAAGAGCAAATAGGAGGAAGATAGTTAGTAGTATAGGAAGGGTGAAGTTGCAAGGATTTATTAGGATTCTTTTGTCGGCAAGCATTAGTTTGATGAGGTACAATAGTAAAGTAAAGGGGATTGTACCCATGGCCACTCAATCATATATATAAATCCACTTATCAAAACCTTCATTCATTCATGTATCTATCTATAAGGGACCACCATATATACATACATCACTGCTAACTCATCTACATGCAACTCTCTTTTAACAATATAACCACATGCTGGACCTCTTTTTTAATTTCTTACTCTCTTCTCCACCAAATAAGTAGTAGTAATAATAATAATAATAATTCTACCCTACCTAATGAGTATTAACTACCAACCTTATAATTCAAGTAATATCATACTTTTGTAAAAGGTGCAGATTGTGATGATCAGGTTAATCGAACCTGAATTACATAAATTTAATTTCTAATTTTTATTCCCTCCATTCCACTCTCTGTAGCTCATTAAAGAAAAAAAAAAAGGGTATTACCATAATACCATAAGAAATATGGTATGTGACATATTTTGAAAATTAACAACAATCAGAGCAAAAACACCCTTTACCCCATTTGAATTTTTGTATATGTAATTTAAGTGAATTTAGAATTATAGCATTCACAGTTGTCCACTATTAACATTCTAATTGTATATTTGACCAAATTTTGAGATAGAATTGTAGCTATCACTATCACTAAAGAAGAAATTAACCATTAGTGAATGTTTTTCAGCAAACCTTCAACACCACAAAGGCGCGTTTGCTGAAATGGCTCTTCTCTTCTCTTTTCAACTCCAATTTTTATGGAATCAAACTATAAAGAAGAGAAGAGAAAGAGCCATTTCCAGTCAATTTATTCCATGACCAAAACATGTTACTTAGATTTGAAAATCATGTACTATTAAGCAGAGAATCCAAGCTTTTTCAATAACAAAACAGATACCAATATCACTATATAGGAATATAACAAAGTGGGCATATATATCAACATCTTTAATCTTTCCCACCACTAGAATATCGTGTACACTTTTAGCTGATGTGAAATCACAAGATACACACACACACACTCCCTTCTTCTTTTTGCCTATTAATTATATTCCGATTAAAATTGAATCTAAGTAGCGATAAAAGTCTGAGAGGATTGAGGAATAAACACAAGTCGTACGTAGTACAATTTTGAAATTAGGTAAAGACCATATGTGGTGTTTAATGTGGATTGAGGAATAAATAGGGGTGGTAATTTGATAGTACAATTTTAGGCAATCATGTAAAAACCATGTGTGGTGTTTAATGTGGAAGAGTCACTCTTAATTCTGCCCTTTCAAAAAATATATTCTCCAACTGGCAAAGCCCCACCACTTCTCCTCGTATATATATGGACCTCCCATCAACAAACAGTGCCACCATTACATTTATATTTCACGTGCCCAAATATTCGAAATAGTACTGATCGTACTACAATGGCATCAAATTCTTCCTCCTCTTCTTCTTCGTCGTCTTGGACATCCAAGCAGAACAAACAATTCGAGAAAGCCCTGGCCGTCTATGACAAGGAAACCCCCGACCGCTGGCAAAATATTGCCCGGGCCGTGGGTGGGAAATCGGCCGAGGAAGTGAAACGACACTACGAGATTCTTGTAGAGGACCTCAAGCATATCGAGTCGGGTATTGTCCCATTCCCAAAATACCGTACAAGTTGATTGGGAGAGCATTGCATGGGATATGGAGGTAATATATATTCCATAACAAATTGAATTAAACACATGATTTTAGCTTATATGTCACACTAGTTTAACAAACACATTTCATTTAACTTGTTATCCAGCTGTCATAGAGTCCAAAAGTCCCCACACATGAGATCTGATCCCATTTATAAGGATAACATTTCAATGGCTTTATACTTACTAAATCCTACTTCCATGAAGATACTCTTTCAAACTCAATATTCTATTTCTAATTCTTTCTGAAACTCTTTTGCTAGCCTTTTAACTTTCAAGCCTTTGTTCTCACTTGACTTTGTCCTTTTTGCTAAACTTTTGGCATCATTAGACGCGCGGATTTTGATTATCTGTTGTGCATATTTCATTTATTGAAAAAGAAAACGTGCGACTTTAATTTGAATGTTTGAAAATATACCATCATTTGTAAGGCTTCAGGTTAATTTTCAATAAAAACTAATTTGTAAGGCTTAACTAACTTCTTTTGAAAGATGATTCTTTATGAAAGCCAGGAAATAGTAGTAACACATGATGTGTACAACAGATGATATTCCTCATCTCATATATTCTTGATGCTAAGAATGCTTCATATATATATATATATATGTTTTTATGATTGTATTTACTGATTTCCTTCATATCCAGCAGGTTATTCAAGTGTAAGAGATTGGTATTGATCAATAGCAATAGGAACTACAAAAATCCGTTAGTGATCAAGCAGATCCAAATTCACTCCAAGTTGAATTACCCATCGGATATTGTAGTCTGTAGTTAATCAAGATGTATTTTTTTTACTTTCCGGAGAGTAGTGAAATCACTCTGCGTTATTACTTAACTCACGATATGATCATCTTATTCACCTTTAATTTTTTAATTCAATTATAATTGTTCTATATACTTCGATTAATTTTATCAAAGAATAGTTGGAAACTTAATATTTGTACTTGTTTGGTAATATAAGTACACAATATTATAAATAAATAAATAAACATATATATATATATATAAACAAAATGATCATTTATTATTTTTTTCAAAATAGTCAAAAGTCAAACTTTCAACCTCTATTTTAGTTTTCTAACTAATAAATGAATTTGATAAAAAAAAAATATTTCAAATATATTGAGAAATTAAAATTTTATAACATCACTACAAGAAATTCTCTCATAAACTACATCCCTAAGACAAGGGTTTTTTCAAAAAAACCCTTGTCGTAATCTAAACTACTGTTATCGTAGACGGAACCGTTGTCTTTGCCCGAAAAATTCTCTCATAGATAAGGGTTTGAACTTGCCATTGTCATAGACGTGTTGTCCTAGGACCCTAAGACAAGGGTTGTTTTCTAACGTTGTCGTAGCCTCGTAGAAGCGTTGTCGTAGACTAATTTAATTAATTTTAAAAAAAATCAAATATTACAATATATATTTTTTTAAATGAAAGAAGAAATGCTATATTGTTGAATTAAATTTTATTTCATTATAAAGAAATTTTAGAAAATATGTACAACAGATTATAAACCAAAAATTATTTTGAAAATTAAACCAAAATGCTGATTAATTAATTAAGAAATAATATTAATGTTATTTTATAAAAATTAACAAAAAATATGTAATAATATTAATTATTTTTTAATTAAATTAAATTTCAAAAGTTTAATTATTTTATGATGTTATCTTATATTAATTAGTCATTAATCTTCCAATTATATATATATATATATATATATATATATATCTTATTATTTGCATTAATATTATCTTATATGAACAAACTCATAATTTTAAAAAATAGTATTTTTATAAAATATATTAAAAATATGCACTAGTATATTTTATAATTGTCTTAAAATGAAATTAGATTAAACATTACTAAACATATTAATTAGTCAATAATCTTCCAATTATATATATATATATATATATATATATATTTTTTAACCTTTTAAAATATATTAAAAATACAAATAATAAAAATTAACAAAAAGTATGTGATAATAGAAAATTGAAAAATATCAAAAATTGAAATAAAAGAAATGCATGTAGAATATTACTACATAAAGCACTAGTAGTCTAGTGGTTGGAGTACCACCTTGTCACTCGGGTTTGAATCCCAGACAACGCGCAATATTTGACATGATGATGTGTCAGCACTTTGATGACGTGACATGATGACGTCAGCACTTCAATTACACCACATGATGATGTGGCACGATGATGTCAGCATCAGCACTTCAACACTTTGATGATGTGGCAAAACGAATTTCTTGTAGGGATTCTACGACAACGGTTATATTAACCGTTGTCTCCGCCGTTGTCGTATGGGTCTACGACGACAACGGTTAATAACCGTTGTCTATGAGCGAAATTTTCTTGACCCTACGACAAGGGTTAATAACCCTTGTCTATGTGCAAAATTTTCTTGACCCTACAACAACACCATCTACGACAAGGGTTGAAATATAGCTACGACAATGGTTAATAACCCTTGTCTATGTGCATTTTTCTTGTAGTGCACGTGTTTAATTAATCGTAATAACTTTATTAAAAAAACTTTAATTATTTTTTAACTATATTTGAACACGTGCACTGCACGTGGAGATCCATTTATTTTTGGAAGTATCAATTTGATCCCGTGGTCTTTCTTTTATATTGTATTTTTTTTCCTTCAATATTTGTTGGCCTTTAATTTTTGTTGAAGTATTTTTTAAGATTATTTAACCTTTAATTATTATAAATTATTTTTTTAATTAAAATAGAAGAAGTTTAATATCCTTTAAATTGAGCAAGCTTAAAAGTAATCTATTAAAAAAAAAGGGTAAAAAGTGATGTCCATTCTTTTTTTCTTTTTTTTTTAACTTTCTGTCTTTGTTGTTTTTTATGTTTTGTTGTTTTTGCTTGAGGTTTTTGAGGTCTTTGTTCATTTCTTTGTTTTGGTTGAGTTCTATGATTTTCATCAGATCTCCGCTCTCTTTAGTGAGATAGTTTTCATGTGATCTCTTCATTTTTGTTTTATAATTTAGTGGTATTATAAGGAAACATATTTTTATGTATGCTTGTAAAATCAATGTTTGGTAGTACGTTGTTGAACTTTCTCTTGTATCAATTTTGATCTTTTATATTTAAAATTAAACATATTATTACATTTTACTACTTAATCAAGTATAATAATATATTAATAATAACAACATAAAGTAACAATTATAATAATAGATTAATTATGCATTCAATTTTTTTGTTTACCTCTGAAATTAATGTAATGTAAATTATCTATAGTACATCTGACATACATTGTTGCAGTTTCACTCAACATTGTAATGAGTGTGTTGTACCTCACTTGCACGATACACATTATACTTACTTTGCCGAAAATGATCGAGAAAGTGATTTACTTAGGTGCATTTTGAACTCCAAGTTTAGGTTGCAAATTGAAAAAAACCAATACTTTGGTTGATTTTGCATTTAACCCTTTTTTATATATGCAATATTGGATTATATAAAAATCAATTTGAAGCATTAAATTAGTTTTAAAAAATACATATATTAAACTATACAAATTCATTAGTTACTTCTCTATTATTACATGAGTACCATCCCACACCTATTACAAACTCGTTTTCCCCTCTCTTGTCCTCCTACACATTTTCGAGTCCCGACATGATTTGTACCATATTGATGAAATGTTTTCAATTCTGTCTACGATTGTTATAAAACTAAAATAAGTGTCAATTGTGATTTCTCAATATCAGTTAAGTCTATAAAACAAATATATTTTTATCTTATGATCAATTTCTAATAATATATTTTAAATGTTCATTTGAGAAAAAAAAATACACTTTTTTAATTAAAAGTGCACTTTACATAAAAAAAACAAAGTTAAGACATTATAATTAAGTGATTTAATAAAGAAAGAATGATCATTTGTCTCATCAACAACACTACATGAGATATAATAATAATATAAATAAAACAACTCGATGTCTACAACAATAATAATCAATTAATATCAAAATAAACATTTAATCTATAATTTGTTGCATCGAGTATATGAATATATACTCGTCATTATTCTCAATCAAGATATATGTTTTCAATTATATTAAAGCGTACCAATATTTCACTTTTATATAGAGTATTTTCAATTTTTTTAGATCTTCTTTTTCCCATTTTAATTTGAGTTTATAATTATGTTCATATATAATTAATAAAGACATCTAAAAGTTTTTTAAGCAGTTGTTGAAACCATTGTTTATCATATATACATATATATATATATATATATATATATATATATATATTGGTTCTACTCATGTCTTTTCTGTCTAATGCATTTATTTCTTGTCCTATATAATGTAATGTATTACTCATAATCTTAACATTCTCATTTTCTTTTGTTCATGTTCAATTTTATTATCCCACTCTATTACATAAAATTTATAATATATTTTATAATTATGTAAAAAACATTCTTTGAATTTCAGCGATATTTTACGCCAACAAAATGTAAAAAACACATGACTACTCTTGTTTCACTATACTTAAATATATGTGCAATACATTTAAATAATCTCTACATTTTCTTAAATTATAGATCATTAATATTTCAAAATTTAGATACATTGAATTCATTACAATTACTAGATATCAAATTTATAACATTGTTATTTCTTCGATTACTAAAGGGCATTTCATACATTCATATTTGTTGTGAATAATTCACCAGAATCATCAAACACAACCAGATTTGCAGAGTTATGAATATGCATGCAATCACAAACACATGAACTTGCATGAACAAGAATCGAAAAGAAAGAACACCAGATTTACGTGGTTCGGATCGAGTAATCAATCCTACATCCATGAGAGCCAATCACCACAACCTTTTATTGATGATCAAAACCAAGAATTACAGTTGATCAGCAAGAAACAAGAAGAACTCTCAAGTGTAACCCTAGAAACTCTAATTTTGTAGAACAAGGAATTTCCAAGCAATGATTTCTCAATCTGAATTGAAACTAGCGATTTGAGTGTATATATACACAATGTAGCTTGAGCAATGTATATATAACTTTGATGCACCTTCTGAAACTGACTGCATCTAACTAACTCCCACATAACAGCCACATGCATGCTGTTATGCTCCAGCTCAGCTCAGCTTGCACCTGCTCCATCTGATCTGATCAATCTCAGCCATTAGATCATATTTATTCTCCTTAACTATGGACCACTGGATCTATCAATTCTCCACCTTGGTCCTTAGTTGTTAGCTGCTTGACTCTAACTTGCTTCAACTTATCCTCCAGGGTCTATGAGATCACCTGGATCCCATACTTGAATCAACTTCAGACAATATGTGAACTTGGTAATAGGTAGAACTTTTGTCAAAGCATCTGCAGGGTTGTTCTCTGTACCAACCTTCTTTACCCTTACCAAACCCTTCTCTATAATGACCCTGATGAAATGTAGTTTGATATCCACATGCTTAGTTCTTTCATGAAACATTGGATTCATCATCAAATGCAATGCACTTTGATTATCACAATATACTGAAACTTGCTGCTTCTTTCCTGTTATTTCTGACATAATTCCCTTCAACCATAAAGCCTCATTTATCTCTTCTGTTGCTGCAATGTATTCAACCTTTGTAGATGATAAAGCCACCACCTTTTGTAGACTTGCTTTCCAGCTAATATCACCTCCATAACCAGTGAATATGTACCCTGATATAGACTTCATTGTATCCAAACATCCTGCATAGTCCGAGTCCACAAACCCTTGTAATGTCTCTGCATTCTCTTCTCTTTGGGTATAGCATAAACTAATGCTTGCAGTACCTCTTAGATACCTCACTAACCATTTGAGAGCATGCCAATGAGGCATTCCTGGATTTCCCATAAACCTGCTCAGTATGCTGATTGAATAGGCTAGATCAGGTCTTGTACAAATCATGCAATACATAATACTCCCTATTATGTTAGCATAAGGAATCTCCATCATGTATCTTGTATCTTCTTCACTTTCTGGTGCTTGAGTATTACTAAGTTTGAAATGAGTTGCAATTGGAGTAGCTACAATCTTAGTTTCTCCCATTCCAAACTTACTTAGAACCTTTTTGATATAATTCTCCCGTGATAGCTGCAAAGTACCTTGACTCCTATTTCTTGAGATATCAATTCCAAGAATCTTCTTGGCATTCCCCAAATCTTTCATTTCAAACTCCCATTTGAGCTTAGATTTAAGTAGATTAATCTTCTCTTTGCTTTTGTCTGCAATCAAGATGTCATCCATATACAATAACAACAATATTTGTTGCTCTATCTGTACTTCACCACTGTAATACACACAACTGTCATACTTGCTGCTCACATATCTAATGGATTTCAAGAAAGCATCAAACCTTTTATTCCACTGTCTTGGTGATTGTTTCAATCCATACAATGACCTCTTCAGTAGACAAACTTTATCTGTACCCCCTTCTTCAAAACCAGGAGGTTGTCTCATGTAGATTGTCCCCTCAAGTTCTCTATGTAAGAAGGCAGTAGTCACATCCATTTGCTCAAGTTCCAAATTAAACTGAGCTACAAGTGAGAGTAGTATTCTGATTGAGGTTTGTTTTACCACAGGTGAAAATATCTAATTGAAATCAACTCCTTCCTTTTGAGTGAAGCCCTTTGCCACCAACCTTGCTTTATATCTTGGTAGTTGTACTCCTGTTATTCCTTCTTTTCTTTTCAAAAATCCATTTGCATCCAACCAATTTTTGATTCTTTGGCTTCTGTACAAGTATCCAGGTTTTATTCTTCTCCAATGACTTCATTTCTTCAATCATAGCTTGCATCCAAAGTTCTTTATCAGTGCTTCTTATTGCTGCTTGGTAAGATTCAGGTTCCTGCTCACGTGCTTCAAGTGTTATAGTTAGAGCATAAACAATAACATCAGCATAACCATACCTTTGAGTTGGTTTGATTACTCTCCTCTCTCTGTCTCTAACAAACTGGTATCCTTCATTAATTTCATCAGTGTGATGTGTTTCTTCAGTGTGATCATCTCCTTCATTTGTAACTTCAAATTGTTCATGTCTGAGCTCCACCTCAAGATCAACACCTTTGTTATTAATAATAGGATCTTTTTCTTTTGGATTGCCAAGTGGGAACTCAGTCTCATTGAATACCACATCCCTGCTGATTATACACTTCTCAAATCCAGCTTCCAAACTCCACAGTTTGTATCACTTAACACCTTCAGGATATCCTATGAACACACACTTGAGGGCTCTTGGCTGCAACTTATCTTGTTTAATATGAGCATATGCTGCACATCCAAATACTCTTAAGTATCCTAACTCAGGTTTACTTACAGTCCACACTTCTTGAGGACACTTAAAGTTCAATGCAGTGGAGGGGCTTCTATTAATCAAGTATGCTGCAGCTTTCAATGCCTCTCCCCAGAACTTGTTGCTTAACCCAAAAGTAATGAGCATGCATTTAACCCTTTCTAATAGTGTTCTATTCATTCTCTCTGCTAATCCATTCTGTTGAGGTGTTGATTTGACTGTTTTGTGCCTTGCAATTCCATACTTAGTGTAGTAGCTGTTGAACTGGTCATTTACAAATTCCAAGCCATTGTCAGTCCTCAGCTTCTTCACTTTCTTGCCTGACTGATTTTCCACTAGGACTTTCCACTCCTTGAAAGCATTGAATGCTTCATCCTTAGTTTTTAGTGACATTATCCATACTTTTCTATTGTGGTCATCAATGATGGACATGAAGTATCTTGCTCCTCCCATTGTAGAGTTCTTTGCAGGTCCCCACAAGTCAGAGTGCACATAATCAAGTGGCTGTTGAGTAGTGTGTTTTCCAATAGCAAATTTGATTCTAGTGCTCTTACCAAGAACACAATTCTCACAGAAACTAAGCTTATCTACTTTGTCTCCACATAATAGCTCTTGTCTGCTTAATTCATTCAAACCTCTTTCACTGATATGACCCAGCCTCAAGTGCCATAAAACTGATCTATCTTCTTTAACACTTGCTGCAGTGGCTTCAACAGTTGAGCCCTCTAGAATATATATTCCATTTACAAGATTGGTCTTCATAATCATAAGAGATCCAAATAACACTCTCATTTTCCCCTCCTTAGTTCTTACTTCATACCATTCTTTATCTAGCATTCCAACAGATAACAGATTTCTATAAAGATCAGGAACATACCTTACATTTGAGATCAACTTGTCTGAGCCAGTAGAGAACTTCATCATTACAGATCCAATCCCCTTGATTTTGCAGATTTGGTTGTTTCCAAAAAACACTGAGCCTCCTTCAAGCTCTTTCAACTCCTTAAACCAGGTTTTATTGGATGTCATGTGGAAGGAGCATCCAGAGTCTAGCACCTATTCCTTCTCATGCTTATAATGTGATACCATCAGAACATCTGCAGAATCATATCCATCAGATGCAATCAAGACATCTCCCTTCTCAGTTGGCTTGTTGTCTCATTTCTTCTTCTCTGGACATAACTTCCTTATATGTCATTCTTTCTTGCATTTCCAGCACTTCTTAGTGGTAGTGTTTCCTGCTCCTCTTAACTTAGATCTTGATTTCCGTCGATTCTTGGTTGAATCCCTCTTTTCAGATCTTCCTCTAACATTGAGACCTTCTCCAGTAGCATCTTTGTTTTCAGTTCTCCTTTGTAAATCTTTGGAGTTAACAGCACTCTTGACTTCAGTCATTGTCAGTGTTTGCTTGTCATATAACATAGTGTCAACAAAGTGTTCATATACATTTGACAAGGAACTCAGAAGAATGATGGCTTGATCTTCATCTTCTATCCTAACTCCTACCGCATTGAGATCCAGAATGATCCGATTATAATCATCAAGATGCTTCTTCATCTCTTTCCCTTCTTCCATATTCAAAGTATACAGTTGCTTCTTCAAGTATAGTCGGTTTGCCAATGATTTTTTCATGTAGATCGATTCCAATTTATTCCAGATCCCCAGAGCAGTTGATTCCTCTAAAACTTCTCTAAGAACTTCATCACCAAGACTTAGAATCAGAGCACTGTGTGCCTTTGATAAAACCTCAGGAGGTATCTCCTTCTCTGCATTGGTTTGGGCATCTTCACTGATGGCCGATTCGATTCCTTGTTGAACTAGAAGTGTCTTGATCTTGATCCTCCACAGATTGAAATCGTTTTCACCACTGAACTTTTCCAAATCAAATTTGGCAGAACTCATTTCTTCTTGTGTTGAAAGAAGAACTCCCTTACTCTTAGAATGTTCGATGATCTTCAGGTTTGCAGAATTTGAATTGACTTGGAAGATTGCCAATTCCTTCGAAATCCACGTTCACCGCACCAATTGTTGTGAATAATTCACCAGAATCATCAAACACAACCAGATTTGCAGAGTTATGAATATGCATGCAATCACAAACACATGAATTTGCATGAACAAGAATCGAAAAGAAAGAACACCAGATTTACATGGTTCGGATCAAGTAATCAATCCTACATCCACGAGAGCCAATCACCACAACCTTTTATTGATGATCAAAACCAAGAATTACAGTTGATCCGCAAGAAACAAGAAGAACTTTCAAGTGTAACCCTAGAAACCCTAATTTTGTAGAATAAGGAATTTCTAAGCAATGATTTCTCAATTTGAATTGAAACTGGCGATTTGAGTGTATATATACACAATGTAGCTTGAGCAATGTATATATAACTCTGATGCACCTTCTAAAACTGACTGCATCTAACTAACTCCCACATAACAGCCACATGCATGCTGTTATGCTCCAGCTCAGCTCAGCTTGCACCTGCTCCATCTGATCTGATCAATCTCAGCCATTAGATCGTCTTTATTCTCCTTAACTATGGACCACTGGATCTATCAATATTTAACTACGTTTATAGTGTAACAACAAATTTTGTGTCTACAAAATATAAACACAAAAAGTGATACAAATTAAGTATTTTTTGAATTAAATTAAAGTGGATACAAATCTCTATGAATTCCTCTGATTCTTCTCTTTGAATTGATATGAATTTTGAAGTTGAATCATCAATTAGATCTTCAACAAATTTAGATATGACTTGAAGAACGTTTAACTCGAGGACTCGACGCCTTGTTTCAAATCAAATAATAATTTTGGAGACCTTCATGAATAACGTCTTGAACTTTGACTTGAAAAAACGTTGACAAGAGGAGTTTAGCACCTTGATCTCTGATCAAACGCCGTTTGTGATGACTTTCTATGAAGAACGCCTTGAATCTTGGAGGGAGAAACTCTTGAGTCTTGAAATCTTGATTTTGTCTTCCTTAATCTTAACTCTTGAATTGTCTTGTGTTTTTGAATTATGAAAAGAGACCCATATTTATGGGTTTAGGATTTGAACTCTTTCAATATATACTTGATGAATGATGCAATTTGATTTGTCATCCATGATTTGGAAATATATTTTCCTTTAATCAAAAGATGTGATTTTATTACCAAATTATTGGTACATTACTTCCATATTTGCAAGATTTAATTTTGATTGTCAAGCAATATGATTTGGACACTTGTCACAATTTGATTGGTAAAAATATATATATTAAAATACCAATTATTTACTATTTACTTTAGGAATTGATTTAATTCAAATCCAAAATATAAATAGAAAGTATAAAATTTATTTATTTAATATATCATTTTACACATGTCATCTTTTGATTGGCTAGCAAAATTTGTCTATTTATATATAGTAATAAATAATTTTATTCTTCCACTTTTCTCCAAACTTGTAATCAGATATTTGTCATTATTTATCATGTCCAATTAAAATCATATTATATGCAACCAACATATATTTGTGAATGATTTCTTGTCTAAAATAAAATTAGTTTTTTAGATTATTTGAGATTTGAGAAAAATTTATAAACAAATTTTTGATATAAAATCTAACTAAAATTATGACAATCTGTGCAACGCACGACATATGAAACCTACATTTATATATTCAATAAAAACTCTACTTCATACAACGATTTTCTAAAGTTATAAAATGTAACTAAAAAACAATAGAAATACATGATATATATATAACCTATATATATATATATATATTCTACATCTTATAATCTTTTAATTTATGCAATTTTATTATCTTAATATCAATTCTATAGACTATCATAATAAATAATAATATATATACACCACTTCTCCATTTTGTCAAATTCCATTATCCTTCTCTTTTTCTTGTTTTGTTTTGTAACTTATACACACTTTTTAGTTATTCATTTTCTTCATAATTTTTTTTTTTTTGGGATGTTTCACATTCTTTTAAATCTCATAACTTATGTTTAAAAAAATTAATATAATTATATTAAGAGACACATTAGGAATTTAGGAAGCGACAAAAAGGGCACGTCCACCTTCTTCGTAATTTTTTTTATGTTTCATATTCTTTTAACTTATGTTTAAAAAATTAATATAATTATATTAAAAGACACATTACGAATGTAGGAAGCTCCAAAAACGCCATGTCCACCTTCTTCATAAATTGTTTTCATGTTTCATATTCTTTTAAATCTCATAACTTATGTTTAAAGAATTAATATAATTATAATAAAAGACACATTACGAATGTAGGAAGCTCCAAAAACGCCACGTCCACCTTCTTCATAAATTTTTTCATGTTTCATATTCTTTTAAATCTCATAACTTATGTTTAAAAAATTAATATAATTATATTAAAAGACACATCACAAATGTAGGAAGCTCCAAAAACGCCACGTCCACCTTCTTCATAATTTTTTTTCATGTTTCATATTCTTTTAAATCTCATAACTTATATTTAAAAAATTAATATAATTATATTAAAAGACACATTACGAATGTAGGAAGCTCCAAAAACGACGCGTCCACCTTCTTCATAAATTTTTTTCATGTTTCATATTCTTTTAAATCTCATAACTTATGTTTAAAAAATTAATATAATTATATTAAGAGACACATGACGAATGTAAGAAGCTCCAAAAACGCCACGTCCAACGGGAGAGAATTAACTATACTTTTATGTATATAGATTTTTTATCTGATTATCTTCCTCATATAATAAATAACAATATCCAATTTATTTGATTCGTTAATATATATATATATATATATATATATCTCATCTATAAGAGATGAAATTATTTAAAAAGTCAACTTTACATATGTGTTGAGTTTTATACTAATTTCTAGAAATATATATATATATATATATATATATATTTATATTTAAATTTATGAATATACTATATCTTTTTCTGATTCTAAACAATTAGATATGTAAAATTTGACATTTTCAATATCTTTTAGTAATTGTTCGTTTAATTTACATATTTGAAACTTGAGCTTAAAGATTATATATATTTGATTTCTTTGATTTTTTACATATATATGACATATAAATCAACTTTATGAGGGATGAAAATTTTAAAGTACTTAATATCAAAGTTTCAAATCAATTTTATGAGTCTTTAAAAGTGATAATTTATATTTTAAGTTTAAATTAATAATTTTTATCTTTAAAAGCCTAATTAATAATTTATTGTCATTTGAGTTAAAATGATAAAATAAATTTTAATTCCCTTGGAATGAAATTAGAAATTTTGTGTTGCTAGGACTGATTTTAACTCCTTGGGCAAGAAACAGGCACCTCCACAATTGTTCAAACTCTGGTCAAATTACCAATATAACCCCGTCTTCACTTGCGTGTTTTATGCCCTAGTCCCCCCAAAACACGAAAAGGGTTTAAGAAATCATTTTCATGGCGCCACTCCCTTAAACCCTTCTCCAATCCACCTCTTCGTCTCAATGCCAAATTTCTAATTTCACAGTTCAATTTAACTTAATTTACTACTTCAATTTGGGATTAATTTTGTTCTGAAATGGCGGCTTCGCGTCTCTCTTCACTGGTGGCGGCGGCTGCCATGGCGGCGTCGTATTCCGCAGCCAGCAACCGCGCATATGCAGACTCGCCGTTCCGGTTTTCTCCATTCTCCTCTTCTGAACCTTCTACTCCGTCGACTCCCCCGGAGGCTCCGCCGGGTGACAGTTCGGGCCCGGATACTCAACCCGTCGTCGAAGTCTCTAAAGGGGCCTTTGACCCGGAATCGTTGGAGAGGGGTGCCAAGGCGCTTAGAGAAATTAATAACTCTCCTCATGCCAAACAGGTTTGTAATTTATGGGGCTGTCTTTTATTGGTGGGAAATTGACTTTGACAATTTTTGTATTTCATTCGGTGAAGGTTTTCGAGGTGATGAGGAAGCAGGAGCGGACTCGGCTGGCTGAGTTGGACGCTGAGAAGGCTAATTTTGAGGCTATTCAAGCTCATGCTGATATTGTAAGTGGTAATTTATTGTTAAATTGATTCAATATTGTTCCTTTTTTCATTCCTTGAATCAATTACTTGTAGTTTATGCTAAATATATTTCTTGTCTTGATTTCGGGTTTGAGATGGAGAACTTCTCCCTTTAAACACAGTATTTTCTATACGTGTACGAACTTGAAATCTCAATTTGATGTTATTTTCTATGAATAATAAATTTGGGAATTTGAGAGGATCCAGTTGTTTAGGTATTTGAATATATTTACTTTCTCATTTGGTATTTGAACTATGCGTGCATAACACAAACACTCTTTTAAGTAGTTGTAGAATTTCAAATATAGTGATTTCAGCCTCCTTGCTTTGAAATAGAAAGGGCATGAAAAGTAATTGTACTAACGAAATTGTGTTAATTTTTAACCTCCTCAGTATATTCTAATTGATAGCCTGAATTTATCTGCCTAGTTTAATTCCTATGTGAGAACATGTTTGTTGACTGAGCATTGTGAGATATGATCCATCTAGCCGACCCACATAGTAGGATAACGGCTTAGTTTGGTGGTGTTGCAGTATTTAGTTCCCGTGTTATTCAGTTCAACTCACCAAAATAAACATGCCAATACTGCATTTCTTATTGTCTCCCTCAGCGTAGTCATGGGTCACTTCTGAGTCAGTGCCCCCAAATGGATGTGTTATTGACATCTGCATTTACGTTTCTAAAAATTTTCCTAGCCAGTGCAGCTGATAGTGTTGATGATTTGATTTATCTAGCCTAATGCATGTTGTCTTCAAGATACTAATCTAGAAGTTGCTTGTGTATTGATAGATTCTAATCACCTATTTTTGACTGCTGATGGTTGAAAGGTCTCCTTTTAACTTACTCATATAGAAATGTGAGGCATAAGATCCAGCTTGAAACTTGACTGCATGACTAACCAGCATACGAACTGGCTTTTGGTCATGAAGCCTTTTGAAATCTAACTCAATTTACCTGATTCTGGAGCTGATTTTGTTGTCTATTACTTAGTCAGTCTAGTTATAATGTAGATGGCAACTTGCATGTGCAGGAAAAGCAGCAAAAGTGGGCAGAAGACCAGAGGAATTTATATCAGCAGCAAGCTCAGGCTAAGGCACAAATGATGAGATATGAAGATGAATTGGCTCGTAAAAGAATGCAGGTTTGAGCAATCTCTTTTTAATTCAATGATTCATTTTAATCTGATGAGTAGAATGGGATGAAATCTATTTAATTGTTAACAGGCCCTTAATCTCCTTCCTACTTTTGAACCCATAAATGTAAACTCATGGTAACTGGTAACAGGAGTTCTGGAAGTATTAAATGCCCAGTTTAATTTCTTATTCACCATAATTTCAGACGGACCATGAAGCTCAGAGGCGCCATAATGCTGAGTTGGTTCAAATGCAAGAGGAGTCATCCATAAGAAAAGAACAGGCAAGACGAGCAACCGAAGAACAGATACAAGCTCAGCAGCGACAGACGGAGAAAGAGAGAGCTGAGATAGAACGGGAAACAATTAGAGTGAAGGCTATGGCTGAAGCTGAAGGACGGGCTCATGAAGCCAAATTGACTGAAGACCATAACAGGAGGATGCTTCTGGAGAAGATAAATGGTGAAAGAGACAAGTGGCTTGCAGCAATAAATACAACTTTCAGTCATATTGAAGGTTTGTTTTTACCTCTCTCTTCACCCCACCTCCACCTCATGATTTCACCAACTTTTACCAATCCCCATTAACACTCACATTCACTCACTTGGTTATAACGCACTTTATTGTGACCCACATTCCACTCACTATTTTTATTCATATTTTACACCAAATAAATACATATTTCAATTTATTTCATTCTATGAAAACTTTTGGAATACAAATCAATTATTTTGGTTTTGAGAATATTTATTTAATAAAATAATTTCGTAATTTTTTTAATATCATCAATTAATATTAATCAATTTTTCGTTATTATAAAATTTTAATATATATATATATATATATATATATATAAATTCTTCATTTAATTATATCAAAAGAAAATGTAATTATTGTTTGAGTAGTTGATACTATGTATTTTGAGGAAATGCTTTACTATGTATTTTTCTTCTCCTTTGGTGAGGATAGGACCAGTTCATACTAGTAAGCCTAGCAGCCAAAAGTCTTCTATGAAGATTCAGAGAAGAAAGTCTATACTGGTTTAAGCTAAGTAATCTTTAAATCAGAATGCTTGAGCTGGAAGTATTGAAAGTGTGAAAAAATGTTCTTCCAGCAGATGTAATTTTCTAATACATATCATGCTATCCTTGATATTTGATGGAAAAATGTCTAATACCACAAGGAGGTTTATTTACTGGATAGATGAACTATTAAATCATTGGTTAATGTTGATGAATTACCATGACAGGCAGACTTTATCATTTCTTGTGGGTTCTCTTTTTCGTGGAGACAGTCACAATATTATATTGTAAATACTTTTCTTCTTTAACATGGTTTATGAGTCTTTGCCTCTAACTGCCAATTAACATGAATGATCTTGATGGTGAATGCATGGATGAATCCTCCACCAGGTCATTAGGAGTCTAGGATACCATTAAGCATGCTAGGGGATACAGCTTGAGCAATTGTTTTGTAATATGGTGACCACAGAGTTTCATGACAAAATTTGTTTGGATGCTTGCTGCCAAACTAGTGGTTATCTTGTCAAATTGTGGCGAAAGATGTGATAGTTCTGTTTTTTATCAACCTTTATTTTTGCTATGCAGGGGGCGTTCGGGTTTTATTGACTGACAGAAGTAAGTTGGTGATGACTGTTGGAGGAGCTACTGCACTAGCTGCTGGAGTTTATACCACTAGGTCTGTGTTTTGCCGTTCCTTATCTTTGTATTGGCCTATAAACACAAGTGATTTCTTTAAGTGGTTGATTATGCTTGAAATTTTGAAGTGTGGGTGCATGTGTTTGCATTATTCCATCATTCGCATTAAGTTTCTATTGGCCTTCTTATACACATTTTATGTGAGATTTCTATGGATTATTTCAAATTTTGGATGAAGGAAATTTTGTTTTCTCTGCCACCAGTTCCATGTTTGTAGCATATCTTCATTTTGAAAAAACATTAGTCTTTTGGATGTCATGTCAAAAGTATGTATATTACAATATTGGCTGTGATTAGAGGAAAAAGTGACACAAAACCTCCTAATACTTCTTCTGAAGAAGTGACACATTGCCTAATACCTTTTTGTGCTCACAGGGAAGGTGCACGAGTAATGTGGGGGTATATCAATAGGATTCTTGGTCAACCTTCTCTGATTCGAGAATCATCTATGGCAAAATTTCCATGGTCTGGAGCAGGTTCTAAAGTAGCCAATAAGGTGCTCAGCTATAGTACTGCGAGTAGGGCGGCAGCACCTGCTCAAAGTAAATCGGCTCTTGGGGACATTGTCCTGCATCCTTCATTACAAAAAAGAATAGAGCATCTTGCTCGGGCTACATCAAACACCAAAACCCATCAGGCACCTTTCAGGAACATGCTTTTTTATGGGCCTCCTGGTACTGGAAAAACTATGGTTGCAAGGGAAATAGCTAGAAAATCGGTAATGACATGTTCTTTAGTATTTGGATAATGGTTGAATATTCTCATCCTCAATATTGAGAAGTTATTTTATTTCAAACCAGTAAAATCCTGCATGTAAAAACCCATTCCTTGCTATCACTGATATCCCAACCTATCTCTTTACTCCATACATTAGGAGAAAGAGAGTAAATGATTGTTATTCCTTTTTAGATGTTCTTTTTTCCTTCTTACTTTCTTTACACATATATTACCCATGTTTGGTATTTTGTCTATTGATTTTTTTTCTCTGATTTCCAAGTTTTTGTTGTAGTAGCTTACTCTATCCTCTATTGTTACTTCTAATACAAGTATTGCAATTTATTCTTGTAGGGTTTAGATTATGCCATGATGACTGGAGGAGATGTTGCACCATTGGGTCCCCAAGCTGTTACTAAAATACATGAGATATTTGATTGGTCCAAAAAGTCAAAGAAAGGTCTACTCCTGTTTATAGACGAGGCTGATGCTTTCCTATGCGAGTAAGTATTTGTTGTTTGTACGTGCTACTTATTGCAACACTATCATAGACCTCCCAATAACCAGATGGCTTGCCATTCTAAGTGCCGACGGTTGAAAGCCTGCTCTGTCATTTAAAACAAAACTATTTTACTATTCTCTTTTGGATCCAACGTAATATTCTTCAATTTTCCTTCATTGCAGGCGTAACAGCACGCACATGAGCGAAGCTCAGAGAAGTGCTTTGAATGCCCTGCTTTTCCGAACTGGAGACCAATCCAGAGATATCGTTCTTGTTCTTGCCACGAACAGGCCAGGGGATCTTGATAGTGCTGTCACCGATCGCATTGATGAAGTTCTTGAGTTCCCACTTCCCCAGGAAGACGAGCGCTTCAAACTGTTGAAGCTCTACTTGACAAAGTATCTCTGTGGTCAAGGCGATGGTGAGTCAAAATGGGGGAGATTCTTCATTAAGAAGCAATCGCAAAAAATAACTGTAAAAGATCTCTCCGATGAAGTTCTACGAGAAGCTGCTAGAAAGACAGAAGGCTTCTCGGGCCGGGAGATTGCAAAACTGATGGCAAGTGTCCAGGCCGCTGTTTATGGAAGGCCCGACTGTGTTCTGGACTCAAATCTATTCAAGGAAATCGTCGACTACAAAGTCGCAGAGCACGACCAGCGGTTAAGACTTGCAGCCGAGGCCTGAGAAGGTTATTTGGTATGTATTCCATTTATCAGATATGTTGGGGGTTAGTAATTAATTACCTTGGTTTTGGATGAGTCATTCTTTGAAGAGTACATTGGTAATAGTATGATTTTTTAGTTCTTACATACTTTTTACTGTGTACTAATTTTGACTTGAAAACATTGTACTAATAAGGTTCTCAAAATTGCGATTTCACTTGTATGGTATTATGATTCTACGAGTTTTTTTCTCACTAAACGAAGATTCCATCAGGCAAAATTCTAACGAATCCTTTGCCAAGATTTGCTCCATTTGATCCTCCACACAAACATCCTCTACTTCAATGAAGTTACAGTTCTCCTTTTCATCATGAAATCTCATGGTCTTGTAAATGTTGAACAAGATGTGTTCGTCGAAAGGCCCAATGAATGTGTGTTATTTATGAAAAAATAATCAGTGATTTTGCATCTCTAAAATAAAGAAAAGGTAGATTTAAAATAAAAATTGTATTTAAAGTGGCCTTAAGGCCACAACAATATGTATGTGTAGGCTCAACAAATTCCTTCTCCGCCTTGATCTTGCTTGCTTTTTTTCTTTGATTGTTTACCTGCTAAGGCTCCATTTTGATGAATTTAGGTTCGAATCTGATATTAATAAAATAACTTTAATTCCTAAAAAAACAAACTTAAAAAATGGACAATTTAAAAGTGTGTTTGTAAGTAAACTATTAAGAGTAGAATAGTAAATTTAACATATTCTCAATTAGGCTTGTGAGCCTTTTGAGTCAAGTATTAATGTGCTTGGGTTTGAAATTGAAAATTACTCGAGTAGCTTGAGCTTGTGCTCGTTAAGCCGAACAATTTATTTCCAAGTCGATTAGGACTAACTCACAAATTGTGTCATCTCACTTGCACCGCGGCATTCACAGAAGCGTTCAAATGTCATTGAGGCTCTCTCTTACTTTGGAGTTAGATGCATTTAGGATAATGTCACTATGACTAGTGACCCCTCCAACAAAAAATAAACACCACCAAATTTAGATAAATGCTGCTAACATTTGAGGATTCCTGATCAAAGGCATTACAGTTTAACATACATGAGATCAACACCAAAGTATGATATCATCAGCTAAAGAATAAATCTCAACTCTAGCTATGTGTCCCAACTTCCACTTATCCCCTTGTTCTTCCTTTTCATTTGCAATCTTCATCACGAATCCTTCACCCCTATCTGAAAAATCAACGTATTCAAGATTGGTCAAATACTCCATCCCTGATGGCAGCCGTGGAGATGAGGCATTGAACCCTTCTCCACCTCCACCCCTTCCAATCCCTCTAATCTTATAATCCATAACTTCTTCTGCCTTTGAAAACCCGAAGCTTTGAACCGCAACATCTTGCCTTGATTAGGCAAATGCTGAATGGGCTCAAGAGGATCATCATCCTCATTGATTCTGCTCCATCTCAAATTCATCCTTGTTAGGCCATGAAGAGAAGGTATCCACTGTGGCACCTTCATCAAACGCCCTCTCAGTTCCAATGATCTGATTGGAGGTGTTGGATTGAACGACTCCAACAAATCCAACACTTCATCTACGGAAATTGAGAAAGGGCCGGGAAGCCCTCTCTTATGTAATAATATTGCTAGGCGTCGGATCTTAGTCGATGGCCACTCTGTGCCAGATCCATCATTTGCTATCGTCACAAAGCTTTGTTCTTTCGATTTGGATACAACCATTGCATGAATGAGGTCATGAGCTCGAATGCTTAATGGCCCATCGTAATTTGCTGGCTCTGCTTCTTGGATTAGGCTTCTATCAGCAAGCTCTTTGACATAATCCTCCGCAATTTCTTCCCCCCCATTTGGAGCTATGAATCCTTGAGATATCCAGAGACGAATCAGCCTACTCTGATAAACACTATGATCCCCTGGAAAAACGCTAAAGTACAAGAAACAAGATTTCAAATGGTAAGGTAGATCATAGTAAATAAGAGAAGAGTAACTTTGTTATTCTCCTTAGATGGTCCCCTTGTAATTCATCACCAAGCCTCCTATGGAACTTCTCCCATTCACGAATATCGTTGTTCTTGGTAGCTAATAGGCTGCCAATAACGACAATGGCTAGAGGCAAACCTTCACATCTCCTCAACACAATGTCAACAATCTCCTCCAAATAACTTGGACAACAAACGCCTTTCTGCAAAACAACGTCTTAGAATCTTGCTCATTCAATGGCTCCAAATTGTTTAGTCTGAACACTAGCAGCATGAGCTACACTCTGAAACCGCGTGGTAATGATGATGAATCCACAAGTCCCACTTCTTGGAAACGCATATTGGAAGCATTGATACTCCAGATATCATCAAGGACAATGATGTAATTTCTGTTCTGGAGAAACTTGTACACAAACTACTCCATCTCATCAGCATCCTGGCTTGCTTGATCTCAGCAACGAGCCTCGTGATCATTGTCCTCAAAAGCTCTTGGAGATGGAACGAGTTTGATCCATAGATGAGCACCACACCCGCATCATCGTAAACCCTTTTCACCAAGGTTGTTTTACCCAACCCTCCAATGCCCACAACTGAGATCACTTTAAGGCTAAGCACATCACTGTAAGAAAGCCATTCGAACAATTTGTCTTCTAGGCTTCTCAATACCCACAACTTGTGCTTCTTCCAACAACAACGAGACTGAATAGATCGCATTTCGGAGGCGAGTTCATGCCGAGCTTTCAGATTCTTCACAGAGGTGTACATGAACTTGTCGATGACGTCTTCGGCATCGAAAGCGACCCATTCTCGGATCGACTTCTTGCTTTGGAGTATCATCGCCAAGGCTTCCAAGGAGTTGTCCGATCAATGTTGAGAGTTGCAGTCTCAGCCATGCAACACGTGATTCTTTTACTTAATTATCCACCATAGTCACCTCATTTTCTTTTTCATCATCCTCCTCCACAGTCCCACAAGCAATTAATGGCATGGATAAACAATCTCAATCATATTCATACCATCAACTTCTACCTAATACTATCCACATCAATCTCCTTACAAATAATTATATTAAATCCTTTTTATTATATATTTACTATTTTCAATACGAAAATGAATTTTATTTCTTTTACATAAATTCAATCACAACAATAAGTAAATGATGATAAATAAGAAAAATAATGATCACTAAAGACATCCAACCTTCTCAATCTAACAATAGGGTAATTAACAGAGAGTTTAAAACATTAGTAAAGACCTTTTAAAGTTAAAATTTAGATATTATACTAATTAAATGACACACACAAATATCATATGGAGGACACATATGACACTCGACGAATTACGAGAGTTTAAAAAATCCTATGTATCTCAATCGGAGAGTTTCAATACAAAGGATACATATGTGATATTTTTATAAATTTTTAATGAATCTGGACTCATGCTTGATACTCTAATCCGGATTATTTCAACCCTCACTTAACTCACATGTATTTAAGCACACTAGTTCATGATCCATGCATGGATAATATTCATTTGTGCCATAATTTATTTAAATCTTTATTGCCTATAGTACCTTTCTCTGTTATCCTAACACGTTGCTTATTTTATATTATCATTGTATATATACTGACAAGATATTTCATTGTATTTGCTATCTTGTCGATCAGGGATAACAACTGCACCAACCCTTGTCATTATGAAAAGTTATTATAAATTTCAGATGTGTACAGCAAGGCTTTCATTTAAATATTTTAACAATACAATTTATAAAATAACTACTATATGAACTTATAATGTTTGTTGGACCCAATAAAAGAAAAAATTCAAAAAAAGAAGTGAATTAATACAAAGATAAAATTTGAATAACCATAAATAAATAATAAATAATTGATCTAAAATAAAGAATGTTAGATCAATGGTGCTTGTGCTTTAGTCCACAAAAAAAAATTGCCAACATAAAACATTCTTATCTTTCACTGATAGATATACAGATGGGTGATTGAGTGTTAAACAATTGAATAGTATTTGGGTGTGTGTAATAGCATCTGGCAAAGAGGAAAGCCCGGTCTTTTGCAAGAAAATGGACCCCACACAACCCTACATCCACGTGGCGAATCATCGTACATGCAGCCTTCCACGTGTCAGGCCCAACCGCCTCAACTGTCCTATATATCTTCAACTTGCCATTTTATCTCATCCCATTTGCATTCAGTTGAAAGAAATCAAGAAGTTAACTACAATGGCGGGGAAGATGATGATCATGGCTTTGCTTCTGGTGGTTTGTTTGGGGCGGTGTCGGGGTGAGGCGGAGGAAGACGTCAAGATGTGGGCCCAGGAAGCAGAGCAGCAGGCTTCTGAGGGCATGAATGAAGCCACGGAACGGGCCGATTCTTGGGCTGATTGGGCCTTGAGCAAATTCTCCGAGTAAGAATCCGGCCCATTTAATCTTTACTTCTTCATTACATGTTTGAATAGTGGAATACAAGGCAAGTTTCGTAAATGGATATATGGGAAAATTGCAAGATTGGTCCTTTAATAACAAGGCTATCACAATATTAAACTTTTGCAATTTTGGGTGATTTCAATTGAATATTTGCAATATGGAGGTGTTAATTTTGATATTTGCATGGTTGTATATTTAGGGGATTCGGACTGGATTCAGACAAGACGAAGAATGTGGCTCAGAAATTTGTAGACACAACCAAAGATGCTGCCTCAAAGTCCACCGATACAATCAACAACGCTGCATATGGTAATCTTTTTTTCCTTTTCTTTTATATTTCATTTTACAAAGTTCATATGGAATATATTATTTAGAAAATTGCAATTGTCAGTCCTGTAACTTACTCATATTCATCTCCACTTTTCATTATACTTATTCCAAATCTGGTCTTTCTATAATTATCATTCTTACAATTTTAATCCGATTTTAATTGCTTCGAATTTTGATTTCTGCCAAAGGAAGTGTTCAAGTGAAATTGACATTTCGAGCAAAATCGAATAAAAAATTGAGAAAAAGTAATAGTCAGATGATTAAACTGACATGATTACATCCCTAACGTAATTATTGAACAAGACTTGAAAAATTGTCGTGTCATTTCTTATACACAGAAACATCAAAATATGCCTCGGAGAAGGCAACAGATATGGTGGACACGACGTCGGAAAAGCTAAGCAACGCCAAGACCTACGCTTCAGAAAAAGCGGGCGAAGCAATAAGGATGGCAGCCCAAGTAAACGAAGTGGGCGTGGGCATGGACAAGGCACAAAACGCCTACGAATCGGCCTCTGACCAAGCAGTCCGAGTCATGGACATGGCAGGCGGGGCCAAAGACAGAGCCTACGAGGCCTACAATTCGGCCAACACAGGAGAAGCAATGGATCAAGCCAAGAGCATGGCCGGCAGAGCAGGAGAAGCGACGAGAGACAAAGCCTCAGACGCCCTCAAAATGGCGAACGATGCCGGTGAGAAAGCGTTTGATGCGTACGAGGATGCCAAGGCAAGGGTACAAGACACTTATGCGTCGGCTAAGGATTCAATGTCCGAAGAGGCGAAGCAAATGTATGAAGCCGCAAAGGAGAAGGCGTCGCAAGCCACCGGAGACGTGGGAGCACAGATGAGGGCAGGTAGTGCTGATCAATGAGGAGTTATATAGTCTGTGATTCAATTGCAGACTCAATATATGATATATATATATATATATAATGTTGTGATTTTGTTTTTTTGGCTTCTATTAGGTGTAAGCTTCATATTTGATTGTAATAAAAAAATGTGCAGTAGAGACCTACATTAGTTGTATTATTTGGAGATACAGGTGTACTACTATGTGATTACAACAGTGAGGTATAGTATTCATCCATTTCTGTTTTGTAGTTTGAGATGGACCTTAGTGACAGGTGTATATGTGTGTGAATTAGAACAATTATGACATATAATTACTTGTACATATATATGTGTTGTTTTATGTGGTGGAATTAGAAACCCTTGTTTTTTCTTTCATTCCCTTTGATCAGCTACAGGATTTATTAAGAATTAGGAGAAAACAATTTAACATTGAATATATTTGGTAGCTAAATATGATTTGAAACAATGGTGATCATGTATTGATATATATCTCTATTATTCTATGAATAAATGTATTTAGCATAAATTATAGTAAACTAGCAAGTTAATTAATATGAATCAATTAGTTCATGTACCCAAATAAATAATTAAATAAATTTGCATTATTAGAAAGAAAATTGAGAAACCTAATCCCAGACAAAAAGAAGAAATTGCTTTATTAGTTAAGATCATATCATAACAATATTTTATTCACCTTCTTTTGAATATTAATTTGCAAGTCCAATGAGCAGAATTAAGTTTTCCCCACCATTCATCTTTGTTTTGAGGCTACCAATTCAAATTAGGCTATTCCTTCTCATCTTATAAAATAAGTAAATAATTGCTCTCTTAAGATAAAATCCTAGATCGGTAGTCCCTAATTGTAAACAACTTTTGTGTTGGTTTCTTTGATTAATTATGGGGATTTCAATGTTCATTTATGAATCTAGTAAGTGCTCCAATCCATTGATTGAAATAGAAAAACAGAAAATTTAATTCCGAAGAATTTTGAGGTTAATTGGAATAGATTCCTAGAGACATATAGTTGCAGAGTTCCCAAATAAAAACAAAACTTCCAAGTCCTAATGGGACCAATGCATTAAAACATGTCTGCACTGCCCTAAAAGGTACTGCAATCACCAACAAAACATACCTCAAGATACGCACGTTATACTCTACACAACCTCTCTCTTTCAAACTAGATTAATGCAGTCTAGCAAACAAAACCATGATATAATAAAATGCTTTAATTTCAAATAAATAAATAAGGAAAAATCGTTTTAATTTATCCTTTCTGGTTTCATATATTCTTTGGGTTAGATTTTGCTTCTCCCATTAAATTTAACTTCAATTTATATTTATTTTTTCTTAGGTAAAAATGCAATTTCCGTCCGCTGCCTCAGATTTTGTCCACTTTTTACTACCAATTTTAATTTTGTTCTATTACACTTTTTACTATCAGTTTTAATTTTGTTCCATCACATTCAGTTTTTCAATTTTCATTCAATTTGTTTTTTCCATAATTGTTGACTTGGATTTTTCAATTCTCACATCCATATAAGCAAAATTTGACATTTTAAGCAACATCAGAGCAAAATTGAATTCAAGTAATAGATAGATCACCATCAAATTAGTGGTAAGTGGTAAAAAAATAAAAATGGCCAAATTTATAGTAGGACGAAAACTGAGTTTTCCCTTATTGATATATGAAGTAATAAGATTGAAGAACCAAATACATTGACTAAAATAGCATACATATATCCATCATTGTACTCTTTGAACATAACAAAGAGTTAGCTATCTGGAAATATATATTATGATATCAATTAGGTATTTCCTTTTTCTACATTACATATATATATATATATACTAATCGCCTTAAAATGAAGTCAAGAAGTGTGTGATGATCTCTTCTTGATAGCCTGTTTGTTGTTGTGCATCCACACCTTGAAAACCTGTCTCTTCACTCCAACCTCACTGCAGAAATTGTCCACTTCTTCCTCGTCCTGTTTCTGCATTCTCCACCCCAGCTTCGACGCAAATTCATGCATCCTGTCCTTCTGATCTTGTCGGAACTTTGTCCGAAACCGCTTCTTCGACGACGGGTGCGCCGCCGCCCCGTCGCTGGACGACTCGGCGCCGCCGCTGTTGCCGCCGCCGAAGCTCACCATTCCACCGCCACCGTGGAATGGGGGGCGGAGCTGTTGGCGGTGGAAGTTGCGGTGGCAATCACATGCGGCGCACCTCATGGCTTCCGGTGTGCCCTCGGCTCCGTTTGGCATGAACTCTCCACATCCGTCTAGAACATGGCCCCCGATGCTTGCCGCGTGGTTCTTGAGGCATTCTTTGTATCTGATTGGCTGTGGTGGTGGATCTGGATCTGGCGGCGGCGGTGGAGGAGGATCTAGGGTTCCGGTGGGGCTGAAGATGGAGGTGCCGCGGCGGGTGGAAGCCATTGCAGAAGCTCGGGTGTCATGGGGAGTGGGGAGTATGGGAGCAAGAGGGAGCTTAATGGGAGATTCTGATTCTTGAATGCTTTGTGAAGAAGAATTTGGCAACCTAATATTATCTCTTCTTTCCATTGATTACTTCTACTTCAACAATTAATCAGCACAACATTTGGAATATGTGGATTCTTCTCATCTTAAGCCTCGTGTCACTTGCCTAATGTCATAGCAAAGAACTTGACTTCCACTCATGGATCCATCATTAATTACTTATGCCTTTTTCAATAATTACGACTTTTTTTTTTAACTAATTGACAACCCTAAATTATAATAAGGAATATGATGAGTACATAGCCTTGAGAGATGAATATATATCTCAAATGATACCTATAAGGAATTTGTGGATTAAAAACAAAATTTAGTGAGATCTGTCATTCTTCACTAAAAAATAATCGTTGACTAATTAGTTAATTACAAGGAATTCACATGAGTAAACCCCTAACTAGACTATATTCATCAATTTCAATCAGTTGTATTAAAAAAAAATTGCTTTTAATCATATAAGTACTAAACTTGGTAATTTTCATTTGCATTTAGTAAGATTTGTATTAGTGTACGTAATTGAGTCAAATTTTAAATTTCATATATACATACAAAATAAAATCGATGGAGATCCATGTAGCATCAGTTTTAAATTTGGTCTTAATTATATATGTTGAAGCAAAATTGGGACATAAGACTTTGGGACCCACCCCCGCATGAGATTGGAGCAATTAATCTAATAATAAAGTTTGGTAAACGACAGAAGGTGTCAGTGCAGCACCGCCAGAAGCAGCAAATGAAGTTTGAGGATAAGTGTATGTAAAGACGAGCTCTCAGACTCGGACGTTGAATCAAAATGAAGTTGTCTTAAACTATTCAAATTAGACTACCACACTCTTCTCTAGTAACAAGAAAAACAACTATAAACAATAAATTGAGAGATATATATGGAGTCGCAATCTGGTGAATGAAATCATTAAAATGCTATGAAGAGAAAGAAAAATAAAATTGAAGAGAGAAAGAAGAGAATAAGCACGTTGTCATTGCACAAATGAAATTTTGTATTACATTAAATATGACATCTACAATACGTCGTGTATTATATAATATCATTAACTAATACGTAATATGCATTAAATATTATAAAATATAAATGTAGCATCAAATGCAATAAAGATTTTGACCGACTGTTAGTGATTTATTTCACCAATTTGAGGGGGGGGGGGGGTGTTAATATATATCATGGATGAACGGTTCGAGTGGGGTCATGTTTGACTACGTTTATTTGATGGAGCTCTAGATTTTAGGATTCTTGCATGGCTGGGCACACCAGCCTCATTCAAACATGAGACTAATTTTTTGTCACATTTGATTAACCCAAAAATCTCAATTTTACCACAAAAATTTAGGTGAGACAATTTCAGAGGTTATATATTATGAGACGGAGCTCATACTCATTTAATTATAAGGTAAAGAAAAAAAATGTGTATATCAAATGCATGAATTTGTCTTGACCTATCTCACATGCTTTTAAGTTTGAGACGATCTCACGTGACATTCATTCCAACTCAATTATAGGATGTTTCAGTTTAAAAAAAAAAATCACAATTCGAATTCGATAAACCTTTCAATCATAGTCCTTGAATTGCTAGTTGAATATCTTAATATCTTCACATTGTTGGATTCCTATACCTATAGGACAAAAAATAATAATTTCTCCAAGTGTACTTTCATAATTGCTGTATGTCAATTGTGATGAATCTTGCATCCGATAAGTGTGTTGTGAGTCTATGATATTGATAGGTGATAAGTTGGGAATTTTGTGCAATCACAAACAAAACAAAGTCATGTTCATTTTCTTTCACAGCCTTCACCTTAAGTCCATTTCTTCATTATTGCCAGCAACCCCTTCTACCTTTTCTTTTCCTTTTTATCTTAGCACCACTATATACTTCTTTTTTTTCTTTCCTCTCATTTACATATATAACAACTCTCAAACCTTAAAAGCCACGTAGAGAGATGAAATATGATAGGACATAACCTTGGTTGCTCCAAAATCATCCCACTAGTCCAAAAAAGTGCTTTTGCCAAGTTCATTTGGCTTCTTACAAGCTTAATCAATCAATGAAAGAGGTTGATAAAGTAATTAGAAAGCCTCAATCTGAGGTGATTTACATGATCCAGAGAGAGAGAGAGAGGTTTGTGGAGGGTTATAATCAAATGTGAAAATGATGGTCCACAACACAGCACTATGGGTGTCCTATTATATGTATGTACTATAATCTCCTCTTTCAAAAGAGTAAGGTTATTCACCTATACTTCTTTTTCTAAATACATTCATATGTTGTATTTAATACAAGTCATATGTCATTTTATGATGTCATTTAATATACATAATGTATGGTGATCATTTTCGAATATAAATGAAACATAAAGTTTTGGTTGAGTGCCTTTGATATTCGACCAAATTAAATTAGATGAATAAATATACATGCACGAATTTTGGTCAAAAAATCAATGTGGAACAACTATAATAAAATGTTAGACTAGTATTGGTCGAACAACTTCAAACATTTAATTCTTGAATAGTTGGTTCGGTTTTGTAAGAGAAGGCATTGATGCCGAGAGCTAACTTGCAGTGGATGGAGGCATTGTGCTTGGATTTTTGCTTTGTTTTTTGGTTTCTTGGAATTTAAGTTGAAATAGTAGGGCTTTTGAAAAGACGGAAGGAGGTAGCATGTTCGAAATAGCCTCTCTGTGCGGGAGAGAGAGTGGGAGAAAAAAAAAACGATTTAAATGTTTAGCGCTACTTGCGGTTAAAATCATAAATTTTACTTAGGCCAAATGGCCAATAAAATCCAAACCTTTATGGGTTTTTGCTATTTTAGTCAATCCTTTTATTTTTATCAATTCGTCCATGATTTAAAGATTTAGTTGTTATTTTAGCCAAATTAAAATTTGAATCAAAATTAAATGACATGGCCGATACGTGGCTTACACATAAGCCATTTTACCCCACTCACATGATTATTTGGCCACATTTCATCTTCCCCTTTTCCTCTTTCACTGCTTCCTCCTACATTTCTCCATGTTCTTTTACATCAATTTTTTTTTAAACTGTAAAATAAACTAAAGAGAGAAATGAATATCACTCCTTCTCATACACACAAACGTAGAGTAAGAAAGAGAGAATTTTTGTTTGAAACCAAAAGGCAGGGAGAGGATTAAAAGTTAAGTGTTCAGATTTATAGAGCCAAACAAAAAATAAAAAACAGAAAAGAAGGGACATATTTGGAGGCAGTACTCTCAACAATCATGTGTTTGTAGGTCATATAATAATTATGCATCCAGACATGATGGACTCTTCAATGACAAGAAGGGTGTTGTGAGGCATTCGCCGGTGAGAAATAAGGCTTCACAGTTCGGCAGCACCATTTATGTTCCTCTCTCTCTTTGTAATTTTATTTTACAGTCTAAAAAAATGATGTGAAAGAAGAGAATAATAGAGAAATGTAGGGGAAATGAAAGAGGAAAAGGGAAAGTGAAAACATGATATGGCAAAAAAACCTATGTGAAGTGGGGTCAAATTGCGTATGTGTCCTCCACATATCTATCATGTCATTTAATTTTAATTCAAATCTTAATTTGGCTAAAATAACAACTAAATATTCAAATCATGGATGAATTGACAAAAATAAAAGAATTGACTAAAATTGCAAAAAACTCTTAAAGCTTTAGATTTTATTGGCTATTTGGCCTTTTACTTAACATGTGATTTTAACTAAATTTCTGAATATTATCAAATATAGATTTTAGATATTTCAGACATAATATTAGCCAACGTGTAATTAAAAAATTAAGAAATTCATGTGGGCTAAACGATGTCATTTTATATTGGTTGATTAATCACAACATTTATTTAAATTGCAATTTTAGTCGAACTTTATTTTAATATGACACATTTTAATCATGATTATTATTTTAATTGCAAATTAAGTAAAATTGATGATAACTAACCCTATTTAAAATATGGTTATAGAAAGTATTGGGAGGTGTATTTAGTAAATTAAAGAGAACAAGAGAATATATTATTTTCTTGATATGAGAGCTTTAACATTCTTTTAGCAAAACGTGGTGGGGTCTTCTTTCCAAATATGAGAAAACATTGCCCTAAAAATTACAATTTAAAGCTATTTAGAGGAAGCCCATCAGGGCGCGTTGAGCGCCAAAAGTTCCTCCCCAACAAGGCGCCACATGAGGGGCTATTGTAGAGATTTGCACGGTAGCACTACACTGTTTCAGCGCTTCTCTTTTCCTTTTTTTTTTTTTTTTTTATATATATTTTGTGATGTTTGTTTTTTCTTTTTCTTTTTTTGTGATGTGTGGTGATACTTTATATTTGGTGTTTGTTAATTTGTCAATATAAATTGTAATATAAAAATATTTAAAGTAACATGGGTGTTAATTTGGGTGATAATATAAAAAATTAAAATTAACATGGATGGTCATTTCTCAACATGGATAGTAAAAATTAGAGAATCGGAAAACAATTACATAAAATTACTAAAAATTGATTAAAATACATGAAAATGCTACATAAAATTACTGAAATAGCAATAAACCTAATAATCCAAGAGATCGGGCTCAGGCCCGGACCCTCCAAAATCTGGAAATTATTCAAATATATCAAACATTAAGTTGCATTTAATTAATCATATGATTTTTTATTTATTAAATTTAAAATATAAAGAGTAAAATTATATTAAATTAAAAATATTATGAAATATATTTTTTTAGTGTAAAATTCAGTGCAAACTACTGGAGATAGAAATATTATTTCTATACTATTTTAGTGCACTGCATCTACATTAATTTAAGTTAATGTCTAGTTTTACTTCTTCTTCTTTTTTTTTTTTCAATTTTTCTTTTATTTGAGAGATCATTGTCATGAAAGAATCTTGGATCATAATCGATCATGGGCAATCCAATATCTCCACCTACCAAATTGAAGAACTTTTGATTAGGAAAAATGAAGAACTCACCCCACTCACCGTAGGTCAGTCGACCTCTTGAATCATAATCGACCATGGGCAATCCAATATTTCCTCCACCTTCCAAGTTCAAGAATCTTTTGATTAGGGAAAAATGAAGAACTCCCCCACCCGTATCGTAGGCCCCTCAATCGAATATGATATAAATCTAGAAATATTCTTGAGTGACAAACACCTGTGTAAAAAAGATAACATGATTCATTTTGCCCCACACGACGTTGAACCTGTGTTGCCAGGGATTTCTACTCACGTCACACCACAAGTCTTACCAATTTGATTGTAACCTTGAAGGCAAAGAATCTTGAATTAAGGAGAAGACGATTCTGAAGGAATATCTTTCATAGGTGTCAATCAAAGCAAGAGTTGTTAAGTAGCAAAAATGATGAAAATGTTGGAATTTTGGGAGTTTCACAACTGAAGAGAGACGAGTGTGTTTCAAAATCATTCTACAATTCTCTTTCTAAGCAACCAGTTTCACAGACCTTTCCATTATTTCTGATCTTTCCGGTTTGACTAATGCCGGTTTGAAAAAACCAATGGTCAAGTTTTTTTGTTTTTTGTTTTTTCAAACACAATTATTTATATGCATCAAGTGCACGGATTTAAGTCACTCCGACCCAGAGGTGCTATTCAAGCGTCCCACACACCCAAAACCTAGCCCGAACCTTAGTTTCGCAGTTATGTTGGTCTAACATTTTAGTTTTATTCGCACAACGTTTTACAATATATAACAGACCTATAATATCAATCATAACTTTTATGTTGTAATAATATAAACTTTTATGCATAATAATTTAATATTTTTGTTGTAATAATATAACTTTATGTTATTCTTTAAGTACGTAAACGTTATGATATTTACACATAAAAGATTATACTAATATAACATAAATGTTAAATTATTATAATATAAAGATTCAGCTATACTACATAAATTTTTATAGTGAAAAATGTTTAAGTTATTCACTAAAATATTATGAAATCTGTAAATAAATGTTATACTATTACAGCATAAAGATTATGACATAAATTAAAAAAAAAAACTTGGGCGAACCCATCGCACTCAGCTGCATGAATCATAATCTATGCACTTGACACACACAAACACTACTCTTTCAAATCGACACATATTACACCCTTGTGGATAAGGATAATACCCGTACGGATAGAGTGGACAAAGCCCCAACAACAGACTACACCATTGCTCGATTCCCAATTGAATTGGCAAGACCTGGTCGGTCCGGTTTTCATAATGAAGTTATACGACGAAAAAGGGAAGAACCATTCTTACAAATCTAAAGACACTTCATTGTTCGACCACCTCTTGTACATTTCGATACTAAAAAAATTTGAAGATTTCTCAACAATTGAAAAAACAGTAAACACTGGCTAATCATAGATACTTGGTTGTCATATCAATGACTTCCCATCTTTGATCTTAATTCAACCCCTCAGGAATTCCTAGCTTCCATCAACTCTAAATAAAAGTCTATTATAAACTAGTAGAGCATATATTATCATGCCTTAACTAACTCAACAAGATCTAGCTTACACAAGCAACATTGGGAACGAATGCTGCAATTCTGTGCCAAGATTCTTGGGAAATTCTTCTCCAGCCATTGATGGAATTTGTCCGATGAATTGGATCTGATCCGGTAGAGGAATCAAACAAATTTCTCAATCATTAAGTCAGCAGCAGAGTGGCATCAATTTGCTCGTCATTGGTTCCAAATGCATGCCCTGGAGTACAAGCAAGGAAGAACATAAATTATAGCAGAATACACAATGCACAACTTGGTGAAAAGTGATGTAATATTATGGAGCAGCAAGGAGAAAATGGAACTGATATAAAAAGAACTAAGAATGCTCAAATTTGTAATAGAAAGCAAAGGGAGTTAAGGTTGCAAGTACAAATAACATAAATGCACAAAGTTGGTGAATCCAATTATAAACCAATTCTTATTGACCACTTCCTATACAGTATATAGTGTTATGATAAATATTGTGCAGATTTTGATGATGACAAATTAGGATGTTAGTATAGGAACAGAAACCCAAACTTCTATTTTAATTAGAAAACTCATAAGGTATATTTTCAAAGCTTTGTAAAGTTGCAGAAGCAGCCAACTCAAGAAAGAAGGAACTGAGTATTGAAGACTACTACAAAACAGAAGTCAACCAGTTGACTCTGAAATTTGAAGTTGCCTTAGATTGCCATAAAGAGTTGTCAAATTGAGTTACTCACCAAAAGGTAAGTCAGCTGAGTCCAGCTGAGTCTCAACCTTAAAAAGTGTATACCAGCAAAACAAGGAGTTCAAACTGCTATATTTTGGAGACTCTGAAGTTGACAGTTTGAACCAGCAGAAAGTGTTGCAGATTCGTCAGAATCATTTTAAAAAAAATAAAAAATAAAAATAAAAAACAAGTAAAAACGGCAGCAGAGTCGAGGAGTGAATTTTCATCTCTAAGGGGGTCCAAAATGTATTGCTGCAATGTCCAATTTGACATTAGGCAAGGAAGACGAGTGTTCCTATCCTCCAGGAGTTGATTCATTCTTCATTTGAGATGCTATTTTAGTCAGCCCAAAATGTATAGTCTATAATTAAATGTTTACTTATCATCCTCATGATAAAATGGATGTCGCTTTTTAGCTTGATCATCTTCTTTCATAGGTAAAGCTGATCCCTTAACAGCACTCACTGAACTAGTCAGATCCTTCAACAACCACTAATCCACAGATGCTATGTAATGACTGGATGAGTCATTCTCTCTCTACACCTTAAACATACAAAAGCCTTAATATGCACAACCAAGCACTTTCCACATTGACAAAATTACAGTTGTCCTACACTTTCACGAAGCATATGCCACACATAGCAATCCCCCACCATCTATTCTTATCATTCTGTAAAGTCTCTTATTTATGTATTTAAGAATAATATCATAATGACATACAAAGATGACAGATCGGAAGTACATTTAGCATATTGCATACACTAACAGCTTTATTCAACTAATCAATAAAACAGTAGCTCTCCCTATTGCTTTTCAGTCCAGCCCAAGACGGATTATCACCTTTTCATTTCAGCACAAACCAGTGAAACATTTAGTTACATTTTCAATCTAGTATTTTTCTTTATCTGGAGAGGAAAATGTGTTTGGCTCTCCAATTTCCATAGTAGAGCAACATTGACAAAGCATCTATAACTTTAAAAAAAAAAAAAAAAATTCCTAAACTACCTCATCATTCATCCTAAAGAAAATCTGCACACATATTCATCCCAAGTAAACATCATATCATTCATCCGAAGAAAACATCTGCATACAGCACACGTAATCATTCTTTACATGTGATCGAATCTCCTAACCAAAATACTTTCTCCAAAAACAATATCAAAAAATGAGAAGAAACCCAAAATGGCACATGTGAGTGCCTGTTAAGGGGCTTAGACATTAAACAACCAGTTTATAAATTTCAAAGCAATTACAAGAGTAGGATAAAACTATAAAAAAATCTATGGATTTAAAATTTGGAATCCTCAATTTGACCATTTTCAGCTTTCCACTGGCACGCCAAGTGAAAAGCATTTACATAATAACCTGATGTATCTAAACCTTTTGATAGCAATTAAAATAGTTTAAGAAAAGCTCAGTGATACAAGGGCAGCATATGCATGGACTTTTGTTAATCCAAGCTTATCACTAGCTTTTAATGTCACTGATGAAAAGAACCACAAATGAATTGATTGAAACGGGTAATGCATCATTACTCAGCATGAGATAGGAGTTAATCTTAGATGCCTAAATTAGGAAGAGTCTTTAGAGATCACCATTAAGAAATGACAAACTGAGCTGACATATTAAACCTATAATTGGGCATATAGTCCTCTGTATTTGAGCAGAGTTGTTCTATGACAATAATAATCCATCTAGAAGTTAAAACGTCCAGGACGTCCAGGGACACTCAACACTAAGGAGAAAGGAGTAGCTAACACTTTCAAACAAACTAGACAAATGAGAGGTAAAGTAACACCATTTTCAACACCAGTCAGATCTGAAAACACAAGGCCAGGAAAACTGTTATTATCAAACTTCAAGGAAACATTAAACTATTAGATATAATCTACAGTCAATTGTACTAGAGCAAAATTTCTTGCTTCAACTGTAGCTACAAGTAGTCTAGCTTTCAGTGGAAATTAAAAGACTCTGCTTTTCTTTCTCCTTAAGAAGTTTAATCATCCTAGTTCCATTTGAAGCAGAAGTTCTTTAAAATTTCAAAGCCATAGCTGTTTTGTTCAACACTATTAAGTTAATCATTAGTCAGCCAAGAACTTCTAATTAATTAATTAATATGAGGCAGCCTAAACCAATGCACAGAGGACTTGAATGTAATTGAGTTGCAGGATAGAACTCGAACCAATACCAAGAAATGTTTCAGGTTGTGTATGCAAAGTCTACACTCAACGCCAAGATCAACCAGGCGGCATCCTTTCCTCCAGAAAGGCACACAAACAATCTCTTAGTATTCAAATCTAAAATTTTTTTTTTTACCAGAAAATCTCTAGTTGTACTTTGTGGATGCTCACATACATGAAAACATAATAGAGCAGGGGTATCTTCTACTTAGCTTGACTTTCTCCAGAAACCAACAGTATACATGGACCGGGTTGTTAGCAGTTAATTGTCAATAATAGCATTGGGTGATACGATGACCCAAATTATTAGCCAAAGTATTCAGCTCAAATATATCATACCTACATAGGGCAACAGTCATACTTCTCTCTATAAGTCCAAAGAACAGCTACTTAAGTCATCGGTACAAATGGCATGCAATACAAACCAAAATGCATTCCATGAGAGTCAATAATACATTATAGTTATCCAAAGAAAGATTTCCTAAAAAGAAATTAAGAAATAGGAAATATAGAAATGGTCTCTCAAAAAATAAACTATGGTTTGATACATAATAAATTGCCCATCTTTTTTTCCAGACAAACGAATGGGTTCTAGAATCAATACTCCCTTTTTCATCAATTCTGAAAGAGTTAAATTCTTCTGAATCAGCATTATATCCAAATTCATTTCTCTCTTTTGAATCGAGGATATAGTAATTTTTCTTGGATCTATCAGTCTAAGCAGGAGACAATATACCTTGATATTATTGATCAGTCTTTGAGTCAAAGTCTCATCCCATCTCAATTGAAAAAGCAAAAAACGTTTCAGGAAGAAATCTAGTATCTCAATAAATAATTCATCACACCAAGAGCCTGGTGGTCAAACCCACTTTCCACAAGCAATTAATGACCCTTAAAAAACTTGAACACAAAATCATGAATCAGAACTTCAAATTCTGCTGTGTTTAAGAGGCCGATCTTGCAAGTTTGAGATTTGAACAATATTTAATACCTCTACACATAACTTAAGGCAGTTATATGTGTCAGCAAGATGAAGCTCACACTCTACACATGCACTATGATAAATCCTTATATCTGAATGATTGAGTGAGACAAAATGGTAATTTTCTCGCATCCTAAAATCCTTCCCTCATGGTTTACGTAACTGCTAGTAGATGAAGGATTATCAAATAGAGTAGATGGAGATTCGTCATATACTAAAGTTTCTCTCCTTTCAACTTGGGGAAGATTTTGTTTCCGTAAAATAACAATGATAGAGAAACTTTTGGCAAGTAACTAGCTGTGTAGATAAAACTGTAGGGAAGATGCTGCACAATTTTTAGGAAATGGACATGCAGAAGAAATTTCAAATTTCAAGTTCTAGGCTTTCAATCTAAACACATTCAGTCCTGCATCACAATATACAACTCAAATGAAATACATAAACAATATATGCAAATAGCATAGGATATTTAATTCTAGCTAAATTTATTCCATGTCTTCTTTAAAATGTATTTTTGGGTGAAAAAACAAGAGAGTTTAAAATTTAACATCACTGATCATCTCAAGTTCTTTCAATTCAGCACAATTACTTGAACCCATCAAATCCACATAAAGGAAAATATCTGATAAAGCAATGCATTCATGTAAATACTGCATATATTTCCACGAGTCTTTCAGAATATGAATTGAACGGAAAGAAAATGATTACCCCATGTTACCAATGCCATTAACAGGTTCCACAAACTGCAGCTGATGCTGATGTCCATCCTGATGCGGGTCAATCTGCTGCAGCGGTTGCACAATACCAGCATCAAGAGGCACTGCAGACCCTGCAGTTGGGGCCCCCTTCCCTTCAACAAACCGCCACATGTACCATGCCCCAACTGACCTATAAGGCTTCCACTTCTCACACAATTGTTCCATCTGTGAAGGCCTAGGCAGCTCCTCCAAACCGTACAAGAACTGCACTCCTTTCCTAACCCCTAAATCACTCACTGGCAAAACATCTGGTCTATGCAGCGAAGATATCATGAACATATGGACCGACCACGAACCTATCCCCTTCACCATGGATAGCATTGTGAACAACGAACGATCATCCATTTTCACAACTGTATCATCCGATAGAATCCCGGATTTATACTTATTCGCAAGGTCGTACAAATAGCTGGCTTTGCGACCAGAAACCCCAATTTGCTTTAGCTGTTGCGAAGAGAGGGCAAGGACAGAATCAGGACAGATGGAGTCCTCTCCGCCGCAAAGCGAGACAAAACGTGTATATATCGAGGTGCCAGCCTTGTACGCAAGCTGCTGATAAAGAATGCTCCTGGTGAGGGCAAGAAACGGAAGCTGATGAGACTCAAATTGAGGCAGTGGAAGGGTGTCAATCAGTGGGCCCAACAAAGGATCAGCAGCACGGAGGTGGCGGATGGCTAATTCGATCTCTCCATCAGCGGACAAGGGTTTGATAACTTGAGGCAGAACTCTAGAAGCTTGGGTGGCACTGCGCCGCCGGTTCTTGCCGGTATGGATAGCAGACGCCGTTACCGTAGTAATGGCGGTGGAAACCGGAGTGAGGGCTGAAGCGGAGATTGAGGAATCATTAACAACGGTTTGAGGCGTAGAGGGTTTATCGGCGGCGGTAGTGCTATTGGAAAGTTTCCGGATTTTTTGAGGTCGAATTGGAATTTTGGAGGGATTCTGAGGATTAAGGGAGATCTCAGTGGGGATTGCATGGGATGCATCAGCTAAAGAGGTGGATGGATGATGAGAAACCTGGGCATTGGAATCGGAATTGGGCGGTGAAGATTGGGTCTTAGAATCAGGCTGGGTGTTGGGGATTTCGATTTGGGAGTGGGATTCTGGTTTAGGTAGGGTTTCAATTTGGGTGTGGGTTTGCTCACCCATGAGAACGGAGAGGGAAAGGGAGACCAAATTACAGGTATTGAGCAGTGGTGGCGCCGGCGGTGTGGGAGGGAGGTGGGGGCTAGGGATTTGAAGGAGCAGCAGTGGAGGTTGGTGTTTTGGGAAGATTGCGCTAAATTTGTTAAGAGTTTATTTCATGAAAGTCAAGGCCACGGATTCACACTGGCGATTTCAGATTTTATGTACACCTCCATTTATTTATCAATATATACATCCCTAAATTTGTAGACAAAAATATATTTTCAGAAATTGACTAAAATATTATATATATATATATATATATTACACTCAGGTCTGGTCGTGTCCGAACCAACCCAGATATGCCCATACCTTTGTTTATTTGCCCCAACATTTATACTATATTAGCCAATATTCTAAAATTTGCTAGGCGCTAGTCGAGCGCTTGACTGGCGCCTAGGATGCCTAGTCGGGGCCTAGGCAATGTATTTAAATTAAATAAATTTTTTTATTATTTTACCTATTTTTCTTAATATTTTATCCTTACAAAATATTTCTGAAACTCTTATATTATTTTGTTTTTGATTTTATGTAGGAGGACAAGTAAAAACTTCATATATCATTTATAAATTTATTTTTATTTGTGTTTTTCAATTTGTAAAATTTTTAGGGTTAAATGCAAAAAACAACCCAAACTATCGACTTTTTTCAATTTGCAACCTAATTTTTTTTTTTTTTCCGATTGCAACCTAGTCTTTTGTAATTTATCCAGTTGCAACCTTCGTCCACTTTTTGAGCATTTTTCCGGCGAAAATATCATCAGGTGACTAGCACATTTATCATTTCAAGAGTAAAATCATCTTTTACATTATGTATCTCACAAAATAAAAAATAAAAATGATTTTTCCCTAAATAAAAAATTAGGGTCTTTTGTCAGAAAAATGCTCAAAAAGTGGATGGAGGTTGCAACTAGATAAATTACAGAAGACTAGGTTGCAATCGGAAAAAAAAAATGATTAGGTTGCAAATTGAAAAAAGTAGATAGTTTTGGTTGTTTTTTGCATTTAACCCAAATTTTTATCTATATCTAGTCATCTAGTCAATAATAATAATTTGATAGAAGCATATAATACATTAATAATATCATCATTTTGCAAAAAAGTGAAAAAAAAAAAAGTAAAAACAGTAAAGGAGAGAAATTTAAAAAATATATATATTTGGCGCCTAGGTCCACCTGGGGTCGAATTATTCTGCCTAGTCCCGTCTAGGGTCGAATTATTCCGCCTATGACCGCCTAGCGCTTAAAGTGACCGAACAAACAAAAATTGGTACGGCTAGGAGCCGCCTAGGTCGATTTTTAGAACACTGATATTAGCCCAACATTTATGTTATATTTAGTCATACATTTATGTATAGATATTATACATTTTATGTAATATTTTAACTTAAAAAAAACCGCTGACCTTTGTAATATATTAGTCATATTTTTATATTATATTAGTCCTATATTTATGTACAAATATCATACATTTATCTAATACCTTAACTTTAAAAAAAAATCAATTTCCTACAATTTGTACATACCTTTATGTGATATTACTCATAATTCATGTGATAGTACTTATATATTTATATCAACATAGTTATATCTTTATGTAATAACTAAAAAATATGATTAATATAATTAAAAGGTATGAAATGTATAAATGTATGTCTAAATAAATGTTGAGATACAATTAAAAACCCTAAAATATATGACTGACATAACATAAACATAGCATATATATATGAGTAACATAACATAAAGGTACAACTCCTAAAACGAGTTTGAACAAGTTTGTGCGCAGATCTAGCGACGTGTGACGGCACATGGAGACGCGTATCTGTACGTGGTGGGTCGGATCAATTCGAGTGCATGAATTTAAGATTCATGCAACAATGGATACATAAAAGTTTTTTTATATATATATTAGCATAACAACCATGTATTACACGGGTTTAAATTAATAGAATTCAATAAAAATTATATAACTTTAAATATTATTTACTTTGAAAAAACTATGATTTTGTGTAATATTTATCATTTAAGTTAATATTAAATATAATGTAATTTTGATTAATAAATTATTTAACTTGTTCACTAATTTCTCTTAGCTAATCCCGCAAGTGTACGGTTTAGGATGTAGAAGTGGTGAGCAAGGTCGATCTCACAGAGACTGGCTATCTAGGAACTAACTAACTACCCAAATTCAATTCTCAACTTTATCTAGGAAAATCAAATATCATCAAGTGCAGATTAATTTAATAGAAAACTAACTATGCAGATAAATTCACTTAAGAATAACAGATAATCTAAGATAGGTTCTAGGACATGCTTTCATCTAATTCTCATCAAAACATCACTTTAACCAATTCAAGTTCATTAATCAATCATCTTATATGAGCAATCACATATATCGAATTAACAGCTCTCCCAAGTCAGTTAACCGGTTGATTATTATGCCACCAGAGGTATCCCTACTCAATCTGATAGAAACATAACAACTCCCAAAAGTACCTACGATTGATTTCTCATCACATAAATTCCTTAATCTCCCGATCTAAGTCTTTTTATGCATCATGTGTTTATTCTTCCATAATTAAATCTCATCTCCCGAATTTTGATCTAATTACTAAAACATGCTCAATTACCGGTCGGACAATCAAACAAGAAATCAAATCATAAACACACAAATAGAATAAACGATCATGAACATTGAATTGAAATTAAAGATCCATCAAGATTCGAATCGGATTACTAACAAGCCCTAGAAACCCTAGAAAATTAGCTAGACATGATTATAAACAAACTCATAGACAAGATTAGAAATATCATATCTACTAATATTCAACAAGGGAAGAAAAGAATAAAAACTCTATTGACGACGATCTCGCGATCCCTCGATCTCTTGAATTCTTCTTCAATTCCTCTCGATGTTTCTCAGACTCTCGTGCTTTTCTCTATCAATCTCCCCTTCTTCTCTCTCTTCATGTTGAGTATTTATATCACCTGTGGGAGTCTTCCAAGTGAAGTAAGAGACTAAAATACGCCACGAAACCAACTTCTCTCGAATCGCGGGTTACCCGGGCACGGTCGTGCTATATGGCACGGTCGACCGTGCCCTCCCTAGAAGTCACTGGCTTTTACACGATGTTGACCGTGTTGTGGGGCACGGTCGTGCCCCGTCGTCCAGACTCACTGCATAATGGCGCACGGTCGTGCTACATGACATGACCAGACCGTGCGCCACCAATTCTTTCACGCGATCTTGTATTTCAACTCCTATTCTTCCTCGTTTCTCTATGATTCCTTCCTTGATCATCAATTACACTTGAAACTTGCATTTTTCTCATCAAAATCATGAAATTAAGCACAAACCCGTCAAATGCAACTTATACAATATAATATAAGAAATCACCATAAAAACGTATCTAAACATATCCAAATGAATATATAAACATACGCAAAAATATGTGAAAAACGACACTTATCATAACTATTAAAATAAACATTTTCTAATATATGTGAATAAATAATATTTATACATATTAAAATATTTTTTAATTTTATTTGTTGATTATAAATTGTTGATATGGGATTAGAAAGAATTTGTTGATTATAAATTGTTGATATGGGATTAGAAAGAATACGTTTACAATAAAATTAATTTATACAATTATCTATCATAATTTTTGAGTTGTTGAGAGGATGACACATGTCTTCCGATTGTTCTTTTATATATATAACTAGTATAAACACCGTGTGATGCACGAGTTTTTATCTAAAAAAAGTATTGATTTTGTAACAGAATAGAATAAAATAATTATAAATAAATACCAAATATTAGTACATCTCATTTAATATTTGAATACAATATAAGTAAATTAATATATATTATATTTGCCTATACTTGTATATGACACATGATTTTTCAAAATTAATAATTTTACAAAATAAATGTAAATAGAATAAAACATTTATACAATAACAAAAAGTGAAATTTTCATGATTTATTTTAAATAATAAATAAACACAATATAATTTTTAGAAGAATAACTTGTTAAATACGATTGTAATTAATAGAGTTGATTTACTAATCATGAATAAATATTTCACGTGAAATTGTTACATATATTTAGAGATTTCAATAATAATAATAATAATAATAATTATTATTATTATTATTATTATTATTATAATTATTATTATATATTATCATTATTATTATGATGATGTAAGAAATGAGGGGTTTTGAAATAGATTTGTATCTTAATTAAAAGCTAAATTAATGTAATTAAATATTGACAAATGAGTGGTGAGGATTACTTTATTTTTAGGAGGGAAAAAATAGAATCACAATTTGACATGTGTCATTCTTGGTTTCTCCTTTAGTATATGTTAAAAATAAAGATATTGATAATTAAAACATATGCATTATTATTTAAATATTAATTCTCTATCAAATTATAATTAATATCCTCATAGAAATGTTAATCATAATTCAAACTCTAATTTTGTATTATTTAATACCATAGTTCTATTCAAACCCTAATTCTTTCCATTGAATCGTATAAGTATCTCAATTTTTTTATTTTGATAGTTTGATTGTGAAATTTTCCTAAGGTTATAATTTACTGTTGGTTACAAGCACTCATAATGGGTAGAATCTGTGAACAATAAAAAACAAACAAACAAAACCAAAACGTGATTTATAATAAAACCTAATCTATTACAAAGATGATGCAGCAACAAGTCGAGTCGAGGAAAGAACCTATTTCCATAAGATTAGATACGCCTAGGGTAGTGTTCTCTAGATCGTGCATATCATCTCCCAAAGATAAAAACGACTTCGTCTCTTGAGAAGGTAGCACAACGATTCTCGAGAGCTCCGACAAACTTTAATGTTTTGAGATCTGAGCTTTGATGCAAGTGTGGAGAAACTATCCAAATTTTTGAAATCATGTGTCAAAACTATACATGACGATCCCTATATATAGATCCCAACAAGGGGTGTTACATTTGAGAATTGATGGGAATTTACGGTCTAGTAACGGTCTTATAATGCAATCCCTATATATAGATCCCAACAAAGGGTGTTACATCTGAGAATTGATGGGAATTTACAGCCTAGTAACGGTCTTATAATGCAAAATAACAGCTTGTTCGAAAGTTGAAACGCCAACGGATAGCACGCTGTAACACAGCTCCCGCCGTTGCATGTTGCACGCTGCACCCGTTGCTGCAACCTCGACGTTGTCCCGTTCACCCAAATCCATCCACAGTCTAATTGCCAAGTACCAAGACCCATGATAGAGGTCGGATCTGGGTCGTACCGAGTCGTGAACGTGTGTGTTGCACATGCCTACCACTCCAAGAATATATTAATTACTAAATCTTTACGTGGTTTCATTTATACTTAAATTTAAATTGTCCATCTTCCTATGTGAGATAGTTAAGAACTCTTCACATACTCTGACAACTTACGTTATTGTATGCATTTTGGAGCTCAATTTCATATCACTTTGTGTTAAGAAACATGCATTCGCGATATTTTAGATAGATTTTTTTTATTTTTTTAAGATTTCATGTATTTTCTTGATTTGAGAGGAGATACGAATTCGAAAACACACAGATTTAGGAGAAACGTTATATCTCGAACTCTAGAAGTTCAAATTTGATGATTCTTATATTTTTGAAAAGCTAAGAAGACTTTCGAAAACTTTTCTTCCTTTAAGAGAGCAAAAGGATGCAATAAGACGGAGATTGTGCAAAATCATCCAGTTTTTCATCTTGACAAGGTTCAAGTATTTTGAGCATAACTTTGTACAAAAGTTTTATATTAAGTTGAAATTAATGGCATTAGATAGCCAACTTCAAGAGCTATAACTTTTATGAAGAAACAAAAGGTGAATTAGGCCGATATAAGACCCAAAAGGCATCTAGAAGTTGAGATTTGTGTCCATCCAGGTCGGAAGTGGTCGAGTCACGGGTTTCCTATTCGAATTTGATTTTTTTCAACTCTAAGAAGGGTTTTAGAAAGTTATTCGAGGAACACAAGCACTCATATCCATAAAATACATCTTGAGAACAAGTAAGAGATGAAGGAATTGAAGATTCAAGATCAAAGAGGAAGCAATCGAATACGAATTCACTAAGTTTTTCTTTGATTTTATTTCTAATTTTATCATGTCGTCTTGACATATTTTTCTTTATGAACATGATTATTGGCTAGGTATCTTGTAATCTTAGGACACGAGAGTAGTTCTGTTGGTCCCAAGTGGTTCAGAGGTTTAGAAGGGGGTGAATGAAACTCTATCCATTTTTCTTTTTAAAAAATTTATGAACTTTCTGCAATGTCTTCTATCACAGAATACAGTACTGAATGCAGAACAGTAAGCTGGGTGGAAAAGCTTTTCAACTTACTATTTCAGAGTTATGTATGCAGCGGAAATAAATATGATAGAGTTTCTTTTGAAAGACGTTTTCTTAAATATGCACTTTGCAAAACTTTCAATGCAGAATGATAAACTATAAAATACAGCACGGATAAGGATAAGAACATGAAATAAACTCGCAAGGCTTATAGTGGTTCGAAGGTGGTATAACCTTTCTACGCCCACTCTACTCCTACTGCAAGGAGAAACTTTGTTAGGCTAGACTGAATTACAAGACTCGTCCTAACAACCTATCACCTGAACAAGTTTTCATCTATAAGGATTCTGCTTACACACAAATTGCACAAATCCTCAGGCTGACCCACATAGGATCCTATTAACTCACACAGAGTTACTGCCTTAACGACTTAAGACAAATACTCAGTAAGGATCTAAATCCTATCAACTGAGGACACCTCTAAAACAACATAAGCACATATCACAGAGGTTAAAAATATATAAGTTTTCTTCAACTGGTGCTTGAAACAATCTTAATAAATTTGGAGCTTGAAGACTCTAAGGCTTGACTGCTTCACTGGAGGTTGAGTGATTGAAAGTTAGAATGTTTGAGTACTTGTTCTTGCGAGAGAGAGTTTTGAATATCAGTCTTTCAATAAGTTCTTCAGTCAACTCTTCACTCTATTTATAGATGTAAGAAATGTGTCCGTTGAAGAGAGACACTTCGTTTGAATTTGAATTTTCCTCGATCATCCTGATCTTGCATTCAATGACTCTGAAAATCTGAAGGCGAATTCCTTGTCTTATATTGTAGATCATTTAATACGTCTATTCTCTGCTTTAGGGATGTTGCAGTCTGTTAGTCCACGTGTCGGTGGGACATTGGCTTTTCGTACAGCTCGATCACTTGTCTCTACTAGCTATATTTGACAAGATGTATTCTCGTATAACAGTGATTTTCCTCGTACAACATTGTTGTGTGTGGCTGTCTCTTCCTACTTTCTGTCTTCTTTCTGTTTCAGAATGTTGCACCAGCTTACTGCAACTTGAGACTATAGTGGAACTTTCTATTCGCCTTACTGTTTTCCTGTTTTCTGCTTGCTCTATTTGCTGCTTACTGTATGCAGTATCCGATTGCTACCAGGAACCTTCTTCTTACTGAATTTCGAGTTTCTCCATTCTTTAATTTAGACAAGACTGACTCGAAAACTAATCTAAGATTCCACTTAAACAACATGGAAAATGGGGTACTCTAAATTCCTATTACAATACTGTTTTGTCTCATCAAAATCTAAACATAAATTTCCTAACAAGTTCTATGGATATTTTGTTAAATTTCTAGTTTTAATATTTTCTCTAAATCCGTGATATCTTATTCATGCTTCTTTGTGCTTATTCCATATATGAATTATGGTCATATTTATGCATGCTTTCATTAATTAAATTAAGATCGAGAGATGATATCTAATTATAGATTTGAGAAGACATGACTCAATGAATTGTTAGATCGAGAGATTGGTAGTAATTGGGGTGAGAATACGATTTTAGGAGTTTTTGAGAGTTGGTTATTAACTGCGAGGTAGAGATACATACATTAATAATCAATCTACGAATTAAGTTGCTCGAGAGAGAGGTTAATCCATAATTGTCATTGCTCCCATAAGATAATTCGATTTGAGTTTGATTTTGCTAGATTAGTAAACTTGATTGAAGTAGAATGAAATTGTAGCCTTATGATCCTTATTTGAATATTGATATTTCTTGATACTTGTTTATTTGATTTTTGATTTTGTTGATTTGTGTTAGGTTTAAGTAAATTACAACAATTCTCTTAGTTCGGTCATCTAGATAAAGTTAGGTAAATTAATTAGGTAACCAACATTGTTCTAATTCACTAGTTTCTATGGGATCGACCTTGCTCATCCTATCTATAGTTGACACCGTGCACTTGCTGTATTAGAACTAAAAAATAGGTCCGAACACACTCATGACCTTTACATTCATATTTCAAGTGGTCATTTTTATATATTAATTTCTCACTCACCAAAAATTGGTTTGAAGTGATTCAAAATATCTCGATTATCTACTCCAAACATAGATTAATCTTTTGACATCCAATCCTTAAAAGGATTAGCTTATAGTCGCTTAAAAATTAGTTAAAGTGGTGACACCCACCACTTATATCATACCAATGTCCAACAATTACCATGTATGATGTGGAATTTTGTTTAAATTTCATGGAAATTGGACTTACAATGAGGAAGAAAACTGATTAGAAAAATTATGCATAAAAGCTGTAGTCAAACATCAATAATCGCTAAAAATGGGGCACATCCGATAAGATGAGATGTTGATCTGATCTTCAGCAGAACCGACCATAAAGTAGGACGAGAAAACCGATGGTCTAGGCCCAATTTTCTAAGGGGTCCTAAATTTTTATATAGTTGTAACACATTTATATTATTTGACCTAATATATCATTTATATTATTTGACCTAATATATCATGTAATTGATCATATATTTCCTAAAAAATGTAAAACACATTGGAATAAACAATATTTGATGAAAATTGTTATAATCTCCTAAGAAATATTTGAAATCAATTATTTTCTTGTTATAGCTGACATAGTTATTTCATCTAAAGAGTAGATTTGAACAATTTGAAAATTTTAAAAATATTTTTGGTTTTTTTAGTTAACCATAAAAAGTGGTTTTTATTAGATGATAAGAGATTGCATGCATGTTATATTAATTTTCAAGTTGTTACATATAATGACAAATTTGATATTCTTATTTTCATTATTTTCAGAATTGCAAGTGCTACAAACATGTTTACCAGCAAAAATAAAATCAGTTATTAATGTTCTTGAGTTTGTAAAGATTTTGGATTGTTTTCAAAACATTTTCATTATTTATAACAATTACTGTAGCATCAGTGGAAATCAGTTTTTCAAAACTAAAATTAATTTAATAAAATCTTGTTAATTTTAGTTTTACTTTTTGAACGAGAGGGTTTTTTTTTTTTTCCTTCTTATTTTTCTAATTTTTAAGTTGTATTTATCGTTTAAGTAAAAAAAAAAATTCTCTTTAGGATCCATTTCTTTTAATTTCGCTAAGGACCCCCAAAATATCAGGTTCGGTCCTAACTTTCAGCCATAATAATTATAAAATTATAAATATTATAAGGGTTTTAAATGTATATTTAAGTTTAGAAAACTCTAATGTTAAAGATCTGAAATAAATCGACGAACTAGTATCAATTTGGACACAGGTATCACAAACTTTGGACCGTGAACTATGAACATTTTGGACTATAGTATGTGTAATGAGACATGATAACCTCGTATAGACTTAATGGATGATTAAAAGAGATTCGATAGTGTTTCGAGCGATAGGCCGACAAAAAGATAGATTTTTCAAAAGACCTCAAAGTTGTGTTATCAAATGTTTTGGATAAAAACTTATATCTGGGTACGGATCCTAAGGTTCGTGCCCCTACCCAACCCGACGTGTGGATCGTTTTCACGCACTCTAATGTGCTCTCCACCTTAATTTGTGTGCACCGACACCCACTTGAATCTGTCAATGAAAGGTATTAGTTGTATACTAAAAAATATATATTACTTGCATACTCAAAATGTTTATACAAGGTTAACATTTTTCTTTTGTTGAGCTTTCTTGATCTCTTCTTGAATAATATAATAATGGGTTAATTGCACTAACACCACCAAACTAACAATGATTTTGAACATAAACCATCAAACTTTTTTTTGTGTGGCATTGATATATATATATATATATATATATATATATATATATATATATATATAAACTATACATAATTGGCATATAAACCACTAAACTTTTTCATATTATTTGTTTACTTGAAAGATATTATTTATTTTATCCAAATGTATTGCTTGTGTGCATGAAAATGATTGCTTGTTTTATCGAAATCTATTACTTGTTATATGTAAAGTATTACTTGATTATTATAAATGTATTACTTGTTTTACCGAAATGTATTATTAGTTTATCTAAAGGTATTACTTTGTTTTATCAAAAATATATGTTTATATATTAATTGTTTAGCTAAAAAGTATTATCTCTCTGAAAGACATTACTTGATATTTGTAAATGTATTACTTGTTTTAACGAAATGTATACTTGTTATTTGCAAATATATTATTTTATCGAAATGTATAACTTGTTTTATCTAAATGTATTACTTTGTTTGATTTTTACTTATTTTATCAAAATGTAGTATTTAAAGACATCATGGATTTAAAATCTTAAAATTAGAATTCACGTTTTTCATCATCTTATTTCTCAAAATTTCTGCAAATAATTTTATGACATCGAAGGATCAGGAGAAAATAGATGAAGAAGATGCCAGAATAATCAATAACCTCCCAATGGAATATGAAAGGTTTGGTGTAATCAGAAACTTCTGCAAGACTTAAAAACAAAATGAACAGATTGATAATGTTGTTCCAAATGTCACAACATTTACCAAAACATTCAGACACTTAGAATAATCAGAATTTGTAGCAGAATAAATAAACAAACAAGGACAGGAAGTTTTATCCACAAGTATATAAAAATACTTGTGGAACGCCAGCAGGGCAAACGCTTTATTATTACAAGAGTAATTACAAAACAATCACAAAGAGATCTTTTGAAAGAATCTCTTTGAAAAGAAAAACAAACACTCTAAGATTATCTCCCGACTCTCTAAGAATGTTAAAACTCTCTATAGAGTTTACAAAGCAATTCAACTAGAATCTAATGAAGAAAAGACTCTATCAAACAGAATGTTGTCACAGATGTTCCAACACTCAATTGCTTTGAAAGTTGTCCTTGTATCTCACTTTCTATGCTCTATGTTATGCTCTTTTGATCTCTCTCGATGAACACTGATCTGCAGCCTGGATTGTGCTATTTATAAACTCCAGCAGATCGTGCTTCTTGGTCCATGATCTTCATGTCTTCTATGATCCATGATCTTCATCATCCACCTTCTCCATGATTCCATCTTCTCCATGATGTTCCACTTCTCTTCTTTCTCCATCCATTTTCCCCATCTTCATGGAATTGATCCACTTACTCCACTCTTCTATCTTGCACGTCTTTTCTCTTATGTTTGGTACGTTTCTTTCTTCTTGATTCCCACGTGATTAATTCTGCAAAAGAGAGTAAGAGAGCAGGAAACAAACTCCTAGATTGTAGGAGAGAAACTTAATTAAAAAGACTTCTTCAAATCTTTAAAATCCTTGGATAAAAGATCGTACAAAATCTCAATAACCAAATCATGCAAATATATTAAGTATATAAAATATACTATTAAATACATCAATATATTAAAATTAAATATGGTAATAAAATACCAAAGAAATGGCAAAATAAATTAGTGTTAAAATATAACACTAACAGAATAAATAATATCCATGAAGATGAAAAATAAAAGGAAGATGAAGAAGAACAAAAAATCACAAAATATGAAATCATGATTCGAAAAAAAAAACATAAACATGAAATCATAAATTTAAGAAGAATGAAAAGAAGATAAAAAAGAAGAAAACAACATAGAAAGAAGACTGAGGAGAAGAAGAAGAAGAGATGGAAGTTGAAGAAAGAAATATGTATATTTTCTTCCTCAAAACTATTTTAAGCTGAGTGTAAGATTAAAACAACGATTAAAAAACTAAGTGATCACTATGACAAATATTGCAATAAAGTTTGACTTTGGAGCTCATCGAATGCCAAAAGAAGAAGTCATCGAAAAGTGGGTAATCTTTATATACAACTATTGATAACTCGTTTAGCTTGAAATACTAGATGTTACAGATGAGTGGAGGTGGACAAATGCTTTGATAAATTGTTGACCCAATTTCGATTTCAAATTGAGAACATGCAGTTCAAACTGTGGTTAAATTGTCAGTTTATCTATTTTTTTTATTAATATTTATATTATATATAAATAATTATATTATTTTACTTGATTTTTTTTTTAAATTTGTATTGTAAATTATAACTTTTTTAGGTTTTTTTGTTGTTGTTGTTTTTGAATTGTAATTTTTAACTTTTAAAGTTATAAATTTTACGTTGTATTTTTGTAACTTGTAACTTATAAATGCAAATTCTAATTTTTAAGTTATATCAAACTATTAATTTAAAAAATATTATTTTATAAAATAAGAATAATTGTATTATTTATATACAACCTCTAAATAAAGAGAGTTAAAAAATTATATATGAAACCACCCAAACAGGTGGTTAAAAGTTAAAACTAAACTGCTGATTTATAATTTTTTTTAAAATAATTATTATCAATCACTTTTATGGACTGTTTAAACTGTTAAATTAGATATCACTAGTCATTTTCCGAGCAATGCGCAGATATTGGTTTATTTAGAATTAATATTTTTTGATATTCAAATCAGATTGTACTATATATTTAAAATATCAATTTTAATAGAAATATAAATATTTGAATTTAAGAAAATATCGAGTTATCAATCTGATAGAAATATAAATATTTTTAATTTAAGACAATATCTAAAGATGATATTCAAAGGATTCTTACAAATGATGAAAATTAATATTTATACTTATTTATAAATGTTTTCTAATGTTTTAAATATTTCAATACATTATCAATATTTCAAATATTAATGGTTATTATTGTTAGAAGAAATATATGTTTATTAAATATTCATAAAATATCAATAGATATCGATATCAATGCATATCTTTAATTCGAAAGTATAAATTTTATTTATGCGATAAATTAATGAAGAAAAAACTAGTTTATAGACAAGAAATCAAGTTTAGAATTGACATTATGTTATCATAAATTCTCTATTGATATTAATAATCACATATATTGGAAAAATTATGGGAAATGGTTAATAATCAAATTTATTTATGCAATTAAGTATTGGTGCAAGAAATCAAGAATTGATATCATCGCATTATCGTACTATTTAAATTGACATTATCTCTATTTCAAAATCATATATTCTATTTTTTCTTCTAAAACATATTTAGTAATGTAGTCAAATAATACAAAAGGCCACTTTAAATAATCAAGTTTATTAAGTATACATAATCATGAATGTTGAAATTTTAGAGGAAATATCGACACATTTTAAAATTATCAAGATATAAAATTTTATAGTTAAATTTTATTTAGGGAAGAAATCAAGTAATTTTATCAATGGCAAAAACTTCTGTCCCCGGGAGTGTCCCCAACCCGCCCCGAGGGTCCACGCGCGCCCACGCGCCCATGTGTGCGCACCTGATAGGTATTTCATATTTGCTCTAAATGTATCTCATATATACTCTTCAGGTATCAAATACTTTTAGTTCAGGTTTGTAATACCTAAAAGACAAACCAGTAAAACCTTACAAAACAAGCGCCCATGCGCGCACCGTGCGCCCATGCACCCATGCCGTGCGCAACTCACAAATCGTGCGCCAACGCCGCCCGCGCACAGGTATCCCATGTATAATGGCTATTGGTTGTGCTCGAAAGGTTATGAATCGATTTACAAGTTCAATCCCAATGTCTTGATTTCTCGTGGCAATACAGCGCGTGCCCATATATATATCATCGGCTAATACACGACCAATTAATGTTTGGATAAAAATCCTTTCTGGCATCATACCATTCCGAGGACTCACAGAAATACCACGGACGGTGCCACAATCTGTTCGACGTACAACAATGTGTTGAACTACTTCAACAAGTCTGCGCGTGAGATATCCAGCATCTGATGTTCGT